>JAKSZU010000017.1:52377685-54777685 GCA_026018925.1 Tupaia tana
CAGGGACAGGCACAATTGTGAGGTCCATAGTGGGATCGGAATGGTCTTTCTGGAGCACTAACAAATGACTGAAGGTGACGGGAGTGTCATTCTGCACAAGAGCACCCACTCACTAACACCGCTCCATCAGTGACACACTGGAAACAAACTCTTGTTGTTGGTCTTTAACCCTATAGACAGTTTCTGAGATTAAATATATATGTGCACACATAGAGTCCATATTTTTATTTTTGAGAAGTTTTTGTTTTAGGGCACGTGAGCTCACCGGAATGATAGACAGAGACAGAGAGACAGAAAGCGAGAAATCACTCCCCAGGGGGGATGGCCATGCTGCAATCCCTTCTCCTCCACTTTCCTCTTGGGATTTTGGGCACACACGCACACGCGCCCGGGGTGAGTTTAAGCCACCGGGTCCGGGACGTGAACCACAGTCGACTATGTGGGAGTCCAGTGACATAGCTATTACACTAACTGCTGGTCCCTAGAGTCCATATATATATATATATATATATATATATATATATATGTATATATATATTTTTTTTTTTTTTTTTTTTTTTTTTTTTTGGAGAGGTTTTTGTTACAGGGCGCGTGTGCTCGTCAGAAAGACCGAGAGAGACAGAGAGACAGAAAGCAAGAAATCACCTCCCGGGGGAGGGGGGGTAGCCACACCGCAATCCCTTCTCCTCCATTCTCCTCTCGGGATCTTGGGCACGCACGTACACATGCCCGGTGTGAGGTTAAGCCACCGGGTCTGGGACTCGAACCGCGGTCGACTACGTGGGAGTCCAGCAACATAGCCATTACTCTAACTGCTGGTCCCTAGAGTCCATATATTTTTGATCTTGGTCAAATTTTATCTATAAAAAATTAGAAACAAACTGGACATTGGTATTTTACAAAATTCTCTAATGGATCAAATATAATTTTAGAATGCTTTATGAAACCAGTGAGTGAACAGTAAAGGACTTTTATAGAACACAACTGTATAAGGTCTGTATTGACGAAGAACAAGTCACACCAGCCTGACTTCACTCCCTTCTCTCTGTATGGCTTCACGGCTAACAGGACAAATGATAGGAACTGACACATCTCCCCGTAGGAGAGAGCTCCACGAAGAAAGTATAAACACTGGTAAAAGAAACTGAGCAGGATGGGGGCCAGAGAATGGAGCGGCCGTGAAATATGATGCTCTGTGAGCTGACCCTAGGGCAGGGTTCCAAGTCCACGTCAGAGACCGCCCTGAGCATGATGGGATCTGTGTGCTCATAAACTGGGGCGGCCAAAAGCCGGGGAGTGCTGTGCGGCATCAGGGCCCTGCTGCCGGTGCTCGGTGTCTCTCTGTCTGACTCTCTTCCTCACAAAAGAAATTAACTTTAAAAGAAATTTAAGGTACACACACAAAAATGGAAAGCTATTCCATGTTCATGGAAGAATCTACATAGCTAAAATGTTGACACTACCAAAGCGATCTACAGCGTAAATGCAACCCCTATCAAAATACCAATGGTATTCTTCACAGAAATGGAAAAAAATGTCTATGATTTGAAGAAATTACAGAATATCCCAAATAGCCAAAGTAAGCCTGTGCAAAAAGAACAAAGATGGAGAGATCACACTCTGAGACTTCCAAATATAATATTACCACCATAAGGACCCAAAACGGAATAGTACTGGCACAGAAACGCACACATGAGCCGAACGAATAGAACAGCAAGGCTGGAAATAAACACACAATACACAGCCAGCTGATGTCTCACAAAGGTCTCAAGAACGTTCGGTGGAGAAGGGACACTGTCTTCAGTGAATGACATATCTCACAGGGGATGAACAATGAGGAACTCTACAAGCCAAGTCGTCGCCATCATCCAGTTCTAACAGGCAGTTCTCGGAAAAACACAAATGGCCAACACATGACATATTCTCAACATTTAATCATCAGGGAAATGCCATTTGTTGGATAAATCATTCAAATACTTTATCTGTTTCTTCATTTTCAAATGAAAATAATGGGGATCCAGCAGGTGCATGGTGATTAAGGCACTGGACTCCAACACGGCCAACCACAGTTCAAGTTCCGGACCTGGTAGGCTCGCTCGCTCGCTCTCTCTCTCTCTCTCTCTCGTGGACATGTGTGCCCTGTGACAAATTTAAATAAATAAAATAATTCTTTAAAAAATGGAAATAATGGTATCTCCTTCACAGCATAGTTAAGAGACTGAAATGAAGTCAATATATAAAACATCATATATAGTTCCTAAATATTAGTTTCCTTCCCTTTCTCTGGAAGCACTGGGGATGAAGTATTTTAAATTTCAATTGTCTTTATTTAAAAACTGAACGACTGTTAAGTCAAAATAGTAAATCATACTTGTGAATCGAAACATGTTTTTACCAACTAACACCCTTATTTTTGGCCAATTTTTCCTTAGCACATTGGGCTGATCTCTCTCATTTAGATCTTCTGTGATTAAGATGCTTGTCAGCCTATTGTCATTATCACTATGGTAAGCCACGGGCTTCTATGTGTGAGTAAGACATGGGTAAAAATCTTGCACAAATTGGAATTCTGTTTTATCACTACACACCTACATTGAGGCAGATGTCAGTCAATTAATTGGTACAATTTGATCTCAATTAAGAATGGTCATTCTATAATATGGTGACTTTGACTGTAATCCTGATATAAATACCTTGTTTTGACAGATAACTTTGTAAATGACTTGATTTTCTTTGTTGTCTCTATTTCCTCATATGTCAACTTGGTCTAATACAGTACTTGTGTCACGAGGTTTGGAATTAAGAAAAAATTAATACACTTTAAAGTGCAGGTGTACTAGATTCTAGTACATCAAAAGAACTCAAGGGACCATCAGTTAGTGTGATGGCTATATCACTGGACTCCCATGTAGTCGACCGCGGTTTGAGTGCTGGACCCGGTGGCTTAAACTCAAGCTGGGCGAGTGTGCGTGCGTGCCCAAGATCCCGAAAGGAGAATGGAGGAGAAGGAATTGTGGCGTGGTCATCCACCCTGGGAGTGATTTCTTGCTTTCTGTCTCTCTGTCTCTCTCTGTCTGTCTGGAGAGCACATGCGCCCTATAGCAAAAACCTCTCCAAAAAAAGAAAAAAAAAGAACAATAGGTATTTATTAGTTACAAATCAAATCATATCATCACAAAATGCATACCTTTCATGCTTGCCATGACACACCTAGTATTATTTAATTATATTTCTAATTTAGATATAATAGTTGTCCATTTTTATGGGGTACAGCGTGACTTTTCAAACTATGTCTACGTTGTGTAACGATCAAATCAGGGCAATAAACATATTCGCCATTTCAAATACTCATTGCTTTGTGTCGTGCATGTCCAAAATCTACCCTTCTAACTATTTTGAAATAGACCCTGAATTGTGTCACCAACTAGCATCACTCTACTGTGATATAATATTCTAGAACTCATTTCCCTTCTCTGCATGCCCTCTTGTCACTGTTACCCAAGTTCTCCCTAGCCTCCTTCCCACTGTGCTGTCTCAGGCTCCAGTACCCACCAGCTGACTCTCCGAGTCTATGCACTTAGCTTCTGCTAATGAGTGGGACACGTGGTATTTGTCTTGCAGTGCCTGGCTTAATGTCACTTAGCATTATTTCCTCCAGGTTTGTCCATGCTGCCTCTACTGATAGGCTTAATCATTTTTATGTGGAATAGTATCCCATTGTGTATTAACAGCACATTTTCTTTATTAGGCTAATTTCACATCTTAGCTATTGTGAACACTGCTGCAATAAACATGGGAGTGCAGATATCTCTTTGCCACACTGACTTCCTTTTCCTCGGGCATATACTCCTTAATAGGAGACTGAATCATAAGGTAGTTCCATTTTTAGTTTTGGGGGCACTGGCCCACGATTTTCCATAATACCTTTACTAATTTACATTTCCAAGAATAATGCACGACAGTACACTTTTCTCTATATCACCAGCACTTATTATTATTTTTATAATAATCATTCTTTTTTTTAAAGAATTATTTTATTGGGACCAGCAGTTAGTGTAATGGCTATGTTGCTGGACTCCCATGTAGTCGACCACGGTTCAAGTCCTGGAGTCGGTGGCTTAAACTCACGCCAGGCGCATGTGCGTGTGTGCCCAAGGTCCCGAGAGGAGAATGCAGGAGAAGGAATTGCGGCGTGGCCATCCCCCCTGGGGGGTGATTTCTCGCTTTCTGTCTCTCTGTCTTTCTGGCAAGTGCACGCGCCCTATAGCAAAAACCTCTCAAAAAAAAAAAAAAAGAATTATTTTATTTAACTTTCTTTCTTTCTCTTTCCTTTCCTTCCCTTCCTTCCTTCCTTCCTTCCTTCCTCCCTCCCTCCCTTCGTCCCTTCCTTCCTTCCTTCCTTTCTTTCCTTCCTTCCTTCCTTCCTTCCTTCCTTCCTTCCTTCCTTCCTTCTTTCTTTCTTTCTTTCTTTCTCTCTCTCCTTCCTTCCTTCCTTCCTTCCTTCCTGCCTTCCTGCCTTCCTGCCTTTCTCCTTTCTCCTTCCTTCCTTCCTTCTTTCCTTCCTTCCTTCCTTCCTTCCTTCCTTCTCTCTCTCTCTCTTTCTTTCTTTCTTCAAAATTGACCAGAGAGGGAGAGAGCGAGAGAGAGAAAGAGGGAAAGTGAAAAAGCAAACTACTAGGTCGGGACTTGAACTGCAGTCGGCCATGTGGGAGTCCAGTGCCTTTAATCACCACACCACCTGCCAGCCCCAAATTTCTATAATAATCATTCTAACTGGAGTGAATATCTCATTGTGGTTTTGATTTTCATTTCTTTGATGATTAGTGATGTTGAACATATTTTCATGTGCTTGCTTAGCCATCTGCAATGTTTTGTGAGACATGTCTGCTCATACCAATTTTTCATTTTTATTTGGGCTATTTGTGTTCTGTTGGTAAACTGACTTCCTTATATATTCTGGTTATGAATTCCTTGTCAGTTGTATACATTGGCAATATTTTCTCCCATTCTGTAGGTTGTATCTTCATTCTGGCGATTGTCTCCTTGGCCATACAGAAAGATTTTAGTTTGATGTAGTCTTATTTACCTACTTTTACTGCTGTTGCCTTTGCTTTTAAGGTTTTATTTTATTTATTTATTTTTCTTAGAGAGGTTTTTGCTATAGGGGACATGTGCTCCCTGGATAGACAGAGAGAGAAAGGGAGACAGAAAGTGAGAAATCACCCCCTAGGGGGGATGGACACACTGCAAGCCCTTCTCCTCCATTCTCCTGTCAGGATCTTGGGCACGCACATTACCTGGCATGAGTATGACATTGCCAGGTTTGGAATTTGAACCACGGTCAACTACGTGGGAGTCCAGCGATTTAACCATTATGCCATCTGCTGATCCCTTGAGGTCTTATTTTAAAAACATTTGCCTAGACTAATGTCTTGCAGTGTTTTCCCATTTTCTTTTCTTTTTTTTTTTTTTTTTTTTAAAGATTTTTTGCCATAGGGTGCATGTGCTTGCTGGAGAGAGACGGATACAGACAGAGAGAAGGAAAGTGAGCAATTAACCCTTAGGAGGATGGCCATGCTGCAATCCCTCCTCTTTTATTCTCCTCTACAGACTTTGGGCATGCATGCACACACACCCAGCATACTTTTCAAGCCACCATTTCCAGAACTTAAACCATGGAGTTGGCCATGTGGATTCAGCACCTTTAATTACCATGTTATTTGTTAGCCTCTCCTCTAGAAATTTTATTGTTTCAGGTATTGGATTTAAGTCTTGATCCACTTTTGTTCATTTTTTTATATGGTGAAAGATAGAGATGTAGTTTCATACTTTTACATATGGATGTCCAATTTTCTCAGCGAATTTTTTCAGAGACCGACCTTCTTACTGAATGTTCTTGCACATTAAGTTAATTATTGACATTAATTAATGGCAGAGCCGGGATTCTTTCAAATTCATTTCAGTATAACTTCAAAGTTCTCGTTTCCCTCAGCACAGCATGGTGAAAGGTCGGGAAGCTGTGGGGCACAATGGGCTACAAAAGCCTTAAAACGCTTTGGTGTACAAGTAATTACATATTTTAGGAACAATGACCAACAGAACATAAAATATAAAACCCAAGCTTAAGAAAATAGATTAGCAGGCAATAATTTCTATTACAAAATAATTTTTTAATTGTAAAATAATTGCTAGGTTTCCTCAGTTAAGTTTCAAAAAAAAAATATGATTGCCAGATGGAAGTGTCTGAACTCCAAAGTCATTTTATCCTAGTATCTGTAAAACATAATGTACCCCACCATATCTGGAAATGAATGAAACCTTCTGGAATTCTATTCTGTCGATGGTAAACATGAATTTAAAAATGTCTTTATTTGTACTGTGACAATAAGCACAACTGTTTTCAGGAAAAAAGAAAAAAGTAATAAACCAACAACTGAGAACACATTATTTACCTGCTCTGCGTAGCCTCGAACCACCTGCCTCTGTTTTAAATTGCTCTCTCCATCAAGACCAGAAGTCTCAATATGACAGATTCCATCCGGGTCAGTGGAAAAGAGTAAGACCATGTCTGCAGGGATGACCTCATTACAGGAGAGGCGAATGAAGTCCCCAACAGTCACATCTTTCCAGCATCGGTCAACATATCGCTTTTCTTTTCTAAAATGGAAAGTAAAGAAGTTTCGAAAGAATATTAAGCTGCAAACACATAATAATCAAAGAAAAAGTTAGCATATAATTTAAAGTATGATTAAAGTCCAAGTTCTTGGAAAAGGCGTTTCATGAAAAGATTGGGCCAGCTCTGTAGCCAGTGGTTAAAAGGAGTTGAATCCCATATGGCTGAATATGGTTTGAATCCCAGACCTTGTGCCTTGAAAAACGTGCTCTGTGTGGTGTGTGTGTGTGTGTGTGTGTGTGTGTGTGTGTGTGTGAATGAATGCCCTAAATTTGAATAGGATGGAGAAATGACAACAAATTGTGCGGTTACCACACCCCATTGGGGGTGCTTTCTTCCTATTCCTCTCTCTTGTCTCTACATCTCTCTCTAACAAGAGCATGTACCCTAGGTGATTTAAAAATATTTTTAAATAAAAAAGAACTATACATGGATTTCAAAATTATTTGCACCAAAATAAATTTGTACTTTAATTTCATTTGTCTACAAGCTGTTTGAAGTTCCCTCATATTAGGGTGAATTTCAGTCTATTAAATGCTAAAAAGGAAGGCACAGAATTGACAAAACTTAAATTTTGCAAGTGCTGTCCCTGAAAATGCAGTTACTAAGCCACTAAAACATACTTTCCAGTTTCTATTTTATCTGGGAGATTTTGAAGCAGTATGCTATTTGAGCGTAATTCTAGAATAAAATGGAAATGAACACTTGCTGGGTGTATTCACGTACAAAGCAGCCCCTGGATGCTGTTCTGGTCAGGACCCGAGGACCTGGAAGTGCCCAGGACATGCCGCCTGCCTCAGGAAGCTTCTCGTCAAGCAGGTGGGGAAAACCCCCAACCAATGAAACCAAACGGTCAGATACAACATTTAAAAACATTATTCTCCATACCCCATCTCTAATTACCATTGAATAAAAATATTGCTAAAAAGAGTCTTCATCTGTCACAGCTGATCCCAAGAAAGCAGAACAGCACATTTTATCCCTTTCCAAAATGTGGCTTTCCCATTGTATACATCTTTTTAAAGAAAGGACAGATCATTTGATATCGACTCATCTTTAGTACCCTGTTTTATATATATTAAAGCCTCGTGAAACTTCCCACACCTTTTCAAACAAACAGGATTCACTATGCTCCATGAAACATGTTTCTGAAATTAGAATAAGGATATTTGTATGGTAAAATGTCAAATCAGCTAATTAAGTAGCATGTCACATACAACACCACCAACAAATGTTAGAAAGGTGTGTCTCATTCCCTTACTGGCTCCAAAATATCTATGAAAAATTGGGACCAGCAGTTAGTATAATGGCTATGTCGCTGAACTCCCATGTAGTCGACCAGGGTTCGAGTTCTGGACCCAGTGGCTTAAACTCACACTGAGTGTGTGTACGTGTGTGCCCAAGATCCTGAGAGGAGAATGGAGGAGAAGGGATTGCGGCGTGGCCATCCCCCCGGGGGGTGATTTCTCGTTTTCTATCTCTCTGTCTTTCTGGCAAGCGCACGCACCCTATAGCAAAAACCTCTCCAAAAAAAAAAAACCCAAAACAAACAAAAACAAACCTGATCTCCCCCTCTCTCTCTCTCTCTCTCTCTCTCTCTCTCTCTCTCTGTCACACACACACACACACACACACACACACACACATTTTTTTAGTTTTAATTGTTAGGTATGTGTGCACTCACCAGAGAGATGGGGGGGGGGGGGGCTTCAATGGGGTGGTCATGCCACATCCCCTCTCCTCTATTTCTCCATCCTGTTGGGATCTTGGGCACAAGTGCACAGGCACCCAGTGTGTTTTTCAAGCTTCTAGGGCTGAGACTGGAACTCTGGTCAGACATACAAGATCCAGCCCCCTGGACCACTAGGCTGTGGGGTTGGTCCAAAATATACTTATTTTAAAAATGAAGTTGTTATTTTCTATCTTATGTATGAAGTTAAATATTCAAGTTCATTGTCAAAGAATCCTGGGAGAAAGCTATTTTCTAAGTAATATGACTTGAATATTAAACATCATTAGTTTATCAGATTAGGAATACTATCTTAGACCAATATGTGTATGATTTTTTCTATACAAAATTGTACCAGCTATTTGAAGAAATGTCTATCTTAAAGGACTCCTTAAAAGTGAAGTTTTAGAACATAGCTACCAAAATACCTAGTGCACGGTGCTGAATCCAACTTCAGGAAGTCCTTAGCTACGTGAAGAGTCTGTGAGTCAATGCAGAAAGGCCACTGGGCGGTTTACCTTGTCTTTACAAGCAGTTCCCTAGTGCCGTGCACAGCAGTAACAGAGAAGATGCACAGGGTGGGCGGGGGGTGGGGGTGGGGGTGACGGTTCGGCCCTACATGTCACACCTGGGAGTAGGAATTCATTCCATAGGAAGTGGGGAGTTGCTGAAAGTTCGCAGAAGGATGCAATCCTACTCTGCCAACTCCAGCGACAGAGCACGGAGGGGCCGTTAGGTGACAGGCTAGTTAGGAGGAGAGACAGCCAAAGGGTCCATGGGAAATTACTGGAATCCTCCAGGGAAGAAATAAAGACGCCTGGAGTTAAAGCTGGCAGCAGAGATGGGTGGAAGGAGGTGAATGAAGACATGTTTAGGTACCAGAGACAGCCAAGTTTTCTGACTCACTACACGTAACAGAGTGATCGAAGACAACAGTATGGGTTCCTCACTGGGGTCATGGGGTGGTGGATGGTGCCCTTCACCTCGTCTCAGATTTTAGAAGCAGCTGATGGCAATGCAGAGGGCTACATTCAGCTCAAACATGTTGTGTTGGAAGCGGGACATGCAGCTGGAGGTGTCTGGCAGCTTAAGGGATCGGGTCTGGAGTCCATGAGTAGATACAGACTTCAAGGCCTAGGAACATGCAGGGCAGGTGATGCCGGGAAGAAGTAAAAGATCCCTTAGGAAAGAGAATTCAAGGTGACAGAGAAGTGGAAGAAGACCCAAATGGAAGCGGGGCAGAGAAATCCAAGAGAAGAAGATTCCAAAGAGGGGTGATCACAGTCAAAAGACTCAGGAGGGTTCTGTCTGGCGACGTCAGAGTGCCCGTAGTGTGGCGACGTCAGAGAGCCCGTAGTGTGGCGACGTCAGAGAGCCCGTAGTGTGGCGACGTCAGAGAGCCCGTAGTGTAGCGACGTCAGAGTGCCTGTAGTGTGGTGACGTCAGAGAGCCTGTAGTGTGGTGACGTCAGAGAGCCTATGGTATTCAGTTACGAGGAGATCTTGGGAAAAGCTGATAAAATAAAACTGTTGATGGGGAAAGTAAAGGAGAAAGTGTGGCTTCTAGTGTGAAAGTTGAAAAGGTAAACCACCTCTTTTTTTCTGGAGAGGTTTTTGCTATAGGGCGTGTGCGCTCACCAGAAAGACAGAGAGAGACAGAGAGACAGAAAGCGAGAAATCACCCCCCAGGGGGGATGGCCACACCGCAATCCCTTCTCCTCCGTTCTCCTCTCGGGATCTCGGGCACGCACGCACACACACCCGGCGTGAGTTTAAGCCACCGGGTCCAGGATGTGAACCATAGTCGACTACATGGGAGTTCAGCGACATAGCCATTATGCCAACTGCTGGTCCCATTAAACCTCTCTCGAAGTTTAACTATGAAAGAGATAAGAGATGAAAGTGGCCATTGCAAGGGAGGGTGAGTCACAGGACACTGAGGGCGAGAAAACTGGCAAGCACGGAGGACCCGGAGGGGAACGGAACTACAAGGTGAGGATGAAGGGAGAGGGCGGAGGGATGTTGTGTGTTGAGCCTATGGTGAAGCATCAAGAAACGAATTCAGAACACGGAAGAAGGTTTACCATTATTACCATTACAGGAAAGGGAGTTCCATCTAAACCAAAGGCCAGGACAATGTAGGCAGGGATGTGGACAGTGCAAGAAGGAATTCCAGGCACACAGGTCACGCCTAATAGAGTACTTTCTAAATGAAGAAAGCAGAAGTTTGGCTGAAAATTTGTGAAGGCTGAAAGAGAAAACGGACTCAGATGTTAGGGTAAAGGATTTATTTTTCCTTCAGATAGAAGAACCAGGATTTCTCTAAGGAATAAGTTTATTCTATATTGAAACAAAATTCCAATGAAGTTAATTTTACAATGGAATTCATTTCACTTTTCCGCATTTGGGGCACATACTAGGATTTTAAAAAACAGCTAATTTCCCCAATATCCAGCCAGTTCAGGGCAACACACATATACTAATTTTAATCGATTCCAGTTACCATGGTAGTAGACAAAAGTGATTAAGATATCCTAATGAAAACCAATTTCATGTTATCGGCTTTTCCCAGGCCAGCAGATCTCCTTATAACCAAAAACCGTGGACACTCTGGTCTTCACTATTCAGGACCCCTTTGTGGCTTTTGAGTGTGATTATACTGTTTGAAATTTCCTCCCTCCCATTCTCGAGAGGTTATGGCTGAAAACTGAAAAAGATCCAAAGAGCAACTGGTAAGGGAGACACATGCACAGACTCCCGTTGGAGGCCACGACTGGGGCGTTTCTCCCCACAGGAGGTGATACCTGACCTGAGTCTCCAAGGGTGATCAGAACACCCCTTGGGGGCTGATTTCTTGCTTTCTGTCTCTCTCTGTCTCTGTCTTTCTGGCAAGTGCATGCCCCTATAGCAAAAACCTCTCAAAAAATAAAAATAAAAAAAAATAAAGTGAATCTGAAGAATCACTGCTTTGAAAAATGTCATATATAAGGATAATTATCTTAGAAGGCACCTGCTATGTGCTGCTACTTCAGGAATCATAAAAAAATTATGGATTTATAAAATAATCATAAAATTAACATTAGCCAGCATTTTGAACCTCCCTAACATCAACAATGTGGTGATGTTTAAAGGTCAGAATATAATGTACATTCCTTCAGGTCAGGCTTTTTTTTTTTTTTTTTTTGGAGAGGTTTTTGCTATAGGGCGCGTGCGCTCGCCAGACAGACAGAGACAGAGAGACAGAAAGCAGGAAATCACCTCCCCCCCCAGGGGGGATGGCCACGCTGCAATCCCTCCTCCTCCATTCTCCTCTCGGGATCTTGGGCACACACGCACACACGCCCAGAGTGAGTTTAAGCCACTGGGTCTGGGACTCAAACCGCGGTCGACTACGTGGGAGTCCAGAGACATAGCCATTACGCTAACTGCTAGTCCCCAGGCTTTGCTTTTATTTTTGGTTTAAGTCTCTACATTTCACAGTGCCTAGTACATGGCAGGCACTCGAATCTGTTGAGTGATTAATAGTCTTTTTCTCAAGATACTTCTATTACCTTGAAACAGACTAAAACCTTACCGATGGCTCCTATTGTAGAGGCAATCTGGCAGGAAGGTTTTATATAATAGTTCATTCTAGCTTAACTGGAGTATAAGATTTAAATGTTTCATTTGTAGACTAGAGTTTGTGCTTTCAAATGATACCTTCCTAAAGAAAATTAAGCACCTTTAGAAGGACATATTACAACTAAGAACCAAATTATCTGTATATGCTTCTTCTGAAAGTTTGCTAAATTAAATAGCTCTGTAATTGCACCTTAAATTTGCCTACAAATAATTTGTTCTCTACAGTGGTCTCTTTGGATTTCACAGGAATTTAAGTTAGTGTATTCAAATCAACAAGCTGTGGTTTTATACCCTACCTTTATTTCTCTATAGCCATATCATAATTTTTCCAAGAACAATTGTGGGGGGAAACATAAGCATTATTTCTTCTCTTAAAATATAGATAAAAAGACATAAAGTTACCCGAGTCTATGATGAAATGCAATCATAATATGATACCTTAGAACAAATCTTAAATAACTGACCAAAATACTGCATCTCATTTTTTTTTAAGATTTTTTTTTTTTTTGCCATAAGGTGTGTGCAATCACCGGAGAGGGAAAGAGAGAGACAGTGAGAGGGAAAAGTGAGAAATCACCCCCTACGCGGGATAGCCACACCACAATCCCTTCTCCTCCATTCATCTCCTGGGATTTTAGGCATGCATGCACACGTGCCCAGTGTGACCTTTCAAGCCACTGGTCCCAATGGCAGTTGGTCACGTGGGAGTCCAGCATCTTAACCACGCTACCTGCTGGCGCTTTGCATCTCATTTTTAAGTTTATATACAAATGGTCTAAAATGATCTGGACTATGTCTAAAAGGCAACCTTAGGAAAAAGTTATACCAGATTCCCCATAAGGTCATTTTTATATTTTTAAAATAGTACAACATTATAAGGTGATCTCGAATGTGTATTAAATGATTTGATGTGGTATATATAAACTCTAACAGTCATTATTAACCTACAATAATAATCACAATGGCTAACCTTAACTTGGCACTTAGAAAAGGCTACGTACTATGTTTACTCTTTTATTACATTCACGATGGAAATTGAATATTTGCCTAGTTTATGTAATTTCCCCCAGACTAAACAGCTACCAAATAGGAGAATCAGAATTAGAACTTCCTAGAACAGCCTCTAAGAGCAAATAAACACATTATCAACTCAAAACTAGCATTAAAAATCAGCAATTAGATATATGTAAGAATTTGTATACAAAAATACTCAGAGGCATTCTTTCCATTTGTAAAATTTGCCATTAGCTGGATGATCTTTCTTTATTTTATTTATGATAGAGAGAAGGGGGAGAGACAGAGAGAAGCACACTTATCATCGTCTCGTCACTCCACGATCCCCTCCCCAGACCCCAGCTCACCAGGATCTTGGACACACATACACACACACACACAAACACACACTGAGCAAACTTTCAGGCCAAGCAGGGTCTGAGCCTGTAGTTGGCCACGTGGCTTCCAGCACTGCAGTTCAGGGCGCTACCGACTGACTAAACCACCAGGCTGGGCCATGTGCCGTGGTCCCAAAGCTTGCCCAAACCTGGACTTCGCTCACCACATAATCATTGTGAAATACGGTTTCTGACAGACATTTTGGGGAGTAGACAGTCAACATTTCACCTCGCTAACCCTGGCATACAAGAACCATTCAAATGTTGATGGATTCTTAGAATTACTGTAGTAAAATGCTCTCTGCCTTAAAATGCAAAGAACTTATAAATTAGTATTTCATTTTTTATGCATTGGTTTTTCTGGTTTCTTTTAGGTTAGACACAAATATTTCAAAAGTAGAATTAATTTTTCATTATGCAAGTAATCTCACATCATCTTACAGTAAAGGAAAAAATGATTTTCATTGTTTTCCTGATAGTTCTTTAGAATAAATGCTGTGAAAGCCACTGACAAATTTTAATGATGAACAAAATTCAAAATCCTGTAGCTTCACGTTAAATATCACTTCCTCAGATAAGCCCTTACTGACCTTTCCCTTCAGAGCTCACATAAAACTGAAGACACGTTACCCTTGTCTACACTTACTACTAGGTGTTAGCCTCTGAGAATAAAAACCCAGAAGCGGCATGTAATATACACCACAGTTTGAACTCACTTTAACCGAGTTCAGTCTTGGCTACACAGACTTTTATTTCATGAACACAGGAAATTCAAATCTCAATGAGCAGACAAGCTCCTGAAAAGCCCTCTTCTGTGGCTGTCCTCCACTGCCGCCACTCTGGGAAGCCTCTAGTGGGTGTACAGAAGACCCCTCCTCCATTCTCACAGTCCCTTCCTTCAGGAGAGCACCTGTCTACTCTTCCATATCCCGTCTTGTTTTCCATATCCATTCATATTTATTCATGTTGCTCACATTCTATCCTCTTCTTAATTCTAAATTCTAACACCTGTGGCTAAAAACTACCTGCTTGTGGGACGAGCTGGTGGCGTTAGGTTAGGGCACTGGATCCCGCACGGCTGACTGCACGATTCAAGTCGGAGACATGGCAACTTGAGAATCACGCCAGATGCATGTGCGTGTGTGCCCCAAAAATCCTGAGGAGAATTAAGGAGAAGGGGTGGCAGTGTGGCCATCCTCTCTGGGGGTGACTTCTCACTTTCCCTCTCTCTCTCTCTCTCTCTCTCTCTCTCTAACAAGTGCATACCCCCTATAATAACGACAACAACAAAAACTACCTGCTTGCTTTCCTTCTTACGGTTTGACATTTACTTCTTCCCATCTTCCAGTACCACTTATGTATGAGTTAGGGAAGCGTTTTGCTTTGTCAACTCCTGAGTTGACAATGGCTTATAAACTTTCCTTTTCCTCTGAAACCTGAATTAAATTGGGCTACAGGACTTTTAAGATGTATCAGTTGAAAACAACAACCCAAAAACAACCCTGGCCAAATGGAAGGGGAAAAATAAGTAGCATTCTGCTCCTTTCTAAGCGACACATGTATATTCCCTAGCCAAACCCCCATCCCACTCACCTGCTGTAAACTCTAGTTACCAAATTGTTGATCTGTTTGTCAATCTTGTATTTTCGGTAATCTTCCAAGCCGTCCTTAATCGCAATGATGGTAAGGACCACCACCAGAGGCAGCATGGTGATTTCTTTTTGAAACGCTTCTACTAAAGGCACCCAGTTCAGGACAACTAGGAACAGGAAATACAAGTTGGCGGCTCTACAACAGACACACACGAGGGCAGGTTAGCACGACACTGCAAGACGGAAGTGAGAGAATCAAAATGCCTTATTGTGTTTTCCTATAATTGTGGTGTAAGTTTATTTCTTCAGAGAGAGGGAGGGAGAGAGCACCCCTCAACAGAGTCTTCACACCTCAATCCACCCCAAGTCCCGGGCAGCTCAGATGGAGTGCACACATGCGAGATGCACCGGGAGGTTCTGGGATGAGAACCCAAGACCTTCCCAGTTCAGTCCAGTAGCATTACCACCATGCCACCACCTGGCCCCTTGTCAGCCTTTATTGAGTGATTCTGTATGCTCCAGAATAGAGAACCTGCAACGTCTAACAGATCTGAATGAACTACGTATCATCTTCCATCCCAACTGGCTCATGTCATATTTGAATGAATCTGAAACATTATTTATTAAATATACACTTGTGACTATTTGAGTGAGACAGTCTTGAGTAGTGTAATACAAGTCAAAAACCAGTAGAAAAAACGTTCTTTTTTAAAGCTCAAAAATAGGGTCAGCAGGTAGGATGGCGGTTAAGATGGCGGTTGGATCCCACATGGCTGACTTCACAGTTTAAGTCCAGCATCCAGCAGCTTAAAAATTATTCTGGGCACGTGTGCATGCACACCCCAGATGCCAGGAGGAGAACGGAGAAGTGATTGCAGTATGGTATCCCGTGGGGGGTGATTTCTCACTTTCCCTCTCTTTTCTGTTTCTCTTTAACAAGTGCACATGTCCTGAGGCAGAAAACTAACAAACTAAAAATACAAAGTTTGAGACCAGCAGATGGCATAATGTTTACATCACTGGACTCTCACATAGTCGACCATGGTTCAAGTCCCGGACCCAGCAGCTTAAAACTCACGTCAGGCATATGTGCATGCATGCCCAAGATCCCAAAAGGAGAATGGAGAAGGGATTGCAGAGTGGTTATCCCCCCCCGGAGGGGTGACTTCTTGCTTTCTGTCTCTGTCTTTTTAGTGAGCACACGTGCTCTACAGCAAACATCTCTCTAAAACATAAAAAATAAAGTTCAAAAACATTTAGAAGAAGTTCAGAGTTAATGTGTCGTAAAATAAATAAACAAAACTAAATCAACTTTCATATGTCTTTTTCTTTCATTAAAAAATTTGCTAGAGGGTGTGTGCACTTGTCAAGAGAGAGAAAGAGAGAGCAAGAGAGACAGGAAATAAGAAAGCATCTCTCGTAGGGAGTGGTCACATCACAACCCTCCCTCTTCCGTTTCTTTTGGGGTTTTGGGCACACACGTGCATGTACCTGGTGGGTTTTCCAAACTGCCAGGTCCAGGACTCCAACCACACTGTCAGTCATGTGGGATTCAGCCACTTTAACCACTGTGCCACCCACTGGCCTGACTTGTATGTCTAAATATTAGGTTGTCGGAGAAGTTATGGCGCATTTTTGCATAAAAAAAATAGAAAAATACATCATGACTTTTCCGACGACCCAATATTAGATTCAAAGGAGGATCAGCTCAATACAAGCAGAAAAACCTGAGATTTTTTTTTTCTTCTTGAGGTTAATCTTTTTTTTTTTTTTTTAAAGAATCTTTTTTTGCTATAGCGGGTGTGTGCTCCCAGAGAGATGGAGACAGACAGACAGAAAGGGAGAAATCACCCCCCAGGGAGATGGCCATGCTGCAATCCCTTCTCCTCCGTTCTCCTCTTGGGATTTTGGGGACACATGCATACACACCTGGTGTGAGTTTAAGTTGCTAGGTCTGGGACTTTAACTGTGGTCGACTACACAGGAGTCTAGTGACATAACCATTATGCCACCTGCTGGTCCCAATCCTTCTATTTTTTGAAATGTTATTCAAAACTACTTTATTCAGGAACTTCTTTCATTCCTGTATTTTGCACATAATTCTCCACTGGTTAATTATTTTGGGCCATGAGGTAAGTTGGACATACTCTTTTCTGGGCCAGCAAGTGGCATGGCGGTTAAGGTGGCTGGATCCTACGCAGTTGACTATGTGGTTTGAATCCTGGGACTGGCAGCTTGAAAAACACACTGGGTGTGTGGGCATGCCCCAAATCCTGAGAGGAGAATGGAAGGGATTGCGGTGTGGCATGCTCGCGCTCTCTCTCTCTCTCTCTCTCTCTCTCTCTCTCTTTCTCTCTCTCCAGTGAGTGCACATGTGCTTTAGGGGGGGAAAAAACAGAAAAAGAAAAAAAAAAAAAAGAGGTGCTCTTTTCTTTAAAAGAAAAACAATATCTCTATCCTGCATAACCCCTTGAGTTTTTATCACATATTTTCCCAGTAATTATGAAACCTTTCAAAAGAACCTACCAATACGCCTCCTTCCTCACCTTTGACTTCTTTTCCTCTAAAAGTCCTTAATCCTTTTTGCTACTTTGTGGCTTCAATTACTTCCACGTGAACTGCCTCTAACCCTACAGTTGTAGCTTTAAACCCTGTTCAAGTGTCAGACTCACATTCTTCCAACTGCAAACTCCACGAGAGGTAGAAACACACATAACACTGCTAATTCAATGAATATGCGCATCTGTCCTTTAAACATAACCACTGGTAAATGTAGGTGGAGCTTACATAGAGTGAATAATGAGACTTAACTGTCTACGTACATTCATCTCTATGAATACTCAATGTTGAGAATCTCTATATTCATGTTAGAGCCTCAAACACATTTGCAAAAACAAAATGACCTTCCAGCCATGCTTTTTGTGTATTCCTGTCTTTCCTTGTCCTGTTCGTCTTCCTGGTCATCACAACCCAACAAGTTCACATCATCTCTTCAGTTAACCCCCACATCTAAGCCTGAGGATCCCCCAGGCATCATCCTTGCTGTCATTCCCACATTGCCTCCCTGACAGCTCACTCCAGGGTGCCCACAGCATCTTCCTAAGTGTTCTTGGACTGGCTTGCCTCACAGCAGTGGTCCCCAACCTATCGGTCCCAGGAACTGGTTTCATGGAAGACAATTTTTTCACAGATCAGGGGGTAGGGAGAGATGGTTTCTGGATGATTCAAGTGCCTTACCGTTACTGTACACTGTATTTCTATTATTATTACATCATAATACATAATGAAATCATTATACAACTGACTATAAAATACAGTATTTGCAGCCGTACCCCAGTGCTAGCATCACTGCCTCAGCTCCACCTCAGACCATGAGGCATTCAATTCTCATAAAGGAGCTCGATCCTTCACGTGTGCAGTTCACCATGTGAACATCCAATGCTGATCTGACAGGAGGCAGAGCTCAGACCATGATGTGAAAGAGAGGGGGTGGCTGCAACTGCAGATGAAACTTCTCTCGCCACCCTTCTGCTCTCTTGCTGTGTAGCCCCATTCTTAACAGGCCACGAACCAGTTCCAGTTCATGGTCCGGAGGCTGAGCTACTCTAAGCTAGTCTATCTACCGCAGCCTCCTCCCCGCCCCTGCCCGGCTCCACAGCGAAGCACACACACGAGCATGGAGTTCAGAACAGTGCCTGGGCCTTGAGCCTCCTCTTGACCCTGACATTGGGCCCTTCTGGTGGTCACAGGAACCTCCTCAGCTTTATTTCCTGTGGTTTCCCGGCATAGATCTTAGGTGTTGGAGAAGATTAACTCCCAGGCTTCATGTAAATCTTCTGTTACTGCCTGTGTTCCTTTACTTCTTCTTCCACCTGAAACCTGCTTTGCCCACCACCGCGAGTATCTCACCAGCCCCCAAATCAGGTCGAATGCCACTCCCCTTCTGTTGTTTCAGCTGGTATTACTTCTCTTTTTAGGCATCTACTCGACTCAAGAGCACTTCATAATGCTCACCACATTCACCACGTGTTTTCCTTCTCACCCATCTCGTTTCCCTGGATGAACTGCAAACGCCATTAGGAAAGGAACAACTCAAGCATGCATTTGCTCCAGTGCCTACCTCACGGGGGCCCTTCCACACACAGTAAACTGGGCATGTCACTGCTTCTCCTAACTACATCCTCTATCTGCACATGAAATGCCACCTTTATTAGGAATGCACCTTTTTTTTTTGAGGTTTTTGCTTTTGGGTGTGTGTGCTCACTGGAGAGAGAGAAACAGAGACAGTGAGAGGGAAAGTGAGAAGTCACCCCTCGGGAGAATGGCCAAGCCACAATCCCTTCTCCTCCATTGTGCTCCTGGAATCTTGGGCATGCACACACACGGTGTGATTTTCAAGCCACCGGGGTCTCAAACCATGTTCGGCCCTGTAGGAGCCCAGCGACGTAACCGCTATGCCATCTGCTGACCCAGAAGTACACCTTACATCTGCATCTGCTCTGTCTCCCCCTGTTATCGAGTAAGAAAAACCTGGATTTAAAATGCTGTATGATTTAATGGAAAGTACTGTAGCACGTGTGAGGAGAGCCAGGCCGCAGCTCTGCTAAGCTCCGTGACCTGACACTGCTACACACCGGCAGGCGGTCCCGCTCTCTACCACCATGTACCGTCTCCATGGTACGGAGAGCATCTGACCAACCAGGACGGGCTGTGGCTGTGAGGGGTGTCGTTCCCAACAGACTCACACCCACACTGCCTGGCTGCTGTCCCCAGCCCCAGGCCTGGTCACAGATGGGTTACTACAGTGTCATGAAAATGAAGATTGTACAAACCAGCTAGAATGACAAAGAACATGTTTAGATTATTTTTCAACAAATAAAACGGTACCTGTGAAATTGTTCGAACAAGTTTCTTGGCACGAAATTCAGAAGAGTGTACTTGGTCGTTCGAATTCGGTTATTCATGTAGGCGCCAGAGAACTGCTCATACTCGTCCTGGAAGGGCTGGAGGTGCGGGACCACCACCCGGTGCTTCCCCGCCAGCCTGGGGGCCCGAGAGGACTTGCCCCCGCAGGCGAGCAGCGACGAGTAGTTGTACGTCCTCGTGTCCCCATCCCTGGTGGCCCCACCGGTCAGCCGCCGCCAGTGATACCTGGCCCACTGGAGAGGCTGGGTCATGTCCAACACGCAGGGAGGTCCAGCTGGGTAGGCGATCTGGCAGAAAACACAACCACACTTCCTGTAAGCTTCTGGAAAGAAAGTTAACAAAATCTTAACCTTTTACATATCAAATAAATAGATGATCCAACATATAAATAGGAAAGTAAAACTGATCTTTGGAACTCCCTTTTAACTAAACCTTATTGGGTTTTTTTTTGGGGGGGAGATTTTTGCTAAAGGGCATGTGCACTTTCTGGAGAGACAGAGAGACAGAAAGTGAGAAATCACCCCCCGGGGCTATGGCCATGCTGCAATCCCTTCTCCTCCATTCTCCTCGTGGGATTTTGGGCATGCATGCACAGGTCCAGCATGAGTTTCATCCACCAGGTCCAGGACTCAAACCAGTCAACCACGTAGGAGTTCAGTGCCTGAACTACCACACCACCTGCCTGCGGTCCCCACTAAACCGTTCTTAAATAAAGCACACGCCGTACACAATATGCCGTCTGTTCATATAGATTCACTGTGTACCCTGCAAAGATGCACAGTGATGACATGCAAATAAAACAAGCAAAGAAAGCATAGGCCTTCTGCCTCGTGGGCTAATTATCTGACCATCTAAGCCGCAAGCGATTCCGCCTAAAGGCCATTCCAGAACTCGAGGCAAACAATTTAACCTTAATGCGCCCAAGTGTCTTCCAAGTGTCCAACAGGGTGGAGAAATTAAAGCGACTGTGGTGTGACCATGCCCCTTTGGGGGTGCTTTCTCCCTCTCCCTCTCCCTCTCCCTCACCCTCTCTCTCTCTCTCGCTCTCTGTCTGTCTCTCTCTAGCTCTGTCTGATACGCACGTGGCCCTCGGCAAACTTTTTTAAAAAGTAAGCGTAGATCACAAAAGGGACAAGTTCTTCCCAGCCCTGTGCACACATTCCTTTGCCTTTCAAAAGATGGGATTGAGGCTGGCAGGTGGCATGGAGGCTGGGGTGATGAACTTCCATGTGGCCAACCATGGTTCAGGTCCCGGATCTAGAGGCTTGCTTTCTCACTTTCTCTCTCTCTCTCTCTGTCTCTCTGTCTCTCTCTGGTCAAATTAAAAAGTAATAATAATGATAAATAAAATTAAATAAATAATTCTTTATAAGAAAGTTTTTATTTAATTTCATTTTTTTTTAAAATTTGACAAGAGAGAGAAAGCAAGAAAGCAAGCTGCTGGATCCAGGATTTGAACCGTAGTCTGCCGTGTGGGAATCCAGCACCTTTTACCACCATGCCACCTGCCGGCCCCAAAATAAGTAATTCTTAAAAAGAAAAAAAAAAAAGCTGGAATTTTCCTCTACTCTGAATCTGGGCTGGGCCACGTCTTGCTTGGGCTGATGTAACACCAGCAAGCGTGACGCAGGCTGGGTGTGCTTGCTTATGGGGACCCTGGCACAGCAGGGGTGTGGACAAGTACACACAGCTCACATACCTCCACTGTCCCTGGCAAGGTGTGAGGCCACTGCCTGCCAGCTGACGGCTAACACACGTGTGTGCCCGGCTGACACGACCAGAGCAGAGCTGAGCCGGCCTACCTGCGCTCAGCCAAAACTGCTGACCCTCCAAACCATCCGTCAGTGAATGCCATGTTATCCAGTTTGGGGGGTTCTGTTACGAAACAAAATCTAATTGAGACTTACGTTGTCGGAAATGTCATGATGCATTTTTGCACACAAAAAAATATGTCACAACTTTTCTGACAACCCAGTATAATAAGCCCTTGGTCTGTTTATTTCCAGTTTTCCTTATTTTCCAAAAAAATTCAGACCTACCTAGTATGCAAATTTATTTATTAATTTTTTTTCCTTAAAAAGGGAATAAAAGCAAACATGTATTAAGAGCACTGTATATTTCAAGCACAAAGCAAAGAACGCCTTTTTTTTTTAGAGGTTTTCGCTATAGGGCGTGTGCGCTAGACAGAAAGAAAGAGAGACAGAAAGTGAGAAATCACCCCCCAGGGGGGATGGCCACGCCACAATCCCTTCTCCTCCATTCTCTTCTCGGGATCTTGGGCACGTATGCACACGCGCCCAGCGTGAGTTTAAGCCACCGGTTCCGGGACTCAAACCACTTTCAACTACATGGGAGTCCAGCGACATAGCCATTATGCTAACTGCTGGTCCCCAAAGAAAGCCTTCTACATGCCTTACCCAACCTAACGTCTCATCAGTTCTGACATGCAGGTATCATTTCTAATCGACAAGAGAGAAAGCAGGCTTAGAGAGGTTGGCTATGAAACATCAGGGCTATTCACACCAAATCGTTCTGACACCAGAGCTTCTGCTAGTAACTGTCAGGTTGTGTCATTTCTTCTTGTACCCAGAATGCTTGGCACTTAGTAAATGCCAACAGATACAGCCCCCCGGTAGGCCCTGAGCGAATAGGCAAGGGCATGGCGGGCAAGGGCTGGGGCCTTGGTTTCTCCCTTTGCTTTACGAACGTCACTGCATTTACTTCACACCTTGGGCTGGAGTTCACCTAAGGAGACTGGCGTTCAGTAACCCCGTAGGTGTGTCGTGACTGTGTGAACAAAGCTCTGCAGATGAATCTGTCCACGCACCCCACCTGGAGAGACCGGTTATCACCCAGACCCTTCTCAGGAGCGCAGGCCTAGGCGAAGGCACAAGCGGGTGAAGATGCAGATGCAACCTCAGGTGTAAAGGATTGGAGGCTATAAAATATCCCGGCAAATTATTTCAGCTTGCTTCCTTCCTAAAGCTTCATTCTGGGGTCATAAAACATCTATTTATTCTTTCCCTAAAGTGTTATAAAAATTAGCAGTTTCCTCCAAACACGAAGCGTGTGCCCAGCGTTGACGGATGTAACATCGTAAATCACCATCTACAGCACTGGAAGATTTGATCCAATTATTCTAGTAATTCTTGAGAATCGCTATTTTTAATAACCCGTTCTTGCTAGCTGGTTCACTATAATGCAGGAAAAGACTCCCAACCCACAATGCACAGGGGGGCGAGGAAGTCACCACCATTCTCGTAATTCTCGGTACTAACACAGTACTTTGTAACAGCTTGCTTGTTTCCAAGAGGAAATGAGGGAACAGTTTAATTCGAATTGTAGCTTTGGGTATTGATGGAGAAGCTGGAAGCTTCTTTGAATATCCCAGGGAGAAGATGCTCCCCATCTCTGGTGTGCAAAGCCCAGGTGTTACATACACGACAGGGACTCTTCCTGTAAGGAGCGAGTGTTTGTTTAGGAGAAACACAGGCTGGACGTCCAACTACAATAGGATTTCAAACGGCTGACTTCCAGATTGTTCTAACGTAAGGCAGTGAGCGGCGGAGGTTCAGACGAGGCGCTGGCCTGGTGGTGGGTGACCCTGCACTGTCTCCATGGCTGAAGTACTGGGGCAGCTGCAGCGGGGACCGAGGATGGAGGGTTAGAACACCCCCTTGCTCGGATAAACCGTAGGATTTTGTAGGCAAACAGGAAGTGTCGTCTGAGTCTCCTAAGAGGCTGGAGGAAAACAGGCGTCGAGTGAGGGGGAGGAATATTAGAACCGGGGCTCCTGGAGGCCTTTATTGTAAAGGAGAGCAGAGCGGGATTTTGTCAGTCGGGGCTAATTCCTGATGGCTTTCTGGGTGCTGTTTCTTGGGAGAGGAAGAGAAGAGTGATGACTAGGGCTGAGGTAAGAAATGGTGGGATAAACTGCAAAGTGCAGAGTGGGGGAAGGCTGGTGCACCACTGAAAACCCTCTGAGCTCTTCTGGAGCAGGGCCAATGCATGGGTGGCCGACAGAAGGCCGGTGACCCGTGACTGCTCAGCAGGGCGCCTGTCCTTGTGGGAAGACGCACTCTACGCATGCGTAAAGAGGGGGATGGCACCAACACGTCCAGGTACAGACCTCGGCCTACGCGTGTAAACAGGGGAGTGAAGAATACAGAAGCTCGTTTGCATGGAGCTCCTGGGTCATACAGCCACATGTGAACATGCCGGCGGACAGGGTCACCGAGGAGGATGCGGCTGTCGTACCCGCCACACAGCCAGGGATCATCCTGTGATGCCCAGCGGAGGGCCCCATTTCATCTTGGGGGAACAGCTGATGCAGCTGCTAGGCCAATGAAGGAGTGATCAGTGATTCAGTTAAGGGTTTTTTTTTTTTTTTTTTTGTATGTTGGCCATTAAGGTTCTTCTAGATGAAATACAGTGGCAATTTTTCATGTCACTGGGCCTGGTTAAATTCCATGTGAGAATTATGACCTATATTGTATTTTTATTAAATATTAGTCTAGTTTTTGTTTTTTTAATAGGATCTTCTTCAAACCCTGCACTTATTAAGAGTTGTGGAATTACTATGATAAATTTTGGTGAGTCTCTTTTAGGGCTAATGGCGTTTGTAATTTATTTATGGGACATTAGTAACATTTAGGTGGACTATGGCTACTGCTATGGAAGGACATCCTGAGACTTGAGGTTCAAATATTGTAACCTGGGGTGTCTGATTATTGGGTGCTAACAGGGTTGTTTACTATCATATGACTCATGGGTTATGATGAAATGGAAGTTGCTGATCTTTAAGCATTTAGAGAAGTGGGCAGTCTTTGAAGATGAGACGTTCGGTTTCTTAGGGAAGATTGCTTGGAAATAGCTGTCTTACATAGTTAAAGGAAGGCTGGAGGCTGCAGCAGGTGGTCTCTTAGCATGTTACTGTTATTAAGATTACTCACGGTGGGCCAGCTTACAGTGGGCCAGCCCTTGGTGGGCAAGAGCATGGCTTCATGGTTAAGGCAGCTGGACCCCACAGGGCCACACTGTTCAAGTCCCAGACTCAGTGGCTTGAGAAACATGCTAGGTGCATGTGTGTGCCCAGAATCCCAAAAGGAAGAAGAAATGGAGAAAGGATTGTGGTGAGGACATCCCCCATGACAGGCTTCTCCTCTCTCTCTCTCTCTCTCTCTCTGTGTGTGTATGTCTGGTAAGCACATGTGCCCTCTGGCAAAATTAAAAAAAAAAAAAAAAGAGAGAAAAAAGATTTATCTTGGCAATTAAATATTTAGAAATAGAGCGATGAGGGAAGAAAGAAGAGAAGTAGTGTTTAAGAAGCTCTGATTATAAATGATTGAAGGTGTTATAGGTGAGAAATACTTTGAGGGTTGTTATTTCTAGTGAGGTTCAGTCTGGTTGAAGAGCGGGGCTCTATTTTGACTTGTTATAAGATTGATATATGGGGATAGCTGGGGGGTACAGTTGGTTGGGAAAAATCCTAGGAGATTGGAAAACTGTGTCTTTTCAACGAAGGTTGTGCTTAGAGTCCTATGTTAAGAGTGAAGTTCTAATGCCAAAATAAAATAATCAGGTTATTGGAAAAGTCATGATGAATTTTTACTATGTTTTTCTATGCAAAAATGTGCCATGACTTTTCCGACAAGCCAGTATAATGGCAGTGAAGAAGATGGAAAGTTTACGGTGGTAAGGCACCAAGCTCCTGTGTTTTAGGAATAGGAGTAATATTCTTAAAGATAAAGAACCCAGCAAAGATGCTTTAATTGAATTGATTAGCAAGAAATTATTTTTACTAATAAAAATAATTAGATAAAGGTTGTCTAAGAAATGTAAAGAAAATAATCTTGAGTACTATAGTTACCTGTTAGGGATGTGGCTTTGGTGTGATTAAAAGGGCTCACGGGGCCAGCAGGTGGCATGGTGGTTAAGGCACTGAATTTCCACCTGGCCGACCCCACTTCAAGTCTCGGACCTCTCACACTAGCAAAAATGCTTCCCGGTCCACAGAGACACCAGCTTTCCATCCCAGGGACCCGCCCAAACCCGTATCTCCCCTCACGTCACCTCGTGCCTGAGAATCAGCACCGTTAGGACCGGAGCCGTGTTCTGTAAAGCCCGTCTGGGGCGCTGGGCGCAGGCTCTGCAGGGGCCCAGCTCACACGGCCTCCGTTTACCCCAATCCTGCCTCCCCTTCCCTTCCCCCCCGCCTCCTCCCGGGGCATTTAGTGAGGACGGGACAGGGGTGGGCTCACTGCTCCCACCGCTTCCTCCGGGAACCTTCCAGTCTTCTACTCTCCAGGGCCAGGCAGTTCACCAGCTTCCACTAACTCTCACTTCAGCATCACTAATCTCCTGAGAGATCTCTGTGTCAGAGAGAGAAGTTGTGTATTCAAGGGACTGAGGAGCAAAGATCACATTTGGTCATTAATATATGAGGAGAATCCTTTCAAATTTCCACTTCAAAACTTAAACCCTTTTATTATGGATGGGGCAAGGATGACCAAGGATCTACTAGGTCATACAGATCAGTGCCTTTCCAAATGTGTTAGCTGCCATTTCCACGAGAAATGCATTCTATGGGGACCAGCAGATGACCCCATGGTTACGTCGCTGGACTCCCACGTAGCTGACTATGGTTCGAGTCTGTGACCCGGTGGCTTAAAACACGCTGGGCACGTGTGCGTGTGTGCCCCAAATCCCGAGAGGAGAATGGAGAAGGGATGATGGCATGACCGTGCCCCCCGGGGGTGATTTCTCGTTTTCTGTCTCTTTGATAAGCACATGCACCCTATAACAAAAATCTCTCTTAAAAAAAGAGAGAGAGAGAGAGAGAAATCCATTGTATGATGTCACCTAGAAAATACACACACACATATGCACACACAGAGGCAGGTAACTGAAAAAGAAGCTCTACAAAACCTTTCGTACCCTTACGACTGGCATCGCATACCGGCATTCTCTCCTCTCTCTCCGAGTAAATACCAGCTGGGATGCACGGAATCGGCCTCGGGATCCACTAACACATTACCGTACACACGAGGGACACAGGGTGCCTGGCTCTGCCAGAGTGGATAGTGTACGCAGGAGTAGACAGACCACGTTCCCAGCCCCACGGATACAGAAAGCAGAACTGCCAGGGAGAGAATTTCGGCTGGGCACCGGAGTGCATTTGAGAGCTCTGCGGCGTACCGTGGTAACCATGTAGACCGTCTATTTGCTCAGAGAGGAGATTAAACACGTTTGTGTTCCCACCACAAAAAATAAACATGCTAAGCATGTGAGGAGACGCTACGTCCATCAGCTTGCTTCGGCCACTCTGCAGTGTGCACGCAGATCAGAACGCCATCAGTACACCACGCACGTACATTTCTCAGGTGTAGCTGAATCACCTGGGACCCCTGTGAGTTCCCCAGGCTGCTCCCCTCGAGATTCTGAACCTAGAGGATTTGGCAGAGTACAGGACCGCGAGTGTGTAATCTAATGAATACCCCAGAGGCCTACCAGGGACATCACCACGCACAGCGCCCGCTGCTCCTGTGCACGTGCGACCCTCTCTTTCTGGAGGACCGGTCAGCCGTACCCACCCACCACCTCTGCCTCCGTTTACCTTCTAGACTGCACAGCTTGACCTCCAAGTGAGAGAGGTGGGAGGGTCCACGCAGGAGACGCTGGACGGCACCCTGTGCTCTGCCCTGCCACGTCCTGGCCTGGCCTGGCCACTGCTCTTGCCGTAAATGATGCCGGTGGCTGAGCTCTGCAGTCAGGAAATATCTAGTTCCTCTCACGTGTCTGTTCAGTGGCTGGCCAAAGTGAGAAGTTCAGCAAACGTCTGCTGATCATTGGCTTTTTGTTTCTTTTTTTAAAAACGTTTTAGCATAGGGTGCATACACTCACCAGGAGAGAGAGGGACAGAAAGAGGGAAAGTGAGGACCCCCCCCCCCCCGAAGAAGGATGGCCTCACCATAGTCTCTTTCCCTCCATTCCCCTCTCAGGATCTTGGACATGCACACACACACACACACACACACACACCCTGCATTTAGGACTCGAACTGTGATTGGCCACATGGGATCCAACACCTTAACCTCCACACCACCTGCCGGCCCCCAGGATACTTTTTTAAAGGCTACTTTGCTTTAATGCATTGATATTAGCACTTTACTTAGAATTCAACATTTATCAATATAACCACAAGGCCTAAAGATTAAGATTCTTTATCAATGTTAAAGCCAGGAGAGAGGAACGGGGTATGGGATTAACAAAAACCAAACGCTGTACACACCCAATTTACAGCACAGTTCATGTTCATAGAGAGGCAGCTGCATGGTAGGGAAAAAAGGATGTACGGCAAGTAATCATGTATAGTCAGCGAATAAATATGTGCACCAAAATACGTACGTAAATTTGTTTATACGATTTATATAAGATTATAGACCAATTTCACTTAGAGGGTATCGATACAGAATCTCAGTAATATTTGGTAAAGTGGGGACCAGCACATGGTGTGGTGGTGAAGGCACTGGATTCCCGCACAGCCAACCACCTCTCAAGTCTCAGACTCGGCGGCTTGAAGACCACGCTAGGTGCATGTGTGTGCATGCCTGTCCCAAGGGGAAGTGAAGGAGCTGGGGTTACGGTGGGGACATCCTTTCTAGGGGGTGACTTCTCACTTTCTCTCTCTCTGCCTCTCTCCAGCGAGTGCATGTGTCCTATGGCAAGAACTAAAAGAAAAAAAAAACAACTGACAAGTTAGGCCCAGTCATAGCGGTGCACACTGCTAAATGCTGCGGTCAGCATGCTGGGCCCACGTGGGGGCCTCGGGAGAGTCCCAGTCTCGCCTGAAGGCACGGCGTGGGGTATGCACCTGCAGCCCCAGGGACTCCGGGAGGCCAGAGCAGGACAATCTGAGCGCAAGGCTGGCCTTGGCAACATAGTGAGACCTGGTCTTTAAAGAAAAAGAAGCCAGGCATGGTGGCGGGAGCCCGCAGTCCTGGCTGGGAGGCTGAGGCAGGGGGGACCGCAACACAGTCAGGCGTGGTCTTTACACACACACACACACACACACACATACACCCACCTACACACACACACACACATGCACACACATATATGCACATACACACGTACACACATACATACACGCATACACATGCATACACATACATACACATATGCAAACACACATACACACATACACACACACACACACACACACACACACATAGGCAAGTGAAATACAGCTCAAAGAACGGATGTGGGTGGCCTCTCAGAGCAGCCTCGGAGTGACATCAACACAGAAACAGACCTCAGTCCTCCCACGGACCACGAGCGACTGACTTCTGTGGAAACCTGAGTGAGATCAAGACAGGCGCTTCCTCAGGGCCCCACTGAAGCTCGGCCTGGCTGCCGTGGCTGACAATCTGAGCAGAGACCCGGCCACACATGTGCTTGGACATCAGGCATGACAGAACTATGCACGAACACGTGTGATAATTCGTTACGTGGCAACAGAAATGACTGCAGAGGACCCAAAAGTGGATCTGCAAACAATCACACCCAAAGGCCAGCAGGTGACATAGTGGTTCAGGTGCTAGACCTCCACGTGGCTGACTGTGGTTCAAGTCCCGAGCCCAGTGGCTTGAAACTCACACCAGGCGCGTGTCTGTGCGTGCCCAAAATCCCAAGAGGAGAATGGAGGAGAAGGGACTGCAGCATAGTCATCCCTCTGAGGGGTGACTTCTCACTCTCTGTCTCTCTGTCTCTCTCTCTGTCCCATGAGTGCACATGCCCTATATCAAGAAAAATCTCTCAAAAAAAACTCACAAAAAACAAATAAGCACATAACATAGAGAAAAAGTCTCATTTCTTTTCTTTCTTTCTTCCTTCCTTCCTTCCTTCCTTCCTTCCTTCCTTCCTTCCTTTCTTTCTTTCTTTCTTTCTTTCTTTCTTTCTTTCTTTCTTCCTTTCTTTTTTTTTTTTTTGAGAGACAGAAAGAAAAAGTGAGAAATCGCCCTCCTGAGGCAGGGGATGGCCACGTCACAATGCCTTCTCCATTCTCCTCTTGGGGTCTTGGGTATGCACACATAAGCACCTGGTGTGAGTTTCAAACCTCCAGGTCCGGGGAACCAGCAGTTAGCGTAATGGCTATGTTGCTGGACTCCCACGTAGTCAACCGCGGTTCGCATCCCAGGCCCAGTGGCTTAAAACTCACGCTGGGCGCGTGTGCGTGCGTGCCCAAGATCCTGAGAGGAGAATGGAGGAGAAGGGATTGTGGCATGACCATCCCCCCTGGGTGGTGATTTCTCGCTTTCTGTCTCTAATGTCTCTCTCTGTCTGGCGAGCGCACGTGCCCTATAGCGAAAATCTCTCCAAAAAAAAAAAAAACCTCTAGGTCCGGAACACAAACTGCGGTCGGTCATGTGGGAGTCCAACATCTTAACCACTGCCATCTGCTGGCCCCAGGAGAATTTCAATTCAGTGGGAAATGGTCATTTACAGAATTTAATGAATAACTCTGGAATATATGATCAAGCATCCTGAAACCAAAAAAATAAAAAAGAGAGAGAAAAAGAATTCTACTTTATGCCACATTAAAAAAATAAAACCCAGATAGACTAAAAACTTTAATGTGGGGCCAGCCTGTGGCCAGGGGCTGAGGCACTGGATCCCACGTGGCCGACAGTACAGTTATAGGCTCAGACCTGGTGACTTGAAAAGCACACCGGCCACATGTGTGTGCATGCCCAAAACACTAAAAGGAGTGAGAGATGGACGAGAAGGGGACTGCGGTGTCACTGCCCCAGGGCTGCTTTCTCTCCGTCACTCTCCTCTCACTGACAAGTGCACATGCCCTCTAGCAAGCTAAGAAAAAAAACTAACAGTGAAAGTATAGTAAAATTACTGGAAAAAATTTAGAATCATATTTTATTATTAATGGTTAAGCAAACGTTCTTAAGCAAGAGGAAAGCTAGAAAAGATAAATTAAACTGGTGCATCAATCGTCTACCTATTTTATACAGTAAAAGTCATAAATGAGATCAAGGGACAACCGCAGCACACACTGCCTGCAACGTTTTAGAAGCTTTAATACACCAAGCACTTCATGTGGAAAGGGGAAAGGGGGGCCTGGCCCTGTGACACAGCTTGGCTGACCTCAGCTCAAATCCCAGGCCAGGTGACTTGAAAAACATGCAGGGTGTGTGTGCGTGTGTGCCCAAACCCCTGCCAGGACAGAGAACTTGAGGAAAAGGACTGTGGTGCAACTGCAGAGCAGTAGGGGGCGCTTTCTCTCTCTCTTGCAAGTACACAGACCCTCTGACAAAAGAAAAAAGAAAAAGAAAAGCCCCAAAACAGGGAGCAAACAATCTGAATAAGAACTTTCCAGAAGAGCAGATTCAAAGGGCCAAGAAACACAGTCACCCTCACTAGCCACCAGAGGACTGCAAAGGAGCTGCTGTGGGCATACTGCTTTTATCCATCCAGCTGCCAAAACTGAAATGAACAAGGAGAGCCAGTGCTGAGGAGGATGGAAAGAAACAGACCCTCAGGAACCAGCAGTTAGCGTAATGGCTATGTCGCTGGACTCCCACGTAGTCGACCGTGGTTCACGTCCCGGTCCGGTGGTTTAAAACTCACACCAGGCGCGTGTGCGTGCGTGCCCAAGATCCCGAGAAGAGAATGGAGGAGAAGGGATTGCGGTGTGGCCATCCCCCCTGGGGGGTGATTTCTTGCTTTCTGTCTCTCTGTCTCTCTCTGTCTGTCTGGTGAGTGCACGCGCCCTATAGTGAAAACATCTCCAAAAAAAAAAAAAAAGAAAAAAGAAAAGAAACAGACCCTCTGGCATAGAGAATCTGAATTGCTACAGCATTTTCCCAAAGAAATATGACCCTACCTCCTCAGTGGGAGAAGAGCCGCACATAAACAGAGACAGCAGTGCTCCTCGGCGAGTCACCTACAACTGTGCACCTGCACACAAGAACATACATCATGGCTTTTACATAGACACAACAGAACCCTGGAAGTAGGTCATCCTTTCACTATAGAATGGCTGACCACTATGCAAGTATCTACATTTGTACGCATCTGTAAAAAATGGACATTCTCTATCCATTGACCTATTGATGACTATTACATGTTGTAAACAAAAAAAAGCAAATGGCAGGCAGGTCCAGTCTGTGGTGTGGAGGGCAGGGTGCTGGGTTCCACGTGGCTGACTGCGGTTTGAGTCCCAGACGTAGGCTTGAAAGGGATGTGTGCATGAGTGACGAAAATCCCGAGAATGGAGAAGGGACTGTTGCTTAGCCACCCTCCCTGAGGATAAGGGGTGATTTCTCCCCACCCCTCCACTCCCTGCCCCACGAGTACGAGCACCCTATAGCCAAAAACTAAAAGGAAAAAAGCAAACGACAGAGAAATGGGAACAGTATGATCCAGCTTTTACAAAACTGAATGGGGAAGAGATCGCAATGACTGGTCTGGGCTCAAACACTAAGAGACTGACAATTTAGACATAGTTTTTTGTTGTTGTTTTTTCTGTGTTTTTTGTTATTTTCTTTAAGAGAGATTTTTGCTAGAGGGTACATGTGTTCATCTGAGAGACAGAAAGAGAGGAAGTGAAAAATGACCCCCCAGAGGGATGGCCCCACCACAGTCCCTTCTCCTTCATTCTCCTCTCTGACCCTCAGCACACAGACACAACACAATGTGAGTTTCAAGCTATGGGATCTGGGACTCGAACCACAGTCGGCCATATGGGAATCCAGTGCCTTAACCAGTAGGGCGCCCGCTGGCCCCCCACTTAGACATAGTGTAAGTTTCATTTTGGTCTATTAGGTGCTATGGTTTGACCGTGTCCCCTAAAATTCAGGTGTTGAAAATGTAATCCGCAATGCCACCGTGTTGAGAGGTGGGCTCTGTAGGAGGTGGTTAGGTCCCGAAGGTTCTGCCCTCATGACCGGGTGGCGCTGATACTTCGGCGCCGGGTCCTGATCAGAAGGTGCGTCTGGCCCCCTCCCTCCTCCTGTCATGTGCTCGTCTGTCCTCCTGCCAGGGGAGGGCACGGCAAGGCCTTGGCTGGACGCCTGTCCCTGATCTTAAACTTTCTAGCAGGAGGAGAGTGGAAGAGAAGGGATTGGCCTGGTCATCCCTCCTGTGGGGTGATTTCTCTCTTCCTCCCTCTCCCCCGTCCCTGTCTCTCCAGCGAGTACACATGTCCTACGGCAAAAACTTGGGGTGAGGGGTGAAAGAAGGCATGAAGGGACACGGTTCTCACCATTTCTCTTCTCCCTCATGGAGCTGTAGCTGCTTAATATTTTGTCAGGTGAGAAGAACGAGGCGTCTGCCAGGTCAGAAAAGCCTGGACGACAACCCCACTGCCTTCCACGTTCTGCGGCTGCAAGAGGGCCTAGCGCCACACAAAGGCCTGCGGTCACCGACCAAGGGTTCTTACTGCACCACCTACTGTGCCACCAGTTCCTAAGTCGATTTTCTACTGCTCTCTGCTCAGCTGGGTCTACAGCTGGCCTGCTCTTGGCCTCCCTCAAGCAATAGCACAAGCCCTCTGGGTGCCTGCATTCTCACGCATCTGAAGAGCGGGAATATGCCTTTGTAAGAAACAATCCACACCAGGCCAGGGACAGTAATAGTAAGCTGGGAATAAAGAGGAGATACAAGGAGATTGTTAACTTTCTATCCTGTCTTTGCTAGAATGAATATGTATTGATTCATAACGTTAAAAAACTAAGTTAGAGTTTTGGAAGGAAGAAGTTAAAACGAATAGCTATGAAATAGCTCAGTGCTGCCCCGAAGCAGGCCTGCATGAAGGCTGGGTATTAATTTTCCTACCCGATACTCCATCCACTCACTCACAGAGGCTGACCAAATCCACAAGGTCGTAAACTCTACAAACCATCCATTTTAGGGATAAAATCAAGATCAGGATGGAAGACATACAAGCCAAGCAGTGCTTACTGAGTCGCACCAACACTTCCATCTTACTGAGTCGCACCAACACTTCCATCTTACTGGGTTGCACCAACACTTCCATCTTACTGGGTCGCACCAACACCTCCATCTTACTGAGTCAGCACTAACACTTCCATCTTACAGAGTCGCACCAACACTTCCATCTTACTGAGTCAGCACCAACACTTCCATCTTCCTGAGTCAGCACTAACACTTCCATCTTACTGAGTCAGCACTAACACTTCCATCTTACTGGGTCGCACCAACACTTCCATCTTACTGAGTCAGCACTAACACTTCCATCTTACTGAGTTGCACTAACACTTCCATCTTACTGGGTTGCACCAACACCTCCATCTTACTGAGTCAGCACTAACACTTCCATCTTACTGAGTCAGCACTAACACTTCCATCTTACTGAGTCGCACCAACACTTCCATCTTACTGGGTCGCACTAACACTTCCATCTTACTGGGTCGCATCAACACTTCCATCTTACTGGGTCGCACCAACACCTCCATCTTACTGGGTCGCACCAACACCTCCATCTTACTGAGTCAGCACTAACACCTCCATCTTGAGTCGCACTAACACTTCCATCTTACTGGGTCGCACCAACACTTCCATCTTACTGGGTCGCACCAACACTTCCATCTTACTGGGTCGCATCAACACTTCCATCTTACTGAGTCGCACCAACACTTCCATCTTACTGGGTCGCACTAACACTTCCATCTTACTGGGTCGCATCAACACTTCCATCTTACTGGGTCGCACCAACACCTCCATCTTACTGGGTCGCACCAACACCTCCATCTTACTGAGTCAGCACTAACACCTCCATCTTGAGTCGCACTAACACTTCCATCTTACTGGGTCGCACCAACACTTCCATCTTACTGGGTCGCACCAACACTTCCATCTTACTGGGTCGCACCAACACTTCCATCTTACTGGGTCGCACCAACACTTCCATCTTACTGGGTCGCACCAACACTTCCATCTTACTGGGTCGCATCAACACTTCCATCTTACTGGGTCGCATCAACACTTCCATCTTACTGAGTCAGCACTAACACTTCCATCTTACTGAGTCGCACCAACACTTCCATCTTACTGGGTCGCACTAACACTTCCATCTTACTGGGTCGCATCAACACTTCCATCTTACTGGGTCGCACCAACACCTCCATCTTACTGGGTCGCACCAACACCTCCATCTTACTGGGTCGCACCAACACCTCCATCTTACTGAGTCAGCACTAACACCTCCATCTTGAGTCGCACTAACACTTCCATCTTACTGGGTCGCACCAACACTTCCATCTTACTGGGTCGCACCAACACTTCCATCTTACTGAGTCGCACCAACACTTCCATCTTACTGGGTCGCACCAACACCTCCATCTTACTGAGTCAGCACTAACACTTCCATCTTACTGAGTCAGCACTAACACTTCCATCTTACTGAGTCGCACCAACACTTCCATCTTACTGAGTCAGCACTAACACTTCCATCTTACTGAGTCAGCACTAACACTTCCATCTTACTGAGTCAGCACTAACACTTCCATCTTACTGGGTCGCACCAACACTTCCATCTTACTGGGTCGCACTAACACTTCCATCTTACTGAGTCAGCACCCACACTTCCATGATGACCATCACAGATACTTCCCACATGTCATTTCATTTTAACAACTTGATTTTCATTTTTCAGAAAAAAAGGTGAAGTTCAAAGAAAGTTCTGTCACCTTCTCAAGGCAATCTTTGAACCTAAAGTCATGCCTTTCTAACTATATAACACTATTTATGCACAAAATTTAAGATACTCAAATATGATCACTTAAAACTAGATTAATTCCAATTTGACCATTTTTTCCTAGAAGACACTAAAAATTATAACCCTTTACTAACAGAGTAACAGAAATAGATCACACGAAGATTTTTATCATGTACAAATGTACTTAAATCAGACTGAGACCTCAAAAACCATCTCCCTTAGTGAATGTTTAATAAAAACTTGCACTGGGCAGACTAGCAAAGGAAAATACCAGATAATGAGTTCTCTCGGGCCCAGTTAGTATTTTTAAACTGCTGAAGTTATCACCCGCCAACAAACAACTTCAAATACACACAGGAGCTCACTTGCTGAAGAGAGAAAAACATTCCTCTGTCCCATTATTCCAAGATGCTCTGGGTTGTGTCTTTCAAACTTAGCTTGCATCAGATCCCTGAACTGGTGTCACCGGGTCCCCGATCCAGCAGGTGAGGGTGGTACACAAGTGTCTTGCTCACAGGTGAACAAGGACACGGAATGCCAGTGCCGCTGTCCTGGGGCTACTCCGAAAACTATGGCTCTCTGCTAAGCAACTTTATTTCAGGATGTAAGGAGGGAATGGGGTGGACCACGTGTGGGACATCCCTTGTGATGGAAAGGCCCTCTCCTGTGTAGGAAGCCCAAGGCGGTGTACGTGGCCCACCACTTTGCAACAGATCCCCGCCCAGGCCAGAATTAACGAGAACAGTGAGAGTCTCGTTGATGCGAAACTCACCTGGAATTGGTAATGAGGTCTTAAGCTCTGATTCCTTCTGTAGATTTCATTTGGTTACCATCGGGACCAGCAGTTAGTGTAATGGCTGTGTCACTGGACTCCCATGTAGTTGATTGTGGTTTGAGTCCCGGACCCGGTGGCTTAAACTCATGCCGAGCACGTGTGCGCACGTGCCCAAGATCCCAAGAGGAGAATGGAGGAGAAGGGATTGCCGCGTGGCCAGCCCCCCTGGGGGGTGATTTCTCACTTTCTGTCTCTCTGTCTCTGTCTTTCTGGCGAGTGCACAAGCTCTATAGCCAAAAGCTCTCCAAAAAAAAAAAAAAAAAAAATGTAATTTGGCTACAATCAGCTTCACCCCACATATCCAGTACTCCAGCCGGGAAGAACAATGGTCCTTATTTGATAGATTCGTACCCTTCTCCATTAAGATGAGAAAACACTGACAAAATAGCAAAGCTCTCAGAGCCTCCGAATCCTGGAAAACGAAGAAGGTATCGATCAGGATCGATAAAGCAGAGCTGTGTTGTAGCCACAGGTTTCTGAGACTAAGAAAGATACCTCTTCGCCGTAGGCTGGTGACGCGAGTCTCCTTGGTCGCCCTGAGGCAGGATGCCCTGCCTGAAGCCAGGGGTCCCTGGTCAAATTTGGACTTGTGCCAGCCTGTGTCACCTGTGACCCTCTCCTCTGACACTGTCTGTAAGAGGCTGAGCACCTCGCAGGGACTGAGTCCTTACCTAACTGGTAACGACGAGGGCTGTAAGACCCTTCGGTATCTCTGCTGTGTTGGTGCTTAGAGACGTGTTGCCTGGCTCCTTCGGTAACTCTCCCCCTGCCATCTACCGACGAAGGAGTTTCCTCACATTGCAGAATCTTCAGGAACTAAGACAAGTACAGTGTAAGAGGACACGTCTAAGATGGGCTTTCGTGGTGTCTAGGGTCGGTTTGTCTGGGGAAAAACTGAAAAACTTGAATAAGGTTACGTAATCCTCAGTGTCTCCATTGGGTAGGCGGGATCAGACAGTCATCTTGGGGTTGAGTGCTCCTTATTATTTTGTGTTAATAGAACTTCTTGAATTTAATCACCAGTAGGAGTATGCCATCTACATTTTAGATATATACGAGAAGCCAGGCGAGGGTAATATGTCCCCCAGAACACTGGAGTAATTACTTTTGATAATTAGTATTATCACTAGAAGTGCTATCTAAGTTTATAAAAAGCTAAGTCATACTGTATTTTACTTGTACCTTTAACAAATACCTGTTTATTTTGTTAGTTTTCTCATTTTTAAGAGCAGATAAGAGACTTATCTGCTATAGGGTACATGAATTCACCAGGGGGAGACAGAGAGGGAAAGCGAGAAAGCAAGCTGCCGGGTCTGGAACGTGAATTCCAGTTGGCCATGAGAGCCCAGCATCTTAACCACCATACCATCTGCTGCCTCCGAGAGTTTTGTCATTTTTAAGACTCTACATGGGAAAAGGTCAACTCAAACACATAGCCCTTATGCATCTTGAGAAAAGAGTGCTTAAACTAAAATAAAGAAAGAGAAGAAAAAGAAAAGAAAGGAGTGCTTAAACTAAGCTCATTCATTCCCAATTGATTCAGCAACTGTCCCTGAGGCCCGTGCATTGGAAGACCCTACGTTTGCTGGGGAGACGAAGCAAGCCGGCTGCTGGCAGCATGGAGACAGCCTCTCACCCGGGCCGGGGAAGGAGGCTCCTCAGCAAGGAGCGCGCTGGAGCTGTTACAACATGCCAACTGGGACACAGGATGGAGCAGGAGACACGGCCACGCCGCCGAGATGCACTGCTTTATACCAGGATTGCTTCCCGCCCTTAACTGTCTACACGCACACGGAATCAGTTTAATTCTCTGCTGGGGCATAACGCTTCCATGTACATCCTTACAAGCTGATAAAACGGACAGCCCCTCCAGACCCTGAAAGCTTCAATGCTTCTCTTCAACAGACCTCAGGTTGTTCTTGTAGGAACCACACGTCCAAGTGAGTAACCTGCCGTGAACACTTAGACTCAAAGCTGGTTTTCAGCTAGCAAAATGCAGGTAAGGGCTGGTCCCACGGCCTGGGAGTCGACAGCCAGCTCTCACATGGCTGACCCCGTGTCTGAGCCCAGGACCCAGCAGCTTGAGGGAGGAGGAGAATGAATGGCAGTGGGACCATTTCTCTCAAGGGGTGCTTTTCTCCTCTCCCTCGCTCTCTGGTGAGCACACCTGCCTTACAGCAAAAACAGCAAAAGGCGGCAGGTGCAACGTCGCGGCTGTGTATGTATCATCCATGCTACTGGAACTAAAGAGAGAGAAAGTCTCACCATTAATGTGCCTCAATCTATCTTTTTTCTTTTTTTTAAAGTTTCTTGTATTCATGATAGAACATGCACGTGCACAAGAGAGTGAGAGAAAAAGAGAGGAAAGCATCCTCGACAGGGTCTCGTCCCTCCACTGTCCCTGTCCCAGGCCCCCCCGCGTGCCGGGAGCTTGGCACCGAGGCGCCAGGGTACCCAGACCCGCAGTCAGCTGCGTGGTTTCTGCCAGGCAGGTGTTGGCTACCAACCTGTTGCTAGGCTAAGGCTTAATCTAGTCTTAAAGCTGGAAAAAAGGTAAATGTACATTAAAATACTGAGAGTCACCATCTTTAATACCATTTTGAGCTTGGGAACCCTAGACATTCCTGAAGTACTTTTTTATTGACATGATAGAAAAACATCATTTTGAGATTTGGTTATTCACATTAATAGGACCTTATTAATTCAATAACCCTAAGATCTTAACAATAACTGCTATTTATAAAAGTATGCAAGTTTTGTGCCATGGATAAATACTCATTAGCATGAATCCTTACAACAAAGTACGTATTATTATCCCCACTTAGCGATGAAGAAACCAAGGTCCCAAGTGTGTAAGAAACCACCCGAGTGGCGCGGAGGCTCCGTAACCACCCAGGAGGTTGCTCAAGTCTGACTCAATGCCTCAGAGGTGAGGGCACCTCGAATGTTGGTGGAGGTTTCTGCCGCGGGGCGGACACTGGGACGAGGAGCAGGCAGGAGGCACTCAGCCTCCTGCGTGGTTGACTGCAGGTCAGTCCCAGACACGGTGGCTTGAAACTCATTCCGGGGGTGTGTGTGTGCATGCCCAAGATCCCAGGAGGAGACTGGAAAAAGGATTGCAGCATGGCCATTCCTCTGGGGGGTAGGGAGTGATTCCTCACTTTCTGTCTTTCTGTCTCTCTCTCTCTCTCCAGTGAGTGCACATGTCCTATAGCAAAAATCTCTTAAAAAAAAAAAAAATTGAACTTAAGTCAGGGGAAAATACTAAAGGCATACTTCATTAAAAAAAAAAAAAAAGTTGGGACCAGCAGTTGGCGTAATGGCTATGTCGCTGGACTCCCATGTAGTCGACCACGGTTCAAGTCCCGGGCCTGGTGGCTTAAACTCACGCCAGGTGCATGTGCGTGTGTGCCCAAGATCCCGAGAGGAGAATGGAAGAGAACGGATTGTGGCGTGGCCATTCCCCCTGGGGGGTGATTTCTCGCTTTCTGTCTCTCTATCTCTCTCGGTCTTTCTGGAGAGAGCAAGTGCCCTATAGCAAAAACCTCTAAAAAAAAACAAAAGTTAACAAACAAGTTTTAATATTTGCATTTATTCACTTTAAAAGCATTTATTTATTTGATGTAGTCAATAGAAGACTCCTTATAGGTATTTCTTCTAGGTTTTTGCAATAGGGCACATGCGCTTACCAAGAAAGAGACAGAGAGCCAGAGACAGGGAAAGTGAAAAATCATGCATGCACTCCCGGGGTGGGGAGACAGCTACACCACAATCGCTTCTCCTCCACTCTCCTCCCAGGATTCTGAGCGCACGCGCGCACACACACATACACACACACACACACACACACACATGACTTTCAAGCCTCATTGTCCAGGACTCGAACCGTGGTTGACCATGTGGAAGTCCAACACCTTAACCACCACACCACCTGCTGGCCCCTCTTTATATGTATTTAAAATGAAATGAACTTTTAAATAAATAATCCCCCTTTTAACCTGACCCCACACCCTCTGCCCCCATCTATACACAACGGTCAGCTGTCTTCCCACACCTGCTCATGCTGTCTCCCATCCCCGCTCCTGGTCTCACTGTATGGTCCCTACTATAACCCTCCCTGCATGTTTGCTCAACCCTCGACTCCTCTCTGATTTATCTCTTGGCAAAACTCTTACCCTGATTATATTCCAATCAGTTCTATCTAAATCTCGCTAAGTTCAGTTCCAGAACTTCAGGTTGAAAGTAGCTGGAGAGGAGTCCAGCAGGTGGCATCATGACTAAGGTCCTGGACTCCCACGTGGCCAACAATAGTTCAAGTCCTGGACCTGGTGGCTTGACGATCACACCAGGCACGTGTATGTGCGTGCCCAAACTCCTGAGAGGAGAAGAGGGATTGCAGTGTGGCCACCTCCTAAAGGGTGATAGCTCGCTTTCCCTGTCTCTGTACCTGTCTCTCTCTGGCCAGCACACATGCCCTATGGCAACCAGCAGCTGGCGAGAAACACACAACTTCGTGTTCGGTGTCACTTAAACTCTTGACAGAGAAGCAGGAGCTGGCGGTCACAGCAACCACAGCACACTGCAGTCCCGCCATCCCCCATGCACATACACAACCGTTTCATGCCATTCTTTTCTAACGTCAACCGTCTCCCTTCGATCTTTCTTCCTGCCAATGACCTTGTTTCTATTTTACTGAGAAAACTGAAGCCATGGGAAAGAGAACTTCCCCAAGTTCCTCACAAAACTGCCCTCTGGGAGACCTCTCTCTGGGCCAGCAGGCTGGGACATCTGTCCCCCCACGAGGTGGCATCTCTAGAGTGACACGGACACTCGGCTCCTCACGGCCTCCCCCACCCTGCTTCCTCCTTGGATCTGACCAGTCAACTGAGGCAGCTCCATCTACTCATCCTCAGTCCCAAGGCCTTTGGTGGTTCTTGGGTGGGCTTTCTCTCCCCACCCAAATCCAGCCTGTCAGCCAACTCTGGGCGCCACCTCAAAGTCCCTCCAGAATCCACTCCTCCCCAGCCTTTGGTGGTTCTTGGGTGGGCTTTCTCTCCCCACCCAAATCCAGTCTGTCAGCCAACTCTGGGCGCCACCTCAAAGTCCCTCCAGAATCCACTCCTCCCCAGCAACACCATCAGCCTGGTCCTAGGAAAACGAGCATTAGACTCTGGCTCTCTGCAGGCTCCCACGGTAATTGAGTAACCACCTCCAGTGCCGAGGATGACCTGTCGTCCACTGCCCGCCTCCCACCTCGTCTTTCATTAACGTCTCATGCGGTTTCAACAATACAGACTCTGACTTTGTAATTCGGTGCTTGCGTCCCTCTTCCATCTGAGCAAGGATCTCTGTCGCTCTTGGTATCAGGCACACAGTGGACCTTCCGTGACTATGTCTGGAATGAAGATGTGGGTGAACGAGCAAACCTCCAGCCCTCCCTGGGCAGGAGAGCCCAGGCCACTGTTACCACGCTTACATGCACCAAGGCGCGACAGGACACGCTCCGCCGTGCATGTCACTGTAGCTCCCTGTGGCTTCCATCCTGCCCGCTAAGTCACAGAGTTCCCATGAAGAACCAGAGCACATACCCTACAACAGACACCAATGATACTCTGCAACAGGAAGACATAAAAAAGGAAATCAAACGAGTAGAACCTATGTTTAAAAATAGCTGAGATACTTAAGTTTCATTTTCTGAAAGCTCTCAGGGAGGAAGTTCTGAGTAACCTATTCTCTCAGACATTGTAAGTTTTATCCCTTTAGGTACCAAAACAATTTCACGTGGGCTGCAAATCCTTACATACTGTGTACTCCGTTTTCCTATAGGTGACCCGGTGCTTTAAATAAACTCTCTCTTCTGAGAGCTTAGCACCCGTGGCCCTGCACACCAATGCACCCCGCATGGATGCGGTCAGGGTTTCCAGAAGTCCAGTCACATGGCTTTGTCCAGCTGCCGAAGGCCCCCTCATTCTGGATGCCTGTGGATGGTTTCGTGGGCATTCCCCCATTCCTGTCCATGCACCTTCATAAGGATGTAACTCTGACTGCAGATGGGGCCAACTATGCCTCCCCCTCCTGGAACGTTGGGCAATGTCTGGAGACGTCTGCGGTGTGAACGCTACAGGCATGCAGTGGACACGGGCCTACCACACACAGACAGCCTCTCGGCAACGAACTGCCTAGCCCCAGACGTACAGAGCGTGGGTTGAGAGTCCCTGGCTGAGAGCAAGTCACCACATCTGTTGAAGTGAGGGCTGAGAAACAGAGTGGAAAGAACGCAGCTTTTGGTCAGAGTCATGGGTTCAAAATCTGGCTCAGCACTCAGCCCTGGTGGGATTGATGACCTCGGTTTCCCCAGCAGGAAAATGGCAATGACAATATCCACTGTGTTGGGTTGTTCTGAGACTCAGGAAGACAGTACATAAGATCATGACACAGAAGCCCAGTTCTGACGTAGATGTGTGCGAACAGCAGCCATTCTTACAGCCCAGCCATAAGAGCACATATTGTTTCACGTCCATATTTCTGCCAAGAGGAAAAGCGTTTTGTTTTTGTTTGTTTGTTTTTTGCTATAGGGCGTGTGTGCTCACCAGAGAGACAGAAAGCGAGAAATCACCCCCCAGGGGGAATGACCATGCTGCAATCCCTTCTCCTCCATTCTCCTCTCGGAATCCTGAGCATGCACACACATGAGACCAGTGTGAGTTTAAGCCACCAGGTCAGGGACTCGAACCGCGGTTGACTATGCATGAGTCCAGCAACACAGCCATTACACCAACTGCTGGTCCTGAGAAGAATTTTGTTTTTAACGCTGGAGGGTATGTGTGCATACATGAGAGAGCAGGGACAGGTGGGGGAGCACCCTTTGTGGGGCGTTGTCACACTACAGTAGTTTTCCTCTCTAGTTTTCCATCCCATCAGGGTTCTGGGAATGCCAGTTTTCAGTTCACTGGGGTTGAGACTCGAACACTGATCAGCCATGTGGGATCGGGCATCCTCAACCCAGGAAAAGTACTTTAATGACAGTAAGGATTAGCAACTTAAAACAGAAAATTCAGAATTATTTTATTTTCCTTTTCCTTTTCCTTTCTTTCTTTCTTTTATTTTATTTTAGTTTGCTATAGGGCATATTCACCTGCTGGAAACAGAGAGAGACTAAACCATCCGCCTCCACCCCGGGGGGAGGGGGTGGCCACATGACAATCCCTTTTCCTCCATACTCCTCTCGGGATTTGGGGCATGGACGTGTATGAGCCCAGTGTGTTTTTCAAACCACCGGGAACATATATAGAAACAGGAAATAGAACTTCGTTTTTTTAAAAGGTTTTTGCCATAAGGCACATGTGGTTGCCAGAGAGAGACAATGAGAGGTAAAGTGAGAAATCTCCCCCAGGATGGATGGCCACACCCAAATCCCTTCTTTTCTATTTTTCTCCTGGGGTTTGGGGCATGCACACACATGCACCTGGCATGATTTTCAAGCTGCCAGGACTGGGACTTCAACCACGGTTTACCATGTGGAAGTCCAGCACCTTAACCACCATGCCACCTGCTGGCTTCATTTTTTAAAGTTTTCCAGAGGGTGTAGCATTCAGTGGGGAGTGGGAGGGCGGGGGGGGGAGGGGGAGTGCTCCCAGTAGGGCCTGATCATGCCGCACTCCCTTCTCCTCCATCTGTCCACCCTCTCGGGATTTGGGATTCACACACACACGTGCCCAGTATGTTCACACCACTGAGCTGGAACTTGAACACTGCAGTTAGCCATGTGGGATCTGGCCCCCTTAACCACCAGGCCATGGGGCTGGCCCTACATCTTCATTTTAATCAAAAAGTTTAATTTCGATTAAACGTCATATAACTATGAAGCCTATCTTTAGGGTATAGAAATGCTTACATTGTCGGGCCTGCCAACGGCGAGCAGGTCCTGAGTCGGGGGGCGAGGATTAAAGAAAGACAAGAAGACAGGATAGAAACGGGAGGACTGCCAGTCAATACCGGTCAGCCTTTATTGCTAGTATTCATACACACTCCAGAGACTCCTGTGATGTAAGGTTTTAAGTCCTTACTGAATTTATCAGGTTGTTATAACAATACTTTGGAACATTCAGTTCAAAACAATCCCAAAACATTCTGCTCACAACAATCCAGCCACCCAAGGCCATGTCTGGATAAAGACCCTGGTCTTATGCCGGTGGTCACGTCCTGCACATTCCTCACATCGCCTCTTTGGCTCCCCACATTACATGGGAGTTAATGTGTAGCTTCTGCATTTAAGATTCAGGAAAAAGACACGATTCTTTGAGTCTTTTGTTTCCTTCTTTTTTTTAATCTTTTTTAAAGAATAATCTCATAAAATGCAAGTCAAGCATGCTGCCTCATCACTGCAGAGTGTTCACACCCAAGCCCACGAGACTCAGCGTTGTACTGGATTAATATGAAAGAAACTTATATACTAAATTGTTTATAGAATTGAATTATGCTTAAATAGACATATAAGCTTCTCCATAAAGGCAAATATGAGAGGTCTTTAAACAGTTCATGGAAAATATGTATTATTAAAAAGCTATGTATGAATTTCAAAATGTTTTGCATCAAAATAAACTCACATTGTCATTTCATTCTCCACACACTTTTTGAAGTCTCTTTACATGTGTGTTCCTGCCAAGAAGTCTGGAAAGTAATTATAAAAGTCACAAAGCCAAGTAAGGTATTTAGTTTCTTTTTTTTGGCCAAAAGACAATTATTAAAAGACACAGATACGATTGGTTAAATGTTAAGAGACAGCTTACATAAATGTCCAGATAGGCTTAGGAGACTGCCTTATTCATGAAAATTAGTTGTCAAAATAGATTAAAATGACATTCTGCAAGAGAAAGCTTGGGTAACGCTTTGCATAAGGCTTAAGCACAGTCTGTATTTACCTAAGGCACGTGTATTTCCAGACATCAAAGTAATCTCTAAATTTCAATAACACATCTGTTACATTTTCAAGTATTTGTAGCTAAGCACCTGCACTGCTTTTTACTTTAGTTATTTAAAATCGATGCAGGGAAAAAAACCTCAGGGGTCAGAAGAGACTCATTCCTAATGAGGACCCTATCTCCACTGTTTCTGCTGCTTCTAGTAGATTCGTACCGGGACCAAACTGCAGCACTCCAAAACCACTGTCCTCAGCCCCTCGGGAAGCCAGCGGGATAAAGGAAACTGGCCGACATGTTTCCAGCAAGGGATGAGGGACTTAACTGCCTTGGTGCTCTCGAAGCTCCTTAGAAGAATGGGACCAGCAGTTAGCATAATGGCTATGTCATTAGACTCCCATGTAGTTGACTGCAGTTCGAGTCCCAGACCCAGTGCCTTAAACTCATGCCAGGCGCGTGTGCGTGCGTACCCAAGATCCCGAGAGGAGAATGGAGGAGAAGGGATTGCGGCGTGGCCATCCCCCCGGGGGGTGATTTCTCACTTTCTGTATCTCGGTCTCTCTGTGTCTTTCTGGCGGGCTCACATGCCCTATAGCAAAAAGAAACTCTCAAAAAAAAAAAAAAAAATCAGTGAAATCACTGCTTTTCATATACACAAAAAATAGTGCCGTTATTTTCTATATGAGCAACCACAGACATTTTTAAAAAGCAAAAGAGAATAGTATGCTTAAAAAAGAGGAATTATAAGAGAAATGAGAGCAGTAAATAAGGGGACGGGGGGGGGGGGTTATTTGTAGCTAAAATGGAAACTATTCAGCCACTGTAAAATTGCATAGTTATAATACTAAAAGGTTGTATCAATAGACTACATGAAATGTTTTCTAAAGAGCTCTCACAGATTATTAACCCGAGTTATAAATACGAATCGAAGAAACATATCAAAGGCTAAAATTTTGAATCGTATCTTCTTTTCTTTAAAGAACTGGGCATTCTTGGATAGTGATAAAGACAGATGGGAATTGCTTCAGTTATTTTAGCTGAATTATAAAAAGGACATTTCAGCATAATGGATTCCCAAAACCTATTTAAAGGCTCACTTTTAGAAGCTATTAAGTGACTTAAAATATGTTGTAAATATTCACAAAGGAGTATTATTACACAATGGTTAAAAATATTTCAGCACATGACTTACTGTAATGGAAGCATGGATTATATACACCAATTACTTAAATTGTCTTCACCCATATATTTAAATTCTCCCTGAGGCGTCTAAAGCTCGCTGTTGCTAAGTATAGCACACCAACGCTCTCCGGGGAGAGATCCTAACGTGAATGCTATTGAAAAGCAGCCGACAGGGCTCACGGTGTCGGCTCCGCGCCGGTTGATATTCTGCAATGCTGGACGCCAGAGGGAAGCCGGGGTTCCGCTCCGGGTCAGTCTGCACATGGCGGGGACACACAAGAGCTCACGGGCTGGCCAGCAGGGAAAGGCCAGGGATGGGGGAATTCGTGGCATCTGACCCTCGTGAGGGAGCTTGTCTCTCTCTTCCTCCAAAAAACTAAACAAATAAATGTTAGAAATTTTAAAAAGGAATTGCCCCTCTCACTCCTGGCGGTTTCTCACTTTCTCTGTCTCCGGCAAGCACTGCACCCTATAGCAAAAATTCTTTTTAAATAAAAGAGGTTGATGGTCCTCATTGGAATGATAAAATGAATTCATGATAAATGGTCGGTTCCAGTACCTTCATCAACGTCCCACTGCCCCACACGCAGGCAGTTCGACTCCGTACTGGTAACACTCTGCTTCTCAGAACGGCGGACGCACCTGCAGACAGCAGCAAGCTCTAGGGCTCTCTGGGAACCAGCAGTTGGCGTAATGGCTATGTCGCTGGACTCCCACGTAGTCCACCGCGGTTCGAGTCCCGGACCCGGTGGCTTAAACTCATGGCGGGTACGTGTGCGTGTGTGCCCAAGATCCTGAGAGGAGAGTGGAGGAGAAGGGATTGCGGCGTGGCCATCCCCCCTGGGGGGTGATTTCTCGCTTTCTGTCTCTCTGTCTCTGTCTGTCTGGCGAGCGCAGCACGGACATGGGGTGACGGCGGCCCCTTCACCGTGCGTGTAGGAGACGTGCTGAATAGCGCACCGCCTCCTCACAGGAACGCTCAGCGATGCCACGCTTTCCCCCTACCGTGTGCCAGCCGTGGGTACAGACACCCCAGGAAGCAGGGAGCCAAACAGCAAAAACACCTGCCTCCTCGGAGCTTATTTCCTGGTTCATTTCTTTTATCACGCCCAAGGCACAGCGCTGAGTACTCTGGAATAAATAAGAGTCCTAGACAGGTCAAAATCCTTAATTCAAGGGACCAGCAGTTGGCGTTGGCCTTGTCACTGGGCTCCCATGTAGCCGACTGTGGTTCGAGTCCCGGACCCGGTGGCTTAACCTCACGCCAGGCGCATGTTCGTGGGTGCCCAAGATCCTGGGAGGAGAATGGAGGAGAAGGGATTGCAGCATGGCCATCTCTCACTTTCTGTCTCTCTGTCTGCCTCTGTCTTTCTGGCGAGCGCACATGCCCTATAGAAAAAATCTCTCCAAAAAAAAAAAAAGAAAAAAAAATCCTTAACTCAATAAAAAGATTACGTTAGCGGGACCATGTGGCGTATGAATATAAAGAAATAGGAAGTGCTGAGAAGGCACAGAGTGAGGTCAGAGGGTGGAAAGGAGGAAGGGAAAGCTTCCCAAAAGAGAACAAGTCATTCCCACACAGGTTGGGCTGGGAATCAAACCGGCCGCCCCGTGGCCTCAGCCTCCGGAGTTAACCGGGTCTATGGCGTGCGTCAATGAGGCGGGACCAGGAAAGAATTCTGGGTGACCACTGGGAAGCGTCTAGGATCCTTACAGAAGAGATTTACAGATTTAAGAAGAGATTTAAATAAAGACGAGGCTGGAAATTGTGTTAAATAACACTGAGTAGTCAGTCATTTAAACATGGCTGGAGCGATGAGAAATGAGGATGGCAATCTGTTAGCATTATACTAAAGTTCTTAATTGCTAAGATACAGAATCTGTCCTTAGTTTGGGACCAGCAGTTAGCGTAATGGCTATGTCGCTGAACTCCCATGTAGCCAGCCATGGTTCGAGTCCCAGACCCCATGGCATAAACTCATGCCGGGCATGTGTGCATGAGTTTATGAGATCCTAAGAGGAGAAAGGAGGAGAAGGGATTGCAGCGTGGCCATGCCCCCTGGGGGGGTGATTTCTCGCTTTCTATCTATCCGTCTCTCTCTGTCTTTCTGGCACCCACCCTATAGCAAAATTGAAAGAAAATGAGTCATGGGACTGACAGGTAGCATGGTGGTTGGGGTGCTGGACTCCTATATGGCTGACAGTAGTTCGAGTCCCAGACCTGGCAGCTTGCTTTCTTGTTCTCCCCTTCTCTCTCTCTTTCTCTGTCTCTCTCTGTTCAAATTGAAGAATAACAATAAATAAATAAAATTAGATACATAATTCTTTAAAAAGAAAAAAGGAACTGAGTCATGGAAGACCTTTGAGAAGAGTGATGTAATAAAACATTTAAAAGATTTCTTGGTGGGACCAGCAGGTGGCGTGGCCGTTAAGGCACTGGATTCCCAGATGGCAGACCGTGGTTCCAGTCCCGGACCTGGAGACTTGAAACTCACGCCAGGTGCATATACATGAGTGACCAGAATCCTGAAAGGAGAATGGAGGTAGGACTGTGCCATGGCCACCTCCCCTGGGGAGATGATTTCTCACTTTCCCTCTTTGTCTCTGTCTCTCTCCAGCAAGCTTGCACACCCTATGACAAAAAAACTAAAAAAAATGTTTAAAAAAGATGTCTTTGCAAGAAGTATGAAAGAGTCACTGGAATGGGGAGGGCAGGGAGGGACCCTGAGTGGAAATGCTGCATATGTGCTTCAGAACCGAGTTACTAACTTAACAAGGAATGGAGCCACCAGGGCCTTCCAGGCTGTCTCTGGCGCCCCTCTGTGACAGTGGTAACCCCGAGGGCTGCAAAAGCTACTAACAGGGTCCCTGGCCCACTCCCGGTCGCCTGCCACCCGCTGCACCACGTGCCTCACACCTTGGCCACACCCTGCCACGCCAGCCCGGCTCACTCCATCAGGACTCCGACCTCGCAGACAGGCCTGGAGACAACCGGGCCTGTGGGACCACCACCCTCCTTCTCCGGCCCTAGCCTCGCTCAAACACAATGTGACAATTTGGAAAAGGAGGGCCAGTTTGAAACTCAGAGTAGGAATTCCTTTTCAAAGGTCTCTTACCATTGATAGAATTTTACTTTTCTTTCAGTGCTTGGTTTATGGATTTTTTTAAAAGAATTATTTATTTAATTTTTATGTATTATTATTGTTTTCATTTGCTACAGGACATGCACGCTCACCAGAGAGAGACAGAGAGAAAGAGGAAGAGGAAAAGTGAGAAAGTAAGCTACCAGGTCTGGGCCTCAAATCATGGTCCGCTATGTGGGAGTCCAGCACTTTAACCACCACACCACCTGCCGGCCCTGGTTTAGGGATCTTAAAAGTAAAATACTGTGGGGCCAGCCGCTGGTGTCATGGTGAAGGTGCTGGACTCCCACATGGACGACCAGAGTTCGTATCCCAGACATGGCGACCTGAAAAGCATGCCAGGTGTGTGTGCATTCGTGCCCCCAAAAAGTAAAATGCTGCTTCAAATTCAGGTACTTTTCTACTTTAGCAAAGTCAAAATATTGATTTCTTAGCTTAGGGACATCACAGGTCATAGAATCTTTGTGACGAAAACTTTTGGGAGCATCTCTCTAAGAAAGACTTTAAGTGAAGGAAGAAGATTATAATTGAGATTTGTAATTATAGCCCTCTCTGTATTATTATAGTCTGATGGAAATTAGAATGTTTTGAAATCATGCCAAGCAATTATGAGCACTATAAATCGAAGAACATGATTGCACCACATTTGGGACAGTTCTAAACAGATCTTTACTTTCCTTGTCATCGCCAAGGAAAGTACGATTTTTCTTACCTAGCCCACATAAAGCGGAAGAGGTGAACACCTGCAACTTCATTTTACTCACAGAAATGCAGTTGTACTCATGCCCTCATTTGAAAAGGCCTTCAGATTAATAAGACTTTAGAAAAATAAGCTAAGGAGTATTTAATTCCGGCCTATCAGCACCAGACCCCAGCAACTGTGACCAACAGGAAATGAAAGGGAAGTACGATTCCAATCAGTCCGACGCTACTTATTCTTCCAGAAAAGGCTGAGAGTGGAAGAGCGAATGTAAGAAAAAGAAGATTTATCTTGTGACTTCCCTTATAATCCCAATGTTCTCGCCAGCAAACGTAATTCAGAAACGAGGCCCACCATCAAAGATACCCACTTAACGGGCCAGCCCCACAGCGCGTGGCTAAGTGCTGTGCTGGGGAAGCCACGTGGCCATCTGCGGTGGAGTCCTGGCTGCAGCTTGAAAACCAAGCTGGGTGCCTGAGCGCCCAGGACCCTGACGTGATGGGCAATGGAGAAGGAATGGCGGCATGACCCTGCCCCATCGGGGTGCTTTTCCTCTCTCTCTCTAGTGAGCGCATGCACCTTCTGACAAGAACAAAAAAAAATTAGACATAATAAGGGAGACTGTAGGAACTTTGGGAAAGAGGAGATAGACTATATTGCTTATGGGCTCTTCATTCTAAGACAAATTGCTCTGCTAAGATAAGGACTTTTTTTTTTTTTTTTTTTTTTTAGAGAGATTTTCGCTATAGGGCGTGTGCGCTCGCCAGACAGACAGAGAGAGACATAGAGACAGAAAGTGAGAAATCACCCCCCGGGGGGATGGTCACACCGCAATCCCTTCTCCTCCGTTCTCCTCTCGGGATCTTGGACATGCACGCACATGCGCCTGGCGTGAGTTTTAAGCCACTGGGTCCGGGACACGAACCGCGGTCGACTACGTGGGAGTCCAGCAACATAGCCATTATGCTAACTGCTGGTTCCCCTAAGATAATGACTTCTGGGGCCAGCAGGTGGTGTGCTGGTTAAGGCACTGGACTCGCACATGGCCCACCACAGTTTGAGTCCCATACCTGGCAGCTTGCTTTCTCGCCTTCCCTCTCTGTCTCTCTGGTGTGTGTGCATGCCCTATAACAAATTTTAAATAATAATAATAATAATAAATAATTTTTAAAAACGACTTTTTCCCACCCTGATAAGTAAAATATATGTCATATAAATTTTAGAATCTACAGACTAACAGCATGAGATACGCAGAAATTGCCTGTAATCTCACTACCCAAAAGTACTACCAATATTCGGTTTATTCCCCACTAGTAAGTTAGTTTTCCGTGCACAGGTTAACTTTTGGTTTGTCTTTCAAAACTCTGATGTCATTTTGTAAGTGCTTATTCTTCACTTATATCAAGAACAATTTTCCACACCACTGTATAGTCTTCCCAGCAAACTCATGCATTTCAAGTTTTGGTTTGCTTGCTTGTTTTTGCTATAGGGTGTGTGTGCTCCCAGAAAGAGACAGAGAGAGAAAGGGAAAGTGAGAAATCACCCCCGGGGCATGACCCGGCCACAATCTCTTCTCCACTTCTCTGGGGATCTTGGGCACACGTGCACAAGCAGCTGGTTTGTTTTTCAAGCCACTCAGTCTAGGACTTGGACCACGTAGTCAGCCCTGCGGGTTCCAGCTATCTAAACCACCACTGGCTGGCCCATATTTTCTAAGTTTATTGCCGTGATAACATGATTAACGTCCCGCTAGGGAAGACTCTGATTACTGAGAGGGTAACATAGCTTCACCTCTGACCTTGGGAAACAAAGCCTCAAGTTTTTTCCTTTATGAATTACCCATTTATATCTATCTTTCCTCCTTTCCTCTGTTAATTTGCTAGAGGGAATGTGCACTTGCAGAGGATGGGGAGAGTAAGAAAGTACTCCCCACGGGGATGGCCGCACTGCAATCCCTTCTCTGTTCTCTCGGGATTTAGGGTGCACACACACACACACGCACATGCACCAGGCGTGTCTTTCAAGCTGCTGGGTCCGGGACTCGAACTACACCATTGATCATGTAGGATCCACCCACCTTACCACGCCACTGGCTGGCTCAAACATTTTTAATAAGGGCATGCATCTTTCTCATTTTTTATTCTATTTGGGCTGCCAGAAATTACTATGAAGTGGGTGGTTTATAAACAACAGAAATTTACAATGGGGAGGGGTCTTCAGAAAGTTCATGGAAAATGTGTATTACAAAAAAAATCTATGTATGTATTTCAATATTTTTTTGCACCAAAATAAATTCTTACTTTAATTCTATCTTTTTCTTCATGAAATTTTGAAGTACTCTTGTATTTCTACAGTTCTAGAATTTGGGGTGCCCAATCTTTTTAAGAGATTTTTTTACTAAAGGGTGCATGTGCTCACCAGAGAGACAAAGATAAACAGAAAGCAAAAAATTACCCCCTAGGGGGGATAGCCACACCACAATCCCTTCACTCTCTAGGGATTTTGGACACACGCACACATGCATCTGGTATAAGTTTTAAGCCGCCGGGTCCAAGACACAAACCATGGTCGACCAGTAATACAACCATTATGCCATCTGCTGGTCCCATTAACCCTTAATTTTGAAATCAATTTTCGAAAGTACACTTGTCTAACATAAATCATCTGCTCTATTATAAATTGTGCTAACGTTCTGAGTATTCTCCTTGAGTTTGTTGCCAACATCAGAATAAATGGTATCCTATTCAATTCTACTTCGGAAGTCTGCAAAGTATTGTTTTTGCTGCACCAAGTTCCAGCTTCCCCCACATCCTGTTTCAGGCAGCCTAGATTATCTTAACAAAGGTTAAACTAGCACTTACAACGTGACTTAACTTCCTAAAAATTTTGAATGTTGCTAAATTCTGTTTCAGGATGAAAAGCATACTGTCATTGTGATAAAAGCTGGCCTGGAGATTAAGACTGCTGGCTGCCACAGGGCCACCAACTTCGGGGTTAGAGTCCTGGACCCTCCACCTGAACGTCCCTTCTGATGTGCAGGTTACCAAACTCCAGAGAGGAAAACGAGGGAGAAAGGATTGACGCCTGGCCACTCCCTGGGGGTGATTTCTCACTTTCCCTTTCTCTGTCTTTGTCTGGTCAAGGGACCACATGCTCTATAGAAAATAAACAAACACCCATCTCAAGGTAGATCAGTAACATGTATTCGTAAAGAGAATAGAAACCAATCCGGAAGAAGCTGCTTTTACTTCTTGGAGTGAATTAGAGTGGGGGTTTGCACTGGAACCCAGAACCCAGAAAGAGGTTCTGTTAGAATGACCATGTGCCACATTTTTACTCTTTTTAACACTTGTTTGTTTGGCCAAAGGCCATGTGTGTTCCCTGGAAAGAGACAGACACAGGAAAAATGAAAAATTTGGGGGATGGCCCCCACAATCCCTTCTCCATTCCCCTCCTGGGATTTTTGCATGCAGGGTAGGCACCCACAGTGATTTTCAAATTGCCGGGTCCAGGGCTCTATCTGAGGTTGACCCTGTAGGGCTCCAGTGCCTTCACCACCACCCCACCTGCTGGCCCCCACATTTTTACTCTTAACAAGTCAATAAAGATTTGTATGAGGTGAGTGACTAGCCCAGGCTAAGGGCTGGTGGGTAAAGACCCCCTTCTGTGCTAGTCCATCTTTCAAGGCTGATTAGAGTCAGGCTTGCTCTGAGCCTTGAAAACAGTTGTTTTCCTCCTTGCAAGAACTAGCCTGGAATTAAAAAAAAAAATGAAGAAAGTTTGGTCTGGTTTAGATCATATTCTAAATAGTTTATTCTTCCCAAGGGCGCAGGCTCCCAAGTGACCGCGATCTCCCAGGCTGGAGATCGACCGGCTCCCTGCGCACGTGGTCAAGTGTAATGACATGTTTTGAATGTAAAATGAAGAGTGCCCCAAATAACAACCAGGTTTTTCAAAGTCGGTGTTTGCCAGCGAGCGGCGTTTTGGTAGCACTCCTTTGGCAACTCTTTCTGAGCGAGCTCCAACACAAACACCTTCTTCCTGAGGGATCACGCCCGCGGTGTAGTAACCAGGTTGACTTCTCAACACGTCTCCGTACCATCTCTGGGGCAGGTGGCCAACACTGGCCGCGAACTGCTGGGTTTCACACGAGATGACCAAGGTACGCGCGTGTGTGCGCGCGCCCGCGTGCGTGATCTAGTTTTCTATAAGATCCAGCATTCAGAATAAAGTAACTCCTTCAGAAATCAAGTGACTGAAAATGGTGTGTGTGATCGCTCCTCTCTCTCTCTCTCTCTGTCTCTCTCTCTCTCTCTGTCTCTCTGCTTTAGTTTAAGAGCCCAGAACTCGAGTTTTGATTCCTGCCATCAAACCTCTGCACGACCGAGGACCGGGAGAGGGGAGACAGCAGGGAGGGGAGCCTGAGGAACAGAAGGGAAGAGGGTGGCCAGGGCTCGCGCCTTCACTCTTACCAGGTCCCCGCCGGGCGCGCATCACAGCATGACGACCACGAGTCCCCGGGGGCCAGAAAGCGACCCACTCGCATCCGAGGCGCTGGGGCGGATTATGCTTGCACGTCGGCCATTTGCTTCAGGGAGTACAAACCACTCAGCACCTAAACTCAGCCTCCAGCCCGGCGCCCGAGCCCGGCAGAACCCACGACCTCCTGCTCGCCCGCCCTCTCCGCCTCCGGCCTCCGAGCTGCTGCGGAGCCGCCCGCGCTGCGGGGACCGCCTACCGCCCCGCCCCGCCCCGTGACGTCAGCGGGGCGGGGTTGAGGGCGGGGCCAACCCTGCCTCCCGGGAGCAAGGCCCCGCCCCGCACGCACGATCCCACCTCCAACCCCACCGCGCAGTGCGGGCAGCTCCCAGGAGGGCCCGGGTCAAGCTGGTAGCACTGCGCTTCTGTTAACAATTCACTCGTTACCTGCACTTGAAACGCTTAAAGATTTTCTTGGAAGGTCAGGGCTCAAATCTTAAAACGGAATGTCACTTTTATACCGTGGAAACAAATACCGCCATTCTGATCTGGCCCCTTTTCTCCCTCCCTGGCTTGTTCCCGCACTCAGGATAAGGCGGCTCTGTCTGCATACCGGATCTGTTTGCTTAAAACCCACAACTCCAAAAGATGGTCTCTTAGGGGATTCCACAACCTGTCCTCTCTCGAAATGTCTAAGTACACGTGGAAAGGCCATTGAGGGATGGCAGAACCAATCATTCAGGACAAAAATCTGATCTCTGGCTGCCACTGTTTTATCCTTTGGAAATCCGAAAAGCGAGGCCGCGCCTCCGCAGCTCGGGTTCGTGCCTTTATCTCAAATGTTTCTCAATTGCGTAGCTAGACGAAGAAGCAAAGTGATCGCGCCAGGGTTGGCCTGGGAGTGTCTGGCCGGGACCGAGCAGGGAGCTGGCTGGGAGGCTCGGAAACGTGGTCAGGAGAGGCCCAACGAGTTCTGCATCCGCTGAGAGGGTGCTGGGGCCCCCGGAGAAACCCGCCCTGGGTGTGGCGGCCAGGGAAGCCGTCTCTGCAGGCAGGGGCGCATCCTGGGGCTGAGTCAGCGCGCAGTCATTCCCGGCCCTGCCAGCGCTTTTCCTGCAGCTTTCAGACTGTCCAGCAAGAACCGAGCTGAAACCATTTACTTATCCGAGAGCCGACTCGGCTCCGTTTTCGTTTTTAGTTTTTGCAGAGGGTGAGTGTACGGGAGTTGGGGGGGGGGGGCACACAAAGAAAGCAGCCCCCATGAGGGATGGTCACCCTGCAATCCTCCTCCATTTCTCCCTGCCCTGGGAAACTCGGGCAGCCTGGTGCACACGCCGGGCCCTTTTCTCCAGCTGCCTGTCCCGACTGGAGCCGCTGGGCTGGGCTTGACAGTCAATGGCAGGCCTCTCCGGGCTCCCCAAGTCAGCGCAGCCCGGGTAACCTCTAGAGGGCCTTCCTGGGAAGTGCATTCCAGCACACTCAGGCTCTGTACCGGCATGGCCCCTGCTGGGATTGCTCAAGTCCGCGGTTCTAGCCAGCTCCGTCGGAGTCAAGTGGGAGCTTGCCACCGCCACCCACCGAGGCCTCGCCCAGGCTACTAAGCTTATCCCTGGGGTGGGACGCGGGCCTTGGTCTCGCCCCTCAATCTCTCTCGCTTTTTTCCCCTTCTTTCTCCTTTCGTTTTCTTTCTTCTATCCTTTCCTTCCTCTCTCCCTCCCTCCGTCCTTCCTTCCTTCTTTCTTTCTGCTCCCTTTGTGATTCTAACAGTGCAGCAGAGAAATTACAGACTATAATGTAAATCACTGTTTCAGAGGAAAACCCGCATTATATTTACATTTTTTTAGTAGCAAAATAATATGAAACATTTTGTAATACAACTGATTCTTATAATACATATTCTTTATTTGTATATTTTAACATGAACATACAAATAGGGGGAAAGATATATCACCTCAAAACTGTTTACTCAGGGGACCAGCAGTTAGCGTAATGGCTATGTCGCTGAACTCCCATGTAGTCGACTGCGGTTCGCATCCTGGACCCGGTGGCTTAATCTCACACCGGGCGCGCGCGTGCGTGCCCAAGATCCTGAGAGGAGAATGGAGGAGAAGGGATTGCGGCGTGGCCATCCCCTCTGGGGGGTGATTTCTCGCTTTCTATCTCTCTGTCTCTCTCTGTCTGTCTGGCGAGTGCACGCGTCCTATAGCAAAAACCTCTAAAAAAACCAAATAACTGTTTACTCGGAGGGGAAGCATAGCTAGTAAGGGAGATTACGAACTTCCTATTTGTATCTACATCATTTGACTGACCAAAAGCAGCATGTATACCTTCTGTTATTTAAATATATATTTAAATTTGCCAGCGTGCACATGGGCTGGCCTGAGAGAGAGGGAAGTAAAGTGAGAAAGCATCCTAGGATGGCCACACTGCGATCTCTTCTCCTCCATTCTCCTCTCAGGATTTGAGTGCACACACGTGCTCCCAGTGTGTTTTTCAAGCTGCTGGGTCTGACAGTCGAGACACACTGCTGACCTTGTCGGATCCAGCCACCTGCCACCAGCTGGCCCCAAATTTTTAAAATTAATACTTGAAAGTGCCATAAATGTTACTGAAAGTAACAACTGTTAAAGTAGGTTTGAGTTTGCTCGTTTGTTTCAAGGACTTTTGCCTTAAGGAGGACACACTCGCTGGAGAGAGACAGTGAGAGGGAAGGTGAGAAATCGCCCATCAGGGAACCAGCAGTTAGCGTAATGGCTATGTTGCTGGATTCCCACGTAGTTGACCATGGTTCGAGTCCCGGACCCAGTGGCTTAAAACTCACGCCAGGCGCGTGTGCGTGCATGCCCAAGATCCCGAGAGGAGAAAGGAGGAGAAGGGATTGCGGCATGACCATCCTCCCTGGGGGGTGATTTCTCGCTTCCTGTCTCTATGTCTCTTTCTGGCGAGCACATGCGCCCTATAGCAAAAATCTCTCCAAAAAAAAAAAAAAAAAAGAAAGAAATCGCCCTTCAGAAGGGATGGCCACCCCACAATCTCTTTTCCTCATTCTCCTTCTGGGATTTTGGGCACATACGCACATAGCCTGGTGTGATTTGGAAGCCATATGCCCAAGACTCAAACTGCAGTCAACCCCCTGGGAGCCCAGCTGCCTTAACCAGCACACCACCTGCTGGCCCTGCCTGTTAGGATTTTATTTTTTGTTTTGCCTGGGGGTTTTTGTTTTGTTTTGTTTTGTTTTTCTTTAGTTTTGTTTTTGTTATGCTTTGCTTTTTTCAAGTATTCCTCTAAAATCCAACTTTTCTCTTAAGTCCATTTTGTAAAATGTCCTTAAGACATTAACTTCTTAAATGTAAGTATTAATCCATGTAGTCCTTTTTAAAGTTAAAATATATTTACTTTCTTTTTAAAAACTACATTATTCATTCATTTCTCCCATGAGAGGGAGAGAACGCTCCACAAAGCTTCCTTGGCACCTGCACCTGTGGTCTCGCTGGCGTGGACCATGGGCACGTGCATGCCCCCGGCACGCACAGGGCAGTCCTCGGACCTGAACCCGAGACCTTCCCAGGTGGTCCAGTGGTGTTGCCACTGGGCCACCACAGGGCACTACTCAAGTCTCTATAGTTCCTTTCTTGTGTGTTTGTTTTCAGTTTTCTAGAGGGCACATATGCTCCTGGAGAAAGAGAGAGTGAGAAAGCACCCCCAGCGGGGATGGCCAGGCTGCAAACCTTCCCCTCCATTTCTCCTTGCAGGATTTGGGGTGAGCATGCACATGTGCCCAGCGTGTTCTCAAGCCACTGGGTCCAGGACTCGAACCACAGAGCAGCTGGCCATACGGGATCCAGCCTCCCCAACCACCACACCATTGGCTGGCCCTGTAGTTACTTTCTTGTCATTTCAGAAATGTATTCAATTTTCCTGTACTTCTCAAAAAGTTTATTAAAAACTATTTAAAGTCTGTAATACGGATATAAGGAAAGTTTGTCTTTCCCGGCCAGAAACTCTTTGGGTTCTCAGTATGAATAGCTTCAGAATTAATTACCACTGGGAAATGCAGGGCACAGTACTCAAATCCTGCAGTTGGCACTGGCTGTACATTGGCAATTTTTCTCTTTTGCTATCGGGCACATACACTCGCCAGAGAGACAAAGAGAGACAGAGACAAAAGGCAGGAAATCACGCCCCCGGAGGTTGGGGGACGGGCGGGGCGAATGGCCATGCCGCAATCCCTTCTCTTCCAGTCTCCTGTTGGGGTCTTGGGAACGCACGCACACACACCCAGTGTGAATTTTAAGCCACCCGGTCTGGGATGTGAACCCACGGTTGACCACATGGGAGTCCGGTGATGTAACCAAAACGCCATCTGCTGGTCCCAGTTGTAAATCTTAGCTCTGCGCATTTTCAGACCTATAGCCTTGGCTACCATCACTAAGCCCACAGGTAAAGTGGATGGAATCGCACCCGCCTCAGCGTTGTTACGACCTGAGAGAATCAGGGAGCCGACATTCTCGTCTCCGCAGAACGTGTAACAGGTATCAGCAAACCGTGGTTCGTCAGCGAGGCTTCCGTGACCCTCTTTCCTGGCTTGTACTCAGGGATTCTCTGACAGCAGCAGAATAAGAACGGTCAGAAAATATTTTTGTTAAATAGTAAACACAATTTTTCCTATGACTAATACTTTTCTGTGGGGAGGGGAGAGGTTTTTGCTACAGGGCGTGTGCGGTCGCCAGAAAGATAGAGAGAGACAGAGAGACAGAAAGCGAGAAATCGCCCCCCAGGGGGGATGGCCACGCCGCAATCCCTTCTCCTCCATTCTCCTCTCGTGATCTTGGGCACGCACACACGCACCTGGTGTGAGTTTTAAGCCACCGGGTCCGGGACGCGAACTGCGGTCGACTACATGGTAGTTCAGCGACATAGCCATTACGCCAACTGCTGATCCCCATAACTGATACTTCTTATCCAGTTCTCTGTGAGAGAAACATATTCATTCTGTTGGTCCACTGCTTTAACATGTAACATGTGAAGCACTGTGCTTTTATGCTTGTTTGCCTTAAACTATTTTACATATAAACATTTAGAATTATTTATTTAATTTCACTTATTGCTGTTATTTTAATTTTTGCTATAGGGCATGGGCACTCACCAGAGAGAGACATTGAGACAAAAAGAGAGAGTGAGAGTGAGAAAGCAAGCCGCCAGGTCTGGGACTCGAACCAAGTCAGCCATGTGGGAGTCCAGTGCCTCAACCACCACACCACTGCTGGGCCACATATAAAAATGTAAAGAGGCACAAAAGCTGATTTTTTTTTGAGAGAGATTTTCACTATAGGGCGCGTCTGCTCGCCAGACAGACAGAGAGAGACATAGAGACAGAAAGTGAGAAATCACCCCCCAGGGGGGATGGTCACGCCGCAATCCCTTCTCCTCCATTCTCCTCTCGGGATCTTGGGCATGCACGCACACGCGCCCAGTGTGAGTTTTAAGCCACTGGGTCCGGGACGCGAATCGCGGTTGACTACGTGGGAGTCCAGCGACATAGCCATTACGCTAACTGCTGGTTCCCACAAAAGCTGATTTTTCATGACTCACAATCACTTCTTTTCCTGTACTTATTAAAGGGACACTACTCAGGCAGAAATTAGGATGTTTCTTACAGTTTACTGACCAACTGTTGGACAAAAAATGTGATCCATGCTTTAAGCCATTAAACTTGTCCCTTGCAGATGGGCCCAGATTTTAATAGCCAGACAAAGGATCTCCCTTTTTTCCTTTCCTGTTTGCTGAGCACCTGTAAGCGTGCCGGTGTCAGGTCCGAGTCTCAGGGCTTCCGTCTGTGACCTCCTGTAATCCTCTTATCAGCCCTACAGCCATCCTTGACTTAGAAACCGGAAACGTGAGGAATGAAGAGCTAGCGCAGCTCGCCGAGGTGGTGAGACAGAGGTGGGAGGGCAGGCCTGGGGACACGCAGTAAGAAACCACCTGGGGGGTGGTCCTCTGTGCCCAGGACTCCCTGAACCTCTGCTTATTCCTTCAGTGCCTCGTGTAACACAGGTTAGCGGAGCACTGAGCGCGAGGCAGCCGCCACCCCAGGTGCAGGAAATACAGGGGCACACAGGACAAAGGCCTGTGCTCCCTGCATGGGCACCGCACGCTCACTACGCCGCAGGTGATGGGTGCTGCGGGGCACGTGGCAGAGGAGGGGACGAGGAAGTGGGAGAGTGATTTCCAGAAGGTGTAACTGAGAGACATCGAGCGACGAGCTGGAGAAGGCATAAGGGCCAGCCAGGAGGGATCTGGGATGGAGCATTTCCGGCAAAGGGAACATTCCACGCGAAGACCTGGACAGGGTGACTGGGAGGAAATGTGACTGGGAGGGCCGTGACTGGCCGTGGGAAGTGGTAGAAGGTGACATCAGAGACCAGCTCTTGCCAGGCCTTCAGTCCCCTCTGTGGACTTCGGGTGATCTGCGAGTAAACTGCACAGACCTAGGTGGGGTTCCGTGGAGGACTGAGAGAGTTTGAACTTTGTTTCAACAGGACCCCTCGATGGTTTTTGTTTGTTTGTTTGTTTTTAAGATTTTTTCCATAAGGTGTGTGTGCTTGTTGGAGAGACAGTGAGAAGGAAAGGGAGAAATTGGTGCCGGGGGATGGCCATGTTGCAGCCCCTTCTCCTCCGTTCTCCTCCTGGGACTTTGGGCACGCACACACACGTGTCCAGGATGATTCTCAAGCTACTCAAACCACAGTCAGCCAGGTGGGAGGCCAGCACCTCAGCCACCATGCCACCTGCTGGCCCCCAACCCTATTTTTTTATGACAATGAAGTATAAGGAGCAATGGTTGATACAGGGAGGCCAGTGAGTGGGCAGTTTGACAGCCAGGAGAGAGGGTCTGGGCAGGTCAGGACGATAACTGTGAAGGTGTGGTCGGCACCTGAATATCTGTTGAAGGTGGGGCTGATGGGAGCGTTCACAACTGTGTGTGAACGGTACCAGCAGTTAGCGTAATGGCTATGTCACTGGACTCCCATGTAGTCGACCGCGGTTTGCGTCCCGGACCCGGTGGCTTAAAACTCACGCCGGGCGCATGTGCATGTGTGCCCAAGATCCTGAGAGGAGAACGGAGGAGAGGGGATTGCAGCGTGGCCATCCCCCCTGGGGGGTGATTTCTCGCTTTCTGTCTCTCTGTCTCTCTCTCTGTCTCTCTGGCGAGCGCACATGCCCAATAAGAAAAAACCTCTCCAAAAAAAGAAAAAAGGAAAAGAAAAACAAACTGTGTGTGAATTACAAGAGAAAGAAAGGAATGGGAGTAATTTCAAGATTGGGTCTTCCAACTAGAAGATGAAAGTTTAACTGCCTGGTTCTTGCTTACGTCCAGGACGACTTGCTGCCGTTACATAGATCTGACCTTGATTGGAGGGAGAGAACGTGTGCTGGCGTGGCGAGGCTCTTGACAGGGCCTGGGACCTGGCCACGGGCCGCTGGGAGTGAGCAGTAAGGAAGCGTGGTGTTCCTGTAAAGCCAGGTTGACCAGGGCACTGCCGGCCCGGAAGCATCACTGCTAAAGCCCGTGATATAGCTACACTTTCCCTCTACCTCGCTGCTCCCACCTGGAGCCGTTAGGAGATGCATCTCACTCTTCAAAGGAGCATGCTGTACTGAATCTTGCAAAAACGCCCAAGTAGGAAATAATGATTTTCAAGTTCGAAGTGGAGTTCTCAGAACTGTCCTCAGTAACGTCGTCCTGTTGATGAGGAAGGTGGAAGTCCAACGTCTGGGGCTCTGAGAGTCACCATCTGCAGCCGCAGCCTCCTCTCTCCTGTGGGCCCTCGTCACCCACACTCTGAAACGTCCGCCAGCCCAGACCCCCGCCGGGCACTCGGGAACACACGCAGATGTGTGAGGACAAGACGCTCCGGGTTTTCGCTTTCTTGAGACTTTTTAATTTAGTTGCTCAAAACGGAACAGAGGAGCAGAGTGGCCATCTCACGCTATGTCCCTCAGCTCTTGAAATGCAGGGAGAAGAGGGGCAGCAGAGAAACCCCACTCCCAGGAGGAAATGACAGAAACCACAGCCGGCCAGAGCTCTGGCTTCCTGACATGTCTGCAGCCTGGAGAGGTTGGTGGGGGGTTTCCTAGTGCTCTGAGCCAATCCCACTAACCCCCAAGAGAAACGCCACTTTGCCAGTGATAAAGTAAACCTCAGCAATGGCGCCTGTCACCCGGGGAGGTTTCTGGTATCATGCCAGGGGTGAATCACGACCTAAGAAGATGTCTAAATCTCACAGTTCTTTTCTGGTTATTGCTGGTTTAGAAATCTCCTTCTCCGGGAGGTTTCTAGGCATTCTGGCACCGCTATCATTCATTTTTTTCTTTTTTTTTTTTTTTAGAGAGAGCTTTTCGCTATTGAGCATGTGTACTCACTGGAGAGACAGAGACAGAGAGACAGAGAGCGACAGAGAGAGAGCGAGAAGTCACACCCCCAGGGAGATGGCCATGGCACAATCCCGTCTCCTCCATTCTCCTCCTGGATCGTGGGCACACACGCACACATGCCCAGTGTGAGCGTCAACCTCTGGGTCTGGGACTTGAACCACTGTGAACCCTGTGGATGTCCAGCACCTTAACTAACCACTACGTCACCTGCTGGCCTCCCTACTACCAGTCTTTCCCAGGCAACAGCAAAGTGTGCGGAGGTTTTAGACACACAAATACTGAGCGTCTGCTGCGTGGCCGGCTCGGCCCTAGGAACCCGAGAGTGAATGGAGCTCTTGATCTCCTGAACCTTGCAGTTTAGTCTGGGAGAAGAGAAATAATGAAACAATTGTAACGCAGAGTGAAAACTGCTACGCTGGGAGAAGCTCAGGGACCTGGGGGCAGCTCAGGTATGGGCAGTCAAGACTTCCTGGAGAAGCTGGGACCACAGCGACAACCAAAGGAGGAAGAGAAGACAGCCACCCGGCCAGGCGAGTGAGCTGAGACAGGTGCAGACACGGGGGCCCTCCTGGAGGCAGCACTAGCATGTCTGGGGGCGATCCGTGCACTCAGGTTCATGACCGCACAGAGGTGCTCGGACAGGGAGGCTATCCTCTGCCTGGCTGGCCGACTCGGCCACCTTCTGGCTCCCAAGGCCCTCCTACCCTGTGTGGCCGTTCTCAGTCCTACTGCCGCTTTCCTGCTTCACGCCGCCCGCCTTGACCGTCCTCAGCCCTGGGGAGACCCCACGGCAGCTCCCCGTGTACCTCCAGGCCGTGTTGCAGAGAGTGCAGCAGGAGCCTGTGGGTGCTCTGACCCAGCGGCCTCGTCAAGCCAGTGGAGGCCACAGCCTAGAGTCACAATCTTGTTTTTGTCTGCATGATTCCTCCTCACACTCCCAGCCAAGCCCCTTCTATTCAGGATTTCTGAGAGTCCAAGTGCCAGGCACCACAGACCTGAGCCTGGCCTTACCTCCTTGGCTGTCGATAGATCTCTGAGCACGTGGAGAAAGGGCTGAGTCTCCACGTCGTGTGGATCTCGTTCATTTCATCCACCATCATCGTTGAACTTAGCGAAGCTCCCGCTCCTAACTGGCAGCCTTTCCGTTTCTCCTTCACGCACCCTTTACTGTGCTCCCCGTCAAGCTCTCCTCTTCTAACAAGTGTGTGCCGGCACCCACCAGGTGCAGGGCAGCGCACGGTCATGCCCAGAGGTGCACCACCTTCACTCTGAGCTGGAGCCCGGGCACCCGCCAGGATGTGTGACCACCCACTTCCATTTTTCCCTTCTCTCTCCATTCATTCATGCCATGTAAGCAATTCTTTCTTAAGAGGAAGGTTTTTGAAACTAGCAGTTGCGTAATGGCTATGTCGCTGAACCCCCACGTAGTTGACCATGGTTTGAGGACCGGACCCAGTGGTTTAAACTCACACCGGGCGTGCGTGTGTGAATGCCCAAGATCCCAAGAGGAGAATGGAGGAGAAGGGATTGCAGTGTGGCCATCCCCCTGGGGGGTGATTTCTCACTTTTTGTCTCTCTGTCTCTCTCTTTCTGGCGAGCGTACACGCCCTATAGCAAAAACCTCTCCATAAAAAAGAGGAAGCCCTTTTATTTCCCCCTGAAGTTACAGCCTCTGGCCACCCACTCTGGCCTCTTGATGCCATGGGTCAGCGCTAATTCATTGTTCTGTCCTTGTCCCTGTTCAGTGTCATTCCTGTCGGCTCACAGGTTTGTAAGTTAGAGCTGAACATTTAGATATGTTCTAGATAACTATAAAAAAGGAAGGAGGGAAGGAAGAAACGCGGGAAGAAGGACAGTAAGAGAATAAGAAAAGCCTTCGCTCTCACTCTCTGCTCAGCCCGCAGGGTGGCTTTATGGCCACCCTCATAGCACTGTCGGGATCCACGGGAGCCTGTCCAGACCGCGCTGGCTCCTGCAGCCCCGGCCGTCTGTTTCATTCTCTTCTCTCCCCTGAAACCACCTTGTCCGGGGTGGGTCGTCAAATGCAGTGGTCCCCATTCTCCGTGATGGCTGTGGAGGTGGCACCTGCTGCTCCCGGGGGCCCTGGTGCTTCTGGCTCTCCTCCCCCTCCTCCCTCTTCCTGCATCTTCTCTTCTCCTTTTCCTTTTTCATTCAATTTAAAGAACAGAAGGTCTTTCTGTAAGATCGTGTCTTGCTCCTGGCCTTTTCCTTGGCGTCAGGTGCAGGTGCTCCTTCCTAGGCCTGCTTTGGTGACACTGTTCATCCATGGCTTTGGTCACGGGCTCCAACGTCCTCCACGCCTGCCGCTGCTCTCCCCTGGGGCCATTTCAGTGGTCCGCCAGCCCCCTCCTCCAGACGGGCAACGCCGTCTCGACACCACCACGGCAGGCGCCCTTCTTTCTTTCCTCTTGCCAGCTCTCTGCCAGGCTCTGCCGTGTCCACAGCTTGGGTTGGTCAGACCTGGCAGCTTTGGCAACCTAGTGGGGCTGCAGACCCAATGCAGGTGGGCATGGGAGTCCCAGCAACCCCTTGGGGCGGATTCGTGCTAAAAGAAAACGCAGGCTGCGCCGTGGCACAACGGGAACACGCTGCTCAAGAGCAGTCGCTCCTGCAGGTGGCCACACTGAGGTCCTCGGCCACGTCAGCCAGAGCCGGCCTGGTGGGGCTCAGGGACTAGAGGAGGGAGTTACAGTGCCACCAGACCCTGTGGGTGCTTCTCTGTCCTCACACACGTGCATGCTCTAGCGTGAAAAAAAATGTTAAAAATAAAATCCTAACAGATTTGATTGGCCTACCAAAAACCTTAATGCTTTGGCTAGCTGGTGCTATGGCGGTAAAGGCGGCTGGATCCCACACGGCCGACTGCACAGTTCAAGCCCCAGACCCGGAGGCTGGAAAGACATGATGAACGTGTGTGTGCATGCCCTCGAGTCCCCAGAGGTGATCCCTCCTAGGGGTGATTTCTCTCTCTTTCTCCCCTCTCCCTTTCTCCTTTCTCTCTCTCGAATGACCATACACACACTAGAGCAAATAAAAAAAGTTCTAAAAATGCCTGAATTCACATAGCGGTACACTGACTCCAAGTGGAGCTCGGTATTGCCAGATGGCCACATCTGCCCTCCCCTTAACATGCCAACGCAGGCTTGTGCCTCCAGGCGACATGGAATCAAGGTCTAAGTCAAGGGGTGAGTCGGGTGAGAGACGGACAGAGAGCAGAGGATGAGCCCTGCCCGTGCCACAGTGAGCCAGCACACGCTTAGTACAGGGCTGGCACTTCAGAGGGTCTTCAGGCGAGAGCTGCCCTGGTAGAAACGCAGAGAAGCCCACCAGCTGGATATAGAGCAGCGAGGGAGTGAGAGGGCGGCGCAGATGCTATGGAGTATAAGGCACATCTGGGAACTTTCTAAAGCATGTACGTGAGGCCTAGTAGGTGGCGTGGTGGTTAAGGCACTAGATCCCACATGGCCGACTGCGTGGTTCAAGTCCAGGACCCGGAGGCTTGAAAAACACACCAGGTGCATGTGTGTGCATGCCCAAAATCCTGAGAGGAGAACGGAAGAGAAGGGATCTTTCTCTTTTCTGGCAAGCACATATGCCCTGTAGCAAAAAAAAAATAAAAATAAAAAAAATAAATCTTAAAGCAAACAAACAAAAGCTAATAAGCTACAAAATTTAAAACATACAAACACATATGTGACTAGAACATAGGAGAAGAGGAGAGAGCTGGAGAGGTTTTCGTCCTGGTCACAGCCGTGCTGTAATAAGCCGATCCAAAAGCAGGAAGTTGTCTAGACACGGCGTGTGAGAGAACTGGAACGCTCCTGAGCCAGGACCCGGCAGGCAGCGTGGGCAGGAGGGGCTGCAGCCCAGGCTTTGTGCAAGGTCCGATCTTCCCGGGGGACAGGACAGAGCTCCACCCAGCAGTGTGGGACGTGAGGCCCGCAGGGATGTCACTGCTCTGCCGAGAAAGTAACATAAACTAGATTTAAGACACGCTGGACCTAAGCCCTTTGGAGTGCAAGGGCATGCGTGGGGCTGGCCAGGGGTTGCCGAGCCCTGAGAAGCCCCGGCCTGGAACGACCGTGAGCAGAGTCCGACTGAGATGGCGGGAGGCCGTGCACGTGCTCCGCTCACTGAGCTGGGGTGAGCCTCCAGCTGGGTGTCCTGACAGTCCTGTCGTCAGCTGGGCAGGTGCCCGATCCCTTCAGAGAGTGCTTTTGCTGATCGAGTCTCCATCGTCAGGGTCTTCCACGTGTGGGGCTATCGCGGTGGGAGGGCGGCACTGCGGACCAGCGCGGGGCACACGGTGAACCGCTAAGTGCGGCTGGTATTCATTTTTCTTTAAATGTAAATTTATTTATTTACATTCATTCACTGTACATCATTATAGCATACAAAATGAGATTTTTCCATTCAGAAAGCAGTGTACATTGGCTCAGTAAAGCACATCAACGTACGTGTTATTGTCAACAAATAATTTTCCATTTCTTGTTTCCTCTATATTTTGCTTTTTTTCCCACCCTTGATTCCCTATCTCTCACCCTCTGCCATCTCCCACCCTCCTCCCACCCTGTCTCTGGTGTCCATGTTGCTTTCTATGCCTCCCCCCCCCACACACACATTTTATTGATTCCCTAAAGATCTTAATTAATCTAAATACTTCCAGTAGCAAGCACAGCTGATATATACATATCCATGAACACAAGTCTGACTTTAGGCATAAACCTCAGTGAGTAGAATGAACATGCTATAGGGAACCAGCAGTTAGCATAATGGCTATGTCCCTGGACTCCCACGTAGTCGACCGTGGTTCGCGCCCCGGACCCGGTGGCTTAAAACTCACGCCGGGAGCGTGTGCATGCGTGCCCAAGATCCCGAGAGGAGAATGGAGGAGAAGGGATTGCGGCGTGACCATCCTGGGGGGTGATTTCTCGCTTTCTGTCTCTCTGTCTCTCTCTGTCTGTCTGGCGAGCACACGTGCCCTATAGCGAAAAACCTCTCAAAAAAAAAAAAAAAAAAAAAAAGAATGAACATGCTATAAAGTAGCACCTTGCTGGGGCTATATAGCTTACTGTAGCCATCTAATAGGTATTTTTATGCATTTTTTTTTTATTTCAAGAAAAGCAGTTTTCATGTTTTTTTCCTGAAACATTTTTTAATTAATTAATTTGCATTCATGCCCTAAGTATCATCACAGCATACAAAATGTGATTTCCCATCCAGAATATACTGCATAGTGGCTTAATCATAGATGTTATCATCAATAATTTTCCATTTCTAGTTGCATATATATATGTATGTGTGTATATATATATATATATTTTTTTAACCCCTATTTCTGACCCTCTGCCCTTTCCCACCCTCTTCTCACACTATCTCTGGTGTCTACAGGAATTGAATATTATATCTCAGAATTCAATCGGGAAGATTGAACCACAACAGAAGGTAGATTACATACATGAGACTAAACTGGTGAAAAAGCATTTTATGACTTTTGACTAAAATATTGCCGATTTTCTTCTAGGCTTTGTTTTCTGGTTTGAAGGGTTTTTGTCCTGTCTTGAACTGCCACTGGGTTCATGTACCTACTATTGGAACAGAATCCTAACCTATTTCCTGGCTTTAAGTGTTAAGCAAAGTTCCTTAGCATTTCTTTGATTTATTAAAGTTAAAATTGCTTTTCTTGAAATTATCAGCTGAACTCACTATTGAAAATAGCTAGATTATTTAAGACATTGTGTGATCAATAAAATGTGGAGGGAAAAGGAATGAAGCGGCTAGTATTCTGTCCTCTCTTAAGTCAATGACTGGGTCGATCAGGGCTTCCAGAGAAATGGACCCCACAGAATGGTGTGTGTGTGAGAGAGAGACAGAGAGACAGAGAGAGATTCAGAAGTTGGCGTGCATGACTGTGGGGGCCGTCGTCCCTGCAAAGCAAGCCCGCAGGCTGGAGACCCAGGGAGGAGCTGGTGTCTCAGGTAGCCGGCTTTCTGCTCACGAACTCTCCCTTTCCTGAGGGAGTTCAGTCTTGTCTCTTCAGTTCTTCAACTGGTTGAGTGTGGCCCATCCTAGTTTTGATTTAAACTCAAAGTCTTTTGATTGAAATATTAATCTCAACTAAAAAATACCTTCATAGAAACATCTAGAATATGTTCGACTCACTCTTTGGTCCTGTGGCTTAGCCAGATTGACGAATAAGATCAACCAGCATAAGCACATACGTGAGTCTTCCTCGAGACTCTAAATAGACATTAGAATAAAAACAAACTCCACGTCTTCCTTTTCCTTTGAGGCTGAGTGTACCTTTAGGAAGACAAGATCCCAAGGTTGGCCACAACTGTTCTGAAAAACCCCGAGAACCAAAAGATAACTTTAAAAGAAGAAAAAGGGCCCAACCAGGGCCCCTTGGAATAAATGGAATCGAATTTGAGAGGCCGAGGGCAGGGTGCAGGCCCTCTCCCTTGGTCTCACAGGCTTGGTCCCGGTCCACATTACCCGTCTCCCATGGGTTCAGAGCACTGTTAGTAAGTTCCCCACTGGAAGTCTGGGCATTTTCTGGAGTGCCAAGTGAGAGCTAAAAGGAAAACTAGAGAAAATATCCTAATTGTTGCATTTGTCACCCAGACAGGCAGAGTTGCCGGGCACAGGGAGGGCTAGCTAGACACCGGGGCTGCCTCCCACGCTGCGCCGGGAAATACTTGGCCAGTCCTGTGTGAGACTGCGGCTCTGGAAACCGGTCTCGTTCAAATCCACCCGGGGCATCATGTGTAACGTTTGGACTAACTGGGGCCATCTGTCATCGGCGAGCACATTTACTGAACCACAGGGAGGGCAAAGCACGGCAAATACGTATTTTTCTATTTACCAACATAATGTTCCTTAGAAATAATATGTTTACTGAAGTTTCATAAATCGAATTTTATTTCAAATGTCCCAGAGTTGTTCACCGCTGAAGGAACACGGTGACGAGTCCTCTTAGGCTTTCAGTGTTGTCTGTTCCCTTCCCGATCAGGGATGATGATGGCGTTCTGGGCACTAGCCAGCCTGCCGGGCTCTGTGCGCTCCTGCCTGAGCACCGTTGGCGGAAAGTCCATTTCTGTCATTAGCGTATGGCCTTCATAAGAATTCTTAAAAGTGCTTCGTGTACATTCTATTAAACCAGCTTTTCATTTTGTCTTAAGATTTTTGCCATTGGGTGTGTACACTCACTGGAGAGAGACAGAAAGGCAGTGAGAGGGAAAGGGGGAAATCAACCCCAGGTGGGCTGGCCACAGGGCAGCCCCTTCTCCTCCGGTCTCCTCTTGGGATTTTGCATGCACATGTGCCGCTGTGACTCTTGTCACCGGATCCAGGATTCGAACTGCAGTGGGCCATGTGGGAGTCCAGTACCTTAACCACTACACAACCTGCTGGCCCCTTAAGCCAGCTTTTACAAATACTAAACCAGAAGGTGTATGTGCTCCTTTTGTATGCTCTCAATTTACATAGTTTATGTTCTAATTCCTTTGAGGGTTTTTTTTTTTTTTTTGCACAAAAGCAGATTAGAATAAAATGAATTTAACGAAACTGAATTTACGAAAGTGTCTGTGTTCTTTACCTGTTCATCATTGAAATGGAGAAGGGATTGCAGTGTGGCCGCAAAATGAAAGAAAAAGGAAAGAAGAAAATGAAGAGTCAGAGTGTGATTTGTCTTACTGCGCTGAATTCTGGTGACTTTAAAGTCACCGTGCCTCTAACCGCTGATGGCCTAGGTCTCCTCTTCTGTAAGAGGAAGTCAGGTTAGATGCTTTTACGGTGAGTGCGGCGTCTAGCACTGCAATTATCTGGCGGGGCTCCGACTTCCCTGTCCTGCTCTGGAATTCTGCTACCGCTTCACCCTGGGTCTGATCTCCCCTTGTAATTCTATTGTCAGCTTAAAAAAACAAGGTTGAGGCCAAGTGAGTGAAGCTGAAGATTGTACTGGGGCTGGGCTTGGCCTGGTTGCCCACACTGCCATGTGCAGGTTGCCCTGACAGCTGACAGCTCTCAGGGTGGTTGTAAAGGCGAAGTCACAGACAGGAGGAGGGAGGGCCGCGGACTCTCGCCCAGCGGTGGCCGGCCAAGTCTATGACGGGGAGCAAGGTGGCCATGACTTTGCTGACGAGCCACTGAGTCAGGAAGTTAAAAAGGAATGGATTTTGGCACTATGGCTGTTCATAAACAGAACAATTCAATGAGTCTAGGTAGCATCTTGAGCTATTTCAGGCACCATTCCTAAGAAAGCCACAAGATACACGTACGTCTAGTTCCTCACCGCGCTGATTTAGACAGACTGGAATCTCCTGTTTTCAGGAACCACGGGGCTATTTTGGGATCTGTCAGCCTCCTTAACGCTTCAGTTTAGCTTTAGTGACTCCGTTTTGGCTTCATCTATTGGAGCCTAGAGCAAGAACTTCCGTTCAAAACAATGGACTCCTACATTTTTTTAAAGAAGTTTTTGCCTTAGGGGGCATGCACTTGTGAGAGACAGAAAATGAGAAATAACCCCCAGGGGGGGATGACCGTGCCACAGTCCCTTCATCTCCATTCTCCTCTCAGGATTTTGGGCACACATGTATGTACATGTTCCTGGTGTGAGTTTTAAGTCACCAGGTCCAGTACTTGAACTGTGGTGACTACATGGGAATCCAGCAATGTAACCATTACGCCATCTGCTGGTTCCCCAGCGTGATTTTTAAGCCACTGGGTTCAGGACTTGAACCACAGTCAGCCATGTGGGAGTCCAGAGACGTAACCACGAAGCCATCTGCTGGTCTCACACCTACTTTAAATTTTTTTTAATTTGCTAGAAGGTACACACACTTGTCAGAGAGAGACAGAGGGAAGGAAAGGGAGAAAATCTCCCGGGAGCAGCCGTGGAGCATCTTGTTCCTGCAGGCCTACAGGAGCCCCGCTGGCCGCTCTGGTGCACAGGCTCCTTCCAGCACCGTGCTCTGGTCTTCTTACAAGGTCAGCACTCTTCAGCTCAGACTGGCCGCTCCCTCCACCCCGGGGGATGGCCACATCACAGTCTCTTCCCCCTTCTCCTCTTGGGATCTGGGGCACACATACGTGCTTGGTGTGTTTTCAAGGTGCTGGGTTCAAGATTCAAACCATGTGGTTGGCCACATGGGATCTGGCCACCTTAACCACCAGCCACTGGCTGGCTTAGCTGCCCACATTTTTATTTAACACTATTATAGAAAGTACTTCATACCTGAATTAAATCGTGACTTTACACTTCCTCACTTACGTAGATATGCGGAGGTTGGGTTTGATCGTCTCTCGGTTTGCGCGAGTCCTTTGACCTGCTACGTCCCCAATTCTGCCTGTGGTAGGCGCAGCCCAGCTTCCAAGCCTGGCTTCTGCCTTTACTGCACGTCTCGGACCACTCAGACCGTGACCTGGCACGTGGCATTGGCTTTCAGTTCTGTCTCCCTACTGGAATTCATTTGATCTAGAAAAGCACAAAAGAAATAAACAAGTTTCTATCCCCCATTCAGAGTGGCTTACAGTCTGCGTTTTGGATGACTGCCTCTACTCCCTTGTCTGTGTGACGAAATGTAAATACGGCCCCTCCTTGGGACCAGCAGTTAGCGTAATGACTATGTCGCTGGACTCCCATGTAGTTGACCGCGGTTCGCGTCCCGGACCCGGTGGCTTAAACTCACGCTGGGCGCGTGTGTGTGCGTGCCCAAGATCCCGAGAGGAGAATGGAGGAGAAGGGATTGCAGCGTGGCCATCCCCCCTGGGGAGTGATTTCTCGCTTTCTGTCTCTCTGTCTCTCTCTGTCTTTCTGGTGAGCGCACGCACCCTGTAGCAAAAACCTCTCCAAAAAAAAAAAAAAAAAAAAGGCCACTCCTCGCTTAACAACACACCTGTTTAGTGACTGCCAGGACTTAGGACCAGTTTTCCACTGCCGGGAAGTCCCTCTCTGTGCGTGAGTCTCGGGAGCCCCACTCTCTGTCTTAGTCCTGTTCTCACAGTCAGTTTGTACTCAGCACACAAAGCCTTCGCAGTCACGCAAGGCACCTATTTCATCTATAAACGTGAGCATTATTGTATTTGGAATAAACAGAAACAATTATGCTGGACTCATTTTACGGTGTTGTCTGTCTGTCACTTTCTGGGGCGTATCTGATGTGTGCTTTTGTATGGACAGCATGACATTACCCTAGTGTGGGGTCGCGTGATACCTACTGAGAGACACACCCCCCCGGGGCACCGTGACACGCCGTGTATGCTCCTCACTCACCCACCGATTCGCCTAACCACCTGCATACAGAGCAGGCCATGCAGGGAGAATCTGTTCAGCTGTGTCCCAGAGATTTCCCAGGCCCTTTGGTAGCTCTGAAAGCGCTTCTGCCAAACCTGGCAGCTGAAAGCTCCCTGCTGAGGCCTGTCTTGGCAGCTGTGTGTGTGTGGGGGGGGGGGGGGGGGGGGGGCTGACTGCGCTGACTGTGGGCCATGCTTTGGGATGCCCTGTTTGTTCACCTTCCACCCAGACTGCCGTTACAGTCTCCAGCTTGTCTAAACTGCAGATAGGCTTTTTCCGGACTAGGGGCTCTGAGTTCCATTTTTTGTGGCTTTTTTTTTTTTGGAGAGGTTTTTGCTATAGGGCGCGTATGCTCACCATAAAGACAGAGAGAGATAGAAAGCAAGAAATCACCCCCTAGGGGGATGGCCACACCGCAATCCCTTCTCCTCCATTCTCCTCTCAGGATCTTGGGCACACATGCACACACGCCCAGCGTGAGTTTAAGCCACCGGGTCCCAGACTTGAACCGCAGTCGACTACATGGGAGTCCAACGATGTAGCCATTACGCTAACTGCTGGTTCCTTTTGTGGCAGTTCTTTAGAAAATCTGTATCATAAATACTTGCTCCTTTGAGGCCTAACTCTTTAAAAAGTCTTTTGGCAGCTTTACATCTTAGGAATGTCTTTCTCCAGAATCTCCCAGTCATTGCTTTGAAATATAATCATTGAGGCCAGCAGGTGGCATAGTGGTGAAGGAGCTGAATTTCCATACAGACCAAAGCAGTTCAGAGTCCCAGATTCAGCAACTTGAAGCTCACTCTGGGTGCCTGTGCCTGCATGCCCCGGAGGACAATGGAGGTGAAAGGATTGCTGTGTGGCTGCACTCCTGGGGGGGTTCTCACTTTCCCTCTCTCTGTCTCTCTGGTGACTGCACGTGCCTTATGGCAAAAATCTTACTAAGAAAAGAAGGAGAAGAAAGAAATAAAATCGTTAAAGGAGAAAGCAACTTGGTCTTCCACTTCCGTGGAAGGGTAATGTAGCCTTGGTTGGTATCTTGCTCCAAATTGTAAAACTGCTTCTTGTCACAAAGATAGGAGAAAGTTTCCTTTTCTTTTTTTTTTTTTTTTTTTTTTTTTTTTTTCTTTTTTTGGAGAGATTTTTGCTATAGGGCGCGTGCGCTCGCCAGACAGACAGAGAGAGACAGAGAGATAGAAAGCAGGAAATCACCCCCCAGGGGGGATGGCCACGCCGCAATCCCTTCTCCTCCATTCTCCTCTCGGGATCCTGGGCACGCACGCACACGCGCCCGGCGTGAGTTTAAGCCGCCGGGTCCGGGACTCGAACCGCGGTCGACTACGTGGGAGTCCAGCGACATAGCCATTACGCTAACTGCTGGTCCCAAGTTTCCTTTTCTTTTTGGAGAAGCCAGTCGTAAACAGACGGCCTGTGCTCCTCCTTACCGCCTCATCACTGAAGAAGCCTGTCTTTTGTTTGAGTGGAGTTGTGTTGAGTGGAGTTGTGTTGAGTGGAGTTGTGTTGAGTGGAGTTACGTTCAGACGGAGCCTGGCCTCTCTCCCCGTCGAGATGGCCTTGAATAACCTTCCTCACCTGGTTAATGTTATCCAGAGCAAATTTTGCTTTGTCACTTTCAACTTCTGACCCCAGTCAATACTTCTGTTTCATAAACGGTTCTTCAAATGACATGTCAAGAGGAAACTTTCTGACTTTAGTACTTCTCACCGCATGACTTGCCACTGCGTGCTCATGGGTGTCCTGGGGGCTTTCATATCTTTAAAAATATTTTTAATTATTTATTTAATTTTATTTATTATTATTTAAAATTTGCTATAGGGCACATGAGCTCACCAGAGAGCGAGAAAGTGGGACAGTGAGAAAGCAAGCTGCTGGGTTCGGGACTTGAACTTCAGTCTGCTATGTGGGAGTTCAGCACCTTACCCACCCCAGCACCTGCTGGCTTTTTTTTTGTATATTTTTAAATAGTCATCTGTAAATTCACATGCATTTCTAAACTCTTTTCAAGAAAGGTAACAACAAACAATTTAAATATTTCAGGCAATTGAACAGGATATTTTCGGTTAAGAATACAATTTTTGAACCATCCCTTAAAGCTATATGCCCATGGATCTCAATTCTAGCAACACAATAGAATCACCAGAAAATGCTCCTGGGTCCTTCTTGGAGATTTTTATTTCACTGGTCACCATGATTTTGAAAAGTTTCTTAGTTGATCCTAATGTTCTTCCCAGGCTGTGGGTCACTGCCTAAACCTCCCATAGTTTTAAAAATCACCTCTTCTATTTCTGTAGCTAACAACCTCCCATTGGGAATTCGCTCTGTGCCAGACGCTGTGTAGACAGTGAAGTGAGTACGGGTGCCCCCTTCGCGGCCAGGTGCTCTCCGGACCACAGGGGCAGCGGAGCACAGAGGAGCCCCTGCACAGCCAGACTGCCAGAGGAGCTTATTCAAGAAGTTGCGGAAAGACGGCCAGGCAGCGACTAAAGCTCTCTGGGGACAGTGTCCGAATCCTTTAGGCCAAGTAGGTATTGTGGAAGGCTACATACTGGATCTTGCACATGAACAAATGTTCATCCATTTTGTACCCTTACCCTAACATGGCTGTCTGCTTCTCTAAACCTGCTTGCTCTTCCCGTGAGAAAATAGCTTGTATTAGCCATATAGAAAACCATATCCGGGACACCATCCTGTACCTGCTGCTGTCTTTGCTAACTAGCCCGAAACCCTTTTGTTTAGCAATGTAGCTGCTTGCATGGAAACCCCACTCCCCTCAGAAATAATGAACCTGCTTGATTCAGCTTCTGTAACTGCTTGCAGAGAAACCCCTGGTAACCGACCCCCTATAAAAAGATGACTCAGACTTCCGGTCGGGGCTGCAGTTCTGACTCTCGGCCCCCGAGCCTCAGGCTGCAGTCGCTGGCCAGCTAATAAAGACTCCCTTTAACCTTAGTCTGGCTTTGGTGGCCGTTCATTGGGTGGCACTCTACAACAGCATGCCTGCGAGAACTGAACTGCCGAGGGTGGAGAGGGTTCCAGGGACGGAAATGGCAGGGACAGCACCCGGCCATTGGAGAGCCATCATTCCAGGTCCTAGAGGCCTTGTCACTGCGCTGCCGCTGTGGTCCTGTGGTCGGAGCACGGGTCTCAGGTGACCAGACCTCTTCCTAGTAAGAGGTCATATTTGCATTTTACCGATCTTCACCTTTCCCACAAGGTTTTGTCCAACTCAATGGATTTTTTTTTTTTTTGAGAGGTTTTTGCTATAGGGCGTGTGCGCTCACCAGACAGACAGAGAGACAGAGACAGAAAGATAGAAAGCGAGAAATCACCCCCCAGGGGGGTGGCCACGCCGCAATCCCTTCTCCTCCATTCTCCTCTCGGGATCTTGGGCACGCACGCACACACGACCGGCGTGAATTTTAAGCCACTGGGTCTGGGACGCGAACCGCGGTCGACTACGTGGGAGTCCAGCGACATAGCCATTACGCTAACTGCTGGTCCCCCAACTCAATGGATCTTAATGCTGGTTTACCTTAAAACCATCTGGGATGTTCTGTAACAACAAAAATAGTAGCAATGTTCTACCTCAAAGATGGTCTGCGTTAGTGGTCTGGGGGGTAGGTTCTGACCATTTTTGTTTATTTTTTTGCTATTTTATTTTTGTCGTAGTGTGCATGCGGTCACCGAATAGACAGAGAGAAGGAAAGTGGGAAATCACTCCCCAGGGGATGGCCATTCTGCAATCCCTCCTCCTTCACTCTCCTCCTGGGGTCTGGGGCATGCACGCACACATATGCAGTGTGACTTTCGAGCCATCAGGTTGGGGACTTGAATGGTGGTCGGCCATAAGGGAGATCAGCACTGTAACCACCACACTACCTGCTGGTCCCTGTTTTTTTTGTTTTGTTTTGTTTTGTTTTGTTTTTGTTGTTGTTGTTGTTTTTTGTTTGTTTTTTTTTTGTTTTTGTTTTTTTTTTTAAACTCACCAGGTGATGGACTGCAGGCAGGCAGAGGAGACTTTCTGGGGGCACGGTCGCTTTCTCAGATTGGATTGTGGTGATGGCTGTCTTTCTGCATAATTTAGTAAACCTCGGCCTGCCACGGTGGGGCAGCGTGACACACGGTCTGGAATGCTGTGGTCACATGGGAACATCAGGTCTCCTGTGCACACTGGGCACACACGTGTGCCCGTGATCTAGACAGCCTGAGGCTGGGGGTGAAGTGTGGCATGGAGACCAGCCGAGAGGGAACCCATATCTCCTCCTCTCATACATAAAATAAACTTTAAAACTACAGTAAACTTTACTAAACTATACCTAAATGGGTGCATTGTATGGGATGTAAGTGAAAAGCTATTTTAAAAACAAAGTAAAACAAAAGTATAGCGTATTAAGAGCGAATCAATCACTCACGAGTTCCTGGGATTGACTAACCTGCTTCTTTGCTGGACAGTCTGACTGAGAAGCAGACAGGTGGAGATTCAGGTGGCCAGATCCAGCGTGGCCAACTACGGATTTTGGCTTGGAAAATGCAGGGGCGAGTGTGCGTAGATGTCCCAAGCCTTTAGAGAAGAATGGAGAAGAAAGGATTGTAGTGTGGCCATCCCCCCAGGGGTGATTTCTCACTTTCCCTCTCTTTCTTTTTTCTTTTTCTCTCCGCCCCCCCCCCCCCTTCCAGCAAGTACATGCACCCTATAGCAAACTAAAAAAAAAAAAAAAAAAATAAAAAAAAAAGAAATAAAGAAAGAAATAAAGAAAAATAAAAGAGTTGACTGAGACCCTGACAGTTCACAGATGTGGAGGGTGTAGGTGAGGCCGGCACCTAGATGGGAGATGTCGTGGGCACGGCTTCATCACGGAGACCAGCCGGGCCCTTCCTTGGCCATGGGAAAAGAAGGCTACCCCGAAGGCTTGGCGTGTCCCAGCGTGTCTTAGTCCAAACCGGGAATGACTCAAGTATTTCATTTAATAGAGCAATTTCAGTACTTCTCATGTATTCTTCAGTGCTACACTGAAGTAACTGTTAGGAAATATCTCTATTGCCCTTTTAAATCAAAATGTCTGTTCATTTCAAAGATCTTTTTTTGTTTTGTTTTGTTTTGAGAGAGATTTTTGCCATTGGGTTTCTACGCTGTTGGAGAGACAGAGACAGAAAGCAAGAAATCCCCCCCATGGGGGGTTGGGATGGCCACGCCACAACCCCCTCTCCATTCTCCTCTCAGGATCCTGTGCATGCAAGCACGCGCCTGGTGTGAATCTCAAGCCTCCGGGTCTGAGACTTAAACTGTGGATGGCCAAGTGGGAGTCCAGCAACGTAACCATTACACCGTCTGCTGGTCCCCAAAGATCTTTTCAATGGAGCTCCCAGGTGACTTAGGCTATAATAATTTATTTATTTGTTTTTACAAACCAATTTAAACAATAGTTTTAACTATATTTTTAAAAGAAGTATTTAGTTTAGCTTATTTATTATCATTATTATATTTTTTAATTTGATCAGAGAAAGACAGAGAGAGAGGGAAAGTGATATAGCAAGCCACCAGGTCCAGGATATGAACCGCAGTTGGTCATGTGGGAGTCCAGCACCTTAACCACCATACCACCTAATGGCCTCACAGTATTTCTTAATTACTCGTAAAGCTCTAAAATAAAGACAAAGGCCTTCTGTTTAGTAAGCTCACTCCTGAGAATGAAATGAGAAATTTCTAACAAACGATTTTTATAGGCAACCAAATCCATCTGGGTTGATACAGACAAGATCGAAGTCAACGCCTCTTAAATCTTTGTCAATTAGTCATTCATAAAGTCTTTCAATGCAATAGAATTAGTAGCAATGGAATATTTAAATATCTCCTGCATGGTTGCAAGGTAATAATTAGACTCCTGTGAACTTTAAACCCCCTTCTCAACAGCTTATGAACAGAAATAATTTTATAGACTGCAATGCAAATAATAATCACATACATACTGTAACATATCTAATTAAGGTGAACAAATTTGTCATCCTCAAGTCACAGGATAGCCTGAAAAACAGGTTTGAATTGAGAAAATCAATGTCGGAAACTACAGACAATTGCTTTTTATTAAAAGATGACACAAACACCGAAAAGCGAGTTACTATCTTTTCTTTTCTTTTCTTTTTCTTTTTTTTTTTTGGGGGGGGGGGAGAGGTTTTTGCTATAGGGCATGTGTGCTCACCAGAAAGACAGAGAGAGGCAGAGAGACAGAAAACGAGAAATCACCCCCCAGGGGGGATGGCCATGCCGCAATCCCTTCTCCTCCATTCTCCTCTCGGGATCTTGGGCGCACACGCACACATGCCCAGCGTGAGTTTAAGCCACCGGGCCTGGGACTCGAACTGCAGTCAACTACATGGGAGTTCAGTGACATAGCCATTATGCTAACTGCTGGTCCCGAGTTACTATCTTTTCTTTCCTTGATTCCTAGAACATTTGTCAGAAATTGTAATTATTGAAGTTAATTTTCCCAATTCATAGGTAGTAAAGTATGAAAGGCCCAATATTTCAGGAAAAAATAAGTTTTTTTTTTTTTAATCTGAAATTAAATAGTAAAACTCAGCTCATAATGATAGGGCATAATAATTCCCAGAGTAGTTCTCTGGAACAGAAAGTTCTAGAATTCCCCAAATCTTGGTCAAGAGTATATTAAGTACTTATAAGGGAATGCCATCTAGGAAAAAGGAGAGCCAAAGGAAGATTTTCCTGCAAATCAAGAGGAACGCTTGGTTTGTTCTTTCTTTCCTAGAAATGTCTCTGGAATAAATTTTTAAAAGCCATTAGATTATACAAAATTTTTCAAAAAATATTTTCGGTCTCTCTCTCTTTTTTGAATTCAGTCTTACATTCACTCGTCATCCTTCTGACCTATAATTTGATCGACTAAAGGAGCGTGTGGATGGAGAAATAACACCCTATGGGGAAACGATTTATTTCCTGGTGAAATTCCGGTTCATCAGTGAGTCTTTCAGGGTTCAGCCCGCGACTCAGCCCTTCTGAATGAAATGACGGAAGTGCGTCTGAGGACTTGAGGAGCTGAGGGACAGGCGCTTCCCCGGCACGCGGCCTCGGGAAGGCAGAGCCCACCTGAGCAGCCGGCCAGCCTCACTCCTCGACCTCTCTAAGATGCACCCGACTGCGGCAGAGACACGGAGGTGGGCGGCCTGGAGGGCCAGCCCTCAGAGCTGCTGCTGAGCCAGTCGGAAGGCGTGCAGTGGAGGCGGGCCGGTGTCATCCCGGCCCAGCTCTGTGTCGCCTCTGGGACAGACGAGCGTGGAGTGGGACCCCTTCGGAATGTGCAGGGTCAGGTGCGTGGTCTTAGTCTGCGACCTGCTCCATGCCGAGCACCTTGGATGGCAGTTCATGACCAGCAGTGTTTATCTGGCTTACAGCTCTGAAAGGCGGGAGGGCCAAGATCGAGGGCCCACACCTGGTGAAGGTTTCCGGGCCTTTCAGCCTACTAGCAGGCTCAAGGCAGGTGTTTTTGTTTTTTTTTTTTTTTCTTTTTTTGGAGAGGTTTGTGCTGTAGGGCGCATGCACTCGCCAGACAGACAGAGAGAGACAGAGAGACAGAAAGCGAGATATCACCCCCCAGGGGGGATGGCCACGCCGCAATCCCTTCTCCTCCATTCTCCTCTCAGGATCTTGGGCATGCACGCACACGCGCCTGGTGTGAGTTTAAGCCGCCAGGTCCGGGAGTCGAACCGCGGTCGACTACGTGGGAGTCCAGCAACATAGCCCTTATGCTAACTGCTGGTCCTCAAGGCAGTTTCTATTAATCCATTCATGAGGGCAGATCCCTCAGGACCCAGACCCTCCCAACACTGTTTATTTGCTGGCGGGGAATTCAAATCCATAGCATACACCATCCATTAGAAAGTCTCAGTGACATTTTTATTTATTTATTTATTTATTTATTTATTTATTTATTTATTTATTTATTTATTTATTTACTTACTTACTTACTTACTTACTTACTTACTTACTTACTTACTTATTTTCTATAGGGCATGTATGCCCACTGGAGAGAGTGGGGAGGAGGGCAGGCAGTGAGAAAGAACCACCCTCTACCAGGGGGAATGGCCACGCTGCAATCCCTCCCCCTCCATTTTCTCGGGGTTTTGGGCACATGTACACACACACGTACGCGTGCACCCAGCATGGTTTTCAAGCCGCCAGCTCTGGGACTTGAACTCCACAGTCAGCCATGTGGGATGCAGCTGCCTTAACCACCACGCCACCAACTGGCCCCCTCAGTTGGCTTTTTGAAGGCATTATCATGGTAGAGACAACTGTACGCTTTACGAAATCGCGTTTCTTTTTTCTCCCAGGCACACAGGTACATCTCCCAAACTCCTTTCCTGGTAGGCGCTGCCAGGAAACGGTTCTGGCTGGGGGAATGTGGGCAGGAGTGAGGCTGCTAAGTCTGGCGCATGAAAAAGCTTGTGTGAGCTTTCATATCTGGTCTCTTTCCCTAACCAATGCCTGAATGGACAAAACTCTGAGGTTTCAGAAAACAGAAGAGTTTATACCTGAATATGTCAGACTCTTACACAAGCGAAAAATAAATATTACATTAAATCCAAACATTTTTTTCATTGTTTTTTCATGTAATTAGTCCCCTCTGAGTAATATGGAAATTGGCAGGGAATGGGCGGCAGTTGCAACATCATCTAAAATATGCGTTTGGCTCAGTGGCCGTGGGCAGGCTGGAGCCTAGGATGTGGGTATGTGGTGCAGATGACAGCTTGGAAGGCGGTTCTGTTCCCATCGAAGCTGCAGGGCAGGCCAATGGGTTGGAAACAGATCATTACAGTGTAATTGTTAGATGCTGCATCTCATAAGGCGGTAGGGGAGGGGATTGTTCAGTAAGATTCGGCTGGTTTGAAAGCAAAAATGAGAGGAAATCAATACAGTCAACATTTATCACAGTGATGTTATAACGTTTAAGATATTTGAAATAAAATTTTGAAAAGAGGAAAGTCAAAATGATCTATAATCTCAAAAATAAAAGATAGCCGTTTCTAACTGCCCAGGAATGTTGGCAGTACGTGTGTACATACAGCATGCACCATGCGTCCTGAAGCAAAAATAAAACTGAAGTCTAACATTTAAATTTTCTTTCTTTTTTCTTCCATGAGTGAGAGACAGAGGTAGAAGGAGACAGAGAGACAGACAAAGAGACATCACCCCCAACAAGGGCTTGATGGCATGACCCACCTCCAGCCTCGGCTTGCCCTGGGCAGTGGGGCCACGCATGGTGGTACACCCGGGGAGGTCTCTGGACATGAGCTGGGACCTTCGCGTGTGGGCCGGCCTCTCTGAGCATCACGTGTTACCGCCGCACGCCTGTCCAGGCACTTGAGCCTAACGTTATTTCTGATAGTTACTGCGAGTTTACATAGCATTACTCTCCTACAAAAATCACACTTTGTGGCTTCCTTTTATGTTGTATCAGAATTTATTAAGCCAGCATCTTATTACTAGGTATTTGCTATTGTAGACAATGTATCGAGGCCAGCGGGTGGCGTAGCGGTTAAGGCGCTGGACTCTTACCTGTCCACGGTTCAAATCCTGGACCTAGAGCTTTGAAACTCACACCAGGTGCGTGTGTGTGCATGCCCAAAATCCCAAGAGGAGAATGGAGGAGAAGGGATTGTGGCTAGGCCATCCCCCCTGGGTGGTGATGTCTCGCTTTCGATATCTGTCTCATATATATATTTCTGCGCCAAAGAGTGTGTGTGTGTGTATGTGTGTGTGTGTGTGTACACATATACACACCCTGCTGTGTACACACACACACACACACACACACACGTAAAATAATTTATTTCATTTTATTTATTATTATTTCTTAATTTGCTGCAGGGCACATGCACTCACAAAGAGAAGAGAGAAGGTGAGAAAGGTAGCTGCCGGTCTGAGACTCCCCATGACCCAGTGCCTTAACCACCAAACCACCTGCCGGCCCCAACAGTATGTTATTATTTTTTTTTTTTTTGGAGAGGTTTTCACTATAGGGCGCATGCGCTCGCCAGGCAGAGAGAGAGAGACATAGAGACAGAAAGCGAGAAATCACCACCCAGAGGGGATGGTCACGCCACAATCCCTTCTCCTCCATTCTCCTCTCGGGATCTTGGGCACGCACGCACACGTACCCGGCGTGAGTTTAAGCCACCGGGTCCGGGACACGAACCGCAGTCGACTACGTGGGAGTCCAGTGACATAGCCATTACTCTAACTGCTGGTCCCCCTGGCATGATTTTCAAGCTGCCAGGTCCGGGACTCAAACCGTAGTCAGCCGTGTGGAAGCCTAGCACCTTAACCACATGCCATATGCTGCCCCCTCTTCTACTTCTTCTTCTTCTTCTTTTTTTTTTTTTTTTAATTTATCTCTTTTATTAGAAAGAGAGAGAAAGATGACAGTCACCCTCAGCAGGGTCTAGTGCTGTGACCCCTCACCCTGCTCTGTGGCGGCCCCCCCAGCCAGCCAGGCTCAGGTGTGTGCTGGTGTCAGGTGACCCAGGAGCCAGCCCTGTGATCTCGCCTGTGGATCCAGCAGAGGGCGACCTCTGGGTCACCATGGCCGGCCCTCTCTCTGTCATTTCTCATCTTCCCTCTATGCAGATCTGTGTGTCCAAATTTCCTTTGTTTTTGTTTTTATTTTAGTTTGCTATAGGGTATGTGGAGTTGCTGTCTCTCACTGGAGACTGTGTGTGTGTGTGTGTGTGTGTGTGTGTGTGAGAGAGAGAGAGAAAGAGAGAGAGAGAGAGAGAGAGAGACAGCGTCATGCTGCAGTCCCCTCTTCTCCGTTCTCCTCTCAGGATTTTGGGCACGTACACACACATGCCTGGTGTGATTTTCCAGCTGCTGGGTCAGGGACTTGAACCACAAAGTTGGCCATGTGGGATCCAGCTGCCGTAACTTTCATGTCACTTGCTGGCCCAGATTAGCCTCTTATTATAAGGACACCAGTCATACTTGGTCATGGCCCACCCCAACGGCTTCACTTTATCGTGCTGACCTCTCTGAAGACCCTATCTCCAAATAAGGTTACATTCTCAGGCCCCGGGAACGTGAGGCGGGATGGGGTACCATTCAGCCCTTTGCAGAGAGCACAGGTAGTGGGAGAAAACCAGCAGCTTCCGCCCCAGTGCCCGGATGAACATGGTCTTTGGTTTGTCCGCGAATGACGGGCGACCCCCCTCCAGCCTGTGCTGCCCCGGGCAGGTACTCGTGGGCGCTCAGGGCTGGACCAGCTGCATCTCTCTCTCAGCTTTTCTCGCCAGGACGCCTTGCCAGCCCCTGTCTGCTGCTGTCTGCTTCCGATCCCCGGCACAGGGCATGGGCACGTGTGCGAACGTGCCTGGTGTTGTGCTCGGGCTTCAGATCGCCACTGCTTGTGCCTGAGCACCACCGCACAGCTACATGCAGCGGCACGCCTCTGCCACGGTGAACTGCACTCCGGGCGCCGTGCCAGGCCTCTCACAGGTCACACCCTCACAACCACGTTCTCAGGCAGGTGTCAGTTTTATCCCCGTCTTCAGCAGAGGAAACCCAGGCGCAGGGACTTTAGTCCTCCTAAGGTCACACAGCTGGTAAGTGGCAGGGCTATGCACAGAACCAGGTCTAGGGGCCAGAAGATGGCATAGCGGTTACATCACTGGACTCCCACATAGACAGCCGTGGTTCAAGTCCCAGACCTGGTGCTTGAAATTCATTCCAGGTACGTGTATGTGCGTGCCCAGGATTCCAGGAGGAGAATGGAGGAGAAGGGATTGGGGTGTGGCCATGCTGTCTGGAGGGGGCTAATTTCTCACTTTCCCCGCTCACTGTCTCTGTCTCTCTCTCTGTTGAGTGCACATACCCTAAGGCAAAAACCTCTAAAAATAAAGAAGAACCAGGTCTGTCTGATTTCAAGAGACTGAACCCTCAACCTCCCACCGCCCCAGCGCCGAGTCGTCGGGCAGCACGGGACTGGAGTCGAGGGCCCGCTCTCTCAGCCCTTTCAGGCTCTCGAGCTACGTGGAAGACAGAAGCCTTCCCACCTGCTGCACCTGCGTCTCACTTCTTCATCCCTTTCTCTTCCACGGGCTCCGATTTACCGCCAAGTTCTATAGACGGTAGCTCCAAAACGCATTTTGAATCTTTTCCTTTGTATCTGGTCCCCACAGCTGCCACCATTACCTAAGCTTCTGGAATTCTACAGGCTAGGGTGCTTGGGTCACGTGAACGGGCCAGTCGATAGTCAACAGCCGGATTATTGTCCAAACCGGCTCCCCGCTTTTGACTCTCGCCCCTGAGAGCTGTTTTCCAGACTGCAAACCAGGCCCCATAAATTCGCTCATTATGAACTCTTGACCGCTTCTCCGACGTCCTCTCTGTCCCTCGCCGGCTCACCGTAGTCCAGCCACGTGGGCCCTGGTCACCTTCGAGACTGAGGTGCGTCCCCCTGCACGGGCCTCTGCCTCCCGCTGGCAACGCTTTCTGGAACTTAGTGTGAGGGCTCCTTCTCTCCCTCCACTCCTTGGCAGGAATGCGAGTCTGCGGGGCACCCCACCATCTGTCTTCTATCGCTCTGCCTCGTTTCCGTCGGGACGTTTGTCGGGAGAGCACATTATCTGAGCACCCCTTCTCCCTCTGAGCTAGGAGGTCAGTCAGTGACCTGAGGTTACATAATTACCGTGGGGTGGGTGTTTAATCAGTAACCGTTAAAGACACGTGACTGCATGAAAGTCCCATGGCCTGGTGTGCAGAACCCTGTCCGCCTTCCACCCAAACAAAGCGCCCATGAGCGGCCTCGGAAACAAGCACCAAGGGCACTCTCAGGCAGCAAATCGGACTTGGTGCAGCTCAGCAAACACGGGGGGCTTGTCAAGATTTTTTTTTTTGCAACTGTCCCCACCATGATCACTGACCTACACCTGCTTTCTGGAACTCCCAACCTTCAGGCAGATAGCGGCAGTGGATGGAGGCTACTTAGAAGGGAATCTAGTGTTTTTGGTGTGCTGGGTGACACTGTCGGGCACTTTACATACACAGACTTACAAGGCTCGGGACTGAAACCACACTGTCTGCCCCCTGGGATCCAGTCACCGTCGTCTGTAGCGAGGTCAGGTGTGGCATTTCCATTGTGGTGTCGTGTTGGTGATGGAAACGGTTCAGATTTTGCAGCATTTCAGATCTGAGTGTGTGGGATTCAGAAAGTCTAGCCTATACTACCTCTATGACCGCAGGCAAGGTATGTAATACTTCTCTAAGCTTGTTTCCAGTTTAAATACGGATAGCTCCTCCATGCAAGGTTGTAGCGGGGATTAAGGTAAAATAAATGGGGACCAGCAGTTAGCGCAATGGCTATGTCACTGGACTCCTATGTAGTCGACCACGGTTCGTGTCCCGGACCCGGTGGCTTAAACCTCACGCCAGGCGTGTGTGCATGCGTGCCCAAGATCCCGAGAGGAGAACAGAGGAGAAGGGATTGTGGCATGGCCAAACCCCCTGGGGGGTGATTTCTCGCTTTCTGTCTCTCTGTCTCTCTCTGTCTGTCTGGCGAGCGAACGCACCCTATAGCAAAAAAAAACAAACAAACCAAAAAAAAAAAACAAAAAACCAAACTTCTCCCCCCCAAAAAAAAGATAAAATAAATGAAGTGTTTGACATACAGTACATGCTTGACACATATTTTGTCTAATTACTATAACATGTAAAGTTTAGATATTTTTCCCTTAAAGCAGACCTTACCTACCAGTAGATGTGTCTGTGGCAGTCTTATGATAGTTGGAACTTTTCCAGAATCTTCATTTTAAATATTATTTGGGGAGCTATTTACAGATAAAGTGTCTAAAGACAATTATATTTCATTTGGGGCACTGAAAGTTGCAAATATCTATCTGTAGTAAGAGCTAGAAAGTGGTCATTTTTTTTAAGGTTTCGTCATAGTGGAAGTGCACACCTGATTAAGCAGCTGTAATAATAACGAGGGTAAAAACAGGAAGATGTTGGGCTTTAGGCTCAGGAAACGTTATGAGTGTGGCTCTCAAGCGCTTGATTTTGTTTAAATTCAGCTGTGTCTCTTACTTAGCTGCGTGGTTAAGATTGCCAGATAAAACACAGAACGCCCAGTTATATTTGCATTTCAAAAAGTTAGTATGAGTAGATCCCATGCAATAGTTAAAGACATGCTCGGAACAACATAGTTCTAGTTCACCCGAAATTTCGCATGCAACTGGGTACCCCCTTTTACTAGTCAGCAAATCTGACCACCCTAGCGACCGCGGGGGTCACAGTTGTTATCCGTAAATGGAGATGATCACACTACCTTTTTCTAAGCATGATCTATGTAAACGACCTTCTGATGGCTAATCCCTTCATTTGCCTTCTAGACCAGGTGCCTTACCCTGGGAGACAACGTCAGATCTAGGGCCCGAGGGCCTTGGGGGCGCCCCTGCACGTGGCTATCCTCACTGGCTTTCCAAAGAGCGCTGAGAAAGTCCAGTAGAGCCATGGGTAGAGTTGCCAGCTGCATTGAGGGACCGCAAACTTGCCTTCGAAATAATAGCAAGAGGGCGTTTAAGCACATCCACTCCCGCAGCAGCGCTTTCCCCGGCTCTGCGCAGGCGCAGGGGGCCTCCCGCAGCGCCGAGCCCCGCCCGCGCCAGCCTGCAGTCACGTGGGCGGTCCGCAAGGAAGGAGCGGCGGGCCTTGTCACGTGACCAAGCGCCAGCCCTGCTCGGGGATGGAGCCGGAAGAGGGGACGCCCTTGTGGCGGCTGCAGAAGCTGCCAGTCGACCTGGGCCTGCAGGTGAGCGCGGCGCGGCGGAGGCGACCTGGGCGTCTTGGCGGACCTCGCTCGGTTCCCCGGGAAGGGACCGGGACCGGGAACCGGGGAACCAGGGGGACCGGGAGGACCGTGGTTCCGGCGGCCGTCCCGTGTCCTTCCGCCGAGCTGCAGGACTGAGGACCGGGCGCAGACTCGCATCGGCCGCGCTCCCCCCGGGGCTGCCCACCTACTCCCCGCGCGGCCGGGACCGCGGGGCGCTGGGCTGGCGGGGTGTCGTCGCGCGTTGTTTGAAAGCGGGTGACCGGGTCGGCGGCGTGGACTCCTGATGGTTTCATTTCATTCATTCATGGAACACACCTGGCGGGCTTGGGCAGGCGGGCGCAGCGTCAGGGGTGGAAGCCCGCGGGGTAGACGCCTGAGGTTTACCCCACCGAGCCGGCCGGTCCCGAGGGCGACGGAAGGACTGGGCCAGCGCTGGGACGGGAGCAGCGCGCAGGGGGCGGCCTGCGAGCGGGGCGGATCCGGGAGGGACCCAGACCCGAGAGGGACCCAGGCCGAGGATCTGGAGAGGACAGCGCGGGCCCTGCGTACAGACCGACCAGCCTTCGGGACTCCTCCCGGGGGCTGAGCGCCCTGCTGGGGACAGTGACAGGCCTAGAGAGACCAGGCCCTGCTTGGTGGAGCACCTTTAAAGTCCCAGTGTCGTTCATTAAGAGCGGAGAAAGTGTGGGGGCGAGAGGAGGGATTCACTTACCCTCCTAGTAGTAGTAATAAACACACCCTGACCTCTTCGCTTTTTCTAACTTTACCAGCGAGGCATGTCAGCGGAGGGTCTGAGTGAGTGTCAGCAGGGGGTCTGAGTGACCTGCCAGCAGGCTCCAAGCTGGAGGTCTGCTCGGTCTGCGCCCCTGTAACCTCTCCCTCCCTGTGCGGATGGCGCCACGGTCGGAGTCCCCTCTCCAGGGCCAGGTCCTGTGCAGTCCCAGTGCGTGGGCTGTCCGGGCTCCTCTTCCGACTTCTCCGCTGGGCTAGGGGAGCCTGGGTTCCTCCTCTCAGGGGCTTTATGTCTCCGCGTGCTTGTCTCCCTCATCTCTGCTCAGAAAGGGAACTCCGGGCCTTTGTCCTCACCTGCTCTCCTTGTTTTCTCTTGGCCTCTTTCAACCTGTCGGGAAATGTAAAGGAAAAAAGGATGCCCTGTTGCAGGCTTCAGCCTTTTGCATTGTATGCAAATTCTTCATGATTTGGCCCTCACCACACCAGGGCCTGTCTCCTGTCCTCCCCCACTGCCCACGGAGCAGCGTGATCGCACACTTTCAATTTTAGCCCATGTCTGTGTGTGTGTGTGTGCGCGCGCAGTAGTGTGTGGCTAGAAACGCCCTTCTCTTCTGTGCTCCGTCAGCTACTCTTTTTTTTTTTTTTTTAACTTTTTGTCATAGAGTACAAGTACTCGCTAGAGAGAGAGACCCAGGGAGAGAGAATGTTAGAAAGCACCCCCCCTGAGTGGGGGTTGGCCATGCTACAATCCCTTTTCCTCCATTCTGCTCTTCGGATTTGGGGCACACTCCAGGTACACACACCCACCTTGATTTTCAAGCCACCAGATTGGAGGCTTGAGCCACAGTCAGCCTGTGGGAGTCCAGCACCTTGACCGCCACGCCCCCTGCTGGCTACAACACTTACACTTGCAAGTTAGTCCTCTTCCTCCTGGACCTTTGCAACTTCCCTACAGTCCATGCACTTCTCTTACCATAACTCCCCTCACTCCAAATTACATTCATCTATTTACGTTTGCCTTTTGTTCTTTGTTTTTGCCATAGGGCGCGTGTGCTCGCCAGGCAGACAGAGAGAGACAGACAGAAAGTGAGAAATCACCCCAAGGAGGGATGGCCACACCGCAATCCCTTCTCCATTCTCTCTCGGGATCTTGGGCACGCACGCATATGCACCCGGCGTGAATTTTAAGCCACCAGGTCTGGACACGAACCGCGGTTGACTGCATGGGAGTCCAGCGACATAGCCATTACACTAACTGCTGGTCCCGCCTTTTTTCCTTAATTGCCAGAGGACACATGTGCATGCACAGGGAGTTTAGTCAGGCTTTAATCCCTACTCCTCCCTCTCTCCATTGGGAGGGTTTAGGGCACACATGGGGCCTGGCATGTTTTCAAACCTTCAGAGCCGGGATTGGAACCACAGTTGGCCATGCGAGTTCCAGCTCCCTTAACTGCTAGGCTGTGAGGCTGGCCCCGTCCTCCACCTCCTCCTCACAGGGCTGTAATGAGGGTCAGTACAGTGCTTGCCCCCGCTCGGGCTCAGTGAGTGGTAGCCACCGCGGTTCTACTTTTCTTTGTATTTCCATCACCTTATTTGGTTATGTTCATCACATATTCGTAAGTGAATTAAAAACATTGCAAAAAACGATAGCAATTTGTTTTTTTCTCCTTTCAGTTTATGTTCTGGGTTTTGCTCTGGGATGGGGCAAGATGGAAAATGTGTAGAGCGTTTTGAATGAATTGTAAGTGGCAGACGTTGGTTGGTTTGTGGTAAGTGAAATTCTGCTTGCAGTGCACTGGGCACCGTCCGGAAGGGGCAGTCCCTGCTGCTGATTTCTGCTCTGATCTCTGCGGTGGAAGGGGAAGGAGTTACTGCTTCAAATGAAGAGGAATGTGGTCCAGGGGAAAAGGGTTGAAAGGCTGCTGTTTAAATGTTATTTCCAAGTTCTGTGCGTTCCTCTTAGAAGACACCTGAGAAAGATCATATGTGTATTTTTAAGGTTTTTGCCACAGGTTGCATGTGCTTGCTGAATTGGAGAGGGACAGATAGTGACAGAGCGAGGGAAGGTGAGAATCCACCCCTCGGGGAAGATGGCCATGGTGCAGTCCCTTCTTCTCCTGGGATTTTGGGCCACCCCCCAGGAAAATGGCCATGCTATAGTCGCTTCTCCTCCTGGGATTTTGGGCGTGCACACACTCCTGGTGTGATTTTCAAGCTGCCAGGTCCAGGACTCGAGCTGTGGTCAGCCACGTGGGAATCCGGTGCCTTAAGCACTGTGCCACCAGCTGGCCCCCAAAAGAGGATCATATCACGTTTGTCTGGAACAGTGCGGGCACGGTCGGTCCTGGATGCACGTTGAAGGCGTGGATTGATAATAATTATCGGGTGCCATTGATAAGAGCATGCAGGGATGTAGCAGAGTTGGCATGCGCTGTTTAATCCTCAGTCAGCCTTAGGAGCATTGGTGATACCCTCGCTTCACCTTTGAGGAAACAGCACCTTTAAATAAATTAGAACATAGTGGAACTGGGATTCACACTAGTTCTGTCCCAGATCCCGCGTGGTAGTCCCTGTCCCTGCATGCGTGCGTCAGGAGTTACGTTGCTCATGTTAAGGTAAGGAAGGAAGGAAGGGATGCGAAGAAGGGAAAGAAGGGGGTGAGCGCTTTCTTGGAATACAGCAAGAGATGAGTGTGAATGTCATGAAAACAGGCAAAGCAAAAGGAAGATTCTGGATCGACTCTGGTGTCACGGTCACACCCGTGGTTTGGTCATTGGTATAAATACGGTATCTAGAGATCCTTTGTACGTACCGTATCCCTTTCAGGAACATCAGGAGAACAACTGTGTACTATAAAGTTACTTTAGCTTCGGAAGGTGCACACATGTGTATGGAGTTTTAATTTTAATTAGTAAGAATAATCTTATTCTTTTAACAGACAACAATGTAAAATTCTCTCTTAAAATGTACATACCGTATACATTATGATGGGGACTTCACATTAAATGTGAAATAACTCTGAAAATGAAAAAAAGGATAATAAATCAAGTAAATAGCAAAAAATAAGCAACAAATAATCTTAAAAATAGGTACATTCCGCCCTCAGGTGCTCCTGGCGACCTGCTCTGTAAGTCCGTGTCACTCTTACTACCAGTGCGCTTATATCTCCTTCCCCCTGCAGCTCCTGCACAAGACCATCGATGGCATTTGCGGCCGAGCTTACCCTCCCTACCAGGATTTTCACGGTGTGTGGGACGCCACAGAATGGAAGCACGTTCTCGAAGACATTGCCACGTTTTTCAAAGCTGTGGTTGGTAAAAATTTATCTGATGAAGAGGTAACTTTACTCCAAACTTCTGTGCCCCATAATAAATAGTAAATACATAATGAACGGTCAGGTATTTGTAGGAGCCGGAAGGTACATGCATTCATCAGAGAGAGACAGAGAAGTAGAGGGGGAAGGAGAGGGAGAAAGTACCCCCACTGGGGCATGGTCATGCCTCAGTGCCCTCTGCTTCATTTGTCATCCTGCTAGGATTTCTGACCCTCATGTACCTAACGTGTTTCTCAAGCTTCTGGGGCTTGGATTTAGACTGTGCGGTTAGCCGTGCGGAATCTGGCCTCCTTAATCACTAGCCCATGGGGCCAGTGTGCTCAGATCACTTATTTATCTATTGATTTTTGAGAGACTTTTGCGATAGTGTGGGTGCACTGACTGGAGAGACAGAAAGCGAGAAATCACCCCCCAGGTGGGATGCCTGTGCCATAATCCTTTCTCCTCCATTCTCTCAGGATTTGGGGCGTGCACACACACATACCCAGCATGAGTTTGAAGCTACCAGGTCTGGGACTCGAACCATGGTTGACCATGTGGGAGTCCAGCGACGTAACCGTTGTGCCACCTCCTGGTCTCCACTCAAATGATTTCTAATGTTCACTTTTCATTTTTTGAATGATAGACACAGAGACGAGTACCCCACAGGGTTTACCCCTTGTGACCTGTGCCCTTCCAGCCAGCCGGGGTTGCAGGCAGGCTTGTGTGCTTGTGCTCACCTGGGGGCACTCTTGGGGCCTTTTCTACGGCTCCAGCATCGCAGAGTAACACCCTGCTCCTGCACCACATGGCTGGGCCATCAGACTCTTTTTAAATTACTTTAAATTAGTAATTATTTTTAGTTATTATTATTATTTTTTGGTCCTTAGAACACTATATAATACATCAGTAGCTATGGATTGTATAACAACAAACACCTCATATTCCTAAGTGGAAAATTGGCTGTGGAAGGTTTTTTTTTTTTTTTTGCTATAGGGCGTGTGTACTCTTCAGAAAGAGAGAGAGACAGAAAGCAAGAAATCACCCCCTGGGAGGATGGCCACACCACAATCCCTTCTCCTCCATTCTCCTCTTGGGATCTTGGGCACACACACACACGCACCCGGCATGAGTTTAAACCACTGGGTCCGGGACTTGAACCGCGGTCGGCTATGTGGGAGTCCAGCAACATAGCCATTACACTAACTGTTGGCCCTGGGTTTTGCAGTTTTGTTTCTGGTTGTTTTTACTCTTTGCATTGTGAAACATATAAAGCATACAGAAAAAACAAACAGCACTTTACGAAATGGACACCGGTATTTCCATGAGTAGATTTCACGTTAACATTACTTTGTGCTCAAGTGCAGTGTGTGTTTTAGAAATTAAGCACTGCAGAGATAGTCCAAGTAACTGGGGCCCCATCAGGTGTGCCTCTTACCTAGAGGTGGCTGCTCCGCAAGGGGGCGTACGCGTCGTGTCGTCTGTGGTGTGTATGTGTTTCTGTCTTGAAGCGACATAGGCAGTTATTCAGTTATTTCGGGTGTTTAAATGCATAAACGAGGACTTAGGTTTCCACTTGTAAGTTATGTTCAGTACAGCCTTTGTAGATTACCCACATGGACACATGCGGTTCCAGTGCATGTACTTGAACCCCTTGCGGTATGTGATGACTGGAATTACGTAAGTCTCTCTGTCCCCGCCCCCATAAACAGCAGTGTCATCGTGAGTGTCGTGACTGCTCGTGCTGCCGCACGTGTCTTCTCTGTGTGCCCTCGGGCCAGCCAGGTGGACTGGTTAAGGTGGCTGGATCCCACGTGGCCAGCTATGAAGTTTAAGTCCAGGACTCACTGCCTTCAAAAACAAGCCAGGCATGTGTGTGTGCATGCCCAAAATCACCAGAGGAGAATGGAGGAGAAGGGGTCGCAGTGCGTCCGTCCCCCCGTGGGTTGATTTCTCACTTTCTCCGTCTCTCTCTCTCTCGTTTTCTCTCCAGTAAGTGTATATGCCCCATGGCAAATTGAAAACAGTTTTTTTTGCCAGAATTCATAACTAGATAACTAATCCCCCAAAGATGGATAAGGGAGGCTTGTGCACTCTTCAGAGAAGGGGACGGAGAAGCACCCTGGTGGGTGTCGTCACCCCAGGTCCCTTCTCATCCTTCTCTCCCTCCTGTCGGATCTGGGCACACATGCCTATGCACCTGGCATGCTTTTCAAGTCCGTGGGGCTGGGATTTGAGCGGTGGTCTGCCACGTGGGCTGCAGCTCCCCTGACCACTGGGCTGTGGAACTGGCCCCCGTCTTGTTCTCTTCATAGTCACAGACGGATTTCCTTTTTAGTATGATTCACAAGCTGTGTAAAAGGAGAGGAGTATGCATTTCCATTTTACATAGACACATCCCGTCGTTTTCTTAACCATTTTTATTTTCTAGATACTTCAGCAGTTGAATCAGTTGAATTCATCGCATCAGGAAGCTGTCATGAAATGCCTGAAAAGTAGGCGCGGTGAAATCAAACAGGCTCTGCTCGGAGAGGTCGTCAATATCTCCTCTGCGCAGCTTCAGGATTTCGATTGGCAGTTAAAGGTGAGACTTTAGTTATAGTGAGTAGGTTTATTTTTATTTTTTTTTCTTTTAATGTAGAGAAATGTTTTTTCTATAACATTACGTATCTGGAATTTCTGTTATTCGAGGAATACATTGTCTCAGGGAAATAGCAGAGATAGTTAACATGATAGCGTTTGCATTGACTTGGGCCTAATACACTGCAGGCATCCAAACGGTGTCCAGCGACCTGACCTGGGCCATCCGTGTTACCGACTTGTAAATCGCCCACATAAATAGCAGGGTGGAGTGGTTCTGGCCCAGACTCCATAGCTTTGTTGAGGTTAGTAGATGCGATTTACCTCTCCGAGGAAAGTCTGCAATGAGTGATGACAACAGCAGTTGTTACAGCGTTTCGAATGCAGAGCTATTTCAGACTGACCGCTTGTCCTGTGTGAGGCCCCTCGGGCACCCAGAGAGAGGACACACGTACCGCGTTTTGGCATTTTGCGTGGCCCTGGGTGTAATGCCTCATTTTTGTGGATTTAGGTAGAAAAAAGTGACAGAGCAACACAGTTAGATGAGTTCATAACTAGATAATCGCCCAAAAGTAGATACATTTGTGTTAGCTGAGGAAAAGGTCTCTCTGGTTCTGGTCTTGGCCCGGTTACCGTTAATGTTTTTCTGAATAAGTATTAATGCTTATCCAATCTGAGAGTGACACCAGACCAGACATACAGTAAATATGTAATGTCGCGGTACAGTCACAGTTTTCAGTTACTGGGAGGCACTGATGGACCAAATGAAGCAGAGTAAATCAGTCAGTGGTAATGTAACGCGAGTTCAGGGCATTCCGCATTTACACAAAGATTTTACATGTTCATGACTAGGAGATGGGAGAGATGCCACGCGTGGCGTGTATGTGGGTACTTAGCTGTTTGACTTTGATTTATTCTTGCGTTCTCTTGGTAGAAATGCAGTCATCAAACAAGATACTGTTCAGAAATAGTATTCTATTTTTAACCATTGAATTGTTTTACTTCACTTTGTTTTCTGGTTTTTATTTTTTGCCATAGGATGTGTGCGCTTTCCAGAGAGAGACAGAAAAACAGGAGGAGTGAGGAATCACCTCCTGGGGCCGGCCATGCTGATGTCTTTCCTCCTTTGTTCTCCTCCTGGGATCTTGGGCACGTGAGCACACGCAGTCCCTGTGATCTTCAAGCCAGCAGGTCCTAGGTGCTAACCATGGGCGGCGATGTGGGAGTCCAGCGCCTAAACCACCTTGCCGCCTGCTGGCCCCAGATCTTTTTTTTTTTTGGAGAGGTTTTTCTTTTCTTTTTTTTTTTTTTTTTTTTTGCTATAGGGCGCGTGCGCTCGCCAGAGAGACAGAAAGTGAGAAATCACCCCCCAGGGGGGATGGCTACGCCGCAATCGCTTCTCCTCCATTCTCCTCTTGGGATCTTGGGCACGCACGCACACGTGCCCGGTGTGAGTTTAAGCCACCAGGTCCGGGACTCAAACCACAGTCGACTATGTGGGAGTCCAGCGACATAGCCATTATGCTAACTGCTGGTCCCTGGCCCCAAATCTTTTTACTTAGTTTAAAAATCCTTTTCAATGGGGCTGCCAAACTTAAGAGATATTTAAAGAAATTCGAGCCCAAAGAATGACCAAGAACTTCAAAGCATGCATGTGAAATTGATTTGAAACCCAGGCAATTATGGGTCTGGAAAAGATGAAACCTTTTTTATTTGTAGAAATGTGACAGTTATCTTTAAAGGACTGAAAGTCACGTGGAGGGGGAGCACATTCGTGCTGTGTGGCTCCCGGGACTAGGGGGACTAGGACGGGGCTAAGGTGGCGTATACCACCGGCAGGATGGGGTTGACTTCAGCCTGGGTGAGAGCTTTTTTTTTTTTTTTTTTTGAGAGGTTTTCGCTATAGGGCACGTGCGCTCACCAGTCAAACAGACAGAAAGTGAGAAATCACCCTCCAGAGGGGATGGGCACGCCACAATCCCTTCTCCTCCATTCTCCTCTTGGGATCTTGGGCACGCACGCACACACGCCCGGCGTGAGTTTTAAGCCACCGGGTCCGGGACGCGAACCGCGGTCGACTACGTGAGAGTCCAGCGATATAGCCATTACGCTAACTGCTGGTTCCCTGGGTGAGAGCTTTTAACACCAGGAGTGTCAGAATGATTCTCACCCCCCTCAAGGTAGCACACTCCTCATCTTTGCTGCTACTCAGGGAGAGGCGTAGAAACCATCTGTTGGCGTTATCGGGAGAAGAAGTACGTGTGAGATAGGCCATCAGAGGGCATCCTTCCAGATCTCAGGTGTGAGTCCTGCTCTTGGTCAGAGCAGGGGGAGACCCGGACCTGATTCCAGAGTGCACAGCTGCAGGGAGCACCCCGGAGGCTGCTGGTTAGGGATGGTGTCTCGGAGTGTACAAGTGATTTTTTGCCAGTGGTGACCCTCCAGAAAGCATAGTTGTTAACAGGGTTTTCTGACTCAGATTCCAGGGAAACTGAGTTTTGCCCTCTGTCAACGGAAGTATTCAGACCGTAAATATCTTGTTCTTCCCGTTCACTGCAGACCGAAACTAACAAGTGAGGTCAACGTGGTGAGGGGGTGTAATTAAAGATGGTACGCTGGGGCTGGCAGGTTGTGTGCCGGACACCCCCCCCAGGGCTGGCCATGGCGGGAGTCCTGGGCCGGGTGGCTTAAAGATCCCACTGGGTGTGCGTGCATGCCCAGGACCTCAGCAGGAGAATGGAGGAGAAGGGACTGTGGCCATCCCCCAGGGAGGGGTTTCTCACCTTTGCTCTCACTGTCGGTCTGTCCCAGAAGAGTGCATGTGTCCTATGTCAAAAAGATAAAGAAAAAAAATGGCATCGTGATAACATTTACCAGTACTTTAGTAAATAGCTGATGGTGAAGTGAACATCTTGATTTCTGAGTGTTTTTACCAGTGTGTTACTCTCATTTATGTTTGTACATGGACTTTTCTGTATTTGCTCTCTTTCACCTTCCTCAGGAATTCTGTTTCTTCCTGCGTGGGATGCGCGGGGACCCCCAGACAGAACTCTGGTCCAGTGGTCTTCCTCGGCCACGGAACTGCTGACCGCCCCCCCCCCCCCCCAATTTCCTCTCTTATCCACTCCCTTTCTCTTGCTGTTCTTTGAATATGTGTTGTTTTGGCATAATTTTAATTTATTTCTTCCACCCTCCCTGTATTTGACAGTAAATAGGAGTAGCCTTTTTTAAATTTTGTTTTATTTTCAAAGAACTATGTATTTTTATTATTGTTTTTTAATTTGCTGTAGGGCACATGCACTTACCAGAGAGAGGTGGAGAGAGAGAGAGAGAGAGAGAGAGAGAGAGAGAGAGAGAGAGAGAGAGGGAGAGAGGGGAAAATGAGAAAGCAAGCCACCAGGTCCAGGGCTCGAATCACGGTCAGCCGTGTGAGAGTCTAGTGCCTTTATCTGCTCCACCACCTGCTGGCCTGGGAGTAGCCTTGGTTTTTAATGCACTGTTTCTGAACTCTCATGTGTATTTTATATAGTCCTTTACACTATGTGTTAATTACTGTTTTCCGAATTTTAAACAGCTTGCACTTTCTAGTGACAAGATTGCTACATTACAAATGCCACTTCTAAACCTTCATCTCGATGTAAGAGAAAATGGTGAACTAAGACCGTATTCTATTGAAATGAGTAAAGAAGAACTACAGAATCTAATAAATTCTTTGGAAGCCGCAAATAAGGTACTTGTTTTAATTTTGACATATGGTTTGAATGTCTGACTTTCGATGTATATCCTCAGAGCAGTAGAAGAAAAACTCAGTTCCACTGTGTGTGTGTGCGTGTGTGTGTGCGCGTGTGCGTGTGCATGTACATGTGTAGAGGGCACGTTCTCTGGCCAGAGGGACAGAGAGAGGGAGAGAGGAGAAAGCATCCCCGTGGAAAATAGTCATGGTTCAATCCCTTTTCCTCCACGTCTGTCTCCTTTCTGAGTTTTGGGCATGCATACACATACACATTTACACATACATACATACACACACACACACACACACACACGTACACACACCCCAGGCGTATTTCACGTGTTGCCGGGTCTGGGACTCGAACTGTGCTGTGGGCTGTGGGCTAGACCCATGTCTTCACCCTGATGCCTGAGCTGGCTTCCCAGTTCACGCTTACTGTTTCTTTTCCCTTGGTATTTTATGTCAAGCACAGCAAATACTTCATGGCTATGCTCTGCTGTCTAGTTTTAGTTATTAATTGCAACTTGTAACGTTCAGTTATTTAATTCTGAGCATAACTCATTACGTAGTTATTTCTAAAAGAATAATAGTCCTATTCCGACAGTTGAATGTGTTTTGCTTCAGTGCTCATTAATGATTAAAATAAAATTATTGCCCTGGGAGCATGAAATTAATTGATCCTGAAGAGTTTTTATGATTAAAAAAGTTACAATCCTGGAAATCAATGTTTTATGTAATGTGGCAAATAATAGCAAATTGCATTTATAATCCTCTAAGTACAGGAGACAGAATATGACTTACAGTGATTGTGACAAAGCATGTGCTTACCAGAGAGGCAAGAGACAGAGATAGTGAGAGGAAAAGCGAGAAATCCCCCCCCCAGGACGACCATGCCACAGTCCCTTCTCCTCCATTCTTCTCCTGGGATTGTAGGCACATGTGCACATGCACCCAGCATGAGTTTCAAGCCGCCGGGTCCGGAATTTGAACTGTGGTCAACCACATGAGAGTCCATCACTGTAACCACTGTGCCCCCTGTTGGCCTGAGAAAATAATACCTAAACCGTAGAAGCTGCTGCTATGAGGAAGAGCTGACAATGGTTGTCTGTGTGTGGATGCTCGCTGTTCTTCCTAGTGACCAAGTGTCAGTGACCGAGGCCTGCCTTTCTGACCCTGGCCGCCCTGAGCCTCCCCTGCTCTGTCACCCAGACACCGTGGGCTCTGATGACTGGTCCAGGCGCCTGTGATCACATCACAGTGCAAGCCCGGCCTGCCTTCGGGTGGGGACATGTGGCCTCAGGGGGAGGTGGGCAGTGAACCGCAGGCCCCGGTGGGCATGTGGCCTCGGGGGGAGGTGGACAGTGAACCGCAGGCCCCGGCGGGCACCCTCGCTCCTGTGCACTGCCCAGGCCTGCGGTAGCTCTTCTGGGCCTCAGAGATCTCAGCAGAGCACTGAGCACTGCTGCCCCGCTCTGCTGTAACCCGAGGTGTCCCCCATCGGTGTTCCAGGTGGTCCTGCAGCTGAAGTAACCGGGTTCGCTGGGCCCCACGGCTGTCGGCAGCTCTGCTTCAGCCAAGACGCAGTGAGCACTGAGTCCTGGACCACCGCGGCCACTGATGCCACAGCCGGGAAGGCGGCGGGGACTTCGAGACGCGGATTCATCACATCCTTACTGAACAAGAAAGGCCGTGGTTGACAGGAAATGGATAAGCTGCAGTAGCGATCTATATTTTCCTAATGATTGTGTTGTCTCATTTATTAAATGTTTGTAAAATTTTGTAGATACGCAGTTTATCGAAAGCTAAAAATAGGCTCCAAAGTAATGTAAGCGAACGAAGCACAAGTACACTTGAATGTTGCTTTTAAGAATTACGTGACTAGCCAGGATATATATTATGGGTATGTAATTGATTTGTGATATTTTATAAAGAACTTCTTAAAAGAATGTATAAGTTGCATATATAACTCAGGACATTCCATATTCTCATATTTCAAAGGAAACATAAAATGTAAAATTTCTTAGAGGAAATCTCTTTGTTAGACGTGAACTAGAAAAATAACAGTGTGAATAATCTGAGATTACGACGTCTAGAAACTGAAATCTGGACCACGGGAAATGAAAATGACACCGTTCGCTTTGGCATGTCTATTTGCCTGGAAGACTCTGCTCCGATGAAAAGTGACCATTGTATGGTGTGTATATTACTCTTCAAGTATCACGTAAGGCTGGATAGGTTCATTTGTCATAAATTCTTAATTTCAAACCCTTTGGGATGTTAGCACATTGATTGAAAAACAAAAATTGTTAATAACAGTTACCTTTCAAAAACAAGCCTTCTGAACAAATAAATGTCAGGTTTTATTTTTATGTCTGGCGTTATGTAAATGACTCTCTTTTTTTTTAATTCTTTTTTTTTTTTTTTTTGGAGAGGTTTTTTCGCTATAGGGCGCGTGCCCTCGCCAGACAGACAGAGAGAGACAGAGAGACAGAAAGTGAGAAATCATCCCCCAGGGGGATGGCCACGCCGCAATCCCTTCTCCATTCTCCTCTCGGGATCTTGGGCATGCACGCACACACGCCCAGCATGAGTTTTAAGCCATCGGGTCCGGGATGCGAACCGCGGTCGACTACGTGGGAGTCCAGTGACATAGCCATTACACTATGTAAATGACTTTCTGCATAACTCAGTAGTAATGCGTAAATAATTGGCCCCTGCCATTTGCAAGCGTTCTGGGTCCTTAGAGCGTCACGCTGCCCTTCGGGAGCTAGAACAGCTGTCAGAATTCTCATGCAGGTGCGGCTAGGCTGAGAGACTTGGAATTCGGGTATCTCCCACAGTGCTGCTCAGTGTGCCTGTGGACTGGTGCCTGCTGTGCTGTCCCAGGCTGGGATTATAGAGGAACCAGGTTGCCAACGTCCAGCCATATGCTGCTTTTTTCCCTTTTAGTTTGCTATGAGGCACATGCATTTGCTGAAGAGAAACAGAGAGAGGGAAAGGAAAAGTGAGAAATGACCTGGGGGGTGGGGGATGGTCATGTGATCCCTTCACCTCCTTTGTTTTCTTGGGATTTGGGGCATACACCCCTATGTGCCTGGCATGTTTTTCAAGCCACCGGGTCTGGGACTTGAACCACGGCAGTTGGCCATGTGAGATCCTGCCATCTTAAATTCCAGGACACCCACTGGCCCCATACTGCTTTGTTTTTCAAAAATGTTGGTTCTGAAGAGTGCCAACTGGATACTGTGCTGGGTGTGGTTGTGACTGACTCTCTCGTGCAAGGTCCTTACATCGTCATGGACCATAACAGTTAGAGCTTCAGGGAGCAGCAGGCTCGAGGGCTCTGCTGAGTCCCAGCCCTCCACACAGTGTCTCCTTTATAAGGGAAGGTCTCTCCTCTGTCTCCTGTGGTGTCGCTGTTAGCCTATCCAACATCTATATTGAAATCTAACCGGTACACCAATACTGCACGTATTTAAAGTGTGCGGTTTGGTAGGTTGTTTTTTTTTTTTTTTTTGAGAGGTTTTTGCTATAGGGCGCGTGCACTCGCCAGAAAGAGAGACAGACAGAGAGACAGAAAGCAAGAAACCACTCCCCTGGGGGGATGGCCATGCCATAATCCCTCCTCTGATTTCTACTTGGGATTTTTGGGCACGCATGCAATGTACATAGCGTGATTTTCAGGCCACCAGGTCCAGGACTCGAACTGCATGTGGGAGTCCAGCATCTTAACCACTACACCACCCGCCGGCCCCAAGACCTTCTTTCTTTTGGAATAGTGTTACATGTACATAAAAATCAAGAAGATAGTACAGAATTTCCATATACCCCTCGCCTGGTTCCCCTGTTGTTGACAACTTTATTGTATGGTGCATTTCCATAATTTTTTTTGAGAGATTTTGCCATAGGACACGTGTACTTGCTGGAGATACAGAGACAGAGAGACAGAAAGTGAGAAGTCACCCTCTGGGGGGGGGGGTGGGCGTGCTATAATCCCTTCTCCCCCATTTTCTTCTCAGGATCTTGGCCATGCATAAACACTTGCCTGGCATGAGTTTCAAGCCACTGGGTCTGGGACTCGAACTGGTTGACCATGCGGGAGTCCAGGGATGTAACCATGACACCATCTGCTGGCTCCTCGTTTCTATAAGTAACTACTACCGATAATGCTGCTATTAATGCAGTTCCGTAGTTGGTGCAGATGTTCTCAGTCTTTGCCTCATGTCCTGACGGTTCCAGGACCCCACCCTAGGCACCAGGTGCTCAGTCGTCTGGTTTCAGCTCCCCTTGCTGTGGCTGGTGCCCGGGCTGTTCTTGTTTTTGATGACTTGATATCTGGGGACTGTGGGGGAGAGTTTTTTTCTTTTTTGGGGGGCAGGGAGAATGATGCAGACAGGTCTTTGCTTTCATGATAAAAGGAACCTACTAGGTGAAGGTTTTCTCACGGACGGACTTTTTTTTTTTTTTATTTTTTAGAGGTTTTTGCTATAGGGTGCGTACACTTGCCAGAAAGACAGAGACAGAGAGGAAGAAAGCGAGAAATCCCCCCCCCCCCCCAGGGGGGATGGCCACGCCACAACGCCACAATCCCTTTTCCTCCATTCTCCTCTCGGGATCTTGGGCACGCACTCACAAGCACCTGGCGTGAGTTTAAGCCACCGGGTCTGGGACTTGAACCGCGGTTGGCTACATGAGAGTCCAACAACATAGCCATTATGCTAACTGCTGGTTTCAGCCGGGACTTTCATTACAGTTTGAAATAGATTTTATTTATTATTATTATTATTATTTTTAAATTTTTGTCATAGATTGTGTATGCTTACCAGACAGAGAGTATGAGGGAAAGTGAGAAGTCACTCCCCTGGGGAATGGCCCTGCCACAATCCCTTCTCCACTCCCCTGTTGGGATTTTGGACACACATGTATACACACCCAGCATAATTTTCAAGCCACCAGGTCTGAGACTTGAACTGCGGTTGGCCATGTGGGAGTCTAGCACCTTAACCACACCACCTGCTGGCCTCTGAAATTTTTTTTGGGGGGAGAGGTTTTTTGCTATAGGGCACGTGCTCTCGCCAGACAGAGAGAGAGAGACAGAGAGACAGAAAGCGAGAAATCACCCCCAGGGGGGATGGCCACATCGCAATCCCTTCTCCATTCTCCTTGAGATCTTGGGCATGCACACACATGCGCCTGGCGTGAGTTTAAGCCACCAGGGTCTGGGACTTGAACCATGGTTGGCTACATGGGAGTCCAGAGACATAGCCATTAGGCTAACTACTGGTCCCTGAAATATAATTTGACCAATATTGCGTTGACCCATTTTTTGAGACCCTAGCTGGGGTCAGTCATTTCCCATTCGGAGCAGCTGATCAAGTCCAGCCTCTGAGGACTTTCCGGATCTGCTTCTCACATTCAGGGCCTCTAAGTGCAAGCCCTCAGTGCTCCAGGGCCAGGTGCCAGACAGAAAAACAGCCCAGCCCTGTGCCTGGGAGCAGGGAATTAGGCACATTAGCGGAGCCCTGGGAGCCCAGGCCATCCACCTGCTGGCTGGACTGCTTCGTGCTGCAGCTCCCCCTGCAACCCCGGGTGGTCCTGGTCCACACCACCCTCTCCCTTTCGGAGCTGCACATAACGAAAGGTTTTGTTGTTCATCCTAGACGTGTTATGTCCTGTCATAAAAGGACCATTTAAAATCTTATAGAAAGTAGCTGTGAACAAAAATGGTTTCTTCACTGTTATGAAAATTGCAAAGGACTTAAAATTGAGGGACTGACTGGGGTGGAAAAGAGGTGTGGTCAGGACTTCAAGAGAAGGAGGCAGTCTCTTTTTAAAAAACTAACTGGAGTAACTTAGTTTCCCCACCAGGGACTCTAACTGGTTAATAAATACATTCATTTATTTCTAGTGTGCTTACTGAGTATTTGCTGCGGCCCTGGTATTATAACGCTCTGGGAGGGATTTAAGATACAAAATATGTAAACTTCTTTGGAGGAGCCCATAGAGGGTCAGCAAGTGGCGCAGTGGTTAAGGCACTGGACTCCCACGTGGGCGACTGCGGTTTGAGTCCTGGACCTGGTGGCTTGAAAATCACGCTGGGCAAGTGTGTGTTTGTATCCAAAATCTCGGGAAGAGAATGAAAGAAAGGAATTGCAGCATAGCCTTGCGCCCGGGAGGCATTTCTCACTTTCCCTCTCTCTGTCTCTCTCCAGCAAGTACACACACCCTATGGCAAAAATCGTTAAAAAAAAAAAAAAAAAAAGATATGACATGCACTTAAAAAAATGAGACAAAATCCGGTGTGCAGAACCGTACTGGGGATGCCTGGCAGGGTGTCCCTCCAGGGGGACTTGCTGTGTTCTGAGGGTTGCTCTGGCTTAGGAGCTGGGGGGGACCCGCAGCCCGTGCTCACCACGTCCTGTCCTGTTGGGTACAAGCATAATTAGACCTCCCCAGGGCTCCTCCCTGGAAGTCACTCATTTCCTTTCCATACTTCACTCCCGGTAGGAGATCCCTCCTGCTCCAGGGAGGGCAGTGGGACCCACGGGCACAGACCGCGTTCCCACGTGCCGCACTCGGTCAGGGCCGGTCGGTGCAGACTCATGACCTGTGCTCCCTACCTCAGCTGTGCCCCCTGCTGCCAGTGACCGCTGTTCCTGCGTCCACCACTGCGAGCTGTCACTTGGCTCCTGGGTCCCTTTAGGCACTCGACTGGTGGGGGAGGGCTGGCGGGTGCGCGTGGGGGCCCAAGCACGCCTTCCCTCCTGGAAGCACGGGTCCTCCAGGCTTGTCCTGTGTGTCCTGCCCAGCCCTAGAGTCGGGCCAGCAGGCCATGTGGCAGTTAGGGCGACTCCCACGTGGCCAGCCACGGTCCGGCTCTCAGACCCAGCGGCTTCAAAATCGCCTGGCACGGCCTGGTGCTCTCCACGCATCTTCCACGTCCTCCTCACAGGGACCACGACACTCAGGGCTACAGGTGAGGAGACAGGCTTAGGAAAGGGATCTCGTCACGTCTCAGCAAAGCCAGGACTTCGGCATGAAAATGCAAGGTCTCACGGCACTGGGCTGTGGCGTGTGACACTGTTCACACCGTCGGGGTGCGTGGGGAACGTATGTCCCTTACGAACTGTGGCTGTGCTGACCTACAAACTCCTGTGCCTTCCTGCCTTCCCACTTGTACGATGGGAATCCTAACAGTGTTTACATCACAGGGTTGTGATAATTAAATGAGGTAATGCATGCATGCATGCAAAAAAAACCCCAAAAAAGCCTGACACATATAAGAGCGTGCCCAAAATCCTGAATGAGGATGGAGAGAAGAGATTGCTCTGTGGCCATCCCCCCAGGGGTGATTTTTCACTTTCACTCTAGTGAACACGTGCCCTGTGGCAAAAAAATAAATTCATTTAAAAAACCTAAAAAAATGCTTTCATGTCAAACATAAAGTATTTTCTATATTAAAAAAGATTTTTTTTTTTTTTGAGAGGTTTTTTGCTACAGGGCGCGTGCGCTCGCCAGACAGACAGAGAGAGACAGAGAGACAGAAAGCGAGAAATCACCCTCCAGGGGGGATGGTCACGCCGCAATCCCTTCTCCTCCATTCTCCTCTCGGGATCTTGGGCACGCACGCACACGCGCCCGGCGTGAGTTGTAAGCCACCGGGTCCGAGACGCGAACCGCGGTCAACTACGTGGGAGTCCAGCGACATAGCCATTACGCTAACTGCTGGTTCCCTAAAAAAGATTTTTTTAGTATGTTTTTAATAGCATCTTTGGATTTCATTTCTTCTGTGTAATAATTCTGTCTCCCCGCGACATAATTTTCTTTCACTGACGAGCGTCCGGTAATGCCTACTGAAATCGAGCAAGTTAAAGCCGGATGCGAGTTCAGCGCGTTGGTGCTGGCGGGAATGCGCTCTGCGGGTGCGGGTGTGTAAGTGCGGGCACAGCTGGGGCTTGGAGCTGGTCCCTGGCTCCATCGCGTACGAGGCAATACTTCTGTCTCACTACGCTTTCATCTCCACGCACACAGTGGGGAAAAAAAAACTTTCAAACGTCATGAATTAACTTTGTGCTTATCTCAGTGAAGCAAATTCTGTTGTTATCTCTAGAGAAAAATTACCGAGGTGACTCACACGAGGGGCAAGCACGCAGGACGTTCTACAGAATGCAGTGTCTAGGTTTTTTTTTTCCCCCCCAGTGGAATAAAAGGGGGGAGAGGAAATTACTCTAGACTTAGAGACTGAAGAGATGTAACTAATGCGACAAGTGGGGCTCACTTGCATCCTTATTTGAAAAAGAAAAAGATAATCCGCAACTGTATAAAGGCATTTTAGAGACAACTGGGGAAATGATTAGGGACTGGACGTTAAATAATATCAAGGAGTAATTATTTTTGGCAGTATGTAAGGGTGTTACGGTTAGGTTTTGGGAAATGCCCGTCATTCATAAAGGTATGTGTAAGTGAAATGACAAGGGTGAAGGGTTTGCTCTAAAATACTTTAGAAAAAAATTATAACTGATTCATTGAACAAGTGTAACCTGATAGCTGTGGACCCTTGATAGTCACAGAATTTGGATGGTGAATGTGTTTGAACTTTCTCAGAATGAAAAAAAATGCTAAGTAATTTGATGGTCTCGGGAGCACAATACCTGGGATACCGGTGGCGAGGCAGACATGCCGATGACGCAAACATATGCTTCCAGATGTCGGGAGAACCTTCCAGGCGTGAGTCTGACTCGGTCTCCCACCCCGTTCTGCCCAGCACTCAGGCCCTCCCTGTGTGGTGACGCGACCGTGTTCGCGCTGGGCTGCGCCAGTGGCATTTCCTTAGCCGGTTTCCCGTCTAAATGAAGCTCTTCTCTGAGACGAGACTCGCTGGCCGTCCCCCCCAGCCTTTCCCCATGGCCCGTGCGTAATTTCTGCTCACTGCTCGCGGAGTGCACGCCCACCTTCTTCTGTTTAGAAGGATGCTAGGCACCTGTCTTCTTACTGACCTCGCAGATCCTAAATATGTCAGGTGAGTACTCACTCATGGATTTCTTTTCTGACCTAAATAAAGCTGGAGGGCCGTTGGGTACCGTCTTCTGGAATAGCAGGCAGTGTGGGGTGCTCCCGGCCAGCACCCAGCAGGGACAGGGGTGCTCCCCAGTTACCTGTAAATGGACGCTAACTTCATCACGAGGCTGCAGTGCAGACACCTGCCGAGAAGCGATTCTACTAACCACAGTGAGTGGATAAACGGACCTCACACTTTCAGTCTGTTCATTATTTTATTGTCAGCACATTCTTTCTGATGGGACAGAACACGTGTGGGAGTGAGGTCTTCAATGAGGAAGTACTGACAGAGAGACCAAGTCCACTATTCCTATTTACAGTGGAGATTTCCAAAGAGACTCGACATATTGCACCTCACAAGTGGATGCTGTTAAGTCAGTTTTAGGCATCAGTTTTGATTAGAAGGGTACTATTCATTTTTCCCCCACTAAGATATAAATGCTCCATATAGTCATATGTTTGTAAGGCGTGTTATCTCAAAGAATATATATTTTTTTTAATCAAAGTTTTTACAGAAACAAATTTCTGTAAAAGTGCTGGCATATTTTCTCCCCAATTTTTATATCATCTTGCAAATCATTTATTCCACATAAAGGGATTTATCATTATATTCAATTTCATAATAAAAGCTCTCAAATGATAGATTCAGAATTCTAAACATTTTTAAGAATTATAAAAAGATATGCCTGACATCCTGCATGTTTTAAAACATTGTACAAAGTAAGCTTTTTAATGGGTAGGCATTTTTCATTAAAAAAACGTTTTATTTGTGTTTCGGGGATAAACAAGCTCACATAACTTGTACATATTTACAGCAATAAACTACATTTCAGAAGCTGCACAACACCTTGGAGAAGGATGGCTGATAGTCTGACGCCGGCCTTCAGCTATGTTTTCTGTCTTTCCTTTGCGGTAACATTTCACCTCTCATAGTACCAGAGCGAGGAAAACAGCGACCTATTTGATAGCAAAGCCACACGACCGACGGAGACGTCGCGTGAACTACTGTCGACGTAGCTGTGGGTCCTGACATGGAGAGAGAGCACAAGCGTGTCTCGGGTCTATACCTGATTGCGTGTAAACTGATTGTGCATTGTACGGAAACACGAGCACTTGATGGAAGGCTGAAAATAGAGAAAAGGCCATGAAGGGTAGAGGGGTCAGGAATCAGAGGCCACTGAGCAGTTTCGTCTCCACTGACTTGCTGCTGAGAGGGAAACCTATGTCTTCGTTCATGTGTGTAAACACAGTCTACAGAGTCCATGGATTCTGTCCACAGATAGCTTTTGAGATAACAAAGGCATCGCGTTACAAACTCGATCGAGCACGTGGAAAGGAATGAATGAGACCATTAGAATATTTTTAATCAAATCCCCAACAGAAAGAGTACAATCAAGCACACACTGTATGAAAGTTGGATTTCAAATGTAAAAATCAACTACAGAGAGTCACAAATTGCATTGGACAGAACAGCGATTTCAATCAGAAAATGCAGCATATATTGATACAAAATAGAAAACCTGAATTAGAAAAGTAAGGAGTCCGCCTTTTTCTCTCTTGGCTTTTGTTAAACCTGTACCACGTCATGAAACTTTCAACAGGTGTCCAGAAATACTCAGGCTTGCCATTTCACTTCGTATGTGGTCTGGTAGGTATAAAAAGTATTACCTGCTTATGTAAGAAAGCAGATGCTTATGTCAAAAGAACATTGAAATAGTGTAATTTATGTTGCTTCGCAACGAAAGAAGTTCTGCCTGCTGAAAAATAAAGAGAGAAAAAGGTCGTTTCATACCCACCAGGGTCTGAACTAGCTAAGGTCAGGTCGCAGGGTACAGCAAATTGGTAAGTGGCGATTTGAAAACACAATAAAACAGTTAATATCTTCTAACATATTTGGTGGGTTTAGCATAACGGATTTTAAGAGGCAACAGAAGGTATGCATTTCTTCCTGTACATACAGTAGCACCTGCATCGGAAAGCCCTGGCTATTTAGTGCAGAACCTTATCATTAAAGTAGCAGGGACTGGTTTGGAAAGTCACGCTATTCGTAGTATTTGGGTTCCATAAAGGAGGTGTGGTGGTAGCCAAAGAGGTGTCCCATTGCTGGCAGGATAATGACTCCCTATTCTTAGCCCAAGGAGGCCCGCCTTCTCAGACCTCCCACGTCAGAGTGCAGGGGGTCTCTGCCTCAGCGTCAGTCCCCTCAGGGAGAGGCGAGAGGAGGGACATGATGGACAGCCAGGAGAGGTTTTTTAAGTGAGTCACCCTCCATTCAAATGCGTTTCCCTCAAAAACAGTTTATTTATATTTAAACAGTAAACTTCCCAAGTTTTATCCCCCCTAACTTCGTAAAGGACACGTGGACGTGGTTCCACGTTAGCCGTTAGGCCCCCATCACCATGGTACCGTGTGCTGCCTGCTGGTTGAAAGTAAAAACTTCTTTGAAAATGTCAAAAAATCTTTGGTCCTTGTAAACATGTATGTCACCTGGAATTTCCAAAAACCTCACACAATCTAGACTGCAATCATGCCACATGCTAGTTTGGAATCCAGAGGGTGGCTGGCCCGCTTTAAAAGGAAGAGTCGAGCAGCAGAGGCAGTAAATGCATGTGTATTAACATGGGATCTGGAACATTCCCTCCTTAGAAGAGTGCTGGGCATTCTGACTAATGAAAGGTCCCTGGGGTATATAATTCTGTTTTCCGGGTTATTGAAATGAGTTAGAATAGTCAAGTGGCTTTCCTATGAACAACTCAGGGGCGTTTTTACAAAATATAGCATATTTCAAGCTTTAACCAGTGAGTATTTTAAAAACATGTAGGAAACAGGTCAATAATGAATCGATTTAAAAAAAAAAGGAAAAGTAGATGCATTGCAGTTCAATGCATTTGGGGAATGGTGTGTAGAAAAATATGCTACCTAGTAAAACTGGGGTGGCTGATTACCACTCTAAAGCAAGGCTTTCAAATTATATGTCTTTTATGCAAATACAAAAATACTTCATCTCACAGGAGAGCAGGCAAGTTAATAAATAGTAGGAGATAGGTCGGGAGAGAGCTAGAAAAGGCATTTATTTCTCTGTCCATCTGTGTCACCTGGTCTGAAGCAGCACTGGCAAATGCCAAGAACTGTTAGAAAGTTCTGAGCCTTCTATTTCTATCTAAGAAAAGTAAGATTTGGTGTACAAGGCCCTCCGAGAATATTCTTTCAGATCTCACGCTGGAGTGGCCCAGCAATAATGTGGTGCAGTCCCAGCTTCGAGAATCAATGCCCCAAAGAACCTAGACCCAAAAGACTTTTAATAAGGCAGATGTGGAGACATGGGGGGTGGAGTGGGGTGATAAGATAATAAAAGAAACATTTTCTTTTTTCACGAAGGAAAAGCAGTAGAAGGAGGTGGAAAGTTCGGTTCTGCTCGAACTGATAGAATCTAGGATGAGGGTGTAGTCAGAGCCTGGTCTGTTTAGTTGTACCCAGTGAAAAACATCTCAGTGAGCGCGTCGCCCAGCCCCAGCGTGGTTCACCTGTAACTTTCTCTACTTTTTAAAATGGATTTAGAGGTCACAGGCCTGGGCTCTGTGGGGCTGAAATAACTCGGGGGGAAGTGTAGTGGTCACCTGCCCTGGAGGATGGAGTCTGTAACCCCGAAGAGGGCCTGTGACGAACACGTGTTTCTTGACTGTGGCGTTTATCATTGTCGCTCTCTCAGTAAGCGGTTATAGACTCAGCTGTGGACAGAACAGTAGATGTTTCGGGCAACATAAAAGAGTTAGAAAATAGGTTTACTCTCGAGAACATGCACATTATTCAGTGAGGTGGAATATCCGTTTGCAAAACTATTAGAAATAGGCAAGTAGGCAAATCTACTCTTACTGGACAAAGGGGCCACAGGAATGCAGGGGCACTAGCAGAAGAGTGAACAGGGCGAGGGAAGGTAGCTTGTGGGTGGCTTCTTGCACGACGTTGGCCTGATCCGTCACCCGCCGCTGAGGCAGGGCTGGGAGGACCATCTGGGCAGCGGGACAAGGGAAACCCTGAGCGCAGCCGTGAGCGAGCTTTGGGATGACGTGTGGTCATTGAGGGGGACAGGGGGGAGGCCTGGGGTTGAGTTTGCTTGAGACTAAGTCCGGAGAACAATAAGGAACACAGAGGGCACGAGAAGTGGAGAAGACAGCAAGCGACTTGTCAGTATTCTCTCCAGTACGTGATTATCAAGCTGATGAATATTTCCTGTACCCTTCTGGCTGCTGAGACCCCACTTTGGGGCGATGTTGGGGTGAAGGGGGCTCAGGTGCTGACCACACACTGACGGGCTCAGGCCAGCTGGGTCTGTGGCCCTTCCCTGCATGTCAATGAGAACGGGGACGTGTGGGCTCTGGCTGGACACGTTTCCTTCTGCCTTGCTCCAGGAGAACAACGTGAGCTGTTTGTATGTGAGGGGGGAGAGGGTGGGGCTGAAGCGACAGCAGCAAAAGAAAACGGAACTAGACACAGTGTCTACCAGACTGGGACTTTTCTCCTGGGACTGGACACTCCTCTCTTCCATCCTCCTTCCCACTCATCTTTGAACCACCCAAACCCTGGATCATTCATTGAAAAGATTATATCTAGGCAGTGTATCTGAGGGGGAAAGCTGGGATTGAGGACTAACTCTTCTGGTTACGAGCTATTGGATCTTGAATGGATCACTGAATCCATTTCCAGATAAGAGGTATCGTTATCATAACTTCACCGGGTTGTATTCAAGTTCAAAAGGAGAAATGATGTGTGAAAAAGTGTTTTCTGATGCCGTACACCAGTGTGTTTCAGCCATCATTGGATGTCTGCCCCAAAGCCACCCTTCTCTCTTCCTGTTACTTGTCGGGGGGCGTTGGGCAGCTCCAGTGGTCAATGTAAGCCAGTCGTGATAATTCCATTCCTGTGGCAGTGATTGTTTAGCAATGAACTTGCAATTCAGTTCTAACCGATGGGACAAAGGAAAAGGCTGCTGGGGCCTTTTAGGGAAAGATTTTCTTGCTCTTAAAAAGAGAGCCAGGGGCCAGCAGGTGGCATGGTGGTTAGGGCGCTGGACTCCCACATGGCTGACTGCAGTTCAAGCCTCAGAGCAGGCGATGTGAAAAATCACACCAGGCCCATGTCTGTGTGCACAAAATCTCAAGAAGAGAATGAGGAGAAGGGACTGCAGCTTAGCCAACCCCTAGGGCTGAGGGGAGCCGGTAATTTTTCACTTTCCTTTTCTCTGTCTCTCTCACTCTCTGGTAAAACCTAAAGGAAAAAAGAAAGAGACCCAAGGCAGGACTCAGCTTGTGTCTCCCTCTCTGTGTGGGTGTGGGGGGCCGGCTGTGTGCACCCTTTGTAGCCAGAGTGGGTGCTGCTAACGTGCAGAGGAAGGAGGAGCTGATTATGGAGAGATCTGGGTCCCGAGGACATCCCTGAACCACTGACATGGCCAACCTCGAACCGCCCTACGGCTGGGCTCAGGGCTAGACCAGAGAGTACCGTTTCGATGGCAGGCATTATTTTAGCTGTATCTGTGTTACTTGTACCTGGATGAACCTTAACCGAGATACGTTTGTGTAAGTATTACTCTCAATTTGTTCAGAATTTGAAGATCTAGCAGTTTGTTTTTAAAAAAGGTAACATTAAGTAGGAAACTAGATAAAACGGCTTTGAAACCAGAGAAAGAAACCAATGCCCTCCCTGCTGCAAGAGGGGCGGAGGGCTCCCGCACAGGGCCAGGCTGGGCCAGCAGACATGCAGGAGGCCGGAGGCCGAGGTGGAGTCCTGCGCCTGCCTTACCGCTCGGAGGTGGCCTAGCACAGACCGGCCTGCAGGGGAAGGGAGCATGGCCAGACTCCCCGATGCTTCATGTTTAAGAGGCGCATGGGAGGATCGCAGAAGTTAGGGGTGGAAGGGATGATTTTAAAAATAGAAGAAGTAAGTTAAGAACAGCTGCTTGCAGGACTCATGCTGGGGACCACGTTCGGAGAGTGGAACGGGGAGGGTGCACCCTCGAAGGATATGACTAGAAATGTGAACCAAAGTTCAGTGAGCACGCCTTTAGTTTGATCGCGGCTTTGTCTAAAACGCTTGGCTGGTTTCTCCCGGTAAGTGGAGGTGAGAGGAGGTGGGGGTGAAGGGTAGTGAGCGTGGATAACCAAGGTCTGGCTTGGAGGCTTTCCCAGCCTGGCGGGGTGCTGCTGCTTCTGCCTCCGAGCGAGCCGTGCTGTGGGTGCACTTTCAGGACACAAGTGTGGGGCCAGTCTGAGGAGGGCCCTGCAGTGGGACCCGGGCTCAGGCACTACCAGAGGTGGCTCTCCACCCCACGGGAGTGTTCCGTGGCTTTTCCCAGACCCAATTACAGAGGGTGGTTAAGAATAGCTACAGCTTCCAGATCTGCACACGGCAACCAGGACTTGTGTGAGCTAAGACTCTCTTAAAGACACCCTAAAGGCAAGAGGTGTAGTGTAGTATATTACAGAATACTGAAGTAACTTTTTTACCACTGGCCTGCAAATGCAACTGCATGTTCTCTACATTTTTAGAGGAATATGAATACGCTCGGCATTCAGTTCTCTCGACCCCAGATGGCTCACTCTCAAATACATGTACAAGGAGTATTTCTAAATTTGTGAGGCGGTGAGCAGAGGCCACAGCATTCCTTTCTGCTGACCTCCCATTCAAGTGGACCTCTTTAAAAATGCTTTCGAGGGGCTGGCAGGTGGTGTGGTGGTTAAGGTGTTGGATTCCCACATGGAGGATTGCAGTTCGAGTCCTGGACCTTGTGGCTTGCTTTCTTGCTCACTCTCTCTCTTAATCTGGTGAGTGTATGTGCCCTACAGCAAACTGAAATAATAATAATAAATTGAATAAATAGTTCTAAAACAAAAGGCCTTTGAAATTCAGTCCTGTAAGACAATTGGGAGGTCATCTGGAAGCATGGACAAAGTCACACACCTGGACAATGGCAGAAACAATATGAGGACCACCAAGTCCCCAACCCGAATTCCAAGGTCTTCGTCAACCATTACAATTTCCCTCTCCCCATCGTGTGGCTCATTTCTCATTGGTTTGTCAAGGTTAGGAATATTGTTTGGTGTGTATTTAGAGAGCTCTTTGTTCTCTAAACCAGCACTGTCGTCTGGAGGGAACATACTTTGCAAGGGCAACTTAGGCAGTTGCATTGTGACCTGTCCAATTACCAACTATATTTAACCTCCGGGAGGCGCTGAGAGACAGGGCGGGTGACGCGCAGGGCAGACCTTGTAGCAGAAAGGAGAGACAGAAAGGACGAAGGAGGTCAGGTTTCTAGAGAACAGTCGTGTGCTGCCTGAATGAGAAGTCCTCCCGGGAGGGACAAAGAGCAAGTCTAAAATAGTGTAAAATTAAGACTGAAGGGGAACCGAATAAACAAGCCTGATGAAGACGTGAGAGTGTGAATGCACCATGTTACAACTGTGACATAGCAGGTGGGCTTAGCTTCAAAGTCTGGAGAGACCGTGCACATTTCCATAGCTCGGGCTAATGATTTTTATTTCCACTTTATTTTGAAGTCGGCTGGGAGAAAGGAGTTTTATGTAAACACATGTACTCTTTACATAAGGGATAGCAAAACAGGAAAGAAAAATTCCCCAGGACTGTTTAGGAGAGGCTGCAGTGATTATACAGCCTGCTTCCAAATGCCTTTTAAAAGCAAAGAGAGTAGCAGTTGGGGGAAGCTATTAGAATGTGCAGATTTAGTGAATTCAGTTGAAAGTATAACAATCCAAAGACCCTGGGCTGTTCATGGGCAAGATAGCTCATGAGATCTGGAGACGAGAAGGGAGAATAAAGCAACTGCCTTCACTGTGTTACCACGAGGCAGGACGGTCCAGAGCCTGGGAAGGAATGAAGACAGAAGGGGGATCTATTTTACACAAGCTAAAAACACTCCCTATTTTAATACGTTGTATTGGCAAATGTCTCTCCTTGCCTGTGTCTCTTCCAAAGGAAACCCAGAGAGAAGCAGGAGCCAGACCCAGGACTGATCACTCCTGTTCATCCTTTGGTTCTGAATGGGGCTGTGGAAGCAAAGGCTCAGGGGCCCTGTGGACCTAAAGCAAATGAATAGTTACCTGGCCTCTCTTTCATTGAATTATCTGTGCTGATTTATTTTGTCGGTAGGACAGAAAATATGGGTAGAGCTGTTCAGGAGAATGGTTTTCTTTCCCACCTGATTCAGATGTTTTGCACATCGAATTCCGTGGAAGCCTATATTATGAGCGCGCTTGCTCCAAGGTATGCGAGGTAGCTGGGGCGGGCAGGAGGGTTTGTGAATCCCAGTAGACCAAGGACTTTTAATTAGGGGGAAAACCAACCAAATGGAAAACCAGCAAACAGATCCAGACAACTATAGATCTTCTCAACTGCAACAGGGAATTCTCGTTAAAGGAAAAGTAAACACAAAGCTCTTTACCTTAATCCTTCTAGGAATTTCATATTTTCTGGGTTTGTAATTCTTTTATTAAAAAGGATTGCCTTTTAAATACTCGCTTGTGAAATTGCAGCCTTCCAAACAGAAGTTTTCTATCCAATTAGTTCATTTCTGTCATCTAAAGGAAGCACGGTTAAAGTGAAAACAATGGTTCTCAGGACCAGCAGTTGGCGTAATGGCTATGTCACTGGACGCCCATGTAGTTGACTGTGGTTCATGTCCTGGACCCAGTGGCTTAAAACTCACTCTGGGCGCATGTGTGTGCATGCCCAAGATCTCAAGAGGAGAATGGGGGAGAAGGGATTGCGGCATGGCCATCTCCCCTGGGGGGGGTGATTTCTCGCTTTCTGTCTCTCTGTCTCTGTCTTTCTAGCGAGTACACGCGCCCTGTAGCAAAAACCTCTAAAAAAAAAAAAAAAAAAGTGAAAACAGCAGTTCTGCACCGAGACATTGAATGACCTGCTTAGTTCAAGGTGTTTTTCTTATTTAATGGATGGTGGACTCTGATTGGCATACGTTGGAACCCAAACATCTCACGATTATAGCTCCTACCTCTCCTGGTGCACAGGGTCCTGCTGGCTAAGCTCTGACCTCCGCTGTCCACTGCAGAGCATTACTAAGAAGCCCACCTGTGTCCCACCTGCTCGGATGTTCTGAATTGCTGTGGACATCCTCGCCCTTGCTGGGACTGCCAGTCTGCATGGAAACACATCTTATGGCACAATATCCCACCATTCTGAAGAGTTTTTCAAGAATGCCGATACTCAGGAGGAAGATATTAGAGAACATTTAATTACCAGGTTTTCTTTTAAGCTTCACCAGCACACATCACACAGACCCTTCCCCCACTTGAAAAAATACTTGTTTTCATTCCCAGATGGTTTATACCAATATTTCTCTCTACCTTTAAAAAATAATGACCTGGCCACCTCTGGACCTTTCAGAAGTGAGCCAGCCAGACGTGATCAGCATCACTTATTACCCCTTCCTTTGCTCCTTCCCGGCACTTGGGTAGTCAACTGTGTACCCTGATCAGATCCACTCGGTCACCCTCGTTCTAGACGTTCCGTAGAACACCGCGGAGGGAAGAAGGCAGACGCTAAAGCTATTGGCGCAAATGAAACTTTGGATTACCTGTGGATTTGAGCAGCCCCTCCATTCCTGACCCACTCGACAGCATGGGTAATTTGGTATCTGAAGAGATGAATAGCCACAAATGACTGATAAGGAAACACACGTCCATGGCCTGACACAGCTCAGGGAGCAGCTCGCTACAGTTCCCGTTTCTGCTGGTATGCTTTCCCGAGCCCCACGGGCTGGCAGGCCGCCTGGTAGCTGCTGCCCCTTCCCCGGGGTGGGGACACGGGGCAGTGGCTGCAGACACCTGGCTATGGCTTGCAGCAGAGCTACGCAGCTGCACATGCGCAGCGCAGAGAAGGAGCAAGAGCTGAAACGGCTCTGGTTGGGCCCAAGTCACTTCATGAGTAAAAGCAGATGCCTTGTAAGCTCACGGTATTTACAGTGCTCAGGTTTTTCAAACATCCACCCCAAGCTGAGAACCACCACGCCACAGGGGGACATTCGATGAGTTATGTACAGAATTTACAAGGAAGTTTACATGGTCGTCTACATTCGGTCAGCACAATTCACCTTTGTGTTTACAATGCGTCTGTGCGCTTCAGGACACAGAGATTTTTGTCTGTCGTTCTGTCCTGCTCACCCCAGTAACCGCTGATTGAACGGCCAGGAGCAAACGCTGGCTCTTCCTGTTGCCTCCCTCCTGGGAGATAGGGTTAGACTTTCTTTAGGGAAAAAATGGCGGCACGCCTGTCACCCTTGGGTAAGATACTCTTTCACATTGTCCACATGAAAAACCTTGGAGTTCGCTTCTCTCTAGAACCATTATACATAGGTCTTTTCTGTTTTACTTGTCAATTTTTAACTGAGGTCTTTCTTAAATGAATTACTTAGAAAAGAGTCATTGATTTCAGAAAGATGGCATTTAGTCAACATTTCTATGTAGATAGAATGTCCTTTTAAAGAAAGGCTATCTTTGGACCCTTAAGCCAAAGTGTATTCTCTGCACCACATTTTCCTCTTTGCATTTTCAAGATCCTTGGTTGGTTGGAACACAATAAAGACAGTACGTCTGAAACAACTAGCATTCCGTCAGCAGAGTCACCAACCTCTCTGCTGTGTCGGTTTGGCAATGGATGGCGGGAGGCAGTAGCCTGGGTAGGTCAAGCCCAAACGTGTCTTGGCCTGGGTCTTGGCCTTACAAGCTGGTAAGTGTGATGCTTGTTCCCCTGATACCTGAAGCCAAGGAACCTGGGTGAAAGGAGCGCGCGCAGTCATGATTGTCAAGTGAGGGCTGGGTCAGTCCATGACAGTTTCTGTCACAGCTCACGAGTTGTGAGCGCAGGGCTCCCGGGACAGGGCTGTGGCATAAGTGAGGGAGTCTGTGCGGTTTTCAGCCTCTGCTGCCACTTCGGAAATGCCGGGGATGACGGCTGTCGTCATGACGAAAGGAACACAGCCCAGTGGTAGCTACGAAGCGATGCCTCCGTGACCGACCAATCTGACCATTCGAGATGGGGGCCAGCTGGAGGGCACTTAAGGATGTCTAACAACTTTTGTGTTTTACATATATTAGTCTGGGCAAGACAAGGGAGACAGCCAGAGAATGTCCCCCCCCCCCCCCCCATGTACTGTCCAGCTTGGAAGGGAAGGGTTGGCCAGGAGGGCGGCCGAGGAAGAGATTCAGAAGAGAGGACAGAGGCCATTGGTCAGGAATATGGCCACTTCTCCACTGTGGCTGCCACTGCCTGCATAGTCAGAGCTACTTAACACGTCCCCACAGAGGGTCTCAGCCCGACACCTGTCATGCCGGGAGGGCAGGCTGGGGCACCATTCTGTGCCTGTGGGTAGATCCAGGCTTCATCATTTTACATTTCACAAAGGCTAAACTATGAGAGTTCAAAACGTTCTCCCCCTCAACAATGCTTCCATTGAACACTTCGGCATCAAAATCTTCTGATTTTTAAAGGCAAGTTTTAAAACAAAAATGATAAAAATACAAATTACCTTAATCTTTTCCAAGAAGAATGATCTGAACAGATAAAGAGAAGTTGGTAAGGGACGTGGATTACAGACACTGCCTTTGTGATTCAGCATCTCAGCCTTAAAAGCTTTTTAAAGAGCTTTGACATCAGAATGATTCATTTCTGTGCGGCGTCAGCCCCAAATTCCCCTTCCTGTGTTTAAAATAAACTGCTGCGCAGAGGTTGTTGCATGGCCGCCGGGATGCTAACCCGGCAGTCACTGGCGTGGCCGCACCCCAGTTTCTTGGGCATCGTACAGTAGCAGAGCCTCGCCCTCTGTTAAGGGACCGAGCAGAGCTCCAGAACGGATGACTCCGAGCCCAGGAGCTAGGGACTTCCTTGACCAGGGAAGCGTGATCATTCAACCAAAACCCTAAATGAAAATTTGGTCCCCCAACCCTACTTATTTGTCATGAAGCATTGAGATCATTTTTCCATTTAAAGCAGGATTTTTTAGATGCTTATCTAATGTGTATTTTCTTTAACCATGACTATTTATTTCGGGGTTCCCTTTTCCTCTGGGCTTTCTAAACCGATAACTTTCTCCCCTCGGGCTGATCAGGAGGGATTTGGCCTTAGTTTGCCAGTGAAAGACTGTCCTCTCCAGGACCCGGTGCTGCTGTAAACATGGCCTCTCATCACGGCCTGGGGAGGAAGCCAGACACCGGAGGAGATCGTCCTTGACGTTATCACCCCAACTTTTAGTTCCTTCCCACAGATCAGGCCTCCAATGGCCGCCATCACTGGCTGGCCCACGTAGGGTTTCACTCAACCTTACAAATGAACTTGCAGGGTTCTTACGTACTCAGACTGAAGGAAAAATAATAAAGTTTAGTGACATAGAATGGGACGAACCTTAACTTTAGCTGCTTGAACATATTTAGAATCGAGCATGGGGTGACTGAAGGCCGCCCCCTCTGTGGGAACCATGGCCAAGAGTAACCCACGAGCACGGAAGGCAGAGCACTGACAGTGATGAGCGAGTGTAGACAGGGTGTGTATTTTACCAGTGTTCATGTCGGGAGGCCCAGTGCTTTTGTCATCGCTAGTTTCAAGGTTTTTCTCTCCAGTGGAAACCTGGCCTCAGAAGACAATGCTCACACCACCACGGATGTGTGAGCGTTTCCTGGGGCATTCGCTCCACATCTGCGCGTTCATAATACACAGGCTGAGACCCGTGACTAGCCTGCCCCCATAGGATCCTGCTCTCTGAAGGCAAAGATATATACACTACGTGATTTAAGATTTGGCAGTTCAGGTAACCGCCCAGGTACCCTTCCCACAGCACATACACTGTGCCTTCTTTATGGAAACAGCACTAATTTTCTTAAGCAAAAATTGCCCCCCCCCTCACTTCTCTGAAGCCCTCTCCACCCCACTTCCCATCCCTTCTGTCTCTCTCTTCCCTGGAGCAGAAACTAGAGAAAGGTGACCAAGAGGCTCCATGGGGACCAGGGGGGTCCAGGCTAATGAAATGAAGTCCTTGAAGCTCCATTGAAATGGCCAGTTAGAGAAAAGGCCTTGGCCCCCAGATTCCTTATTCTCCAAAAGAAAAGAAGCATGTTCTCAATGGCCACCAGGTTTGCCAGGCTGGTCATGTCACTTTCAACTTTGCTGGGCAGTCTGAGGGGCAGCAGGTCTCCTACTACCTGCTCCGTGGTGAGGAGACGGCAGGTCGGGGTTGCACAAACTTGAGCAGCTAGTGCCAGGCCCAGGCCCAGGCCCACCCCGGGCCACAGAGCTGAGGGGCCCTCTGCAAGGGGCCTGGGGGACTCAAGGGCGGGGAGGGGTCTTCCTGCCTTTTCTGGGCTCCTTGTGGCTCTTCCTTCTTCCTGGAAACCTGTAACTTGTCAATGGCTTTGATTGTGCCTCTGAGACCCTGGGCATCGTGGTGGTTTCTGTGGCAGCACGAGGTTGTTACAGTTCACCAGGAAGCGGTGTGGACAGACACGAGGTCCTCTGTGTGTTTGTTTTGTCATTTAAAAAGGAAATCAATAAAATCTAGGGCAACTAGGAAAGACTGCTAACGATGAACCTACCTCCCCTCTCGGTGTGTTTGTAAACATGGCGATTACCAGAGCGCCTCACGGGCTCCTAACCTGGACCACAGCAGACTGGAAAAAATTTGTTGTGTGTGTGTGTGTGTGTGTGTTGAAGTAAACATGGTGCAGTAATAAAATTGATATGCGAGACCTAAAACCAATCGGATGGCTGAATCTCTTACCTCAAAAGACACAGCAGTGTCGCTGGTGGGGACCTGCGCGGCTATGACAAAGGAGAGCCAGGCCTTGTGAGAGGAACCGCGAGGACAGACCTTAGTGGACATAGTAAAGCCAGTACACGACGTTGAAAAGGGAGAAGGTGATGGGGAAGAACATTCGCGACCACTTGTCTATGGAGTTGACGTCCGTCAAGTCGGGGATCTTGACCTTGAGCTGCGAGGCCCGCCGGCGGATGCGGCCCTTGCCCGGCGCCCCGTGGCGGTCCAGGCCGCGCCCGTAGGCCTCGCGGCTGCTCAGGGGCCGGCGGTACTGGATGCTGGCGCTGTCGTAGGAGTACATGGTGGCCTTGGGGTCGCTCGTGCCCGTCAGCACGTCCGAGCCGCTCGTCTCGTTCCTGATCTCCAGGGTGCTCAGGAGGATGTTGCCGTGCGTGTCCACCTGGCGGCGGGAAGGACAGGTCAGACGCGGCTGTCACCAGCTCGCCAGCGAGGGGACGCCGCCCGGGCCCTGGAACAGCACTGGTCCCCAGGGCCACCGCCTGCCACGCGGAGACGCTCCCTGTGTCTGCCCTCCGCTTGGCCGTTGGCAGAAGTGCCTTGTACCAGGCCAGGTAGGAGCGCACGTGTGCATGACGGGCTCTGGAAAGGTCCCGGGAAGTACTGGCTGCCAAAAAGCTCTGCCCAGCTGCCAACGTTTATGCATCGGGGGTCGGTAGGCAGCTTGGTGGTTGGGGCGCTGGACTCCCACATGGCCAACGGCTGTTCGAATCCTGGACCTGGTAGCTTGCTTTCTCACTTTCCCTCTCTGTCTCTCTCTGGAGAGCACACATGCCTTATAGCAACATTTAAAAAATAATAATGATAATAGTAAATAAAATGGAACAAATAACGATTAATTTTTTGGCATCAATTTAGACAATTCATCAATGCCGTCTTCCAATGACTTTCTGAGGTCCCCTCATGGGTATACACATACATTATATAATAATGTATGTGCACGCTTGTGGTTTATATGTGACGATTCTTCTTGTTCCAAAAGGGGCACGTGAGAAGCAACAGTTAAAGCTGGAAATGACTGAAAGAAAAACTCCACCGTCGTACCTTCGGGGGCAGTGATGGACACCTCGCTGACCTCTCGGTCTTTTCCGTTCACACCCGCTTACACGCACAGGCTCCTCCCACGTATGTGCAGCCCCTCTGCCCCCCCACTACAGCCGAGCGTCTGCCACGCTAACAGAGACTCCTCCGTGACATCACGTGTTACCATGTAGCTAAACCATAATCGAACCAACCCATCGTTAGAGGGCGAGGCATACTGCGCTTTCGCGGTGTTAGCAACAGGGTTTAAGGAAGGAACCTCTTTTTGCTAAACCTCGTTATATATCCGTAATTATTTCCACAGGCTGAATTGCCGGACGCGGGATTCACAGGGCGAAGGGCGTGCCTGGCTCCTCTTTACTTCTGTTCCCCTGCTTTGCTCACCGCTGTTCCCTGCAGGGTTTGGGAACCCCGTGCCACCCCAACATGTGCCTTTGGAACCCCAGATATGTGAGCATACGTTGGTCTCCGAGGTGGTCTTGTTTTGCTTCAGCGGACACCCCACAGATGGCTGATCCTGGAGGGCAGGGCTCATGCAAGGGAGTCTGAGGTACTCGGGAGGGCAGTGCGGGCAGCTGGGTCTGCAGCCTGCCCGCAGCCTGGTCCCCGCCAGTAGGTGTTTGAAAAGAGGGAAAGTGAGAAATCACCCCCGGGGAGATGGCCACGCCCCAGTCCCTTCTCCCTTCTCTTCCTGGGATTTTGGGACTGCACACATGTGTGCCGGGTGTGATTTTCAGGGCACCTGGTCGGCCGTGTGGGTGTCCAGCACCTTAACCACTACGCCAGCTGCTGGCCCGGGAAGTGTTTTTGCATGAGATTAATCTTAGTAGTCGGAAGCATAAGGTAAAGCAGGGAGGAGACCGAGTCTGGGAAGGAGAACCAGGAGGGCATGGGAGGAGGTCAAGATGGAGAGTGGAGAGGACAGAGGACAGGTCGGCAGGGCCACCCCATTTCCAGCTTGTAAATACGCCCGCCAACACTATGGAACAGCCAACAAACTGGTTCAAGTTTTCTCAGCTGGGGGACGAGCAGATAGCGTAATGGCCATGTCACTGGACTCCTATGTAGTCAACCACAGTTTGAGTTCTGGACCGGTGGCTTAAACTCATGCCGGGCCCGTGTGCGTGCGTGCCCAAGATCCCAAGAGGAGAATGGAGGAGAAGGAATTGAGGCATGGCCATCCCCCCTGTGGGGTGATTTCTCGCTTTCTGTCTCTCTCTGTCTCTCTCTTTATCTTTCTGGTGAGCGCACGCACCCTATAGCAAAAGCCCCTCCAAAAAAAAAAGTTTTCTCAAATGGTAAATGCCAGCTTAGAGATTAGAACCCAAGTCTATCAGATTCGAAGTTCATTTGCTTTCTACTGACAAAGGGCTTCTTCACAGACCCAGCCTTTGCCAAAGGGAGGGAAGGTAGAGAAAGGCGGATTCGTGAGGGTGAATGGGCAGTGGGAGATGGGCGGGGACAGCAGGCTGCATGCTGCAGCGGGACTGCGACGACGGTCTGCGAGGTGGGGCACGCCTGTGTGCTGGCACTGAGGGAGGACGTGCTAACGCTTGTTCGAGGCTCGAGGCTGGGTAAGGCAGGGTCCTTGGAGGAGACGAGTGGGTGCAGCCTACGGCCTGTAGTGTCTGGGGTACGTCCATGGTGCAGAAAGCTGTGCATGAAGGTGCAGGTGCGCCTTGTGGAGGGTGGCAGGGCCTGAGAGACAGGGGCAAAGTGCTGGATTCGTTAAAGCAGGACAGATACGTTAGAGACCAATCTCCTTCGCTAGGTGCTGTGCAACCGTCCAGAGAACCAGTAATGCACAATTTTACCGTCAAGAGACAATTGCCTCCTTAAAAATGCAAGACTCGGGCCAGGAGGCGGCGAGGTGGCTAAGGTGCCGGACTCCCACATGGCCGATCATGGTTCGAGTTCCGGACCTGGTGGCTTGAAAATCACACTGGAATTGTGTGCATGCCCAAAGTCTCAAGAGGAGACTGGAAGAGAAGGGACTGCTGCATGGCCATCCACCCTGGGGGGTGATTTCTCACTTTCCGGCTCTGTTTCTCTCTCTCTCTAGCAAAAACCTAAACAAATAAACAAACAAACAAACAAAACAAAAAGAAAACAAAACAAAAAACAAAACAAGAACTAAGCATGATATTGGGAATGACAATGAAGAGTTTTTAAGCAGTTGCTTAAAAACATAAAAATTATAGGGACCAGCAGTTGGCATAATGGCTAAGTCGCTGTTCTCCCATGTAGTCGACCGTGGTTCGAGTCCCGGACCTGGTGGCTTAAACTCATGCCGGGTGCATGTGTGTGCGTGCGTGCCCACGATCCTGAGAGGAGACTGGAGAAGGGATTGTGGCGTGGCCATCCCCTTGGGGGGTGATTTCTTGCTTTCTGTCTCTCTTTCTCTCTCTTTCTTTCTGTCTTTCTGCTGAGCTCACACACCCTATAGCAAACAAACAAACAAACAAACAAACAAACAAAAACTCTCCAAAAAACATAGAAATGATATATTCTAGGTCATGATTAGGTGTTTGTAACAATGAGAAATCACTGAGTCATGGCAGGCTCTGTGAAGGAGCTGGTCTCGTGTCGTAGAGGAAGGAGAGGACGGGATGAGGGCTGGGAACCGTTGTAGGCTGTGTTCTAAGCCAGGTTTTCCCTCTCCTCGCGATGGAGCACGTGCGGGCACATGTGGAGTGGGGGGCACCCTCGGAGTCCGTCACGCGGCGGCCCTGTGCGCCTGTCCTCCTGTCCCCCCGTCTTCCTGTCCCCCGTCCTCCAGTCCTCCAGCTCTTTGGGTCTGGTCAGGCTGACTGGGCCGAGGATTCGCATCAAGTCTGCACATGGAATCTGCCAGAGCTGGCCCCCGGCTGTGTTTTCAGCTATGAGGAAGCAACCGTGGATGAGGGTGGGTTCTGGCTGCTCACGTACGGATCGGAAGTTTTCAGTAGGTAATCGCAGGGTTTGTTTCCAGTCTCTGACGGTCTTTGACTACGGGGAACGTTCCAGGTAGAGGATGCAGCATTGTGAAAAGAATACTCATCACACTGAACCGCTCGATCGGCATGCATGCGTCATTACGTTCATTACGATGTCTAGCTGGGCAGACAAGCTGTGCGAACTTAGAACTGGCTGGCGAAGCACACAGACACTCCTCATTAAACAGAAGGCATGCAAACACGGCGTAGCTTATTAGGATATTTTGATTATTTTGGGTGCAGATTTAAAGGTACCTGAAAATTACAAGAGACTAGATTTGTTAGTTTACGCAAATCCTTTAAAATATTCTCTGTCATTGAGCTAGAAGTCAGAGCTTTAAGTAGTTTAACCTAGGAAATAATGAATCCAGGTCTGCATTTACTCGTGGAAGCCAATTTCATTATTGTATAGTTAGATCAAGATTGTCGTGTTATTTATTTATTTTTTTTAAGAAAACTTAAGAAGTAGTCATATATAATTCTTGCCTACCCCGGTACCTGCCTCACGCACTCTACTTATGTTAGAAGTTGGTGTTACAGGGAGCAGCTGGGGTGGACGATAAAGCCCTAGACTCCCGCATGGCCTACTGTGGTTGGAGTGCCAGACCTGGCAGCTTGAAAATCACACTGGATATGCGTGTGTGCATGCCCCAAATCCCAGGAGGAGAATGGAGGAGAAGGGGTTGTGGGTGGCCATCGCTGTGAGGCGATGTACATGCACCCGGCATGAGTTTAAGCCACCAGGTCTGGGACTCGAACCACGGTTGACTACATGAGTCACTACTTCTGTCTCTCTTCAGCAAATGCACACATCCTATGAAAAAATTTTCTTTTAAATGTTGGGGACTAGCAGGTGGTTTAGTGGTTAAGGTGCTGGACTCCCATATGGCTGACTGCATGGTTTGAGTCCTAAGCCCAGCTGCTTAAAAATCATGCGGGGATGGGGGGCAGCAGGTGGTGTAGTGGCTAAGGCTCTGGACTCCTACATGGCTGACTGTGGTTCGAGTCCTAGACCCAGCAGCTTGAAACTCACACTGGGTGTGTGTGTGTGCGTGCCCTAAGTCCCAAGAGGAAATTGGAGAAGAAGGGACTGAAGAGCAGCCATCGCCCCTGGGAAGTGATTTCTCACTCTCTTTCTCTCTGTCTCTACTTCTCCAGCTAGTGCATGCACCCTGTAGCAAAAATTTCTCTTAAGAAAAAAAAAAAATCACACTGCATGTGTATGCATGCACGCCCAAAATCCCAGAAGGAGAATGGAGGAGAGGGTATTGTGGCATGGCCATCCCCTGGGGAGGGGGGCGGGGGGTGACTTCTTGCTTTCCTTCTCTCTGTGTCTGTCAGTCTCTTTCTCTCTGGTGAGTGCACACACACTATGGCAAAAAAAAAAAAATCTGTAAAAAAGAATGATGTTATGGACTGTGTGTGCATGTGTGTGTGTGTGTGTGTGTGTGCTTTAAGGTCCACTCACGTACTTCTCATGAGATGGAGATTTCGCCCCTCCCTGCACAGCTGCCAGGTAGATGTGTATGCAGGCCGCACATCGCCAACACCTGCAAGTTCTGGCTGGCTCTGCCTCCCCCCTGGCCCTTGGAGAAAGGGGACATTGCCCCGACTCAGCCACAAGAGGCCATCTAAGCTACCTTTACACCCAGAGCCGCGCAGCTTTCTGGGGACAGTCTACACGGGCAAGTGGCCATTGCTCTTCACATCTCCAGAGAAAGCCAGAACTCATGCTGACCGTTGCATCAGCTTCCTCAGTGGTCACACGCACCTGGTTGCTAAGGAAACTGGGCGTGATCTGGGCGTGGAGGACCTTTAAACTGGAGGCAGAGGGAAGTGGGGCAAATGGAACTGTGAGCACAGTGGGGCTCCAGGGCAGCGCAGGTGCAGACAAACGGGTTCTCTGAAGCATTTGCCGATGTTGAAATAACTGGCCAGGGGGTCCCACTGCTCAGGTTATTCAAGAGAGAGAATTTCCTCTCCAGTTCCCAGGAGAAAAGTGAGGGAGGAACACTTCCAGCTTCTTCTTTTTCAAGAAATAATAATTATTTAATTTTATTTGTTGTTATTATTTAATTTGCTATAGGGCATGTGCACTCACCAGAGAGAGACAGAGTGTGAGAGTGAGAGAGAGAGGGAAAGTGAGAAAGCAAGCTGCCAGGTCCAGGACTCAAACCACATTCAGCCACGTGGGAGTCCAGCTCCTTAACCCCTGCACCACTTGCCAGCCACTTCCAGCTTCTTTCCTCTTTCTTCCCTCTCTGCTCCCTGCTCCCTGTCTGATGGGTACATTTGGAAGAAGGAAGCGGATGAGTCTGGCTCTGTGCCTTCTGGATTTTTCTGTCTCTGATCTGCTTTAGAGAAGGCACGGCCAGTGAGGGGTCTGTGTGGTGATCTGCTCTGCCTGTGGGGAAGGCCTGTACCACTCCTGGCTCCGGGACGGGAGGCCGGTCTGTCTCACGTCGGAGAGCGACCGCGTGACACGGACCACCCGGTCTTCACACCAGCAGGACTGACTCTTACTTTGTCCAGGTTTAGAGCCTCCTTGACCCCGAATGTGGAGAAAATGGACACAATTATGAAGGCTTCCAGAGGGCCAGTAGTAAGCCCTCTCTCTTTCCCTGTGGAGACACGATAAAGGGCAAGTCTTAACTGAGAGATTCAGGGGAGCAGAGAGGGTGGCTGAGGGGGTGCTGGCCACCGCGCCCCGCATCCCAGCCCTTCTCCGTGGGCGTGAGAGCTGCAGAGGGAACCTCAGCTGGAACCCGGTGACCACCTACTTGCTCACAGCTCACGTGGTCGCTCCCCACTCAGCACTGGCTCGGGAGTGGGTGCTACGTCTCAGGCCCGTTCTGGACGCCGACGAAGGACTCGGGCCTTCCAGAGTCAAGAGGACTCCGTGTCCTTAGCTTCGGAGAGTCCAAGATCTCAGACTAAAGCTCCTCAATGTTCTAGTCTCCCGTATAAGCAGTGGGACCTTTCTGTCCCCTGTCGGTTCTAAACGCTTTCAAACACAGGTTAGGAGTGCTTCTCCCCACACAGCCATGAGGGGCCCTTCGCGTCGGCTGAGGGTTCGTTCATCTTCGTCCCAGAAGGCCATGAGGCCTGGCCTGGAGGCTTGCAGACCGCAGGAGCACGCAGAGGGCTCAGCCTGAGGGAAGGCCTGGGCTTGCAGGCCGTGAGGCCCCGCGGTGGGGAGGGACAGTGGAGCTCTGGCTGGCAGACACGCTCCTTCCTCCCGGAGCTGGTGCTCGCAGACCACAGCGTTGAGTTCAAATTCTAACTCTGGCGGCGCGGCTCTGGGGGACAGTGGTGGACGGGACAGACCGATTCTTGGACTGCTGGTGTTTACATTCATGTGGAGGAAAACAGTCAAGCCCTTCCCTTCTCCCAAAATAGTCGATAAAGAATAAAACCAGGTACCAGATGAGGAACACCAAGCACCTGTATGCATTTCCTTCAGTGCATTTAGAAAATATACCGACACACCATCTTGGTGATTTTTGGTGAGTTTTTCTTTCACATTATACTCATTTCTTTATGTCATGCTCATTTGCATATTTCATTATGATGAGTGAAGATTTAAGGTAACTCATGTGTCCTTATTTTCTCTGTACCTCACTAGAGAACACTACACAATGACCCCATGAATGTTTAAAGGCATCTCGATCTCAAAAAGTTCAGAGCAGAATCTTTTTTTTTTCTGCCGGCCCCAGAGGGAGAGACAGAGACAGTGAGAGAGAAAATGAAAAATTAACCCCCAGGGGTTAACCATGCTATAATCTTGTCTCCTCCAGTCTCCTCTTGGGATTTTGAGCACATCCACATACATGCCCAGTATGGTTTTCTCTTTTTTTTGGAGAGGTTTTCGCTATAGGGTGAGTGCGCTCGCCAGACGGACAGAGAGAGACATAGAGACAGAAAGCGAGAAATCACCCCCCAGGGGGGATGGCCACGCCGCAATCCCTTCTCCTCCATTCTCCTCTCAGGATCTTGGGCACACACGCACACGCACCTGGCGTGAGTTTTAAGCCACCGGGTCCGGGACGTGAACCGCGGTCGACTACGTGGGAGTCCAGTGACATAGCCATTACGCTAACTGCTGGTTCCTCCCAGTGTGGTTTTCAAGCCAGTGACTCCAGCACTCGAACCACGGTTGGCCATTTGGGAGTCCAGCACCTTTACCACTACACCACTGGCTGGTCCCCAGAGCAGAACTCTTTTTATTATTATTACTATTGTATTATTATTTATTATGTATTTTTTAATTTGACCAGAGAGATAGAGAGGGAAAGTGAGAAAGCAAGCCACTCAGTTCAGGACTTGAACTGCTGTTGGCCATGTGGGAGTCCAGCACCTTAACCACCACGCCACCTGCCGGCCCCCCCAGAGCAGAACTCTTCATCTTTCCTTTCCACTTCTAGCTTGTTCCCCTCCTGAGTGTCCCACTAGAATGCTGCTTCAGGGTGGTGGGACCTTGCCTCATGGACCAAGCTGAGAAGAACCTTGGCGTACAGGAGCGACCAATGGCAACCTGGGACGGATGGAGAGAGGCATGGCGGTGGGCTTCACGTGTCACCGTGGCTAGGCTAGGGGGGCCTCACTCTTGTCAAACACGAGTCAATGTTCGTCTGACGGTATTCTGCAGATGTGTAGATTTGCAGATTGAAACCCACAACCAGTTACTGTAAGTAAGAGAGATTACCAGTGGACCTCTTCTATCGGCTGAAGCTTTCAGAACAAACACTGACATTTCTCGAAGAAGAAGAAATTCTGCTTTTAGACTGTAACAGAAATTCTGCTGGAGTTCCCAGCGTGACCTCAGATCTGGTCCACAAGCAGCCCCAGGTCTCATCGGAGTTTCCAGCTGCCAACCTGCGTTATGGCTCTGGACGTACCGACCCACAATCGCATGAGCCAGCTCCTAAAAATAAACCTTTTCTCCTCCCTCCCACCCTTCCTTCCTTCCTTCCTTTCCCTTCCTTTCCTTCCTTCCTTCCTTCCTTCCTTCCTTCCTTCCTTCCTTCCTTCCTTCCTTTTCCTTCCTTCCTTCCTTCCTTCCTTCCTTCCTTCCTTCCTTCCTTCCTTCCTTCCTTCCTTTTCCTTCCTTCCTTCCTTCCTTCCTTCCTTCCTTCCTTCCTTCCTTCCTTCCTTCCTTTTCCTTCCTTCCTTCCTTCCTTCCTTCCTTCCTTCCTTCCTTCCTTCCTTCCTCTCTCTCTCTTCCTTCCTTCCTTCCTTCCTTCCTTCCTTCCTTCCTTCCTTCCTTCCTTCCTTCCTCTCTCTCTCTTCCTTCCTTCCTTCCTTCCTTTCCCTTCCTTCCTTCCTTCCTTCCTTCCTTCCTTCTTTCCTTCCTTCCTTCCTTCCCTCCCTTCCTTCCTTCCTTCCTTCCTTTTCCTTCCTTCCTTCCTTCCTTCCTTCCTTCCTTCCTTCCTTCCTCCCTCCCTCCCTCCCTCCCTTCCTTCCTCCTTCCTTCCTTCCTTTCCCTTCCTTCCTTCCTTCCTTCCTTCCTTCCTTCCTTCCTTCCTTCCTTCCTTCCTTTTCCTTTCTTCTTTCTTTCTTTTCTTTCTTTCTTTCTTTCTTTCTTTCTTTCTTTCTTTCTTTCTTTCTTTCTTTCTTTCAGGTTTTTGCCATAGGGTGTGTGCACTTGCTAGGGAAAGACAGAGACAGAAGGAAAGCGAGAAATCACCCCCTGGGGGATGGCCACACTGCAATCCCTTCTCCTCCATTCCCCTGGGATTTGGGGCACACACCCACAGGTCCCCAGTGTGAGTTTCAAGCCGCCAGGTCCAGGACTCCAACTGAGGTCAGCCATGTGGGAGCCCAGTGCCTTAACCACTGTGTCACCGGCTGTCCCCCTAAACCTCTTTTTATACATACATCGATCCTGCTCGTCCGTATCCTGACCAAGATACAAAGAGTTCGACGAAAAGCATGAGGGTGGTTCTCGAGGGACGGAAGCCCGGAAACAGCGAGGCGATGGCTGCCTGCCTCCCAGAAACCCCGAGCCAGCCCACGGACGCCTCTGCAGCCCTTTGGCCTTTCCCAGCACGTGGGTCTCGCACACTCTCCCCTTCTCGCCGCCCCAGAAGTGCCCTAGGCGGTGAGAAGTGTAGCGGCTCCCTGAGTGGAGCTGCTCTGGAGATTTTCAATGTATAAATATAGCAGAACTCACTTCGGCATAATTGAAATAAAACATAACCTTGTTTTAGTGGCAGTTTGAAAGCCCTGCTGAGAAATGCCTTTGGGCTCAATCTACTTGTGCAAACGCTAAGTTATTTCCTTGCTAGCTAATTCAGTTGCACTGTGTATTCTGGGGGTTCCACGGACGGAGCAGGACGCCGAGAGGAGTGGCCGGCGACAGACCGAGCACAGTCCCTGTCGGCGAGAGGCCTGGGGTCTCCCCAGAGAGGCTGCTGCCCCGGAGAGAAGCCAGCCCCTGCAGCCCCGCAGCAACCCAGCCTCCCCACGGCCACACGCCCATGCTGTCACCGGCAGTCGGTTCTCCCCAGAACTGCCACACCCCGACCCCGGCCTGGAGTTCCTGGACCTTTGTGGACAGGGTGGGGTAGAGGTGAGGGGCTCCATGGGTGTCATCACGACTCTCTCTCCGTGTCCTGGCACTAGTGACAGAGTGGGCACTTGGTCGTCATTTCGAGAAGGAATGGAAGGAGAAGTACTAGCCCACGCGTGTCTAGGTAGACTTCCCACGGTGACCAGGAAACACGGACAGGTGCAGGTGCAGAGGCAGTGAGGCAACGGGGTGTTCCAGGACAGCATTTGGGGAGACTTGCCCTGGGTCGGTCCTATGCCTCACGTCTCTCGTTTTGTGTGTTAGGGTCTACACGGCTCGACCGTAAACCCATCTGGATTCCGCCCACTTCCCCCGTCACCGGTCTTCCTCGGCGGGGAGGCAGCTGTCGCCCCTTCTCTGCAGGGTGCTACAGGAGCCTCTCCAAACATAGGTCTAGCTGCTTCCCAAGACAGAACCAAACTCGGGTTTCTCACAGGAATCCCCGGGCACCTTGTGGCTTGGCTCGCAGGTGCCTCTGCTCGGTCTCCCACCTCTGCCTGCATGGCCCACTCGGGGCGCTGAGACCTGGGATTCTCCCCTCGGCACCTGTCCCCAGGCAGCGCGTCCCCAGAAAGCCACCTGCTTGCTTCTGGTCATGCTCCCCACAGCCATTGTCCTTTCTGCTGGGACCACGTGTGTGTGTGCACATTGGTCAGTGACCTCGTCAAGAGCGCAAGCTCCGGAGGGCAGGCCCGGTCCTGTTTCTCATCGCTCTCCTTCCTCCTCGCCCTTCCAGACCAGCGAACTGCTGTGGCGGGGCCGGGTGAAGCCTGGAGAGGGCGCTTTGGAACCCAACTTGGAGCCCCTTCTCTTTTTTTTTTTGAGAGGTTTTTCGCTGTAGGGCGCGTACACTCACCAGACAGACAGAGAGAGACAGAGACAGAAAGCGAGAAATCACCCCCAGGGGGGATGGCCACGCCGCAATCCCTTCTCCTCCGTTCTCCTCTCAGGATCTTGGGCACGCACGCACACGCGCCCAGTGTGAATTTAAGCCACCGGGTCCTGGCACTCGAACCGCGGTGGACTACCCGGGAGTTCAGCGACAGCCATTACGCCAACTGCTGGTCCCTGAAGCCCCTTCTCTGAGCTCTGTGAATTTCACTGACAAAGGTCATCCGGATGGCTGGGCTGTCCTGAGTGTTCTGGCTAGTGGTTCTTAGATGTTAATGTGCTGGGGCCGGCAGGTGGCTGGTGCTTAAGGGGGCTGGGCTCCCACACGGCTGACCGTGGTTCTAGTCCCGGACCTGACAGCTTGCTTTCTCAGTTTCCCTCTCTCTCTTTTGCTCTTGCTCTCTCTCTCTCTCTGTCCAGATCACTGAAAACACAGGTTTGCGTTCATCTTAGTCTAGAGTCAGGCTTTCTCTGTCCATTCTACGTGGCATCCTCAGGGTGGCTTGTCCGATTCCATTCTTCCTTCCTCAGACCCCTCTGCCCTGCTAGGACTCCCACAGGCGGTGGGGCAAACCTGACTGCTGCTTCCAGGCTCGGGGACAAGCACGCGTGCTCAGATCTGGGCATTTACTGTTTTCTACCTTCCTGATGAGAAGGATCGACTTCTGTATAAAAAATAGGACTCTAGTTTTTCCCAAAAGACTCAGTCCTAGAATTGTGTTATTTTTGGAATTATTGGGCTCAACAAGACAATGTTGTACTAGGATTGCAGAGGTTTTTGCTATAGGGCATGTGCAATTGCCTCCCAGAGAGAGAGAGAGAGGGAGAGGGAAAGTGAGAGACCAGCCCACAGGACCGATAGCTGTGCTGTTCTCCATTCTCCTCTCCAGAATTTGGGCAGCACACACATATGCCCACTGTGGTTTTTTTTCCCTTTTCTTAAAAAAAAAAAAAAAAAAAAAAAAAAAAAAAATTGTGATTCAATTTTTATTTATTACTATTATTTTTTAAAATTTGCTATAGGGCACATGTGCTCACCCGAGAGGGGTCGGAGGGAAGTGAGAAAGCAAGCCGCCAGGTCTGGAATTGAAACTGCAGTTGGCCACGTGGGATTCGGTGCTGTAACCGCTACCCCACCTGCTGGCCTCGACCCTGTGTTTCTCAAGTTATCACGTCAGGACTTGAATAGCACAGTTAGCTACGAGGCATCCAGCTACCTGGCTGACCCACAGGCTGTAGAGTTTTGATTCTATAAATCTATAATTTTGCAACCACCACCAGAGAAAGGTCTACTGAAAATCAAGTCGATGTAAAAAAAAAAAAAAAAGCAGAAATAAGAGAGGAACAGAGCGCTGTCTGATGACGCTTGGACCCCAGGGTGTCTCATCTGTGAGAGCAGAGCTCTGCCTGGGCCCGCCTGTGGGCCAGTAAGCTGTCCTGCTGCTGCTTTTTTGCCATAAGCCAGTGAAGTTAGATTTCTTTCTTATCCACTAAAAGGACCCTAAGTATTCATGCAGATGAGAAAATGAACAATAGAAGCCAAAGAGATAGAGCTGGAGGGACGGGACGAAAGCTCACAGCAGTGAAAGAAAAAGATAGAAGTTGCGGACTATCAGGAGAAATTCTGCACCGCTCCAGAATTCCAGAGGCCGGACTCTGGCCCCGACCGCGGCCGTGCGGTGGCGGCGTGCACTCTACAGTGCTGAAGCCACGTGGGGGCCTGGAGTTCGCTTCCCGGTCAACCTGTATATGCAAGGTGCCCCTGCCGGGCTGGGACCCAGGCTGCCCGGGAGGGCTGTGGCGAGGATCGCGGTGAGACCCTGTGCTGTGTGTCTCTCTCTCTGTTTCTCCCACAAAATAAATAAACTCTTACAAAGCGGCTAAGTCAGCGTGCTGAACACTTTATCAAGGCCTGAGGACGTGCTCTCCTGGGCCTGAGGGAAGGCGGCGGTGCGGTGCTGGGCCTAAGCTCAGAGGTAGCTGCCCTCAGCATTTTCCAAGGTGGGCGGAGGGCAGGGCTGTGCCTTCACCGCTCCCACCTTCACGCTCGCTCGGTTCCTGGAACCGAACACGATGCGGAGCTCGCTTCCATTCAGAACATCATCTCGGGGCCAGCAGATGGCATAATGGTTGCGTCGCTGGACTCCCACATGGCCAGCTATGGTTCGAGTCCCAGACCCTGTGGCTTGAAACTCACGCTGGGTGTGTGTACATGCCCAAAATCCCAAGAAGAGAGTGGAGGAGAAGGGATTGTGTCATGGCCATCCCTCCTAGGGTGTGATTTCTCACTTTCTGTCTCTCTGTCTCTCCAGTGAGTGCACAAGCCTTATAGCAAACATCTCTTAAAAAGAGAAAAGTTGTCTGAGTTGAGTTTGGCTGGCTCACCACAGAGACCAGGAACGTGACAGAAGGGGCCGGGTCATCGTGCCGGCTCCTGATTCTGCAGGGACATGTTGTGTTTCTTAACTGCTGCGTCTTCCCCTGCGTATCGGGCATAAATCTTCAGCAGACCCCCAACGTCAGCGTCCCCCGTGACTTAGATGACTGAGTCAGTTTCTGTCTACAGACCACCCCTGACACCACTCCACCCATTTCATTCGCTAACGGGCAGGCAGGTGGCCGGTGCGCACGATTTGAAAAGTTCCAGGTGAGTCTAAAAGTGGCCCAGAGGTAACTTACGTAAAGCCCGGCTGTGCTGTGAAAGCGATCTTTCAAAACTCTAAATACCATCTCTAGTTCCAAATGACGCCTGAGGGGTCCATGAATCTACGGTCTTGATCACCGTGGAGACCCCAACGCTCCTGCTGTCTGGATTCAGCGTCTGCATGCCTGTAAAAAGCCACTCCAGTGCAGCTGGTGTAGACACAAATCAAGACAGGGCGCGCTCTTCTGGAGCTTCCGTACAAACACCCCTTAACCTGACTGCCCAGCCATGGCCTCAAAAGCCCTGCATGCACGGTGCCACGCCACACGCCAGGGTGCCAAGGCAAATAGGGACCCCTCAGGTGAACTTTGGGACCAGAGCACATGTGTCATTTCCATTGAACTGTTTACAAGCATCTAAAAAAAGCACGAAGGTTCATTCACCCTTTCTATTAAGGAAGAATCTAACGTCATGTTCTGTGTGTTCGCCTCTAACCAGGGGGAGGCATTTCTAAGTCCCGCCCAGATTATTCATCTATTGCCAGAAACGAGACACTGAGCAGGTGAAGCGCTGTGTTTGCCTTTATTGCTTTCTGGTCTGAGCCCCTGGTTTTAGACAAGGATAAGGAAGTTTGGAACCAGAACACTTAAGCATCTGTAGAGGTGACTATAATTGGCAGGAGATCGTGACATTCTATTATTGCTTTTGAATATGAAAAAGTTTGTAAAACCTTTAAAAGGCCATAATATTCCTTTGAAGATTGTATGTAATGTATTAAGATAGTACGATTCAGAAAGAATGATAGAGGTTGATAGAAAGCATGCTTAAACACAACACTAAACAGGGACCAGCAGGTGCTGTAATGGTTACTTCTCTGGACTCCCAGTAGACTGCAGTTCAAGTCCTAGACACGCCGGGCGCGTGTGCATGCGTGCCCAAGATCCCAAGAGGAGAATGGAGGAGAGGGACTGCTGTGTGGCCATCCCTCCTGGGGGGGTGGGTGATTTCTCGCTTTCCATCTCTCTGTCTCTGTCTTCCAGCAAGCATATACACCTTATAGCAAAACTCTCTTTAAAAAAACAAAAACAAAAACAAAAAATTAAGAACACTACAACATTAAAAATCAAAATGGGGAGCCAGATAATGGCAGGCTGGCACCTTTGTGAGGCTAACCCACATGGGCAAGAAGCAGGTTTGTGTGTGGATGCTCCCGTGTGTGTCGGCACACACGTGCTCTCACCCAGGGCGAGGCTGGAGGTGGTCTGCATTTGCAGGCTCTGCTGGGCACACTGCCTCTGCCTTGCTCTGCCCTGCTCTGCCCTGCTCTGCTCTGCTCTGCCCTGCCTCTGCTCTGCTGCTGCTCTGCTCTGCTCTGCTCTGCTCTGCTCTGCCCTGCCTCTGCTCTGCCCTGTCCTGCTCTGCTCTGCCCTGCCCTGCCCTGCTCTGCCTCTGCTCTCCTCTGCTCTGCCTCTGCTCTGCCTCTGTTCTGCTCTGCTCTGCCCTGCTCTGCCCTGCCCTGCCCTGCTCTGCTCTGCCCTGCCTCTGCCCTGCCTTGCCCTGCCCTGCCTTGCTCTGCCTCTGCCCTGCTCTGCTCTGCCTCTGCCCTGCCCTGCCCTGCCCTGCTCTGCCCTGCTCTACCTCTGCCCTGCCCTGCTCTGCTCTGCCTTGCCCTGCTCTGCCCTGCCCTGCCCTGCCCTGCTCTGCTCTGCCCTGCCCTGCCCTGCCCTGCTCTGCCTCTGCTCTGCCCTGCCCTGCCCTGCTCTGCCTCTGCCCTGCCCTGCTCTGCCTCTGCTCTGCCTCTTCTCTGCCTCTTCTGCCCTGCCCTGCCCTGCCCTGCTCTGCTCTGCCTCTGCCCTGCTTGCCCTGCCCTGCCCTGCTCTGCCTCTGCCCTGCTCTGCCCTGCTCTGCCCTGCCCTGCCCTCTGCCCTGCTCTGCCCTGCCCTGCCCTGCTCTGCCTCTGCCCTGCCCTGCCCTGCCCTGCCCTGCTCTGCCTCTGCTCTGCCTCTTCTCTGCCCTGCCCTGCCCTGCCCTGCTCTGCTCTGCCTCTGCCCTGCCCTGCCCTGCTCTGCTCTGCTCTGCTCTGCCTCTGCCCTGCCCTGACCTGCTCTGCTCTGCCCTGCTCTGCCCTGCACTGCCCTGCCCTGCTCTGCTCTGCCCTGCCCTGCCCTGCTCTGCCTCTGCTCTGCCCTGCCCTGCCCTGCTCTGCCTCTGCCTCTGCCCTGCCCTGCCCTGCTCTGCCTCTGCCCTGCCCTGCCCTGCTCTGCTCTGTCTGCTGCCCTGCTCTGCCCTGCCCTGCCCTGCCCTGCCCTGCCCTGCCCTGCAATGCTCTGCCTCTGCTCTGTCCTGCCCTGCCCTGCCCTGCCCTGCCCTGCCTCTGCCCTGCCCTGCCCTGCTCTGCTCTGTCCTGCCCTGCCCTGCCTGCCCTGCTCTGCCTCTGCCCTGCCCTGCCCTGCTCTGCTCTGTCTCTGCCCTGCCCTGCCCTGCCCTGCTCTGCCTCTGCCCTGCCCTGCCCTGCTCTGCTCTGTCCTGCCCTGCCCTGCCCTGCCCTGCTCTGCCTCTGCCCTGCCCTGCCCTGCTCTGCTCTGTCCTGCCCTGCCCTGCCCTGCAATGCTCTGCTCTGCTCTCTCTGCCTCTGCCCTGCTCTGCCTCTGCCTCTGTCCTGTTTCTGCCTCTGTCTCTGTCTCTGTCTCTGTCTCTGTCTCTGCCTCTCACTCATGGAAGAAATAAATGAATAGGCTCATGAGACCTTCAGCTGTCATTTGAAATTAGAGGTGGTATTGAGAATTTTGAAAGAGATTTCACAGTACACCAAGGCCTTAAGTACAAAACCTTTAAACAGAACAAGTTAGGGAGTAGCAGGGTGGTCTGAGGACTGCCCGTGGACTGCACAGTCCCTGCTCTTACTTCCTGTTAAAACAAAGGCATGAGGGTTTTATGAAACACTGTGATGTAATACTCAATGTGCTACGCAGTGTCTAAAAGTGTATCTTTTTTTTTTTTAGGTTTTTGCCATAGGGTGTTGATGCTCAACAGAGAGAGAGAGAGAAGGAAAGTGAGAAATGTTGCAGTCCCTTCTCCTCCAGGGGTTTTGGGCACACACACGTGCCCAGCGTGATGTTCAGGCCACCAGGTCAGGGACTCAGACTGCGGGCGGCCGGGGGAGTCTAGTGCCATAACCGCCATGCCACCTGCTGGCCGCTAAAACATATCTTTAATGGAGAAGGGCTCTCTAGCTTTCGCTTACTCATTCGGCAAGTACTTATTTAGTATATTCTATGTTCTCTGCCGTAGCCACAGTGAACAGCAGGCAAGCTGCCCAGTTTTGGAAACTGTGGTCTGAGAGGAGAAATGAGTATTAGGAAATAACTCAGCAAATCCACATGGGTTCACGACTGTGGAAATCCTCTGCTGGAAAAGCATAGGATCCTGTGAGAGCGACTAATAGCAATATGGAATTTGAGCTGAAAGTGGGGTGCCGATGAGGGTCCCCGAAGTAGGACATGCATGGCAAGACCTGGCGTGAGCGAGCAGCTGGGAGAAGCCCGGGCGCCCTTCCCTCTGCTGTGTACGTCGGGTTCCTCCATCAAAGGACATTGCCAGTTCCTTGACTTCCATTGTGCCTTTTTCATAGCTTCAATTATTTTTCGAAACTCTGTCTATATACTACGCATCGATCTTTTCATATTGACTTTATTTATTTATTTAAAAGTATTTATTAAATTTTATTTTATCGTTATTATTTTGAAGTTTGCTACAGGGCATATATGTTTACCAGAGAGAGACAGAGAGAGACACACACTCAGACACACACACACACACACACACACACACACACAGAGGGAGGGAGAGTGAGAAAGCAAGCCACCAGGTCCAGGACTCAAACTGTAGGCCATGTGAGAGTCCAGTGCCTTAAATGCCATGCCACCTGTTGGCCCCATAACGACTTTATTTTAAACTTTTAACTCTAAAATTGTTATAGGTTTTCAGGACGTCACAGCACAGGGCGTCTGGTATCCCCTCACTACTTTCTCGCACTGACTGCGTCTCACTTAACACCGTACGATTTCTTTTCGCTATAGGGCACATGACCTCACCAGAAAGTCAGAGAAACAGAGAGACAGAAAGCAAGAAATCACCCCCCCCAGGGGGGATGGCCACGCTGCAATCCCTTCTCCTTCATTCTCCTCTCGGGATCTTGGGCACGCATGCACATGCGCCCGGCGTGAGTTTAAGCCACTGGGTCTTGGGACTCAAACCTACATGAGAGTCCAGCGACATAGCCATTACACCAACTGCTGGTCCCAACACTGTACAATTTCAAAAGTAGGAAACTGACATTGGTATGAAGTGTGTACAGTTCTAATTTTTAAACAATTATTAACAATTCTAATTTTAAAGAATTATTTATTTTTGTTCATTATTATTTTTAAAATTTGACCAGATAGACAGAGAGGGTAAGTGAGAAATGAAGTTGTCGGGTCTGAGACTCAAACCATGGTCAACCATGTGGGAGTTTAGCACCCTAACCACCACGCCACCTGCTGGCGCCTGATTCTGTGTAATATTATTACACGTGTAGATTCATGTAACTGCCAGTGTAATTAAGATACTGGCCTGTGGTACCACTGCAAAGATCGTCCTCCTGCTACGCCTTTAAAACCAAACACACTTGTCCCACATTTCCCTCACAAACTCCTGGCACCAGCGGGCCTGTTCTCCATCTCTGCAATTTTGTTATTTCCCAAGTGTTACATAAATGGGATCAAGCATCATTTACTGTAGGACACTTTTCTCGTCTCCGGTGATGCGTTATTTCTTGTGGACTTTTAAATATACGTATTGTAATTATTCCTAGTACTTATCTTTTAATCCAGCACTTGAGAATTTTACAGCTAGGTTTCTATTGCCTAAACGTTTTTCTCTGGACTATGATCACATCTTCCTGTTTCTTGTCACTTCTAGTAATTCTCGATTATGTGCTAGATACATTGAATGCTGCTCTATGGGGACTCTGGCTTCTTGCGTCTGCCCTCAAGTATATTGGGCTTTGTTTTGGTAGTCATAGTACTAAAATATCACCTGGAATGTGTGGTGATACATCTTACATGTCTTGTTAGGATGAGTTTTAGTTTTACCCTTCACCTGAAAGCAATCCTTTACTCTTGTACATTAGTCCCCGACGTAAGACGCGATGTTTGGAGTGTTAGTAGAAAGCCGGTTGTGTTTACCATGCCCCTGAAAGCGGCTGAGCTCTAACTCTCGAGTCTGGCTCCTACTTAGTGGCCAGCACTAAAGTCTGTTCATGTTTTGTTTTCAGCCTTTAACTACTTTCTCCGTCTGTCTCCTTGACGGTTTACCCTCGTAATACCAGTGCTCAGCGCTGGGCCGGAGGGAAGTGCACACTCCAGTTCTGTCTTTTCTGGGACTCACATCTTACTGAGATTTCTGGGAACCCTGCGGGCACTCATCCGCATGTTCACTCCTTGGATCGCTATGACGGGTTTCTGCTGGAGTCCTGCTGATCCACATCATTTTTATTTATTTATTTATTTATTTATTTTTAGAGAGTTTTTTGCTATAGGGCGTGTGCGCTCGCCAGAAAGCCAGAGAGAGACAGAGAGATAGAAAGCGAGAAATCACCCCCCAGGGGGATGGCCACGCCGCAATCCCTTCTCCTCCATTCTCCTCTCAGGATCTTGGACATGCACGCACACGCGCCCAGTGTGAGTTTAAGCCACCGGGTCCGGAACTCGAACCGTGGTCGGCTACATGGGAGTCCAGCGACATTGCCATTACACCAACTGCTGGTCCCAATCCACATCTTTTAGACAGAGTGTGGCCTCGTGTGTGACCCGATTTCACATCAACCCTCCTGTGGAGGGCCGATTCTCTTCTAGTTTCTGCATATTTTCAGTTATTCTCCAATGTTTTCAGCCAGCTTTTTAAAAACATTTCATGTTTGGGGGACACTGTCGGATACAAACAGCTCTGCGCTGTTGTACCGTGGTTGGTTTGTTTTTGAATTTTGGTAAAATTTTGTCTTTTTTTTTTAAAATGAAAATCATTTGTGGAGTTCCAAGTCTAGATTTCCATGAATTTAAAACACATTTTTGTCTCAAGGGTTTCATCTCTTGACAGTTGAAGGATTTTTTAAATACTTTCTCCCTGATTTCAAATGTTAAGCAGTCAGTTCACTGGCCGGTCGGGTGCATGGTGGTAAAGATGCCGGGTCTCACTGGCTGACTGTGGTTTGAGTTCTGGACCCAGGGGCTTGAAAAACACACCAGGTGCCGCTGTGAGTGCCCAATGCCCCGGGAGGAGAATGGAGGAGGGACTGCCACAGAGCTGTTCCCTCGGGGGGTGCTTTCTCACCCTCCCTCTCTCTCTCTCTCTCTATCTCTCTCGCTAGCACGTGTGCCTTATGGCAAAAATCTAAAAAAAAAAGGTCAATTCACTTGAAATAACAGCTTACTGATTTGAGAAACAATGAAATGTTACTACACTTAAACCCAGGATTACTTAATCAATCTATCTATCTATTTATTTATATTTATTTATATTTATTTTTTTGGAGAGGTTTTTGCTATAGGGTGCATGCGCTCCCCAGGCAGATGAGAGACAGAGAGACAGAAAGCGAGAAATCACCCCCTGGGGAGAAGGCCATGCCGCTATCCCTTCTCCTCCTTTCTCCTCTCAGGATCTTGGGCACGCACGCACACGCACCTGGCGTGAGTTTAAGACGCCGGGTCCGGGACTCAAACTGCAGTTGACTATGTAGCCATTATGCTAACTGCCGGCCCCAATTTATTTATGAAATAGAGGTCAGCTGGATGGCAACATTTTTCCTGCTAGCCTGGCACTGAGTTCTCATCGGAGACATCTTGGTCTGGTATGACATGAAGCTCGCCGCTGCCTTCCTTTGTGCCTTAGTGCCTTAGAAAAGTTCTGTGATGTCTTGGTCTGAAATCAAGGCAAAAGCCCACGATGCTTGGTTAGGGTTATTCATTTATTTATAATCTCTATATTATATCCGAATAAATTGATTCCAGTTTGCTTGACTTCTTAATGACTCTTCTAGAGAACATCGCTTTCCCAGCCAACTGGAAGGCCCGGCCTTCTCCTTTCCACCTCTCTAAATTCTACCTGCCTTTGAGAGGCCACCCGGCTCCTGCTTCCTGAATTTCCCTTCCACCGGGCCCAGCCCTTCCCCTGGATTTGCCATCTACACACGTCCCGAGCTGTGCACGGCCGTGTACGCTCAGAGAGCAGCCGAGAGGGAGACAGGGATGGGGAGAAGATGGCCTTGGGGATGAAAATCTTTTTTTTTTTTTTTTTTTTTTTTTTTTTTTGAGAGGTTTTTGCTATAGGGCGCATGCACTCACCAGACAGACAGAGAGAGACAGAGAGACAGAAAGCGAGAAATCAGCCCCCAGGGGGGATGGCCACGCCGCAATCCCTTCTCCTCCATTCTCCTCTTGGGATCTTGGGCACGCACGCACACGCGCCCGGCGTGAGTTTTAAGCCACCGGGTCTGGGACGCGAACCGCGGTCGACTACGTGGGAGTCCAGCGACATAGCCATTACACTAACTGCTGGTTCCCGAAAATGAAAATCTTTTAAAAGCTGGTACGGTTGTAATTGGCACCAGGAAGTTTTTCTTTTAAGTATGCCCCTCAAACTAAACACTGTCCGGCATCATTTTATAATTCCACCACCTCCTAACACTTTCTTTCCCATTGAGGTCAGAGGACACGCCGGTCAGAGGTTGTGCCTGCTCCCCCGGGCCTTGCGCGGTGTCCTGCACAGAAGGTGTTTGCGTGCGGCCGTCCCCGCAGGGCAGTGGTAACCAGCAGCCCTGCAGCGCTGGGAGCCTCAGGGCAGCCCTGGTTTGGCTCCCACGTCAGCCTGAGGATCCCTCCCAGTGTCTGCGCTGGCCGGGAGCCCAAGGAGCGGGAGGGCTGGGGGAAGATCATGGATGACAAGGCCCTGCTGAGGACACTTCGTCTCTTTCTCTCTCTTCTAATAATAATAATAAAAAGACAGAAGAATAAGTTTATTTGAATGAATCATTTTAATCTCGACTGGATTTCAGTTTTCTTTGCCTATAGCTTTCCGAACAGTGCTGGTCCAAATTGGATATCTTACTAAAGATAAAAAAGGTCATCGTTTGGGGACCAGCAGTCGGCGTAATGGCTACGTCGCTGGACTCTTATGTAGTCGACAGCAGTTTCAGTCCCAGACCTGGTGGCTTAAACCTCACACCGGGCGCGTGTGAGTATGTGTCCAAAATTCCAAGAGGAGAATGGGGGAGAAGGGATTGCAGTGTGACCGTCGCCCCTGGGGGGTGATTTCTCGCTTTCTGTCTCTCTGTCTCTCTCTGTCTTTCTGGTGAGCGCATGGGTCCCATAGCAAAAATCTCTCTAAAAAACAATCCATCATTTTCTTCTGCGTAGTTATCCCAGCGTGTTCCACACCGGGGTGCCTGCTGTCTCACTTGGGGCTCTCCTTGCACTGGGCTTCTCTCAGAGCTTCCTTAGGTTCAATCCCGCTGTAAAGCCTCAGGGCTTGCCGTCCCCTGCATCCCGAAGACACGTGGCATGGTTAGCCTCGCAGCACTTGGGCCTCAGGTCCCGTGGTAATTCCTCAGCGAGGTCCTCTTGACCCCCTTAGCCACACCTCCTCCTGCGAATCCGACCCAAGATTCCTCTCGCTCAGTACTCCGTTAGGCTTTCTCATTAGCTCTTCCTAGTCTTGGAGATTATCCTTTTAAATCCTGGTTGTGGGTGTATCGCCTTTATTCTGAGGTTGGAATCTGACCTCCATGATGGCGAGGACCTTTCTTGTATGCTAAGCAGTCCGCACACCCACAGCAGCGCCCAAATGACAAATACTTGAGTCGTCGTGCTGTGTGTTATCTCAAATAGAGTTTGTGGTAGGTACAGTATTTCAATAAATATATAATGGTAGATTGATATCTGTGAAAAATGGCAGAGAGGTAGAGGTTCTGGAGATGTTTCTATTTACTTTTAAAAAGAATTATTTATTTAATTTTATTTATCATCATTATTTTTTTTTTTTGAGAGGTTTTCACTATAGGGCGTGTGTGCTCGCAGGAAAGACAGAGAGAGCCACAGAGATAGAAAGCGAGAAATCATCCCCCTGGGGGGATGACCACACCGCAATCCCTTCTCCTCCATTCTCCTCCTGGGATCTTGGGCACTCACACACACGCGCCCAGCATGAGTTTAAGCCGCTGGGTCCAGGACTTGAACCGCGGCCAACTATATAGGAGTCCAGTGACATAGCCATTACGCTAACTGCTGGTCCCATTATTACTATTTTTTTAATTTGCTATAGGGCATATGTGCTTGCCAGAGACAGAGGGAAAATTGTTTCAAACACTAGACTGTTTTCCAAACTCATTTAGTCTTTACAACTCTGTGACATAGGTACATTATAAAAATGATTATTTTTATTTATTTATTTATTTTGGAGAGGTTTTCGCTATAGGGTGTGTACATTCACCAGAAAGACAGAGAGAGACAGAGAGACAGAAAGCGAGAAATTACCCCCCAGGGAGGATGGCCATGCTGCAATCCCTTCTCCTCCATTTTCCTCTTGGAATCTTAGGCACGCACGCACATGCTCCCGGCATGAGTTTAAGCCACTGGGTCCAGGACTCGAACCATGATCGATTACATGGGAGTCCGGCAACTTAACCATTACGCTAACTGCTGGTCTCGATAATAATGATTACTTTTATAAAGGAGGACACTGATAGCAGAAGTTAGGTAAAGGCTTAAATAGACTCATTTGACTGGAATCATACAGACAGGTAAGTGGCAGGACTGGGAGGCAAACCCAGGCAGCTGGATTCCAGCGTCGTCATAACCACGGTCCTATACGGCCTCATATCCACGCAGAATTGCAGAGTGTGTTCAGAGTAGTTCTTTTATCTCCTTACCAAGAAAACTGGCCTTCATCTACACACAGTTTACAACCAGTTAAGAATAAATACCAATGGCCTTTGGTTGCGTTCCAAGCCTATATAAGTTATTAATCTATATAACTTTCAGCCTAATTCCTGTAATCCTCAGTCCCCAAGTATGTAAAATGAAGGGTTGGTTGAATCTTATTAAAGATAAACATATATATATATATATATATATATATGTATATATATATATATATATATATATATATATATCTGTGTTTCGGAGAGGTTTTTGATATAGGGCGTGTGCGCTCGCCAGAGAGACAGAGAGACAGAAAGCGAGAAATCACCCCCCAGGGGGGATGGCCACACCGCAATCCCTTCTCCTCCATTCTCCTCTCAGGATCTTAGGCACGCACGCACACATGCCCAGCGTGAGTTTCAAGTCCCACCGGGTCTGGGACTTGAACTATGGTCAGCTACATGGGAGTCCAGCGACATAGCCATTATGCTATCTGCTGGTCCTGATGAACTAATATTTTATAAGTAGTCTGTTCGCTTAGGAGCGCCCTGGCACCACGCCGCTGCGAGTTTGGGGAGAGCACTGCGAGGCCAGCTCATACAGTACCTGGACTTTACTCATCTCCAGTTTGTTCTTCTCGGCGCTCTGGTCTTGCTTGCCAGCTCCCTTCTTCTGAGGGCCTTTCCCAAAGAAGATGTAATTTACAAAGGCGTACTCCAGCAGAGCCAGGAAGACGAAGACGAAGCAGCCCATCAGGTAAATGTCGATCGCTTTGACGTAAGGGATCTTCGGCAGCGTCTCCCTGAGGTGCGTGCTAATGGTTGTCATGGTCAGCACAGTGGTGATTCCTGCAAGACAGAGTGACAAAGGCCGCTGATGGCGAAGCTGCCCTTCTGGAACGAGAGGTCGGAGGGCGTTCCCTTACTGCTGCCCAGAAGGGTGGCACAGCATCATAGCCATCGGGCAGAAATGGCAGACATCTGGAAAGGCAAAGCAGCAGGGGCCCGACATAGTGCACCAGTGAATCACAAAAGAGAAGGTGCAGTTAGTGGAGGGTGACGACATTTAAAAAACTGCACAAAGAGAAAAGAAAAGCACATGAAAAGGCAGCTCAAAATCCCATTGGAAGCTGTCAAATGTCCCTCACTCTGTCACGTGGCCACGGCTTCCTTCTCTCAGTGTCTCACTCACCTCCCTCCTGGAACTGTCCTTGTGACACCAGTCTTCACAGCAGTACCTTCCCTACTGCAAGCCAGTGGTCAGTTTGAGGAAATTAGCTGCATTCCAGGAATTTACTATACGCTCAAGTATAAGGTCAGCATTGCATCTTTTTTTTTTTTTTTTTTTTTTGGAGAGGTTTTTCGCTATAGGGCGCGTGCACTCGCCAGACAGACAGAGACATAGAGACAGAAAGCGAGAAATCACCCCCCAGGGGGGATGGTCACGCCGCAATCCCTTCTCCTCCATTCTCCTCTCGGGATCTTGGGCACGCACGCACATGTGCCCGGCGTGAGTTGTAAGCCACCGGGTCCGAGACGCGAACCACGGTTGACTACGTGGGAGTCCAGCGACATAGCCATTACGCTAACTGCTGGTTCCTAAGCATTGCATCTTAACACAGTAATGCACCATGCACAGTGGGAGATCGCCAGAAATGAAACGTATCAGAAAGTGTGTGATTTGCAGCAAGCATCTGTGCATGTCTTAGATATAATATAATCTTGCTTTGGTGTTCCAAATTTGACCTCTGTTTTCTTGGTTCTAGATCTAGAACAAATTAGTTCTTTGATGTCAGAAAAGATCTCTTAAAACATTGAACTTGGTTTTGTTAAAGAAGCTTAAGACTGGGACCAGCAGATGACATAATGGTGGCATCGTTGGACTTCTACGTAGTCGACCGTGGTTCGAGTGCCAGACTTGGTGGTTTGAAACGCACGCTGATCGTGTATATGTGTGTGTGTGCATGCCCAAAGTCCCAAGAGGAGAGTAGAGGGGAAGGGATTGCGGTGTGGCCATCCCCCCAGGGGGTGATTTTTCTCTTTGTGTCTCTGTCTCTCTCTGTTTCTCCAATGACCACATGTACCCTATAGCAAAAATCTCTCTTAAAATAAAAAAAGGAAATTTAAGACTGTAAGCTTATGAAAGGCAGATCCTATATCATCTATTTTGTTAAAGAAAGCATCCTTGGGGAACCAGCAGTTAGTGTAATGGCTATGTCGCTGGACTCCCACGTAGTCGACCGCGGTTCGCGTCTCGGACCCGGTGGCTTACAACTCACGCCAGGCGCGTGTGCGTGCGCGTGCCCAAGATCCCGAGAGGAGAATGGAGGAGAAGGGATTGCGGCGTGACCATCCCCCCGGGGGGGTGATTTCTCGCTTTCTGTGTCTATGTCTCTCTCTGTCTGGCGAGCGCATGCACCCTATAGCGAAAAACCTCTCCAAAAAAAAAAAAAAAAAAAAAAAAAAAAAAAAAGCATCCTTGCTAGTATAATGTTTGTGTGGCCATATTATAAGTGTATTGCACTGACGAGGGAAAAACAAGAACTGGAAAGGAGGCTGGCATCTCGTGGTGACAGCCTGTGTCATAGTGCGGATGTTGACTGCTGTACACTGGGTCTTACAGCTGTGAATGATCTTACATGGCTGTCATAACAGCCTTCCGAGTGGAAGGCAAGTATATTATTTTATAGTTGAGCAAACTGGAATTCTGAGATTAGTTATTTTCTGTACGTCACCCAGTCAAAACAGCGAGCAAATGTTCAACAATATTTAAAATAAGCAGAGAGATGAGAACTTGATGGGGAACAGAAAGTAGCAAAGTGAAAAAAGAAAAATAGCTTAGTATTAACTTGTCTATAAGATTATTCTAGATATATGTGTTCTCTGATGAACTTTTAGAAGATAAAGTAGAAAGCCAAGACGCCATAATATGACTTAAATCAGAGAAGAGCTGAGTGTGCTAGACTGGGTATACAGTGCCATCATGAGTGGTCTTACCACTTTAAATTTAACTTAATAGATTTCTAGGTAATGGGCTTTACAGAAAGGAACACTTAGTTGACAAATTCATTCATTGCACTCCTGCTTCCTTTCTTTGGTTTATTTACTTATTTATTTAGGATTTTTTTCTATAGGGTGCATGTACTCATCAGAGAGCGAGAGACAGAAAGAGAAACCGAAGTGGAAATCACCCCCCCAGGGGGGATGGCCAGGCCACAATCCCTTCTCCTCCATTCTCTCTCAGGATTTTGGACAAGCCGGGTCCAGGACTTGAAACACAGAGTTGGCCATATGGGATCCAGTGCCTTATCTCTCATAACATCTTCTGGCTCTCCTTGGTTTAGTTTTTTAGGAAAAAGGGATTAGTACATAAATGTCCTCTAAAATCGCATATATTGGGGACCAGCAGATGGCGTGGTGGTTAAGGCACTGGACACTCCCACATGGCTGACCACGGTTCAAGTCCTGGACCTGGTGGCTTGCTTTCTCACTTTCTCACTTTCTTCTCTCTCTGGTCGAATTTAAATAAATAAATAAATAATAAATCTTTAAAAAAATTAAAAATAAAATCGCATATATTTAAAATATCTCAGGTTTTTACATTCCAAGCGATGGGTTAAGCCAGCACTTCTGTGCATTGACCCCTCCGATATTGCCTCTCAAAGTAGCATTGGTCTGAGGCTGGAGGGGTAAGAGAAGCACAGCTCGTGAGCCTCCTAGCTATTCCCTGGTGTGAGTCACCCAGAGTCTTCTCCTTACCACAGTGTGTGCACACATCACAGCCACACTCAAACAATACGTGTGATCTATGCGTGTGAGGCGATACACTGCTTTCTTTCCAGTGTTCAAAAGTTGCCGAGGGGCTGCACAGCCCTGACCATGAGCCCTGTCTTCAGCCAGTAAAAAGGAGCTGCAGAAATGACAGTTACGGCGTAAAAGGCTTTGCTGATGCCCCCTCCAGTCTAGTCTGAGAGAGAGGTCATATGCTAGCTTAGACAGAAGGGATACTTGTGAGTGTGTGTGTGCACAGGCGTGCGTGTATGTGTGAGCGCACGTGTGCGTGTAACAGAATCAGCCTCTGAAAGTGAGTGCTGAAACGCCTCTAGGATCAAATAATGAGGCAGATCTGCCCATGAGCAGATCCACCAGACAGACCTTACGCAGTGTAACTTTCCAAGGACGCTTTAAAGTCTGAACTCTCGCTTGTCAGCTTCCAGCCCCTCTTCAGGCAGCAGGGTGAATTCCGGGCTTCGTCCCCCCAAGGATAGATCATGTTTTATTCTGTCTGGATCACCGATCACTCACAGAGCTGACGAGTTGTGTGTGCCTTTCCAAGTACGATGAGCTCCATTTAAAGACGACTCGGCTTGATATGAACTAACTTTCTTTAATATTCAGATGATAGTATTTCCACCCATCGACATAGCTCGTTAATAGTTGTGAGGTTTAGCTTTCTGCAGCATCATTTGAAAATAATGCACTGTAAATGTTTTCCACTCTAATAAAATGGGACCAAAGAAGATGTCTTCATAAAGTCAGGACAATTAAGTGTGATAAAACATATAAAATATACTCTGCAAAGCACTTACACAAAATGTACTCTAAGATTTTTCTTTCTTTGGGTAAAACCGTAAAAAGATAATACATTGTAAACCATTCATTGTAAACACGCTTGTGCTTAGACGTCTTCTATTCACATACCACGAGGTAATGCAGTTCTTTGGTTTGCTATCAGAGAGCTCATGCCTATAATTCTTAAAATCGGTTATTTGTTGGCAAGTGAGACCTACCGGCTCTCCGAGTGCCGGAATGCCTTACCTAGCGCCACCCTGGCTGCAGAGGCATCGTAGTTGATCCAGAAAGACACCCAGGACAGGATGGTGATCAGCGTGGAAGGCATGTAGGTCTGCAGGATGAAGTAGCCGATGTTCCTCTTCAGGCGGAAACTGAGTGACAGTCGTGGGTACGCCCCTGAGTTCAAAAAAGAAAAAAAAAGATGAAAAGATAGAAGGAAAAAGCAGGTCAGCGTCCCACCAGAGCCAGCCCTCCCTCACAGCACCCGGAGCTCTGTGTGGGGCGACGGCCTGACCTGTCGTAAACTCCACCTTCTTGGACACCATCTTGTAGTCCACGATGGAGAACTGAGGAAGCTCGATTTTATTGACTCCAGTTACGGCTGCTTCTCCTCCGTTCCAGTAAAACTCGATGTCGTCGGTGGTGTAGCCGTCTGAAATAGAGCACAGCCAGCGTGTTCAGTAGCGCTCAGTGGTCCGGAAATTCATATCTGTATCTTCTATGTGTGTGTGTGTGTGTGTGTGTGTGTGTGTGTATTAGAGTTTTTTTTTTTTTTTCCCCTATATGGCTAATGCACTTGTCAGAGAGACAGAGAGAGACAGGGAGACAGAAAGTGAGAAATCACCTCCGGGGCGGGGGGTGGGATGGCCAAGCCACAGTCCCTTCTCCTCTACTCTCCTTTTGGGATCTTGGGCACGCACGCACACGGCCTGGTGTGAGTTTCAAGGAGCTGGGTCTGAGACTCAAACCACAGTCCACTACATGGGAGTCCAGTGCCTTAATCACGCTGCCACCTGCTGGCCCCTGGAATTCATCCTGAAGACAGCCTGAGAGCTGGCGGGAAGATGCAGACGACGGGGTTGTGCGGCTTTGCGTCGGGCGGCATGGAGCTCTCAGTTCGAGGACCGTGTCTGATGGGCTGGCCGTGGCCTCGCTGAGAAAACCCGTGGCTTCGGTACACAGAAGCTCTGGATCATTTCGTAGTACCTGGTGTCAGTGCCGCAGACTCACTCTCAGTGTCTCAGTGGCCCTCTTGTTAAAGGAGCGGATGGGGCCAGCCGGTGCCCTGGTGGTTAGGGAGGCTGGATCCCACCTGGCTGACCGTGAGGTTTGAATTCCAGACCTGGTGGCCTAGAAAACATGCCAGGTGCATGTGCTTGTGTGTCTACAGTCCCCAGAGGAGAATGGAAGAGAAGGGACTGTGGCATGGCTCTGCCCCTGGGGAGAGAAGGGGGTGTGCTTTTTCATTTTCCCTCTCTCTTTTTTTTTTTCTCTCTCTGGTGAGCCTTCATGCTCTCTGGCAAAATTATTAAAAAAAAAAAACCCTGGAAATTGGCTGAATTTTAGGTTCCTGAGTATGGATTTTGGATTTGCATTATTTAACACCAATAATGACACTAACAAGTAATTTTCCATAAAAGTTATTTAATTCCATTTGTTATTATTATGATTTTAATTAGACCAGAGAGAGACAGAGAGAGAGAGAAAGTGAGAAAGCAAGCTGCCAGGTCCGGGACTTGAATCACAGTCAGCCATGCGCGAGTCCAACACCTTAACCACTATGCCATTTGCCAGCTCCCCACACTAACAAGTAATAATAAATGAGTATATATTTGTTAAAAGGGGAGGATAAAGCTGGAATCAACAGTGGTGTGGTGGTTAAAGCACTGGGTCCCACATGGCCAGCTGTGTAGTTTGAGATCTGGGCCTGAAGCTTAAAACTCACACCAGGCACATGTGCGTGCGTGCCCAAAATCCCAAGAGGAGACTGGAAGAGAAAGGACTGCGGTGTGGCCATGCCCCTGGGAGGTGATTTCTCAGTTTCTCTCTGTCTCTGTCTCTCTCTCTGGCAAGTGCATGTGCCTTAGCAAAGACTAAAAAAAGAAAAAAAAAGAAAAAGGAGGGGGGAATAGAAAGAGTGAAAGGATGGAAGGATGGAGTGTAAGACTAGATTTGTACATTTCCATTAGATGAGCAAGATATTTAAAAAATAAACATACATTTATTTAAAAAAATTAGGAAAGCCTCTATTCATATCCTTTTATTTTAGCTAATATTATTATAACTAATATGTAGGCAAACATTTCAGCAACTATATGAGTTGTTTTCTTTATTCACAATAGAGGAAGTATGTATGTGTGTGTGTGAGAGAGAGAGAGAGAGCGAGAAAAGAGTACCCTCCACGGCTGGCCACGCCACAATCCCTTCCCCCGCCCTCCGCCCATCAGCTCTGAGCACGTGCAGGCGTGCCGGGCGTGTCCAGGTGGACCAGGCTGGGAGTCCACCACGCTCGCCAAGGAGGATCCAGCCTCTCTCGAGCATCTCATTACTGCTAAAGGTTTCTATTACCGTCATCACAGGAATGTAAGACATTCTAATCTATGCACACCCATGGCCTTATTTCAGGGGGTGTGGACCAAAGCTGTCTTAACTATGCTACTTTAAACAGTTTACCTTCTCTTCAAAATGCTCTTTTTGAATTCTTACCCTTGAACTTATTGAATTTACAATTGTTTAATATTTGTGAGTTTTTTGTTTTTTGGAGAGGTTTTTGCTATAGGGCGCGTGCGTTTGCCAGAAAGACAGAGAGAGACAGAGAGACAGAAAGTGAGAAATCACCCCCTAGGGGGGATGGGCACGCCACAATCCCTTCTCCTCCATTCTTCTCTCGGGATCTTGGGTATGCACACACACGCGCCTGTCGTGAGTTTAAGCCACCAGGTCTGGGACTTGAACCGTGGTCGACTACATGGGAGTTCAGCGACATAGACATTATGCCAACTGCTGGTTCCAATATTTGTGAGTTTTAATCACCCTATAAATGTTATTGTTTCTTGTAATAGCTTCCATTTTAATTTTTCTGTTTAGGAAAATAAAGAAATAATTTTTAAGCTTATTTATTTATTCCACCAATTTTAGAGTCAGAGAGAGACACACATACAGAGATACCACCCCACAAAAGTCTACACCCCACGATCCACTCCCAGCCCAGCCAGCCCCAATCGCAGGGACCAGAGTAGCTTATATGTCTAGGGAGGTCACCATGGAGGAGCTCGGAGCCTTTCCGCGTGGCTCAGCCAGCCTCAGAGTCACTTCCCTGCTGTACTGAGGTCTGGCCTTATTTCATCTCTTTCTAGGTCCGAGAACTTGCCTTCTCTACAAGGATGATCTGGACCCAGTCACCCATTCCACAATGACCCAGTGTGGAGTAGGAATGGGAGCTACTTCTCCTACATATACTTGCTATGGACTTATAATGATCTACTCGGAACTAACTGGCATATTGGGGGTTTATACTAAAATAGAATATGACTCTGTGAGACTGTGATTATTTTTCTTCTTTCTTGTTTTTAATTTATGATAGGTTGTGTGTGCACTTAGAGGAGGAGAGGGGGAGAGGGAGACCCGTCACAGGGCCGTGGAGCTCGGTCCTCTTCCTCCAGCCCTCGGGCCCACAGAACCCTGGCTCTGTGCACAGCGCCTGGTGTGTTTCACACTGCGCTTCAGGGACTCGGCCACGGCTGGCTGTGGCTTCTCTCCCCACAGACCGGCATGCTGCTAGCCGCGCTGCACAGGCTGGGCGGACAGATTCTTGAGAATCTGATAAAAACGTACGAAAGTTGCACAGGGCGGAGAAATATAGAGAGACAGATGAGTAAATAGACAGACAGACAGACGCAACTTGATGGCTTACTTAGGAGACTGTGGCCTCCATTCATGGACTCAAGCCTCCTTTCCCAGGAGAAATGGCTGAGGACAACATGGCAGAGAACAAAATCATAGAGATTTGGAAAGCATGAAAAAAAAAAAAAAAAGGCTTGGAAAAGCTCATCTAGACGATGTAAAATAAGAATCGTGGTGTTTCCTAAAGGAGAGGATATAGAGGAGGGACTGTCGGAAACAAGAAGAAAACACAGATTGTCGTGGGCTTAATGAGTAAACTGTTCTGCAGATCGAAGGACTCATTACATCAGGTGATCCTGACCTCACTCCTGAACTCCAAGGGTAAAAGAAGAATCTTACAATCTTCCAGGCAGAGTACAAGAGGAGAGTATTAGACTTCTTATATGCTAGTCTGAAAAAGAAAAGATTATAGAGTGGGCCAGCTGGTGGCGGGGTGGTTAAGGTGGCTGGATCCACACGGCTGACTATATGGTTGGAGTCCTGGACCTGGCGACTCGAAAAATACACTGGGCTTGTGTGTGTGCATGCTGAAAACCCCAAGAGGAGAATGAAGAAGGGGACTGCAGCGTGGCCATTCCCCCTGAGAGATGCGTTCTCACCTTCCTCTCTGATCTCTCTCTCTATCTCTGTCTAGCAAGCACATATGCCCTATAACAAAATTTAAAAAGAAAAAAAAAGAGATTACGGACTAACGTCTATAGAACATCTTGAATACAAGCCTAATTTTGAATAGGAAGACTCAGCATCATAAATTCATTTATAATTGAATATGATTGTCTGACAATGCTGGTGAGCTTTTTGTTTTGGGAACTAGGCAAAATGATTCTTAAGTGAAAAGAAAAATCAGATCATCCAAGAAAACTCCAACACGATTCGAGAAAGAGCAGCAGCTAGCCCTGCTGGGAGTCACGCGTCATAAAGCCTCGATTATTACAGTAGAGCGATTTGGTTCCGGTGTTAGAGCAGAGAGAGAAATCAGCGGGCCACAGTAGGAAACTCAAAAGTAGAGCCAAATATGCAGGAGGATTTACTATTTGATAAAATACTAAATATTTTAGGCACCTCAAATATTTAGGGAAAAGACAGTTTAGTAAATCGTGCTGGAAAACTACTAGGAAAATTAGTTTGGACCTATATTTTATGACATGAACTGTCATAAAACTCACACGGAATGCAGAGCCAGCCCGGAAATACAACCGCGCACCCAATCTAACAAAACACGAGGGAATCACTTTATAACTTGGCATGGAGGAGGCCTTCCTAATAACGACAGCTAATACAGAAACCTTAAAAAATTGACACACACAACTACATTTTTAAATGTGGCAACAAACCCCAAAATTAACTCAAAAGCAAATAAGAGACAAAATGAACAGACCCACTAGTGCAGCGGGAATCCTGTGCCTCCCAGAACGAGGCCACACGGCAGGTCCCGGCTGGACTCCTGGTTCTGCGGACGGCGGGTGGCTGGTCTGCCCCTATAACCCTTGGCACGAGGGGCATGGTACAGTGACATGCTGCCTTGAAGCGATTACTAAATAAACACAATTCAGGGGCCGGTAGTGGTTCAGCTGCTGAACTCCCACAGGGCCAACTGTGGTCTGAGTCCTGGACCGGGTGACTTGAAAATCACACCACGCATGTGTGTGAGCACCCAGAATCCCGGGAGGAGAATGGAGAAGCGATCACAGCATGGCCACCCCCGGGGGTGAGTTCTCACCTTCCCTCTCACTTTCTCTCTCGCGTGCGCCCTATGGCAAAAACAAAACAAAACAAAAACTCAGTGCATATGGCAAATAAGGATTCATCTTCTTCAAACATAAAAGCTTCCAATATGACTCTGTAGCCTGGTGGTTAAGGCAGTCAGGCCTCGAATGGCCAACTGAGCAGTTCAAATCCCAGCCCCTGGGGCTTAAAAATATGCTCGGTAGGTGTGTGTCCCCCAAATCCTGACAGGATGAGAACTAGACAAGGGATTGCAGTAGGACCATGCCCGTTGGAGGGTGCTTTCTCCCTCCCTATCTCTGGCAAGTGTATGTGCCCCATGGGGGGAATAAAAAGTAAAAGAAAAAAGGACCAAAACCTAGTGACAAAATAGGAAAAAAAATGAAGAGTTCATTGAAAAAGTAAAAACTCCAACCTCTTTCTGAATAACAGTACTACAAATTAAAATGCAAACTATACCAAGATACCTTTTTTGGCATCATAGCTTGGCAAAAGTCCACAAAGTAACAGCACAATGTCTGCGGAGCATGTGGGGAAGCAGACACTCCTGCGTTGCTGGTGAGAGGAACTTGGTAAAGTGCACACAGGACACAGGTTCGCTTTAGCCATTGCTGTGTAAGTACATATACTCTGTGGCCTAGCAAGTCCTGTTCCGTAAATCTGTCCCACAGAGTGAACTGAATTGAAGAATGTGAATGCAGGATCGTTCATCAAAGTGCTTTCTCTAATAGCAAAATATGTGAAACCATCTAAGTGTCCTTCACTGGAGGGGTTGTAAGTACACTACGGTGCATTAATGGAGTGTTGTGGGGTTCCCACCCCCTGTGCCGTGGAACAGTACCCGTCTGTGGCCTGTTATGCATTGGGCCACACAGCAGGAGGTGAGCAGTGGGAGAGTGAATGAAGCTTCATCTGTGTTTACAGCCTCTCCCCATCTCTCACAGTACCCTGAGCTCCGCCTCCTGCCAGATCCGCAGAGGGATACGATTCTCATAGAAACCCCCAGATGGAACTGTCTAGTTGTAGGAAAATAAGCTCAGGGCTCCCACTGGCTCTGCATCATGGTGAATTGTATAATTCTTTCATTTCTTATTGCAATTTAATAAGAATAATATAAAGTGCACAATAAATGGAATGCACTGGAATCATTCTATGATCATTCCTCCCCTCCCCCATTTGTAGAAAAAGTATCTTCCATGAAATCTGTCCCTGGTGCTGAAAGATTGGGGACTCCTTGATTATTACAAATATTCTTAAAATGAGGATGGAGAGGCCCGGTGGTGTGGAGGTTAAGGTGCCTGAATCCCACGTGGCTGACTCTGCAGTTGGGGTTCCAAACCTGATAGATTGAAAAACAGGCCAGGTACATGTACGTGCATGCCCAAAATCCCAAGAAGAAAATGAGAAGGAATTGTGGTGTGGCTATCCCCTGGGGATTTTTCATTTTCACTCTCTCTCTCTGGTGAGCACATATGCCCTATAGTAGAAATGAAACAAAACAAAACAAGGATATTCTTGTATATAAGCATCTCTTTTTAATTTAAAAAACAAAATTTTATTTTAAAAGCCTAAGTGTATAATAATAATATCTTTAACAAGCTAATATGTATGTGAAAGTTTTGGGCAAAGTAAAAGCACTTTTGCATATACTTGTATCTGTATTAAATGCTGTGGGTAGGGGACCTGCAGGCATGGTGGTCAAGGTGCTGGATCCCACATCGTTGACTGCGTTTGAGTCCTGGACCCAGTGGCTTGAAAATCAAGCCATGCACGTGTGTGTGTGTGTGTGTGTGTGTGTGTGTGTGTGCCCAAAATCCCAGGAGGAGAGTGGAGCAGGGATTGTGGTGTGGCCATCCCCCTGATAGATGATTTCTCACTTTTTCTCTCTTGGTCTCTGTCTGTCTCTGGTGAGTGACGGCACCCTCTGGAAACAAAACAAAACAAAGAAACAAAAGCTCTGGATGCACAGATAACAAAATAATAACAATTATTTCCTTTGAGAGGAACTCGATAGATAATAGGAATGGGGGAAATTTTTTCACTATATACTTTAAAAATTTTCACACTTTCCTACTTATATTTAATTGTCACAGATCTTTATGGCTTACAATATGGTTTTTCAAAGCAGGGATACAATGATAATCAAACCAAGGATACTACTAGGGAGACCACTTTCAACAGAGAACCTTACATTCTTGTTCCGTGCTTTTTCTCTGAGCTCCTCATACCCCCACCACTGTCCACCCCCCACCACCCCACACAGTATCTACGCCTGTTCTCCACGGAAAGATTAGAATGCTATATACTTTTTCGTATTTTCTGACTTTAAATCATGTGCATGTATTTAGAATTCAAGAAATCTGAATCAAAGTAATCCTTGGAGTCCTATCTATCTTTTGCACAGGAACAACCAGGATTCAAATATACACCCCCAATGTGACAGGGAACAAACACAGAAGGGTTTATTTGGGGACACCGTGTGGCCAGAGGCAACGGCTCACAAGCTATTGTCCAAGTTCTCATAAACCCACAGCCAGGGCCCTCCGAGGAAAGCTGGGTGCACAGTGGCTGTGTGCTGTGGAGAGGACCCGTCCTGCGTTGCTGCCTATGCGCCGTGCTAGAGGGCCGGGGGACGTTTGTGTGACCTGGCGATGGTGACAGGGGGACGTCCTAGGGAGGGGGCAGCCTGGTCCAGCAGGGCTAGCCCTGGGAGCGTAGAGCTGGGCCGGGCTGTGCCCTGTGAGCTTGGCTCTGGTCTGTCTCTGTCTGGAGAAGGAGTGAGCTGCCAGCTCTCTTTGGACCTTCTCTCCTCAGAGATATAAAATTGCTCTTCTATCAAGTAACACCAAATTGGATCTGTTAAAAAATATTCACACTCCCAGGGCCAGCAGGTGGTGTGATTGTGAAAGAGGCTTGAAAAACATGCTGGGCACATGTGTGTGCATGCCCCAAATCCCGGGAGGAGAATGGAGAAGGGGTGGCGGACAGGCCATCCTCTCTGAAGGGCGACTTTTCACTTTCCCTCAGTCTGTCTCTCTCCAGTGAATGTACCACATGCCTAAGGCAAAACGTAAAAAAAAAATAAATAAATAAAAAAATTCAATCCCCATAGATAAAAACAAACCAGCCGGCTTGGAAGAGCTCCAGATGCTAGTCAGGCCTGGAAGAATTCCTCCCAGGGACCTTTTCATACGATGAAAAACACCTCAGCCACATTCACTCAGGAAGATGTGGGCAGCTGAGTTTTCTCCCCGAAGGGAGCGGAAGGAAGAGTGCGATTTAGTTTAAAACATCCCTGGAAGGAGCCAGACAGCGCCGCCCAGATGGAAAGCTCTCTCTCGTCTGCGCCTGGCTTTGGGCTCAGTGGCTTCTCCTCACTCCTCACTCACTCTAGCGGCTGAGGCGGCTCCCGCTCCTACTTCACATACCACACGCGCATGGCCGTGCTGTCCTGCACCGGACTGCACGTGCTTTGGCTTTTAGTTGGCAATATAGAATATTTGCACTCTAGGTACTTGCTAGGGAGGAGGTTCATTTTTATTTATTTTTTTTAGTTTTTTGCCACAGGGCATGTGCACCTGCCAGAGAGAAACAGACAAAGACAGAGAGAGGGAAAGTGAGAAATCACTCCCCAGGGGGTTGGCCACACTGCAGTCCCTCCTCCTTATTTCTCCTCCTGGGATTTTGGGCACCCCCCTCCCCAGAATGATTCTAAAGCCTCCCGGTCCGGGACTTGAACTGCAGTTGGCCCTGTGAGAGTCTAGTGCCTTAACCACCACGCCACCTGCTGGCCCCAGGAGGACGTTCTTAAGCACAGCATCTAGGTAGCTGTGCAGAGAGAAGCACTATTTGTAGATCTGAGGCTGAACAGGGACTTGGTCCTGGTTCCAGTCTGGGACAGAAGTACCGTTGATAGAAAGCCTCTGGCAGCACCCGCCTCTGCTGTGCGTAGTGACCTCGGTGGGTCGTTCCCCGTGGCAGAAAGCCGGGACGGATGGAGGCAGCCTCAGAGCCACGCAGGGCACCTGCTGGCTCGCATCCCTTTCCTAAGGGACCTAACGTGAGGCGTTTGCCGACTCTTCTCCCCGGCTGGAGACAATCTCCCATCTTCCTGGATACCCATCGAGACACCTGCTGAAGCCCCTGACACCTCGTTCTTCCAGTGGCAGCTCAAACTCACCCCGCTCTCTACGCTGGCAAGGCAGATGAATGGAAACCATATTCAACATCCTAATACACTGAGAAAAAATTGCCCGAGGATGCATGTGTTTGCTAGAAAGAGACAGAGAGAGGAGGAGAGAAAGCACCCTCTGTGGGGCATGATCTCACTGCAAACCCTTCTCCTTCATTGCTCCCCACTTTTGGGGTCTTGGGTACCCTTGCACACATGCCCAACATGTTTTCCAAGCTGCTGGCTCTGGGACTCCAACTGCACAGCCCCTCGTGTGGATTCCAGGTCACGTACCCACCAGGCCACAGGCTGGCCCCGATACACACGCCTCTAAAAAAATTTTACTAATTTTTAAAATGATTACTTTTTTGCTATAATTTCTAATTTTCATAATAGTTATGAGGCACAGTGTGGCTTTAAAATATATGTATCCTTGTGTATTGATCAGATCTGGGCAGTGAACACGCCTGCCGCCTTAAGCGGCCATCCGTCCTTCGTGCTGTTGTTTTATACGCCTGAAATCACTCTTCGGTTTTGAACCGGCACCGATTACTGTTACTCTGCGGCCGACGCACATCTCCGGAGTGCCGGCCGAGTGCCAGCACCAGCCTGGGCAGGAAGACAGGCCCCAGGCCCTGAGTGTCAGGACCTTGGTGTCTAACGGAGTCTGGAGCGAACTGTCGCCCCGAGGGAGTGAGGGTGGACTTCGCAGATGAGTGGAGCAGTCCCGCTTGGAAGAACGAACGGCATGCAGAGCGGGTAACACGCCCGCGGAATACCCTGAAGTTCGATGACGTCAGTGGGAGATCAAGATTCTTTTTCATGACAGTGTGTGCTTGCTCTCGTGAGAGTGAGACAGAAGAGCACCCATCACAGTCCGACTGCCCTGCCACCCCTCCCTCCAGCCCCTGCACACCATATCCTGGGCATTTGCACACGCCTCGTCTGTCAGGTGGTCTGGGCTGGAGATTTGAACCGTAGCCATGTGGGACCCGGCCTCTCCAGCAGCTCCTTACCACTACACCATGGAGTCAGCCCAGAAATTGGGATTTTTTCCTGAGTAATTTACTGGATGAACAATTCGGTTTTAGCAAAAGAACCGAACTTATGGGTCAAAACCAAATAATACAAACTCTATACAATCCTCCAGTATTTCAGTGTGCAAAGGCAAAACCGGGGCAAGCAGAGGCAAGAGAAGCCCTCACAGCCTGTAGGAAAGGAGTGTGCAGACGTGCAGGGCTCCAGTCCCGTCCTTCCTGCTCCTGGCTGACTTTCTTTTTTTTTTTTTTTTCTTTATTATTATTGTTATTATTATTATTTATACATTCAATTGTTATACATCCTTTAGATTGTAAAGAGACTTTACGCAGCATGATATACACCTCAGTCCAGTCGAGAACACTATACACATCCTCATAAACAGATAAACCATATCTGTGTCCCACAAATATGTCCCATCTTTTAATTGGGTTTCTTCCGGGTAAGCTGCTTGAGTGCTCTATGTATTCTGGTTATCAGTCCCTTATCTGCAGCACAGTTAACAATTAAATTGTTATCTCCTCTCCATTTCCCCCCCAAATTATCTTTCCTGCTTTTCCCCTCCCACACTCTCCTTCCACTTTGCCTCTAGTGTCCATAAGAATTTTCAATGCTTTTATGTCCTCTAGTCTTTCAGTCTCTACCCTAGAGTGTAGACAGTTAGTATATGTTAAGTGGAGATATACAATTTGTCTCTTTCATAGCCTGACTTGCTTCACTCAGCAACAAATCTTCCATATTTGTCCACGTGTTTTTTATAGCTGAATAATATTCCATGGAGTATATGTGCCACATGTGTTCAATCCATTCATCTGTTTGTGGACATTTGGGTTGGTTCCATGTCTTAGCGATCGTGAATAGTGAGTGCTGCAATAAATATAGCCATGTAAGCGCTTTTCTGACTGAGTGCTCTCCTGCCCTTTGGGTAGATACCCAGGAGTGGGATTGCTGGATCATATGGTAGTTCTATTTGCAGATCTTTGAGGAACCTCCATATTGTTCTCCACAGTGGCCGGACCAGTTTACATTCCCACCAACAATGTAGGAATGCTCCCCTTTCACCACATCCCCACCAGCACTTACTGTTTTTTAATCTTCACCATTCTGTCTGGGGTTAGGTCATAGCTCATTGTGGTTTTGATCTGCATCTCCCTTACGATGAGGAATGTTGAGCATTTTTTCATATGCTTTTTGGCTGTTCATATGTCTTCCTTAGAAAGTTGTTTATTCAGCTCATTTTCCCGTCTTTTAATTGGGTTAATCATTTTCTTCTGGATAAGCCACTTGAGTGCTCTATGTATTCTGGTTATCAGTCCCTTATCTGAGGCACAGTTAACAAAAATTCTCTCCCATTCCGAGGGTTGTCGATTCACACTAATTACGGTGTCCTTTGCTGTGCAGAAACTTCTTAATCTGATGTAATCCCACCCGTCTATTTTGGGGATTATTGCCTGTGCTTTGGAGGTCTTGCTTAAGAAGTCTTTGCCTACTCCCATGTCTCCCAGAGTTTTCCCAGTATTTTCCACTAGTGGTTTTATAATTTACAGTCTTAGGTTTAGATCTTGGACCCACTTTGAATTGATTTTTATTAATAGTGAAAGATAGGGGTTTGTGTTCATCTTTCTACATATGGATCCCCCACCCCCTGAGCCCAGGGCTAGCCAGGTAGGTAAAGGCCCACATATGGATCCCCCACCCCCTGAGCCCAGGGCTAGCCAGGTAGGTAAAGGCCCACATATGGGTACCCTCACCCCCTGAGCCCAGGGTTAGCCAGGTAGGTAAAGGCCCACATATGGGTACCCTCCCCCCTGAGCCCCCAGGTAGGTAAAGGCCCACATATGAGAGCCCAGGGCTAGCCGGGTAGGTAAAGGCCCACATATGGGTACCCTCACCCCCTGAGCCCAGGGTTAGCCAGGTAGGTAAAGGCCCACATATGGGTACCCCACCCCCTGAGCCCAGGGCTAGCCAGGTAGGTAAAGGCCCACATATGGGTACCCCACCCCTGAGCCCAGGGCTAGCCAGGTAGGTAAAGGCCCACATATGGGTACCCCACCCTTGAGCCCAGGACTAGCCAGGTAGGTAAAGGCCCACATATGGGTACCCCACCCCCTGAGCCCAGGGCTAGCCAGGTAGGTAAAGGCCCACATATGGGTACCCTCACCCCCTGAGCCCAGGGTTAGCCAGGTAGGTAAAGGCCCACATATGGGTACCCCACCCCCTGAGCCCAGGGCTAGCCAGGTAGGTAAAGGTCCACATATGGATCCCCCACCCCCTGAGCCCAGGGCTAGCCAGGTAGGTAAAGGCCCACATATGGGTAGCCTCACCCCCTGAGCCCAGGGCTAGCCAGCTAGGTAAAGGCCCACATATAGGTACCCCACCCCCCGAGCCCAGGGCTAGCCAGGTAGGTAAAGGCCCACATATGGGTACCCCACCCCTGAGCCCAGGGCTAGCCAGGTAGGTAAAGGCCCACATATGGGTACCCCACCCCTGAGCCCAGGGTTAGCCAGGTAGGTAAAGGCTCACATATGGGTACCCCCACCCCCCGAGCCCAGGGCTAGCCAGGTAGGTAAAGGCCCTCATATGGGTAGCCCCACCCCCTGAGCCCAGGGCTAGCCAGGTAGGTAAAGGCCCACATATGGGTACCCCACCCCCCGAACCCAGGGCTAGCCAGGTAGGTAAAGGCCTACACCCCCCTCCTGCTCTTTCCTTTCCCTCCAACTTTTTCTTCTCTTGAAAACAAACAGACATACAAACAAACCCAGCTTTTCTGTCCCCTTCCCCGTGCTTTTAAATTGCTAGTTTTTGTCTCTTACTCTCAGCCAGGACAGAATCCATCTAGCCAGCTCCATCTCTGCTGTCCCTTCCTTTTCTTCCTATTTCTTCACTTTTTCTTATTCCTGGTTGACTTTCATCAGCTCAGTTATATGCTCATCTCGAACAAAGCACAGAACATGCTGAGTTTTACTTGGCTTGTTCATCCTTCTCTCACTAGGTTTCTTCAAGTTATGGCCTGGCTCTCATTTATTTTTTTTTATTGTTTAATTTCTTTAGAGAGGTTTTTGCTATAGGGCGCGTGCGCTCACCAGAAAAACAGAGAGAGACAGAGAGCGAGAAATCACCTCCCCCAGGGGGGATGGCCACGCCACAATCCCTTCTCCTCCATTCTCTTCTTGGGCTTTTGGGCATGCACACACAGTGCCCAGCATGAGTTTAAGCCACCAGGACCAGGACTCGAACCATGGTCAACTACATGGGAGCCCAGCGACATAGCCATTACGCCAGCTGCTGGTACCATCATTTATTTTTGTACCTCTGTGCCTGTGGACCAAGTCCGCAGCATATAGTCAACATCTGGCCATGTAGTAAATAGTGGGATATGCAGGTGGTAAGGAACATTGACACTGTCCTTCTCTCGTGGATCTTATAAACTGTGTCTAAAAGTGCTGAATGTTGCATCAGATCTCTTGTCAAATGCCACCAACCTTAACTGGAGGACAGCAGGCCTTCCACACTGAGCTCTCCTCCTCCTTCCCTCCCTCCCTGACTGTCCAGCTGGGCCCCGTGAACATCTGGTCATGTTCCCTCACCTCATGGGATTGGCTCGTGGCCAGGCCGTTCTGGAAGTGTGCTCACTCCCCCATGGTCGGAGGCATTGAATGAAAGTACGAGCTCTTGGGATCAGCAGTTAGCGTAATGGCTATGTCGCTGGACTCCCACGTGGTCTATCGCAGTTCGTGTCCCGGACCCGGTGGCTTAAACTCACGCCGGGCGCGTGTGCATGCGTGCCCAAGATCCCGAGAGGAGAATGGAGGAGAAGGGATTGTGGCGTGGCCATCCCCCCTGGGGGTGATTTCTCACTTTCTATCTCTCTGTCTCTCTCTGTCTGGCTGGCGAGTGCACGCGCCCTATAGCAAAAACCTCTCCAAAAAAAGAAAAAAAAAAAAAAAAAAAAAAAAGAAAGTACGAGCTCTGGCTTGTAGGGTCTGTATGCAGGATCCAGACCCCTGTCGTGGAGGTCGGGCGTCTGTGCGCACCTCACAGGTGATGACGTGCTCTGTGACCATAACTCCTGTAACCTGAGCTGCTGGCCTGTGCTCTTGGTGGCCCGGCGGTCAGCCAAGCATCCTGTGCCAGTCAGGAAACTCATGCCTTCCCCTGCTGGACCCCCGGTGTGTTCTTCGGAGCCAATAAATGTGACAGGCAGGTCCTCTCAGATTTGGGGCTCCCCTTCCACTTTACAACCAAGCACCAACCTACGAACGTGTCTCTGCTCTTCGGGGAACATGCATGTATGGAGTGCCGGCCATCCGGGAAGTAGTGGGAACACTGGGGTACAGATGGTGAGTACAGCCGACCTTGGCCTTCCCTCTTGGGTCTTACCGACTGTGTGCAAGTGTTACACATTTCTCTCCAACATTCCTTCTGAACCCCCTGTCACACGTGCCGTGTGGTTTGACTTCCTGTAACACGTCTTCCCACCTTCCAGAAAGGGAAAACTCTATTTTCCAGATTCCTTCACACCTCAGCTGTGGACATGGGTTAGATGGAGCGAGGTGGGGGGGGCAGCAGTTAAGGCGCTGGATACTCCCACATGGCTGACCATGGTTCAGTTCCTGGACCTGGTGGCTTGCTTTCTCTCCCTCTTTCTCTGAGTCTCTCTCTGGTCAAATTAAAATAAAATAAATGAATGAATAAATAAAATAAAATAATTCTTTAAAAAAAAAGATGGAGGGAACCAGCAGTTAGCGTAATGGCTATGTCGCTGGACTCCCACGTAGTCGACCGCGGTTCGCGTCCCGGACCCGGTGGCTTAAAACTCATGCTGGGCGCGTGTGCGTGCATGCCCAAGATCCCAGAGGAGAATGGAGGAGAAGGGATTGCGGCGTGACCATCCCCCCTGGGGAGTGATTTCTCGCTTTCTGTCTCTCTGTCTCTCTCTGTCTGTCTGGCGAGCGCACGCGCCCTATAGCGAAAACCTCTCCAAAAAAAAAAAAAAGATGGAGCGAGGTGGGTTGTAAGTGGGCTGTGAAGTGTGCATCTTGCTGGTGGAGAGCACATAGCACAGACTGGACCTAAGAAGTTTAGTTTTAGCCGCAATGTGGTTGCCATAGCTACCTGGATCTGCTCCCTTGGTGGTGGGACTGACGGCCCCTTTGGAAGGCTGGTTTCATTATGGCTCTGGGCACGCACGACTGGCTAGTGGGTCGGCCTGGAGGCGACTTTCAGCCCTCGGACTTTGTAAGCCTGACTTCCTCATAGTCTGACTTCTCTGCCGAACTAGCCAGATGGGCTTCTGAGCTGGGCAACAACAGCTGGGTGCTGCCCGTCCCTTCTCTTCTCGGGAAGAGCTGCTCCAGCTGGGTGCTGCCCGTCCCTTCTCTTCTCGGGAAGAGCTGCTCTGGCTGGGGGCTGCACGGCTGCCCACTAGGACCTCTGCCGTGGCCCCTGCCAGCCCCTCCCTGATGTGCCTGTGCCTCATCTCCCCCGTCTGTCCTGGGGGCTGCAGGGCAGGGGGTCCTGCCTGGCGTCAGGCTGGGCTCTGGGGCTAGCAGGAGTGAGCTGAAGACTAGACCGTGGAAGGGAGAAGGACGGTGTCTGCTTCTGGTCCTGGCAGTGCGGCTGTGTCTCAGCGGGGCCTGCTGCTGGGGTAGCTGGAAAGCCTCCAGACTCTTGCAGCTGAAGAAGAGGTGGCATTGCTTTTGGCAGCCCCACACCCAGTCAGGCAGCGTCTCCCACAGGGCTCGGCCGACTGGCGCGCCCTCCAGGAGGGTATACGCGGCCCCTGGCTTTTCCTCCTTTAGCAATCTTTCCCAGCTCCCTCTGCCTTTTGCAGTCTCCCCAGCCTGGGAGCCAGTTCTCTGTCAAATTCCACTTGGGGCCATCCTCGAGTGGCTGCTGCTCCCCGATGAGAGACTGTGGGTTACGCAGGGCCACTGTGACAGGAACGTCACCTGCTGGTGTCGCTCCGTGTCTATCCCCGACCTCTGTTCTCTCCATGCATCTACGTTATAAAATCTTCGAAGGAAAAGGACATTTTAATTAATTAAAAATAAAATCTCTGAGGCCTAGAACAGATTCTGACTACAGCGAGTGTTCTACTCTTAATTTTGAATAAACGAATTAGGGAATATAGTTTCATGCTTTGAGTTTTGAATGTATTGTCCCCAGCCGGTGACCTGATAGGTAGCAGGTGAATAACATGCTGGAGGGTGATTTGCTCTCCTATGAAGATGACTCTGTCCACGGGGGCCTTCCCTGTGGGTCTGGACCAAGGAAACAGGAAACGGTATTTGTTTATGTGAGGCCTACCCAGCTGCTGCGCTGGCCCCTGGGCTATCGGATCCCAGGGGCGGAACGTAAGCCTCAGCTGAGAACCGGAGTTCAGAGTTACAGTTTGGGGTGAGATGCGGAGAAGGGAGTGGGTGGACCTTTGATCGCAGTTCTGGGGAGCTGCAGAGCCCCTCAATACAGCATGATTAAAACCTGGACTATGCCTAGATCGATGTGGATTTTCTTCGTGTTCGTCAATCGATACGGTCCGCGGTCTGGGTCTGCACTGCAAGCTCACGGGTACTCTGTTTAACTAGAACCCAGCGGGCTCCGTGCTCAAGGCACTGAGATAATCGCCGTGGTTTAGGGGAAAGAGAAAGCTCCCTGCACCCCAGGTCGAAGCTCCAGCTCTCGTGGGAGCAAGAATGGCAGCTGGATCCGAAGGAGAGAATAGAGGCCGGGAAATATACTATTATTCAAAGGTTACACAAGAACATTTTGCCACAGAGAGAGAACATCAATTTACTCCACCTGAGCAGCCTCGTTACCAAAGGCTTTCCTTTATGAGCCAGTGACTTCACACCTCGTCGGAGCCTGAACACGGGGGTACCGAGGATGCTGTTTCCTAGCAACCACGACTACTCAGCTGCTCTTGAAATCTCCTCTCATCCCCAGGGACTTCTTAGTGGTGCACAAAGTACAGATAAAATTAAGTTGATGTCAATGGATAAAGATGCGCGGAACTGGTACAAATGCAGACGTGTCTGGGTGGTAGTGCTCCTCTTGGCCGTTTGAAACACTCTATTAGTTTGCATTTTCTAGTCTGGAAATAAAAATTACTCCCTACTGGGATTAACAGAGCTAGGGGCTGGTCTCATACTCCAGTGTGTTTCAGATAAGGTGGAGATATGAGCTCCTACCACTTGAGTGGGCAGAAGTAAATATGTTTTCTTCTGCAGATCAGCCACAACCCATCTCCAGGTTCCGGTGTGGATCTCCAGGCTTAGAGCAATCATTAAAACGCCGTTCTCTTTGCTATGGTAATTGGCTCAGGGCTAGGCAATAATCCAGGCCCCAAACAATGAGCTCATAGCCTCTCCCTGGCTCAGAAACAGGCACTGGACACAAGTGGGTCCAGTTCGAGAGACTTTGTTCAGTAGTTGGAGGACAGATCATTTCTCTTTCTTTTAGCTATTGCTGTCAGGGAGTGCTGAGTGGAGAATGGCTGGTCTGGTGACAGGAGCCAATTTACTCTCTTCCTGGTCACATCACTCTGCTCCTTTATCTAATGAGTGTCCTTAATCACAATCACCACCAGCATTTCAAATATCCTTAGAAAATGACCCAGGGAATCAACGAAGAGTCTGCCCCTCCCTAACTCCTCCTGCTTCTCCCCTGTGGGGACAGAAGAGCTGGGACTTGAGCAGTATCTCTGCCCTCGAGCCGGGTAGCTCCTTCCCATTACAGGGTTATTGGGTATTAGTGGATCTTTGCAGCTGTGCATCTCAGCAGAAGGTGAGAAAGCCAGCTGGGTCCCACCCTCTCAACTTTAAGCACCAATCTACTTAACGCGGGACTGACTCCTAAAGCCTGCTGTCGGGGTGGCCCTTCATTCTCCGGGGATGGCACCTCATTCTTTTCTCAGTCAACTTAATAGTGAACTAGGTTCTTAGATCATCGTTAGAAAATGTATCCTTACGATAAGTGAAAATCCATCTTCTTGGAGAGCATCTGCCGTCTAATCTTTATCCACCCCGTGTGTTAATAGCTAACTTACCTAGTACTTTTCTAGAGATCAGACAGCGCCTCCCAGTTTGAGAACACCTCTCATGCTTCCTATCTTTTTTTTTTTCTCCAAGCTCTGGTCCTTCCCAGGATGCGCTCAGTCTTAGGAAGACTTGCTGCTTGGGACCAGCAGTTAGCGTAATGGCTGTGTCGCTGGACTCCCACGTAGTCGACCGCGGTTCAGGTCCCGGACCCGGTGGCTTGAACTCACGCCGGGCGTGTGTGCATGCATGCCGAGAGGAGAATGGAGGAGAAGGGATTTTGATGTGGCCATCCCCCCTGGGGGGTGATTTCTCACTTTCTATCTCTCTGTCTCTCTGTCTCTCTGGCGAGTGCACATGCCCTATAGCAAAAACCTCTCCAAAAAAAAAAAGTAAAAAAAAAAGAGGAAGACTTGCTGCTCAGTGGTTTCTGCTTACTTCCACATCCCTTGAAGTATCACATACATCCCCAAACCGAGGCCACCCTGTTTCTTATCCTGTCTTTAGCTCATCTGACTCCTTTTTTTTTTTAGAGAGGTTTTTGCTATAGGGCATGTGCACTCGCCAGAGAGACAGAGAGATAGAAAGTGAGAAATCACCCCCCCCCAGAAGGGATGGCCACATCAAAATCCCTTCTCCATTCTCCTCTCGGGATTTTGGCAACATATCCATGTGCACCCAGCATGAATTTTAAGTCTCCAAGTCTGGGACTTGAACCATGGTTGGCCGTGTGGGAGTCCAGCGATGTAACCATTATGCCATCTGCTGGTCCCTCATCTGGCTCCTTTCTACTCCATTATCAGCCTGCTTGTCGAGCCACTCCCCGGTTATTGAGCCACTCCTGACTGCTGTGAGAGTGACGTAACCGTGTATTGGAATTGCTTTACGTTCTCAGATGGTATAGCTTAGATCCCAGGTATATCTTATGGTTGCTTCAGCCTCCCCTGCAGAGCTCCCTTATTTCAACCAGATCTAGGACCGAAGGCATCAGAACCAAGGTCAGGAGACTCAGATTTCTCTCCCTGCCACTCAAGTCTTGGTATCTGCTATTGATACATTTGGCCAAAGTGTAAATTTCCAGAATGAGTTTTCTGGAGCCCTGCTCTTCCATATCTGACTGTATGCATGGCCTTGTCTATTAATCTCTGTCTACACTAAGTCATGTCCTCTTAGACTGTAGACTGCAGGCATTACATGAACTACATTAACGTGTGTTCCCATCGATGGTAAACGTAATTTACATTTCACTGTTAGGTATTGAATTGTAGCTGGCTTGTTTTCGTATCGTATTGGTTTTAATAGTATAGCTTTCTTTGTGCAGTTTGGAGCCAATAATTTACTTCAGACCCTAGGGAGGCTTATAGCACTTCAGACATTTTGCCCACGTGCTAATAATGGCTCCCTTGAACCCAGGCAACGAGGGGCATCTGGTGCTGTGGCCAAGATCTCTGTGAAAGCGTTCTATGTTTAGCACTTATCCAGCCCCTCCCAGACGTCCCACCTATATGAGTTCTGATGCCATCGTGGTGTCTGATCCTAACTGTGGCCAGTCCTAAGCCCTCAGTTAGCTAGCCACCTGCGATTGCTCAAGGTGAAATGGCTTGCTGAGGCCCCGGCAGGGACATGACACCCATGAGACTGACCCACCTGGGAAGGTTCCAGGTTTGCGTTTGAAACCTTCCCGAGTACGGTGGGCACACAGGTGTCCATGATCTGTGGTGGCCAGGCTGGGGGCGGGCCATGGCATTGAGACCTCATTGGGTCTCTATCTCTCTGTCTCTCTCTCTCTCTCTTGATTGCAAAATAAATAAATAAATAAGTAAGTAAGTAAAAAAAAAAAAAAAAAAAGTAAGAAAAACAAAAGAGAAAGAAATTGCCTGTCTGGTGGCGCTGCATGGGCCAGGCGCGCTCTCGGGCCACCCTGCCAGCCTCTCTGCCGCCTCTGATTCTAGTCTAACCTCCTTTTTACGTTTCCTGCCCCGGCTGACAAGACCCCCTGCGTGCCTTGTCCCCTCCTGCCCAACTGGTACCCTCAGTGTGCCTGCCTGGCAAAGACGAGGGCTTTCCTTATTCCAGTCACTGGAAAAAGAAACTCATGTTCAAATGAGCTTCTCGATTGTTGGTTATTTTTTCCCTTTTGGACTCCCATAGAGGATCAAGGATTGTCTTCATCGCATTTTACCCCGTTCAGTTTGACTCGCTCTTTTAGTCTGTTGAATGTTTCTTTAAACTTTTCTTGGATCCTGGTTTGCTCACCCTCTTAGTTTCATGTTATCTGCAAATTTGAAAAACAGGCCTTTTATCGCTAGTCCCTTGATCAAGACAAATGTGGGATGGCAGAGACAGGAGAATGCCCTGCGACTTGCTCCTGGCAATTTCCTTCTAGGCTGGGAGCAAAAGCCTTTCATCGGCACTTCGGGAGACGACACCATCATTTAGCCATTTAATATTTGCCTAATTGCTTTCGCCTCAAGTCTGTATCTGCAGATCTGTCACATCCTCTTGATCCACTGGTTGTGCAGCCCTGCAAAACAAAACACTGAGGTCTGCTTTGCCTTCTGTTTGGAGAAATCGAGTTGCTTCCATAGATTACTGATTCTCCTTCGAGGGGACCTCGGGCGAGACTCTGGCCCAGACCGAATCGATACTGTCAGCCTCCGTGTCTGCAGGATTTACTGTTCTCATGTTCTGGAGCAAACGAACAGCATACTTCATTCTGTTAGCACCGAGGGCCATGCAGCAAAGAGCAGCTACAGGCTAAGAGCATAACGTCCCCTTGCAAAGCTCGTTTTCCTTTAATGACTGCTATGGAACTGAGTGGCATTCATTTATGTAGGTGCACTTTTTTAAGGGAAATTATTAGCCAAAAATTAGAAGAACTGTTGCTATCTGGCCAAAATCCGTGGGGAAGTAAAAGATAATTATACATGAAAATGCTAATTCTATGAAAATGTTCACCTTGATATGTTTGTTACCTGCCAATAAAATCTTCCCAGAACAAACCACCTCTAGTCTTCAACATTCTCTGTTTTAATAGCCAAAGAAAGAATAATTTACATCTCAGAAAAACATTGATACCCATATTTTTTTTTCTGGTATAATAAGAAATATGTACTGGGACCAGCAGTTAGCGTATGGCTATGTCCCTGGGATCCTATGCAGTTGACTGCGATCTGAATCCCGGACTCGGTGGCTTAAACTCACACCAGGCGGGTATGCGTGTGTACTTAAGATCCCGAGAGGAGAATGGAGGAGAAGGGGAGGAGAAGGGATTGCGGCATGGCCATTCCCCCTGGGAGCTGATTTCTCGCTTTCTGTCCTCTGTCTGTCTCTGTCTTTCTGGCGAGTGCACGCGCCCTATAGCAAAAACCGCTCCAAAAAAAAAAAAAAAAAGAAAAAAAGAAACATGCACTTGGGCTATGTCCCCTGCTCCCAACCAGAGCGCTGAGTCCATCGGCAGGTCCCAGGTAGGAGGCTCATCTTTCTTTCCAATGTCCGTCTTCGTGATTCCTGAGAGCCCTTCACCGACTGCAGGACGTGGGCTGATGGCGGGAGGAGCGAGCCTTGATCTGAAGTCTGAAACATAGTTCCACGGCTCAGCCTCGGTGCAGGGAGGAGGAGCTGCGGGTGGAGTTATTTGCCGACATGCGGCCCTGAACACCAGCGATGGAGAGGTTCAGAGCGTCCGGGTTGGGGAGCACAGCCAGGTGTGGGAGGCGGCACATCTGGAGAGGGCCTAGAAGCTCCGCCCCCACCCCCAGGTGGGACCCCGCGGGGTGCATCCCTCCCAGCTGGCTGTCCCCGAGCTGTCCCTTAGAATAAACTGGTTGCTGTAAGTGCACTCTACCCCTGAGCTCTGAGGGCTGTCCTAGCCAGTGATCTACCAGCAGGATCGGTTTGTAAGAACCTGTAGCCTGTAGCCAAGCTGGACAGAGGTGTGGGTAAGCTGGGAACCCAGTTCTGGAAGCTGGTGGGTGAAATAAAGGCCGTCGTGTGGACCGAGCCCGGAAACCGGTGGCGTCCGACACTCCCCTAGCTGGTGTAAGAACTGAAAGGAACTGTAGGACCCCCAGCTGGTGTCTAGACAGTAGGAGAATTGGTTTGTGTGAGAGAAACCCACACATGTTGGTGTTGGAAATGTGAGTAAAAGTGATTCAGGAGTGGGGGCCAGCAGGTGGCGGGGTGGTTGAGGTGCTGGACCCCCACACGGCCCACTGTGGTGTGAGTTCCAAGTACCACAGTTTGCAAATCACTCAGAGTGCGTGTGGGTGCTTGCCCCAAATCTCAAGAGAACGGATTGCAGCCGGGGGCGTGGGGGTGCCTTCTCACGTTCCCTCTCTGACTTTCAGGAAAGCACAAAACCTGAAAAAAAACCCTAAAAGATTCTGGTTGTTCAGTTTCACACGAACGGTCATGAAGTAGGTTTCCTTGGGAAACTCAGTCAGACTTTCAGTCTCGAAAACCTTGACGCCGTCTGTTAATGAATATCCCAACTCCGTACCTTTCTCTTGAAAAAAATCATGTGGGGGGAAAGAGAGAAAGGAATTGTGATGACTAACTCTTGTTCTGATTTCCCACCAACATCTAGGTATACCCTTCTTAAAAAGATGCGTTTCAGGTACCACAACATAAAGCCTGTGCCTTGGAAAGTCTGTGAGCAATCTGTTTCAGAACCCGGCCCTTCGATTTAAGACTGCTGTTAGTGCACGGAGAGGGCCTGGGCTGTTCAGCCCGTCCCAGATGAGGCCCTGGGGCTTTTGTGACTGGATGTCGCTTCTGCCCGAATTTTAGCTCTGGTTTATGAAGGTCAAACCTTGCTTCATTTTGGAATACTCGTTTGGGCCGGCCTGTGGCACGGCGGTTAAAGCGGCTGGATCCCACGGGGCTCACTGTGCAGCTCGAGGCCTGCGTCTGGTGGCCGGGAACACTTGCTGGGTGCAGGGGCGTGTATGCCCCAAACCCCGAAAAGAGGGAGGAACGGAGAAGGGGTTGTGATGTGACCGTTCCCCATAGGAGGTGCTTTCTCACTCCCCTCTCTCTCTATGGGAAGTGAACACATCCTCTAGCAAAAAAATTAAAAGAAAAAAAAAAAGAAAGGAAAAATAAACAATTGGTTTGTTGCGGGCAAAGTCCTTTATGCCTATATTTTTTCAAAAATTGGGATGTCCACATTCACCTGGGCATATGGAAAAGAGCCCTGTAAGCAGAGACTCTGAATCAGTATAGCAATAGCAAATCATTCTTAAAGATTGTTTGAAAATAGGACAAGGTCAGGTGTATTTTAAGAATGCATGCTTTCTTTTTTGGGGAGCGGGAGGGGAGAGGTTTTTGCTATAGGGCGTGTGTGCTCGCCAGAAAGACAGTCAGAGAGACAGAAAGCGAGAAATCACCCCCCAGGGGAAATGGCCACACCGCAATCCCTTCTCCTCCATTCTCCTCTCGGGATCTTGGGCACACATGCACATGCGCCAGGTGTGAGTTTAAGCCACTGGGTCCAGGACTCGAATTGCAGTCGACTACATGGGAGGCCAGCGACATAGCCATTACGCCAACTGCTGGTCCCAAGAATGCATGCTTTCTTTAGCATTGTTGGTGGTTTGTAGCATTGCTTTATTTGAAGAAATAAAAAACAAAGTCAAGCCCAGTCTAGAGAAGAGAATCGTCTCTGACTTTGCCATCTAATATGCCAAACTGCCTTTATATTCCACAGCGTAGAACATAGTTGAGGAGAAGACCATACCCAGGTAAAACAGCAACCAAGGCACAGACCCAGCTCACTCCAGGGCAATGCGACGGGAGCCTCACTGCTCTGGCCGTGCTGTTCCTAGTCCGAAGCCCTCAATGAACAGTGTTGATAATCACCTCGGTTATCTAATCTAATTTTGATGACCTCCTTTTGTCCTGACTGTGGGAACAATTTGGAATGCCTTTACGATGTCTGAATGTTGAAGAGTCACGTGCATCCTAGTTTTATTGTTTTTGAGCGCATCCTCGGGCGTCACTGAGTCTGTTGTGTTTAAATTCCTCTTCTCTGCTGTTTCCCCCTTTAGTGTGTGTGTGTGTGAGGTCACTTCCCACTAAGAAATTCTGCTGAGAAGACATGGTGATTTGTCCATAAAACAAGTGGGTTTTTGGAAAACTCATTAACATCTAGACATAAACAAACACACACACGCAAAAGAATGGCTCTGTAATCAGTCACAGTAAAATATAGACTGTAAAACACATATAATGAAAACGTTTGTGACTCAGTGGTCAAACACAGCACTCTGTGAAGATGACCCACTTGAGAAGGTTCCTGGTTTAAATCCCGAGACCTCCCTGTGTAATCCCGGCAGGTGCCCATGTCCCCAGGGTGACTAGGCTGGGATTGTGGTGTCTAGACCTGTCGAGGGCACTGTCTTTCCTACTCTCTCACTCTTTTCCTCTCTGTGTATCTATGTTGGTCATGGAAGAAAGAAATAAACTTACAAATGATTTTTAAATGTATGTGGATATATATAGAATATATATGGAAAGAGTTAATAGTGGTTATCTGTGGATGTAAGGCTTATGGGTAATACTTTATTTCAAAAGGATTATATGGCTACCATGTAATACTTAAAAAAATATAACCCCAATAAGTTCTTTTTATGTTCTAGAAAGTGCCTTGATGTATTTTGGGCAAGTAAACATCGAATTGGTGAAAAGTCTCTAAGTAACCTGTAGGGGGCACTCGAGACCTTCCAGACTCGAGGGCAGTGACTCCAGAGTATGAAGATTGCATTCCCTGAGGTTAGTTACAGGAATTTGGGATTTTTTTCATGCCGATTTTAGCTTTGGATCATTGATTCTCACAAGGTTTTGTTTTAATATTCAGTTATGTTAAACGATGCTGGGACAATTATGATGACTGTGCCTCGTCACAAATTCAGGTTGCTAAAAATACAGTTAACGACACACAGCCCTTTGTTGATTACGAATGCAACTACAACACGGATGACCCGCGTTGGTCTAGTTCATGCTGAAGTTATCATTTTTTCACTAACACCTTGAAAAGGACAGTCTGTGCTATTTCATCTGTGCACATCACTCAAAAATCTGTGTGCTGCCATCTAACGGGTCCAGGTCTCATCTCCGGATTAGACGGTCAGTAGCAACACGAGGCCTTGCAGGGAAGGACCACTGGAATTAATGAGTTCATTTTCCATTTTTATTAACCTACTCGTCTGGTTCCTCATTTGTTTCAGCTATGTGCTAGGCTTTTAAATTTCATATTTCTTACTCATTTACTTTCAGATGATACATATCGAGACACACTCAATACAATTTCCAAACCTGATGTCACTCCCACCTGTGGATACAAAGTACGTTCTTCCTGCCTGGATCTGCAGCGTTGCACTCAGTGTCAGTAATTACAGTACAGGGCTCTGACATTAAAAATCAAAGTGGATTTTATTTCCCCAACATCTATCTATCAAGATAGATTTTGTCTGGCAACTCTCATGCTTTCAAATATGTCATGTTTTCTGAGCCTTCTCTAGGACCGGGTTGGGTAGCCTTAGCAACCAGGAGGCCGTGTACTTCCGTGGCTCACAAATTACTGGGTGTTCCTGTGTCACTCCTTGGCGTTTGCAGTCTGTGTGAACAGAACGTTGCGGAGCTGACCGTTCACGGTGTTCGCACCTCCAGCGTGTCTGTGCCCATCCCCAGCTGTTAGATTGGTGTCACAGAGGTTACCATGGCAGTATGTGGGCCACGTTATTATCTGTGTTCTCAAAATTGCATTGTGTCTGGGTATGATGGAAAAACAGAACAAAACAAAAACCCCTATCTGATTATTGCTGGTCGTACTGGAATTGATTTTTCACTCTGTGTCATTTGGCGGCCCCGCCGATGAACCCTGTGGCCGGCTGCCATCGTATTTCTGCTGACGGCTTTATTTCAGATGCCCGTGACACGGGAAGCCGGCAGTGTAAGCCGAGTGTTAGAGCTGTCTGTGGGGCAGGCTCGGAATGGCAGTTAGGAAGGGGCACTGCCGGTGGTTACCGCCCAGTAGCAGACTGGGAAGCACAGCAGTGATTACAATTTTCACTTTCCAGATGGGAAAATGAAAGTAAGATTCCATGACCTGACTGGGACACGGAATGCTTTCAAGTTTCCATCTGTGGAAATGGGGCCAGTAATCTGTGCTCCCTGACTCCTGGGGAAGATAAAAAAGGCCATTTTGCCAAGTTACAGCTACAGGGTGCTTTTAGACGCCACCCATCATCGGCAGGCTAGAAGCTTCGCAGGACCGCGGCCTCTAGGACGGTCCTGGCAGTGCGGCTCGCCCGGGCCGGGGACCTTTGACGATGCCTATTCTGGGTTGTCGCCACTTGGGAGGAGTGCGCCCAGTACGTAGGAGGCAGGGGCCAGGGAGGCCGCCGGACACCCTGCAGTGAGCGGGACAGGGGCCCACGGGAGAGAGCATCTGGCCCGAATCTGGGTGGTGCCGTGGCCAGACTCCTGCCCGATAGCCGTCAGCGGCTGATGGTAAGCCGTCTGTACCGGTGACCGACCAATGGCGAGCGATGGCATCTAGATCTCTACGCGGCAGAGCTTTCTGGAAGGGAAGATGCGGGATCATTCTGTACTCAAACCACACACAGGATTTCTTCTCCGGAGTCCGGTGCTCATCCCACCCCAGCCAGAAGGACTTTGCAGCCACACTTCCCACCAGGAGGGAAGGGGCGGTACCGGGAACGGGCTCCTGGGGGTTGAATTACTGATGGACCGAACTCTTTGCTCTTTGCTTTAAAAGCTGCTGGCCTGAAAGTAATGTAGCAGGATGTCTACACTCGCAAAACCTTCTGGAGAGTTCTTTCCATCCTGAACTCTGTCAGTGCACACAGTACCTTAGGCCACTTCAAGGCTGAGAAGAGGGGGAGAGTCAGATGGGACTTTGGGAAGGCCTGCGTCTGCCTCTGCTCTCTCCGGCTGGGCTCCAGGGTGGCAGCAAGACATTAGAGGGTGTTCTGAGAGGAGGGGAGCTCGGGCTTGGGCCGGAGGCAGGCAGAGCCTAGCAGAGGTCGTTTCCCTATCGGGGGAACAGATGCAGGGCCAGCCTCCTGGACGGAGCAGCACTACGGTTCCAGCAGGGACCACAGACTAGCTAAGTCTGGCCACAGTACCGAGGCAGGCACTGTGGCAGCACCTCCAGGGCCTGGGCCAACAGCGAGGGTGTGGGAAAGGGTGAGGGTGCACCCCTCGGCCCATCTGGGGGTGTTTACCCCTGCGCCTCTTGAACTTACAGGCAACATCGGGGGAAAAGCAGGGAGGAAGGTACATGATCTGGTTAGGGCGTCCACACCTGAGGGGGCTGAGAAACGGCTGACCTGAGAGGCCATGTGGAAATTCACAGAAGTTGGAATACAAGATGGAGTCACAGAAGCTCAAAGTCAATGAACTAACAGCAAAGAAAGAGTTCGTTCTGACACACTTGGTTTGTGGAGCGAGAAGTTCTTCCCCGTTTAAGCTGCACCTGTGGGGGAGCCAGGCTTCGTGGAGTTCTGCGTCTCCTTCCTCAGCTCCACTGACTAACCAGAGCGTCTACGAATGAGAATTCTGCCGCAAAGACGTGCAGCTGAAGTCCCACGACAGAGCATGGTGGGATTTCCCAGTATACCGAAGCGCTTTTTCTCCCCGAACAACCCCCATTCTATCTTTTTGATGACATAGACGGCTGCTCAAATTCTAGAAACTCATGTTACTCAAACATGAATTTCTAAAGAAAACGGGATGAGAAGAATCCTCCGTCATAGACTGTTGATGCTGTAGGTTCATATTTTCAGAGATAATTGGGTTTAATCCCCACTGCAGGACTCCGAATGCAGAGCTAGATACCGCTTGTCTAAATTGCTTTTCAATCAGCCACTTCTGGTTCCTAATTTTCATTTCAAAAGGAAGATTTTGACTAGGTTACTTTTTTTTAAAGAGCTGAGACGGCCAGTACTCCTAGGAATTCTTTGAGAAATTCCATATAAACATTTCTCCGTGAAACGCTGCTGTGCAGCTACCTTCTCCCAGGGAGACCACCTTTTACTAAAAGGTATTACCGGGCAGCTGACTCTGCGGGCATCGGGCTATGCGGTCCGCACTGTGGGTCTTCTCATACTGAGGGAAGCCATGTGCATTATCACAAGACGCTTCACAGGAGTCATTACATACGAATATGTGCAGCAAATTAGAAAGTCTGCTCCAGAATAAACCCCGGAAATAAATGCCAGTGATTAAATAAACACACTATATTGAAAACATTTATGTCCTCTGGCGATCGTAATTATAGATGCTATCAATTTAATTCCTTTATGGGTCAGATACAGGGCTGGGCATTTTACACACGTGATCACAACATTCGGCTGTTACAACAGCCATTGGGAAGAAATTAATACACCATTCTTTTTCTTTTTTTCTTCTCTTTTTCAATTTGCCAGAGGGGATACGTATTCCCCAGAGAGAGAGAGGGAAGATGAGAAGGCACCCATCCTGGGAAATGTTCACACCACAATCTCCTCTCCTCCATCTCTCTCTCCTCTCGGGATTCTGGGCCTGCATAGCTCAGGGGTCTGGTGCATTTCTCAAGCCACTGGGTCCAGGACTTAGACTGCAAGGGTGGTAGCATGTGCCCAGCTGCCTTAACCATCATGCCACTGGCAGGCTCCACCACCCTAAAGATCAGGAAATGGAGGCTTAGACCGTTTAAGGGACGTGGCCATTGGCCTTGTCAGAGCAGTGTCTGTTTCCAGAATCTTCCTTCCCACCGTGCCTAGTGTCATGCGAGTTAGTTCATACCACTAGTTCACGCTTTAGTTTCACATTATAAGAAGACTCACCCTGTACTCTAGTAGGTCAAACCAGATGAAGGTGCTGATACTGACCCCTGACTCTGCTTAGACCTCAAACAATTTAACACGGTTAAACCGACGGCAGTCCCTCATGGTTAACCTCACTGCACATTACGGGAAGTGTCACACGGGGAAGTGTCACACGGTGTGTTGGGATGTGTGGAGGGACCAGCTCAGTCAGGGCTAAGGCTCTGCGAGTGGGCCAATGGCTTTATTTTCTGTCCTTGGCATCAGCCCCATGCCGGTCATTCTCATTAGGCCTGGTCAGTTCACAGCTCAGACCACACCGCTAGTGTGTATTCTTGAATATAATGAGGAATCTGAAAAGCAGTACGCAAGTCACTTCGTATTTATCCCCCCGAGAAAGACGTCGAGCAGTTTGGGTGGGACGGAGAGGAACACATGGAATCAGAAATCTGGATGCTGGTGTCGGCTCTGGCCTTGCCAGCTACGATGCTTGGTAAGTTGAAGCTGCCCGTGAATCAGCGTCCTCCTCTGTGAAATGAGGTTGGTCATCACTACCTCACAAAGCTGTGGGTATTAAGCAACTCATACAAAAAAATAAACCCAGCACATCATTGTGTGCTCACACGGGCGCCCTGATGGGCCTTCAGTATAAACAGATCAATAAAATCTTTACGCTGTCTTTGTACTGAAAGAGCTCGTTGTAAGAGGGAGCAGGAGAAAGAAATAGACATAATGTGATGTGCAAAGTGCTAAAATAAAGGGACGTGCAAAGTATGACAGGAACTCTCACCTGTGAGAGTGAGCTGCCAAGGGCGGAGACCTCACCTGTCTACCCCTGTCTAATACAGCCATTCAGTCCGGCTGAGTAACTGGATGACGCCGAGGGGCTGCGGAAGAGGACTGAGAACGGCTTTGACCTCTTGCCCCTTCCACTCCTCACCTCTCTCACACACCCTGTCGGCCCAGCTGGCGTCTCCCTGTTCTTCCTGAGGTCACCAATGGCTTCTCGGCGGCCCAGTCGGCTGGGCTGTTTCTCGAGCTATCTCACCTGATCTCTTAGCTGTGTTCGTTGTTGGGGCTCACTTTCAGAAATTCTCATCTCCTTTTACTTTTTCAAAATAGCAGTGCCTGGTAGTGCCCAGGACCTGCCTCACCCTTCTCAGGTAGGACTTGCACTCCTGGCCTTAACTGCTAATGATGGTTCTGAAACCACACCCCAGGACAGGATCCTCCTTTGAGATTGGCGATTGTAATTTCGAGCCATCTTCATCCTCAGTGAAGAGACGATCTGTCATTGTCGAATGAAAATTCCCTTGGCACATAGAACTCAGAGTATTCAACACGAAAGTCGTCCTCGGCTGTGGCAAGCGTTTTGCTCCTCTTCTGGTACCTTCTGGCTCCCAGTTCGTGACCCCGTCAGTGACCTAGTCACCAGGGAGACACCTGGATTCTTTCTTCTTCCTCACTTCCAAGCTACCCACACTGGTTTCCTCCCCTTCTCAGACACGTGGAAGACCACGCCAATCCCTTAGGGTCGTGAGACTCATTCTGGCCAGTGGTGACTCACCCTGTCACCAGAAGTGACAGGTATTCAGGCCACAGCCCGAAGCTGAGGCTCCATGCTCTTTCCTTGTCCCAGAGGCTCTCACCTGCACCGGCGGGGTAGCTGGTGATTCTGTGGACCAGAAGCATCCCGGTGACCTTGGGACAGACATGTGGTGAGAACAGGGTGGAAACCTTCATGTGGTACATCACGGAGACTTCAGGGCCTGTTTGCGACCATAGCGTGTCCTGGCCCTCACACGGACGTGACTTCATATAATACGTAAAAGTTCTTCAAAGACCCTTTCCCCTGCACACATGATCTTCTTTCTATTCACAATTGCTTTTCTGAGTCGTTTCCACAACCTTCTAACTGGGCTCACTGACTACTCCAATCTCGATCCTTTCAAGTCCATGCCCTGCACATCCACCAGAACATTTAATTTAAAATACAAATGTGATGGTGTCACTCCCAGCTTGAAATCTTTTAATGATCTCTCATTACCTGTAACAGTAATTTTTAAACTTTGCTCTCTGGAGCAGTTAATTGATGTTCTAAATTCTTAAATGACTGAAGACCCCAGGTTCGAGAAGATTGTGCAGTAATGAACACCATCTCAGAGGTTTATAAATGTGATCAATTCAATACTAAAATATTATGTGTTAAAGAGATTAATATGACTTGCTTTTATTTGGAGGGATTTTTGCTATTGGACACGTGTGCTCTCTGGAGAGACAGAGAGGCAGAAAGTGAGAAATCACCCCCTGGGGAGTGGCCATACTGCAATCCCTCCACCTCCATGCTCCCCTCAGGATTTGGGGCATGCACGCACACGCACCCAGCGTGAGTTTTAAGGTGCCAGGTCCGGGACTTGAACCACAGATGACTAAATGGGAGTCCAACGATGTAACCATTATGCCATCTGCTGGTCCCCCTACTACCTTCTTCACAGTTTATGCCTCAGCAACACTAAATGTGCACAGATTGTGTGTGGGAGAACCTGACCTCAACAGTGCTATTTACGTCATGGACAGCCGTGACCCCGACACCAGGACAATCCATGTTCCCCAGGATGGTCTTCTGGGCCGAGATCCGGTGGTGTTGCTGCAGGAGGCTGTGATGGAGGCCTAGAGGCCTCGAATGACTGGACCTGAAGCTCCGGCTCTGCTCCGGCATTTGAGGTCCCATAGATAAATAACTTTCTCGTATGGGACTGGGCAGCTCCTGCTTATTCCTGACTAGCGGGTTTCTGTTTGGCGGAATTTCTCAGACAAGCTGATCACATTCAGCCTGTGAGGACGAGGGGCATCCCGCCCTCTTGGTAAGCACAAGGCCTGCCTCCTCCGCCTTTCCTGAAGGTTCTGTCCTGTCCGCCTCCTCCCGACACCGAGTCCCGTGACCATGATCGACCATGCCTTCTCCCGCCCACCCTCTCTCAGGTGGCTCTCGCTCTGTGGTCCCATGGCCCTGGGGCAGCATCGCGCTCTCATCCACAGAGCGAATCGGGCACAGTTAAAGCAGAGCTCTCCCCGGCCGCCCTGCCGCCCAGCTCGCTGAGCCAGCCTGCCCCCGGGAGCTCTCTGCAGGAGTCTTCCCTGTGCTCGCCACATGTCACTGTAACTCTGTCTACTCTGTCTGTCTTGGCAGTCAGCTGTGAGTTCGATGCAGCGATCAGGCCTTATCTACCTGGGGTTCTTCTTAAATTTTTTTATTTTTTATTTTTTGCCACAGGGCATGTGTACTCGCTGGAGAGAGAGTGAGAAGGAAAGTGAGAAAACTCTCCGGGGGGAATGGCTGTGCTCCAGTCCCGTCTCCTCCATTCTCCTCGGGATTTGAGGCATGCATGCACGTGCACCTGGCATGATGTTCAAGCCACACGGCCCAGGATTCTAACCATGATTGGCTATGTGGGAGTCCAGTGCCTTAGCCATCATGCCACCTCCTGGCCTCATCCACCTGGCGTCTTGCACATGGTTGTCACAATGCTGTTTGGGACTCTGATGACGATATTAGATCATGTGCATTACTGAGTTATTTTCAAGTCACAGTTGAAGGCCCCACCGCTGGTATTGCCCCTTGTCTGGGGATGAAGAAGCTGAACCTTTAAGTGATCGCCTTCAGGACCATGCACTAGGTTACGCAGCAGAGCTGGATCTTCCACCGAGGTCTGTTTCTTAAGCTGTCCTCTTCATATGTAGACAGATGTCCTCGGCTCTGAGTCACTGAGACTGCGAGGTGCCGAATGACTGGGTGATATATGACAGTGAAACTCATGCCAGTGGGACTTCCTCTCTGTCCCCAAATTGGTAAGTAGGGCCTGAAAGTGGGGCAAAAGAAGTCTCGAGTCCATCACTTTCCGGAGAGGACCCCACGCAGGGCGACTCACAGGCCGCTTTCTGGGGCACTACCTCGCGTCTGGGGCAGTAGACACTGTCGTTTCAGCCCACGCCACCCTAGCCCAGGGGAAGTAATGACGGAGAAGGAGAAGGGATTGTGGGTGAGGAGGGTAAAGAGAGCGGGAGGAGTGGGGAAGTGGTCAGCCCGTGAGCTGAGACGCAGAGCACCGCACTTCTCTCCCCGCCTTCTTGGTGGGTGTAAAGGGCAGACCGCTTCGAGCCTGGGGACGCTTAGTGCCTCAGACCCACAGGGATGGTCACTGAGGCAGAGACCTGTCCAGACATCTCTGTGCCTTCAGGGAAAGGGTGTGTGGTTGGACCAGAGGCAGAAGGAAAGAAGGGCAGGGGTGGCCTAGAGCCCGCTCTTTAGCAAGACTCGGTTACCAGGAGCAGAAAGCCTCAGTGACCCCCAAGTCGGGGGTGGGGCTTACGTGCAGGAGAGGAGGTGGTAGTCGGTGGCGGTGGCATTGCACCTCTCCAGAGCGTACTCATACCTGAAGGCAGCAGACTCTCGGACGCCTGCCTGGCAGAGGAAGTCCACGGCCAGACCGGGTTAGCCGGGGGTGTGCCGGTACCTGGGCCCAGATTGTCACCGCTCAGCGCCATGCCGAGGCTGCATCCCTCCTCTCTGTCCTCGCTTCCTCCCATCATCTAGGCCAGAGAGGAAGGCGGGTGGCCGAGAGATTCCTGTTTCACTCCCTCTTCAATCCCTTCAACTACGAGACAGGGAGGCGTGGTGGGTGGGAAGAGATTGGAATTTTAAACTGAACTGAGATTTTTGCAAGTGACTCACAGTGCACAGAAAGTTATGGAACTGGGTTGAGAGGTTCTCTAAGAGAGAAAAGAGATTCTATAGCACCTGGGGCCGGGAGTGGAGAAGTAACCAAATCCCATTTGCATCCGATGCCATCTGATTGTCCAGTACCCCAGCCATCTAAGTTCCTTAAAGTACTGCTCGATTACTTCCTATGGAGTGAATTTAATTCAGGTACCAGGATGTGGAAGTCTTGTCTACTCCCCAGACGAATGCCTGAGCCCTCGCTCCCGCCCACTCACTACGATCTGCTCATGGGCAGCTTGGCGGTGTCCCTGAGATGCCGTAGACAAGAATTTAGATGTAATGACTTCTTTTCTGGAAGGTAGACCCTGCAGATGTAAGCAGCTGAGCAATATTCTATCTCGATTGTTCTAGACGTTTCCTCACAGTAGGGTACAACATACACCTGCCTATCACCTGTGGACACAGCAGTTACCAGAAACCTGAAAGTCACAGATACTATGGACTTTCTTTCACCATCAACCTGAATTTCAGCTTGATCTGATTGTTCTTCTGAGTGTAACCTAGTGTTTCTCATGGCTTATGCTCAAGATGAATCACTGGGATGCAGAAATTTATTTTCTTTTTATTACATTATGAATTGCCATTTTTGCTAAGCTTGAGGATGAAAATCAAATTATTCTCGAGTGTATGTGTGCATCTCATTTTTCATAATAGAGAAAACCAGGTTTCAGAGAGTGGCTTAGGCAGTTGAAGAGGAGCATTTCTGTGACACGTCTATATTTAAATCTGGTTTATCGGGACCAGCAGGTGGCATAGTGTTTAAGGCACTGGAGTCCCAAGTGTTCTACAACGGTTCAAATCCTAGACCTGGTGGCTTGAAAATCACTCTGGGGACATGTGTGGGCATGCCCCAAATTCCAAGAGGAGAATGGAAGAGAAGGGATTGTGGTGTGGCCATCGCCCCATTGGGGTGGGTGACTTCTCACTTTCCCTCTGCTTGTCTCTCTCTGTCTGGCGAATGAATGCATGTGCTCTATGACAAAAACCTGAAAACTAAAAATAAAATAAATGTTGTTTATCACTTTTTCATTTTCTATTTCTTTGAATTCTGTCTATAAAGTATAGTAAAAAAGGAATAAAAAGACTACAAAGATAACAATCACAAGATTGCCATCTGTTTTGCATATTTATTATTAGTCACTATTCTTTAAGGTATGAGGAAAAAGAGTTTTCCCTCTGCATTTGGTGGATGGTTGTGTCTTCACTCAGGAGTGTTATTATATTTCGTGGTTCCACTCCTCATAGGCTGAGGAAGGAACAGGTTAGGCCTGAAGAGCTTCTGAAAAGGCAGGTGTAGCAGAAACTGGAAATAAACTCCCTTAGTTTGCCAAGTGAGAACCAAGGCTGGGGATAGCAGGTGGCGTGAAGGTTAAAAATGACTGAATCTGACATGGCCAACTCTGAGGTTCAAATCCCAGACCTGGTGGTTTGAAAAACATGCCAGGTGTGTGCATATGTGTACTTCAAAATCCTTGGGCGAGAAATGGAAGAGAAGGGATTGCAGCATGGCCATCACCCCTGGGGGGGACAATTTCTCACCTTTTCCCTTTCTCTTTGTCTCTGTCTCTGTCTGTCTCTGGGGAGTGCACATGCCCTATGGCAAGACTAAAAGAATAAGAAAGAGAAGAGAAAAACGGAACAAAACAAAACTAAGGCTCAAAGAGATTCAAAGCCTTGGCTGGACCCACAGCTAAGCTGAGACATGGCAAGCGGAAGTGAGGAAAAAAGGATGTGATGAGGACGGGGTAGCATGGTCTGTCATGTCCCCGCTCTTGGGGCGGACCACTCCCACTTTAGTTCTGGAGGGTGTATGCTCAGCGGAGGGAATGAGCTCTTTGGGAAGTGTGTGTGTGTGTGTGTGTGTGTGTGTGTGTGTCTTTGTGTCTGTGAACTAGAGAAGAAAGAGGAGTGCGGGGCTCATTATTGCAGCGGGGGAGAGACGCAAAGGCTCATTTGGTGGCCCCGCCCAGCTTCCTTTTCGAGTGGTGACCGAAGCTCGGAGGGCTAGGGTTTGCTTACAATGACACAGCCGACGAGTGGGGAGACACGATCAAACCCGTGGTCCCCAGTTCTATGCTTGCCTAAGCTGCCTGCCCCCGCTCATTCTTCGTTAGTATTGAAGACACGCTTTAGTAATTTTTTTTTGGTGAGGTTTTTGCTATAGGGCACGTGCGCTCGCCAGGCAGAAAGAGAGACAGAGAGACAGAAAGCAAGAAATCACCCCCCAGGGGGTATGGCCACGCCGCAATCCCTTCTCCTCCATTCTCCTCTTGGGATCTTGGGCATGCACGCACACGTGCCTGGCGTGAGTTTTAAGCCACCGGGTCCAGGATGCGAACTGTGGTCGACTACATGGGAGCCCAGCAACATAGCCATTACGCTAACTGCTGGTCCCACTTTAGTATTTCTTAAAGGACAATATTTTATTTCACTATAAAAGCACAACTTACATAATGGTGGTGGTATTCACTGCTGAGACTGCTGGCTTTAAAAGAGAGTGGACTGGGACCAGCAGATGGTGTAACGGTTATGTTACTGGACTTCCATGGAGTCGACTGTAGTTCGGGTCCCAGACCTGGCGGCTTAAACTCACACCAGGTGCATGAGCATGCATGCACAAAATCCTCGAGAGGAGAACGGAGGAGAAGGGACTGCGGTATGACCATCCCCTCATGGGTGTGTGTGTGTGTGTGTGTGTGTGTTTGTGTGTGTGTGTGTGATTTCTCACTTTCTATCTCTCTGTGTCTTTCTGGCAAGCGCACGTGCCCTATAGCAAAAATCACTGTTAAAAAAGAAAAGAAAAGAAAAGAAAAGAAAGGAAAAGAATGTGGACTAAGGACCCGCAGCCAGCTGGAGGAGAAGAGCAAGTCAAAGCCTGGGTAAACACACATGCACCAACGGCAAGGGTGTGGCGTGGGGAGCTCGGGCACGCCCCGTCAGGCTCTAGCAGAATCTCTCAGCCTCAGCTCCCTTCCGTGTGGAGCTGGGTGATTCTTTGTCGTGGGAGACTGTCTTGCAGGTATGGTTCTGACCAATACCACTGGCCACTACCCGCTACAAGCCACAGCACCTATCCACTCAGGTTGTGACAACTACGAATGTCCCCAGACACTATTGCCTGGGGGACAAAACTGCCCCAGCTGAAAAACCACTGGCTTAAATTGTTAGGCCTGAGCCCGAGGGTACTGGGGAGTAGGTGACACCTATTATTGAGTTGTTGGGAAAGTCATGATGCATTTTTGCACAGAAAAGCACATGGTGACTTTTCTGATGACCCAGCAGCTCCATGGCCAGGATAATGCAGGAAGTGAGCAGGGCAGCTCTCAACACACCTCACTGACAGGATGTGTGTACGTTAACTCGTATTTGGGCTGAGTGTGCACAAAGCTGGGATTGAGATTCCAGCCATGGGGCATGTGCTTGGGTATCTGCATGCAAGGACTTCAGACGTGATGGAGCCAGGGGTGTGAGGCAGGGCGTGGAGGGCCACTCCCCTATCACTCTTCGTTAGAGCTGAAGATGCATTTTACCACACAGGGCCATGGTCAGCACCTGGTTGGCCTTGAGAGTCCTAGTGTCTCCCATGGAAGACCTATCCCTGCCGTGATCATCCAGTCTGCTCTACGTGGCCAAGGGCAGCTGCTCAGGGCGTGGCACAGACAGAAGGCGAAGGGATCGTGTGCCTCAGGCACCTTCTTGGGGCAGAGTGTTCCTCACCCTGGACCACTCTCCAACGTTGCACTGTTACGTAAGAGAAAATCAAGTGCCTGGTTTGAACCACTGCATTGTGGGCTTCGTTTATTCGAGCCACCTAGTCCGTGTCCCACCTAACACACACGGCAACACGACGAGACAGATGCCGAGGACAGATTGAGAACTCCAAAGAGCTAGGCAGAGACTCTAAGAATTCACTCAATTCAGAGTTTCCTGCATTTGTTGGCCTGCCAGCTCCCAACTCTTCCCTTGTCGGAGTAGTTGAAGGCAGATAAGGGACATGGGGCACAGTTATCCTCTTTCTGCAGGCTGACAGGATGGACGCTCCAGAGCTGCCTTTGGTAAATACAATAGGCTTGGACCTTAGCTATAAATTATTTATTGAGCATCTATTTTCTGTCAATTCCTGGGTGGTGTACCAATACGGGATTCAAAGAGATAGCAGACACGGTGATCCCCCAAAGACGTTTACAGTCTCATCAGGGACACCTGACCTGTGTGAGGAGACACACGCCATGAGGCAATCGATAACTCACTGGGAAGCAGCAGGGTTTCTAGAGAAGGCGGTGTTGGAAGTGCGCGAGGGTGGGTTATACAGTGGTCAGCAACGGTGGAGCCGGCAGGACTCAGGCACAGGACAGTGAAGGGCAGTTCAAGTGAGGAGACGGTGAGCCATGCTGGGTCTGCCTGGGCTGTCTGAACTGAGACTTGCGTGGCTTTGGGCTGGGGGTAGCTCTGCTGTTCCCTCCTCCAATGCCACAACCTCCTGTCACCAAACCCAAGAAACCTTTGAATAGTGTATAAAGCAATGGAAATGAAAACTTGACAGCACATGAAAGCAGGTGTATTGTGAAGTCTAAGTCTCAGTTTTAACCATTCCAGGATACTGGGACCAGCAGATGACTTAGTGGTTACATTGGTGGACTCCCACACGGCCCACTGCAGTTCAAGTCCTGGACCTGGTGACTTGAAGCTCATGCCGGGTGCATGCCCAAGATCCCTTAAGATGAACGCAGGAGAAAGGACTGAGGCGTGGCTGTCTCCTCTGAAAGGTGACTTCTCGCTTTCCCTCTCACTGTCTCTGTCTCTCTCTCTGGCACATGCACATGTCCTAAGGCAAACACCTCTAAAAAAATTGAAAAATAAAATAATCATTCCAGGATATGAAAACCTAGCTGCTTTTTATTATGGTATTAAGTTGTCTATTTTGCATAGAAAAAAATGCGTGATGACTTTTCTGACAACTCAATTGAAACTGAAATCAAAGGAAAATTGTGAATGCGTCTCTGGGGAAGTCCACATCTAATAAGAGATGCCATCCTTCCGTTGTTGAAGAATACGAGGAGGGAATGTTTCCAGGAACGAGAATGATGTCGAGATCATTGTCCTTTCTCACTTTAGCTGGTTTCCCTCATACTAGACCTCTCTGTAGTGGCTGATAAAAGATGGGTACTCAGGGGACCAACGGGTGGCCTAATGGTTATGTTCCTGGGCTCCCATGTAGTTGACTGCAGTTTGAGTCCTCCTGGACCCAGTGACTTAAAACTCACACCAGGCACGTGTGCATGCATGCCCCAAATCAGGAGAGGAGCATGGAGGAGAAAGGACTGTGGCATGGCCATCCCCCCTGGGGGGTGATTTCTTACTTTCTGTCTCTCTGCCTCTCTGGTGAGCACGTGTGCCCTATACCAAAAATCTTTCTTAAAAAAAAAAAAAAATAGTTAGATACTCAGTTTGGAACCAGGATGTGGGTTTTAAATATTTGAATTTTCCCTATGGACAATGAGAAGCAATTGAGGCTTTTAAAAATCAGTGGGTAGCGTAATGAGATTGTTGTAATAGAAAATTAATATGACTACAGTGCTTACAGGACAAAACTGGAGGAAGAGATGCTAGTTAAGAATTTTGTTTCCAATAATTCATGCCTATATATTTTTTAAGAATTATTTTATTTAACTTTATTTATTTATTTCAATTTGACCAAGAGGGACACACACACACATACACACAGAGAGAAAGCAAGTTGCCAGGACTCGAACCGTGGTCGACCATGTGGGAGTCCAGTGCCCCTAACCACCACGCCACTTGCTGGCCCGATCATGCCCATGTTTTAATTTGAGGATCTTTAGGAGAGATTCTGCTTTTTGGGTGAGAGACTACATTTTCTGGAAGAGATCAGTTAATGGGGACTCAGTTCCAGGCATCCCGAAGGGATCTGAGTCTTGGGAAAACGGCTCGACATGCAGAGTGGGTGGGAGAGGAAGTTAGACACATCCCAGATCATCCGTGGCTTTGCGAGCCCCGGGAGTGTGTCAGCAGAGGGACCTCCGAGCAGCGTGTAGGCAATGAACTAAGGTAGAGGGTGCTAACGTTCAATTCGTCTGGGACGTATTTTACCTACTGTGTCAATCAGGGTCCCAGCAGAAAACAGACGGAACACCCCAGGCGAGCAGATAGAAGAATTAATCCAGGGCCACTTACAGCCCTAGGACAGGGCTAAGAGAGCGACAAGGGAAGGATCCAAGTTGGCTAAGCATCCTCGGGCAAGCAACCGCGAGGGGGCTAGTTCGTGACCACCCCCAGGTCAAGAGGGGAGAGCAGAGTCCCTGGGCTCTGTAGGCGGAGGCAGTGGTGGCAGGAGGCCATGGACAGGAGCTGCGGCCTTGGTAGAGGAAGGAGTGGACCCAGGGCCACGAGGGAATCACAGAAATGCACACCTTGACCCCACTCTCCTTCCTCTCATTTGTAGAACCACCAGGCGGCAGGAGGTGAGTAAGCCCATGTGGGTCACCCCCCAGGGCACAAAGCAGGGTGAGACGCGGTGGAGCCAGCAAGCATGCCTACCGGGAATCGCCAGGAGTCGCTGATCGCTAAAACCCAGGGCAGAGAAACCAGCCCTGCCCCAAGTCTCCCCCGATGGGCCTTCTTTTACTCTGAAAATTATCCTGGAAATGGCCAAAGCAAGCTAATTCAAACTAGAGGTAGTTACCAAATGCATGAATGAGTGACAGATTAAAGGGGGGAGAGGGAAAAGATAAATCAAAAAGCAAAACAGACCGTATCTTCTGCAGCTGGGCTCAGGGCCCACCGGACCTACGCCCTGAAGCTCCGACTGGCCCTGACCGTCAGCAGTCGTGCAAGCCCAGCTGAGGACTGGAGAGACGGGAGGAGGTGCCGTCTACTCTGGGTGAGGGGCCCTCTCGGGGAGAGGCAGAAGGATGGCAGGGACCGAGAACGTGTTTTCAGAGAACAGTTTTGGAGAAGCTCCTGTCCCTTGTGACACGGAGAACGTGTTCCGTGGGACGAATCGGCATCTCCACATTATTTTAGCATTTCTTGTTGCTATGGTGTATGCTGATTGCTTAATTTTTTCCCTATTTCTATTTTAGCTTGCTCTGCTTTATCCTTTCAGATCCTTATTTTTCCCTTGTCTTTACTTTCTGTCTCAAAATATTTTTTTTTCTATTCCACTTTAGGAAGAAAACAAATTTGAAACAGTCTCTAAAAGAATTTTATGCTCAACTTCGAAGGATCGCTTTTAACTTGGATTTTCTTGTTTTAGCTTTTATCTTTCGTCCCTTTAACTTTCATGTTTTTAGCTTTTTATCTCACTGGTTCTGGCCCTTTTATGTGTGTGTGTGTTTTCTTTTTTTTATTTATGCTGGTTTTATCTTTAATCTTTTATCCCTCTTGCTTCCGTGTTTTGATTTTTGAAAATATCACTGGTTTTCGTCTTTCTTTCTTTTTCTTCTATCCTTAGGTTTTATCTTTATTGAATATTTTTCTAGTCTACAGTTTTGCTTTATTTTCTTATCTTTTCATTTCCTTCATCTTAATTTTATGCTTTGATTTGCCTCCACTTAATTTCTTGTGGTCTGCCTTTATCATTTTTCTGTGATTTTTTTTACCTCCTCTTTCTCTTTCTCTTCTCTTTCTCCCTATTCTCTTTTCCTTCCATGTTATACTTTGCTTTTGTAATGATAAGGAGGCAAACCACAAGGCTTAGCCATGGGAGGCCAACCATAAAGGAAACCGGGCAGTGTGAGTCCTTCCCTCGGCTTCTCCACGGTTCCCTTACGGGCCTTTCAGCCCCTTGGAAGATAACCCGCCCCAGACCCCGCTCCGGAATTCTCAGAACATCCACGGCCATGCCCTCTTCTTGTCCCTGCCCTGCTGCTCGGGGTCCTCCATGTCAGGCTGTGGTCACGTGGCTTCCCTGAAGCCCGTGAGTGTGCTGTGCAATTTTATGGAGCCTGTCTCCAGGGATCCGACGCACGTGTCACTGGGTGAGAGGCCACGGAGTGTCGGACCGCCCGCCGTCTCGGGACTGGTGCTGTCCCAGTCATAGGAAAGAATTTTCTTTGGTCCTGAATCACTGTTCTGGGAAGCTGCCATGATTAATCCTAATGCCTACTCGCCTCTGTCAAGGTGAACACTCTTTCTCTTTTACCATCTTCTATGTATTTATTCGGTACAAGTGGTATTAACTTGGCTCCCTCAGTGCCATGCCTGCCAGGTGGTCGGATGGGGCCTAACCTGGAGTCGTTAGAGAAGGGGCAGGATTGCTTCCTGACGGGCTGGCTTTCCCAAGATGGACGTATTAGCCTACACAGAAAATCACCCTCCGGTCTTCCCGTGTCAAACTTCACTTTAAAAAGAACCAAACCTGAACTCCGTCCTGTTCTGTTCTCTGTAGGTAACTTGCAACCAGTCATAAATTGTCTTATAATATGTTTCTTTCTGCTTACTAATACCTGATTTTATTTTGGTGTTGTTATAGGGCACATGCATTCACCAGAGAGAGAGAGAGAGGGAAATTGAGAAATCACCCCCTGGGGGGGGAATGGCCATACCTTCTCCTCCATTCTCCTCTTGGGATTTCAGGCATGCACACACACTCACCTACCATGTTTATCAGACTCCCAGGTCTAGGACTTAACCACACAGTCAGCACAGACGACCCAGCCACCTGAACTACCATGCCACTGGCTGGCCCGTCTGCTTACTAGTACCCTAACAATGACCTGAGAAAGCGGACATGTCTTCTTTTTAACCCTGGGATAATTGCTTCAGCATCCTGGAAGCAGAGTGAGATTAGAAATAGAAAAATAGAAAATGGGCTGATTTTCAGGCTTGGAATGTGCTCTTTCCACCCCAGTCGCCAACACACATGAAGCTTCCCTCTTCTGTACTGTTACGTCACATTCTACTGCACACCGTGGTCCAAAGACAGGCTCCGGAGGGAGGCTGGGCTAGAATCCCACCCCCAGTCCTCCCAGATGTTCTACCGTGAGTGAGTTACTGCAACTGTTTGTGCCTCCACTTCTTTTTACTTTCTTTTAAGAGAGAATTTTTTAGCTATAGGGTACACGTGCTCACTGGAGAGACAGAGAGACAGAAAGCGAGAAATCACCCCCCGGGGAGATGGCCACACTGCAGTCCCTTCTACTCCATTCTCCTCTTGGGTTCTTGGGCACGCATGCACACACTTCTGGCAGGAGTTTCAAGCCACTGGGTCTGGGACTCTACTTGTGGTCAACTACGTGGGAGTCCAGTGACATAACCATTATGCCATCTGCTGGTCCCCGTGCCTCCATTTCTTTATCTCTGAAACGGATATACTAAGTTGGTGAAGATGTGAAGAACTTACCGCCTTGCCTGGCACTTATAACTCTTGATAAACTGCTCATATTAATTAAGTTCAGTTCAGGGTTTTTTCTTGTCCCCGAGATCTCCCATGATTGAGTCCCATGGACATGCAAGTACACACGTGCACACACACACGCATACTCACATACACTCAGACACGCATCCTCTTCTTTTAGTCTAGCACGTCAAGTGCCCTTTCTGCCTAGCGCCTCACATATTTCTCTTTACGGCATTTTCACAAGGTTCTAGGAGCATCTGTTTATTTGTTTTTGTTGTTGTTGTTGTTTTGGAGAGGTTTTTGCTATAGGGTGCACGCGCTCGCCAGAAAGACAGAGAGACAGAAAGCAAGAAATCACCCCCCAGGAGGGATGGCTACACCGCAATCCCTTCTCCTCCATTCTCCTCTTGGGATTTTGGGCACGCACGCACACACGCCCGGCGTGAGTTTAAGCCACCAGGTCCGGGACGCGAACCGCAGTTGACTACGTGGGAGTCCAGCGACATAGCCATTACGCTAACTGCTGGTCCCAGGAGCATCTGTTTATAAGTGTAGACAGCCTCAACTTACAAGGGTTTGACTTAAGACTTTTAGACTTCAAGATGGTTTTATCAGGATATTAAATAGACTGTCAACTTACAGCATTTTCAACTTATGGTGAGTTCACTGGGACCTAACTCCATGGGAGTCAAAGATCACCTGGACCCTTTCTGTTACTCAGCAAATATCTTGATGAGAAATCGTGTCTCATTCACCGTTGTGTTCTCATCATCTAGTGCCATAGCTGGTCATGGTGTGCCCTTCGTAACTGTTAAGGACAAACAATGACGACTGGCTGATGACTGAGGACTTCTAAATAACTTATCTTGGGTGTTGTAGGAAGAATTCTTCCTTTTGTTTCTTTGGCAGTAGCTGGACATCACCCAAACATCTGACGGCACCATGGCAGGTCCTCTGAGTAAGGAGATGAACAGGGTTTTTCTGTGTCAAAACTGGCCAGATTAATGAATCGCTTATGTGCAAAAAAAAAAGAACTATCTTAAGACCATATAAAAATTTAGGATCAACTGCCCATTGCTATGAAAAATGCTCTATGTTATAATTTCATGCAAATGTCACATTATTAGTTGAGAAACATGGGCAGATTTTGAGACACTGGCACTAGGGATTTGAGTTTTATGTCTGAGGTAATTTTCTTTATTCCGTTTCTCTCATGGTACCATCCTAATCCTCCCTCGTTCATCGTCAGATTTCAGCAGAGGTGTCCGTAGTCCGCATTCCTTCATTACGCCAACTGCTGGTCCCGTCTCCATTGCGTCAGTACCCATCACCCCATGCCATCCTGATTTTGGGTGCCATCACCCCCACACGTGTGCTAGCAGAGCTCTGGCTCTCATGTTGCTGTGTTCAATTTTCAGTCCTCATTTTACTTGACCTGTAGCAGCTTTGACTATCTTATTGCCTTGCCTTCTTTCTTGAAATTCTCTTTCATTGGCATCTGTGATGCCATTTTCTCCTAATTTTCTTCCTATGTATCTGGAGCTCCTTCTTATAATTCATTATAGACACATCTTCTACTCCTAAGGCTGGGTCACAGGACTTTCTCTCTTCTCACTCAATTATGTACTTCCCCCTAGGCAAATTACCCATGTCATTGGCTTTAACAACTCTCTGGACCTTGAAAACCTCCTGGACAAGCATTTACGTCCAGCGTAGACTTTTCCTCCATGCTCCAGATGTGCAGTTTCACCGTCTACTTGACATTCCATTTGATCACTGAAAGCCACGTCAAGGTCAGTAATCTTCATCATGACCTTTTTTTCCTCCTCATTGAATACTATCATTTGGGTCAGCAGGTGACGTGGTAGTTAAGGCATTGGACTCCCCCATGGCTAACTGTGGTTCGAGTCCTGGACCTGGTGGCTTGCTTTCTCACTTTCCCTCTCTCTCTCTCTCTGTCTCTCTCTCTCTCTCTCTCTCTCTGTGAATCTCTCTGGTGAACCCATGCCTTCTATAGCAAAATTAAAAATGATAGTAAATATAATAAATAAAATTAAATAAGTAGTTATTAAAAAGAAAGAAAACTATCATCTATGAAGTTGCACTTGTTAAAACCCAAGAGTCATCTTTGATATCATCTCCCTTATCTCTAATACCTGATTTGTCATCATTTTCTATTTTTTTAAAAAGAATTATTTTATTTAACTTTATTTAATATTTTTTGAGAGGTTTTTGCTATAGGGTGCATGTGCTCGCCAGACAGACAGAGAGAGACATAGAGACAGAAAGCGAGGAATCACCCCCCGGGGGGATGGTCACGCCACAATCCCTTCTCCTCCATTCTCCTCTCGGGATCTTGGGCACGCACGCACACGCGCCCGGCGTAAATTTTAAGCCACTGGGTCTGGGACGTGAACCACGGTCGACTACATGGGAGTCCAGCGACATAGCCATTAGGCTAACTGCTGGTCCCAACTTTATTTAATTAGTTTTATTTGGCGCGCGCGCGAGAGAGAGAGAGAGAGAGAGAGAGAGAGAGAGAGAGAGAGAGGAAAGTGAGAAAGCGAGCCGCTAGGCCTGGGGCGCAAACCTTGGCTGGCCATGTGGGATTCCAGCGCCTTAACCGTGCCCCCTGCTGGCCCCATCATTTTCTATTTTGATCGTCAGAGCATCTCTTGAACCAGTTCAGTTTCCTCACTGTCATTGTTTCCCTGCTTTGATCATTTTTGGCTGATGAGACTGCAATATTCTCTAAGCTGGTCTAGCAGCTTCTACTCGCTTCCTCTTCAAACTGTTTTCCACAGTGCCAGACATAGCTTCTCCTGTTCCCCGGCTGCCTCAGTCCTCTCCGTGGTTTCCTCTTTCCCCTAGGACATAGACCAGGACCTTCAGCTGCCCATGAAGCCTGGAGTGGACCTTCCTCTCTCCCCCACCTCATCTCCTTCAGGCTCCGGCCCTCACGCTAACTCAGGCCACATTGTCATCTGTTTCAGCTTCTTGGACACTCAACCTTTCACCACAAATGTCTGCTTATCTTCTATCTCTGCCTGAATCTGGATCCCCACTACCACTTTGGCTAAATTACTGTGAGTCCATAGCTATGTATTTTCACTGGCATGTTTTCAATAAGTCGCTAGGAGAAATTTCTTTTGTTTTAGGCCCAGAAATATTATTGCCATTGTCTTGACCTTTCGGTTGCTTTGTTTGTTTTCCTCCTGCAGACATGATGAACCCTACGGTGCACCCTGCGTCCTTCCTGCCATTAGCTTCTCAAGGGTCTGCGCTGTCGACGGAGACCTGCCGCAAGTCCGGGGCCCAGTACCTAGGTCTGCTCTGGAGCCAGCGTTAACGGGATGTCTGATCTTGGTCGTGTTGTTCACATTCTGTGATTTCCTTTTCTCCTTTATAAAACGAAAGCAGTAACGTTTATTCGCAAAGGGCTGTGGGAAGGAAATGAACGAACATGTACGATAAATGAGAACGTGTCTGGGGCAGAGTAAGAGCTCAATGAAAACGGCCAGTATGTTTTTTTCCTACGTGGTCATAGCTTGATTACAGGGTGCTTCATGTGTTAGTGACTTTGGGGTCTTAATTATATTCTTGACTCAGAGTTATTATTTACATGTAATGACTTTTATTGAGGGAGATTTTTGCTATAGGGTGCATGCTCTTACTGGAGACAGAGAGAGCTAGAGGGACAGAAAATGAGAAATCACCCCCCGAGGGGATGGCCATGCTATAATCCCTTCTCTTCCTTTCTCCTCTTGGGATTTTGGGCACGTACGCACACCCAGCATGAGTTTTAAGGGTCCAGGACTCGAACTGTGGTTGACTACATGGGAGTCCAGTGACGTAACCATTACGCCATCTGCCGATCCCCATGTACCGTATTTGAGTAGATCTGAGTATTCAAATTCAGATGCTAAAGAAATACAGTGGAAATGCTGCGTTAACATAGGAGAGATGCTATCTATAGGACCAACTGTAAGGGCATCACGATTTTCTCCCTAGAATTACACACTCCCATCCACATCAGAAAGTATCTTCGATAGGCTTTCCCTGCACTTCCACCGCGATCAATCTGTCACCGCACACCGTGATCAGCTCCAGCTGGAGATGCGTTACATGATCAACACGGACAGTGCCTTCCACACGTTACATGGGCTCAGCTATTGTTTCCTTACATGCATCTGAAGGCTGGATTCCACCCTATTTTGACCCCGAGTAAGTAGAAAACAATCAGCTCTGAGTTAGTACTCTATACCTGCAATCCATAGGCTGGAAACAACATATGGGCAAGACTAACCTTGTTGCTTAGGCTTTAAATTCGAAAAGTGATCTTTCTACTCTCTGTCCTCTGTATCTCAGAAGAAACAGCCCCCCTTCTCCGACAGCACACATGTCTCCGTGGCTACCGGCTCCGGCAGCAGAATCACAAACAGTCCTCGAGACCGTGCCGCGTCCGTTCCTTACTTTTAAATTTTTTTGGACAGCTTTCCTGCAGTGGGTGGAGACAGCCAATGTGTTGTTGTGCAGCATGTAAGTGCATGTGGACAGATCGGGTGATTCCCCCACCTGATGTCGGTCAATGGGGCGGGCTCCCAGGGTGACCCAGAACAGGAATCCGGCTCACTTCCCGTGTGATGCCGAAGGCACGTGGGCAGAAACGCAGACCATGACTTGGTGGAGAGAAGAAGCCCCTGTCTCTTAGTGCAGGCCCCCTTCTTACAGCACCCGTCCTTGTTAGGGTCTTTCGGCCACAAGTCACCTTTAGTTTTGGTTTAAGAATTTGTAGGTGTGGCTATTCATGTAAAGGCAGAATGAGACTCAAAGCACGTTTTCATCAGAATTTTTAAGATGGGGAAATGGCCCTTAAGAGCCAGCCTTGTGAAAACAAGGTACACAGTTAGGGACTGAAGATCAGTGTGTAATTTCTAGAATCCCCATAACGGTCTGACTCAGTGGCTTCATTGTTTGCGAATCTGTAATCATAGCGCTCTGACTTACAGATGCTCTCAGAGCAATCGCCTCACATTCGGTCATTTTTTCAGCCCCGAAAGTGCTCTTGAAGACAGTTAGACACGATAGGGAGTTGATTTAACTTTTAAGCCGATCAAGGACCATTTAGATGAAGGGGACTAACGTCTGTGCAAGCACTTTGAAAAGTACAAAGTTCTCTGCAAAGGCAAGATGCTTTGGTGAAGTTAAATCAATCATGGAAGAGTTAGAGTTTTTTATTTTTTATTTTTTTAAGAATTATTGATCTAATTTTATTTATTATTATTATTGAGAGTTTTTTCTTGTTTCAGGGCACATGCACTCACTGGAGAAACAGAGAGATACAAAGTGAGAAATTACCCCACAGGGGGCATGGCTATGCCGCAATCCCTTCTCCTCCATTCTCTTCCTGGGATTCTGGGTGCGCGCTCACACACACACACACACACACACACACACACACGTACCCTTTGTGTTTCAAGCCACCAAGTCTGGGACTCGAACTGCAGTCAACTGTGTGGGAGTCCAACACCTTAACCACCATGTCACCTACTGGCCCCTGTTATTATTATTTTTAAATTTGTTATAGGGACACATGCATTCACCAGAGAGAGAGAAAGTGAGAAAACAAGCCGCCAGTTCTGGGACTCAAACGGTGGCCAGCCATATGGGAATCCAACGCTTCAACCACCATGCCACCTGCTGGACCCAAGGTTTCTTTTCTAAATGCTCACCTTCACTTACAACTACTGAATAACAAATCTTCATGTAACACATTCCCATGGCGGTGCTCGTCGCTGAGGGTGGCCTCAGACCTTACGATGCCGTCTGCCCCCGAGGTCTGAGATCTTTGCAGGACTGCGAGACCATAGCCCAGAGCCAGCACTTCCTGCACCTGAAGGGTCTTTTATTTATTTATTTTTTTGAGAGGTTTTTGCTATAGGGTATGTGCACTCACCAGAAAGAGGGAGACAGAGAGACAGAAAGCGAGAAATCACCCCCTAGGGGGGATGGCCACACTGCAATCCCTTCTCCTCCATTCTCCTCTTGGGATCTTGGGCACGCACACACATGCGCCTAGTGTGAGTTTAAGCCACCAGGTCCGGGACTCGAACTGCAGTCGACTACATGGGAGTCCAGCAACATAGCCATCATGCTAACTGCTGGTCCCCTTGAAGGATGTTTTGAGAAGCCAAGCACTTTCTGTATTATAATGATTCTGTTTTACATGATTCACCAAGTGGCTGCACACTAGAAATCCCTAGTGGAAATAGTTCTCTTCACACCGCTTGTTAAGGAAACCACCTGAATTTTGGCATAGTGAGACATCATTGTGCCTCACTTATTTTAGGTAAGACATGCAAGATCTTACCAACAGTATTGTAGTCACCATTTTCTTTCTTTCTTTCTTTCTTTCTTTCTTTCTTTCTTTCTTTCTTTCTTTCTTTCTTTCTTTCTTTCTTTTTTTTTTTTTTTTTTTTAGAGATTTTTGCTATAGGGTGCATGTGTTCACTGGAGGTACAGAGAGAGAGAAAGCAAGAAATCACTCTCTGGGGGGATGGCCATGCCACAATCCCTTTTCCTCCATTCTCCTTTCAGGATTTTTGGCACACACACACACACACACACACACACACACACACACACATGTTCAGCATGAGTTTCAAGCCACTGGGTCTGGGACTGGAACCGCAGTGAACCACATGGGAGTCTAGCACCTTAACCTCTATAGCACCTGTTGGCCCCTGTACTTAGCATTTTCTAAACAGACGTGTAATAATGGTACATATCTGTGGGTGCAATGTGACTTTTCTGTTCAAGGATATCAGCATCGATAAGTCAGGGTGATTAGTATATCCATGTCCTCAGTTATTGGTCATTACTTTGTGTAATAGTCAACATCCTCTTGTTTAGTTACTTAACATATGAGTAAGTTGTTATGAACTGTTTTGATACTATTAGAAATTGTTCCTCTTACTGAGCTACATTTTTTTCCCAATAATGGTGGTTATAGGCAGGACTGCTCTTTTCAAAACTGAGGCAGCTCCCCGATAATCTATGGCTACATCACTCAAACTCAGAAAAACCCTCACGATTGCATTTGTGCCTTCCAATTACATTTACATCAGGGGCCAATGAATCGCTACTATTGTGGGCTGAATTGCATCTTCCACCTCGAAATTCCCATGTTGAATCTGAACTCCAGTATCTCAGAACACACCTGAGTTTGGAGACAGGGTCCTTATAGACGTACCTAAGTGAAAATGAAGTCCTAAGCATGGACTCTAATTCCACAGCAGTGCTCATGTGGGAGGAAACTTGGACACAGACACGTGCAGAGGGAATTCTCCTTCCAGACTGCCTCCTGCTCGGGAGGCAGTGACATCAGATCTCCCCTGGGCTCAGGACCTTGGCTGCCTGCAGACTCTACACTTACAAGCCCCCCCAACCGTGGGCATCTGATCCTTACAGTAAGCCTCTCTCAGTATCTGTACATGCATCCCATCACTCCTGTTTCTCTGTAGAGCTCTACTGTAATTACCTCTAGACATTTACATCCTAAGAATTATGAGTACGCGTCACTCCTATATACGCTCAAGTTTAGTGGCGTTAGAGTCACACTGCTGGGTTGAAGCCGGGCTCTGACCGTGTCTAGCAATCTGTCTCTGAGCAAGCAGGTCATTGCCTTACTGTCCTCATCTGCAAAATGGAAATAACTGCATTGTGGTGACTATTCAAGGAGTAAAGTGCTTCAGAGTCATTTTGCATCGTCTTGTCATACCACAGGCTCTCGACGTCCTGTTATCACAGATGATCCTTCACTGGTGAGGGTCTTAGGGCTCAAGGAACCCACTGAAGGGTAGAAAAACCATAAAAGGAACCATTCTAAGTTGGGGTTCAATATATAACCTGTCTCTAAATTTTTTTCTTTCTTTTTTTTTTTTTTTTTTTTAAATTTTGCCAGAGGGCTTGTGCATTTTCCCAGAGAGAGACAGAGGGATGGGGGAAGGGCGAAAGGACTCAGCCAGTGGGGAATGGTCACCCTCCATCCCTTCTCCTCCGTATCTCCCTCCTCTCAGAATTGTGGGCACACACACGTGCCCAGAATGTTTCTCAAGACACCTCGCACTGCCTTAGCCACCCGTGTCTCTATATATTGTCTATATATTTAGTTTGGGTTTTTAGTTACGGGCGGTGAGAACTGGCCGCAGCTGGTTTAAGTGGAAAGGGTTTTATTAAAGATTGATTTCAGCAGTTCACAGGATTGCTGAAGCACCGGAGCAGCAGGTGCCGAGGCCAGGGTGGGTGCCATAGAGCCAGTCCTGTGACGTGCCGGACATGGCTCACATCCACACCGCCGCGGCTGGAGACAGGAGACGCCATGGACGCTCTCCAGCAGTGCTGTTAGGGGCTGCTCGTGCCACGGGGGAGCCGCGGTGCACGTCCGTCTATGTCACTAACTTCTGAGCTGACATCCGAGTGAGTCTGCATGGTCAGTGGGAGCTAGGAGTGTCTCGTGCCAGGCTGCAAGGAGTGCCAGGCAAGTGTCAGGCACTTTCAGGTTGACAGTGGCCCGCCTTCCAGGATGGGGGATACAGAGACACAGAGATGTGGGTGTCCAAAAGATGGCTGTGTTCACCACAGATACAGGGCAAGCGCTTAGTATCAGCTGGTCACTGGCCTCAGAGACATTTTGTTTTTCTTTTTCTATAGGGCACAGGCACTCACTAGAGAAAGAGAGGAAAAAGGAAAGTGAGAAACCACTTCTCAGGGAGGACGGCTACACCACAATCCCTTCTCTTCCGTTCTCCTCTTGGGATTTTGGGCCCACGCGCACACACGCACAAGCACCAGTGCGTTTTTCAAACTGCTGGGTCCGGGACTCAAACTATGTAGTTGGCCATGTGGGATCCAGCCACCTTAACCTCCATGCCTCCTGTGGCCCAGAAACTCGTGTTTCCTATGTTTCATACCCCTTCTCCAGTCCTATGTCTCCTTTGCAGCCATTGCTGTCTCTGACTTATAGCAAAGTCCTATTCCCAGCCACAGACGGGGAGCAGAGCCCGGCGGCAGCAGTGCCCCCTGCCGGGTGGCCCAGGGCATCTTTGGTCCCTACTGTCTCTCTGTTTTAGCTGCTGCAGAATTAAACAAGTCATGCGCCACCTTCCTTCTGAGATCATTTTCATTTGTGAACATTGAGTCTATTTATCCGGAAAGGAACGCCCACAGTCTGGAAGGGCATAGGGGAAGGACGGACGACGAGAGCGGACGTGATCCGACATCGAGGGGACGTGATCCGACATCGAGGGGACGTGATCCGACATCGAGGGGACGTGATCCGACATCAAGGGGCTCGTTCTCCACTCTCAGGACCTCACTGCCATGCTCAGCTCTGAACGAAAGAGAACCCGGTGGGGCCAGCAGATGGCAGAGCAGTCATGGTACTGGACTCCCACCTGACCGACCACAGTACGAGCCCTGGACCCAGTGGCTTGACACTCACACTGGGCCCACGTGCACGCACGCCCAGGATCCTGGGAGCAGAAATGGAGGAGAGGATTGCTGCCTGGTCATTCCCCTGGGGGAGATTTCTCACTTTCCCTCTCACTGTGTCTATCTGTATCTCCCTGCCACCCCACACACACCGCAAGCGCATGTGCCCTAAGGCAAAAACCTCTAACAAGAAAAAAAAAAAAAAAGAAAATCCAGAAATGAAAGCAGACAGACAAGTGGAAGCTGCCCGCATGATCAGGAACCAGACCCTAAGCTGGAAGTGGGGAGAAGCGAGGAAGCACCCAGCGTTTATCACGGCGCGTCGGCCAGTCTCAGCAGCTGGGAGCACCGGCGCCTTGAGAGTGAGTGAGCCAGTGTCCAGCAGGAGGGAGCCTCCGAGCCCGGAGGGAGGACATCCACACCCTGAGCGTGACACGGGTGCCTGCCGACGGGCCGAGCTCTGTGACGCGAGGCAGACACACGCCCAAGACCTGCAAAGCACGGTGAAGAATGAGGGGGGACGGGAAAAAATAAGAATGTATGTTTGTATTTGTTTGTATTTTCATCAAGAGAGCCTTGAAGGGTAAACAAAGAACGAATAAAAGTGGCGAGGAAAGAGGGAAAGGATGGATTTGGGTGGTACTAGTGGGCGCTGTGGACAACTTCTCAGTATTTACGTTCTACTTTTGTTTTTATTTTTAAATGATGGAAAGTACTATTAAGGTAGTTTAAAAACAAAATGGTACAAAGCACGTATCTGGCAAAGGACTGGTATCCAAAATATACAAAGAGCTCCTAAAACTCGATACTAAGAAAACAAACAACCCAATTAACAACGAGCGAGGGATCTTTCCAGCCTCCTTGCCGAGCAGCTACACAGATGGCAGACGGGCACACGAAAGATGCTGCGCCTCGCATCGCCCTGAAGAGCTGCAAATTACGACGGTTCTTCGAAAATTCACGGAAAATGTGTTCCACGAAGAAATTATGCACGCATTTCAATTTCTTTTTGCCCCAAAGTAAACTTGTACTTTAATTCCATCTTCCAATAAACGTTTCTGAAGTTTTCTCACAGTAAAGCAGTGAGATATCCACTAGAAAGGCTAGAATCCAGAATACCGATGACACGAATACCAGCAGGGAGAAGCAGGAACTCTCGTGTTTGTGGGAGCGCAAAACGGTTCAGTAACTTGGGAACACAGTTTGGCAATTCTTACAAATGTAAATATACTATTACCATATGATGCGGCTACTGTGTGTTTTTGCTATTTGGTAAATGAGTTGAAAACCGACGTCCACACAGAAACCTGCACATGCGTGTTAACAGCAGCTTTACTCAAAACACGGGAACAACCGAGACAGGTAAATGGGGAAATTGTGGAACATCTGTACAACGGGGTATTGTTCAGCAATAACAAGAAACGCGCTATCAGGCCCTGACACCTGCACGCAGGAACCTTACATGCATGTTGCTAAGTGGGAGAAGCCAACCTGAGAAAGCCAGTGTACGACTCCTTCGGGAGGACTCTCCCGTATGGCCAGCCGGCAGTCTCGAATGGTAACCAGCATAATCCAAGAGCTCACGTAAGGCTCCTCATTATGAAAGCTGGTATTTTAGGAATGAAGAGAAGAGCCTAAAATATTGGCAAGGAAAAATAAGATCCACATACACCTATTCACAAATTAGAACAGCACTGACCTTGTCAACTACAAGACTTGGTGCTGACAGACACGGGGGCGTTGCTTTCTAAGTTGTGAGACAAGTTGATTTCTAACACGGAAGTCATTGGGACCTGAGGTCAGAGAATAAAGTCATTGTCAGACATGTGAGGTCTTACAAAGTTGCTCTTGACGGGACCAGCAACTGGCATAATGGTTATTTCACTGGACTCCTACAGGGTCGACCATGGTTCAAGTCCTGGACCTGGAGGCTTGAGACTCACACTGGGCGCATGTGCGTGCATGCCCAATATCCTGAGAGGAGAATGGAGGAGAAGGGATTACCAGTGGTGTGGCCATCCCCCCAGAGGATGATTCCTTGCTTTCTGTCTCTGTCTCTCTGGTGAGTGCGTGCACCCTATAACAAAATATTTCTTAAAATAAGAAAAGTTTATCTTTCCTACAGTCACTCTTAGGAAGCCAATGGGAGGGTTCTGTTGAGATGGAAATTAAGGAAGAAGACATAGAATTCAGGAAACAGAGCCTTCAATATTGGGAAAAAAAAAAAAAAAAAGGAAGTTCCTAGGATATGGGAGAGGAGACCCTAGGATGACCCTAGAGAGCAGCCAGCTCTAATGGGCACATGAGAACAGTCACAGGACAGGTGGCTCTAAGCGGGCTCATCTGACAGAGGACGTGTGTGTTTGAGAAGGGATGTGCGCCCGGGACAGAGAGTCTGGGGTAACTTAATAGTGGGGAATTCGGATAAAGCACATCGAGTGGCTTGGCTGTGAGAAAGTCCGAACGCTGACCTTCGGTACGACCAACGTTGTGGGATAGCTAGTAATAATGTCACACCTCTCAAATGTCTACCAACTGGCCTTGACTGGCCACACGCCAGGGCCCACGGCCGCTGCTGGCAATGCCCCTCCATTGCTGGGTCATGAGGAGAGGCCCAGTGCTCCCGGGGGTCAGAGGCAAAGCCGCAGGGAAGTAGCTGTTTCTGGCCCCAGGGAAGAGCTTGCAGATTTAATGCTGCAAGCGTTGCTCGGTCATTAGACATCAGTATTTGTGAGATGAAAGTGTGCAGGGGAAGGTGGGAGTGTGTGAAAAAGTATGGAAAGATCAAGAAGTAACGGTACAAGTAATGTTTAAAAATGTAAAGGTGACGAAACTGAGAGAATTGAAACTGGTTACTGCTAGTTAAGGGATCAGAGGGCAATAGGTCATAGTAGACGTAGGACATGTCTCTAACAGACCTCGGAAAACTACAGGGTTCTGGAACTATGTACATGTACATTTTACACAAAAATAAAAACCAGTGTCTACTACAGGCCAGGCGTGGTGACATCTTTTTTTTTTTTTTTTTTTTTTTTTTTTTTTTGAGAGTTTTTTTTGAGAGTTTTTTGCTACAGGGCGCGTGCGCTCGCCAGACAGACAGAGAGAGACAGAGAGACAGAAAGCGAGAAATCACCCCCCAGGGGGGATGGTCACGCCACAATCCCTTCTCCTTCATTCTCCTCTTGGGACCTTGGGCACGCACACACACGTGCCCAGCGTGAGTTTTAAGACACCGGGTCTGGGACGTGAACTGCGGTCAACTATGTGGGAGTCCAGGGACATAGCTATTACGCTAACTGCTGGTCCCAGTGGTGACGTCTTTAGATAGTTACTACCACTCCCATTTTACTCTAAGGAAGCAAAAGTCTTTGGTGGAGCTGGTGTCCCTTCTCCCACATGCCTTACTTGTAGAAATGGGAAAAGGGAGATTCCTTTACAGTTAGAAGAAGATTCTAAACATTTCTATCAATGAACTATCCAAAGCATTAACTTAAACGAAATAAAGATTCTTGACTCACCTTGCTCAAATGCTAGCAATAACTGAGTTATGCATTTACTTGTGATGAAAATACCTAGGAACTTTCTTACCATAAACTCCCCCAAATGTGTCTCGTAGCCGCATCATCAGAGAAGAGACCGAAGTGGAAGGACTTTGATGAAATCTGTTATTACATTTTTATATTTCTTTTTTTAAAAGAATTATTTTTTAAAAATTTATGTATTATTATTATTTTAATTTGCTACAGGGCATATGTGCTCACCAGAAAGAGACACAGAGAGAGCAAGCTGCCAGATCTAGAACTTGAACCATGGTCAGCCAGGTGGGAGTCCAGCACTCTAACCACCACACCACCTGCTGGCCCCACATTTGTATATTTCTTAGTAGTCTTTGCTTAACTAAAAGAGACTAGATATAGAAATATGCCAGAAAAGATTTCCTCATTCGATGCTATGAAGAAATAAACAAAATACATAAAATAAGCAAACCTAAATGTGCCAACCAAAAACGTGTGACTGTCACAAAATATCAGGTGCTAGGCAAATTAGCAGGTGTCGATATGATCAGGATCTAGAAGAAAACAGTATCCTGAAGAAATAAAAAGTACTTAGTGAAGTTATAATAAATAGAAGCAACCATTTGTTATGGCTTTTGGTTTGGATAGAGTGGCTGTTGTTCTTTTGGGGGAAATATTATAGATTTGGCTCAAATGGAAGATTGGATGAGGATTATCTGAGAGGGACTGCTGTTCTGGGCTAGCTTCTGAGATAATCTTGTCGTTGTCTGATTGTTTTCCAGCACGGTGCTAGGGCAGAGGCCTGGCCATCGTGTGTGACCGCACCGGCCCTCAGTGGCTGCTCCGAGGGAGGGGTGGCCTGCCCCGGAGGGAAGAGCCTCAGAGGCCAGCCCGAGCTGGTTCTCCGGCAGGGCCATCAGGCCCGCAGGATCAGCTCTAATTCTTCTACATGTTCTGAAATCTGCAAAGGAATTTCCTCATCCCACGTCACATTGTTCGTTCAGCCAGCCAGTCAGGGTTGAGGGGGTTCTCTGAGATCCTCTCACACACCCTTCACTGAAAATGCAGGGAAGCCACCACTCTTACTTTCCTGTCACACCATGCGGAAGTTAACTGTCAGTTGACGAGGGTGGTGGGATGTTCGGGCTGACGGGCCGTGAGACGATGGTAACTCAGAGCCGATCCGTGACCGTCGGGCGGCAGGTGCAGGGCTCACGGCCCTCTGAACACCGAACAGCATGCGACGGCTTTCCTGGGTGCCGTGCGCCAGCTCCGCAGCTTACAGCGCGGTCTCGATGCTGTCTTCCCAGCGGCCACGCTGCTCTTTCTGGAGGTGACTGTTCCGGTCCATCCCATTGCGAATAACAGGCAATGGCTGAAACGGGGTGATTTGTAAACACGCAGGTTTGTTTAGCTCCTGGTTTGGAGAGCTGTCTCTGGTGGGCGTCTGCGTGTCTCAGAATACGCCCGTAGGCAGGAGAACACGGCCTGTGTTCCACGAGGGTTGCCGCCTGCCTCGTTTTCTCTCCTTACAAACCCACCGGACCAGGTCGTGGGGGCCCCTGCTCTATCCCCCCAAGCACTGGTCTCTCACCTACGGCCTCTCCCGGTCTCTCACCTACGGCCTCTCCCGGTCTCTCACCTACGGCCTCTCCCGGTCTCTCACCTACGGCCTCTCCCGGTCTCTCACCTACGGCCTCTCCCGGTCTCTCACCTACGGCCTCTCCTGGTCTCTCAGGCCTCTCCCGGTCTCTCACCTACGGCCTCTCCCAGTCTCTCACCTACGGCCTCTCCTGGTCTCTCACCTACGGCCTCTCCTGGTCTCTCACGTGCGGCCTCTCCTGGTCTCACCTACGGCCTCTCCTGGTCTCTCACCTATGGCCTCTCCTGGTCTCTCACCTACGGCCTCTCCTGGTCTCTCACCTACGGCCTCTCCTGGTCTCTCACCTACGGCCTCTCCTGGTCTCTCACCTACAGCCTCTCCTGTCCACGCTGTAACTGATCAAGGTTTCACCCTCCTACTTCTATGACAGTGACTCAGCACACAACTTTGGGGGACGTACTCAAACTCTAGCAGGGCCTGTTCTGGCATCATAGGATCATGGTGATGTTGAGGAGACACGAACTTTTATTGAGTGCTTTTCTGTGGTCGGCATTTCACGGGGTAAGTGTTATTGTTCCCATTCCACAGATTGGATAATCAGGGATGTTGTAGTGGTTGGTCTAAGTGACAAAGCTTGGATCAAACCCAGACATGTTGGCTCCTACCCCATACTTTTTCTACCTCGTATGGAAGAGTCAGTCAATAGGACTTGTTATCTTTGCAGTGAGTCAAGGCATATTAAAATTATGAATATAAATTTGTTACTTTAGGGGCCAGCAGATGCCATAGCAATTATGTCACTGGACTCCCACATGGTCTACTGTTCTTGACCTGGTGGCTTGAAAATCATGCCAGGCATGTATGTGTGTGTGTGCCCAAGATCCTGGGAGGAGAATGGAGGAGAGAGGATTGTGGCATGACCATTCCCCCGGGGGATGATTTCTTCCTTTCCCTGTCACTGTCTCTCTCTCTCCGATGAGTGCATGTGTCCTAGGGAAAAAACAAAATTGTTACTTTAGAAAACGTATATTGAAAAGCCCAATCTTTAAAAATTTCAGATACATGAGACCAGCAGGTGATTACATCACTGGACTCTCACATAGTCCACCGCAGTTCAAGCCCCAGACCTGGTGGCTTGAAACACACTGTGTGTGTGTGTGTGTGTGTGTGTGTGTGTGTGTATGTGTGTGCCCCAAGTCCCAAGAGAATGGAGGAGAAGGGATTGCGGCGTGGCCATCCCCCCGGGGGGTGATTTCTTGCTTTCTGTCTCTCTGTCTCTCTCTGTCTTTCTGGCAAGCACATGTGCCCTATAGCAAAAAAAAAAAAAAAAAAAAAAAAAAAAAAAAAAAAAAAAAAAAATCTGAGATTTAGTATCAGAACTGGGGTCCAAAAATCTCTCTGTCCTCTATTATTTTGAACTTATCATGCAACCCTACTAATGAGATAAACCCATACAGGTTGAACATCCATAATCTGAAAATCTGAAGTCCAAAATACTTCAAGATTGGAAACTTTTTGAGTGCCAACATAACACAAGTGGAAGTTTCCACACCTGACCTCATCTAATGGCTCATCAAAAAAACACAGGCACGCAATACTTGGTTTATTCTGCATCCCCGAGAGAGAAAAGACTCTCCTAGACCCTTTGAGTGTGATATACCTTTCTGGGCATGCCTGAATTCTTCCATCCAAAAATGGGCATCCAAAATTGAAAAAAAAATCAGAAATCCAAAACAGTCTGGTCTCAAGAATTTTGCATACGGGATGCTATATATTAGTAAATATAGTAGATAGGTAGGTAGATTATGTATGTGTGAGTATATACACACAAATCTCTTTATATTTCTTCACCCCTCTCCCCGCTCAGAGTGCGTTGAAAACCCACTTTCCCAAACCCTCTTTCCTGGGTCTTCATGTCTCAACATTCCACGTTTTCTTCCCATTTCTCTGGCCATTTCTTCCTTGTCTTCTTTCCATGCTTACCTTATTCTACCCAGTTGTTAAACCCTGGGATTCCAGGTGCCCCCAAGCCTCCTGCACTCCTTACTCTGCATTTCTCCTTCGGGAAATCGTACATGGCTAGACTAGAATGAATCTCCAGATACGCAGACGAGTCGTCAGTTTATACTTTCAGGGATGGCCTCTCTCTGTACTCTGGACACACGATACACATCAAGAAGTCCCAAATGCAACCCGTCATCTCTTCCTTGCCCCCCCCTCAAAGTCCCAAACATCCTGTCTCCCTTTTTGGTAATGGCACCCTCATTTATGCACTCCTGTAAGCAACGCCTCCTGGAAATCAGCAAGGCTGTCTCTGGCTCTCGCGTAGATTCATGTTCTTCCCCAAAGCGCTGCCTCGCACGCTCTGTTGTGGCCCTCTACGTCTTTCCACTTCTTTTCCGGCCCAAGCTAGTGTCATCTTCCCCTGGCTCGTTCCGAGAGTCTTCAAAATGACTTCCTTTCTTTCTTCACTGGTATCAATGCATTTTCCATACCACAGCCAGAGGGACTTTCTTCAAAACACAGATCTCACCATAGCAGTCCTTCGTCCTCCAGTTCAAAAATCCTCCAGCGTCCCACTGTTGGTAGCATAAAGACAAAACGCAGCCAAGACCCTGCGAGGGGGTCCCCTACCTGTCCCACGTTTCCAGGTTCACGGTCGTTGGCTCCTATTGCTACAAGCACATTCGGTTTACGGTTGCCAAGGCCCCTTCTGCCACAGGGTCTCGAACTTGATGTTCTCTCTCTCTGGGCTGCTTCTTTTCCTCTTTGCCTAGTTAACTCCCTCCTCACCATTTAGGTATCTAAGAAATAAACACATTGTCAAGGAAACTGTGCAGAACTTCCTAGGCCCCGGGCCAGCTTTCTCATTTCCCCTTCCGTGCATGAAGGGCCAATGCCTGACAGTATTTGCCTGTATGGGTGAAAGTCTTTGCTGTGGCCCTTGCCCTCACCAGCAGGGAGCCCCGTTAGGGAGAGGAGGAGCCCTTCCCCTCTCCTCACTGTGTCAACCAGCACAGGGTCAGCCCCCACCCAGCTACAAGTACTTGCTGAATGATTAACGAAATTATTAGTGAGCCAAACACTTCTGATTATTTGATGCCAGTTTTAGAAATTATTTTTTTAAGAGAAGGTAATAAATTGTTCAGGCAAGGAGGGAAGCCGCGTATTTTAGTAAGACGGGGTGTAATTTTATAGTGTAGGTGAGTGCTTCACTAGGTGATGAAAAACACCTTTGAGGCCAAGGAATTTACCCATGAGCATGCGGAGGGGTAGGAGTGGGCGGGAAACTGATGCGTAGAGGGGTTGACGAACTTTCCAGTCTAACCACTGAAAGTCAGTAGTTGTGCTCCTGTTCCCTGCGTAAGAGAAAGGTGGCCCGAAACAGATGCAGTAATTCTGACTTTAATTGTGTCACGTGGGACTATACATTTTGATTTCCCCCCTCCAGATGCTCTGGGTCCTCAGGGTGTCTTGGTTACAGAGCAGAAGCCCGGCTTCCAGTGAACTCTACTGTACTGTTGTGGCATCTCACGAGGGTACAGTAACCCCTGATTAGGCACTTTTGTACCCAAACCCAGTTCTTTTCTCACACTTTGCAACCGACTGTCGACCAACCCCAGAGCAAGCAGGAGGGGCCAGTGTTAAAGGACATGTTTTTATTTATTCTTTTTTTTTTTTTTTTTTTGGAGAGGTTTTTCGCTATAGGGCGCGTGCGCTCGCCAGACAGACAGAGAGAGACATAGAGACAGAAAGCGAGAAATCACCCCCCAGGGGGGATGGTCACGCCGCAATCCCTTCTCCTCCATTCTCCTCTCGGGATCTTGGGCACGCACGCACACGCGCCCGGCGTGAGTTGTAAGCCACCGGGTCCGAGACGCGAACCGCGGTCGACTACGTGGGAGTCCAGCGACATAGCCATTACGCTAACTGCTGGTTCCCTATTTATTCATTTTTTGAGAGTTTTGCTATAGGGCATGTGCGCTTGCCAGAGATACAAAGAGAGACAGAGACAGAGAGTGAGAAATGAAATCACCCCCCTGAGGGATGGCCACGCCACAATCCCTTCTCCTCCATACTCCTCTTGGGACTTTGGGCATGAACACATATGTGCCTGGCATGAGTTTAAGCCACCGGGCCGGGGACTCGAACCGCAATCGACTACATGGGAGTCCAGTGACATAACCATTATGCCATCTGCTGGTCCTAGAACATGATATTTTGAACCCCACAGCCCATTTCCATGAACTAGGGGTAGGGCTGTGGACTGCCCACCTTTGCTGTACCTTTGACACCTCATGTCCGATGAGAGCGTTGGGCTGATGCCCCCCCAGGTCCGTGAGTCTCCTAGCAGCGGTTTTTCTTTACTGAGCTTTGCAGTGTGAAGCAACATGCATTGGTAACATAATCAAAGGCAACAGCCCTTAATCAGCTGAGAATCCACATTAGAGAGGTTAAAAACACTAGCTTTGGGGACTAGCAGGTGGCGTAATGGTTTCGCTGGACTCCCACATAGCTGACCGTGGTTCGAGTCCTGGACCCGGTGGCATATGTGTGCATGTGTGCCCAAGAAAATCCTGAGAGGAGAATGGAAGAGAAAGGATTGCACCCATCCCCCTGGGGGTGATTTCTCACTTTTTGTCTCTCTGTCTCTCCAGCAAGCACATGTACCCTAGAGCAAAAGTCTCTCTAAAAAACAAAACAATACAAAACAAAACAAAACCCCCAAAAATAAAACACTAGCTTTGAGTTGGGAAAACATGCACTCAGGGTCTTTGGCATTAACTAGCCGTGTGACTTGGAGGAAGTTCAGGTTTCCGAGCCTCCGCTGGCACAAGGCCAGTGACGTTTCTTCACAGAGGAGCCGTGAGGGCGATGGGGGTACAGAGTGTGTGTGAAGCACAGTATCTGCTGCAGTGAGTCTAGTTAAGCGTTTATGTGATCCCAATTTTCACTTTATTGACAATAAAAGTCCTCTCAAAGGCCAGCATTTGCCATGGAGGTTAAGTGCTGGACTCCCACATCCTTTACCACAGTTCGAGTCCCACGCCTGGCAGCTTGAAAATCACACTGAGGAGACCAGCAGGTGGCGCGATGGTCATGTCTCAGGACTTCCATGTAGTTGACCGTGGTTCGAGTCCTGGACACGGTGGCTTAAAACTCACGCCGGGCACACGTGCATGTGTGTCCAAGATCCCGAGAAGAGAATGGAAGAGACGAGATTGTGGTGTGGCCATCCTCCCCAGTGGGTGGTTTCCCAATTTCCTTCTCTCCGTCTCTCTGTCTGGCGAAGGCGAGAGCCTTATAGTGGAAGAAAAGAAAGCGAGAGGCAGTGCCCTGAAGTTGTGCGCGAGCACAGACACCTTCTCCTGGTATACATGCCAGGCTGCGACATTCTGAGCCTCTCTGGAACCAGAGTCCATCCCTCAACCTGAGCCGTTCTCCGACTGTGAGCAGCTGACAGCTTCTCGGCGAGGTCATTGCTTTTAGTTTGGGAGCTGCTGACAGTCTGCAGGGGATTTCCATGGCATTGGGTAAACTAGCGAAGGTCATTGCAACAAACCTCCTTACTGAATTCGTGGGCTCGAAATGCTCTCAAACTAGTGCTGTCGTATTAAATTAAAGAACGTTCTACTGGCAATATTTAAAAAAAAAAAAGATCAAGCTGAATTGTGTTTAAATGTGCTCCATTGTTGCTGGACTTCAAAGTCATAAACATGGACCCACAAGGACTCTGCTCTTACCCACCGGCTCTTATCCACCCACCGCAACTCCCGACCCTGCCAAGTGACGTGCTTTGCTCCTGGCCTAGAATTTCCTCAATCCTCCCTGTGTTCAAGGTCATGCCCCATCTGCTCCGGGCCATTCCTAAACTATCCAACCCCTGATCTCAGCTCTAGTTTGCTTTGCACTCAGAAGACTTTGCGAAGTTGGGTGGGGGTGATTTATCCCTGTACAAAGGTGTTAAAAAGAACTCTCTGTCAGGCTCCCGCCTAACAGAGTTTTTATTTTTATTTTTTTATTTTTTTTTAAACAGGTTTTTGCCTTAGGGTGCATGCAGTCTCTGGAGAGAGAGAGAGAGAGAGAGAAGGAAAGTGAAAAATCATCCCTCAGGGAGGGTGGCCATGCCACAGTCCCTTCTCCATTCTCCTCTCAGGATTTTGTTCATGCATGCACACATGCCCGATGTGAGTTTCAAGCCACTCAGTCTGGGACTTGAACTGTGGTTGGCCATGTGGGAACCCAGTGATGTAAGCACTACGCCATCTGGTGGCCCCAGGCTCTTGAATTTTAAAAAGCCCTGAATGACTCGTCATTGTGAGGCCGATTATCCGAGCTTATGGAAAGCCATCAGATGGCGGGACAGACAGTCCACACCACAGGCTCTGGCCAGGGATCCCGGTGCCAAGCCCCATGCTTCTTACAGGGCCATAAATAGCGCTTGAAAAGAAACACTTGAGGGTCGGGCTCAAAATGCTCGGTATGTTTCTGCATACCGTGAATGGCACCAGACCACAAGGTGTTGGGTCATTCAGCGGCTTCATTTTGGATCGAAGAGAATGCCTTGCTGAAGTGTCCGTGGGTGTTAGGCTAATGGGCCACACCGATGGTGTAAGAAGGAGCCAGACGAAAGTCGGGGCCTTCTTCCTGAACACCTGCTGGACAGACAGCCCTCTCACTTCATCAGGAAGGCTACGCGTCTTCTGCACAGGGAATCAGGCTCTTGTTTCATGGACAAGTTGAATCTAACACATTGGCTGTGTCTCCTCTGCCTAAGCCGCTAGAAAGCTCTGCGATGATTCTGGTGTCCATTTCTCCTGGCCACGCGATCCACGCCTAGGAACTGGCCTGGTTGTATTATTTTTTACCCACACTTTTCATTTGTTGTAATCATCGCATTGCTTATTTTATTCCTTTTGCATTGAAAGTATTTTTTTGTAAAGCGGCTTACTCTTCTACAAGATGGAACAGAGATTCAAAATAAATTCCTGATCTGTTCCTTCAGGAAATTATAGCAGTTACAGTTTATAGACCGCTGGCTAGCAATATGTTCTAAGCTACACTCTTATTTGTTTTACATCTCCACGGCTAGATTCATTGTTATTATTATTATTATTTTAGTTTTTTGCTCTAGAATGTGTACTCAGTGGAGAGAGACAGAGAGAGGGCAAGTGAGAAATCATCCCCGAGGGGAGACGGCCACGCGGCCATTTTTCCTCCTCCGTCCTCCTCTCAGGATGTTGGGCACACAGGCACACACAGCCAGCCTGTTTTCCACACCACAGGCCAGGACTGCCACGTGGGAGCCAGCACCGTGGCCAGCACGCCGCCGCTGGCCCCCCCGTCACCAGACGCTAAGCTCGACAGTGGCATTTTCCCGTTTCCCTCCACCCGGCAGCACAGCGCGAGCTCGGTCTTCGCATCAGACGCCGGCACACGCGTCTGCCCCTGAGTGACGAGCTGTGAGGTGCCCTCCACGTCGGCCGGCCTCACGGAGTTCCCTCGCCGCGTCTCTGTAAGGGCGCTGACCTCAGGAATCCTCCACGTCCTACCTTATTTCAAGGGCTCGTGTTCCCCGGAAGGACTTTGCCAAACCCAGCTACTCCAGGACAGGTAGGACTTGGTACCCTCTCCCAGATGCGGGCGTGACCAGGTGACCGGTTTATGACAGGGGATGCTCGGGAAGGAAAGGCTCTGTCCAAGGGAGATGAGCTCGCTTCCCGTGACACAAAAACCAGGGCACTTCCAGACACTTCGGCTCAGAATTCAGCTGGAAGGAAAATCACAAGTGGGGAATGCGGATGGTTAAAGGGAAAGGCCTTTCAGGTCTGTGACTTCACATGTGGCAAGCGCCGATCCCCGTTCCCCGAGCACGCCACAGGCAGGGCTGGCCACTGTAGAGGGACACTAAGCTGCGAATGAAGACCTACTTTCTGTCCCAGCATTGGCCATTAGTCAACTGGAGAGCTTCTTGCCCTTCTTTGGAAAGAGCAGAATTACCCACCGTGCACGCTGCTTGCTTCCCGTGGGTCCGACGGCGCGGCTGGAGAACAACCTTCAGCGCAGCGCTGCACGAGGGTGGGGGCCGTCGCTCGTTTCCTGCGAGCGTGGCCATGACGGGGGAGCAAAGCAATAAATCAAGGGGTGGCATCTGATCCCTCAGTGGGTCTTTCGGATTGCTTTCATGGCTGAAATGGATGATTTTGCAAAGCTGGTCATTAAAATGGCTAGAACAATCCCAGGCTCTTGGCATGTCCCCAGACGTGTGATCGATCCAACATTGTATAAAATCTGACCGAAGTCAACGGCGTTGTGGACCAAGCCCTACAAGATTGCAGCGCCTGGCCGTTTCTTTCACTGCGTGTAAAAAGGTCTTATCAGATAGTTACTGAATGCCTGGAGTGAAGTGGGCGACGGGAGACGTCTCCTCCCTGGCTGTGTGGCTTTTCCTGTATTGAAAGAGTCCAGGTTGGGACTAGCAGTGGGCATAATGGCTATGTTGCTGGACTCCACGTAGTCGACCGCGGTTCGAGTCTCAGACCTGGTGGCTTAAACTCACACCGGGCGCGTGTGCATGTGTGCTCAAGATCCCTAGAGGAGAATGGAGGAGAAGGGATTGCGGCGTGGCCATCCCCCGGGGGGTGATTTCTCGCTTTCTGCCTCTCTGTCTCTCTCTGTCTTTCTGGCAAGCGCACGTGCCCTATAGCAAAAACCTCTCCGAAAGAAAGAAAGAAAGAAAGAAAGAAAGAAAGAAAGGAAGGAAGGAAGGAAGGAAGGAAGGAAGGAAGGAAGGAAGGAAGGAAGGAAGGAAGAAAGAAAGAAAGAAAGAAAGAAAGAAAGAAAGAAAGAAAGAAAGAAAGAAAGAAAGAAAGAAAGAAAGAAAGAAAGGAAGGAAGAGAGAGTCCGGGTTGTACTTCCGCAAACTTAAGAGTAATGCAGCATGTGATTCTGAGATCACTTTGACAGGACTGACTGAGACCACTCATGTCACCGCCACAACTCTCAGAGATGAGAAACTAGAAACGGTTGTCCCCAAAGTCCCTGCCTTAGGTGTGAGTCTGCTAAAGAGAGAGATTGGTACCCGCCGTGGGTCCCAAAACGCATACGTTGAAATTCTGCCCTTCAAGGTGACAGGTATTAGAAGGCATGGCTTATGGGAGAACATTATGTCACCAGGCCTCGCCTTCCATGCACGGGGTCAGTATCCTTCTAAAAGATGTCCCCAGAGAGCGAGCTGGTGACTTCTGCTGACCCCAAGATTCAACCATTTTCCAACCCCATATACAACCCCATATACGTGAGGTCTTCAAAAAGTCCATGGAAATTTGTACTATGAAAAAACGATGCATCAAAAACCTTTTTTCCACCAAAGTGAATTCATAATTTAATTGTATTGATCCGTGAAATTTTTTTTTTTTTTTGGAGAGGATTTTGCTATAGGGCGTGTGTGCTTGCCAGAAAGAGAGAGAGAGACAGAGAGACAGAAGCGAGAAATCACCCCCCAGGGGGGATGGCCACGCTGCAATCCCTTCTCCTCCATTCTCCTCTCAGGATCTTGGGCACGCACGCACATGTGCCTGGCATGAATTTAAGCCACCAGGTCTGGGACTCGAACTGCGGTTGACTACATGGGAGTCTAGCAACATAGCCATTACACTAACTGCTGGTCTCTTGAGCCATGAAATTTTTGAATTCCCCTTATATTTGGCAAATTTATTTAACTTCTGGGCCTGGTGACTCCACCAGCATGAAGGGATTATTGACAAGTCTCTTACTTTTCCTATAAGTTGTCGTGGGACTCAGATGAAATGAATAAAAGTGATTTGTGCACACACACACACACACACAGGTTCATAACTGGTCAAACAAAAGCAGCCGTGGAGATCGATCGAGCCAGTGCAGGTAACTTCCCGAACACTGAAGCGTTGCTCCTTCCCTGAGGGCGGGTGCCGCAGGATGCTGTGCTGTGGCCCAGGCTAGTGTGACCAGTCAGTGTAAGGACAGAGGACGAGGAAGACGTCCCTGAGGGCCGCGGCTCCGTGGTCAACAGTGGGACTCTGTCACTCCACGTGGTCCGCTCCCAGCCTGCTGGGCCACGCTCAGGCCACGCGACATGGACGGTCCCACCCTCCGTGCAGAAAGCACATTTCATCCGGAGGCAGTTGCAGCCGAGATGTATCAGATAAGACCCTCCAGGCCACTGACATCACCTCTCGTTCTCTGTCCTCATCAGCAGTTCTCTGTCCAGAAGCTACTGAGTAAACATGGGGAGGATTTCACACGCGCGACACACTGAAACACGCCATGTGTTCACTGCCCCACCCCGAGCCAGGAAAGGAAGGAGGCAGGGCCGGGAGGTCGGCTCGGGCAGCGTCCTGGGGGCGGTGAGCAGCCGTGCCACGCCGCAGGGCCTGTTTTCCTGTCTGTGAACGGCACGGGGACGTCAGATCACCTCTGCTGCGGCTGTGTGCAGATCATGGGCTGGTCACCGGCTGGTCACCGCGTCCTATCCATAACAGCATGTCCTGTGCCGGGCACGCACCACACATGCCCTCCTGGCTGGGCAAGCTGGATACGGTGGTGCTTTTTTTGTCTCTTCTTATTATATTTTCTACTTGTAACTATCTAGGTTATTTCCTATCCCCCAGAATAGATGGTACACCAGGGAGTAGATGGTACACCAGGGAGGGAGCTTTGTTTTGCCTGGAGTCTGTTCACGACACATGGAGACCCGAGGCCCCTTGTGAGTGAATGAAGAGAGTTATGAATTATAAATTATTAACCGAAGTTTTCTTTTTGGCATTCTCTTCTGAGTCCCCAAACGATTAGGTAGGTACTGGACTGTTAAATCTACGAAGACATTTTTTTTTTTCCTAAAGAAAATGTACCAAAGGATTTCTCCTTCTCCCACTTTGCCCCCTAAGGAGATGGAGGATTTATCTGTAGTTAAATAGGCCACGGTTGTTCAAACAGAGAATGACGGAGATCCCTGCCTTGGGATTGGGAGGGAACTGACAGGTTCCTGCCACTTCACTGCCTCCCACGCCCGCAGCCCTGGGCCACCGAGCTCTTTGCAGGACGCGCAGGGGGACGGGGACGGGGTCTGCTCTGCAGGGAGGTGCACAGGAGCATGTTCAAACCGCCAAAGACAGGGACGAGGAGGTGCCCCAGAGTCTTTTCAAGTGACCGCGAGTTAACCTAACAGGAATTGAGCCACGGAGCCATGAACCAGATGACAAAGCCAGCGCACTGGAACTTCAGCACTAAGTAAAATACCAAGAGAGTCGCTCTCGCCGCTGCTCAGTGGCCGATTTCTAGTTGTGTCAACCTCTTGTGATCGGCCTCGGTGCACCTGTAAACCCTGTCACTTTCCAAGTGTCGCCTGCGGGGGTGCAGGTGTGGCCAGCCCGCCCTCCCAGGGCATGCCGGGTCGGACATGGTACGTGCACAGTAAATGCCTGTGGGGTGAAAGAACCAGGAGCCTCAGAAACCCAGAAATAGATGAATACAGTCAGGACAGAAAAGACGAGACGTTCCCAGCACTCAGCCCTCCGCACCTGTCGGCCCAGAGCGGAGAGGCCTGGCCTGGCCGGGGCCCAGAAAGAGCAGCTTTCTCGTGGAAGCCAAGAAACAGGGGAGACGATGACGACACTGACAGCAGCACGGGTGACAATCAGCGCGGTGACAAGTGTGGCAGAACTGAAGAAAGGAGCGTTTGCTGGAATCCGGAAGTCACGGTGGGTCGGATGCAGAAGGAGGCCGATGGCTGTCACCCTGCACTCCGATAGCGAGGACCGCTGAGTACCCGGTGGCCGGAGGCGCCCAGCATGCCCTGGGCCGGCGGCTCACTGCCTTTGCGAGGTCCCGCGGGGTCTGTGCCAGCTCCAGCCTGCTGCCAGGCCTGGCCAGCCGCGAGGGCAAGGCCCTCCCCGCCGTCATGGGGGCCATCGTGAGCAAACGTCCCTCGGCCTCGTGCTCTGGCCCCTGCACCTGCTCTCACCCACACCTTGCTCCTCTTGGGTTCCCGCTGCTTCTCCGCCCTGAGGGGAGCCTGGGACATGCATCGAGTGACGCTTGTTCCCCATCCTCCCTTCTAGACTGTTCTGCCTTCCTTTTAGCCCCCCTGAGTTGGACTCTCACGTCCTCTAACCTCTGCCGTGACCTGCAGATCCAGGTCTAATTCTCTCTGTCTCTCCCTCACAGTCCTGTCCTAACTGTGAACCCGGCACGCATGGAGTCACCGTCTACACCCCGGGCTGTGGCCGCCTCATCCTCTGCAAGAACCACGTCCCCCGTTCACCTCGCCCTCATCCTCATCGCCAGACTGCCGCGGCCGACAGCTGCATTGCCCCGTAATCCCCGCTCCAGATTGTTGACTCTCAGGGCCATCTGCCTGCCTCTGGCCACCTGCCCGACCCGGCCTGCTCGCCCCGCGCCGGGACTCCAATAACCCTGAGACCACGGCTCATCACGTGGCCCTGGTAACTGCAGCTGTCCCCGGGGTGGGCCCTCCACTCACCTCCCTCCCCTAGCCCCTCCCTAGCACTTGCGTGGGAAACTCCAACTCTGAATCCATCATCCTATTTCCTCCAAATGGGAAGACACTTGCTGATGAGAGCTGAATAGGAAATGGAGACGTGGAAAGTGGTCACAGGTGACGTGGGTCCTCGGGGGCTCACGGGCACAGCCCGCGGTCTGTGCTTCTCCTGCCCTGACTGGCTCCTCCCCCTCTCCCCCGTCCTCCCTCCAAGGCCACCCCCTTGATTTCTGGTTCATTATTAATCTAGGATAAAAGGCCAGCCAGGTGGTGTGGGGGTTAAGGATCCCACATGGCTGACCGGACAGTTCGAGTCCTGGACCCGGCGGCTTGAAAACACACACTAAGCACATGCTTTAGCTTCTGGGTGCCCACGGTCCCGAGAGGAGGACGCAGGAGGAGGGGTCGAGGAGGGGTCATTGTCCCGGGAGTGCTTTCTCACTTCTTCTTCTCTCTCTGTCTGACAAACATACTCACACTATAGCAAGCTAAAAATAAATAAACAAACAAACAAACAAACAAACACGAATGTAGGATGAGCTTGAAGAGCACACACCCTCCCATCGTACCCGCTCACCAGCTGTGCTCTCCCTCTCGTTGGCACCAATGAGCTGGCTGGGCCCCTCCTGGTAACAGGCCATCTGCTTTCTAGGCCGCCTCTCCTCTGGCCTGTTGGCGTGTCCACCTTAAGGCAAAGTGATGAACGGAACAATTCCCTGGGCCCCACACTCCTTTCTGACCATCACCCACTTTTCCTTTTTCTCTTGAGCTGTAAGATTTAGCAAGGGGGTGTCCTGTACTCGAGGTATTCACCGTCACTCTTCCCCCTCCCTTTGCGACCACTCCATGTAGACTGTCACTCCCAGCACTGTGTCGCAGAACGCGATGGTGGCTCTTGGTTCTTATTTTTTTCTTTTTTTTTTTGGAGAGGTTTTCGCTCTAGGGCGCGTGCGCTCGCCAGACAGACAGACAGAGACAGAGAGACAGAAAGCGAGAAATCACCCCCCAGGGTGGATGGCCACGCCACAATCCCTTCTCCTCCATTCTCCTCTCGGGATCTTGGGCACGCACGCACACGCACCCGGTGTGAGTTTTAAGCCACCGGGTCCGGGACTTGAACCGCGGTCGACTACGTGGGAGTCCAGCGACATAGCCATTACGCCAACTGCTGGTCCCGGCTCCTGGTTCTTCCCCACGTCGCTCTGGCAGGTGTTTCCTAGGACACTTTCTCCCTGGTCTCCCAGCACACCCCTCTCCCCAGGCTTCCTCCTACCTCACGGTCAGTTCTCTCAGTCCCTTCTGCACCGGCTCTGCCCTGACCTCGTCCGAACACAGACAGGGGTGAGGCCTCTGTGCTCCAGTTCCCGCACCGGTAAGGTGGGAACCTGCTCAGAGCCATCGCTGAGATGAGGTGAGTTACAGCGCCCCTGCCTGTGGCCGCCGTGCTCGTGGGTTCGAGCTCCTCTCCCGCCTCAGCCCTGGCTAGCCCACGGCACAGCACTCGGATCTTCCCCGGGGTCACACGTTACCTTGGGGTGGCACCGGATTCATGGGTTTGAGTATGTACCTTTTTTCTTTCTTTCTTGAGAAAGATTTTCGCTATAGGAAGCATGCTCTCACTGGAGAGACAGAGAGACAGAGAGACAGAAAGCGAGAAATCACCCCCCGGAGCTATGGCCACACGGCATCCCTTCTCCTCCGTTCTCCTCTCGGGATCTTGGGCACGCGTGCACACCCTCCGGTGAGAGTTTTAAACACAGTCGACCCTTTGGGAGCCCAGTGACAACCATTATGCCGTCTGCTGGTCCCTATCAGTTTGAAAATATTTCTATTTCCAGACAGGACTCTGAAATCTAGACTTGGGCTTTTCAACTGTAAACTTGATCATTCCGCTGCGATGTCTAACAGTTAGACTGGCCCTGTAACCTGGCGACTCAGGAAACCGGATCCTCCCTGGCTGAGCACAGCTCAAATCCCGGCCTCTCTGGTTTGAAAACCATGCTGGGCGCGTGTGCACGCCTGCCTCAGCTCTCAGCGGGGTGGAGAGACGGGGCGCCCTGCCTCACTGAGGGGTGCTTCCCCCCTCCCCCTCCCTCTCTCTCCCCCTCTCTCTCTCTCTCTCCCTCCCTCTCTCTCCCTCCCTCTCTCTCTCTCTCTCTCCCTCCCTCTCTCTCTCTCTCTCTCCCTTGAGCAGACATGCCCTCTAGCAATCAAAATAAGTAAGTAAAGAAATAAATAATAAACAAAACAGAATTTACCACAAAAAGATACTTCCTGTGGGAATTCGGCTGCGTGGACCGTCAGCCGCAGAGCTAGTTTCCTGCGTGACCTCTCCGTGTGCCCGTCCTGGATCCACGCCAGCAGGTGTGTCCAGCATGCCGCTCACCCTGGTTCACCTCCGGATCTTTCTCATCATCTTGCTGGTGTGTGAGCGTGCTGCCTCAGACTTTTTATTTTTTTTTTTTGCTACGGGATGTGTGTGCATTTGCCAAAGAGAGAGAAAGTGAGAAATCATCCCCTGTAGGGGGTGACCACACCACCATCTTTTCTTCGTTCTCCTTTTGAGATTTTGGGTACACACACACACACACACACACACACACACAGCATGACTTTCAAGCCACCTGGTCTGGGACTCAGACTGTGGACTTGGCCATGTGGGACCCAGCTGCCTTAACTTCGCCACACTGCCTGGTGGCCAAGTCCCTGACGCATCTTACCTCAGCATGCTTCTGCTTTTTGATATTTACATCCTAGCACTTCTCTTACCATTGTTATTATTATCCTACTGTTATTCTCTATTTCCAAGTTAAACAAAAGCATTTTTAAGACTTCTCAGCCGCCAGTGCACTGAGAGAAGGAAATTCAGTTCTACCTAACAGGGACGTGCTGGCAGGACACCGGGCATTTAGCAGTCTCAGGGCGAATCTTTTCATCACGCTATTAGGTAGGGGTGGATGGGAGCCATCAAGGAGCCATTCAGCATTTCCTAGGGTGGAAGTCGGGAGAGGACATTTCCGAATGGCTTCCCATCCACACAGATGACAAGCGTGCCGACGCCCGTGCTCAGAAGAACAAAGGACTCTTTGGTTCTGTGGCACCAGCTCAAAGAGGAGATCAGATGACAGCAGCTCCAGGGAGCCGGGGCTGTACGTGTAGACGACCCTTCTCACTCGGCAACTGGAGACCAAGAAGGCAGGAGGCCCCCGAGAACTCAAGGCGGAGGGGAGGTTGGAGGGGGACACTCAGAGCTGGGCCTGGGCTGAGACCTCCAAGCCAGAATTCATGAGAGCTTTTACCCACGCCCCGTGGGCACAGCCAAGAACTCTGTGAAAATGAGAACTACGCCAGGTTAACATGGTGTCCTGAGCTGTACAAACCTGCCCCATCGCCCAGAGACAGACTTCCCTTTTGTGGACTCACTAATGACACAGGGAGAAGCACTGCAACCCCTCCCGAGGCTGTGCTGACAAAAAAGGCGGTTTCACGGTTACGGGAGGGTCAGAGAGCAAATGCCTTCCTTCATGGGAAGGGGGGCGTCGGTGCATCCTGGGAGGTGCTCGCTGGTGACCCCGAGTCATCCAGAAAGGGTAAATGATTTACAGAATTCTCTTCTGAGACAGATTCACAGTGAAAAGGCTTAAAATAAAATCTGGAAGACTGGGCTGCTCAGAATGACTCACTAAACCCCAGGTCTCCAGCGAGCCGAGGTACAACTGCACTCCTCTCACTAAAAGCCGCATGTTTATAGACACGAAATCAAATCAAATCAAGTGGAGTGTTTTATTTTTTTTCTTTATTAAAATAAATTCTTCCTACATAGGAACTGTTCACTCAGATATTATTTTTGAAGTGGGTTTTAGAGTATTAATGGCATATAATATTTCCAGAAATCTTCCACATACAAAAAATTAAGGCACCGATGTGACTTACCAGCATTTGAGACCCAGTGTTTTGGGATACCTGACAATGGCTTCTCTGCCTCAGTTCACTGAAAACTCAAACTCTCTTGAAGCAAGTGCTGAGCAGCCTGTGTGACGAAGTCTTTCAGGTAATTATTTAAATCTCAGTAGGAAGCAGGCCGGCTGGGAAAGCAGACTGAGGCACATGGGCGAGACGTTTTTCTTTCCTGACTCCAGACTCTTATGGCTCAAAGCCAGGTCCATGGACCAATAGCAATGACATCACCCGGGAGCATGTTAGAAATGCTGTCAGGCCAGCTGGCATCTGGGGGCTCAGGCAACTGGATCCCATGTGGCCCACCGTACAGTTTAGTTCCAGACCTTGCAGCTTGAAAAACACACTGGGTGAGCGTGCAGGCCCCAAAGCCCGAGAAACAGGGATGAGATTGCATCTCGATGGTCTCCCCTGGAAGGGGGCGTTTCACCTCTCCCTCTCCCTCTCAGTCTCTAATAGACATATATGTCCTCTCACAAATACAAGAAAGAAGAGAGAGAAAGATAAGAGAAGGAAAAAGAAAGAAATACTGACTCTTAGACCCCAGATCAAGCTCGCTGACCCAGAATCTGTATTTTTAAAAGAATTATTTATTTAATAATATTATTATTATTATTTAATTTGCTCACTAGAGAGAGAGAGAGAGGAGAGAGAGAGAAGAAAAGTGAAAAAGCAGGTCGCCAGGCCTGGGACTCGAACCGGGGTTAACCACGTGAGGGTCCAGAGTGTTAACCCCCACGCCACCTGCTGGCCCCTAGCACCTGCATTTTAATAAGATCCTTGAATGCACGGGAACATTGGACGAGCGGCACAGGAGCATCTCAGACACCACGGGTTTCTTCTCTGCCAGTTCCTGATGTAAGGGCGGGGAGTCCTCTGACTTTTCAGGATTTTTTTTTTCCCCTGTCTGAGTTGTAGGTCTGCAGAATCTCAGAACTGGGAATACACTTGATTTTGAATCAGTGCTGTCATTCAGTGGGAGCTCTTTAAGAAATCTACCTTTTTATTTTTCATTTTTCCCCCTTAGTTTGCTAGAGGATGGCGTACTCTCTGGAGAAGAATGACAGAGATAAAGAGCGAGAGAGACGGAGAATCCCTCCTCGTGGGGCACGCTCATCCTGCAGCCCCTTCTCCCCATTACCCCTTTCCTCTCGTCTCTCAGGGTTTTGGGCACGCACGCACAAGCGGCTGGGTGTTTCTCAGGCCACAGGGTCCAGGACTTGAACCAACGATTGGCCCTGTGGGATCAGCTCCCTTAAGCACCAGGCCCCGGGCTGGCCCAGAATCTACCCTTCACACCATCAAATGAGTACAACCAGTACCCCAGAGCAGCGTGCAGGGCGAAGATGAGCACAGAAGTTGGCTTCCCGTTCTGTTTTACGGTTGGAAGGCACGGCCTGCGCTTGATGCCAGTGCGATGACTATCCCCGCGAGGAAGCTGCTATGGGGTACCCCTCTCAGCACCTGTGCCGATCAGCTGTCTCCTCGCCTGCTGGAGAGCCTCACCACGGGCTCACAGCCCTCTCCTCTCCCTACTCGCTATCTCCCTCCCACAGCACTGTTCAAACGGGGGCTCCACAGGTCACCTTCATATTCGCGTATGAAATGAGGGTACTTCAGAAAGTTTGTGGGAATGTGGGGTTCAAGTATACATTTATTTCGGTGCAAAACACCTTCGAAATTCATGCGCAATGTTTTCGTAATGTACTTTTTTCATAAAGGTTTTGAAGCCCTTCCTGTGTACGTGCGCATGCGTCCATGCGTGTATATAAGAGGTGTCGGCATGGACTTGGTTTCTCCCCTCATTCGTGGCACAGTGCGTGTGTGAGAGAGAGAGAGAGCAAGCGCCCTCCGCCAGGCCTGGTCCCGCCCCCAGCGCTCCCTCCCTCAGACCCCCCAGACCGGAGGCACTCTAGTGCCCGGTGACAACTTGCCTCCTGAGTACACGGGCCGGACCGTCTGGCTGAAGCACTTATTTCCAGCGTAAGGCGGGGTCCCATGGTCTACTTACTTCAAGGCACCTACTTCTTTTTTTTTTTTAGAGATTTTTGCTATAGGGTGCTTGCCAGAGAGACAGAGATAGAGAGAGACAGAAAGTGAGAAACCACTCCCAGGGGGGATGACCACACCACAATCCCTTCTCCTCCATTCTCCTCTCGGGATTGTGGGCTGCACGCACACATGCCCAGCGTGAGTTTGAAGCTGCTAGGTCTGGGACTCAAGCTGCAGAGTCCAGGGACATAACCATTACACCATCTCCTGGTCCCTCAAGGTAACTACTTCTAAAGAAAAAAAAATATGCAGCCTTATGCCAGAGAGCATAAACAAAAGAATAGCTTAAATGTTTTCCTCTGATCATTTCGGTGTTTTTTTCTTTGAAAATCTTGCTATTTTCTGTTCTCTGCTGTACTTTTTCTCTCATTTATATGTTTTCATTTCTGCTTCCTCTTTAGAGAACTGGGCCTAGTAGAAGAGGAGGCTAAAGAAAAAGAGAGGAACGACACCAGCAGTTAGTGTAATGGCTATGTCGCTGGACTCCCATGTAGTCGACCACGGTTCGAGTCCCGGACCTGGTGGCTTAAAACTCACGCCAGGCACGTGTGTGTGCATGCCCAAGATCCCGAGAGGAGAATGGAGGAGAAGGGATTGCAGTGTGACCATCCCCCCTGGGGGGTGATTTCTCACTTTCTGTCTCTCTGTCTCTCTCTGTCTATCTGGCGAGCGCACATGCCCTATGGCAAAAACCCTTTCAAAAAAAAAGAAAAGAAAAAGAGAGGAGCCACACAAGCACACAAATAATAAACACACACACGAAAACTCAGGGGCAGCATGGCGGCCTATCATGGCGGGGAGTGGGTGCACATGGCACTCAACCAGGGGCTTCCAAACGCTTATGCTGGGACCCAATTCCCACACAGTCTGAAGTAAGTGGTCTGGGTTCCAGTATCAGTATTTTTTAAAACTCTCTTCTAAAATTTTTAAATGTAAAGATAGTAACAAAGCAATTTAGATGTGGAAACTGACACCTAAATGAAAAGTAAATCACACACCATCATGTCACAGTTCCTATCAGACGGGCTCATGGAACAGCCCCAGTCAAGCCCCTCATGAGAGCACCACATTCCCAAGGCACAGGTGTCTGTGCATCGCCAGCGGGGGAAGGGCGGACTCTGAAGCCGCAGCACCCTGGCGGTGGCACTGCTCTGGAATGACTGGGGATAGTCCTGCAGCCACCTAGAAGGGAGAGATTTTCTGACTCTGTGATTATTGCATTTATAGAAGTGATCTGGTAGGATGGTGGTGTTTTGTTTTATTTTTTAGGTTTTTGCCATAGGGCACACGCATTTGCTGGAGAAGAAAGAGACAGATACATTCAGAGAGAGGGGAAATGAGAAATCACCCCCCGGGGGGATGGCCTCACTGCGGGAATGACCTCCCCGCAATCCCTTCTCCTCCATTCTCTCTCTTGGGATTTTGAGCACGCGTACACATGTGCCTGGCATGTTTTTCAAACTCCCAGGTCCAAGACTTGAATTGCGGTGGGCCACGTGGGAGTCCAGCACCTTAACCACTACACATTTGCTGGCCCTAATAGTTGGTTATTTTGAAATATATGAGTATTTAGTTTAGCTGGCAAGCATGTCAGAAAATAACAGCCCACTTAAGAATTGCATTGGGGGGCCAGCAGGTGGCATGGTGGTTAAGGTGCTGGGCTCCCACATGGCTGACAGCGGTTCAAGTCCCGGACCTGGTGGCTTGCATTCTCACTTTCTCTCTCTTTCTCTATCAAGGTAAAAACCCAATTATAATGATGAATAAAGTGAAATAAAATAATTATTAAAAAAGAAAAAACCCTAGATGGGACAGATTCAGCAGAGAGGAGAAGGGCCAGTGAAGACCTGCTTTGTTCTCAGGTATCAGCTTCATGTCCAGATAGATCAAACCTAAAGCCATCTGGCTCACATACAGTGGAGCCAGAGGAAAGAATTTTTATGAGGACAAAATAGAGAAGTCATTTTTTAAGAGGCAATAATATAAGCGCTAAATCTGAGACGTGCAAGCCAGATCGCCAAAGGTTTTTTTTTTTTTTTGAGAGGTTTTTGCTATAGGGCACGTGCGCTTGCCAGAAAGACAGAGAGAGACAGACAGAAAGCGAGAAATCCCCCCCCCCCCGGGGGGGGGAAGTCTCAGGATCTCGGGCACACATGCACACGTGCCTGGTGTGAGTTTAAGCCACCGGGTCTGGGACTTGAACCACGATCAATTACATGGGAGCCCAGCGACATAGCCATTATGCCAGTTGTTGGTCCCCAGATTGCCAGAGTTTACATCCCATTCAAGACACTGCGATCCTGTGACTTGAAGCGAGTTACTACCTTGGTGCTTTGATTCCCTCCCGTGGTAATAGTGAGTAGGATATCTGTGTGAAGTGCCTGGGCCAAGTGTAAGAGACAAATATTAGCTCTTATCATCCTCGAACCTGGATCGCAAGTGAACCCAAAGCCTTCGTTCAGCGAGAGTGTCCAGGTCTGGATCCATTATAAAATGTGTCTTTAAGTGTTCAGCCCATCCCTAAAACCTTTGGATAAAACAACAAGCTTTATTTCCCACTTCCTGTTTGGAAGCCAGCAGAAAAATGGCCATCCATCAGAACACCAGTAAGAAAAGAAACTTCCAGAAGTTGAGATCTGTACACCAGAGACATCCTCCTCGAGCTACACAGCCTCCCACGCCCACAGAAGACACACTGTCTACAGGGTAAGCCAGGCTGATTGCAAAACTAATTTCATAAAATGAGCTCCATTCCTCCACTGGCTTTTCTTTTCTAACTTGAAAAGATCAGAGACTTTTCAGAAAGAGTGCTTTTTCACAGTTTCAAAGAAGCAGGCTAGAAAAAGGAATAAATGAATTCAGAAAATATTCCCTTCCTCCCGCACACACCCCTCCGCTCATCCAAAAGCTATGGGCACTAAAATTAATTAACATTTCTATGAACATCAATGTGAAATGTTCATTTTCATTAAGTAGTCTACTGAATGTGGCAAAATCAAATTTATCTAAGGAGGTGTCCAATGCTGCTAATTTCCCTGACAATGGGGACACAAGGGAGTCATGAATCATTCATGAAGTTCAATTTACTTCTGTTATTTTTGGTGCTGAGCATCCGTGAATAGAGCGTGTGCAGAATGTTGTAGATGCTATTTTTACATCACTGCAGATCAGAATGAATGATTCGGCAGGCAGCACGAAGAGCGGTTCAAAGGCTTCTGCTTTTAATTGTCCTGTTTTTCATGTTTTCCTGGTGAGTATTTATATGTTCATGTGTTCATGGCATGTGTTTCCTTCTGTATTCTAATTCCTTTTATAAATCAGGATCACTTTAGAATCAATATTTTAGTGAGGCACATAAAGTAACTTATTGATGATAAGTCGAAGTTGAATACACTCTCAGAGCCCCAGCTGTTGAATCTGAAAGAAACCTTGACGTTTATAAATTACACTGGCCTCATCGTCTACATTATTACTGGTGGGTGGCCATTTACAGCTGAGATGTCACGGGGTACGGGGCATTCTCTCCTAAGCAGAGATTTAGTCCATGAATGGACACAGCTGTTCATCTGAAAGAGTTCCTTCTACCTTGTCAATCTACCTTCTCACAACTTCTGCCCTTGGTCTTCGTGGTGCTGCTGTGTCTGCCGTGTCCCCAGCCTCAGTGGTGCTCGGGCCACATGCTCTCAGTGCTTGAGAAATGCCAGGTGGATCGAATTAAACTGAACGGATCCAAATCCAGCACTCTGAGTGTTGTGATGAACCTGATGGGTCACCCTGACCGGGCATGGGCTGCCCAGAGACTTGGTGGAACATTGGTCTGGGTGTTTTTGTGAGGGCGCTTTGCCATGACATCAGTCTTGGACAAAACACCGACCTCCCCTTGGCTGTAAAGAAAATCCTCCCACCTGGTTACCTTCAGACTGGGACATCAGCCTTTCCGGCCTTTGGACTTGAATGGAAACATTTGCATTTCCTGTTTGTTGGCCTTGGGACTGGAATGACGGCGTTGGTTCTGGTGCTCAGACCTTGGACTGGGATCCTCAGTTCTCTAGCTTGCAACCCACCATTAGGTCCTAGGAGCTGCTGGCCTCTGTAATTGTACGAGCCGATTCTCTTAATACCCTTAATTCTACTGGCTCTGTTTTCCTGAAGAACCCTGAGTCATACCCCAGGCAACATCCAACATGAGGCATATCTGGTATACAATAGCCTTTAAAACATTCAGAACGAGTGCGTATGCCTCTATAAAGTTGTGGGGTTTTTTTCTTTTTCTTTTTTCTGGAAAGTTTATTTTTTTTTAATTTTATTTTTTTTCTTATTGGGCGTACGCACGCGCCAGAAAGACAAAGAGAGACAGAGAGATAGATAGCGAGAAATCACCTCCCAGAGGGAATGGCCACGCCGCAATCCCTTCTCCCACATTCTCCTCTCAGGATCTTGGGCACGCACGCACACATGCCTGCCGTGAGTTTAAGCCACCGGGTCCGGGATGTGAACCGCGGTCGACTACATGGGAGTCCAGTGACATAGCCATTACGCTAACTGCTGGTCCCCAGTTGTGTGTTTTTTTTAAAAATAATTATTTAATTTAATTTATTTATTCATTTTTTTTTTTAATTTGACAGGGGTGGGGGTGGGGGGGGAGAGATAGCCACCAGGTCCAGGACTTGAACCGTGGTCAGCCACGTGAGAGTGTCCAGCACCTTAACCACCATGCCACCTGCTGGTCCCAATGCCTCTATAAAGTTTTCTCCCCAGATATTTTGACCTCCTTCGTATCTTACAATATTTTTCTATGCAAAAATGCATCACGACTTTTCCGACAACCCAATCATGATCTCCTTTGGAAAGTTTGTTTTCTTTCTTTTTATGTGTTTGTGTGTGAGAGAGTCGCCTCTGAGGGGTTCCTCCTACTGAGATCCTGACCCCGGAGCCCGGGGCTGTGCCCGGCGTGCTCCGGCGGACCTGCACTGTGAACCCAGGGCCTCCATGTCTTTTCCAGTCTAAAGCAGCAGCGCCCCTGCTGGTCTACCTCCTCGGCTAGCCCAAAGGTTGTCTTACTGTGGTAGGAAGAGCTGCATACAGTTCTCTAGATGTGGCCTCACAAGGGCAACCTTTTATAGAACCCAAATGTTATGTCTGGACTCTACAGTCGCTATGATTTTATATCTGTGTGTTAATGTAGCACATGACATAAATAAAGCTTAGCATTTAAATTCTGCAAACCTCATATTTCTCAGGAAATATTCCATAGTTAAGTCAGGCCATTGCATTAACACTTTTTTTTTTTTTCTATCGTGCTATTTTTTGTGGAAAAGAAAATAAATTTATTTTAGCAATAATCAGATATGACGATTATTTGGCATTCTGTATACATGTTGCTAGTATTATGATCTTTAAACTACCACAATGACAATATTCTGCAGCGTATCAGGCAGATTGAGTGGATGGTCCATTAAATTGAAGACATTAAGACAATGCCTAGGTTACAAGTTGCCAGTTTTTCCACGATAAGACACAGAAACTCTCAGAGTACTTCAGTAACTAAGGGCTTTGTCTTGGGACTGGGGTGCAAAAACTATTTTAAAAACAAGAAACCAATATAAAAATATCTGTATATCACTACATGTTACCTTTGTTTGATAAGTTAATTATAGTTCATTTAAGAGGAATATTATCTTATGTTGAAGCAAAACAAAATCATAGTTTCATTACATGTACCAGCCCATCAAAATTCCTAAAGTAATTAAAATATGAGGTTTTCCCTTAACTGGTTCTTGGTTGACCCATTTATAATCTTAAATTTGTGGATAGTCTTCAAGCTTGCATATCAAACTGCACAAATGAAAGTCTATTTTATTGAAAGTAAAAATTCTCTGCTTTAAATATTATCTGGAAAATTTAAAGCTGGAAAATTTAAGAGACTTGGGAACCAGCAGTTAGCGTAATGGCTATGTCGCTGGACTCCCACGTAGTCGACCGTGGTTCGCGTCTCGGACCCGGTGGCTTACAACTCACGCCGGGCGCGTGTGCGTGCGTGCCCAAGATCCCGAGAGGAGAATGGAGGAGAAGGGATTGCGGCGTGACCATCCCCCCTGGGGGGTGATTTCTCGCTTTCTGTCTCTATGTCTCTCTCTGTCTGTCTGGCGAGCGCACGCGCCCTATAGCGTAAAACCTCTCCAAAAAAAAAAAAAAAAAAAAAATTTAAGAGACTTGAAAAACTTGACACCAAGAAATCAAGCATGCATTTACTTTGCAGATACTGAGTGTCAGGTCTGGGCTGGTTTCCTCAGTGGGTGTGGTGGACAGCGCGATGACCCCTTCCCCTATGGGAAGTTTATAACCCAGAGGGGAAGGAAGGGTAAACATGGAAAAAAGCAGATACTACTGCGTGCTACGGGGTGTTCTGGCCTGCTGTGGTTGCCACCAACTCGGCAGCGTGTAAACAACAGAAATTTACTTCTGATCACTGCTCTGTAGGCTGGGAAGGGTGCGATCCAGTTGCTGGTAGATTCCGGTATCTGAAGAGGGCCTGCCTTCTTGTTCACAGAGGGCAGCGTTGAGTGGAGTCCTCATGTGGCAGAATGGGTAGCTAGCTCTTCAGGCCTTGTTTACCTCAGGACCCTTTATAAGGTCACTAATCCCCCTGTTAGGGTTCTGCCCTAATGCTTAATCACCTCACAAATGTCCCACGTCCTAATCCCATCACACCGTGATCAGGTTTCAGCCTATGAATTTAGAGAGGGCATAAACATTTGGGCCACAGCAATGGGAAACGAACAGATCATTTTGAATTAGAATAACTATGGGTTCCTCGCTTAGACTGGATCCTCAAGAAAGCTCTTATTGGAGTTAACAAGTGCAGTGAGAACTGAAGGGTGAGAAGAGGAAAGCCAGGAGGAACTGTAGTGGGGAAGAAATGTTTCAGCCAGAAGGAACAGACCGTGAAGACCGCAGATGGAAGAAAGCTCGGTCTGCAGGAAACAGAAGCAGTCCGAGGTGCAGGAGTTGAGTGTAGCCAGCAAGAGGGAGGTGGCTACAGCCGAGGTCAGAAATACCTGGGGATGCCACCTCAGCTCACGTAAGAGCTCCAAGACCAAATTCAACAGTGCAGACTTTTCCTCCTGCGGGAGATGGTTCAGGAATGCCCCACGCGTTCATTTCTCCTTACCCCTTTGTCCCTGTTTCCTGAGATCTAGCTGCAGGTCACAGCTGGGACTCAGAGCATCTTATGACCATGACTTTTGCCTCATGGGATCTGCTCATGGCCAGGGTGTTCTAGAGATAGGCACCCCCCCATGTCAATACCTCAAGATTAGGGGCACTAAACTCTGAACACACTTCGCTCCTTCCGTTAACTGATACGATACTCTTGTATGGTGATCTGCAAACAGCGTATGAAGAAAACAGACCCTTGTCTTGGAGGCAGAAAGTCTGCCTGATCTTCGGCTGGTCTCTGCACGCTTCGTTCTTCCCCTGCATAACCTACGCCTGTGTTCCCCGACGGCACCATCACTTACCGGCCGCCCGCCGGCATCGGTCCCGTCCCGCCTGCTCTGTTTTCCCCTGCTGGGCCTCCTGGTATGTTCTTTGAGATCAGGCAAGCCCTCACAGATTTGGGGCCCCGGCCTTACAAAAGTCATTTAATATCTTAAAGCAAAGAAGTAAAATGATTCAGTTGCATCTTGCTGACTGAGTAGGGATTGGATCCGAGGGCGTCGAGGTGACAGCATGAAGACCAATGACACACTGGGAAGGGCCCAGTAAGAGGCTGGGATGGTTGGGGACCACGTGGCAGCAAGGCTGGAGAGGAGTGACCCTGTTTTGCGGGTCCTTACAGTGGGTTGGATGGGAGGAGTGCGGGAGAGAGGAAGATGGCAGAAATGAGTCCTAGGGTTCCAGCTGGAAGTGACAGCAAGGAGCCTGGCAGCTCACGTGGGAGGGGAAATTCAAGAACAAAGTTCTGAGTAGATGATGACTTTGAGATAAGAAAGTAGACGGGGTAAGAACGCTGTGCACACCCACCCAGGGCTCAGTAAGCTCTGACTGGAGGTAAGGCCGGAGGTTCCCTGGAATAAGGACAGTGTGAGAGGACCCTCCCAGGAGCGGTCCTGTGACAGGCGAGCGGTGGGCAGGCCATGGCGGAGCGCAGCGGGCTGAGGAATCTTCCAGCAGTCAGCCCTGGTGCGCAGGTCGAGCATCGCCCGGAGCGGAAGAAGGAACACCCAGAAATCGGACGCGGCCTCCGTCTGGGTGTGTCTGGGGAGGTGCTTCCAGAGGGAATTAACCTTAGTCTAGATGGTGGAGAAGATCCAGCCTCTGATGTGGGGGGCACAGTCCAATCAGGGGAAGGCAAAAGACAGAGATGGTCTCCTTGGGGGAAGCCGGGGCGCGTCTGTGCCTCGGGCGTCAGACTCTGGCTTGCCCACGTTGGGACCCCAGGACCTGCCCCTGCTCTTGGGCTTTTGGCCTCAGACTCGGAGGGACAGCAGCTCCAGCCTCTGGGGCCTTTGAACGTGGACTGGACCTCAGCAGCAGCCTCCCAGGACCTCGGCCTCGCAGACGACCTGGCGAGGGCCTTGCCGGCTGCCATGGTCCTGGGAGCTCGGGGTCTCCTCTCTGTCTGCGCAGATGACGGTCGTCTCCCTGGAGAGCCCTGACACACCCTTGTTCAAGCCGTCTGAAGCAAACAGAAAGAGAGACGTCAGGGAAGGCGCAGGGGCTGTGGGGAGAGCGCAGCTGTTTCGCGATGTGTTTGGCTTCTTTGCAGGCTGTGAAAAATCACTGATAGACAGGGCAGGGCTGAGGCTTGCAGGGGTGGCAGTTAGGTATGTGTGGGAGTGAGGAGGGAGAAAGACGGAGTCCTGAGCGCGGAGCAGGGTCGGCCTGTGAGAACAGGGGCACCTCTCTCTGCCCTGTGGGGGCTCGCTCCGCATCGTGGCAACCAACAAGGAAGCTTAGAAGAAGATGGTGAGAACTTCTACTATTTGGGGACATAGTGAAAGGTGACACCACCTGCTAAAAGTGGGAGGGTGAGGGCCAGTAGATGGGGTAGCGGTTACATTGCTGGACTCCCACATGGCTGGCTGCAGTTCGAGTCCCACACCCGGTGGCTTGAAACTCACACTGGGTGTGTGCCCAAGGGAAAAGAATGGAGGAGATGGGACTGTGGCATGGCCATCCCCCCTGGGGGTGATTTCTCACTTTCCCTCTCACCATCTCAGCCTCTCCCCTCTCCCCAAGCACACACAGCCTAAGGCAAAAACTCCTTTAAAGAAAAAAAAAGTGGGCTGGCGAGATCAGGGTACATTACAGGGTACAGGAAAAACGACCTGATCGCTTCCTGATAGCTACCCAAGACCTTGCCATACTCCATGAAGTTTGTGGCCATCAACCCTTCACGTGATAGCATTATACATTTAAAATCCAAATACTCTTTATACCACATTTCTTGATTGATTTTTCTATATGCCATTAACTCATTTTATAGCTCCCAGGGCTAGAAGCTATTACCGCCCAAGTTCAAGTAAATTTTCAATTTAACAAGTCTTTATGGCCTTTCCAATGTTACTTGATTAGACGACATTAAAGATAAACCAAACATCTTTAATTTGTCTCCAAGGGCCAAACCACGAAAAACATTTCCCCGGCCTTGAGGCTGTAATGAGAGCACACGAACTAGTCTATTTTGTACCGTAGGCAAAGTTTCCACTCCGTTGGCCACACAAGTGAGATGGTCCAATCTCCCATCAGCGAGATGTCTACTTTATCATTCTTATTCCCCCCAGTGACGCTAGAGCCTCTCGTTTGTAATCACTGAAAAGCTCAGTTATGGTCTTGAGACACTGTCAGCTCATGGAGAGTTATTTCAGAAAGCGGCAGATTTTGTTTTTAAAGGAAGAGATCAAAAATGGACGAGTAGCTGATACAGTACGTATAACACTTAGTAACACATCCATCGTGTACTTTGGGAGAAACCAAGTCCACTTGAGCTCCGCGTTATTGGCATGTGCTATGTTCTTCGCCACTCGAAATGCTTCCTTTTAAGATCCAAGATCTCTGTACACTTGCGTCATCTATTGTTAGGAAGGGCGCGTTTTAATTTTAACCCTGAGTATCTTTGTCACCTGCAGCCTTTTTGGTGGCGGGAATAATAACCAATGAAATGAAGGGCTGCGTGGTGCCCTGGATCCCTGGGCAGCCTTCTCCCGGAAGCTGCAGTTTTTGACCCTTTATCTAAAAGCAACGTCCTGGTTCGGCTCCTGGGATCCGTCCTGACCTTCATCAGGGACAGTCTTAGGAAACAGACCAGTCTTGGTTGGTTCAGCATTGCCGACCTCGCTGCGTGGGGGTCCAGTTGGTGCTACGCTTGTAGTTACCGATGCCTGGCTTTTAGTCTCCCATTGACTGCAGGGTTCTGTGATGGGAGGCAGAACATTTGTTTAGAATCTCTGCTCAGCTATATTCCTGTCTGCTAGTCCTGGGTAGATGATGATGATTATTATTTTTGGAGAGGTTTTTGCTATAGGGCGCGTGCACTCACCAGACAGACAGAGAGAGACAGAGAGATAGAAAGCGAGAAATCACCCCCTGGGGGGATGGCCACGCCGCAATCCCTTCTCCTCCATTCATCTCTCAGGATCTTGGGCACGCACACACACGCGCCTGGTGTGAGTTTAAGCCACCAAGCCTGGGACTCGAACCGCGGTCGGCTACATGGAAGTCCAGCGACATAGCCATTATACCAACTGCTGGTCCTAGCCCTGGGTAGATTATTAATATTTTACTTCTCCGAGCCTCAGATACATCATCTCTGGGATGTTAGAACTATGATGTTGCAAAGGTGCTATATCATGTCTAGCTTTAATCTGGCAAATATTGGGTTGTCGGAAGAGTCATGGTGTATTTTTTTTATACAAAAATGCATCATGACTTCCAACAATCCAATAGAAAGCAGTCCCATGTTTTTTGTTATTTTCCCCTTTCTCCCAAGTTTCAGGCTTCATGCATTCCTTATTGCACACGTTCTCATAGGCAGGTAAGGACTGTGTTAGCTGAGTGTCTTCAGGGATTGGCGTTCTGTGACCTGCTGCTGGATCACGCTGATGACGGTACCATCTGCCCGCACCCTTACATGTTAGCTGACGTTAGGGTCCCAGCAACTGTGCTCGCCCATCTGTTCAGACAGCTGTTCACATCTGACCGAAGTGCCTTAATGATCGCCATATGCCTGGGCCACCACCCATTGTATGTCACCATATTTCATAATGATTTTTGATGACCCTGGCTAGCTGGGCTTCCCCCATTCCTGACCCACAAAAATGTAATGTTTCATCTCTGCTTCATTCCTAGTTTTGGTCACTATAAAATATGATAAATGGGCCAAAATGTAACCAAGTTTCTAACATGAATAAAGAAACTTGCCAACTTAAAAATGTCAGCCTATTATTGTAAGAAAACTAAATCACATTATAAACTAAAATATGGGTCTTAGGAGAAAATACCGATAATTTTGGTACTAATAATTTATAGCACAGACTTAAGCACTTGTCAAAATTCATTACCCCTTTGGGTGAATGAATAAACATTAAGATCTTAGAATTTGAAAAGGCTATCATACCTTAACACTGTCTGGCAGAAGCCAAGGTAAATATCACAAGGTCGATGGAAGAGACGTTAAAGGTGAAAGGCAGCCCATATGTATGAGCAGCCATGAGGTAGCCTTTTCTTGCTCGATCAGTTCCAGCAACAATGGCTTGTTTGGTGAACTAAGTGTCTGTGTTGTTTGTAAAATGTCATTAGCTATTAGTTTATAAATTGTTGAACTAAAATAAATGCTTGGGTTTATAGTTAATTCCAGTGGTTGGAATTCGGTCAACTTTGGCATTTAAACCAAAAATCACTGTCAATACTTTAATACATTAAAGCCTTTCATTACCAACTTCTTTCTGTGAGTTTTAAAATTAGCATAGTAACGAAGACTAGTTCATAAATTTCCTTGTTTCCAGATTCTATTGCAATTAGATCAATATTGTGTCTAAATAGCTATAGCTATGTCTATAGAAACATCTTTATTTCTATGTCTTTATATGATAGAACTAGAAAATGGATTGCTTAATAATCAGACACTGGAGAAACATTTTTATCATTCAACAATACTATAGAGTCACCTGGAATTTTCTAATAGTCCTTTACCTTCTTAATGTTTACATCTAAATTTTTTTAACGATAATCTAAATAAACATCTGTTGACGCCTCTCATTACATTAAGCCATACAGTAATGGTCTGAATCCACTGCTGCACCTCTCCACACCTCTGAAAACCAAGACATGGCCTTGCTCTGATATTCACAGCGAATGGGCTCAAAGGTTTGCAGGTTGATAGGTGAGAAACGATGATACAAAGAAAGTCAATACATTAAATCTTAGCGACTAAAATATCTGAATTGGTAAGAAAGACATCAAGAAAACAAACCAAAATCAGTTACTAGACCTAAAAACAGTAAGTCTTTGACCCAAAGCACAGGCCTCTTGAGTACCATTTATCATCTTGTTCTGTTCACGAAGAAAGGCACACCGTATAAGACTCTACCACAGTGTTTTCAACTACCAACAATGATTTACAAACCCTTAGGCCAACAGGATAGAATCAACAATTTGACTAAGTAATTTAGATTAAAATATCTTCCCTCTCTTATTAATGTAGGTTAGATATTGGAAAGCTTTGGGAAAACCTCCATTCTGAGAAGGAAGAAGTATGAGTTTATAAATTGTTGAACTAAAATAAATGGACTTTTCCTAACTGTTTAAAAAGATAACTTCATGGAAATGATCCCTGAGCCTCCAATCATATGCAAAAATATCACTAGACTGTGAACCTTTCGCCAAGCTGGAAGGTAAAAATGCCCTAGCACCAATGTACTCAGTGAAAGGTTGAATTTAATTGGGTTAAGCAAACATCCCTCTTTTTCTTTCCCCTGCCCAAGAAACTCACAACTTTCAATCTCCAGGGTGCAGTTTTGCTCATCCAGGGGGTATCTTCGAAGATCCATCATACACGCAGCCGTGGTTGTGATCCTGCCATAGGAGACAGAAAAAGATGACGTCACTAAAGTGGTGACCTTCCATTTCTAGGCTCGCCAGCCCCAGTCATGTTTACCAACTGGCAAAACAAGGTATCACAAGGCCAGCAGGTGGTGTGGTGTTTAAAGCAGCTGGACTCCCACAGGGCCCACCATGGTTCAAAAAGTATGCTGGGCGCGTGTGTGTGGGTGGCCAAAATCCCAGAAGGAGAAAGGAGGAGATGGAATTACAGCATGCCAGCCCATCTGGAGGATGACTTCTTATTTTTCCTTTTCTTTTCTCTCCCTATCTCTCTGGTGAGCACAAGTGCCCTAAGACAAAATCTTTTAAAGAGAAAGAAAGAAAGAAAGAAAGAAAGAAAGAAAGAAAGAAAGAAAGAAAGAAAGCATCCAAATGTTGTGAAAGCATGAGAGATTGGATAACTTAGGTAGATAAGGGAATAAATGGATACATTTCTAGAAATATACAGCCTACCAAAATGGCATCAATAAGTAGCCTGAACCGATCAATAACAAATAAGGAGACTGAATTAGTAGTCAAAAATTTCCCAACTGAAGTTCAGTACCAGATGGTTTCATGGGTGAATTCAACAAACATGGAAGAAAAGGGAACACTCTCAAGTTAAATTTATGAAGACGGCCTCACATTGATTTCAAAGCAAGACAAAAACAATATGAAAAAACTACAAGCAATATCTTTGATAAATGTAGATGCCAAAATTCTCAGTAAAATACTTGTAAACTGAACCCAACTGCAGACTAAAATGGTCATACACCAAGTGGTGTTTACAGCATATGTAAATCAGTCTACATAATATACCATATCAATAAAATGAGACAACATGCTTTTCTTAATTGAGGCAGAAAAACCGAAAGCTTTTCTTCTAAAATCTGGAACAAGGCAAGTGTGTCCACTCTCTCCACTGATTTTCAACATAGTACCAGAAGTCCCAGCCAGAGCAATCAGGCAAGGAAAAATAAATAAAAGGCATCCAATTCAGAAGGAAAAAAGCAAAATTATCTCTGTTTGCAGATGGTGTAATTATACACATAGGAAACCCAAAGACTACACACACACACACACACACACACACACACAAAACAAACAAACAAAAAACCAAAAAAAACCAGAACATCAAAAACTTTTAGCACGAACAAATGAATTCAATAAAGTTTGAGAATACAAAATACTGGATATGAAAATCGGTGGTGTTTCTACGTACCAGCCATAAAGAATCTGAAGGGAAATTAAGAAGAGAATCCCATTTTCATTAGTAACAAAGAATAACACATGCTGGTGAGGCTGTGGAGAAACGGGAAACCTTGTGCTCTGATGGTGGAGATGCAGATTAGTACCACGACCACGGAAAATAGTATAGCTGATTCTCAAAAACTGAAAATAGAACTGCCTGTGGTCCAGCAATCCCACTACTTTTTCCATCCGAAGGACAGAAAGTCTATATGTTCAAGGAGAGATCTGCACTTCCGTGTTTATTGCAGCACTGTTCCCAATTGCTAAGATATGTTATCAAACTAATTGCCCCCAAACTGGCGAATGGATGAAGAAAATGTGGTTTATATACAGAAAGGAAGACTCTTCAGTCATAAGAAAGGATGAAATCCTGTCATATGAGGCGAATGGATGAACCTGGAAGAAATAATGCTAAGTGGAGTAAGTCAGGCTATGAAAGACAAATAGGTATGTCCTCACTTAACAAATATTATGTCCTCACTCACCAGTAGAAGCTAAAAAACTCAACTGCATAGAAGCAGAGAATATAATGGTGAATACCAGAAGCTAGAAAGTGGAGGGGAGTTGAAAAAGATGGGAAAAGCCTGGATAACAGATTTAAGAATGTATATAAACAAGTGGAATGGGTTACAGAATATTATAACACAGTAAAGAACATTAATGACAATTTAATATTGATCTCCAGATAACCAGTAGAGTGAATTTCCAATATGCACAATTCAAAGTACTGCTAAATGGTGGATATATTTATTTTCTTGATATGATTATTATACTTTATATATCTACTTTGAAAAATCACACTCTATACCATGAAGACATACTATTCTTCTATGTAAATTAGAAATTACAATAATGATTATTACTTTTAAAAACTTACAAAATGATGTATTTAGGAATTAATTTTTTCGATGGGGAAAAAAGACCTCTACTCTGAAAATTATAAAACATTGATGAAAGAAATTTAAAAAGACAAAAAAAAATGGAAAGTCATCTTATGTTCAAGAGTTGGAAGAATTAATACTGCTAAAATGTCCACACTACCCAAAGTAATCTGTAGATGCAATCTCTATCAAAATACCAATGGCTTTTTGTTTTTAACAGAAATAGAAGAAACATTCCTAAAATTCCGATGAAATCACCAAAAACAGAAACAAAAAACTTGAGAGTCAAATAAATCTTTTGTAGGAACATGAAAGCTGTTCTAATTTACATTTCATCAACAATTTACAAATGTTCTCTTTTTTGCACACCCTTGTTAACACTTGTTCTCTTTTGTCTTTTTGATAATACTTGATAGATATAAAGTAATATCTACTTGTGGGTTTGATTTGTGCTTCCCTGATGATTAGGGATGTAGAGCACATTTTCATATGTGTGTTGGTCATCTGAATTTCTTTCTTTGAGAAGTGTTTATTTAGACCTTTTGTCCACTTTTTAGTTATTTGTATTTTTCTTCTTGAGTTGTATCTGTCCTTTATATATTTTGTATATTAGCCCTTTATCAGAGATACGATTTGCCAACCTTTGCTCTCATCCCATAGGTTGACTTTTCAGTTTGTTGACTGTTTCCTTTGTTATATAGAGACTCTTCAGTTTGATGTGATCTAGTCTCTTTTTTATTATGTCGTCTGGGCTTTTGTTATTTTTATCCAAAAGATTTTCATAAAGACCAATGTCAAGAAGGTTTTTTTCTAGTACTTTTACAGTTTCCATTCCTATGTTTAAGTCTTTAAGGCAATTTCAGTTGAATTCTGTAGCATGTGATATAGGAGTCCTATTTCTTTTTTGCATGTGAATACCTAATTTTTCACAAACCATTTGTTGAAGGGAATCTCCTCTCCCCAGTGTGCATTCTTGGCATCTTTATTGAAGATCAGTTGACAACAGTGTATGAGTTTATTTCTGGGTTTTCTATTCTGTCCCACTGGTCTATAGGTCTTTTTTTATTCCATCGGCATACTGTTTTGGTTATCACAGACTTGTAACATTATTTGATGTCAGGTACTGTGATGCCTTCAGCTTTGATCTCAAGACCTATTGATTAGGATGTTACCTCTGAGTTTTTCATATATAGTCTGTATTGTGTTGAAGTAAGTTATTTTTATACTTGCTTTGTTGAGAGAATTTTTAGTCATAAAACAATGTTAAATTTGTCAAATATATTTTTCCACATCTATTGAAAAGATTGTGTGGCTTTTATCCTTCATTCTGCTACTGTTGCATAGCATATTGATTAATTTGCATATGTTGAACCATCTTTGCATTCCAGAAATACATCCTACTTGGTCATCACATACGATCCTCTTAGTGTGGTATTGAATTTAGTTTTCTACTATTGTATTGAGGATTCATAATATTATTAATTATTCACAATAGCCATATGTCAATGATATCACAATAAAGCTGTTACTTGCGTGTGTGTGTGTGCATGCTTTAAAAATTTGAAGTTGGGGTCAGCATGGTGGCATGGTGGCTAAGGCAGTTGAATCCCACATGGCCAACCATGTGGTTTGAGTCCTGGACCCAGTGTCTTGGAAAAAGTGCTGAGTGTATGTGCATGTGTGCCCCAACTCCTGAAAGGAGAATGAAACAGTGATTGTGGCATGGTCGTACCACCTGGGGGGTGCTGTCTCATTTTCCTTCTCTGTCTCTGTGTCCAGTGAGTGCACATGCCCATAGCAAAAACTGAAACAATTCTGAAGTAAGACAGATTAGGTTTGAGTGTTTGCTGCTTACTAATGATGTGAGCTGGGGTTAGTTAACTTCTCTCTGTGAGGCTCAGTGCCCTCATTCATCAAGGCAGCTACCACAGAAGATTGCTGTAAAGATCAGAAGCAATGTGTGCAGTACTCGTAGCCCAGTGCCCTGTACTTAGTAAGTCCTCCTCCAATGACGGAGATGATTGTAGCTGTACTGTCTCATGGCCTCCCATACTTGTTAGCACTGGAGCCACGTTTCTGCCAGTATCTGCAGAATTTAGGAGTAGGAGAATCTATATAATTCATCAAAGCCTACCTTCTCCTTGTTGTAACCTAATACACTACCAACACCAACAAAACCAGCTTTCTATGACTTACAGTGCCCCCAGATTTCCTGTTATCGGAGAAGTTTGTTAGATTCATCTCTAATACCTCGACTTACTTACTCAGCAGGAAACATATAAACCGAGAAGCGACAGCGTGCCAGGATGGCAGTTTCCACCATAGTTCCCAGCTCCAGGTGACTTGCGTGTTTGTGCAAACTCAAAGACTCTAAATACCCTACTTGGACTTCCATTGTCTTCTCCCTGCGATGGTATTTTGGGCTATAGAGTGTTACATAACTTACATTCATATGCTTCATCCACTCGTATCATCTTTTGATATATTATCCCCTTGGAATTAACAAAGTGTTTTAAGAAAACAAATATTACTCCTCTACAAAAGGTAATCATAACTTGAAGAATTGAGAAGATTCAAATGAAATAGCAAGTTTCCTTTCTACTTTAATTTGCAGCATTTGAAATTTTTTACAAATACAGTAGAAGTGCCTTCTTAGGTAAAAACTTTTTAAATAATAGCCGGCCACATACACTGTTCTGTACCTTACTTATTTTCTTTAACAATGCATCTGAATTTAGTTTATATAAGTAAATGATAAGTTATCTTTAAGTAATGTTTACTCTAATGTACAGTGTGTTCAGTTGTATGAAAAGAACATAATTTATTTTCCTAACCCAAATCATCCTTTGGTGGACATTTATGTTATTTTCTCTGTTTCTTGTTGTTGTTGTTAAATTTGTCAGAGAGTGCATGCACTTGCCAGAGACAGAAGGAGATGAAAAAAGGACTTCCTAATGAAGTGTGGTTATGTCACATTCATTTCTCCTCTGTGTCTGCATCCTGTCAGGAGTTTGGCTATGCGTGTACACACTCACACACACACACACACACACACACACACACACAGCGTGTTTTTCAAGCTGCTGGGACCAGGATTTGAACCACGGAGCTGACTGTGTGGAATCTAGCTCCTTTAACTACTAGATCATGAAGCCAGTTCATGTTAATGCTGTTTTCTATCTTTTACTTTTTCTAATGCTCTAGATTTACTCTAGTACATGTATATGTGTATACACAGAGTTGTACTGGAGCCCAGTATACTGAATATGTGCAGATAAATAGATAGTCGGGTCATCGGAAAAATCATGATGTATTTTTCTTTTTTTGGAGAGGTTTTTTGCTATAGGGCGCATGTGCTCGCCAGAAAGACAGAGAGCGACAGAAAGTGAGACATCACACCCCCCCAGGGGGGATGGTCACACTGCAATCCCTTCTCCTCCATTCTCCTCTTGGGATCTTGGGCACACATGCACATGCACCTGGTGTGAGTCTAAGCCACTGGGTCCAGGACTCGAACCGCGGTTGACTACATGGGAGTCCAGTGACATAGCCATTACGCTAACTGCTGGTCCCCATGATGTATTTTTCTATGCAAAAATGCACCATGACTTTCCTGATGTCTCTCTCTCTATATATGTGTGTGTGTGTGTGTGTGTGTGTGTGTGTATATATATATATATATATATACACACACATATATATATATATACACACACAGATATACTCTCTGTATACGTAAAGATGTTTTGAATGTACATCAGAACATTATTTTAGGCTGACAAGGTCAGCTATTAATTTGGTCATTTTTATTAACCTAACAGAAATACAACGACTCTCTTAAAAGCAGTATTAGGAAAAACCCTGTTCTTTCCATTTCTCTTTGACTTTCCGTATGAAGCATGGAAGTTCACAGATGTTCACAGATATGAATATTTGGACACTCTCTTTGAAGCCTTTTCTGAGAGGACATTGGTCAACTTAATCAGATTTTTTTTTAGCATTAGAGAAGAGCAAAAGAAGCTTTGAAGTTTAGTTAAAATGTTTTTTGATGTGTTTAAAAATAATTTAGAGACTATTTGTGCTCCAGAATATAGCATATAAAAGGGTTTAACTAGGTTTCTTCCTGCTTTCTGCTCCAACGATCATATGGGTTGATTAATTTTTCCACTTAACAAAATACCATGAATATCTTTGGTTGTCTGAAAATACAGTTCTGCACCATTATCTTTTATAGTCTGCATAGTGTTTTAAACACCCCAACCAAAATAACAAGATAAATATTTTAAAATGCATTAAAAATGTATCTGTCTATTTTACTCTGTGTTTAACAGCTGCTCTGAATAAACAAAATTGTGGAAATGAGACTGTTCTGTGGAAATTGCTGAAGTCTGGCCAGCCCAGGCCCCATGACTTAGCCAAGACTTCTCAGTCAGGTTGTATATTACTCTACTGGGGACGTCTGGCAAGCTCTGTTCAGGTTGTCATGCTAGGTAGGGCTGGAGGGTTGACACTGTCGTCTGCTGAGGAGAGGCCAGAGATGCTGCAAGCCGACGTCCATGCACAAGACAGTCCCTGAGAACAAAGGACCCCACCAGTAGCGTCAAGCTTACGAAACCCTGCTACAATAGTTTCATTGTTTTTCCTCTGGGGAAATCTTTAATAACATGAAATCTTACAGAGAACTTCAAGATATAAAGTACAAATGGGATGAATGAAAACTGTATTTTGTAAAATCACTTTATAAGTTCAAATGTTGATATTTACTTTAATAAATAGAGAAATCTGAAAGAAGAGATTATGATGGAAATTACGGTCTAAAAGCTCCCTGAGCACTAGCTCATCTTTGTGTTGTATCTTACTTACATGACGTTGAGAAAACGCCAAGAAATAGGAAAGGAATTGTTTCTATATTCTTATAGCCCCGAATTGGAAAAACAACAGAAAATCAACTCTTGTGTCAAGAAACCGCCTTCCCTCGGTGTCCCGCGCCGCAGAAACGAACCTGGAGCACAAGTTAATAGCGTAGGGGCCTCAGAGGCGTGGAAAAAGGGGCCCGAACAAATCACAGTGTGTGTGCTGCTTAGTATAGTTGAAACTATTTATAGTATTTTAAATCAGAATAAAATGTGCCTAACTATTCAAGGGCCCCCTGGTTAGCATATGTCACTTAATTTACCTCACTTTCAGACGAATGTCATCTGGTTAGTGACCACTTCGTATCCAACTTGTATAGGCCCTGAACTCTCATACTGAACCACGGACTCCCGAGTTGTGAGTCTCTGGAGTTTTCACCAAGCCATTTGCAAAGACGACAAACCACTGTTTGTTAAATGAATAATTAATATCTAGATATTCATTATTACTCGTATGACAGTCCCAAGTAATAGATAACCACAACTTAAGGAACCCATGACTGGGTTTGCTGTGGCTATCCATTACGATCAATCTGTTGAGCAACCAACAGGTAATGAGAACGTAATGATGCTCTTGCTAGGCCGTCCATCGTACCAAGGCTTCGCCATGACCCGGGGTTTCCCAACCATGGTCTCCTCTGCTTCTCTTGCTCCTAGAACGCGTTATGATGTCAGAGTTGAGTAACTATCACAGCTGAGCGAGGGAAAGAACCAGCCACCCCAGGGACGTGAGCTAAGGCAGTCACCTGGCTTTCTCTGGCAAGCACGGACATCGGTGAAGGGAGCTCCACCTTGGGATCCAGCACCCCAAATTTCAAACCCCAAGAGAGTTTCACTGCCCGACTTGTGTTAGGCTCCAGCTCTCACAAAATGACTTAACAAGAGCAGGAGGAAAGTCACACAGTCATAAATGCGGTCACCAGACAGGCTCACCGGGGCCTCAGAGGAGGGGACAGGTAACAGAGGCTGGTACAGGGACACTGGCACAATTGAGTACTTGGAAATCGAGTCTGAGCCTGGACGACAGAGCGCTGGACTCTGCTGGTGAAGGGTCTGTCCTTTCCGGATTCGTAACACTCGTGGTTGAGTGACCCAAGTGTGTGGGTTCTCCGTGAAAGGAAGTGCTCGGCAGGACTTCCTAGGGTCATTGACAAATGGAGAGACAGCCCCAGGCAGAGCACTGCTCTGCGCTTCTGTTCCGTGGGTGAGAGCAACAGCAAGCATCTCTAAGAACGACGGCGTCTCGTGCTGCCGTTTGTCTCCTGTGTCACATGGCGGCTCGGTGGTGCTTAGTCACCTCCACGATTGATTACCACACTCACACGGAAATGCACACGTGCTGTGCCTGACACAGGCTGATACAGAGCTTCTCTGGGAACAACGTGCCAAAGATTGCAAAGCTGGACAGGTTGAGACTTCGGAACTGAGTTGCTTTTTGAGTTGGGTTTCTCAGTTGTCATTCATAAGGTGCTCATTCTGAGTGTGTGTGTGTTGGGGGGGTGGGGTTAGCGGTGGGGCCTGTGAATTACGGTGGGTAGAGCCAGCAGAAGGCCAAAGCATGACTGACTGACCTCCTGAAGACAGATTGATTGCCCAGAGCTGGATTCACGACAGCCTAGCATTCATCTGTCTTCTTTCAAAGACATTTAGAATGGCTTATGGCATAATCCAGCTTATAGACACTGGGAGTTTAGGTCAGAACATGATCATGGAATGTTAGTTAGAAACCATGGTCCCATGATAGCTTTTTTTTTTTTTTCTTTCTTTCTTTCTCTCTCTCTTTCTTTCTTTCTTTCTTTTTTTTTTTTTTTTTTAAAGAGATTTTTGCTATAGAGCACGTGTACTTGCTGGAGAGACAGAGACAGAAAGCAAGAAAACACCCCTGAGGGAGGATGGCCATGCCACAATCCCTTCTCCTCTAATCTCCTCTTGGGATCTTGGACATGCACTGTGGGAGGCTGTGCACCAGCGAGTCTGCTGAGGTTTCTCAGAGAGCAAAACACTTGCCAGGATTGGTTCCCTTCAAAAAACCTGACCTTCGAAACCTTGCTCTGATTGGCCACTAGAACCCCTCAGATTTGCATATCCAGCACCTCATGATTGGTCCAAAAGCAACCAATCATAACCCACCTTTTACAACCAATCATGACCCACCATTTATAACCAATCACGGCCCACTGTTTACAACCAATCACGGCCCACCAGCATGTATATAACCACGATGCCTGGCCCACAGTAGCAAGATGATGACCCTGTAGAACCTGAAGAGGTGAAACACCGCACAGTCTCCAGACGACCCTGAAGACCCTGAAGAGTTGCAACACTGCATCGTCTCCGGACGACCCTGAAGAGCTGTGACACCGCGTCGTCTCCGTGCTGCTCACAATAGATGACGTGACCCTGAAGAGTTGTAACACTGCGTCGTCTCCGTGCTGTACTGTGCTGCCCACAATAAACAGACGACACTGAAGACACTGTGTCGTCTCCGTGTTGTGACACTGCGCCACTTGTCCTAGCTTTCACTCCTTCCCTCAGGAAACCTGTTCGACTGTCCCCCGGGGTCGGGACACGTGGCGCCTGAACAGGGACGGGATACGTGGCGCCCAAACAGGGACAGGACAATGCACACACACATGTCTGGCATGTTTCAAACCACTAGGTCCAGGACTTGAACTGTGGTAGACTATGTGGGAGTTCAGTGACATAATCATTACACCATCTGCTGGTCCCCCTATGATAGTTTTTTTAAAAAAGTTTATTTATTATTATTATTGTTATTTGCTATAGGGCATGTGCACTCATGAGAGAGAGAGCGGGAAAGACTGAGAAAGCAAGCCAACAGGTCCAGGACTTGAACTGTGGTTAGCCATGCAGGAATTAACCACCACGCCACCTGCTGGCCCAGTCCTATGATAATTTAGTATGAACAGAAATCACGATGTTGTAGTATTCATTTATTGAGGTTTATGTTGTATGATCACTGACCTTAAGACTCACTGTCGGGTCCAGCAGGTGGTGTGATGGTTAGGGTGCTAGACTCCCACATGACCGACAGCAGTTTGAGTCCCAGACCTGGGATCTTGCTTTCTCTCTCTCTCTCTCTCTCTCTCTCTCTCTGTGTGTGTGTGTGTGTGTGTGTGTGTCTTTCTCTGGTGAGTGTATATGCCTTAGAGAACATTTAAAAAATAATAATAATAAATAAAATTAAATAATTCTAAAAAATATATTTTTTAAAAAAGAGGCACCATAACCACAAATCAGGTGTATTTAAAGTCTGACGGCAGCATGAGTCTCATTGCTGACAGTCCACAATCCAGGACATCCTGGCCCCTGAGTACGTAAGGTACACGTACACATGCGGACACACACTGTGCACACATATCCATGTGGAGAAAGCACATTTGCAAATAAGAGTGTCAGTGAATTTAAGTCATTGAACAAATTATGATCTATGGTTAAAATCTTCCTATGACCTTCAATTTTATAGGGAAATCTCAAGTTTAAAACCCAATCCCTGGGGACCAGCTGATGGCCTAGTGGTTCCGTTGCTGGACTCCACGTGACTGACCACAGTTCGAGTCCCAGACCTGGTGTCTTGAAACTCACGCCGGGCGTGTGTGCGTGCGTGCCCAAGATCCCAAGAGGAGAATGGAGGAGAAGGGATTGCAGCATGGCCATCCCACCGGGGGTGGGGTGGGGTGGTGGTGGTGTGTGATTTCTCACTTTCTGTCTCTCTGTTTCTCTCTGTCTTTCTGGCGAGAGTATGCGCCCTATAGCAAAAAAAAATAAAAAATAAAAAATAAAAAATAAATTAAAAAAAAAAAACGATTTTTGCCTTGTTACATACATTTCTCTCTATTTACCTAAAGAAAGTCTGACACATGCTGAGTGTGCGTGTGTCTGCACACACGTATACACACAGAGTAAGGTCTTGTGTGAATGTTTTATTTCTATACTTGGAGTAAAGGAAAGGGGCGGGATTCCACATCTGGACGGCATTCCACGGCAGAACCCTTTGTACTGAGCCGACTAGTGAAAGAAGACATGGAAGCCCGAGACGGTCGAATCACACCTGCCCTTTGGGAAGCCTCGGGGAGGCATGGAGCCCCACAGCCAGTGCATGTCGGACTTGGCGGTGCTCCCCTGGGTCTGAAGAGGCACGGGGACCCCGCTAGCACGTCCAGGCCTGTAGTGGGCGCTGTGCTAAGGGCCTCGCACGCTCTGGCCCTCTGCTGCTGTGGCACATGCTGCAAACTGGGTGGCTTCAAAGGACTCCAATCTAGTCCACGGTTCTGGAGGTCAGAAGCCTGAACACCACGACGCTGCCAGGGCTGTGTCCCTTCAGAGACTCCGGGGGAATGCGCATGTGGTTGCTTTTCCAGCTTCCAGAGGCCACGTGCCTTCCTCAGCTCCTGGCCTCTTCCTCCGTCTCTACAGCACAGCTCTCCAGCCCCACCCCTGTCCTCACATCTCCTCGCCCTCTGACCCTCCTCTTTCCTTTCACAAGGATTTTTGTGACTCCACTGGGTTTACTCAGATAATCTAGGACAATTCTCCCTTTTCAAAATACTTGCTTTCATCACAACGGTGAAGTCCTTTTTTTTTTGAGAGAGAGATTTTTGCTATAGGGTGCATATACTCACTGGAGAGACAGAAAGAGAGAAATCACCCCCCAGGGCGCAAGGCCACACCATAATCCCTTCTCTTTGATTCTCCTCTCGGGATCTTGGTCACACACACACACACACACACACACACACACACAAGGCATGAGTTTTAAGCTGCCAGGTCCAGGACTCGAACAGCTGTCGACCATGTGGGAGTCCAGTGATGTAACCAGCGCACCATCTGCTGATCCCGCGAAGTCCCTTTTGCCACGGAGGATAACGTATTTATAGGTGCAGAGAGCTAGGACGTGGCCATCTCTGGCGGGGAGGGGTGTCCTCATTCTTACTGCAGCATGTGTGTCGTCTAACTTTTCATTCATATTAGCCTTTGTCTGTCGATGCCATGTTCATCCCAACGTCAAAGGCACAGAAGTGACATCCAATGGGATTAAAACACATGTCCAAGTCCACCCGCATAGCCTACGGATGAGAATTAATCAGTGCTGGGTTTCAAAGTCAGACATGCCGGACTCCAGAGAGAAGATCTTCCCATGTATTATATCTAGGCCAGTCGAGTTTCAGTAGAGAACATTTTATCTAGTAAAATTCCTCCCACATGCCATAAAATACGTGTTTTAAAAGTAAGAGCTGTCCTTACCATAGTTTTAGTATTTATCAGTGATTCAGGATCTCCTCTAGCCAATCGATGACGAGTATAAAAATGACAGAAGATTTACGAGGAATTGGGAAGGTGTGATAGCAAGAAGGTACTAGAAACAGTGTAGGAGGGGGTGGGCAGTGGGGGAAGGGAGGTCGGGGGAAAAGAAGCAACATGTAAAGAAACAAAAATGAAAAATTATCTATCAATGATAATATCTGTAATTTGACTAATATGCATTGTATTCACGCTGGGAAAATCCATTTTGTATGCTGTCGAGATGTACAGTGATTAAATACAAATTAAAAATAGTAATTATAAAAACATAAATAAAAGGGTAAAGTAGCTACCCAAAAAGCCAAAGGCACATTTATGTCATCACGATGGTTGTTTTGTTGCTGTTGTTTTTCAAATACTGCAGGCTCTCGGAGTTTGAAGCTGGGCCACTGTGTGTTTTTATAAAATAGATGGGGTATGCTTATCTCTCATGTGAGATTATTTGTCATTTTTTAAGAAATCCAAGTATCTTCCATCAAAGAAATGTTTATATTAGCAAGAAAGCATGCAAATCTCTCGGGATCGAAATGCAAGCATTCTACCTTGGGCGTAGTTGGCTGCTGGCAACTTGAACTCCAGGGGCCTTCCTGGGCTGCTTTGTCAACAGAGGGGCCCAGTAGCCGGGGCAGAGTGGGAGAGGGAAGGAGGCGAGGGTGTATTCCCGGTACAAGTTTAGGGCCCGGAAGTAGCAGAGACTCAGCTGCTGCTGTTATTATTTTTATCCTATATGCTGCTGCTACTTCTTCTTTTCTTTTAAAGAATTATTTATTTAACTTTATTTATTTTATTTTAGCTTGACCAGATAGGGACAGAGTGAGAGAGAGAGATGGAAATTGAGAAAGCAAGCCGCCATGTCCAGGACTTGAACCATCGTCAGCCATGTGGGAGTCCAGCACCTTAGCCACCACTCCACCTGCTGGCCCCATAAACTATATGCTCCTAAGGAAACAAATGAATAAGTCATGAAGGAATACTAACACAAGTATGTTGCCCGTTATATGTAACACGTGGTCATACTAAAACATGAGGAAAATAAGGGAGGGTATAGACAAAGTAATAAAAATGACCCATAATCTGATTATCGCAGCTTCACCACTCATTTCCTTTTCTCCTAAGTACTGTCTAATAAAGTCGAAGTTATTCTGTAGGCCACAATTCCACCTGCTGCCTTGGTTCATTTAGAAGTAAGAATGCCTATAAGTCTTTAGAATCTTGTAAGAGCGCTATTTTTTTTTTCAGATTTTTGCCACAGAGTAAGTGTGCTTGTCAGAAAGAGACAGAGACGGAAGGAAAGTGAAAAATCTCTCCCTGAGGGAATGGCCGTGCTTCAATCCTTTCTCCTTCATTCTCCTCCCGGGATTTTGGGACTGTGCACATTGACTTTCAAGCCCCTAGGTCCAGGACTCCAACCGCGGTTGGCCATGTGGGAGTCCAGTGTGGTAACCACCGCTACCTGCCAGCCCCTCGAGAGCAGTTGTAACGGAGACTCTGGATTCTAGTCTCTGGAGAGCCCATGACCTACTTTATTCCTGTACTGAGCGACATCACTAGGCACTCTCTGAAGCTGCTTTAAAAAATCCACACTGGGGACCAGCAGATAGTGTAATGGTTACGTCGTTGGACTCCCACGTATCCCACCCGGTTCGAGTCCTGGACCTGGCAGCTTAAAACTCATGCTGGGCATGTGTGCGTGCCCAAAATCCCGAGAGGAGCCCCGAGGGGAAGAGACGGTGGTGTGTTCACCCTCCTTGGGAGGGTGATTTCTCACTTTCTGTCTCTCCAGTGAAAGCACACACCAGATAGCAAAAAGCCCTCAAAAAACCAGAAAGTCCTGCCGGATAAACAGCATTCTCGGCGCTGCTCTTTCCTTCCCGGGTTTCGTTGTCCTCTTCCCCTGTTTCGTGCAGTTAGTGCCGAGTGCTAATGACACCGTCCTCGGTGCGATCCCAGGCGGTCGGTCCGGATAATTAGCAGCATACCAGGTGTTGTGTCAATGGGCTCACTATTATCCATTCTGGGGGCCAGGGGGATGCATGAACACTTTGTAAACACGGAAAGCAGTCCTCAGTCAGAGGAGGGAGGCTGAGGTGGCCAAAAAGTGCGAAAGAAAAATGTGCCGAGTGCCACAGCGACCACAGACCCACGGGACCCACGGAGGGCCCAGTGCTGGCTCCTCCTTTTTATTTATTTTTTTAAAGAGATTTTTGCTATAGGGTATGCGTGTTTCCTGGAGAGACAGAGTGAGAGACAGACAGTGAGAAATCCCCCCCCCCCCCCACACCCCAGGGGTATGGCCCTGCCCCAGTCCCTTCTCCATTCTCCTCTCAGGATTTTGGGCTTGGACTTGAACAGCAGTCAGCCATGGGGGAGTCTAGCACCTTTTTTTTTTAATTTATTTTTTTAATTTTTTTTACCATGGATGTCTGGGTAAATTCAAGCCAGATTATTTTTCTTCTCTCTTACCATTATGTTCACTTAACTGTGGAGTATAGAGCATGCATAAACTTCTACCATCTTTAGTATTTCCCAGTGACCAATTAGCTTTCTTGATTGTCAGGAATTTTTATCATGAGCAAACTACGAGGAACTGAAAACACTGCAAGCCCTTCAAGAGTGGGAAGGGACCTAGACATTGAAGTAAAAGCTACAGAAGATGTTTAACCCAAAGGGAACACCACGGCTCAGGAATCGGAAAGGACAGGATAGTCAGGCAGGCAGAGTTAAGAGGTAAAGCAAAATATTGTTTATTTGTTTGTTTGTTTTAACAATTACTAATTGGCTTATTTGCAAAACTGCTGTATTGCTTTGCTATGGACTATTTTTTCTAGAACAAAGAGCTGATGCATTTACTGAAAGGTTATCAGAGTCATCTTGAAATGATATTTCTGGAAAAATAAAATATGATTCAAGAGTGCAGAGTATTAAAAATACGTGTTGGGACCAGCAGTTAGCGTAATGGCTATGTCGCTGGACTCCCACGTAGTCGACCGCGGTTCGAGTCCCGGACCCGGTGGCTTAAACTCACGCCGGGCGCGTGTGCGTGCGTGCCCAAGATCCCGAGAGGAGAATGGAGGAGAAGGGATTGCGGCGTGGCCATCCCCCCGGGGGGTGATTTCTCGCTTTCTATCTCTCTGTCTCTCTCTGTCTGTCTGGCGAGCGCACGCGCCCTATAGCAAAAACCTCTCCAAAAAAAGAAAAAAAAAAAAATACGTGTTGTCTGACGATAATGGTTTAATGCTGAAAACAAAACAAAACAGAGCAAAACAGACATAAGGAGGAAATATAAATTGCACAAAATTTCCAGTTCTGTATGAGAATAAGAGAAAACCTTATTTTTTTTCTTAATCAATAATTAAAAATTCTGAAATTAGTGGGGATATATTCTTTCTTGCCACTGGTGTGGTTTTACATTTTTATTTTTTAAAGAATTATTTTAGGTAACTTTATTTATTTATTTTAATTTGACTAAAGAGGGACAGAGCAAGAGAGAAAGAGAGAAGCAAAGTGAGAAAGCAAGCTACTAGGTCTAGAGTTTGAACCATGGTCGTCCACATGGGAGTCCAGCGCTCTTAACCATCACGCCCCCTGCCAGCCCTGTGTGGTTTTATTTTTAAAATTTTACTTTATTGGGACCAGTAGTTAGCGTAATGGCTATGTCGCTGGACTCTCATGTAGTCGACCGTGGTTCGAGTCTTGGACCTGGTGGCTTAAAACTCATGCTGGGCGCGTGTGTGTGCGTGCCCAAGATCCCGAGAGGAGAATGGAGGAGAAGGGATTGCGGCGTGGCCATGCCCCCGGGGGGCGGGTGATTTCTTGCTTTCTGTCTCTCTGTCTCTCTCTGTATGTCTGGCAAGCGCATGTGCCTTATAGCAAAAACCTCAAAAGGATTAAAATTTTACTTTATTTATTATCATTATTATTATTAAGTTTGCTCTAGGGCATGTGTGCTTACCAGAGAGAGAGAAAAAAAATGAAAAAGCAAGCCACCAGGTCTGGGACTTGAAGCACAGTTAGCTATGTGGGAGTCCAGTGCCTTAACCACCACATCACCTGCTGGTCCTAAGTACTAGGCTGGTTTTATTCACTTCCATGCCTGTGGACTTTCTGCAGGTTGGCAATTGAATTTAGGATTCTCTTTGCTTCCCTTTGAATCTTAGCGTAATAAACATTTCCTCCTCAGCATCAGAGCTGCAAATTTTCCAGCAGGAAACAGTATAAGGTTTTGAATTATATCAGAAATAAGACTAAAATAAACATTATCATGAATATATTTCTTCACATTTTGGATTATTTTTCTAGAATAGAACTCATAAGCAGATTATTATGTCCAAGCATATTAAAATTTTTCTGGCTTCTTACAAGAATTATGGTGAACATAATTTCTTAAAGAACTGTGCTAAATTAAGCTGCAAGAGAATATCAATTTCCCTTCACTGCTGCTCAGTTGGATAGCGTACTGTTTTTGTTCATTAATAAATTTTAAAAAATAGCATTTTCACTTTATTATTTCAATTTTCTGATTACTGGCACAGTGAAGTATTTTCAAGATATTCATTTACAAGCTGCATTCGAGCCACTCTTTCTCTGCACACCACACTCATTAGCAATGTGTAAATTTATGATGAAAAGAAGACTGACTATTAGACAAGAATGAAGAGTGTCCTAATATATATTAAATTTCGTTCAATTAATTAGATGAATAAATATGTTGGCTGCAATTCTCTTTCAACATATATTTTCAAGGTTTTTTTTTTTTTTTAAATAATTACTTATTTAATTTTATTCATTCATTCATTCCTTTTCATTTGACCAGAGAGAGACACAAAGAGAGAGAGAGAGAGGGAAAGTGAGAAAGCGAGCCACCAGGTCCAGGACTCGAACCGTGGTCAGCCATGTGGGAGTGTCCAGCGCCTTAACCACTACACCACCTGTTGGCCCCTATTTTCAAGGTTTTATTGTTAAAATATAGAGGGAGAAAAAATGGTGTAATTATAGAAATAAAAAATTTAAGTAAAGCTTAGGTTGCTCTGGGGGATTTACCAATGAAGACCATCAAAGTTAAGCTAATTGAGAGGCAACAATGGGATGAGAACTTTTTACATTTCCAAGTTAATAATTATGTACTCCACATATTGCAATAACAGCAAAACATGATTTCATCTCTGTGCTTTTAAAAGTAAAAATTCTTAAAATGACCATATCATGAGCTAGGAACTAAAACTTGTTCTCTTTTTTATTTATTTTTATAATGTTAAATAGGTAAGAAACATTTTTATAATGTTAAATAGGTCATTCCAAAGGGGTCTGCTTATTCTGAAATACTATTCTTTTAAAATAAGAAAAATCATTCTTTCTTTCTTTAAAATTTTTTTTTTCTTTAGGGGTTGTGTACTTGCCAGAGAGAGACAGAGGGAAAGTGAGAACTAATCCCCAGCGGGGAAGGCCATGCCTCAATCCCTTCTTCATTCTCCTCTCAGGATCTTGCGCACACACGCACATGTGCCCAGAGTGAGTTTCAAGTTGCCAGGTCCACGACTCAAGCCACAATCGACCATGTGGGAGTCCAGCAACGTAACCATTACACCATCTGCTGGTCCCAATTTTATGTGTGGGATTACTCATTTTCCGGAGATGGTTGCTTGAATAGCTGGTAAGAATGGTGCAGGAAAGACCTTGTAATTCATTCACAGTTCCAGCCCAGTGTCGACACAGAACAGGTGTGCAAATTCATGGAGCTAGCATGGGACTTCTAGAAACACTGAAATCATTACTTCTCTAAAGAAGACAGAAAAGGCCCATGTGCTGTCTTTGTTAAAAAGCAGCGCATCATCCATGTTTGTTGCAGCATTATTCATGATTGCTAAGACATGGGGGCAACTGAATGACCATGAATAGTTGAATGGATTGAAAAGGTGTGGTACATATACTCTATGGAATACTACTCAGTCATAAAAACCAACAAGACCCTGGCATTTGATAGAAAGTGGGTGAATATGGAAGGTTTACTACTGAATGAAGCAAGCCAGGCTATGAAGGAGAGACATTGTATGACTGAACTGAATAGATGCCGACTGTCTGCACTCTATGGCTGATATGGAAAGATTAGAGGATATAGATACTTGGAAAATGGTTACGGATACTGGAGTCAGTGTGGGAAGAGGGCAGGCAATGGAGGAGAGTGAGAGGAAAGGAAATCAAGAAGAAAAATAGAGAGGCAAGACATTCAAGGGACACAGAAATGGAGGATTATCTGTTGAGTATAATATGCATGATATCTTCAACTGGACTGGTGTGAAGTGTATTCATGTTGGGTAAATTAATTTTACAAGCTGTAGTGATGTACAGTGATTGAATGTATAAAATAAATTAAAATAGTAAAAATAAAAATAAAAAGCAGTGTATGGGGCCAGCAAGTGGCATGGTGGTTAAGGCACTGGACTCCCACATGGCTGACCACAGTTCAAGTTCCAGACCTAGCACTTTGCTTTCTCACTTTTTTTTCTCTCTGGTAAGTGCATGCACCCTATAGCAAATTAAATAATAATAATAATAATAATAATAATAATAATAATAATAAAATAAAACAAATAATTCTTAAAAAATAGTGCCACACACATGTAAAGGACAATTAGATTATTAGGGGTCAATTAAAACGAGAAGAAAATAAATAAATAACTATGCCAATGGTGCTTGGAAAATACACTCAGGGTAAAGATCCATTTTCCCATCTCAACTAAATTTCTTACTAAAAATCAGTTTGAGTACATTGACAACCAAAGTTAACCATCAGATGGATGATTTCCAGGGTCATGAAGTTGCGGAGGCATGCTTAAATTAGGCCGATACCACAGGACCCGCCATCTGCAACAATTCTAGACACTAGGTGGCTTAAGAGAACAGGGACTGTCACACTGGTATCTGCATCAGACAGTCCAAACAGAAACAGAGGACGCTACCAGGTCAACACAGTCCGTCTTCTTTTGGTGTTCACTAGGGCTTCAAAGTACAAAAAAGTTAGGGTTCTTTCTAGAATTAAATTAGGGATGTCTTTGCCAGACAAATAGTGCTAGGAGCCTTCAGTAGTTAAACTTTGTTGGCGTTCTGTCTTACATTAAGTGGGCGGGCCATTATCTGGACTCAGATGTTTAAATCAAGAATTTATGTGGCACGAGAAGATTTTTGTTTTTAATCATTAAAATTCCTTTCTTCCTTTCTCTTTCTTTCTTTTTCTTCCTTTCTTCCTCCCTCCCTCTCTTCCTCCCTCTCTTCTTTCTTTCTCTTTCTCCTCCTCTTTCTCCTCCTCTTTCTCTTTCTTTTTCTTTTCTTTTCTTTCTTTCTTTCTTTCTTTCTTTCTTTCTTTCTTTCTTTCTTTCTTTCTTTCTTTTTTTCTTTCTTTCTTTCTTTCTTTCTCTTTCTCTCTTTCTTCTCTTTCTCTCTCTCTTCTCTCTCTCTTTTCTTTCTTTCTTTCTTTCTTTCTTTCTTTCTTTCTTTCTTTCTTTCTTTCTTTCTTTTTTTCTTTCTCTCCCTCTCTTTCTTTTCTTTCTCCTTTCTTTCTTTCCTTTTCTTCTTTCTCTTTGGTTAGTGTCATTAGAATGCTAATTTCATAGACTGCTAATAATCAATAGTCTGGCACATTTTTGAAGCTCTCAAGGAATCTTAGAGTACCCATAGCCAACGAAATGCAGATAAGGTCATCGTCTAGTGTTGTATCCAAACAACCCAATTTGTATTCCAAATATCATCTGAATTTGCTTAGCTTCCACTTTCTAAACTGTAAACTGGAAAAAATTATATTAGAAACTAACTTAGGAAGTAATCCACAGAGTGAAGAGATTGTATATGGAATGTGAAGATATATTTGTAAAGCATACACTGAATGAGGGGTTAATATCCAAAATACATAAGGAGCTCACACAAATCAATAGTAAGAAAACAAGTTGAATAAAATACAGGCAAGAGGGAACCGGCAGTTAGAGTAATGGCTATGTTGCTGGACTCCCACGTAGTCGACTGCGGTTCGATTCCCGGACCTGGTGGCTTGGAACTCATGCCGGGCGCGTGTGTGTGCATGCCCAAGATCCCAAGAGGAGAATGGAGGAGAAGGGATTGCAGCGTGGCCATCCGCCCTATAGCACAAACCTCTAATATATATATATATATATATATATATATATATATATATATGGGCAAAGGATCTAAGGATCTAAGTAGACATTTCTCAGAAGAAGACATACCAGAGGCCATATGTTACGGTTATATGAAAAAATGTTTGAAATTACTAACCATAAGAGAAATGTAAATTAAACATAACAATGAAATATCACCTAAGCCAGTTAGAAGGACTATTACCAAAAGACGAAAGACAGGCCAGACCTTGGTGTGGTGGTTAAGGCGACTGGATCCCATATGACTGACTGCACAGCTCAAGACCCAGGTCCGGCAGCTTGAGAGACACAGGAGGTACATGTGCATGTGTGCCTGAACCCTGAAAAGCGGGAGAGATGGAGAAGGGATTGCAGCATGACCATGCCCCAGGCAGGGGTGCTTTCTCACTTTCCTTCTCTCTCTCACTCTCTGTCTCTCTCCAGTGAGTCCACATGCTCTTTGTAAACTAAAAAAAAAAAAAAAAATGCAAAAATAAAACATGTTGGAGAGAGTGTGGGCAAAGTGGAGTCTAGTATGCTGAATATAAATCAGCACAGTTATTATGGGAAATGGAATGGAGATTCCTCAAAAAAAAAAAAAATAAACGTAGCGTTACCATAAGATCTAGCAGTCACACTGCTGTATATGTACAAAGAAAATGAAGTGAATACGTCAGGCACCTGTGCCGCCATGTTCACCGCAGCGATATTCACAGTAGTCGAGGTGTGAAATCAGCCAGAGTGCCCATCGATGGAACACGCAACACAATGGAGTATTACTCAGTCTTCAAGAAGGAAACCTTGTCTTTGCAATGATTTGCATGAGTCTGGAGAACATTATGTTAAGTGAAATAAGCCAGGAACAGAAAGGCAAGTATTGGCCAATTTCACTTACACAAATGTGGAGTCTCAAAATGCTGAACTTAGAAGCCGAGAGCTGAATGGTATTTTCCAGGGTGTGTGTGTTTGAGGAAGTTTGAGGAGATGTTGGTTAAAAGATACAAAATTTCAGTTCAAGACATCCATTGACCATATGGTGACTATTGGTGAATAACAATGAACTCTTGACAAGTGCCGAGAGTGGATGACGTGTTCTCACTGTGGGAATGGTGTGTGACATAGAGCATGCGTTAATCAGCTCAAGTTAGCCACTCTACAACTTACAGGTATTTCTTTTTCTACCTTTTTTTTCTTTTATGGCAGAAAAGAATAAAGGAAGGATAAAGGGAGACAGGGAAGAGGAAAAAGAGAGAGAAAAATAAGCACTTTGGCAGGGTCTTGCCATGTCCTAATTCTACAGCCCAGCCCCCAGTCAGCTAGGCCCGTAAGCAGACATTGTGCAGAGTGGTTCTAGGTTGGGCCAGGAACGAACCTGGGCCTCCACGTGGACTTAGCTTGTGTCACTGAGGCTGGATCACTGCAGAGATATGTGGAAACAGCATGTTGTAAGCAACAAATATATATAATTTTATTTGTCAGTTAAAATAATAAGTTATGAAAGTAACTTGTTTAAACAAATCTAATATGTTTATACTTTTTTTTTTTTTTTTTTTTTGGAGAGGTTTTCGCTATAGGGCGCGTGCGCTCGCCAGACAGACAGAGAGAGACATAGAGACAGAAAGCAAGAAATCACCCCCCGGTGATTTCTCATTACACCGGGGGTGTAATGGGGGGATGGTCACGCTGCAATCCCTTCTCCTCCATTCTCCTCTCGGGATCTTGGGCACGCACGCACACGTGCCCGGCATGAGTTCTAAGCCACCGGGTCCAGGACGCGAACCACGGTCGACTACGTGGGAGTCCAGCGACATAGCCATTACGCTAACTGCTGGTTCCCGTATGTTTATACTTTTGACACAGATTTTAAAATAAAGACAATGAAGCAATGCTAAGGTAATTTTAGACCTAAAACACATACACATAAAGGAAGAAATTGAAAAATAGGTTGCAATGAGAGGTAACATAGGATGCCATATATATGCAAATATGGTATATGTATATAGAATATAATGTATATATAATGTATGCCTATTAAATATATATATATAATATGTATATAATATACAACACATATATGTAAAGTAAATTTATTTATTGATTTGTTATATATAGAGAGATTTTTGCTATAAAGCGTGTGCGCTCGCCAGAGAGACACGGAGAGACAGAAAGCAAGAATTCACCCCCCGGGAGGATGGCCATGCCTCAGTCCCTTCTCCTTGAGTCTCCTCTTGGGATTTTGGGCATGCATGAACGCACGTCTGGCATGAGTTTTAAGCCACTGGGTCCTGAACTTGAACGACCATCAACTACATGGGAGTCCAGCAACACAACCATTACACCGTTTGTTGGTCCCACACACATCAATATTTAAAGCATAATTTTAATTATCACCATTATTCTTCTCTGAATATTAATAATGCAAATTTATGCATGTCTATATCCATTTGTGTGCAAATACATTATTTACATGTCAAGAAGACTGTGATTAATTTTCTTTTTAAGATTTTTTTTGGGGACCAGCAGTAGTCGACTGCGGTTCATGTCCCAGACCCAGTGGCTTAAACTCATGCTGTGTGCGTGTGCGTGTGTGCCCAAGATCCCGAAAGGAGAATGGTGGAGAAGGGATTGTAGTGTGGCCATCCCCCCTGGGGGGTGATTTCTCGCTTTCTGTCTCTCTGTCTCTCTGTCTCTTTGGCGAGCACACATGCCCTATAGCAAAAACCTCTCCAAAAAAAGAAAAAGATTTTTTTTTTTTTTTGCCATAGGGTGTGTGCACTCACCAGAGAGATAGAGACAGAGAGAGGGAAAGTGAGAAATCACCATCCAGGGGAGATGACCACACTGCAATCCCTTCTCCTCCGTTCTTCTCTTGGGATTTTGGGCACACAGGTACATGTGCCCAGCATGATTTTTCAAGCCACTGGGTCCTGGACTTGAAACCGTGGTCAGCCATGTGAGAGTTCACCACCTTAACAATGCCACCTGCTGGCCCTTAGTCTTTTCTCTTTAAATAAAGTTTTAGCTACTAGAAATTTAGAGTAAATACATATAAATTTATTCTCATCTTCCCTTTCCTACCATGATTCCTCAGACTAGAAAACAACAAAGCAAACCCCTATGTACACTGCACGAGCTATTTACCCTGTGGGCACGTACTGGATAGCTGAGAAAAAGTACTTGCTCTTTACCAAGGCAATTTTATATCTACATCTATATACAGACATAGTTGTTGGAAAAGTCATGGCACATTTTTGCATAGAAAAACATGAAAAAATACATCATGATTTTTCTGATGACACTATGTGTGTGTGTGTATATATATGTATATATTTATATATAATATATATATATAAATATATAAATATATATATATAATATATATAAATATATAAATATATACATATATACACACACACACACACACACACACACACATGCGCGCAACACAAATACACATAGTACAATAAATATATGGAACCTAGGGACCAGCAGTTAGCATAATGGCTATGTCACTGGACTCCCATGTAGTCGACCGTGGTTCGCGTCCTGGACCCGGTGGCTTAAACTCACGCCGGGCATGTGTGTGTGCATGTCCAAGATCCTGAGAGGAGAATGGAGGAGAAGGGATTGTGGCGTGGCCATCTCCCCAGGGGTGATTTCTTGCTTTCTGTCTCTCTGTCTCTGTCTGTCTGGCGAGCACACGTGCCCTATAGCAAAAACCTCTCCAAAAAAAAAGAAAAAAAGTATGGAACCTAATTTTAATTATTCTGTATATATACATAGTCATTTGGCTTAGAAAAATATTCCTCACAGTGACGAATTCTTGAATTTTTTTATTTTAAAAAATTTGAATGCAATTATTAGCTTAAAATGTATGAATAGCTTATTAATTATCAGTCATCTTACAGCGAATGGTGCATGTGAAAATATGCAGAGTATACCACTTAAGTAAACAGAAGGTATTTCTGGCAGAAGTATGAACATCCTTCTGGCAGGCATCATTTCCTGACGTTGTACCTTCGAATTTTCCATAAATAGTTTCATTTAATCGAGAAACTGAGACACAACGTGTAATGTTGCTAGTAGGAATCTGAGAGGGAAAGATGGTAGGCCCTTCGCGTGTCTCCTCCTCACATCTCTGTCGTATCCTTTGATGGAACCGTCGGGTGAGAAGGGAAAGCCGTTCTCAGAGGGGCGCGCTCGCGGCCTGAGCTCTGTGTGTGTGTTTCCTCCTGACCTGGGCAGGAGTACACCTCTGGATTCACAGGCACTGTTTCCCTGTGCTTGTCACTCAGACAGCCTTCACCTCTCATTTTGTAAGGAGACATCGTGAAAGATTTTAAAATGAACCCCAAAGATTACTATCTGCTTTGCGTAGTGGTCCAGCTTATTTCACTTTCATCATTTTTGAGCGACTGCGATTCTGTATGTTGGAAAATGGCCGTGAGCGTACAGACTTCCTACCTGTAGAACCGCCGTGGATCGGGGCCCTGTGGCTGCTCACGAACTGTGCGTCTGTGTCTCTGTGTATTTCTTTTCAGGGTGCGACGTCTTTTCCAGGATTCGCCTTTGAACTAGCTGTCACATCTTACTAACTCTCCTGCTCATTAACAGGCTAAGTGAAATCTTTGATTCCTGTCACATGACTGTCCTTTAGTGGTGTAGGAGGTGACCCGCCATGATCCTCAGCCGACTTGGCCTGATGCAGCCAGGAAGGCGCATCTTCCTGGTTCCTAGAGATAAAACTAAGAAGCGACAGGTCGTAACTCTGCCGGCTCCATCTCCCTGCTTTTCTCCCCTCTACTGATTTTTTGTTTTGTTTTTTGTTTCTGGTTTGCTGACAGCCACTAAGTTATTCTCCACTGGTGACAGCAATGATTGGGAGTTTGGGTTAATGATTTCTGTAAATAGGTTAATGGATTATAGAGATTCCATAATCTGTTGGCAGAGAGAAAACAGAATCTAGTTTGTTCGTCTTTTTTGATTGTTGTGTCTATTTGTCCACTGTGAGCACAAACCAATTAGGAATCTTGTGCTCAGTAGAGTGGAAAGCAGCTGTCTGATATCTGGACCATGAATTTTCGTGTTTCCGTGTTTACTGCCGACCTGTGACAAAAGCGTAGATCTGGATTTATACACACTGTGATTCAGAAAGCCCATCACTTCTCCTTCTATGGGTGCATTTGTTCATTAGATTATAAAGCCTCCTAATATAAAGGAGCTTGGTCATGATTAGTTTATTAGAATAAATAAGTGTGAATATAAATGAAATATTCTTAAATATTTTCCATGTTTTGAACTTAAGCAACATATTTTCTTTTCTTTTTTTTTAGGTTTTTGCTGTAAGGTATGCATGCTCACTGAAGAGACAGAGAGAGGGAAAGTGAGAAGTCATTTCCCAGAGGGGATGGTCATGACACAGTCCCTTCTCCATTTTCCTCTTGGGATTTTGGGTATGCACGAACATATGCCCAGGGTGGTTTTTACCAGGTCCAGAACTTGAACTACAGACGTCCATGTGAGAATCCAGCACTTTATCCACTACACCACTTGCTGTCCCAAACGACATGTTTTCTTATAGATGCTTACACCAAAACATTGTAAGGATCCAAAAACCCAATTAAAATCAATCTTTGGTAAATGAACCTAATTTAATAATTTTGCCTTAATATAAAATAGCTACATCTATTCTGACTTATCAGTATAAGGTCCAATGCAAGCATAGACTTTTTTTTTCCCTTAGAGACTTTTTTGCTATAGGGTGTGTGCATTCTCTAGAGAGACAGAGACACAGAAAGGGAAAAATCAGCCCCCAGGGGGAGGGCCATGCTGCAAACCCTTCTCCTGCATTCTCCTCGCGGGATTTTGGGCACACACGCATGCACACGTACCTAGCACGAGTTTCAAGCTGCCAGGTCCGAGAAACAAATCAAAGTCGGCTACGTGAGAGTCCAGCGACAGAACCATCATGCCATCTGCTGGTTCCAGGCATAGATTTTATTCTACTTTGGTTTAGTTTCCCTGAACTTACACAGATTTACTGATCAAATATGCTACCATTAACACTAAATAAGATTTGAAATTAAGAAAATATAAATTTGTGTTTAAATATTTTGTTTCATTGTTCTGACAAACTTACTTCAACAGTAGTTATGTTTTGTAGTATGTCACCTTGAAGATAATTCTCATGGTCTCATTTAAAGTCTAGGACTAAAATTAAATTGAGTAAGTTAATGGGCATTCACTAGGTACCTTGGCAATTTCTAAGTAAAACAGAATATTGATTACCAAACATGCTTTTATATTTTTTAGAGGTTTTTGCCTTAAGGTGTATGTGCTTGCTGGGAGAGAGAGAGAGAGAAAGAGAGAGAGAGACAGACAGACAGACAGACAGAGGGACTTTCCCTCTCATAATCCCTGGGGGAATGGTCACACCACAATCCCTTCTGCTCTAGTCTCCTTCCAGGATCTTGGGCACGCCCACATGGACACTGAGTGTGAGTTTCAAGCCACCAGATCTGGGACTCAAACCGTGGTCAGCCATGTGGGAGTCCAGCAACATAACTGCTATGCCATCTGCTGGCCCCAAGCATGCTTTTAAATTTATACTTTGCTACTTATTTTTGATGCTATGGAGTCGTTATAACCTTGAGGCATGTTAAGGAATGTGGGATTTTTATCTTGTCACTTTAAAAACATGTAGAAAGTATATACGTGGTTAAAAAATGTTATGTATGTTCAGGACATCTTCTAGTCAACTCAAACACACATATTATAGATGTTTTTCAATAATCCATCTTCTGTTTTTTTGTGTGTGAAATACAAGTTCATTACTTTGGGTTCAAGTCATAATTAGAACTGGCCCTGTAGCCCGATGGTTAACGGGGTAGGGTCCCACAAGGCCAACTATGGTTGAATGCTGGCCCCAGAGGCTTGAAAAACACTGAGCACATGTGTATGTCCAGAATTCCCAAGGCTGGCGACAGAGAGAAGGGGTGGCAGCACGGCCACGCCCGGTGGGGGACTTTCTCCCCACTCCGCCTCTCTCTCTGAGGAGTGCACTCATCCTCTGGCAATTTAAAAGAAGCTGTAATTAGTAGGAGTGGGTAAGACTATTCTAGAAACAGTAGTGACAAAGAAATACAACTTTTCGTGTGTGTCTTTATATTAAAATAAAAAGTTTTGTCCTAAAGTCATAGTTCTCAGGAATATTTTTTTAACTCTTGACTCAAATACACTTCTAAAATTTACATATTTTGCTATAGAGTGTATGTGCTCACTGGAGACAAAGAGAGGGAAAGTGAGAAAGCACCTCCCAGGAGGAATGTCCACCTCAGTCCCTCGTCTTCCATTCTTACTCTGGGTTTTGGGCACACACAAACATGCACCACTGTATTTTTCAAGGGTGCTGGGTCTGGAACTCAAATTGTCCAGTTAACCATGTGGGATCCAGCTGCCTTAACCTTCACACCATCTACTGTCCAGAATTTACCAATATTTACCATATTGGAAATTAAAACTGAGACATGTGTGTGTGTGTGTGTGTGTGTATGTGTGCTTGCCAAAGAGAGGCAGAGAGAGGAGGAAAGTGAGAAATCACCCCTAGGGAGGATGGTCATGCCACAATCCCTTCTCCTCCACGCTCTTCTTGGGATTTTGGACACACATGCACACACACAAACACACACACACACACACACACACACACACCTGGTGTGTTCCTAAGCTGCTAGGTCTGGAGCTCAAACTGCACAGTTGGCTTTGGGGAGTCCAACTGCTTTAACTGCCATGCCACGTGCTGGCCCCAAACTGAATAAAAAGTTAATATGCCTTTTTTGACTCATTTTAAGAGAGCAGTGATGAATGTACTGGACGTTCACATCTTAGTGACATTATGAAAATGGTTTTGACCCCAGAAATCCCTACAGAGAAGCCAGCTCTGTCCTAAAGGGAAGGGCATGTGTGTGACAATACGAAAGAGATAGAAAAGGACAAACTCAGAAAGTGGGTTTATTAGCTTTAGAACGCCTGAGCCAGACAAGTATAAAACACACTGAAACGTTAGTAAAGGCTGCCTTATCTGCATGGTTTTACTTACTTGATGTACTGATTATTGCTTTTTTTAAAAAACAATTTGAAAGAGAATGTTATCTTCTGTGTTATCAGTTACCTAGATATCAAAGACTGTCTTTTACTGGAATAATTGTGTGTGTTTTGGGTGGACTTTATGATGTTCTTCGTTGCTGAAGGCAACAAAGGAAGACTACAAAGTTGGCACCAGAGACTCGATCTCAAATAAGTCTTCAAATCTCTGATGACTTTTTTAATTTTTGTAATTCCTAATCATACTGTCTATACCTATACCTATATCCATATCTAGTTCTACCCATATCTATCTTTTACATGTAAAACTAATTTTTAGCTTTCCTAGCATGGCCCTGAAAATCACACCAAAAATGGAATTTTGTTAGAATTGCATGTGTAGAGTTGTCATGTAAGAACATATACCTACTGGGAACCAGCAGTTAGCGTAATGGCTATGTCGCTGGACTCCCACATAGTCGACTGCGGTTCGCGTCCCGGACCCGGTGGCTTAAAACTCACGCCGGGCGCGTGTGCGTGCGTGCCCAAGATCCCGAGAAGAGAATGGAGGAAAAGGGATTGCGGCGTGACCATCCCCCCTGGGGGGTGATTTCTCGCTTTCTGTCTCTATGTCTCTCTCTGTCTGTCTGGCGAGTGCATGCGCCCTATAGCGAAAACCTCTCAAAAAAAAAAAAAAAAAAAAAAAGAACAAGAACATATACCTACTTGGGGCCAGCAGGTGGCCTAAAGGCTAAGGTAAGGTACTGGACTCCCAGGTGCTCAACTGTGTGCTTAGAGTCTCGGACCTGGTGGCTTGAAAAATGCACCCATGTGCATGTGTGCCCAAATTCCCAGGAGGGGAATGGAGGAGAAGGGATTGTAGTGTGGCCATCCCCCTGAGGGGTGATATCTCACTTTCCCTTTCATTGTCTCTTTCCAGTGAGCACACATGCCCTATGGCAAAAAACCTTATTTAAAAAAAAAAAAAAAAAAAAAAAAAAAAAAAAAAAAAAAAAGCCTACCCTGCCCCAAATTAAATTAGTATAGACAAAATGGCATTCGTATAAATATTTCAGACATGGGACCAGCAGATGGCATAATGGTTACCTCGCCTGACTCCCACGTAGTTGACATGGTTTTATTCCGGTCAAGGCGGCTAAAACTCACACCAGATGCATATGCATGTGTGCCCCAAATCCTGAGTGGACACTGGAGGAAGAGGGATTGTGGTGTGGCCATCCCCACTCAGGGGTGGCTTCTCACTTTCTGTCTTTCTGTCTCCCTTGTCTCTCCAGCAAATGTATGCACTCTATAGCAAAGATCTCTCTCTTAATAAATAAATAAATAAATATTTCAGACAGCGTAGGTGCTCTGTTTGGAATGTTCGTCTCCTCCAAAACTGATGCTAAAACTCAGCGGCCGTTGCAATAACAGGAAGGGCTTCCCGTGCCCTAAGAGGCGGTCGGGACACGAGAGCTCTGCTGTGAAGGGACTGAGTTTGTAATAAAGGGGTATGTTCCGCCCCTCCCCTCTTTCTAGCCTTCTTTTGCCCTCTCAGCTTCTGCCATGGGGTGGTTCAGAAAGAAGGCCCTCGCCAGATGCCAACCCCTCAGTTTCTTTTTTTTTTTTGAGAGGTTTTTGCTATAGGGCGTGTGTGCTCACCAGACAGACAGAGACAGAGAGATAGAAAGCGAGAAATCACCCCCAGGGGGGATGGCCATGCCTCAATCCCTCCTCCTCCATTCTCCTCTCGGGATCTTAGGCACGCATGCACACACGTCCAGCGTGAGTTTAAGCCACAGGGTCCGGGACTTGAACCGAGCTCGGCTACATGGGAGTCCAGCGACACAGCCATTACGCTAACTGCTGGTCCCCCAACCCCTCAGTCTTGAATTCCCGTCCTCCAGAACCATAAGCCGATACTTTCCTGCTCATTATAAATTACCCGGTCTGTTAGAGTGCACAGAATGGACGAGGACAGCAGGCTCCGTGGAAGTCCCTGGACCTGTGTCAAAGCCCTCGATTTCCCTACACAGTTTAGCCTCAGGGAAATATTGGCTGAAACGCTTACAGAATACTGAGTTGTCCGAAAAGTTACGATGCATTTTTCTATGTAGAAATATGCATCGTGACTTTTCTGACAACCCAATAGTTCTTTCTAGTTTTCCTATAATTATCAGAGTGCTGATCCGCGTTGCCTGAGGGTACTAAGCAACAATGGAACAGTATTTTCAACCATAGCTTCAATTATTATTACAAGGAGTACAAGTGTTCTCAAGTAAAGTTATTTAGTTGTCTACAAGCGTAATTAACTTGTACCCAGCATCTCTGAGACAGTAAAGTTCCATTCAGGCCCCACCTGCGCCATCGACTCTACTTCTAGATGACATCCCGGAAGAGGGCAGCCTTTGGACCCTCTCCACAGCGTTCGGGAGCCATCTCTCACTTGTTAGTCCCCCGCCAACACACACACCATGGCACAACTCAAGTGCCCTGAGTCACATTCTCTGAAGACTCCCACTATTCTTTCTATATTTTTCCTGATTCTGGATATTACTACCATAACTTTGTTTAATGTAAGGGTCTGTAAAAGTCCAAGGACAGAAATGATGAAAACACCGGTGGAATCAGGTCTTCGAGTAGTTGGTCTCTTGCGATGAGTTCATTTATCAACCCCGTTTATAAAGAGAGGCACTCAGGCTGGCAAACAGCCTGGACTTTTCACCGTACACCCAGAATTAACCTATAATTTTGGCAGTTAATCTTCTTATTGGTAGACCAATGCTTCTAAAAATAAGACACTATTTTAGCAAGTGGCCAATTCTCAGTGAGCACAGACCCAAGACCAAATAGAAAAAGAAATTCTGTGTCGTGGGGCTTCACTAATTTTCCCAGTGAAGGTTAAAGGGTAAGGACAGAAAGTATAGGTTGTGCACATAATTCGGTCTTTACCATCTATGAGAATTCTCCCTTACCTCCAACCACGATTTTGATTTGTGACTGAAACTGCGTGTGAATGAGATTGCTGTGTGTCAGTTGGTTCTGATCTCAAAGGATAATATACTCCTTTTTCTGAGTGAGCTCATTTCAAATAATAAGTTCAAAACTGGTAAAAAAAAAAAAAAACTTTTTTTTTTTAAAAAGGCTCTTGAAAATATGGCATTTCTTCAGTTTTCACTCAGACAGCATGGGGAATTGAAAGGGTCTCTGTGGACCAAAGGTCTCTGTCTCGCATCATCACGAAGGATAATGGATCCTCGGGGAAGAGTTGGAGAATTCCTCTGTTGCTGATGTGTGTGTCTCCTTGGCTCTGAAGAAAAACAGCTCAGCCAGAAAATAAAAATGGTGCTGACTTCTTTGCTTCTTTATCCATATTTCTTTTTGTTATTTTATTTTATTTCAAGTTATTTTATACATTCTATCACATTATTTAGCTTGCAAAGTGAATAGTCCAACATGTGTACATTTCTCCTCAGTCCAGTTGATAATACTATAAAGTTATCTTCAACGCATAATATCCCATTTCTTTGTCCCATTAATGCTTTGCCTCTCTATTTTTCTCCTTAATGTCCTTCCTCAGACTATACTCCTGCACCCACCCTCTTCCCACTCTGTATCTGGTATTCACAATCATTTTCTGTGTTTCTATATCCTTTAGTCATTCAGTTTCGGTCATAGAGTGCGGACACTTGGTATATATTGAGTGGAGACATACAATATCTCTCCTTCATAGCCTGGCTTGCTTCACTCAGCAGTAAATCTTCCATATTCATCCACTTTCTGTCAAAAGCCAGGGTTTTGTTTTATGGCTGAGTAGTATTCCATAAAATATATGTGCCACAGTTTTCCAATTCATTCCTCTGTTCATGGGCATTTGAGTTGGTTCCATGTCTTAGCAATTGTGAATAATGCCACAATAAATATCGATGTACAAGCACTTTTCCAATTAAGAATTTTTCTGTCCTTTGGGTAGATACCAAGGAGTGAGATTGCTGGATCATATGGTAGTTTTATTTGTAGATTTTTGAGGAATATCCAAATTGTTCTCCACAGTGGCTGGACCAATTTACATTCCCTTACAGCAGTGTAAGAGCATTCCCTTTTCACCATACCCCCGCCAGCACTTATTATTTTTTTTTAATTTAAATTTATTTGTTTACATTCATTCACTATACATCATTACAGCATACAAAATGAGATTTCCCATCCAGAATACACTGTATATTGGCTCAATCAAGCACATCAACATACATGTTATAGTCAGCAAGTAATTTTCAATTTCTTGTTTCATGTATATTTTGCTTTTTTTTATTTTGCCATACTTGATTCCCTATCTCTCATACTTTGCTGTGTCCCGCCCTCTTCCCTCACTGTATCCAGGGTTGCTTTCTATGTCTTTTCCCCCTTTTATTTATTTGCTAATGAACTTAATTAATCTAAATATTTCCAATAGCAAGCACAGCTGACATATACATATCCATAAACACAAGTCTGACTTTAGGCATAAACCTCAGTGAGTAGAATGAATATACTATAAAGTAGCACCTAGTTGGGGCTATATAGCTTACTGTAGTCATCAAATATGCATTTTTTTTAATTTCAAGAAAAATAATTTTCGTGTTTTTGGTTTTTTTTCTCCTGCAACTTTTTTATAATTAATTTACATCACCTAATCATCGTCACAGCATATAAAATGTGGTTTCCCATCCAGAATATACTGCATAGTGGCTTAATCATGTATGTTATCATCAATAATTTTCCATTTCTAGTTTCATGTATACATACACATATGCATATATATATACATATATATGTGTGTGTGTGTGTGTATGTGTGTGTATTTACCCCTATGTCTGACCCTCTGCCCTTTCCCACCCTCTTCTCACACTATCTCTGATGTCTACAGTTGTCTTCCATTCCTTTTCCCCCCACATTTTATTGATCACACAATTTCTTAAATAATCTAACTACTTTCAATAGCAAGTTCAGCTGGTAATTTCAAGAAAAACAGTATTGAATTGGTTAGGAAATGTGCTTAAAACTTAAAGCCTGGAAACAGGTTAGTATCCTGTTCAAATAGTAGCTACATGAACCTATTGACAGCTCAAGACAGGACAAAAACTCTTAAAACCAGACAACAAAGCCTAGAAGAAAAGTAGAAATATTTTAGTCAAAAGTCACAGAATGCTATTTCACCAGTTCAGTCTCATGTACTTAATCTATCTTCTGTTGTGGTTCAATCTTTCTTATTGAATTCTGGGATATAATATTCAACTCCAGACTTGTCCCTATGATTAAGTAGGCCATTTTCTTAGTTTTTGAAATCTTATTTCTGTGTGTCTGCATTTAATTTTCCTGATGTAGCACTCCCTTGAGAACTTCTTGGAGATCTGGTCTGGTGCTGGAAATTCTTTCAGGTTTTGTTTATCTGAAAATGTTCTTGTCTTTTCTTCCCATATGAAGGACAATCTTGCTGGGTACAGTATTCTTGATTGAAATTGCTTTTCCCTTAACACTTTGAATATATTTTCCCATTCTTTCCTCACTCACATTGTTTCTCATAAGAGGTCTGCTGTTAGCCTGATGGGATGTCCTTTGTAGGTAACTTGCTGTTTCTCTTTTGCCAATCTTAGAATCTTGTCTTTGTCTGTGGTTTTGGTCAGTCTGGCTATAATGTGTCTTGGAGAAAATCTTCTTGGGTCGATTCTATTGGGGGTCCTTTGTATTTATTGGGACTGGATCTTTGAGTGCCTCTCTAGGTTTGGAAAGTTTTCTTGCAGGATTTCATGGAATAGATTCTCAATGTCTTTATGAGTCTCTCCACCTTTTGGATGTCAATTATCCAGATGTTTGGACATTTGATGGTATCTAGTATTTCTTGTATATTACTCTCAAATTTTTGGGCAATTTTCTGTCTTTGTGGTGGATTTTTCTATGTCAGCAATTTCCTCTTCTATGTCTGAGATTCTATTTTCTGTATGATCTAGTCTGCTTTTAATACTTTCAAGGGAGATTTTGACTTCCTGTATTATAGCCTTCATCTCTAACAATTCCATTTGATTCTCTTGTAAAGTGTGTAATTCCTCTTTTAGATCTTGCGAGAATTTCTGCACCTCCCGGAACTCATTAACTCCTTTCTCCTTCCTCTTCTGCAGTTCATTGTCTCTCTTCTCTTCCATCTCTGTTAGCTTTTCCATTATGAATGTTCTAAATTCTTTATCAGACATTTCCATTGAACTGTTTGTAGATGAAGAGGAGTTATTTTTTTCTCTTGGAGGAGAGGTATTTTCTTGTTTTCCCATATTTCTTGTGGCCCTGTGGTGATTTCTAGTCATCTGATGGATGGTCAGTTTCTTCCCAAACTTGAAGTTCAATCTGAGCATCCAGGAGCATGCAGAAAAGGAAACAGAGAGAGAGAAACAAAAACTACCAAGAGACAGAGAAAAAGAGAAGAAAAACTAAAAAAAAAATATTTTTTAAAACAGCAAAAATTAGAAAACTGAATTATCAGTAGAAAATCTTCATTTTTTTTCCCCTGAAATCACTAGTTCTCAAGTGCCATGAAGATGTCTTCTGAAGGCCTGCTCCTTTGCCTCTCCTGGGTTGGGAGGAGAGAGGGGAATATTAACAAGATAAAGGGAAAGGAGGGGCTGAAAGCTAAGAAAATGCTTTACCTTAAAATATTTTAAAAAGGAAAAATTACAAAAATAAAAATGAGAAGACAGAGACAGAAGCAGAGGCAGAGAGAAGGCTTGAGGGAGCTCCTATCACTCGAGTTTGTGGGTTGGAGGCTGAATTATCAGTAGAAAATCTTCATTTCTTTTTTTCCTTGAAATCACTAGTTCTCAGGAGCTATGAAGGTGTCTCTCAGTTTTTGTTTTTTTGTTTTTTTTTTTTTTAATCTTAGTCATTCTGACTAAGGTTAGGTGGTATCTCCTAGTTGTTTTGATCTGCATTTCTCTTACAATGAGGGATGTTAAGCACCTTTTCATATGCCTTTTGGCTATTCGCATGTAATCCTCAGAGAGTGGTTTTTTCAACTCATTCCCCCATCTTTTAATAGGGTTGATGATCTTTTATTTGGGACAGCTGCTTGAGTTCCTTGTGTATTCTGGTTATCAGTCCTTTATCTGATGCATAGTTTACAAAAATATTTTCCCATTCAGACGGCTGCCAATTCACACTAATTACTGTGTCTTTTTCCAAGCAAAAACTTCTTAGTCTGATGTAATCCCACTTATATATTTTGGGGATTATTGACTGTGCTTTGGGAGTCTTATTTAGGAAGTCTTTGCCTACCCCAAGTTCTCACAGAGTTTCCACAGTGTTTTCCAGAAGCAGTTTCATAGTTTGAGGTCCTAGGTTTAGATCTTTGATCCTCCTTGACTTGATTTTTGTCAATTGTGAGAGTTAGGGGTTTAGATTCATCTTTCTGCATGTGGAAAACCAGTTTTTCTAGCACCATTCACTGAAGAGGTTTTTCTTTTCCCACTGGATTGATTGGTACCATTTTGTCAGTTGACTGTATATTTGGGAATTTATTTCTGGGGACTCTATTCTTTTCCATTGGTCCACCTGTCTGTTTCTGTGCCAGTACCGTACTGTTTTGATTACCATAGCTTTGTAGTATATTTTTGGGTCTGGGAGTGAGATGCCGCCCACTCCACTCTTCTTGTGCAGGATTGCTTTGGCAATATGAGGTCTTTTATGATTCCAGACAAATTTTATGATTGTCTTCTCTAGATCTGTGAAGTATGTGTCTGGTACTTTGATTGGGATTGCATTAAATATGTAGATTAATTTGAGTAGAATTGCCATTTTGATTATATTGATTCTTCCAATCCAGGAACATGGGATGTCCTTCCACTTTTTTGTATCATTTTGGATTTCTTTTTTTAGCTTCTCATAGTTTTCCTTGTGGAGGTCTTTAACTTCTTTGGTTAGATTTATTTCTAAGTATCTTATACTTTTTGTGGCTATGGTAAATAAAATTACTTTTTCAGTTCTATCTCAGTTTGACTGCTGTTCGTATATAGAAATGCTATAGATTTCTGTATGCTGATTTTGTTTCCTGCAACGTCACTGTATTCATGTATTACTTCCAGGAATTTTTTCATGAATACCATCTGCAAACAGAGTTTTATCTCTTCTTTTGCTATTTAAATGCCTTTTACTTTATTCTCTTTTCTAATTTCTTAGTCATCTTTATGCAAGGCTCCGTGCTGGGGAAGGCCTCACCAAGAGGCCATGTCAGACTTGCAGGGGGTGAGCCCGCTGGTGCAGGCCCCAGAGGCGGCTGCGATCTCTGTGGCTGAGTAGGGAGCTGCCGCGAGACTGCCTGCCTCACAGTCTGCCCCAGCAGCTGCAGGCCTCAGCAGTCACCTCACTTTTTGTGGCTCAGCTTCCTTCTTTCTGAGAAGTGATATTAGTGTTTGATAAAGTAATACCTGCAAAGCACTTAGAAATTGCCCTGAAAAGCAAGAACTCAATACATATTGGCTTTTAGGATCAAATCACCAAAAGCAGTCTCCAAACCCTGAACCATCTCTGCCATGAACCAACACTCTCTGGGAGCAGCTAGAGCCTAGGGATGCATGGCTGACACAGAAACCCGAACAAATGGCTATGTCGCTGGACTCCTATGTAGTCTACCTCAGTTCGAGTCCCAGATCTAGTGGCTTAAACTCACACCGGGCGCGTGTGCGTGCATGCCCAAGATCCCGAGAGGAGAATGGAGGAGAAGGGATTACGGTGCGGCCATCCCCCCTGGGGGTTGATTTCTCGCTTTCTGCCTCTTTGTCTCTCTCTGTCTTTGTGGTGAGTGCACACGCCCTATAGTGAAAAAACCTCTCCAAAAAAAACAAACAAACAAAACACCTTCACCGTGCCGGGGATCCTGTGGGTGACATGGGCCAGCACGGTGGCTCTGCGGTTAGTGCCGGAGCAGGGGAGCACCAGGAGTGTGCTGCTGTGGCCTGTTGCATGAGAAACTTGCCCTCCCCACATTAGCAGCTGAGACGACAGCATCTCAGCTCACAGATTTTGTGGGCGTTTATCTGAGCTGGATGCCATTTGATGGCTCAACGCTCCATGCCAGATTACAGGCAAGGTGTTGGCTGGACTAATGTCGCTGAAAGCGCGACCCTGGAAGGGTCATCTCAGCGACCCCCTTGGCTGTTGGTGGCTCGGCCTCTCAGAGCTGCCAGCCGGAGGGCTTCCATGCTGGGGGAGGTGGGCTGGAGGCCTCTCAGCTCCTCGTCACAGGCGTTTCCATAGGGCGACTCTCAACTGACTTCCCTTAGAGCAAGCGAGAAACATCTAAAAAGGGCAGCAGAAGTCACCGTCTGTTTAAAATCTTTTTTTTTAAGAGTTTTTTGCTATAGGGCGCGTGCGCTCGCCAGACAGACAGAGAGAGACAGAGAGACAGAAAGTGAGAAATCACCCCCCAGGGGGGATGGCCACGCCGCAGTCCCTTCTCCTCCATTCTCCTCTCGGGATCTTGGGCACGCACGCACACGCGCCCAGGGTGAGTTTAAGCCACCAGGTCTGGGACTCGTACCGCAGTCGACTACGTGGGAGTCCAGCGACATAGCCATTACGCTAACTGCTGGTTCCCCGTCTGTTTAAAATCTTATTTGCACCAATTTCGGTTGAGTTTGCTCATTCGGGGGAAGTCACAAGGCCCAGCACATCCCAAGGCAGGGAAGGAGCATGGTGTGGGTATCAGAAGCAGGGCCGAGGCTGCCTAGCACAGGTGCAGTGCTAAAACGAAGATCAGAGAGCACTGGCTTTAAAAACTGGAACCAGCAGATGGCATAATGGTTACACTGCTGGACTTCTACGTAGTTGACCACGGTTCAGGTCCCGGAACCACTGGCTTAAAACTCATGCCAGGCACATGAGAGGAGAATGGAGGAGAAGGGACTGTGGCGTGGCCATCCCCCTTGGGGGCTGATTTCTCACTTTCTCTCTGTCTTTCTGGTGAGCACACACGCCCTACAGCAAAAATGTCTTTCCCTCAAAAAAAAAAAAAAAAAAAAAAAAAGAATCAGCATTATCTGAGGTTTCAGGCATGTGTAACTATTTACCAGGAAGGTGTGGGGGGGCATTGTGGGTAGGGAGGACAGAACATGAGCAAAAGCTCGCGATCAGGGTCGGGAGGAGAGGTCACGGTGCCGGGGAGCCTCCAGGCACACGGTCAGCACCTCCTCAGAGGCCTGGGCACCGAAGGGCTCGCAGAACGAACCCCAGTGCTTGCTCCCCGGCTGGGGTAGGTCGGTGAGGCGTGGTGAGGTCAGAGGGAAAGACGGCACAGCGCGTGTCAGAGGTCAGGCAGACGGAGGCGTCGCTTCCTGAACCGCAGGGCTCGCAGAGCTGACAGGCCCGCTGTCCCTCTCTGTCCCCTCAGGTTCCCCGTGACTGAGCTGCCAGGACTGGTTGAGGTCCGAGCAGGGGGCGCAGACGAAGGCGCTCTGCCTTTGCTTCCCAGGCTGCCTGCTTGCTCCTTAGCCCGGGGATGACCCTGTGAGTGCTGCCTCTGCCTGGCAAGCGTGGTCTATTATTACCTACGAGCGACACTTCTACGAGCAACACTTCTTGTGAGTCCCATCCCTCTTGCTTCGTTCCTTATCTTTCTAGCACGTCGGAACGCAGTGTACCACATCACACGAGAGCTCGCAGTTTTCCGTGCAGCTGGGGCGCATGGGGTGCCCCAAGAAAGGGCCAGAGACCAACGCGGAGAAGTGGAGACCTTGTACGGAGGCATGAAGACCACGAGCAGAACTTGAGCTTTGCCAGGAATGTCCACACAGCACCGCGTACGTAAGTGGAATGAAAGCAGACGACCAACGCCCAGTGAGCGGGTCAAATGCAAGGCCGCATGGCTTCAAGGGAGTCAAACGGCATCCTCTGCAGCTGTCGGTGCAGCCTCGGGGAGGACACATGTGTGTTAGTCTCCACAGGAAGGACGTGCCGGCATGGAGACCATCTGAGGACGGAAACCGTCGAGGCTGGAGGAGCACTTCACTAAACGGCTGTCTTCCTGAGCTCCCGCCGGCATACCCACGGGCCGAAGGCTAAGACTACCCTCGCTGTAGCACGAGGCTCCTGTAGATTTAATAACTTGGATTTTGACTTTTTCCCAGTAACGAGAAGTGTTTATGCCATCTGTTCATTTGTAATTGAGCTCAGGCATAGATTTAAATGATGTCTATCGCAAATTAATTAATGATTAACACTAGCTGACTTATTTTCCTTTCCCCCAGCAAAGGAAGCTTAGTGTAAAGTGTTATTTTCATTGAAATAAAGGAAAACTATTTAGGGGCTAGGTAGGTGAAAAATGGGTTAAAAAAAAAAACCGAACAATTACTACCGATCTACCAGGCCTGTTACGACGCCCCACCTATCAGTTAGGACTGCCGGTCAGCCTGACTCAGGTGCTGTGTTACAGGCGAACCCACGGGGGCTGGAGAGGACGAGTGAGCGGGCCCAGGCCGAGTGCCGGAGCAGGGTTCTAGAGCAGAGCTCCCGCAGGTTTTCAGAGCCCGGCCCGCCACCACCTCGTGAACCAACCGCCTGCTCGCGGCGGTCGTGATGGAATGAGAAGAAATGGGTAGGCTGAGAAAGTAGTGCTTTCTAGTTAGACAGTAAATACTTGACATAAACTAAAATGGAAAAGTAAAATTTGCTAGATAATATTAAAAAAAGACGAAGAAAAGGAGAAAGCATCTCCAAATGACGTGTGGCCCGGCAGGGGTTCAGACCCTGACTGCCATTTAAGACCCAGCTCCCTTAACTGTTAGACTAGTCCCGAAACATCTGATTAAAAACCAAAAACTTAGTGAGTTCCCAGAGCTATGGTTTGAATGTGTTCCCCAGAAATTTTGTAAGCCTTTCTTTTTTAAGGTTTTTGCCTGAGAGCATTTGTGCTCACCAGAGAGAGACAGAGAGTGAGAAAGTGAGACTACACCCCCTGTGGGGGGTGACCATGGCGGAATCCCCTCTTCATTTTCCTCCCGGGATTCTGAGCAAGAACGCACACGTGTCTGGTGTGATGTTCAAGCCACCAGGCCCAGGATTTGAACCACAGTCGACCATATAAGAATCCAGCACCTTAACCACCACATCCTCTGCTGGCCCTTAGTAAGCCATTTTAAGTGTGGAAAGGTGGAGCCTTTGGGAGAGGGATAGAATCAGATGCGGTCATCAGGGTGGCCACCATGGTTGGCTGCTGGCAGCTTTACAAGACGGACACAGACCCGCGTGCTCTGCTCTTGCTCTGTGTCACCCTGTGATGTCCTGTCCCACCTTGAGACCCACCAGAGGCCCCACCCACGAGACCCTTATCAGACAGGGCCCCTGACCTTGGACCTCCAAAACCGTGACCTACTTGAACCTCTATTCTTGATTGGTTACCAGCATGGTATTCAATGGTTGGTGACTGAAGAGTGGACTGAAACAGCCAGCCAGGGGGAAAGATGCTGTTTAAATAAGAAATAAAACTTCAACTTGGAAAGCTCTCCACGGTACATATGACAGTTGGAGAAAGATAAGCTTATTTCTATCCAAGAACTGGGAACCACGTGGCCTTCATAAGATTCTAGGGAACCCCACGGAGCGAGGACAGCACAGACCCGTCGGCTACCACCCTGGGCGGGGGAGGGTGCACATTCCAGAGTTTTAATATCAGCATTTACTTCTGTACTTTCCATTTTTAAAGTTAGGCTGCTTTTATTTCATAACTTAGGTTGCAACTATTCTCTGCAACTACTCTCATTGTTTTGCAAACTTAAGAAAATATACTTAGAAGCAAAACTACTTGCGAGGCTGATGTTAGAAGACCTTGTTTTATAGGGTATCAGCCTTCTACCTGTTGTGCGCTCTAAAATGCTGCTGTCTGGCATATCTTATGGAAGATACAGTCGCTTAGAATTTTTAGATTATGTAATTTTGAAACCAGTGATGTTTTTTCTTCACTACAGGCTGAAGTTCTCTCTGGCCTTGGAGTGCAGCCTAGGGTGAGAATGCTTTTGTTCTGCTCTCTGCTTGTGCAGTCGAATCTTCAGGGCTTTAGGGTCAAAGAGCTACCAAGAATCAAGACAAAATACCAAACATAGCCACTCTTTTGCTTTGTTTCTAAAATTTAACAAGAGAAGACAGAAAACCACTCTAAGGGGCTAGTAGGTGGTGTGGTGGTTAAGGCGCTGGACTCCCACGTGGCTGACAGCAGTTTCAATGCTAGACTTGGTGGATTGAAAATCATGCCTGGCACATAGGCATGTATGTCCAAAATCCCAGGAGGAGAATGGAGGAGAAGGGATTACGGTATGGCCATTCCTCCAGGGGGCGTAATTTCTCACTTTCTCTCTCTCTATCCCTCTCTGATGAGCCCATGTGGCATATGTTTGTGCCATATATATATATATATATATATATATATATATATATATATATATAAAACAACACATAGAAAATTAATATAAATAATTCAGAATTGTATAATACAAACCCAATCAAGAGAAAAAGAAAATAATTCCCACTTGGAAGGAAAAAAGTAAAATTTACAGCTATTCTTGTATAGTAAATTTTCAAGGACTGTTACAAATTCTGTGGACTGGGACCAGCAGTTGGTGTAATGGCTATGTTGCTGGACTCCCATGTAGTCAACCGTGGTTCGAGTCCCAGACCCGGTGGCTTAAATTCATGCTGGGCTCATGTGCATGTGTGCCCAAGACCCCAAGAGGAGAATGGAGGAGAAGGGATTGCAGCATGGCCATCCCCCCTGGGGGGTGATTTCTTGCTTTCTGTCTTTCTGGCGAATGCACGTGCCCTATAACAAAAACCTCTTCAAAAAAAAAAAACAAACAAACAAACAAACAAAAAAAACAAAAAAACAAAAAAAAAAACAAATACAAAAACACAAAACAGATTTTGTGGACTGAGTATTGCTAAAAAACGACCAGCAGTGAAGAAGAAAATACTCTGCATTGTCGTCTGTGAGGACATGCACTGGGCAGAGGAACTCTTCCTGGCTCACTCCTGCCTTGTGCAGCGTGGGGTGTCTGGTGGGCAATGGGAGGCCATTTTTGCAGCCTTGTTTTGCTGGTTGGTGCAAAGGCTTGGATTGGTGGCCAGAACACTGCTGGTGAGTTCCATGAGTTGCACATCCAATACTCAGACTCCAGACAAGAAGGCTGTTCATCTCAGGAGAAGAACAGTAGACCCTACCTCCTGGATCTTGTCTGCCCTGATGGAATGACAAGGCTGGCATCATCAGTGCTGTGGGAAAAACCTATTCCAGAGAAATACAGCCAGTAAGACAGTGCGTTTTCCTGAGCCCTGAATCGCGCATTTTTTCCAGAAGGTTTGAGCAAGCTTTCTAAGCCATAGGGAAAGCACAAGGTACTGCAGAAGCTGAGGTTAGAGCAGGACAAGGAAGGGTCAGAAGCCGAGGAACATGGCTGACCTCCAGAAGCCAGAAAAGGCCAGAAACCGAATTCTCCCTTGAAGCCTCCAGAAGGGATGCAGTCCAGCTAACAACTTGATTTTAGATTTCTGACCTCCAGAGCGGTACGATAATAAATGTAGGCTGTATTAAATCACTGTGTTTGTGGTCATCTGTCATTGCAGCCGCAGAAAGTCAGCACACATGGAGAACACGGAGGAGGAGGGCAGAACCCAGGCTGCAGTGGAAGATGGTGATGGAACAGGTCTTACGTGAACATGAATACGGGGTCAAATCCAGGAAGCAATTAGGAGCAAAAGGTTACAAAGACAGACACAATGGAATGACACCATGTTACTTAAATTCCTCTCATTTACTCTGGCTAGATAATGTTTTCTTTTCCTTATTAACTGAATCATTTTCATCTGGGATCAGGAATAACTGCATCTTCGGAGCTTTAGCTTATTGTGTGTTCCTGTGCATTTCGGACTAGAGTTAGAGGCCTGGGTGCAGTAATGTACACTGCTGGGACCTTGTGCTCTGCAGGCTGCGACCACATGGGAAGCCCAGGTTCCATTTCTGGTCCAACCTGAATAGCAGGTCTGGTAGTGTGTGCCTGTAATCCCAGTGGCTCGGGAGGTAGGGCAGGAAGATTGTGAGGTCAAGGGTGGCCCAGGCTGGCCCAGGCAACATAGCAAGACTGAAGAGCAAAGAGCTGGTGTTGTGGGGCCAGCAGATGTCATAACGGTTATGTCACTAGACTCTCACATGGCCGACCGTGGTTTGAGTCCTGGACCTAGCTTGCAACTCACTCCGGCATGAATTCACTCATACATGTGCATACGTGCCCAAAATCCCAGGAGGAGAATGGAGGAGAAGGGATTGTTGCGTGGCCATCCCCCCAGGAGGTGATTTCTCGCTTTCTGTCTCTCTGTATCTCTCTGTCTCTCTGGTGAGCCATGCGTCTTATAGCAAAAATTTCTCAAAACAAAAACAAACACTAACAAAAAAATCATTCTGAACTTCTGGTTTCCCTTACAAGTACTCTTGCCTTTTACTGGGCACACCTGGGTAATCCAGATTAATATCCCAGTCCCGAGATCCTTAATTTAATCCCTCGACCTGAAAGTGCCTTTTGGGATGGGAGCACCTTCAAATGTGAGATAACACATTCAAGGCTTTTAAGGTTTATGATCTGGATCTCTCTTTTGGGGAGGATCAAATACAGCCTAATACAAGGCACATGCCTTTTCAACCCTCTGGTTTTATACTGAAGACTTTAAAATAATAATTGCCAATAGTTATTGAGCACTTCCTATAAATCATTTTTTCAGTATTTTTAATTTTTTAAATGTACAATTAATCACTGTGCACCTTAACAGCATAGAGCGTGGTTTTCCCAGCATGGATACAGTACATATTAGTCAAGTCAAATACATTGCCATATACATTATTGACAAATAACTTTTCATTTTTATGTCTACTGGATGTTCTGTTATTTTTTTCCTGGTCTGCTCACTCCTAACCCTTACCCGTCCCTCCATATACTGTCTCTTGCATTTGCTGTAAGTTAAACCTGACACTGTCTTAAGTAATCTTTTTAAAAAATTTTTTTAAATTTAAATTTATTTATTTACGTTCATTCACTGTACATGATTACAGCATACAAAATGAGATTTTCCATCCAGAGTACACTGTATATTGTCTCAATCAAGCACATCAACATACATGTTATTGTCAACAAATAATTTTCCATTTCTTGTTTCCTGTATGTTTTGCTTTTTTCCCCCATCCTTGATTCCCTATCTCTTACCCTCTGCCTTAAGTACTCTTCATGGTTTATCTCCTTAACCTACAAAAATCCTTCTGAGTTAGGTACTACTGTCACGCCAGGTCATAGATAAACTGATGACCTTGCCCAAGATCATACAGCAAGTTGTCAAGTCAGAATTTGGGCCCAAGATACATGGCTCTAGGGGCCAAATCCTGAAGCTCTCTCCTATGCTGTGTCCCATGGACACGCCCTTGACCTTCCCTTCACTTTCAACCACTAACATTAACACTCACATCAAGAAAATGTTGAGCCCAAGTGCTCAATACCTCAAAACTCCAAAATGCTCTTTCCTCTATAATATTTTATTTAAAGAAGTTAAAAACCTATTAAAGAGATGAAAAAAAGTAAAATAATCACCTGTGTTATCTTTCCTTAGACTCACCAATGTCTAACATTCGAACATATTTTCTTTCTGAGTGATTGAAACCATAAAACATGATTTGATAGTAACTGTAACCATCATGATAAATATTTCAGCATCAATTCTTCAAGAATGAGAATATGTCACACTATAACAAAATCACAAACCATTATTGTAGTCAAGAAATGTTACTTTGAAGATGTTTCATCCATATTAAATTTGATCAAATTATTCCCAAAATGTTTCAACTGTTGCTTTAAGAAAAAATTAAGCATCGAATGAAGGACCAGGCATCGTTTTTCATTGCCATGAGAGTTTAATCTCTTTTTAACCAAAATTAGTCCCTCTCCCTCTTCTGTCTTTCATGACATTGACCTAGTTGAAGAATTCAGGTCAGCTATCTTGTAGAATATACCACAATATGGGCCTATTTGATTATTTCTCGGGGTTAGATTCAGGTTTAACACTTTCATAAGAACAGCACTTAAGGGATGTTGTCTATTTCCCACTGCTTCCAATCAGGAGGCATTTAGTACCAATTTGTATTCCTGTCTGTGTTGCTCAGTGAATCACTTAGTTAAGGTATGATCCACTTCTCTATTAATATAGAGCATGTCATTTATCATTTGAGTCACTTTTTCATCTAGACTCAATTCCTTTGACCGCTTCTAGAGTAGACTGCTTGTTGATAGACACCCAAGCTATCTCCAACCTTTTCCTGACTATCAGGGACTCTGATTCCTCTAAGAGTGATGATGATGTAAAGCAAGTGCTTGGGATTCTAGGAAGGGTTTTGTCTCCCTAGTAAGAGACACTGATGACATCACCACCATCTCTTCTCCATGCTTCTCCGACTGGATTAAACGCAATAAGGTCACACATGCAGAAAAAGTTAAAGACTGATCTGAGGTTCATTGAGCTGTTGCTCCGAAGGCCACAGTCACCTACCTCGAGATTTGTGTAAGGAAACACAAACCTGCCTTTGTGTAAACAGAGTTCAGTTATCTGCTTCTTGCAAGCACAATGCATCCCGATTGAGTCCATCATGGTGAGGAACACTCATCCTGGAGTAAGCGATTTAACAATCCATCTCTGCATTATTATCAAATATTGGGGGACAATACGTTGTAACAGTCCAGGACAGTTTCACTGCAAATTTATCTTCACCAACTGAATCCAATTATACATTTCTTTCAAATATCTTTGATAAAATTTCTTTCCTATTGAACTCAAGTAACTACTCCAAATCAGTCTTAATTTTCCAAAAAATGGCCACCACATGAAGAACATTGCCTAGAAGATAATCTCATCAAGAAAACTACTTTCCGGGACCAGCAGTTAGTGTAATGGCTATGTCGCTGGACTCCATGTAGTCGACCGTGGTTCGAGTCCCAGACCCGGAGGCTTAAACACGCGAGGCACGTGTGCGTGCGTGTCCAAGATCCCGAGAGGAGAATGGAGGAGAAGGGATTGTGGTGTGGCCATTCCCTCTGGGGGGTGATTTCTTGCTTTCTGTGTCTCTGGCGAGCACACACGCCCTATAGCAAAAACCTCTCAAAAAAAGAAATCTACTTTCCTCCTCACCTATAAATGCCTGTATACCCATTCTTAGTTTTCCACTTGAAGTAAAGTTCATTGTCTCCATAATCCTATCCCTCTCACCAAGGGCAGGATCTGCATCCTTCAATGATCTAACCCGTGTCTAACCTCTTCTGCCTGTCTTTCTTGGAAATAGTTCCTTCACCGAATGTGCTAGACATCTCCAAGCTTCGAGATACAGATCGATACTGAACAGACAAAAATCCTGAACAATAATGATGAAACTCTTCCCTCCCCGTACCTCCTGTTCTAGCTACTGCCTTCTTTCCCTCTTTCTCTGCTTGGACGAGGGTCTTCATGCATCTCCTCTGACACACAGCTCAACTGCTGTAGCCTTCTATATTCAGAGAACATTGGTACCTGTCACATTTCAGCTCCAATGGTAATCGTTCTGTTCTTACCCTTTCTGAACACCTCTAATCCATCCTTCGATCTGGTTGCGACATCTTATTGGTTTCCTTGTTAGTTGAATTAAATAAAAACTTCCATAAATGTTTATTTTATATTGGTGTGAGATTCATGATTTTATTTTAAAAACATTGGTGTCTCAGGGCTAGCAGGTGGCATAGTGGTTAAGGCTCTGGACTCCCACATGGCAGAGGGCAGTTCAAGTCCTGGGCCTGGCAGCTTGAAACTCACCCCAGACACATGTGAATGTGTGCCCAAAGTCCCAAGAAGAGAACGGAGGAGAAAGGATTGTGGTGTGGTCATTCTCCTAGAGAGTGATTTTTCACCTTCTGCCTCTCCGTCTCTCTCTGTTCTTTAGTGAGTGCACACGCCCTATAGCAAAAAATCTCTCTCTAAAAAAAGAAAAAGTCTTAACAGACCAAGAAGATTTTTGCCCTTTTTTTGTAATCCAAAGGATGGGTGAGCTTTGCAGAGGGAATAATTTTCTTACTGTGTGGTGCAATCCTTTTGAATGCTATTGCCGTTTAATGTTTCTTAAAATCTGTACTTTAACTGAAAGTCTTCCAGTGTACCACCACCACTAATAAATACCTCACACTGTGACAGCGCTGACCTCGATGACGGATCTTCAGGCTTGGCTGCTTCTCCCAAGTGACCTGTGGAAGTTAAAAGGTATGGCCACGGCCACTACTTAGGCATGGCTGTGACCGCCAAGAGCAGAGTTGAGAAATGAAAGGCAAGTAAGCATCACCAAGAAGCTATACATGGGTAGGCTGCACGAGGAGCTTTTAAGCTGCTGGGAGGAGACTCAACCCTGCTTGATGAGAGTGGAAGAGGCTTCCTGTGGAAAGGCAACCCCAGTTGGACAGAGAGTGGTGACTCAGGCACTGGGGGTGTGCTGAAAGGGAGTATCTGAGTGCATTGTGCAAAGACTCTAGAGACAAGAGAACTTGTGCTTGTAGAGAACCATAGTAGTTCAGTAAGATTAGAAAGCAAGTTGTGAGGCTTTCGAGCTTCTCCTTCACTCTCTAACAAGAAATGCATTTTACCCTGCACCTCAGCCCTCAGTTTCATGAACCAATATTTATGCTTACTATTTACAGTGCACTTTGCTCTATTCGACCCGATCCCATCCATCTGGAAAAAGGCTTGCTACCACCCACTACACTGATCGCACTCACCCAGCAGTGGCTGAAGTCTGAACATCCCTGGAGTTTGTTTATTTGCTAAAGAAGGGAACTTGGACTTTATCTTGAACATGTTTAGGCATGGGATTGACCTGAGGGTCAATACCCAGCATACGTTTGTGGGCTGACAGAATGACTCCACCCGTCGTTCCCGCTGTCTCTAGCTACTCACCCATCTCCGAGAAGCAGTGGGGAATACGAATGTCTGTGTTCGGACCCCACTGCTGTTCGGCTTCCCAAGCACCTCAGAGCGATGACACCAATAAGTGACAAAAGTGAGCACTGCACGCTCCGCACGCCGCCTGCAGGAGCACGAGTACAGCCTGTGCCTGCTGACCTCAGAAACCATCTTTCACGAGTGCTGAGACAGTTCATCTGAGTCACGAATTGTCACCATAGCTTCTGTTTCCATAGAAACAGGGCAAGTGGTGAGGCACTTGGCTCTCAGAACTGGGATGAACTATCCAATAGCCAGATGGTCTGGCAAGTGAAATTGTCATGCCTTACTGAGCATTTATCATGAATTGGCATCCTATGAAAAAAGACGTTCTTTCCAGTGAGAATGGGCAGAGATGGGCAAGTGTGGCCAGCAGGTGTTTGTTGGTAATTGGCACCGAAGACCAGGCAAAAGGCAGAAGCCTGGGGCTGCGGCTCCACCCAGTCCGACAAATCCCACTTTACTTCTGTTGTCATTATTCGTATTGCTTTCTCATCCACTGAGCACAGCATTGTGAAATAAATGCTGTTTCCATTCTTACAGTGTCTAGGAACAAATGGAATTCTGAGCACTTTCAAATCCCTCCTTAAAGAAATGAATTTTTTATATATCTCCTGCAAATGGAAAATGCTAACTACCGCCAACCAGGAGGGAGACTAATACAAGCATTTCGTATTTCCTGGCAGGTGTTTCAATGACTTCTGTTTGTCACTGCCACTGCAATTGGCAAAATATTTACTTGGACAATTATATCTGAACAGAGGCCATATTAAAAGGCACTAAAGCCATGATAATGATGACCTATAGTTACTAAATGCTCATTATATGCCAGCCACTAGGCTGAATTATAACATTGCGAGAGCTAGTGTAAGGTGTAAACTACTATTATCCTCAATTTACAGATGAAGACACTGAATTTTGGAGAGTTACTTAATCTGGTTACAGTTATAGTTAGTCATTTGAGTACAAGGGGAATACAGACTTTGCTCTCAGCTACCCAGCAACTTTACCACTTGTCTATCCAAATGGAAGGTAGTAAAATGCAGGGGCTTTAATGTAGAGCTTCAAAAATATGTGTGTCTCAAATCCCTTATGCAGTCGGTGACATCTCAGGAGACCTTCTCAGAAAATGTATTAGGATAAAGAATTGAAGAGGAAAACAATTGTATCAACATACAATTAACAAAATTAAAAAATTTATAGTATATAGGTGACCCATCCAGGAGCAGAGGGGAAGCAGGATCGCTCAGCCTAGTCTTAGGATCAAAACCCTGTCCAGCCTTCAGTGTGGCAGGAGGGGCTGCCTTCGCCTTTAAGAATCCCCCCGCAGTTCCTGTGGTCACAGAGCTAGCAGGGAAATGCGCAGGCTCACAGCTGCAGAAACCAGCTCCAAAGAAGAGAGTGTATCACCAGATGAATAAAAATCACAGCAGAGCCTCAAGAAATATGAGAAAGCCAGGAAATACCCCCCCACCAAGGAACACAGTAACTCCTCACCAGCAATAGATAAAACACAAGAAATCACAGACATGTCATAACTAAACTCAATGAGATACAAAAGAAAACAGATAACTAATTTCAAAAGATGAGAAAAATCTTTCCATGACTTGAAGGGGGAGCTCCATAAAGAGATACACACCCTGAAAAAGAGTCAAAGAGAATTTCTGGAGATGAATAAAATGAAGAAATTCAAAACCTCTCTTGAAAGTATTAACAGCAAATTAGTCCATGCAGATGAAAGAATCTCTGACCTTGAAGACAAAACATCTATCTTAGTTAAAGCAACCAAGAAGGATGGAAAAGTAACCATTAAAAATGAGGACATGGGACCAGCAGATGGCCTAACGGTTAGGTCCAGAACTCCCACAGTCAACTGCAGTTTCAGTCCTGGACCCAGTGGCTTAAAACTCACTCCAGGAGCATGTGTATGCATGCCCCAAATCTCAAGAGAATGGAGAAGAAGGGACTGCAGTGTGACCATGCCCCCTGGGGGGGGATTTCTTGCTTTCTGTCTCTTTGTCGTTTTCTGTCTTTCCAGTGAGTGCACATGCACTATAGCAAAAACAAAACAAAACAAAACAAAAACAAAAAACAACAAAAAAACAACAAAAACAAAACAAAACAACAACAACAATAACAAAAAAAAAAAAAACTCTCTAAAAAAAAGAGGACAACAGAGCCAAAAGGTGGCATGGATATTGTGGCAGCTGGATCCCACATGGTTGCTATTAGGGCAGCTGGATTCTATATGGTCTGAGCCCCGGACATGGTGTGTTGAAAAACATGCTGGATATATGTATATGTGTGCCCTAAATCCCAAGAAGAGAATGGAGGAGAAGAGATTGCAGCATGGCTATCTCCACTGGGGGACAATTTCTTGCTTTTCCTCTCTATCTCTCTCTCTGTCTCTCTCTAGTGAGAGTACAGGCCTTATAGCAAAGCTATAAGGAAATCCTACACAGCATTAAACAGTTGAATAGCTGAATATTCACACAATGGATATTCTAGAAGGTAAAGAGATGGATAAAGGCTTAGAAAATCTTTTTTAGGATTTATTAGCTGAAAAATTTGCAAATTTAGAGAGAAATGCAAATCCAGGAAGTATAAAGAATGCCAACTATATTTAACATAAGAAGATCTTCTCCAAGGCACATTATAGCCAAACATAAAAATCAAAGACTATAATATACTCAAAATGGCAAGAGAGAAATGCCAAGTTACTTACAAAGATTACTCCATTAGACAAGCATCAGATCTTTCAACTGTAACAATGCAAGTAAAGAAAGAATGGGAAGACATAATTAAGACTCAGAAAGGAAAACAATTTCAGTCAAGAGCACCATACCTGGCAAGACTGTCCTTCAAATGGGAAGGAAAATTAAAATCATCTCCAGATAAACAAATGAAAACATTCACCAAAAGTAGACCAGCTTTTCAGGAAATTTTTAAGGGAGTACTATACCTTGAAAACTAAAGGACGATAAAAGGAAGTAAGAGAACACAAAACAACTAGAAAAAAAAAAGTAACTAAATGACAGGGATAAGTCTGCACATACTTATAGTATCATTGAATGTTAATGGATTAAACTTCCCAACTAAAAGACACAGATTGGCTCAATGAATAAAGAAACAGGAATCTTCTACATGTTGCCTACAAGAAATACACTCATAGACAAAGATATACATAGACTAAAAGTGAAGGGCTATAAAAAGTCATTTCACGGAAATGGAAATGGAAAAAAGGCAGGAGTCATGATATTGATATCAGGGACTTTACAATAAAAAGAGTAAAAGAGACAAAAACGGACACTATTCAGTTCTGAAAGGATTAATTCACCAAGAAGATATAATAATCATAAATCTTTATGTATCCAAAAGCAGGGCATTCAAATATGTAAAAGAAAGACCATGAGACATAAAAGGATATATAGACTGGAGTAATTTTGGGGGATTTTAACACCTCACTGTCTCCACTAGACAGGCCATCTAGGCAAAATAAACAAACAAACAAAAACAAACAAACAAAGAGGCACAAGAGCTAAATGATACAATAAACCAAATGGACCCGACAAACATCTATAGAGCATCTCATCCATCAACTACAAAATATACTTTTTTCCCATCTCCACATGGAGCATTTTCAAAGACCGACCACATGAAAGGGCACAAAACAAACATCTACACATTAAAAAATACAGATGTCATTCCTAGCATCTTCTTTTACTACAATGGAATTAAACTTGAAATCAACTGCAGAATGAGCCCTCAAAAACACACAAAAACATGGAAACTAAGCAACTTACTCATGAACAACTTTCAAACTACTGAAGAAATTAAGACTGAAATCAAAAGATACATTGAGGGACCAGCAGTTAGCGTAAATGTCGCTGGACTCCCACGTAGTCGAGCGGTTCGAAAACTCACGCCGGGTAAGATCCCAAGAGGAGAATGGAAGAAGGGATTGCGGCGTGGCCATCCCCCCTGGGGGGTGAATCTCTCTGTCTCTCTCTGTCTGTCTGGCGAGCGCACGCGCCCTATAGCAAAAAACTCTCCAAAAAAAGAAAAAAAAAAAAAAAAAAAAAGATACATTGAAACTAACAATAATGAACACACCATTCTTCATACCCTTTGGGACACAGTGAAAGCAGTCCCAAGAAGGAAGTTCATAGCCATTAATGTTCACAAGAAAAAAAAAATAGAAAGGCGCAAATAAATAACCTAACATTAATCTAAAAGAACTGGAACATTGACAACAATAACAACAAAATAACAGAAGAAAAGAAATCGTGCTCTTTTATTCAGGCGGTGGGGAAGATGGCAGTCATTCGGACCCAGGATGCTTATCAAAAGCAGCCGACCAAAACAAAAAGAGGGTCCTGCTGGGAGAAGCTGGCAAGGAGAAGCTCCCAAGACAGTACAAGAACATTGGTCTGGGCTTCAAGACTCCCAAAGAGGCCATGGAGGGTACCTCCATTGACAAGAAGTGGTCCTTCACTGTAATGCCTCCATCCAAGGACAATGCTGTGTGGTGTGGTGTGGTTACCAAGATGAAGATGTAGACCATTGTCATCGCCAGGACTACCTCCACTACATCTGCAAGTACAATCACTTTGAGAAGCACCACAAGAATCTGTCTGGGCACTTGTCTCCCTGCTTTAGGGATGTCCAGTTTGGTGACGTCATCACAGCCTCTGAACAAGACTGTGCTCTTTGGCATGCTCAGGTCAACGAGGCTGCTGGTGCCAAGAAGCAATTCCAGAAGTTCTGAGCCTGGACACCTGCCCGCTTCCAGTAAAATAAAGTTATTTTCCCACCTCCACATCCCCCAAAGAAGGGAAAGAATTAGTAAAGATTAGAGCTTAAGGGGTTTGCAGGTGGGGTGGTTGTTAAGAGCACTGGACTCTCACATGGCAAATAGCAGTTCAAGTCCTGGACCTGGTAGCTTGCTTTCTCACTTTTTCTTTCTCTCTTTCTCTCACTCTCTTGCTCTCACTCTGTCCCTCTCTGGTCAAATTAAAATAAATAAATAAAGCTAAATAAAATAATTCTTTAAAAAAAGGTTAGAGCTTAAATAAATGAAATAGAAAATTTAAAATAAACTATAAAAAACTATGATACAAAAGGCTGATTTTTTTGAGAGGATAAATAAAATTGACAAACCATTAGCAAATCAAGAGAAACAGAGGATAGAAATAGATAAAATCAAAGATGAAGATGGCAATATTGCAAATGATATAACAGAAATACAAATCATTATGAGAGAATACTACAAGCAACCATATGCCAACAAACTAGAAAACCTAGATGAGATGGACAAGTAAAAGTTACCTAGGCTGAATCAAGATTAAATAGAAAACTTGAATAGATCAATAGCAAGTGATGAGACCAAATCAGTATAGTCTCCCAATAAAGAAAAGCCCAGGTCCAGATGGCTTCACTTCTGAATTCTATAAGACTTTTAAAGGAAAACTAATTTCAATTCTCCTCAATCTAATTCTAAAGATTCAAAAGGAAGGAGCCTTCCCAAACCCATACTATGAAGTCTCCATCACCTTGATACCAAAATTAGACAAGAACATAGCAAAAACTACAGACCAATATTCCTGATGAATACGGATGCAAAAATTCTCAATGAAGTACTAGCAAACTGAATCCAACAGCACATTAGGATTATATACCACAGCCATGTAGGCTTTATTCCAGGGATGCAGGATGCTTCAACATGTTCAGAACAATAAACACAATACATCATATTAACAGAAAGAAAGGTAAAAGCTATATGATTATATCCACAGATACAGAAAAAGCATATCATAAAATACCATCCCAACATGTCCAAGAGTCTCAGTAAAATAAAGATAGATGGGACATTCCTCAAAATGATTAAAACCATATACAACAGACCCATTGCTAACATCATACCAGTGGAGAACAACTGCAAGCTTTCCCACTAAAAACTGGAATGAGAAGACTGCCCACATTCTCCACTCCTTTTTAGCATAGTACTGGAAGTCCTAACCAAAGCAATCAGACAAGAGAGAAGACATTCAGGTAGAAAAAGAAGAAGCTAAGCTGTCCCATAGTTGCATATGACATGATGATATAAATAGAAAATCCAAAGGAATCCATAAAAAAATCTCCTAGAAGTGATCAATGAATTCAGTAAAGTAGCAGGGTACAAAATCAATATACAAAAATCTATAGCATTTTTCTACACCAACAGTGAACAGACTGAGGCAGAACTGAAGGAAGTCATCCCATTATGGTAACTGCGAAAATGAATAAGATACTTCAGAATCAGCCTAACTGAAGAAATGAAAGACCTCTATAAGGAAAACTATAAAAACTGAAAAAAGAAATTGAGTATGATACAAAAAACTAAAAAGATAACCCATGTTCTTGGATTGGAAGAATCAATATAATAAAGAGGTCGGTTCTACCCAAATTAATTTACATATTCACTGTGATTCTGATCTAATTGTTTGCAACATTCTTCACAGAAATAGAAAAAAAAATTTCTCTGAAATCATAAAAGACCCCACATTGCCAAGGTGATACTATACAAAATGAATAAAGTAGGAGACATCTGACTACCCAACTTCAAAATATATTACAAAGCAGTAATAATCAAAACAGCATAGTGCTGGCACAAAAATAGACACATAGACCAATGGAACAGAACAGAGAATCCAGAAATAAACTCCAAATCATACAACAAACTGATCTTTGTCAAAGGCACAAGACAATGCAGTAGAGAAAAGAAAGTCTTCTCAGCAAATGCTGAAGAAAAATCTGGATATCTACCTGAAGAAAAATGTAACCAGACCTGTCTCTCTCTCCTCATTAGTAAGAATAAACTCAAAATGGATCAAAGACTTAAATGCAGTGACCGGCAGATGATCTAATAGTAATGTTGTTAGACTCCCAGGTAGTCAACTGCAGTTCAAGTCTCAAACCCACCAGCTTAAATTCACACAGGGCACGTGTGTGTGTGTCCAAAATCCCAAGAGGAGAATGGAGAAGAAGGGATTGCAGCATGGCCATCCCCGCTGGGGGATGATTTCTCACTTTCTATCGCTCTGTATCTATAAAACAAAAAACAAACAAACAAACAAAACAAAAAACAAAACCAACTTAAATGTAAAGCCTCAAACTACAAAACTGCTAGTAGAAAACTTAAGGGAAACTCTGGAAGACATCGAAGTAGGCAAAGATTTCTTAAATGTGACCTCTGAGGCATAGGCAATAATCCTCAAAATAGACAAGTGGGATTACATCAACCTAAAAAGTTCTTCATAGAAAAGGAAACAACAATAAGAATGAAAAGCAACCCTCACAGTGGGAAAAAACATTTGCTAATTACTCCCCAGACAAGGGATTAATAACCAGAATATACAGGGAACTTAAGCATCTCACCTATTAAAAAAATATGAATAATTGGACCAGCAGTTGGCATAATGGCTATATTGCTGGACTCCCATGTAGTCAACTGTGGTTCGAGTCCTGGACCCAGTGGCTTAAACTCACACTGGGCGTGTGTGCATGTGTGCCCAAGATCCTGAGAGGAGAATGGAGGAGAAGGGATTGCGGCATGATTTCTTGCTTTCTGTCTCTCTGTCTTTCTGGAGAGCGCATGCACCCTATAGCAAAATCCTCTCCCAATTAAAAAAATATGAATAATCTAATTTAAAAATGGGCAAACTAAATAGACAACTCTCCAAGGAAGACTTATGAATGACCAAAGGCATATGAACAAATGTTCAACATCTCTTGTCATTGAAAAAATGCAAATTAAAACCACAATGAGATATACCATTTACCCCAGTTAGAATGGCTGAGATAAACAAGCAAACAAACAAACAAAACAAGAACAAAAAGTGCTGGTGACTGTGCTGAAAAGGGAACCTTCTTACAACATTGGTGGAAATGTAATTTATCACAACTTCTGTGAAAAACGACATGAAACATACTCAAAAACCTACAATCAGAACTACCGTATGACCCAGTAATCCCACTCCTTGGTATTTACCCAAAGGATGTGAAAACACTTAGTTGGAAAGACAGTTGTACATCCATGTTTACTGCTACATTATTCACAATTACTGAAACAAAGAATCAACTCGTGTCCAAAAACTGATGACTGAGTTGAAAAAATGCACATATATATTATGGAATATAACTCAGCTGTAAGAAATAATGAGGCTCTATTGTTTGATTCAAAGAGATGAATATAGAGGACTTAATGTTGAGCAGAGTGAGCCAGACTTTGAAAAACACACACTGTATATCCCCACTCAGTTTGTACCACATGTCTGCACTCTATGGCAGAAACAGAATGATCTGAAGTTATGAGAGTAGAGCGGATAAGAGTAGATACTGGAGAATGTAAGGGAGGAGTGGGTGGTAGAGAGTGGGTGGTAGTGGGTGAGTGTGAGGTGCAAAGGAAAGAAACATTTAACAGACAAAAGAATATAAAGTTCTTTGTTAAAAATGTTCTGTAATTTTTGCTTTATAAAAATTAAAATAAAAAATATATAGGTGATAATCAACTTATTGTGGATTACATTCAATGAAGTTGAAAATCTTACAAGTTGAAAACACATTTAAAACACCTAACTTAGTGAACATCACAGCTTAGCCTACCTTAAATGTGTTCAGATCACTTTTACCTTAGCCTACAGTCGGTCAAAACCATCTAACACAAAGTAGATTTTATAATAAAGTATTGAATATATCATAGAACTTGTTCAATATTTTAGTGTTAGTGAAAAATTGAATGGTCATCTAGATTTTAAAAACTTATTTATTTCTTCCACGAGGGAGAGACAGAAATAGAGAAGAAAGAAAAAGAGAAACACATATACACACAGAGAGACAGACAGGCAGCTGCAAAAGTTCTTTATGGCACAGTCTGTCCCGAGTGTCGGCCAGCCTGGGTCACAGGCATGCTTGCACCAGTGTTCTCAGGAAGGTCCTGGGACGTGAACCTGGCGCTTTCCCACGTGGGTCCAGCTGCACTCTCATTATAATGCCACCTGGCCTAGGGGTGCTTGATGTATGGTTTCTAATCTGTAGATATTGCTTTCATACTATTGCAAAGTCAAAAAATCTTAAGCCGAACCATCATTAAGTCAGGTGACTCTCACTAACATGGTTCCAGGAGGGAGCAGCAGAAACACTACTGTCTGAAGTTAGGTGTGGTTCTTCAGTAACGCATTAAATCATATTGGACAGTAGGTCAGGTATCTCCCATAAGGTTGAAGTAGTAAAGAGAGTAAATGATCTTTCTTTCTTTCTTTTTAACTTGCCAGAAGTATTCTTTTTTTTTAAAGAATTATTTTATTAACTTCACTTATTTATTCATTTTAATTTGATCAGAGAGGGATAGAGTGTGAGAGAAAGAGAGTGAGCAAGAGAGAGAGAAAGTGAGAAAGTAAGCCACCAGGTCTAGGACTCCAACTGCAGTCGACCATGTGGGAGTCCAGCGCCCCAACCACCACACCACCTGCCAGCCCCCAGAAGTCCTTTTCCAGAGAGAGAAATCTTTCCTTCCCATGGGTCATGTTCAAGGCATGCCCTTCTCCATCTTCCTTCTTTGCGGGTTTTGGGCACCATGCACATGTGCCCAGTATGTTTCTCAAGCTTCTGGGTTTGGAACTCGAACCAGGTGTGACCATGTGGGCTCTAGCTCCTTTAACCACCAGGACATAGGCCGGTCCAGAGTAAACTGTATTTACTTTCTGCCTTGGAGCAAGAATACTTGGTTTTGAGTCCAAAAGCTGGTACTCACAAACTGAGTGATCTTGAAAAATATTTTCCTTCTGAATTTTGGTTTCTCAGTCTGTAAAATAAGGGTAAAATCTATACCACAGGACTGTGTGAGGATGAAATAAAACAATATGAAAGTGTATAATAATGTCTCATACAAATTGTTTTCAATTACACAGGGTCATTTCAGGGACTATGTCTGGGGACTGATGGGGGAGAATACAACGTCAGAATGTTGGGTACCTTAACCAATTTTTGCTTTTTAATATATTTTATCTTCTGCAAAAAACATGATTAAAAAAGAACTGTTCGCTACTCAATCTAATGCTAGACATAATTATTATGTTAAGGGTATGTTGATAAACCAAATATAAAAGACGAATTCCGATCTCTTTATTTCTTGGCATTTAATCTAAATGATTAATGTCTATATTATTGCAGGGGCTGTGTTAAGTAGCATGACTTAAGAAACTTAAGAAAAACTCACACTCACTTCGTTTCTGTACGTGTTATTTTTTTGGAGGTGATTTGCCTTATAGGAGCACCAAGAACACGTCCAGTAACAGCAGGGAGTCATTCCTGTCCACAGCCACCTTCCCTCCTACGGCTCATTCAGAACAGAACTTCACTTTCCCAGCTTTGAGCATATGGTAATCAGCTTTATGCATATGGTAATCAGCTTGCTCTCCTTTGAACTAGATAATTGCAGGAATCACAGGATATCCGAAGCCTGTCCGTGTATGTTTATGTTCACTGACATGGTTACATGAGGGATCAGCAGAAACACGACTGGTTCTGTTGGTTTAAATTAAAGTCCTTAATCAGTCCCCTGAGAAGTGTTATCTTAGCGGTAACTGCAAGAGTGTGCATGAATCTTTGATGTGCTTCATTCTATAACGTTTCTGGGAGGCCTGCAAATGCGAATTTTGCACAGCAAAAATGTGCTCCTGACATCAGACGAGGCATCTGGTGGTTTCCCAGGCTTGGCAACAGTAACGCAGGCTTGGCGCGGCAGAGCACAGACACGGTAGCGGGTAGTGTTTCCTTACTCCCTTACCTTAATCCGCCCGGTCCATCTCCCACCAGAGCAGACGCTAACAGTTGCTCTTTGCTTCCGTATACTGAGACTTGACTTAGTTCCAAAACAGCCGTGGGAATTCAGAGCTGTCCTTATCATCTGCTTTACCAACCGAAGAAGCCACAGCTCGGGAAGGTTGAGTGATTTGTCCAGTTTGCTTGGAAGTAGCTCAGCATGGACAGAAACCGAGGTCCCTGGAGTCCGGAGTACAAGTACCAGGGACAGCCTCTCCTAGTCTCCCCGCCTCCGCCTCGTGACTATCTCAGCACTGCATTGCAGCTGGAGTGTGGGTGGGCCTAAGCTACAAGGGTAGGCTGCTCTAGACCACTGCCCTGTCTTGCGGTCACCAAGGTTGCCTTGTCACAGCGCACAGAGGAAGCATACTTCGGTTGTGACCTCCGTGGACCTTCTTCTGTGGTCATGGAACTGCGCCCTCAAGCCCTCCCTCACTTCCTTGCCAGGTGGCTAGGCATGAACTTAAAAGGAAGTTGTAGAGAGAGATCCAGATCCAGATCCAGATCCAACCACCTGTTGGCGTGGTGGTTAAGGTGCTGGATTCCCACATAGTCCACCACAGTTCGAGTCCCGGCCCTGGCAGCTTGAAAATCACACCTGGCACATGTGCATACATGCCCAAAGATCCCAAGAGGAGAATGGAAGAGAGGGATTATGGAGTGGCCATTGGCTCGAGGGGTGATTTCTTACTTTGCCTCTCACTGTCTCTCTCTCTAGGGAGTACAAGTGTCCTGTGGCAAGAACATTGGAAAAAAAGAAAAGAAAAACCAAAAGATAGATCCAGGGAAGAAAACTGTCAAAATTTCAGCTCTTGGACTTTTCAAAGGCATTATTTCAAGAAAAACAAAAATAATGTGAAATTTGGTTTAATTTAGTTGCTGACTTCCTCCCTGAGACGGAAAAGGCAGTTTCCCTTAGCTGAATGGGATGCCTGGACAGCAGCTGAGTGGAGAAGACCCCTGCCCGGCGTCAGTGCAGCTGCCCAAGAGTGCGGCCAGGCCCGCAGCCTCCGGGGTGAGCACAGCGAGGCCCGCACTTGGGAACTCCTGGGCGGGAGTCTGCAGTGACTGCCTGCGAATGTCCTGCCCGAGCACCGCGAGGCACTGCTCCGTCCCCCACGTGTGGGTGACAGCCTCCCCACACACTGAGATGTGTCCCGGGGCAGGTGACACGGACAGAGGTGGTGAGGTTGCAAGAATCCCTACCCAGGCACAGGGAGGGTTCAAACCCAGTCTGCCATGCTAGCAAGTCACAGATGGTCGTAGAAAGGAGCCCCTCCCGTGCATAGAAAACTCTATTTCCTGTAAGTGTTTGGTAGATGGCTTCTAACAATTGCGAGATCCTAGAGTAAGGGTAATGATTACAAGCCCCAAATCTATCGGTGATTCTTAGGTTAACGGCGGTCATTAAATGACTTTAAATGCAGTTGAATTCTTAACTATGTGCCAGGCATTACAGTAAACATGTTATACATATTATTGCTGATCCTCCACACTACAAACAACCCTTATAAGATACTTCTAAAAGAATTATTTCTTTACTTTTATTATTGTTATTATTATTTTTTATTTGCTATAGAACACATGTGGTCACTAGAGAGAGACAGAGAGAAAGAAGGTGAGGAAGCAAGCCGTCAGGTCTGGGACGTGAACTGCAATAGCCGTGTGGGAGTCCAGCGCCTTAACCACCATGCCACCTGCTGGCCTCAATGATTTTATTTTTAGCTTTCACTTTGCAGATGAGGAAACTGAAGCTTAGTGAGGTTAGGTACATTTGGCAAAGGTCAGAAAACTGGCAAAGAGTAGAACTTACATTTGAGCCAGGAATTTGGATTTCTTGTTCTTATTTGAGTGCAAAAAGAAAAGAGGACGAGGAGGAGGAAGATGAGGAGATAAAGAAGAGAAAAAACTGCCAAATAGTGAAGGGAGGTGGAGGGATCATTCAGCTGTTTTTCCTGGAGGAAACAATGTGTGTGTGTGTATAATACATATATGCACATGTATTGGTACATGCACATGTAGGCATGTATGTCTCTCCGTGTATATATATGATATATATACACACATATGCATATATGCACATGTAGGTGTGTGTATATATAATATACATATATATACACGGAGAGACATACATGCCTACATGTGCATATACTAATACAATATACAATATATGCCTACACATATATGCATATATGCACAAATATATGTGTCTGTATTATATGTGAACATATATACATTTATGTACATGTAGGTGTGTGTGTCTCTGTGTGTGTGTATATATATAATATATATATGCACACGTATGGGTATGTGCATGTATGTGTCTGTGCGTGCGTGTGTGTGATCTGTATACAATGTATCTCATATGTATACCCACACAGAGAACGTTGAGAGTGCATGTGTGCATACTGTCCACCTACAAAGAACTGGAATCGTCTGTAGGCGGAAACGTCATTCTCAACCACAACACAAGGACAGGAAGAGACTGCACCACCACCCTGCCCTCCCTCTCACAGAACGCTCCTCTCCCGACACACTGCATTGCGATTTTAGGGCGTGGCTGCTCCCCTGGTGGGGGCGCAATCAGAACCCCCTCATATTCTGCCAGGAAAACTGGTAGGAAGTCAGCGGAGACACATTGCCCGCCAACAGGCTTCAGGACAAAACCCAGGACCCATAGCCGAGCCTCACCTTGCGGACTCCTCATCAGCGCGCACTGAAACGGGTAACCCCCGCAGGCTGGGTGCCCGGATGACCAGAGCTGCCTGGGGGACTTGATTCCACAAATCTTCTAATAACATGACAGATGGAAATGTTTGGGAACACCGCACGTAAGAAATGAACACGTACTTAAAAAGGGAGATTCGGAAGGTTTTCTAAAGCCCGTGCACCACAGGGGTTCGGGTTTTTGTTTTGTTCTAGGATGCCGTCGGCCGGCCAGTTACACCAGGATACTCAGTTTGTGGGACATTGAGACAGAACCAGCTGGCTCCGAGGCAGAAGCCAGCCTAGTCTGTGAACCCCGAGTGCGGGCTCCTGCCCTGCTCTTGGCGGTCTGTGGCCTCTGAGCAGTGCCAGAAAACTGGGCTGAGGCGAAGTCGGAGAGTGGGAATGAAATTTGTATGGAGGAATTCAAAGTAGCACCATTGATCCTAGTGAAACCTGGAGACAAGCTAGTTGTCCAGTCGTGGATTTATAGTCACATAACTTCTGACCTGCCTGAGTAAAGGAGCAGGAACAGAGCAGAGGAGTGCTCATGATGACCACGTCGTAATACTAATTGCTAAAAACATGATAGACAGTAGAATACCTAGAGTATTTGATATTTAGATAAATATTCGATCACTGGAAAAGTCGTGACATATTTTTTTTATACAAAAATGCATTATGGGGACCAGCAGTTGGCATAATAGCTATGTCGCTGGACTCCCATGTAGTCAACCATGGTTCAAGTCCCAAACCTGGTGGCTTAAACTCACGCCGGGCACGTGTGCGTGCGTGCCCAAGATCCCGAGAGGAGCATGGAGGAGAAGGGATTGCGGCATGGCCATCCACCTGGGGAGTGATTTCTTGTTTTCTGTCTCTCTGTCTCTCTCTTTCTGATGTGAGCACACGCCCTATAGCACAAACCTCTAAAAAGTGCATTATGACTTTTCCGACAACCCTATATAATACATTTTTTTAAAAAATGTTTATTGGGGCTAGGAGCTGGTATGGTGGTTTGGCACTGACCTCCCACATGGCCGACCGCAGTTTGAGTCCCAGAACTGGTTACTTACTTTTCCACTTTCCTAATCTTTCTCTCTGTCTTTCTCTAGTCAAATTTAAAATAATAATAATAAAACTAAGTAATTATTTATAAAAAGCTTATTTATTTCTTCCTTGAGAGAGCAGTAGGGAGAGTAAGAGAGCGAGAGGGAGAAAGAGAGACCCACATCAGGTCTCCGCCATGACCCATCCAGTCTTAGCTGGCTCTTATTGTGCGCTGATGGTGCATGGGCTCAGCATGCCCGGGGAAGTCCTGGGATGTGAACTCAGGGCCTTTCCGATGTGGGTGCAGCTATGTTACACTGTGCCACCCCCGGTCTCCCTGGGTGAACCCACCTTTAACCCCCTCCCTCCTCTAGAGGACAAATTATTTTTCAGTACTCATAACAAATCATCATGGTAGCTAGAAAAGCAGGTGCCTGTAGCCTTCTCCTTCACCTGAGCTTTTTTATGTACTCATGCTGGTAAAGCTAATACAGTAAAAGAAACTAAATATGTAAATATTGGGATGCCAGCAGGTGGTGTGGTGAAGGCGCTGGAGTCCCACATGGCTGATCATGGTTCGAGACCTAGATCCAGTGGCTTGAAACTCATGCCAGGCATGTGTGCATGCATGTCCAAAATCCCAAGAGGGGAGTGGAGGGGAAGGGATTGCAATGTGGAAATCTTCCCAGGTGGGGGGGTGATTTCTCACTTTCTCCCTCTCTGTTGCTCATCCTATAGCAAAAAACTCTCTTAAAAATAAATAAGTAAATAAATATCAGACCAGCTCATGGTGTGCTTAAGGCTCTGGACGTGGCTGACTGTGCAGTTCAAGTTATGGACCCGGAGGCTTGAAAAACATTCCAGGCACGTGCATGTGTGTGCATGCCCTAAATCTCCAAAGGAGAAGGGATTGCATATGGCCACCTCCATACCTCCATGGGGGGTGATTTCTCACTTTACCTCTCTCTCTCTCTGTCTCTGGTGAGTGCATGTGCTCTCTGGCAAAATTAAAATAAATAAATAAAAATTATAGTCCAAAAAAGGGAAAAAGTAATAAATTTATATTTTTAATTACAGTTTTGGGTGGAGAGGGAAGGGGCAACCTATGGAGAAATACTCCCAAACGGCTGACTACCTAACGTGTTGGAGAACGATCTAAAAGTTAATACACAGAATGACAAAGTTGTAGCAAGTTCAGTTCCGTTTCTTCATCTTTACAATCATTATACTACCAGTGTTTATTGCAAGTCTACTAGTTAAATGTAGGAATATACAACATAGGAAGTGAATACCTGAGGAGGACCCATAGCGAGCTCAGATGATTCTGAACCCCAGAGGGGAGGAATGTATATAACCAATCGCGGGTGTCACGCACCATGCAGAGTCCTGTGAATGAACTCTCCTGTGGACTACAAAGTATACTAAGGTATAAGTCATGAAAATGTAATCTGAACCTTAAACATATTGGGCATTAGGAAAGTCATGATGAATGCTTGCATGGAGAACCACATCATGACTTTCCCGGTGACCGTGAGTAAACCCACCAGTGTCTTTACTAATTGTTTAGAGCTTAGACCAATAGAAACTATTTGGGGAAAGGGATATTTTACCACTGCTGTTTCGAATTACTGGAGCCTCATGGCAATACGAAGCAGGATTATTTTTAGTTACAGGGTCATTTTTAGTTGCTGTTGCGTGTTAGTGGGTGCCAGGATTTCCCTTGCCTTCCACCTTACACCTGAAGTGTTACCTGCAGTAACCACTCCCAGCGTCCCACTCCTGAAACGTACTGATGCTACCTCCCACAGATAAAAGAAGACAGGAAGTTGAATCTAAAATATACCGGGAAGAAGCCTTTGAAGCTGCCTCTGCACAAGGAAGGATGCAAGGAAAGTTTCTGTCATTTGTGTCACCTGGGCAAGGACCGATTAAGACAGGAAAGAGACATCCTCAGATGGCCAAGGCCCAGCAGATCAATCAGAGCCTCTTTCTGGAGAACTTGGAATGCCAAATGCCCAGGTGAGACAGGTTAGTTACATCTGTGTATTCATTAAACTATCATTCTGGTTTTTTTATGAAGTCAGTCTTGGAAACCCTTCCACCCGAGAGAATATCTGTTATGTTTCTGGGTTATTTCTGAGCAACAAACCCTCCATTATCCACGCTTATCTCTGTGGGTCAAACTTAAAGCATGGCTTGGTTGCAAAACTGAACATATAAAAAAGAGTTACCGTATGGACACTTGCAGGGAATATATGAGACTTTTAACAATGGTTAGGCTCTCTGGGATGCGAGATAGTAGGGTATTTTTTAGCATTTCTTCTTCTATGTCCTGCATTATCTACCATGAACATGTGTTGGTGGCATTTCAGAAAAAAAAATTTATAAGCAATAACTATTTTTTATGTTCAAATTGATTGGCTGTAAAAAGAGAGAAGAAAGAATTATAGCTATAATTCCTTGCACAGAAGTTCTCTTTTCAATGGAAAAACTAATGAATGCACCAACAAAGACAGCTGTAACCTGCTGAGTTAAACACAGCTTCCCCTAGGCTGGTATCTCAAGTTTTATTCCTAGGCTGTAGGATACACAGGGCATTCCAAGTTCTTCCAGGGTAGTCAGACACCATGATAACCAGGGAGTTACCTTGGACTGCAAAGGTGAGGTGGATTGGGGCTTTTAGCAATCTCTTGCCTGTACTGAAAGGTTATTTTTGAAGACAAGAGTACGGAATGTTCCAAGCTCCCACCGTCGTCATGGAAACCTTTCAGCTAGCTGAATAGGTTAGCAGGATTTTATGTTCCTCACTTTGACAAATACAAGAAGACCTGATCCCAGCTTTGCATTACTAATCAGAAAACTTCTGCTTTCAGGACTTCCAGCACTCGATTAGTCACATTTAAAAAAAAATGTTTTCCCCCTCCATGACATAAAGCAACAGGCGAGTTCTCTTTCAAAAATCATTCCCACTTCAGAAGCTGAGCCAAATCGTGACCGGGCTGACCCTGTTGTGCTGGGAATAATACTGCGTGCCGTTCTGACGGGCTCCTGCAGGTTAATTTCAGCTCCCGCGGAAACATTTCTGATTTGTACTGACGTCCAGTGGTTTCCTGGAGGTAAACTCACTTGCTAATAGGCAGGAATGATTCCTCATTTTAGCAACAACAGACTGCCAACACTAGCTAATAAAGCACCGGCAAGCTTTAGGAAAAAGGCACCCCAGCGCTAACCCCGAAACTGCTCTCCCGTGGGTGGGTAGAGTCAGACCTGGAGGGCCTGACTTTCCTTCTTACTCGTTTGCAGCAACCTCTACATTGCTCTGGAAGGTAGAAGCCGCCTAAGAAACCAAAGGCAAGTTGAACAATGAAAAACTGCATTGCAGACAAAAGACTGATGTGGGAGATACTTAGTTGAAGCTGGATTTGTTGATTTTCTTAAAGATTCAGAAAACCTGTGTTTGGAAGGGGAATGAGTCAACCAGGGAGGCTTGCAGTAGACTCGTTAGGCAAGGTAAAATATAATTATAATTATTAATTTAAGTGTACTGTAACGAAGAATGTGGGCTCTTCTAGCTACATAACTTGGGGCGTTTTTCTTGTATCTCAGCTTCTTTTTTAGTAGAATGGAAATCAATCACATCCGTCCCATAGGCTTGCAGTGAGGATTAAAAAGTTAATAATACATGCACATTGCTTATCAGCTCTGACATGTCATACATGTTAAATCTTTGGCATGACAGACTTAGCAGAGACAGGAGTAATGGGAAACAAAGGAGAAAAAGAGAAATAATAAAGAAAAAGAAAATGTGAAAAAAGACCAAGAATGAGGTACAGCAGGTTGTGTAGTAGTTAGGGCCTTGGAATCCCACATGGCCACCTGCGGTTCAAATCCCAGACTCGGTGGCTTGAAATTCACAGCAGGCACATGTGTGTATGTGCATGCCCAAAATTCCAAGAGGAGAATGGAAGAGAAAGCATTGTGGCATGGCCATTCCTCATGGGGGTGATTTCTCACTTTCTCTCTCTCTGTCTTGTTCTGTCTCTCCAGCAAGTGCATGTGCCCTACAGCAAAAAAATAAATTAATTAAAAATAAAAATAAATCTCTTTAAAAAACATAAAGCAAGAATGCAGTGAATCTGGCTATAAGGTGGTCATTTCTACTTGCCTACACTTCAGTGTTTCCAAAGTTCCCAGCCTAGCCCTAAACCCCGCTGGATTTACCTTTCAATGGATGGAACTAACTGAGATAATTTTATAGAATTCACGTGACTAACAGTGTTCTTTTACTACTAACGATGCTTCAGTGAAATCTTGCTTTCTGTTAAGGGCCCCAGTGTCTGTGCTGCATCATGCCATGATGCTTGCCTGAGAAATCTCAAGTTAATAAAGCAAGCATGCGGTGAAAACTGCTGCTTCAGTGCACACAGAGGGCTGGGGACTAGGGATGTCAGCCTTGCTGTAGCTCAGCTACGTTTCTTCAGGGAGTTAAATAACATAGCTAAATTACCTGTGTATATGCTCCTCGTAAGCCGAAGTACCAAATGGACTGATGCAAATGGGTAAGAAAACAAACCACAGTGAGTAAACCTTGAGCAGTGGATCAGCCCAGACCCAAATCAGTGATGCTGGAGACCATCTGGGTAAATCACAACACGATGTTATTAACATTGTTATTAACAACCAAAAGTAGTTATTAACAATGTTAATAACAACCAAAAGTAGTTGCCAAATGAGAAGCCAGGCATAAATATAAAACAGCTGGGGGTCCCGTTTCTTATGAAATAATGGCCTTCCCGATTTGCACACTGATTGTTTTTAAGACTTGTTTCTTATTTTCACTTTTGTTTTAAGCCCGAGGATGGGTGTGAGTGCACGAGAGCAAGTGAGAGACAATCAGTATCTTTAACAAGATCCGGTTAAATTGCAGCCCTTTTCCCTCCAGTGAGAACTGTCAGAATCCTGAGCATGCAGCACAACTGGTGTGTTCATTTCTCAAACCACTGAGGCCAGACTCCGGCCCTGGTCAGCCATGTGGATTCCACTTCCTCCACACAGCACTTGACTGCCACCTTCACAGCCAGCCCGAGACTTATGGGTAATAAGTGATCGTCTGTCAATGCAAACTGTATCTTTAGGTCCAATATATGTTATGAAGTTTGTCCAGCAGAAAAAATAAATTCCTCCAGCAGATAATAATCATCATAATGCATTTTTAAGTGTTATGATATATGTTTGTATTTTCTCTTTCACTTTGTGTGGCTCTTGTCATCCAAACTACACATTCTTAATTGTTTAATTCCCCTCTGAACACAGATAGTTAATTAATATGAGACAAATGAAACAATGACTGAATAAGCAATGGATGTTATGATTTGAAGAGTGAATAATAAAATAAAACTCTTTTTTCATAGAAATGATTTTTTTAACTTATTCTTTCTTTCTCTTTCTTTTCCTTCCTTTCTCTCTCTCTCTCTCTCTCTCTCTCTCTCTCTCTCTCTCTCTCTTTCTTTCTTTCTTCTTTTAGATTTTTGCCATAGGGCATGTGTGCGCACCAGAGAGAGACAGAGAGAGAGGGAAAGTGAGAAATCACCTCCCCCAGGAAGGATGGCCACATTGCAGTCCTTTCTCCTCCATTCCCCTGTTAGGATTTTGGGTAAGCACGCACATGAACTCACACACAGCCAGTGTGTTTTTTTTTCAAGCCGCTGGGCCCGGGACTTGAACCACAGAGTTAGCCATGTAGGATTCAAATCAGTGGCCTTAACCACCATGCCATCTGCTAGCCCATGTACTTTTTATAATTTTTTATTTACATTGAATTCTGTATATCTTTATGAGGTACAATATGGATTTTCAAACCATGTGTGCTGTGTACAATAATATCAAGAATAGTTTTCATGTTCATTGTTTTCAGCAAATACCACCACATTATGATGTGGGCCTTCAATTTTTTCTCTACTAGTATTTCTGTTTGTTTTTTGATATATAAATTGACAGTGCCCCTTCTGTGCTGTTGCACAACCCATATACCCCATCTACATGCATTCCTATGTTGAGTGCTTTTTCCTAAGCCCCTCCCACCTCTAACCCCTATGCAGCCTTTACACTTGTCCTCTCTACTTCTGTGTTTTCAAATGTTTCAATTTCTGCCATAGAGTGCAGGCTTTGGTACTGAGTGGGGACATACAGTGTTTGTCTTCTAGAGTGCCTGCTTCTCCCTCTCTCGTGGTGTCCCTCCCCTCCCACGTGCTCGGTGTTCAGTGGTGTATATTTCTTCTCTCAGACATGGGGCACATGCCCTAATGGACATGATCCTCTCCTTAGTCTTAGCTCTTGGGGGTCTTATAAGGAGTTCGGGGTGGGCAGGACATGGGAAGTGAACTGAGGCAGAGGCTGAGATTGGGGCCAGATGAGGGTGCTGCTGGCTTCCCAGCCTTCTGTAAAGAACTAGTCCTGAGACAAGGGCTGCTGTTCCCAGGGAAAATACTGCCTCCCCGCCTTTCCCGCAGGCCCCATGGCATGATGTTGTGTCTGTATATTCTGTACAAAGGTACTTGTCTTTTCCCTTTGTAAACTACATCTGACATGGATTGAACCAATATGAACAAACAAACAAACAAATAATTTCATTCCATTTCACTTACCAATAACTTTCCTAGATTTGTCCACTTTATTGAATGACAGAATCTTGCTGTATTTTATGGCTGAGTAGTATTCCATTGTGTATATGTGCCACATTTTTAAAAAACCTTTTATTTCTTCTGTGAGGCAGAGACACAGAGAGAGAAAGTACTCCCAGCATGTTCCCTACACCACCATACAGCCCCAGCCTCAGTTAGTCCAGATCATGTGCACATGTGTGTGGCATGTGTGCACATGTAGCATGCACAGGGAGACCTCTGGATGAGAATCCAGGACCTTCTTAGATGGCTCCAGCATCACAGAGCATCAAGTTATCACTGACTGTGCAGAAGTAAATTCTTACTTAAATCAAATTTTATTTTTATCAATGTAATATGTGCATATCATTTTTAAAAATGAAAAGGATTTTAAGAAAACAATACAGATCCTGTCCCTCTCTTCTCTAACCTTTAATCTGATGCTCAAGAGAAAATAAATTTGAATCATTTTATCTTTTTCCTCTAATGCTGGCTTTCATCTTTCTAAACGGGATGCTTTTGCTACTGCATTGCCAATTTTCTGACATCCCTTTGGCGTCCAACAATTCAATTAAATTTGTAGAGTTTGCTATTTCATTTTGCTGTAGCATATTCTATAGCTATTTTCTAAGAAAGTGTACAAACAGAAGTATATGTTTTTAGGTCTCAAATAACTGGAAATATTTTTACCATTTTTATATTTGGCAGATGATTTATTTACATTACAAAAATTTTTTTAGAGAGATTTTTGCTATAGGGCACATGCACTTGCCAGAGAAACAGAGAGAGATAGGAAGTGAGAAATCACTCCCCCCACCCCACCCCTCACTGGGGGAGGGATGGCCACGCCACAATCCCTTCTCCTCTACTCTCCACTCGGAATTTGGGGCTTCCATGCGCATGTGCCCAGTCAAAGTTCTGAGTCCCGAACTTGAACTGCGGTTGATTTTATGGGAGTCCAGCAACGTAACCATTATGCCATCGGCTGGTCCCCAGATGATTTATTATACGTAGAATTCTAGGGTGAGCCATTTTCCCTGAGGGTCTTGGATATACTTCTCCACTGTTTTCTAGATTCTAGTTTTGCCGATGAAAAGGCAAGTGCTTTTCTAATCTGTATTCTCTATGATGTAAGAGTCGTTCCTGGGAGCTGCTGGGAATTTATTTATCTCTAGGAGGCTTTCCTCTTCCCTGCACTCCTGTGGACTCTAAGATGTCACATTCTCTCTCAGCCCAGTCATAACCATCCCTTCATCACTTCCAACTTACAAGGTACTGAATGCTCTTCCTTCCTTGCTGCGGGCCCTCTGGTCTTCTGTCTCTCTGTCTTGGTGTGAGGGTTTACACTGCTTTATTTCTCTCTGTCATTTTGGTAATGTCTCAAGAGTAAGGACATACAGAGTTGTGTGTTTATTCTTCCATATTTACCCAGAATTAAACAAAAACAAAAGCATAACAGCATTTTAAAACCAGTTTAGTGGTTTGAGATAAGGAATCCTTCGAAGTGAAGTGACGAAGTAAACCTGCATCGAATGGTCTCTGCTTTGTCCAAGACAGCGTGAGTGCGCTGTTCACGGGGACCTCTTCTCTTAGTCCCCAGGCTCATATCACTGCCTGTGTGCTTAGAGAAGGTGATGGTCTAACAGGTTATTTTCAGCACTCAAGGAGATCCTTTTTGTTCACGTAATATTTAATTTTGCTTAAACATATTTCTCCTTCCTTCCTTCCTTCCTTCCTTCCTTCCTTCCTTCCTTCCTTCCTTCCTTCCTTTCTTTTTTGAGAGGTTTTTTTACTATAGGGTGCATGCGCTTGCCAGAAAGACAGAGAGACAGAAAGTGAGAAATCACCCTCCAGGGGGGATGGCCCCGCCACAATCCCTCCTCCTCCATTCTCCTCTCCGGATCTTGGGCACGCACGCACACGCACCCAGTGCCAGTTTAAGCCACTGGGTCTGGGACTCGAATCGCAGTTGACTACATGGGAGTCCAGCAACTTAACCATTACATCATCTTCTGGTCCCAACATTTTTATTCTTGTTCATCTTTTTTAAAATATATATTTTAAAGCTTATTTCTTTCTTTCATGAGAAAGAAAGAGGGAGAGAGAGAAAGAGGAGTTCTCAGTGGTGTCTTGCCGCTCTACGATTCCCCTCCCCGAGACTTCCAGGCAGCCTGGGTGGCAGGTTCCATGGGTGCACTCAGGATATTTGGGTCAACCCAGGATCCAAACCTCAACCCTTTCCTTCTGGCTCCAGCGTCACAGAACAGCACCCTCCTGCCGGCACCCTCCCACCTGCATTGATTCTTGTCCAACTTCTAAGCTCTTTTCCATCATTTGTAATCTGGAATGAAATTCAACTCTTTGCTAAGGTTGTGTTGGGGTTGAGAGTAGTAAAGGAGCAACAAAATTAAATATGTCTGTCCCCATAAGAAGGAGGAGTGGTGGCCTTGGCTGAGGCTGGAGAACTTTGTAGTGCCCAAACCCAACATCGCTCTGAGACCATTCAGATCAGAGTGCGACTCCTGCCTCAGCCGCTTGTGCAAATACTAACTCTTCACTGACCTTCCGCATTCTCAATTGGTGTGAATACGACCAACCTCGTAGGACATTGAGCAGACTGAGTGAGGTCATTAAAACAAAGCCTTAGGAGGTCAAGAGAATTGCATACGATTAAAAAAGAAGAAAACTGAACAATGTTTCGCCTATTCAAAATACAACAGACACCAGCTATTTCTAACATACAATGCACTTCACAGAATTCCTAGCCTTTTAAAGAGACCAGGTTTGGTTTTACTCATGATTCTTGCTATTTTTGTTTTCTTTTCCCCTCCTTTTTCAGATTTATGATTCTAATCGTGGTGGATCACCCACACCAGCGGCCTTCGCATTTGAGGGCCACTGAGCGTCTTCTTGCTGGTCTGGAAGAACCTACACCATGCACCAGTCAGACTCGGCTGCGGCTGCACGTGTCACCGTGGCAGGCGGGGAGCGATCACTGTGGCTGTCTCGAAGATGGATGTCTGTTGCTGCATGGCCAATTTGGCCGTGGAGACTAAAATCGATCACATTGGTGGAAGCAATGAGTCTCATTCAAAGCCGCAGTCTACCGAAGTCTGCTGCCGTGGGCGTGCCCTGGAATACAGCGCTCGCTCAGAGCCCCCCCCCCCCACCGCAGGCGCAGCGTTGGATAAGAAGCTGGGACCTGGGAGACTTTATTAATAGCTTCTGTGTAATTTGTTAGAAGTTTACTAGAGTGAAAAGAGCCCTGGGCTCAGAGGCGAGAGATCTGTATTTTACAATACACTGGTGTATCATTCATTTCCAATTTAATAAGACACTTTCCAGGAGAAGAAATGGAACTGCTTTTAATCGCATATGTATCGAGCGTGTGGATCTCGGTGGTTTTATAGGAAACGTGATGTAACTTTATGCAGATAAACAAGAGAAGCCTAATATTGTAATTTAGTAGATCAGGTCTTGGCTAGAAAATTGTCACTCTCTTGAATTCTGTATTTTAAAACTTCTTTCTTATTGTACATATTTGGTGTTGCTTCGCAATTTAACTGCAAATATTAGGTTTGCTACATTTGTTCTCACCTTCTTAAATCTTCATTATTTTTTTCAGTGGTGGCTACGTGTCATGTTTGCTTTCAATGTCTGATCGTTTTACAGCAACAATTCCGTAGCTTTTGATTTCTGGGTTAAGCAACTAACATATTTACATATAAAATAGTAGGGGAATAACCTAAACTCATTTCTGTTATGCTCAGGGACTTAGGGTTTCTTATATTGTCAAGAAAACTACCAGCTCCAGCCAGTGGCATAGGTGGCTGGATCCCACACGGCTGACTGTGTGGTTCAAATCCTGGGCTTGGTGACTAGAAACTATGCTGAGTATGTGTGTGTGAGTGTGTGGGGGTGTGCGTGCGTGTGCCTCAAATCCCGAGAGGAGAATGGCAGGGAAGGGATGATGGTGTGGCCATCTCCCCTGGGGAGTGCTTTCTCATTTTTACTATGTTCGGGTCATCCCAGGATCCAAACCTCAACCCTTTCCTTCTGGCTCCAGCGTCACAGAACAGCACCCTCCTGCCGGCACCCTCCCACCTGCATTGATTCTTGTCCAACTTCTAAGCTCTTTTCCATCATTTATAATCTGGAATGAAATTCAACTCTTTGCTAAGGTTGTGTTGGGGTTGAGATTAGTAAAGTGAGCAACAAAATTAAATATGTCTGTCCCCAGAAGAAGGAGGAGTGGTGGCCTTAGCTGAGGCTGGAGAACTTTGTAGTGCCCAAACCCAACATCACTCTGAGACCATTCAGGTCGGAGTGTGGTTCCTATTCCTATTCAACAGCAAATGAGAAAGCCGCTGCAGAGAAGCCTGAGGAACAGGACTCAGAGCCTCTGCCCGTTTCCAGTCCGGAGCGGTGACTGAGGTGTATGCAGAAGGCAACAGTACATGATTTAAATTCTGAAAAGACCACGAAGCAGCAAAGTGACCCTGTCTCTCTCTAGCAGGCACACGTGAGAAAGAAAGAAGAAAAAGAGAGAGAGAGAGAAAACAACCAAGACAGGAGCTGGTATTTTTTTTTTTTTTTTTTGGAGAGGTTTTCGCTATAGGGTGTGTGCGCTTGCCAGAAAGACAGCGAGAGACAGAGAGATAGAAAGGGAGAAATCACCCCCCAGGGGGGATGACCATGCTGCAATCCCTTCTCCTCCATTCTCCTCTCGGGATCTTGGGTGCACACGCGCCCGGGGTGAGTTTAAGCCGCCGGGTCCAGGACTTGAACCGCGGTTGACTACATGGGAGTCCAGCGACATAGCCATTACACTAACCGCTAGTCCCAGGAACTGGTCTTTTGACCATACCTTCGGCTAAACTCTGATGAGCAATTCTAATTAGTTGTGGAGAGTTGAGCACACATGTTTTCTGATGGTGTTGTGCGTGTTGACTTTCCTACATTGTGTATGGCTCTGTACATGACATCTGCAGTCATACCCCATAACTACAAAAAATAAATTCTTTTAACTACAGAGGATATGAACACAAAAGAACAGAAAACCTACACTCTAGAATGCTGTTTCTCACCCCGAACTCAATTTTTGCACCTTAAGAATACTAGTCTACACCATGGACAAGCTGCTTAGTTCTGAAAGCTCACAGAAGCCTTATGCTACCCTGAGTCATTTCTTTGCTCACCGCACTCCTGTGATTGGCTGTCTTGCTGATGGAAGGGCCAGACGTGCAAGGGAAGTGAGAGACAGACAGACAGACAGACTCACCCTTACAATGGCGGTGCCCTGGACCCCCACCTGCGATTGAACATACTGGTGGTGTCATTCAGGTGCTGAGGACAGGTAGAGTTTCTTTCTTTTTTTTTTCCCCCCATAATTAGGGTGAACTGCTCAGGATGCTAAAGAATGGATTTTCAGTGGTGTCTTTTTTTTTTTTTTTTTTTCCCCATTAGCTTTTCTTGATTTGTAGAAATCTACTTAACTAGATCTTCGGTCTGTGTCATTATCTGAACTCAGTTCCAAAATAAGGGAGAGAGGACAGCCCTACCCGGTCCACTCAGCAGGCTCCAGGAGCCAGGCGCCCTTGTTAAGCTGTGGGATTTCAAGTCCTTCCTCCCCTGCCTTGGAGCGGTGTTCCCTGGCAGTGCTATCAGTCAGGACTGCAGTGGGAAAGAGTGCAGCAGAGGTGATCCAATGAGGGTTTCATGAAGCCGCTATCTGCAAGTGTAAGGAGGTTGTACGGGAGCTGAGGGGTAGTGCAGGACCCCAGTGCTAGGAGCTGGAGGAAAGAGGGGAGAATTGGCTTCCTGGAATGACATAGCCAGGGCCACTTCCTGAGGCTCTGTTTGATTTTGCTGAGGGGTGAGGCCGGTGTGAGACACATACAGAGGTGAGGCCGAAGGATTCAACTTCCCTCACTCCGTTTTCTGCCTCTGGTCTCCTGCCAGGCTCTCCCACCGGCACATGGAAGCCTGTCCACGTGGGTCAGTCCCTGTCCACGTGGATCAGCCCCTGTCCACGTGGGTCAGCCCCTGTCCACCGGGTCAGCCTTTGGGGCAGGAAGTAGAAGGGAGAGAATGGGGTGTGGATTTGAAGGGACACGTGGGACATGCTGAAACCACAGATGGCTCCGCCGTGAGTCACGGCTTTCTTGTCTGTCACGTGGGGCTAACACAGGCCCTGCTCTGTAGAGTGCGGCGGGAACTGAGCAAGGTACCAGATGGCGAGTGTGTGGCTGTTTCCCGGAGCACCACGCGCACCACAGCTTTCACCGCGACCCTCTCACACGGGGAGTTATCTACCTGAGGGGTCCGGATCGCCACGGTGGCCAGCAGCAGGGCGGGCCTACTGAATTCTCCCAGACCTCTTCTATCTTTTGCATTTATGTGAACACGTGAAGGACTCAAACGCAAAATTGAATGGCTAATTAGATCTAGCACAGTTTACACAGCTTATTATATTTCATTGGGAAGCCCTTGAAGAACATCTTGAAATCAACTTTCTTCCATCCATCACTTAACACATCATCGAGTCCTGTCTGTCTTATTATCAACCGCACATGTTCTCAGTGCTTTAAACCCCATCCTCTCCCTCCCGGCCGAGAAGTTGGTCAACCAGCCTCTAGACTTCCCCCTCCCTAAGCCGTTACTGTGGTCCTGACCCCCCTTACTTGGTCCTCGGGCTCAATTTACAGCCACCTCAGAGCCTTCTCTCAGTAGATATCCACACTTCCCATGACCTGGTCATTTCTTTTGTGTTCTGTCCCTCCTCTGGCCACTATTCACTGCCCGGCCTCATCGGTCACAAGCCGTGGTCCTGGTCGTCCTGAAACACATGACCTTAGCCCAGCGATTCTGGTCCCAGCCACCAACAGCAAAATCAACTGTGAGCGCTCATAAAGGCAAACCCTCAGGTTATTTTTTATTAAAAGAGAGATGTTTGCTATAAGGCATATGACCTCCCCGGAAAGACAGAGAGAGAACATGAGAAACCAGCCCCCAACCCCCGCTGCCCAGGGGGATGGCCACGCCACAATCCCTTCTCCTCCATTCTCCTCTCAAGATCTTGGGCATGCATGCGTGTGCGCCTGGCACCAGGTCCGGCACTTGAACCGTGGTCGGCCACGTAGGAGTCAAGCATGGTAATCATTATGCCATCTGCTGGCCCCCGGCTACTATTTAATCAGAGACTTGGAGCAGATGCCCAGCACTGTTTTAACAAGCCTTCTGGTGACTCTGCTGTACTCTCCGGGTCGGGAGCCATTGCCGTGTCACTTAGTCTTAGTTTTGTTCATCTTTGGAATGTAGGAAATAAATTCCTAGAAGTTCCTTTCTTCATCTTCGAGACTCATTTCTGGCATCAAAGACTCAAGGGCTGACTTCCTTACTTCTTTCAAGAGGACCCTGGTAGTTGTGGACTGGTAGGTAATTAATTGACTTTCGTTTCCATGAACCTAATTGTTTGTTAAATGACTCACATATTTGAAAAGAATGAACCCAAGTCTTTTGATGACTTTTTAGGGACTAGCATTGTACAAATACTTAGTCAGAAGGAATAATGTAGTTGTCAGGAGAAAGGAGGGAACTGTTATATAATCAGATTTCTCCTGAAAACATGCCAGACAATGACAAATAACTACTCCTCTTACTAATAACAGTTAATGATTCAAACTCAATCGAATCGGCCTCATTTTATAGACAAAGAAGCTGAAGGTCAGAGGAATTATGTAACTTGTTCAGGATTATAAACCTAGCAAGTAGCGGAGTCAGAATTGGAACTCAGGCCTGTCTGAATTCAAGCATTATATTACCTGTGAAACACAGCGAAAGCAATTGCCTGTGTATTTCCTCAAAGATTTCCTTTTGATTCAGGCAAAGGAGGGAAAGAAAGGAGACACCTGCTCTCTAAGGGGCAATGACGTACATCTGGCGGGGCACTAGGGAAATGGCAGAATTTGTATACATGGGCTCGCCTCAGTTCTCTCCCAGTGTCAAGATCAAATAGTTCATGCAACTGATGTGGTTCAAGGTTTGCTACAAATCATTATAGATTTTTTTTATGGGGTCAGCAGGTCGCCTGGTGGTTAATGCGCTAGATTCCCTCATGATCAATCATAGTTTGAGTCCTGGACCTGGAGACTTGAAAACCACATTGGGGGTGTGTGCATGTGTGCCTAAAATACTGAGAGGAGACTGGAGGAGAATGGACCAGGCATGGTCATTCCCCTAGGGGATAATTTCTCACTTTCCTTCTCTCTGTCTCTATCCAGTGAGTTCATGCGCACTATGGCAGAAAAAAAATATAACAGATTTTATCATTTTTTAATACGTTGATAAGGATTCAGGGTTATCTGTCATAATACTACTCTCAGATACTAGTATTCTTATAATTATCTTTGTTTTTTTGTTATAGGGTATGCGTGCTTACCAGAGACAGAGAGAAACAGTGAGAGGGAAAGTGAGAAATCACCTCCTGGGGGAATGGCCGCACTGCAATCTCTTCTCCATTCTCCTCCTGGGATTTTGGGCATGTGTGCACACATACCCGGAGTGATTCTCAAGCTCCCAGGTCTGGGATTCAAACCGCAGTTGGCCATATGGGAGTGCAGTGCTTTAACCACCATGCCACCTGCTGGCCCTACTAGTATTAGTATGTTTTTTTAAGTTTATTTCTTTCATGAGAGTGACAGAAAGAGAGAGAGGCAAGCACCCTCAACAGGGTCTCACGCCATGACTACCTCCAGCCAACCAGATGATGGATGTGCGTGCCAGGCATGCACAAGTCAACTGAGGAACTGAACCCATGACCTTCTGTTACCGTTACACCATGAGCCAGTTGATACTGGTGTGTTTTGTTTTTGTCATAGAATGTGCGCATTCACTAGAGAGAGAGAGAGAGAGAGAGAGAGAGAGAGAGAGAGAGAGAAAGAAGGTGAGAAATGACCCTTCCCACCCCGGGGAATGGCCATGCTGGAATCCCTTGTGGTATCTTAGTGTGCTTTTGTAAAGGGAAGAATAGGTGACATGGGAACACAGGGGTGCGGGAGTGACCAGGCCCACACTCGCAGTGAGACGTGGGTTCTTGTCCTACACTCAGGAAGAATTAGAGTCGTGGACGCTCAGAGTAGGGATAGCAAAGCAGGGAATTTGTTAATGAAACCAAGCAGGGACTCCCGTAAGGTTCTTGAAATATAAGGTCCATTTATATTGCAATGGCCCAGGGTAAGGGGTAAGATTTTAGACTTTGGTTAGAATAATTGTTAGGCTAGAGGCCTGGGCAGCTTGGACGTGGGGGTTGGCAGGCCCAGTTAGCTCATACAACCCGGATCTAGTCTGTCATCAGACCTGAATGCACTCGGATCTAACCTGGATGTAACACACGGGGCTCTACTCTGCACACGGCACCAGACTTTACGTGGCACATTAGTCTGCTCTCCCCCTAAACCTTTACCACACATGGACTATTTCTACCTCTAAGACACTCCCCCTCCCTCTACCCTTATAAAAACTGCTAAACCCCGCCCCAGCGCACACCTTCTCTGGCCGGTCTTCCCCTCTTTCTCTTTCAGACCAGCGAACCTCGCCTGGGAGCGCTCCCAATAAAGGCTCTACATTTCTATTTTCTCGTGTGGTCAGCCTCTTCCTTACAATAATGAAACAACATGGACCATGAACAAGGGCCATTGAACCTCCAAAACTCTCACTTAAAGGAAAGGTCAGGTTTTCATTTCACTACGTCAGATGTTCTGTAGGCTGGGAACTGCTGGCTGAGAGCTCAGAGACCCAGGCTGAATGGCTCCAATCCAGAATTCCCACAAGATGATCATGTCCTCTTGAACCAATCCCTGGATTGATCATGTGCCTGAGACCTCTGCCCCTACTTTTGCCCTTGAAAACACATGTAGGGAACACCTCGGGGAGACCCGGTCTTTTCAGCAGGAGTTGCCCGCTCTCCTGGCTTTGCGCTTTGCAATAAAGCTGTCCTTTCCTTCATCACACCATGTGCTTGTGGTTTGGTTTTATAGCGCTTGGGTGAGCGAACCTGATTTGAGTTTGGTAACATTAACAAAGCAGGAAGTTGATTAAAGCAGAGGGAAGGAAAAACAGAGCTCCCAAGAAGGGAGAGGTCCCGGGAGATGGGTTGCTGAGGAAGGACTGTGGCGAGGGGTTTTTATTTGGGTCAGGAAGGTCTTTGTCCAGACTTGTCCTGGGTGGGACTCCCGCATGCAGTTCCCTCCCGGTGGGGAGGAGCACTCGCTGGATGGTCCAATTATTCTCCTAATTTGAGTGGGTACCCAGGTCAGGAGATTCTTTGTCTAGAAGCTTTGGGCCGTGAAAACCATTATCTCATCTTTTTCCTAGAATGTGTGGGGCCTGGGAATAGCCCTTGTTTTAGGTCTAGGTCAGGCTGCCTAGGTCAGTCACTGAGCCACACTGCCTCCATCTTAAAACTTAGCCTCTTTGTGATTTCATTCTGGGCCCGTACCCTATCTATATTTTTAGGATCCCTGTCTCCTACCTCAGCGAGACTGGCAATATAGCTACAAGGCAAAGAAGTGTGCCAAAAGCACAACGTATTTTGTTTGCGTGGGAGCATCATTTATATCAGGTATATTCCAGCAAGAGAAAAATGCCGTGCCGTATGACGGCAGAGCTGGTGGAGATTACACGGGGTGGGCCAGGAGTTATCAGGGTTACTGGGAAAGCGTCTCCCAATTTTATTTCTCAGTAAGTCAAGCAGATTTTCCTGAAGGGTATTCTCTGGTCCAGAAATGGCACGGCTCAACCTTCTTGGTGCCCTGGACACAGTGAGAAGAGAAAGTGATCTATCACATTGACAAAGTAATCACTTTAAAGTTTCAATATTTGCCTGCCTTTCCAAAGAAGATGCCCCTGTTGCCAGGACAACAGCCGATGTTTTTGTTTCTAAGCTCCGTTAGCTCGGTTGGAGCCCTAATCTCCACAAAGTAAGAGCCGCTATTCATTTTATGGGGTCGCATTAACGATAACCACCAGCATATTCAATAAGGCGCGCAATTACCAGTCCATTAGCTATTTGACTAAAGAATTCCGTTACGGCATTTCTTTGGGAAACATGATTATTATGGTCTTTTCCTTCTGTACTGAAAGATCGTGTCCTAAACTAAGTGAGCTTCCAAATCTCTTTATTCATTTTTCTGCATGTACTTCACATAGACTACCTTCACGATTCACTTTTAGATAGTTTATTAACGACCTTAATCTCGCCTCTGGATGAAAAGCAAGAGCAATGATGGCCCGTCGATGAGATGGTGACTGTAATTAAGGAGGGGGACAGTGTCAGCACTTCTTAACGGATCTCAGCGTGAGCGATCACTGGAGGGAACAACGTGTAAATAAGAAGGGAATGGGATGACAGGACAAGAGGACTTGCATCTCTGAGAAGGCGTGAGAATAAAGGTGGAAGACGCAATGGCCATAATTACTCTAGGAGATATTTTTAATTAAACAAAAAAAGGGCTGGGGCAGGCTTTGCAAGTCACCTTCCTGTTTGCCATTCCAGAGGTTTTTCTTTTTCTTTCTTTTTTTTTTTTTCTTTTGAGAGAGTTTTTTGCTATAGGGCATGTGCACTTGCCAGGAAGACAGAGAGACAGAGAGACAGAAAGCGAGAAATCACCCCCCAGGGGGGATGGCCACACCGCAGTCCCTTCTCCCCCATTCTCCTCTTGGGATCTTGGGCACGCACACACACGCGCCCAGTGTGAGTTTTAAGCCACCGGGTCTGGGATGCGAACCGCGGTTGACTACGTGGGAGTCCAGCAACATAGCCATTATGCTAACTGCTGGTACCGCCATTCCAGGGGCTTTTCACCAGACAGGTCTTCCCTAAATAAAATTCCACTTCTTTCTGCTTTAATTAGATCTCGCGGACCGACGGAGGGGATTCTCTGTGGACTGACCTAGGCCTCCTCCTGTCAGCTCAGCGACGTCAGAGAACCCAGAGGCCGGAGCCTCGCTGGCGCGGTTTGCTCTGAATTACGGCTTCAGCTTCCCAGAGGAGTGAGCTGGGAGGTTATGTAACCTGTCTCACCCTGCTCGTCTGTGAAATGGGCGTAGTGAATATTCCTACACCCCAAGGTTACTGGGAGTCAATGCACATTGAGCGAGTCGATGTTTGTCATGTGGTATACACTATTAAAATGCTTGTTATTGTCGCCAGTTATCAGATGGCCTTTGAGTTTTTCCAAGTGAGGTTTTGTTTTGTTTTTGTTTTTGTTTTTGTTTTTGTTTTTGTTTTTGTTTTGCCATAGAGCACATGTACTAGCTGAAGAGAGTGAGAGGGGAAGTGAGAAGCCTCCACCCCACTGGGGGAGTGGCCGTGCCTTAATCCACCCTCCTCCGTTGTCCTTTACTCTCCTCTGGGAATTTGGAGCATGTACACGAATGCACCCAGCATGATTTGCAAGCCACCAGATCAGGGGCTCGAATCACGGTTAACCATGTGGATGCGGTTGGCCTTAACGCCACATCACCTGCTGGCCCCTCAAGTGTTTTTAAGGATCTCTCATTTGGGGGCCAGAAGATGACAGTAGTTACGTTGCCGGGCTCCCACATAGCTGAACACCGTGGCTTGAAGGTCACTCCGGGAGCGTGTGTGTGGTGCCCAGGATCCTCAGAAGAGAATGGAGGAAAAGGGATTGCAGCGTGGCCATGCCCCCTGGGGTGATTCTCACATTCTCTCGCACTGTCTCTTCTTTCTCTGTGGAGAGTGCACGCACTCTAAGGCAGAAACCTCTTAAAACAGACAAAGAAAAATTCTTTTGGGGGCCATAATGGTTAAGGTGCTAGATGTTCACATGGCTGACCACGGTGTGAGGCCTACACCCAGTGGCTTGAAAATCACGCTGGGTATGTGTGCATGTGCGAACAACATCCTCCAAGTGGAGGAGAAGTGCTGCAGTGTGCCATCCCCCCTGCAGGATGATCTCTTGCTTTCCGTCTCTCTCTCTCTCCAGTGAGTGCATGCACCCTATGGCAAAAAGCTAAAAAATAAAAATAAAAAACAGACCAAAAACTCTCATGTGGGACCAGCAGTTAATGGCTATGTTGCTGGACTCCCATGTAATTGATCATGGTTTGTGTCCTGGGCTCGGTGGCTTAAACTCAAGCCAGGCACGTGTGCGTGTGTGCCCAAGATCCCGAGAGGAGAATGGAGGAGAAGGGATTGCGGCGTGACCATCCGCCCTGGGGGGTGATTTCTCCCTTTCTGTCTTTCTGTCTCTCCTGTCTTTCTGGTGTGCACATGCACCCTATAGCAAAAACCTTCCCCCAAAACAAAACAAAAAAAGCAAAAAAAAAAAAAAACCCTCATGTTTCATTTTAAATAAAAATAACGTGCCAACACAGTGAGGACGTGAATAATAAGGAATTGGCTGTGGAATGCAGAGGCAGCTGTGCTCAGGACCGTCTTAGCTCTTCTTCCAGAGTGCTCTCACGCAGCCTTCAAACCCAGAGAAATGAAAGACCATCGTACACACAAGTCCCATTCTCTCACATGTGAAATATGGTAGTTTGGGGCTGGCAGGTGGCGTGGTGGTTAAAGGCACTGGACTCCCAAGTGGCTGACCACAGTTCAAGTCCTGGACCTGGCGGCTTGCTTTCTCACTTCCCCTCTCTCTCTGTTCCTCTCTGGTCAAATTAAAATAAAATAAATAAAGAAAGATATAATAAAATAATTCTCTCTCTCTCTCTCTCTCTCTCTCTCTCTCTCTAGTGGTTAACGCTGAACACAATGCTCTGGCCAGACTGTCCAGCGGTCAGGAGTGCTCGAGCGTCTCTGTGGGCCTGACCCACTGCTCCCCTGAGGCCCACTGTAGCTTCCTCTGGGGTTTAGTGTTGAGCTGTGCTTGTGGGTGTGCCCCGGGCAGCGGGTACTCATCTGCCCTGATTTCCCAGAGAGGGACCGACTTTGCTCCTTGCCCCTCCCAAATTCCTTAGTGACATCAAGAGTCCCTAAAGTGTTTTCCAGGAGCAGAGAAAACTGGCAGCTCCTCATGTGAGTACCTTACATGGAGAATAATTGGACACTGGCTCCGAGTAACTGGGAACTTGGACTTCATAAAGCAGAACCGATAAGCTATCTGAAAAAAATTAAAACTGGTCACTTGATACATTTTATTACTCATTATTTCAGAAAATAGTGCACTTTCACATTTTAGCTTAGTGGATGCTGAAAAATAATTAAAAACCTATCTAACCTATGACATTTCTTACTGAGAATATTAGACTTAAATTTCTTAAAGAGCTAGGCTTGTCATTTCTGTCTCTCATACAACCAATGGAAACAAAACCCATGCTAAACAAATATTAGCAAGTGTCTTCGTCATTCACATGTCACGGGGTGAAGCACATGAGTTGGCAGGGCTGGATGGTGGCACAGTGATGAAATCTGACACTCAGCCAGAGTGGCTTCTAGGTCCTGTCTGGAGCCCCCCCCCCCCCCCCCCCCCCCCCCCCCCCCCCCCCGTATGTCTGTCCACAGTTCAGGGCTGGCTAAAACCGAGGGTGGATCTTGGGATCCATACCCTATTGGGGTATTCTCTCTCTCTGTATTTTTCACTCATGAAAGAAAGAATTTAATTTAAAAAAGCATGAGAAACAGTGCAATCAAGGAAAGAATGGGAAAATATATTCAAAATATTAAGTGAAAAACAATCTCAATCAAGAATACTATGTGGAACCAGCAGTTAGCGTAATGGCTATGTCGCTGGACTCCCACGTAGTCGACCGCGGTTCGAGTCCCGGACCCGGTGGCTTAAACTCACGCCGGGCGCGTTTGCGTGCGTGCCCAAGATCCCGGGAGGAGAATGGAGGAGAAGGGATTGCGGCGTGGCCATCCCCCCTGGGGGGTGATTTCTCGCTTTCTATCTCTCTGTCTCTCTCTGTCTGTCTGGCGAGCGCACGCGCCCTGTATTAAAAACCTCTCCAAAAAAAAAAAAAAAAAAAAAAAAAGAATACTTTACCCAGCAAGATTACCCTTCATATGGGAAGAAAATTCAAGAACATTCTCAGATAAACAAAACCTGAAAGAATTTACCAACACCCGACCAGCTCTACAAGTTCTGAATGGAGTGCTGTACCAGGAAAACTAAAGACAGACACACAGAAATAAGAACAAAAAACAACCAGGAAAAAGGCCAACTTAATGGTAGGGACAAGTCTGGAGTCGAATGGAAAGATTGGACCACAACAGAAGAGAGATTAATTATGTGAGACTGAGCTGGTAAAATAGAATTTTATGACTTCTGACTAAAACTTTACTGGTTTTCTTCTTTGCTTTGTTTTCCAGATTTAAGGAGTTTTGTCTTCTCTTGAGCCGTTGATAGATTGACCTACCTACAGTTTGAACAGAATCATAACCTTTTTCCTGGCTTTAAATCTTAAGCAAATTTCTCTTAACATTTTTTGATTTTGGTTTATTAAAGCTAAGTTCTTGAAATTGCAAAATATATTAAAAATACGTATTTAATGACCTCAGTAAGCTATTATAGCCCCAGCGAGGTGCTACTTTATAGAATGTTCATTCTACTCACTGAGGTTTATCCCTAAATTCAGACATGTGTTCACAGATAAGTATATATCAGCTGAACTTGCTATTCAAAGTATTTAGATTAATTAATATATTGTGTGGATCAATAAAATGGGGGGATGGGGGGACAAGCAGGTGATGCAGTGGTTAAAGAGCTAGACTGTCACACGGCCACCTATAGATTGAATCCCAGACCTGATGGCTTGAAAATCATGCCCGGCACATGTGTATGTATGCCCAAAATCCCAGGAGGAGGAAAGAGAAGGGATTGTGGCATGGCCATCTTTCCGGGAGGTGATTCCTCACTTTCTTTCTCTGTCTCTCTCCTTATCAGCAAGCACATGTGCCCTAATGCAAAAGCTTTCAAAAAAAAAAAAAAAAAGCTCGAGTTGAAGATAAAGTTCAAGACCCCAGAGCATGACTTCTGCCCTTCTACACGGCCATGAGGCTGGTGTTTCTGCAGGAGAGCTTGGGTCTACAGTCTGCAGAGAATAGGTGGTGAGCGGGTGTCTGTCAGCATCCCAGCAAGGGGCAGAGCAGAGAGCTGGTGTACGTTCTTCCGAGAGAGCACCACGGACCTGAAGGAGACGGAGGAGCAGGGGAGGCCAGGCCAATGCGCCAGGCCGCCGAGCTTCCCGGGTGGGCACAGCTCCAGGTGGGGAGGACCCGAAGCCAAGGCGGGCCTCAGGTCAGGCAGTGCCAACCCCAGTAATCACTAGCCAACACGCCTGATGGGCAGGGAGGAGAGGGTGTGAGAGTACAGTCCCGTCCTCCGTTTCTGCCCCTTCCCTCTAGGCCCAAATTACTTTTGGGAAAAAGAGAAAAGAGGAAGAAAGCTCCACCGTCACCACGGGCCCCACACAATCACCACACACACACACACATATATATATATATATATATATGTGTTTTTTGAGAGGTTTTCACTATAGGGCGTGTGCGCTCACCAGACAGACAGAAAGACAGAGAGACAGAAAGCTAGAAATCATCCCCCCAGGGGGAATGGCCACGCCGCAATCCCTTCTCCTTCATTCTCCTCTCGGGATCTTGGGCACGCATGCACATGCACCTGGCATGAGTTTTAAGCCACTGGGTCTGGGACTCGAACTGTGGTTAGCTACATGGGAGTTCAGCGAAATAGCCATTACGCTAACTGCTGATCCCACCACTACACACATTTGCTGCTTCTTTTATTGGAAAAATAACCTGCAACATGATAATCGATGCTGTGGGGCCGAAACGCAGGAAGAGAACACCAGCTCTCTGAACCGCCAGATTCTGAGGCTGATCTGCAAGGGAAATGAGGAATGCTGTCTCATTATCTTTTTCGAAAAAAGGCTAGGTTCTATGTGGATTTCCTGCGGCTTTCCCAGTTACACGGCCCATTTAAACAAGTGTGTGGAGTTTGTGGTTCTTTGGCGAAGGGTTGGAGGCTGGGAGGGCGGGCTTGGTGGAGAAGGAGAAGAAAAGGCAGGGGACTAACATCGCCTGGTGCCACTGAAGGCCACCGAGTGCCTGGAGGCCTGCCGTGTCCTTGAGAAGCTGATCCCCAGGCCCTGCTGGGCTGCGCTGCTAGGTAGGATTATGCACATGTTGCAGAGGAGAGGAGTAAAGCACTGACAATTTTTAAATGATTTTTAATTTTTTTCCCTTCTATTTTTTGCTATAGGGTGCATGCACTTACTGGAGAGACAGAGAGAAAGAAAGACAGAGAGAGATCATGAGAAATCACTCCCCAGAGGTGGATGGCCACCCCTCAATTCCTTCTCCTTCTGTTCTCAGGATTTTCAGCACACATGTACATGCAACTAGCATGTTTTTTTCAAGCCTCCGGGTATAGGACTTGAACCACACAGCCAGCCATGTGAGACCCAGCCACCTTAACCACCATGCCACCAGTTGCTCCAGCACTGACAATTTAAATGATTGCCCAGATTCTTTGTCTATTTTGATGCCATGAAAGGAAAGGTACTTTTTAAAGAGAAATATTTATTTGATATTATTGATGATGATGATGATGATTAATTTGCTATAGGGCACGTGTGCTCACCAGAGAGAGACAGAGAGAAAGTGAGAAAGCAAGCCACCAGGCCCAGAACTCGAACCCACAGTCAGTCATATGGGAGTACGGTGCCTCAATCACCACACCACCTGCTGTCCCCAGGAAAGGCACTCTTTCTTTCTAATGCTCCGTGGTTCTGGATTCAGCTCCTTACCCAGTGGAGCCACGGAAATCTCTCAAGGAGGAGGACAACTGCCCATCAGCTTGGCTCCTGCCTGGCTCCCCTTTCATGACTTCAGAGACCCGCCCCCTTGCAGCCCAAGGTCAGGACTAGGTTCATACCCGCCCCTTGGAGGAAACATTTCCCACTGATCACTGTGTGGGTGCATCAGTGCAGCCCATTGGAAACACGCTCTGGCTCCTCAGAGAGGACCCAGGCAGAAACAGGCATTCTGACCTGATTCCAGATCGGCCAAGGCTCGGATGTGCTGGCCCACTCCGCCACTGTACCTTTTATCCCTTCATTCTTTCTCTTGCTCTCATCAAACAGGCTCAGAAAAATTTAGAATCTGCTTGCAAAAGTGGGAAGGACCGTCCCTGATACTAACTAATGACCGACCTGCTGTGTAGATGGACTCCAGGTGATGGGAATGCCTCCCACGGCCAACAATGGAATAAATTGCCTTTTGATCGCTCCACTGAGAACACATGCATGTAAATCCAATCCGTGGTGGCCCGCTGCTGCAGCTAATCCACCGTGCATGGTGGCTAATTTTATCAAGTGAAATACAAGAAAAAGAAAGATGCTCGTAGTTAAAATGCAGGATGATGGCTTTGACCTGGACGCAGAGCCCCGGCAGCCCAGAGCTGAGCAAGGCAGATCGGCCGGGTTCTTCCAGGCAGTGCTGGAGGACGGAGGGCCCGGGCTGGTGCCAAGCAGCTGCGGAAAAGCAAGACGGCATCCATTCCGCGCATCCCGGGGAAAGTGAAACACAGATCGCGCTTGACTTTGAGGTAGCCTTGCTCCTGGATTGACAGGGTGACTGTGCTGGGAAAGTTGACATTTCTTTAACCAAAATCCACTGCCACCGGAAATTCGAAGCTTATCAGAATACTAAGTCCCTTTTCTGTTTAGAGTTGCAAACTCAGTCTTTCTAGACCAAGCAAGTTAAATAAGGATAAATGGAATGATGGGGCCCATTGCTAACTGGGGAGACCAATTCCGATACATTCCTGCCCCTGAAACTGTGTGCCAATATTTACTGATCGGGCATGTAGTCTTCATTGGAGCCGATCTTCTCCCATGCATAGCCTGTGCTTACAAAAAGACATGTAAAAGCAAAATTAGTTCTGGGACCAGCAGTTAGCATAATGGCTATGTCTCTGGACTCCCACGTAGTCGACCGTGGTTCAAATCCCGGACCCGGTGGCTTAAACTCATGCTGGGCGCGTGTGCGTGAGTGCCCAAGATCCCGAGAGGAGAATGGAGGAGAAGGGATTGCGGCGTGGCCATCCCCCCTGGGGGGTGATTTCTCGCTTTCTATTTCTCTGTCTGTCTGTCTGGCGAGCGCACGCGCCCTATAGCAAAAACCTCTTCAAAAAAAAAAAGTTAGTTCTAATGATTAAAACCTGGAACTAACCCAAAACATCCACTTATAGGCAAATAAATGATTTAAAGGCAATACATTTATGCAGTGGACTATTATACAGCAATGAAGAAGAATGAACTATGGACACAGTCAACAAATGAATGACTCTCAGAGGCATTTTACATATTCAAAAGAAAACTGGGGCAAAAGCCTCCAAAATGTGATTTCATTGATGTCAACTTCAGCACAGCAAAGCCAACAGAGGATGAAGACAGGGCTGTGGGTATTTCTTGGGGCGGAGCCTCATCTGGAAGTGTGGCAAGGGGTCCTCTGGGGTACTGCACAGACTCAATACCTTGACTTGGGGGAGGCAGTCATGTGGATACACACATTTGTAAAATGCAGTGAGCACTTTTAGATCCCCTTAATATCCACCTTCCTGATTTCGTAAACACTAGCTAACTTTCATGTCTCCCTGTGTGGGCCAGTTTTGAGTATTTATTAAACAGAGTCTGCATAAGAACCACACATGCTAACCTCAGATTCCTGTGCCTCGTGAATAGTGGAAGTTGATCAGCTGCTCCTCTTATGTTACCCTCACCCTCCCACGTTCCTCTACAACAGTTTGCTTTACACAAAGTTATTTCTACCTGTCCTTGCATATCTGTTTGTCTTTCATATCTCTCATTTCTTTTTAAAAATTCTCTATTTTATTTTACTAATTGCTATTATTATCTCTAACTTGCGATAGGGCATGTGATTCACCAGAGAGAGAGAAAATAGAGAAGGACAGTGAAAAAGCAAGCTTCCAGGTCTGGGACTAGAACCCTGTTAGACCGTGTAGGAGTCCAGCACCTTAACCACTACACTATCTGCTGACCCCAGTATCTACCATTGCTCCCATGGCTTTGAGGTTTTGTTTTGTTTTGTTTTGTTTTCCTGCATTATATAAATGTGCTATTGTATTTTCTTTTATATATTAAAAATGAACTACATATTTTTGATCGAGTTATTTATAGCAACTTAAAATCTAAACTATAAACTTTAATTATTCTCTATATGAATACTATGACACAGTATTACTCACTGCTATGTTATTTTAGAAAAAATACTCATAAAACAGTAAACATATATAAAAATCTCAATTCTTATTCATCAACCATGTCCTCCTGAATTTTTGAGAGAATTTTGCTATAGGGCATGCGCACTTGCCAGAGAAACAGAAAGCGAGAAATCACCCTTTGTGGGGATGGCCACACCACAATCCCTTCTCCGTTCTCCTCTCATGATTTTTGGGCACACAAGCACAAAGACCCAGCGTAAGTTTTAAGTCTTGGAATCTGGGACTTGAACCGCGGTCAACTACGTGGAAACCCGACAACATAACCATTACACCATCTGGTCCATCCCACCCTCTTTTTTTTAGGTCTTCCTGAATATTTGAAGCTAGACACTATGTGGAGGTGTGGAGGTCTATTACAATAGTAAAACATTTTGTAACGTTAATAAGTCCTTCATTAATCATGTATGTGTGGCTGCGTCCGTCTATCTGTCTATATCCGTCTATCATCTCTCTCCTTTATTCTTCTTGCCTGCTTATGCAATCGTATTTTAACATTTTGGAGGTACTGTTTTTACCTTTGAAGTTTCCTAAAATATTGATGAGACCTGTACTTGGTGTTTGATTGAATTAATTTAAAGTACTGAAGCTTCATTATATTAATTAGGATGTATTTATTTTTCCATTTTTTTTTTCTCAGTCAGAATATTTACTTTCTTGGAGTTTCCAAAGACCTGACCCATAATTCTGCAATGGCACTTACTTCATTGTTCATTGCAGGGTCAGTACTTGGCAATTTCTCTCCGTCGGCAGGGAGTGACTTCCTAGAGAATATGGGGTACCGTTTATTTTTCTGATTTTTTCAACTTTCTGTATACATGTTCCTGGCATGTATTATGTACACAGTAAGTGTTGAGACATATTTATTACACTTATTGATCTTTTCCATTATCCTTTCCATTAGAATTTTATTTGTTCCAACAACCTGCCTCGTGTGTTTCTAATCAAGGTGATACAAGTGTTCATGATATCACTTTCCAGATGTTAAAGTTATAACTTTTGTCATTTAATATTCTAGCTATGGCGATAGGTTGCTACCACATGGGAATCCAAATCTATTTATGCCCTTTCTTATTAAGGAAATTTTGTTTTGGAGAAATTTTTGTATTCCTTTTCTAAATGTTTAGTATACTATTACTTCATGGGGGAAAAAAAGGCATTTTCGCCATTTCAGTACTTACACTTTTTACATCTTTTACTTTCTGAATAGCTCATACCACTGTTTATAGTGTAGCAGCAATATACAGAGTTTATAAAGAAACAGGCTTTTCGGAAAGAAATGACTCCAGCGTAGCTTTGAATACCATGGTAGAGAAACAGCGTGCTATGAAATGCGGATCCTGAGAACAGTCAGAAAAGCAGGCGTGTGGAGCCAGCGGGATTTCCCCGGGCTTCTCCAGGACTAAGCACTGCCCGAGAAGACGCCTTTCACCTTTGTTTTACCTGGCTGGTGTACAAGGACAGAGACACGGTCTCTCACTACATCCATACAGACAAGTGGATCCAAAGGAAACTATGTTAACATTCAGACTCCATACTCTATAAAAAACTTGAGCAAATTTATTTAAATTCTTTCATTGCTGGGGCCAGTAGGTGGTGTGGTGGTTAAGGCCCTGGACTCCACATGGCCCACTATGGATCGAATCCCAGACCTAGCGGCTTGCTTTCTCACTTTCCTTCTCTCATTCTCTTTCTCTTGCTCTCTGGTGAGTGCACATACCCTATAGCAAATTAAGTAATAATAATAATAAATGAAATTAAATAAATAATTATTTAAGAAATTCTTTCCGTGCCATTGATAAAGCAGGGATAATACTTCATTTATAGATGTTACTGCTCCATTGCTAGCTGCTAAATAAGTGTTAACTTTGTTTTCCTTCTTAATACATTGAGAGACATAAGTATGTTTGTTCTACTTTATAAATATTGAGTCTATTAAATATGTTAATTATACAAGTGATAGATTTATGTAACCCATTTTCAAGTGACTTTTTCCTTACAAGGCTATAAATACTTTGCAGGCAGGGAATGTGTCTATTCTGTCTAATGCTATATTTTCATTGCTTTTCTTAGTGCTTATCTTAGACACTTAAGAAAATTTTGCAGAAGAAATATGAGTATTAAATAATGAATTAACAATGCTTCCCAGAGACCAAAAGGAGGAATTTAAAGTACTACTATATAATTTAATAGAACTAAATCCATGTGTTTTGTATCACAGCAAAGTTAAAAGAATTAGTAACTAATACATTTTTTTAAAAAAAAAAACCTAGTAGACCTATTAACAAATGTGTACAAGAAAATGTTATGTTTAATGCTGAAGAAGATGAATATGAGTATATTCTTAATTTGATTATTGCATATGGTATGTGTGCCTTAAAAACCATTCTGTAGTCTATGAAGATTGATTATATGTAATAAATACACTGTAATTTCTCTAGTCAGACTGCATCTGAAATATATTGTCCAATTCTTTGGTGCCAGATTTTAAGAAAGCCATTGAAGGAAAAAAAAGCATTTATGAAAGAAGAGAATCTATTAATAACATGGTTTACTTCAATCCATTTTGAATTTGAAGGTACTTCAAATTTTGGAGGAATTAGAAAATTGAGCTCAGGGACCAGCAGGGTGCATAGTGGTTAAGGTGCTAGACTCCCATATGACCGGCCGTGGTTCAAGTCCAGGACCTGGTAGCTTGAAAATCACTCTGGACACGTATGAGTGGATGCCCAAGATCCCAGGAGGAGAATGAAGGAGAATTAACTGTGGCATGTTCATTCCTGCTTAGGGGGTGATTTCTGACTTGCTCTGTCTCTCTGTTTCTCTGGCAAGTGCACATGTCCTATGGCAAAAGTGTCTCAAAAAAAGAAAAGAAAATTGAGCTACGAAGAGGAGATATTGTGAAAGATCAAATGACCTCTTATCTAATGAAGATTGCTAAAAGGTGGGTGAGGGCATCCAAACATTTAATGGTGGTACATGAAAGACTGAAGAGTTTAGACTTTATTTTGTGGCTCATGGTGGGAAACTAGAAAAATGTAAAAGTGAGTGATTCCTCTTGTCCTCGGGTTCTTCATATGTAAATTTTGGGGGCTAGTCTTCCATCTTCACAAAGAACTTTTCTATTTATAAAACGCTGTGAGTTTGGGACTAGCAGGTGACATAGAAGTTAAGGCGTTGGACTTCCACATGGCTGACTGCAGTTCGAGTTCCGGACCTGGTGGATGGAAAATCATGCCGGACATCTGTGCCCGCGTGCCCCAAATCCCAGAAGAATGCAGGAAAAAGGATTGAGGTGCAGCCATCCCCCCCTTCGGGTAGTTTCTCACTTTCCCTCTCTCTATCTCTCTCTGGTGAGCACACTGCCCTATGGCAAAACCTTTAGAAACAATGCTACGAGTATAGAGATTTATCTAGTGGGGTACGATGGAACGTTTTCGCTTCTCATGAAGATGATTAAATCTGCAGGGATGGGAATAGCTCAGAAGCTGGACTGGCTAGTACCTTGTGGTCTAGCTGAAGTAGTAGTAGTAGGAGAGAGAGAGAAGGACATAGGTGGGGGCATTTTAAAAGCGACCATGTTGAGTCTTCAAGTAACTGACAGTGGAGGATACAAGAGAGAACACACTTAATGATGATTTCAAATTTCACTAAGAACCTGGAAGTACCTGGAGGGCAGTGGCTATGTATTTTTATCATTTAATTTTTGGAAGGAAGTGGAATCATGCAAGGTACTTTGACAGGTGCTCAATGACCGTTTTCTACTAAAAGGTGGATTGAGAATGGGGGATGTCGCGGCCACAGAATGCATGCCCAGCATGTTCAGGAATGAAGGGAGAATGTCAGCTGTGCGTGTAGCGATAGCAAAACACATCCACAGCTTAAAGATGTTGGATGAGGGACCAGCAGTTAGCGTAATGGCTATGTCGCTGGACTCCCATGTAATCGACTGCGGTTCGAGTCCTGGACCCGGTGGCTTAAACTCACGTCGAGCGCGTGTGCGTGTGTGCCCAAGATCCCGAGAGGAGAATGGAGGAGAAGGGATTGCGGCGTGGCCATCCCCCCCTGGGGGGTGATTTCTCGCTTTCTGTCTCTCTATTTCTCTCTGTCTTTCTGGCAAACACATGCGCCCTATAGCAAAAACCTCTCCAAAAAAAAAAAAAGAAAGAAAGAAAGAAAAAGAAAAAAAAAGAAAAAGAAAAAGAAAAGAAAAAGAAAAAGAAAGATGTTGGATGAAGGGGGAATTCTTTCTCCTTTTCAAATGCTCTGAATTAGGGTAACAAGTTTAAGATAGCCATTTGCCATCAGTAAAGTTTTCCAAAGCAGAAAAAGCAATGGGAGATTTTCTAAAAGAGATAGAAAATGGGCTTCTTTTAAAATAAATAAATAAATAAAGATGAAGTCACGGTAATGAAATAGAACATTTGCTTTTGAACTTGAGGGAAACAGCAAACTTTAAATGCTGGAGTTGCTGCCATGTCTGAGAGTGAGAAAGCACGCATTATGCATTAGAAATCTGTTTTATGAAGTTCTTATGAACAACCGTATAGTTTGTATTCAAAATAATTCATCACCTCCTGAAGAAGTCTTCTGTTAAAACGAGTGAAGAGCAAGTTCCATGGTTAAATTTCTCTTATTATTTTCTGTCACACTTCAAGCAATATTTCATAGCAACCACTAGGTTTCACAATGTGAAGATTTCAGAGAACATATAAGAGCGGAATTCATTTTTTACAAGTAAATTACTATTTTTCTTTTTAGTTTACTAAAGGGCATATACACTGGCCAGAGAGAGACAAAGAGAGGGAAAGTGAGAAATCACTCCATTTCCAGGAGGGATGGTCACACTGCAATCTCTTCCATTTCATTCTCCTCAGGATTTTGAGCACACAGATTTTGGGCCCGATGTGTTTTTCAAGCTGCCAGGTCTGGGACTCGAACTTTGTAGTGGGCCATGTAGGATTCAGCTTCCTTAACTGTCATGCCACCTAGCCTGGCTCCATAAACTAATGATATTAAATGCAATTTATTGATTGGTTAGTAAATATTTTATTTGAGGTTTATAGACTATGAGGGTATAATAAACATACTATTTATAAATTTTTAAGCCATAGTTTATTTAAGTACCATAAAATATAATTAATATGTAATTTCTAGGGACTAGCAGATGGTGTAGTGGTTAAAGTGCTAGACACCCACATGGTCAACCACATGGTTCGAGTCCTGGACCTGGCAGCTTGAAACTCACACTGTGTGTGTGTGTGTGTGTGTGTGTGTGTGTGTGTGCCCAAAATCCTGAGAGGAGAATGGAAATGAAAGGATTGTGGTGTGGCCATTCTCCCTGGTGGGGAGGGCAATTTCTCACTTTCTCTCTTTCTGTCTCTCTCTCTCTCTCTCTAGTTAGCCCACTCACCCTATAGCAAAAATCTTTCACAAAAAATTGTAATTTCTAAAATGTAATAATATACTTACTAGAATGAGAATTAAAAATAATTTTCTGGCTTTGTCTATTAGAAGTCCCTGGTGATTTTAGTGAAACATTAGAGGAAAAATTTTCATGCTTGACAACCAAGCTGAGGATGGATGAAGGAACGTGGCACTGCTTATTTTTTAAGTAGAGACCTTGACCTTGAAACCGCTGTGACAGGTGAGAGAGGAACTAACTTTCAAACCATGGATAAAATCCCAATTTGAAGTCGTGTTTACAACTAGCTTCCTCCATTTATCGACTAGAAGAATAGCACCTACTACTTTGTACATAATTGTTGGAATGAAAAAGAGTTTTACAAAGAGGGCTTACTGCTACTTAGATGAAGCACTTAAAAAACACAATGAGTGAACAGTAATTATGACCATCATCAATTTGTTGCCATGGAAATTTTTTCTTGGCCCTCCAACAGAGTTGAACATAGGTATAATAACAAAATTGAGTAAGCGATTGTAATTGTCCCCATCTTGCCTATGTCTGGAAAAATACAAGTCTAACAACAGGCTTTCCCTGGGGAGGTGGAGGAGAGGACACAGATACTTAGTATGATGTTCCAGGCATGGGAGCAGCACGGTTAATGGACTCAAAGAGCTTGCAATATTTCTTTGACTGATACGAAAAACAAATCTATTCCTCTAAATCATTGGATTTTTTTTTTATCTCCGAGGTCTACATTTTCTAGAAAATTGTGTTTTCCGACAATAAAGAACACCATATAATAGAGTAATTTCCACCTGCCATCCGGTAAATTTTGATTCCCTTCAAAGTGAGTTTGTAGCAATAAGGAAAAGTTGATCTTCCCAGAAACAGAACGCTCCCAGCTTGTAGTGACTGAGTTGTAGATTTCGAGATTATTGGCATCTGTCATGTGGTAGATGGTGATTTTTCAACTTCCTTATTCCACAGCTGTAAGAACTGAGACCTAAAGAAGCCAAATGACTGACACGAGGATTACGGTGATTGGACTTAAACAAATATTTCAATTTGCTGACAACCACGACTCTCTCGAAAAAGCTAATTTATTTTAAACTTCTCTTCTGGAAAAATCAATTTTTACTAAACATCATGTACTGTTGTTTTGTTACAAAAAGCCCTAATTATTAGTAAGTTGATTTGATATAAATATTCTAAGAACTTTGGAAGCCTTGAAGCCTCACACTGCTAGGGTGGCCGTAGGATAGAAGAAAAGATGGGGACTCAGGGACTTTTGCTTCAGGGCTGACTTTTTTTTCAGAGAGGATTTTGCTATAGGGTCCGTGCGGTTGCCAGAAAGACAGAGAGAGACAGAGAAACAGAAAGTGAGAAATCACCCCCCGGGGGGATGGCCACGCCACAATCCCTTTTCCTCCTTTCTCCTCTCAGGATCTTGGGCACGCACGCACACGCGCCCGGCATGAGTGTAAGCCACCAGGTCTGGGACTTGAACCACGGTCGACTACATGGGAGTCTAGCAACATAGCCATTATGCTAACTGCTGGTCCCATGGGGTTGGCATTTTGTCTCATCCCAAGTTGACTGAACTGGTAGGTATGGAAGACATGAAATGGTTTCACTTTCTAAGCCAGCCCTGGTAAGAGTCCTTATCTGACAAAAGCCTTAAGCGAGGGGCTGTTCCATGGAGTTGGGCTGCCCTGTAACTGCCTTCGTCTGGGTATTTAGAAGGTATTCCCACACCTGTGAAAGCCTGAGTCCATGTAATGGACACTCACTTGAGGGTTTTAACACACCCTGAAAGCACAAATGTCCCAAATGGTCTGCAAGTTCATGCTTTCATCACCATTGGTGAACACCTACAGGGTGCACGCACTGTCTGCAGACACTGGTATTTCTAACCAATGGAGTGGAGCCCTGTCCTCACGTAGTTATGGGCGTACAGAGACAGATGGGAGAAAATGCTTGGCAAGCTTCACGTTGGGCATCGGCTTTCATGGAATCATGCCCCTGGCCAGCCTTCTCCAGGTGGTGTCTCTGTTCTTGAGCAGAGCTGGCTCTGCATCACCATCGTCACTGAATGTCAGCCCTCCCAGTGCAGGCTACTGAATGTCCTCTCCTCCTGCTGTTTATCTCCTAAACGCCCGCCCCCACCCCCATCGCTGAGGTAGTCAGCTCTTACCTCTGTGTGTGAATTTCAGTGGTCTTAAGTCACCTGCCAGAGGTAATTACAGCACTGCCCTCCCAGTGTCTGGGAAGGTGCATGAGTACCCCTCCCCACTGCATTCAACTCCCCACGACAGCGTCTTGCTTCAAGGCTGGACTCCCTTCCCACCCGCCGTCTAAGCTCCTCCACACCACACATTCACGTAATTCATTGGCAATACTCTCTCTTGCAGGCCTTCGGGGGAATAAAAAAAATTCTTCAACAAAATGTGTGGGTTTTCTCATTTTTTTATAGCAGTTGATATTCTTCCTATGGAATTCAGTATTGACTGTAGTGACAATAATTGATGTTGCCAAAAATGTTACCTTTGAAAGCTAGTGCAATCCAATACAAAATCACCTGTAAGGAGTTTGTGTTAGTTTCCTATTGTTGTAACAAATGACCATGAATGTGGTAGCTTAAAATTACAGAAAGTCATTTTCTTTATAGTCTACAGGCCAGAATTCTGAAATCAAGGTATTGTACTGTAGGAGGCAGGACGTACTCCCTCAATAAAGGCAGGATCTAGTAGAGAATCCATTCCCTGTCTCTTACAGTCTCTACTGGCTCCCAAAATTAAATGTGTCTGGGGCCAGCAGGTGCTGTGGTGGTTAGGGCACTGGATTCCCACGTGGTAAACCGCAGTTCCAGTCCCAGACCTGGAGGCTTAAAAATCATGCTGGGTGCATGTGTGTGGATGCCCAAGATCCTGAGAGGAGAATGGAGGAGAAGGGATTGCAGCATGGCCATCCCTCTGGGGGATGATTTCTCACTTTCCTTCTTTTTATCTCTCTGTCTTTCTCCAGAGAGTGTACATGCCCTATGGCAAAAACAAAACAAAATGGGTTCTTTAAAAAAAAAAAAAAGTAAGCATTTCTTAGTTCGTGGCGGTAGCACTCCAGTATCTGCCCTTGCTTTCATATCACCGTCTCTTCTGTGTGCGTCTGTTTCAAAACTCTGTTCTTCCCAAGAGCATCTATTCAGCAAAGTGTTTCCACCACGTGTACTGGTCACTCTTGCCATTTAAAGTAATATTCATAGGTTCTGGGGATTCCGACCCCCAGGATAGGTTAGAATCTCCCATGTCTTTAAAAGGGCATTGTAGTCAGCCTACCATCAACATTGTGGTTACCAAAAGTCTAATTTACTTAAAAATAGACTTATCTTCCTTTCTTTTTTTTTTTAGATTTTTGCCATAGGGCACATGCACTTGCCAGAGAGACCTAGAGAGAGAGCCAGAGAGAGGGAAAGTGAGAAGTCATTCCACAGTGGGGAAGGCTACACTGCAATCATTTCTCCTCCTGGGATTTTGGGCATACATGCACATACACCCAGTGTAATTTTTAAGTTAGTGGACCTGGGACTTGAACCGTGTGGGAGTCCAGTGCCTTAAAGACCATACGACTTGGCCCCTGCATCATTTTCTTACCAGAAATAAATTTTGCAATTGTCTGACACTTGGATGTCACACAAACCGTTCAATAAACTGCACTCAGCTAAGGAATGCAGAATAGTTGGTGACAAATAAATATCACTCCTCTCTCTACCCCCTTCCTTGCCACACATTGAGCCTTATTAAACCCTAGAATTACAGAATGGGTATTCCACATGAGCTTCAATGATTTGTCCCATTTCTTTTAGCAAATGTGTATTGAGCATCTCAGGCATGTTGGGTCTGAGTCAGCCACTTCAAATCATCAGCTCACTCCGTTCTCTGAAAACCACTTGAATGAGTTGAGCCTAGAGATTAAGATCTAGGGCTTCGAAGTCAGGCAGAGTAGATTCAAATCCTGGCTCCACCACTTATTGGATACGGAAAACGATGTTATACCTGTGTCTGTTTCCTCATCTATTAAATGGGCACATGAATAACCAGCGTGCCAGCCCGGTGCCGGGTGCACAGCGGGGCACTCTGTAGGTGGTGGCTGTGATTGGGCCCATAAAGGGATTCACACACGTTGCAGGTGTTGACTGTCACACAGATCTTCCTTTTGGACCAAAGGACTCCTCTGCCAAGTCTCTCCCCAAAATTGCTCTTCAACAAAGACAACTGTTTTGCCCAAGGCTATGCCCCCTCACAGGGGCATCTACTTCCTGCTCGGCCCCATGGGAGAATACCAAGTCAGCTCTGAAATCAGCACTCCACGCCATCCCGTAGTCAGCTGAGGCCTCTGTAGCCACTGCTCCCCCGCCCAGTCTTAGTTTATAATGCCGTGGTCATCAACAACAGGTGGCAAGTAACACGCATACGGCCAAAGGTGAGTGACAGAGCTGCAGGAGTCAGAAACGACCACAGCGGACTGGTAAGGCGCCCTCCATCCTGCCCTCCCCAATCCACATGGGTCCACATGGGAGTAAAGTGTGACCATCCTCTCCAAAGTTACAGAGATGATTACATCCTGCGTTTCTCAACTCCGAGAAATAAGAAAAAGCCTAAGAGGTTTTTTTGTTGTTGTTGTTTTCTGGGTGGACCCATGATCCCTTCTTTCTGATCCCTCTCTTTTGTAACTGAAATGTCTATGTTATGCCTTTCTCCCCTCTGTATCTCAGAATGATATGACTTGTGCCATTCCACAAATCGGTTGCAGAGGAATTTTACCTCCGAATGAACCATGCCTTAGTTCTCACCTATAATTGCTTTAGAAGACATTGAGATGAGGTTGTGGATTTACAGATGATGCTAGGATGGTTAAGACTTGGGTGCTGTTGATGAAATCTGCATGTGAGGGAACCAGCAGTTAGCGTAATGGCTATGTTGCTGGACTCCCACGTAGTCGACCACGGTTCGCGTCTCGGACCCGGTGGCTTACAACTCACGCCGGGCGCGTGTGCGTGCGTGCCCAAGATCCCGAGAGGAGAATGGAGGAGAAGGGACTGCGGCGTGACCATCCCCCCTGGGGGGTGATTTCTCGCTTTCTGTCTCTATGTCTCTCTCTGTCTGTCTGGCGAGCGCACGCGCCCTATAGCGAAAAACCTCTCCAAAAAAAAAAAAAAAAAAAAAAAAAAATCTGCATGTGAGAAGGACATGGGCTTTGAGGGTCCAGAGGATGAAGTGTAAGGGACTTAACCGTGTTCCGTCCAAATTCACATGTGGTAGGCCGATCTCCAGCACCTCAGAGCTTGGCTGTACATAGAGACAGGGCCTTTGGAGAGATAAGTTAAACTGAGGATGTCAGGCGGGTTCGAATCCCACTCTACTGGTTCTGATAAGAAGAGATTAGGACATACAGAGATACCAGTAACACACGCGCAGAGGACAGCCTCTAGTAGGCCACAAGAGGGCAGCTGTTTGCAAAGCGGAGAGAATCCTCAGGAGAAACCTCGATCTGGGTCTTCTAGCCTCCAGAACTGTGAGAAAATAAATTTGATCGTTTAGGCCTCCTGAGTCGAGGGCATTTTTTTCTGGTGACTCTAGAAGATGAAGAGACTGCCCTCCTCTGATCCATATGGGTCACAACGAGTAAAAAGTCCAACCCTGTTGGTTTGACTCGGGAAAAATATAAACTCAGCCGTTTCAGCTGCAGAGATTCAATCAGCCAATTCCTCTCTTGCAGCTGCATTGTCACTTAGGTTTTCTCGGTGCCTGACCTTCCTCCTTCACTCTGACAAGTGTCTGACGGCATCCCGATAAGCCCCCTGCACGCAAATCTCCATCTTAGAGTCTGCTTCCCGGAGACCTGACTTAAGAGACATGCAAACCATACAGAAGAGTCTATGGAACGAAGTAAACACGTAATAACTGCAAGCAATTGCCTTCAATTTTATTTGTTTCGCTACTAGCCCAGGAAATTGCACTCGAGTTGTTTATTATTCATTTGTTTAGTAGAGAAACACATTTTGCATGAAAGAAAGAATGAATACTGCACTAACGCCATCTTCCTCAAATGGCACATAATGAGTGAAGCTGCAGAGCCAAATTTAACTTGATCAAGATGTAATAGAGAGGACCAGAAAACGGAGAAGGCACCTGTGGCTCCCCTCTCAAACCCTCAAGGGTGAAAGGTAGAAGGCGTAAGGCTGCATTCACTCGCACCGCTTCCCTTCCTCTCATAGTTTCAGTCTGCACATAAACAGAGCGGCTATGGAAGAGGCGTGCTAATATTTTTACGACAACTGCGATGATTACCCCCCACGTATCGTGCTCCTTGTCCCATCGCCTCTGCTTCTCTCCCTCCTCCTTTTATGGTTTCACCGCTAGTATCCAACAGACCCCCTACAAGAATATGAGGGGTATTTGAAGAGTTGGAAGTGTTGCTTACAGCTACAATGGTCAAACTTTTCATTTAGTTTACATCTACCTAGTACAGCCTTTGGGACGCAGAAAAAAATAAATCGTGCTCAGATTATGTACTGAGATGTTTATCTGCTTCCTTTTGAGCCCCATTCCTAGAAAAAAGATGCGCAGCACAAGTATTTGGATGGAGGCTTCTTCGAGAGAATCCTTTGTGTGTTTTGTGATGGAGAGAGCCTGCTAGGTGTGTGCTGGAGGGCAGGGAAGCCAGGCTCCGAGGGCAGGGCAGAGAGGAGGCAGTGGTCAGCCCCCTCCACCAGGACACGAGCGACAAGCAACGTGTGCTCCGCTGCTCAGCCATGCCCTTCGCCCCACCCTGGGCACCTTGCACTCGCTGTGTCTTTCTCCGGAATGTTCTTTCCGTCCAGTATTGCCACGGCTTGCTCCCTTGTCTCTACCAGCGCTTCAGCAGTTTCATTCCTAGTTCTCCCTGCTTTAAACGACGAGCCTCACCATTTAGCCCTGAATGTTCAGTAACGCATTTTTCTCCATAGCGTTGCGTTCACTCTGACAATACCACAAGTTTCACTTTTGTTCTACTCTCTAGCACCTCGCTTTTGAAATGTTACGTTCTTAGGAACATTTTCGGGGCTCCACTCCCTCCTGTGTTCACCTGTACACCTGTACAGTGCTTAACTGCATGTGTTCGGTAATAGTGGATGAAAAAATGAATGTCGTCCTTCCCTATGGCGCATTCTTTGGTGCAGGAGTAGTCTTGTTCGTGTTCTGGAGGACTTCAAAATTTTGTGGAAAAAAGTATGAGTTTATTTTGGTGCAAAAAATTTAAACCCATGTCTAATGTTTTTTCATAATATGTATTTTTCATGAACTTTCTGAAGACCCCTCATTTGAAATGGAATTCATACCCAGTACACTGGGATGGAGGTTCAAAGTTAGAAGTAAAGAAAATAAAATAGTTGATATTTTTGAAAGATCGGTATTCTTGGTTAAACATTCATAGCCACTACCTAAGCATTTATTTCAGGAAACTTCTATGGCAGGGGGAAACAAATAATATTAGTTGTACTATTAATTTATACTGAAAGAGTTCACGGTGATTGAGCTAATTAGCCTTTAAAAGTTTAATGATAACCATACGAATAGAATAACATTTTATTTTTTTCCATTTCAAAAGAGGTACTTTCGCCTTCCCCTCACTGAAACTGAGTTGTGTTAGATTGCTTAACTTCCTAGAATAGCATCATATTGTTCACGTGTTTGAGACAGCTGAAATCTCCGTAGTTTATTTATCTTCCTACCCATTTTTCATTCTCATCTCAGTAAAAGAGAGAAAGGATAACTGTGGATTTGAATCTTGCCAAGAAAAACAAACAAACAAACAACAAAAACCAGAACAGCTCTCTTTCATTCCAAGGTAACAAATCATAGAGATTTAATTCCTTCCCACCCACAAAACAGACCAAAACATTTAACCATGCTTCTTAAACTTTTACAGGCGTACAAAATCACCTGAAAATTTGATAATTCTATAAACGGAATATTTACCCCCAGATCCATACCACCACAGACTTCTGTGTATTATTACAGGGGTGTGGACTCCTGAAGGCTCTCTATAGGTTCGTTGAGAACCTCTGCCACAGGGCAACACACACAGGTGGACACTTCAATGTCACTGTGGATGACAACGGCATACCAAGTAAAGATGTCTTTATTCAGGCTATTGGGACGAGAAGAATGTAAATTAATGAGAAATACCTCAAAAAAAGGGAAGAAAATTATAGGATTTTATACAGGAACAGGGTGCTCTCCTGGACCAAACTTCAGGCGTTTCTGAGCGTTCCTCTCAATGAGGTCTTGCACTCACAAGAACCCACCAAGTCCATTTAGCGAGAGCACCGTCCAGCCTTGATATGCAATCACTCTTGATATCTGGTCAAGTTCCTCATCTCTATTTTTAAGTTCTCGAATTGCTTTGAAGAGGAATCATATTGGGACCAGATGGCGTAATGGTTATGCACACTGAGCGTGTGTGTGTGTGTGTGTGTGTGTGTGTGTGTGTTTGCCCAAAATCCCAAGAGGAGAATGGAAGAGAAGGATTGCAGGGTGATCATCTTGCTTTCTGTCTCTCCGTCTTTCTCTGTCTCTCCAGCAAGCACATGTGCCTTATAGCAAAATCTCTCTCTCAAAAAAAGGAATCATATTAGGCCAGTTTAGCAAAAATGTTACCTATTTTGTCTCCTCTTATAATTTACCTCCACAACTCCCTCCACCCCCATTCTTTGGCGGTAGAGCCTCAGTTTCCCTTCTTGGAATTGGAGCTGCTCTCTCTCGCTCCGCTACTGCAACAGTCTGGAATGCAGTCGGCCTTACTGTTCCAGAAGGCGTGAGCATGATGTTTTTCCTTTCATCACAAGCAGATGAACAACCAAGGAGCTATCTGGAAACCTCTGGAAGGCATGAGAAAGTGGACTTTGAGTTTTATTTGCATCACAAAGGGAATGACTCTTTGTGATTGGCCATTACCTGAATATAAAATTAGTAGGGGGAATTTACAAAATCAAATAATGGGAAGAAGATTTCCTTTTTAAAAAAAAAAATGGTATAGGGTGCATTCTTTGGAGAGAAAAAGAGTGAGAGAGAGAGAGAGAGGGAACCCATTCGAGGGATGGCCACATCACAATCCTTTCTCCTCTGTTCTCCCCTCAGGATGGATTTTGGGCACAAATGTTTTTCAAGCCACTGGGCCCCAGATTCCAGCCAAACAATTGGCCATATGGGATCCAGCTGCCTTAATAACCATTCCAACAGCTGGCCCTGGGAAGGGAATATCTTTTTCTCTTTTTTAAAATTATTTATTTAACTTCATTTATTTATTAATATTATTATTCAATTTGACCAGAAAAAGAGCATGAAGGAATGTGAGAAAGCAAGCCACAAGGTCCGGGACTTGAGCCACAGCTGGTCATGTGGGAGTCTAGCACTTAAATTACCATGCCATCTGTCTGCCCAGGGAAGGGAATTTCTTAACCACAGTACTGCTATTTTTCAGGAGCACACGGTTCAAGAAAAATTTTATATTTTCAGTTCATAAAGTCTTAATTCTTGCCATGACACTTTGACTTTAAATAGTACTAAGTTTTCAGAGATTCAGAAAATGCTGCTTATAAGTGATGTAATTTTATGTAGCTATTAGAAAATAAGGCTGATATTTACCCCTCAAAACTAGAGAGTAGTGATTAGAGGAGAGAATTTATGAGGAATTTACTGTGAATTACGATGTTACTTCCGGCTTTGGAGGAAGAAATACTCTCCAGCTGGAAACGAACTCTACTGATTATGGCCCATTTATCACCCCTCCTTCACTGAAGAGCTGGCCTTCTAATTTCACAGCCTAAACATGCAGAATTTTAAAAGAAAAAGGAAACCATCATCCCAAATCATGGGAATTTTCTCATAAAGGGTCTTGGTTTCTAAAGGCTACAAGCTTGTTTTTCCATATTCCAAAAGCCATGTCCTTACTTTTTCTTTCTTTTTTTTTATTATTTTTTCTTTTATTATTTTTTTTTCATTTCATTTTCTTCCATACATTCAATCACATTATTGTTTGTCTTACAAAATGGATATTTAAACAGGTGAACATTTTTCCCTAGTACTGTTGATAAAACTACGAAATATCTTCAACAGATAATACCACACCTCTTTGTGCCATTAATGCTTTGCCTCCCTGTCCCTCCCCCAAATGTCCTTCCTCAGACCCACCTCTTTCACACACATTATATCTGATATTTACATCTATATACTGTGTTTCTATGTCCTTTAGACAATTAGTTTCAGTCACAGAGTGCAAACACTTGGTATATATTAAGTGGAGACATACAATGCCTCTCCTTCATAGCTTGGCTTGCTTCACTCAGCAGTAAGTCTTCCATATTCATCCACTTCCTTTCAAAAGCCAGGGTTTTGTTGTTCTTTATGGATGAATAGTATTCCATTGAGTATATGTGCCACAGTTTTTCTAACCTTTTCTTAATCCTCTGGATAGACCTTTGTACACACAATAGGTAAAATATCACAACAATCTTCGGTGTGATGTAGAATTGTTAGGCTTACTTTGAAGGAGTTAAAAAAGAATTCAAAGTAAAGAAAAATAGTAATGCATTAATCAAACTCTTAACATATCAGTTCATTATTAAAGTCACATATGTATTAATATACATACGTTATCTCACTATGTCTCTTACTTATTTACATTCAATATTCTATTTCTGAAAAAAAGATTTTAGGACTTTATCCCCCTCCTCTTTTATGATATGTACATGCACCCATTAACAAGTAAAAAATACTAGTGCAGGCACTGTTGGTAATCCAATAGTAAAATAAAATAAAATAGTTTTAGTTATGACTCACAATTTAACTGAAGTGGGGAAATGTTAAAGACATTTTTTAAAAATATTGTAACTTATGATTTACATATAATAATTATACATATTTGCAGAGTACAGGAAATTTTTTTTTCAGAGGCTTTTTCCTTAGGACACATGCACTTGCCAGAAAGAGAGAGAGAGAAACAATGAAAGGGAAAGTGAGCAATCATCCTCTAGGGGGTTGGGATGGCCATTCCACAATCCCTTCTCCATTCTCCCCCCAGGATCTTGGGCTCACATACACACACACCTGGCGTGATGTTCAAGTGACTGGATCCAGGACTCAAACTATGTTGGTCAGCCATGCTGGAGTCCAGCGATGTAATTGTTATGACATCTGCTAGTCTTCTGCAGCATAATTTTATTTAAATTTTATTTATTATTATTACTATTTTTTTAAATTTGCTATAGCATACACTCGCCAGAGAGAGAAAGAGAGAAAAAGAAAGTGAGTAAGCAAGCCACCAAGTGTAGGACTCGAACCACAGTCAGCCACGTGAGAGTCCAGCATCCCAACCACCATGCCACTTACTGGCCACAGGTACAGTAGGTACACAGTGTGTAGTAAACAAACAGAGCATATAAACATATTCACCACCTTCAACATTTAACATTCCATTGTGTTATGAACATTCAAATTTGCTCCACTCATTATCTTTTTTTTTTTTTTTTTTTGGAGAGGTTTTTGCTACAGGGCGCGTGCGTTCGCCAGACAGACAGAGAGAGAGACAGAGAGACAGAAAGCGAGAAATCACCCCCCCAGGGGGGATGGCCACGCCGCAATCCCTTCTCCTCCTTTCTCCTCTCGGGATTTTGGGCAAGCACGCACACGTGCCTGGCGTGAGTTTAAGCCACCGGGTCCAGGACGCGAACCGCGGTCGACTACGTGGGAGTCCAGCGACATAGCCATTATGCTAACTGCTGGTCCCATCTTGAAAGTATATATTGAATTGTCAAGGATGTTCTTTACTGTGATATATAGTTCTAGAGAAAAACAAAGTGACTAAAAGTCAGAAAACAAAAAGTCTCATAAATTAATGAGATTGGAGTTTTGAAAACAAAGATAATATCAATATATTTAATGAAAGAATAATGTGTAATTTCCATGTAGAGGATTGTGGGAGTTAAGAATTTACAGTCTGAAAATATCTGTGATGTCACTCACTAGTTTAGTTAGAGATAGGTAAAATTGTATGTAACAATAGCTCATTAGGAAGAGATAGCAAAGAACTTTTACTCATTCACTATGAGTTCTCGTAAGACCATAGTACTGTACTATGCATGAGGAAATAAGTCATTAAAAAAGCAAACACACAAGACCCTCTCATCCGAAAATGCCCTGTCCGGTAATCAAGATTTAAGAAGAAAATGCACCAGACAAATAGACACCTTCATCCTGAGAACTGTAATTGATTATACCTAATCAAACAAGACAGACATTATGTTTTATGATTATTGTTCCTGTGCTTTGAATTCCCTCCTGTTTCATAGAGTAAATCTTTTATTTCCCCCTCACCCCTCCTACTCCTGTAAGACACCCCTCAATAAATACGTGTGTTTGGTAGCTGTTAAAAAAAAAAAAAAGCAAACACAAGCAAAATTGAAAAAAGATATTTAAAAGAGGAGACATGGTGATTTGGTGATTTCTGGGCTTTACAAAGTTCTTGATTTTAGCTTTATTTAAATTCATTCCAAAGAAAGATTCAACTACTTGTAACATTTTGGAGGTTTTCCTCTGTTATCTACTGTTATACAAGGAATAGTGGTAATAATAATAAATATTTAAATGCAATATTAGGCCTGTGGAGACAACTGTCTATCAATAATTGGTGAATTTGTACTTAAACCTGCTGTGTGTAAAATAGTTGAATCTGAAGATTTAGCCTTTTAGCTGGGGAATTTAACCCCCAAATTTAATGCTATTATTGATATATGTGGACTTATCCCTGTCCTTTCACTACTCTTTCTCCCACTCCCCCTCCCCTTTGGTTTACGTTCTCTTACTTCTATTTATCTCCCTTCAGTTTTCCTGGTGTAGTATTTCCTGAAGATCTGGTTTAGTTCTGATGAACTGTTTCAGTATTTGTTTATCTAGGAATGATTTTATTTCTCCTTCCCATTTGAAGCATAATCTTGCCAGATACAGTATTCCTTGCTGAAATTATTTTTCTTTCAGTTTTTTAAAAATATTATTTTATTTAACTTTATTTATTTATTTTAATTTGACTAGAGAGGAATAAAGTGAGAAAGAGTGAGAGAGAAAGTGAAAAAGCAAGCCACCAGGTCCAGGACTTGAACCGCAGTCAGCTATATGAGAGTCTAGCGCCCTTAACCCACCATGGCACCTGCCAGCCTCCCTTTCAGAGTTTTAAATATGTCTTCCTATTTTTCCCTTGTATGCATTGTTTCAGTTGAGGGGTCTGATATTAGTCTAATAGAATAACCTTTGTATGTAACTTGGCATTTTTCTCTTGCCATTTTTAGGATATTGTCTCCATCTTTAATTTTTACCAATTTGGCTATGCTATGCCTTGAAGAGGTCTTCTTATGTTATATGCATTCAATGTCCTTTGTATTTCCTGTATTTGGATGTTTGTATGCCTCTCTATATTTGGACAGTTTTTAGCTAATATATCATGAAAGAGATTTTCTATGCCTTTCTATATTCTTCACCTTCTGGAATACCTATTATGGAAATATTTGGTCATTTAATGGTGTCTAGGATTTCTCATAAGTTGTCCTGAGTTTTAATGGTTATTCTTTTCGGTTACTTGGACTAAACCTGAGGTTTTTGTCTTGAACTTCAGAATTTATTACTTCTACATGGTCTAATCTGCTGTTGATACTTTCAAGGGAAGTTTTGATTTCCCGTGTTGTATTCTTTATCTCCAGAAGTTCTATCTGATTCTTTTTCAGGGTGTCAATCCCTTTGTAGAGTTTCTCCTTCAAGAAAACCCTGGAAGGGTTTTCTCATCTCCTGTAATTGGTTGACTATTTTCTCTTGTATCTCATTGAGTTTTGTTACAATGAGTATTCTGAAGTCTTTTTTTTTTTCAGACATTTCTGTAATCTCTTGTGTTTTACACCTTGTTTATGAGGAGTTATTATCCTTTGTAGGGGAGGTATGTCCTGATTTTCTCTGATTTCTTGGGACTCCACTTTGATCTAAGCATCTGATAATATACTCACTTCTTCCTACTTCTTAAAAGTAGGTTTCTGAAGCTGTGTGCTCGTGCGCTCCTCTGTGGTGTGAGTTAGCTCTGTGCCGGGGGTGGAATCCACAGTGGGAGTTTGGGGTTCGGAGTTTCAGAGGAGTTTCTCTCCTGCTGCTGCTGGAGGGGTTGTGGGGAAAGAATTTCTTCAAAACCTCACTGTCTTCAGGTATTTGGTTTCTGGGTAATAAACGGCTCTGCACCCCATGTGGCGGGAGGTTGAACTCTCAGGCAGGCTATAAGGTGGTAGTCTCATTTGCACGCCAGGTGTTGTTCTTTAAGACTGGAGAAGCTTTGCTTCCCTCTTACTCCTTCTATCTCTGCTAAAGAAATATTTGTAAAAAGCTTTTTTCGGGGGACCAGCTGTTAGCATAATGGCTATGTCACTGGACTCCCATGTAGTAGACCACGGTTCGAGTCCCGGACCCGGTGGCTTAAACTCATGCTGGGCGCATGTGCGTGCGTGCCCAAGATCCCGAGAGGAGAACAGAGGAGAAGGGTCTGCAGTGTGGCCATCCCCCCTGGGGGGTGATTTCTCGCTTTCTGTCTCTCTGTCTCTCTCTGTCTTTCTGGCAAGCGCACGCGCCCAATAAGAAAAAAAAACTCCAAAAAAAAAAAAAAAAAGCTTTTTTCCTAAATCACAGAGACTTAGAAATGGAAATAAATAAATAAATAAAATAGGCAAGCTAAAAGAAATGGGTGCTGTGGTTGTTGCAGAAAAGCTCCCAGTAGGTGATATCAGCAATAATAAACAATTGCCTCAGGGATATTGTTCTTCCTTGCTGGACTATGAGAGGCCTGGGAAATTACATTGCTTAAAATGAAACTGAATGGAAAGATGTCATTTAATTTCTTTCTTGGCTACTCATGCTACTAAGAGTCTAGACAAAACAATTCTAATATAAAACATAAAAGAGAAGTGATTTTTTTTTAAGACTAAAGGGATGTTTGCTTGCAAATAAATTGAGAAGGCTAAAGTATACAATTAAAGATTGATAGAATTGTAGACTTCAGGAATATAGAGGTTGTATGAGTTATTTATTACTTTGTAATAAAATACTCCAAATTTAGTGGCTTAAAACAATAATTTAGGGGACCAGCAGTTAGCGTAATGGCTATGTTGCTGGACTCCCACGTAGTCGACCACGATTCGAGTCCCGGACCCGGTGGCTTAAACTCACGCCAGGCGCGTGTGCGTGCGTGCCCAAGATCCCGAGAGGAGAATGGAGGAGAAGGGATTGCGGCGTGATCATCCCCCCTGGGGGTTGATTTCTCGCTTTCTGTCTCTCTGTCTCTCTCTGTCTGCCTGGCAAGCACACGCACCCTATAGCAAAAACCTCTCCAAAAAAAGAAAAAACAAACAAAACAAAACAAAGCAAAAAATCGATAATTTAGAGAAGCCTTGGTTCAGTATTGGTTAATTCAGTGTGGCACCTTTACAGGTCCTGACTACCATAAATCATAAGTGCTGGTTTTTGTATCAATTCCCAGCTATTGTAGCTTAGAGCAGCATGCCTATATTATTTCCAGGAGAATTTAAAGAAAATCATAAGCCATTCTTGATGACTTAAGCAATAAAGGAAAGGATTGCATGGTTAGGCCAAGGTGAGCTGAATCAGTTTGATAACAATTCAGTCTGATCAGTACTTACTAGGTGTTTATTTAACTGGGAAAGACAATGCCACTTGTAGGTGCTGGGGCTAGGGAATGAAAGTATGAACACTTAGTTTTTCCTTGGAGAGGCTCAGGATCTTGTAAAGGAAATATGGCACTGGGGGATGTGATTTGACTAGCGGTGAGAGGGTCGCACAGTTTGAAGGGAATCCAGTCATGAGAACTACCTTTGGCTGCTGAATCTATGGCGCCTTCATGGAAGAGATGGTGTTAAAATATAGATCATACTCTGAAAGTTGAAGGAAAATGAATTTCATTTGTAAAATTCATGAGCAAATTTATGTTGGAGTTGGGAGGAGAAATTTGGGAGCGTTTGGGAGGGGATTGTGGCATGAAGGCCTAGTGTGGAGGTCACATCCCAGGTGATAACAGCTGCCAGTTACTGAGCCTCTAATGCCAGGTTTCAAGCCATGACACAGAGAACACGAATGATTTCGGAGTAGAGAGGTAACCTAATCAGAGCTGTACTTGGTCAAAGTAGAGTGCTAGATTTTTTTTTTTTAATTTTATAATCAATCACCATGTATTATTACAGCATACAGAGTGATTTTTTCCCACTCAGAATATACATTACCCTACATATTATCAACGGATAATTTTCCATTTTGTGTTTTTTAAATGTTTTGCTCCCCCTACCACCACCACTTCCCCCTCTCTGTAGTAGATTTAACTGGAGAGAAGAAATCAGCCAAAGGGGGAGCTGAGAGAAATGTTAACTTTCTCCAAGGATAAGATGATAGACAGAGGGGCATTGGAGCCCCGGAGAAGGGTGGTTCCACAAATGCTGAAGAGTTCTGATCCGCAGATCTGTAGAGGAGAGACAGACGCGTACTGACATCAAAGAACCATGAAGATACACACTAGGAAGTGAGAAATCTAAGGCAGGCTAAGCTGAGAGTGTATTTTGGGCAGCCATCTGTGGAGAGGCAGGTACAAGGCCTTGATGATCGATGGTCTGCCAGACTGAAGCAGTTGCAGGAAAGAATGAAGCGTATATGCATGAGGGATGCCTTCCCTGAACAGGAAGGATGAAGCAGAAGAGTGCAAAGTGCAGGCATCAGAAGAGCAGAGAGTCCAGAAGAACCAGAAAAGGGCTGAGTTATGAGAACATCTGAAGAAAAGGCTACTCGGTTGATAAGACGATCCTTAAAAGCCATAGGAAAGATAAGTCGAGAATGTTGGAAGAGAAGTAAGATGGCAGGGGATCGAGGAACATTTGGTATCCAAAGAAAAGGAGGGGATGTCAGCTCAGGGGGGTCATTAAAGAAGGATTTTTAGGTCAGGGGCTTCTTTAGAGGCATAGATGGAGGGTACGTTTTGTAGTCTGGGAGAGAGGCAGTAAAATAACAAAACGGATGTCGTTAGAGTTGGAGAGCAGAAAGTTGGCAAGGAAAAAATTCAATATGTAAAATCTAAGCTTCTGAGGAGAGAAGTCCTGAAATGACTAATCATAAGCTCTGGGCCTGGTAGGGAGACGAGTCATTCTGGATGATGGTAGCCATCAAGAATGGAAAAAGATCCAGACTGAAGACTCATTGTGTTCGAGGAGCAGACTCAGCTGGACCAAGCAGCAGAGGAATGTAAACGAGAGCGGGGGGTTGAGTCGGAGAGAAACTTTATTGTGCATAGTTTTTGAGTTTGGAGTAGAGCGATTTAAGGGATGCTAGCGCGTGTTTAAGGTAAAGCACACTAGGGACCAGCAGGTGGCATAATGGTTACATTGCTGCACTTTCATCTAGTTGGCTGTGGTTCAAGTCCTAGACCTGGTGACTTAAAATTCATGCCAGGTGCTTGTGCATGTGTGCCCGAACACTGGAGAGGAGCATGAAAGAGAATGGATTGTGGTGTGGCCATTCCCCCTGGGGCGATTTCTCACTTTCTGTCTCTCTCTTTGTGTCTCTGTCTCTCTGGCAAGCGCATATGCCCTATAACAAAAATCTCTCTTAAAAAAAATAGAATACACTGGACACTAGATTATAGAACATGAGGAGCAGGGTTTCATGAAAGTTACAATGGAAATGTTGAAGTTAATGAAGGACTTTGACCTGAGAATGGTGCCGAGGCCAAGCAGTGGCACTACGGCTATGCAACTGGACCTAGGTGGATAAACCCTGGGTTCGTGTACGGAATCTCCTCACCGTGCCATTGCACACCTGAGACCTGGGGCCGCTGAGACGGGGGGTGGTAAAATTGTCATGAATGAGTTCAGGTGTGGCTGTTTATAAGCTTCACAAGGCAGCTGGTAGAAATGGCAAGGGTAATGAAAATAATATCACAATTCTTTTCTTTTTAAATATTTTATTTATTTAATTTTACTTATTTATTCATTCATTTATTTAAATTTGACCGGGGTGGGGGGAGTGGGTTAGTGAAAAAGCAAGCCACCAGGTCCGGCACTTGAACTGTGGTTGCTCATGTGGGAGTGTCCAGCACCTTAACCGTGACACCATCGGCTGGCCCCCACAATTATTTTCCTTAAGAGTTTTATCTTGGGGACAGCAGGTGGCATTGTGGTTAAGGTGCTAGACTTCCACATGACCAACCACAGTTCAAGTGCCAGACCTGGTGACTTGCTTTCTCACTTTCTCTTTCTCCCTCTCTCTGGTTAAATTTTAAAAATAAATAATGATAACAAATAAAATTAAATAGCTAAATAAATCTTTAAAAAAAGAGTTTTATATTTACAGTACATTTGTGGAGTACCTAATTCAGATCAGTCCTTTCGTTCTTCCTTCCTTCCTTTCTTTTTTCTCTCTCTCTTTTTTTTCCCTTTCCTTCTTTCTTTCTTCTTTTTAAATTGCCAGAGGATACACATGCTTGCCAGAGAGATACAGAAAGAAAGCGAGAGGGAGAAAGGACCCCCAGTGGGGCGTGGTCATGCCACAATTCCTTCTCTTCCACTTCTCCATTCTGTCAGGATTTGGGACACACATGCATACATGCACTAGAGTGTTTTTCTTTCTTTCTCCTTTCTTTCTTTCTTTCTTTCTTTCTTTCTTTCTTTCTTTCTTTCTTTCTTTCTTTCTTTCTTTCTCTCTCTCTCTCTCTCTTTCTTTCTTTCTTCTTTCTTTCTTCTTTCTTTCTTTTTTTTTTTTTTTTGAGAGAGGTTTTTGCTATAAGGTGCGTGTACTCACCAGAAAGACAGAGAGAGACAGAGAGACAGAAAGCGAGAAATCACCCCCAGGGTGATGGCCACGGTGCAATCCCTTCTCCTTCATTCTCCTCTTGGGATCTTGGGCATGCACTCACACGCACCCGGCATGAGTTTAAGCCACTGGGTCCGGGACTCGAACCGCGGTCGACTACATGGGAGTCCAGCAACATAGCCATTACGCTACCTGCTGGTCCCATGCACTGGAGTGTTTTTCAAGCAGTCACCTGGGTCAGGATTTGAACCATGGTCAGCCATGTGGGATGTGGTGCCTTTAACCTGGCTGTGGGGCCAGCCTTCAGACTAGGTGCTTGCATTCCTAGTCAGGTACTGAGCACTAGGCTTGGAACTTCTCTACCTAACTTCTGTAGGTCCGATTTCATCATTTACGTAGAATTCTGGAAGGCTCATATGACTGTTTCATATTAAGCAGTTCCTTATAGAATTATGTTCAGTGAATCGAACTTTACTATTATATCATTAGATTTTAATATGGTTACCATAATTATAAAATAATGCCATAAAATATATAAAAATATATTTTCATGAACATTTATATATTTGATTTCATTTGATTCACTAAGACTCCCACACGTTGTACTCTTGTTTTTTAAAGTGGGGAAATGAAGAGTAGAGTGGGAGGTCATTCAAACTTCCCGGAGATCCTGCAGCTCATCGTAGCACCGAGTTCCAGGACCAGGGCCTTGGCCACAGACCTCACTTACTTGCCGGAGAATTCGTTTAGGAATGTGGGGTGCCATGACGAAGGCTCCCCACGACCAGAGGTCATGGTTGTCTATCTGCTTGCCTCTGCCCCGGACGTCAAAGACACTTATTATTTCAGTAACGCTTTGCCCTCCCCTGTTGGCTTTTGGCATTTGCATTCATTAGTGGAATACGGTGGTTTTTTATTTTATTTTTTTTAAAGTTTATTTATTTCTTCCAGGAGACAAAGAGAGAGTAAGCCAGGGAAAGACAGAGGCACTCCCAACAGAGTTTCATGCTGCAATCCAAACAAAACAAAACTTACAACAGTGGGTCATCGGAAAAGTCATGAAGCATAGAAAAACATAGATAAATATGTCATGACTTTCCTGACGGCCTAATGATTATGATAACTACTACATATATCGGAAATGAAAAGTATACAGAAAAATGTAATGAGCAGGTCGTCATTCTCTACAGCAGACCTGTAATAGTACAGACACAATGGAAAACGCGTGTGTACCTCTACTCATCGCTATTCTTCATCCACTCTTGGGGTCAGTGGTTATCATTTTTTTCCACCAATAAAATTGCTTCATTTACTAAAGGCAAATTACAAGCAAGTGAAAGCCACTAAAACAATTCAGTAACGTGTGGAACTATACATAAGTAAGACGATAAAAAAGTGAATATGTGAAGAAACTGGGTTATTAATGACAAAAATTATAATTTTGTACAGATTTTTCCTGAAATTTACCCATATATTTATTGTAATTACAATGAAAAATTCTATAGTAATATTTCTTTGGGGCCAGCAGGTGGTGTGGAGGTTAAGGCACTGGATCCCACATGGCTGGCCATGCAGTTGAAGTCCCAGATCTGGCTTGAAAATCGTGCCTGGCACATGTGCATGCACATGGGTACCCAAAATCCTGAGAGGAGGCTGGAGGAGAAGGGATTATGGCATGGCCATCTGCCATGAGGATTTGATCTCTCATTTTCTCTCTCTCTCTCTGTTTCTCCCTGGCGAGCTCATGTGCCCTATAGCAAAAACAGAACAAGACAAAAATTCACATTTAAATAAAGTTTCCATCATGATGTCTACAACAGGCATACTTTTTTCAACAGAGAACTTTACATACTTTTGTCTGTTAAATGTTTCTTCCCTCTGCACCTCATTCCCACCCTCTACCACACTCTCCACTCCCTTATAGTCTCTGGTTCTACGCTTATCCTCTCTGCTATCAAACTTCAGATCTTCCCATCTCTGCAATAGAGAGCAGATATTGGGTACAAATTGAGGGGTGATATGCAGTGTGTGTCTTTCAAAGTCTGGCTTGCTTCACTCAGCATTAAGTCTTCTACATTCATCCGCTTTGAACCAAACGATAGGGTCTCGTTTCTTGTAGCTGTGTAATATTCCATAGTGTACATGTGGCACCGGTTTTCAATCTGGTCATCAGTTTGGGGACACTTTTAAATTGGTTACATGTCTTAGCAATTGTAAAGAATGCTGCGATAAACATGGATGTGCAAATGTCTTTCTGAGTATTTTATTCTTTGGATAAACACCAAGGAGTGGATCAGTGGTTATCATTTTCTAAAGTAAGTTTTCCTCTGCAAGTACACATTCATAAACAATTATATTATTATCCAACATTTAAAAATGTATGTGAATTGTACCATGTTGTATGTGTTCCTTATGAGCTTAAAAAATCTTTATGCATGTGAGCACATGTAGATCTAGCTTGTTTATTTTCCCTGCAATAGCGTATAGTTTTATGATGATATTACGTCTTACTTTTCCATTCTCCTGTATGCAGATATTTAGGTTATTTGTGACTTAAAAAAAATTTAAAACAATGTTGTAATAAGCATGTTTTTCCAATTCTTTATTCTTTTTCTTTTTTTAAATTTATTTTTACATTTTTCCACAATCAAAAAATTTACATATCAAAAAATTTTAACTCATACTCCATAGTTCTTGACAGTTGATAAACAACTTTCAAAATTTCAAAGTTCTGAATTTTAAAGATAATGTTCAAAATATTTCTTATAATTTTGTTTGTGACTCTATAACAACAGAAACAGTATGGCTTTAAATATTTGTGAGAAAATATTTACATGTCAACTACTCAAATTGTTGAAAAGCAAATGCCAAAAAAAAAAACAAAAAAAAAAAAACAAAAAAAAAAGCAAATGCCCAGCACACTAGTCACACATAAACCTTCTCAATTCAGCCCTGCCCAAGTATTCTGTGATATACCAGCTGCTAGCAAAAACAGTCTCTTTTTCTTCCTTCAAAGTCATTCTCAAAATAATCCTCTGATATGGTTACTCTTTTACACTCTTTTTTTTTTTTCTTAGCATACTCCTATTACTAGGAGTAATTCTTTACGCCTTAGTTGCTTACTTGCCAAGTAGTTGGAAAAGGATAATCAGTTTAAGAAAGTTTCAAATCAATTGTTATCTTTTATTATCATCTTTAAAATGTCATATGAAGGCCTTAGAAATTACCGGCTTGTTACTGTAGCTGGAGAACTCTTAGCTCTTACTCATCTGCCTGCTGAACTATACCCTTCTCCGAGACATAGATACCATCCAAGAATGTTCTTTATCCTTATTTTTAACTGTCGTGGCTTGCTGTATCAAAGCAGCTGAATTTGAAACAAGTTCAGTATCATTGCTTTCAAGAATCAACTCATCTCTCTGGGCTTGAGATACCGAACAAGCAACACCTGGTCTCATTCGAACCCTCCAGATGTATTTTTCATCCAAGAAGTTTCAGATTTCAACAAGAGACCCATTCTCCTGCATAACGACGCTGACAGGAAAATGAACGTACACAGGCCTCATCTCCTAGCGGAAGTGTCCCGCCCGATCGTGTCCGGATATGACCACAGACAGTGCGAACGGTCACCAGCTCCTTCCTGTTTCCCCATCATTTGTCAACCTGCAGCCTCTTCTTCTTCCCAAGGAGGCCGAGCTCCACCTTGATGTGGTTGAAGTCCCTCCACAGGGTTCCTCGGGGGCCCTTCACGGTGACGGTGCGTCCCTTCAGGGTGATGTCGACATTCTCGGGACTATTGACTGTCTGGTTGCTGAGAATGGTCCTCAGCCTTGCAGTAGGCACAGCAAAGAGCACTCTTTTGCACTCTTTACTGATTACAATGCTGGGCTAGAAAAGTCTAGGTTATTTTATGTTATAAATTCTTTCATATATCTTCTCTAATCCTCTGCCAGGCAGAACTATTTATGGTGCCAGGCCATCTTTCTAAGAGCTTCTGTTGGCTTACTTGGATCCACCTTAGTTCCATAGTTTTCTGATTAATCTTCAGATATGACCTTCCAGTCAAAATCCTGTCCAATAATAAATATTTCCAGTCTGAATCAATGCTACACACGTTGTTGAACTTATGTAAATAAACCTTCTGCCACAAAATAAGGATATTCCTAAATATTTTCCACTTCCAGAGGGGTCAGGAAGGAAGAAAAGTTTATGTTTCCATTTAAAGAAACAAACAAGAAAAATATTTTAACATATTGCTGAACCTATCAACAACTCAAAAGCAAGTAAACTGCTTAAATTGGGAAAATAAAGCATAGTAAAAAAAATCAGCAATGTTTTACTCAAAAGTCATGAAATTCTATTTCGCCAGTTTGCTCTTATGTTCAAACTCTCTTCTGTTGAATATGCACTGTTGCTGTGGTCCAATCTTTCCATTTAAATCCTGGAAGTTAACATTCCATGTTGTTATTGATATTTCTTGTCCCTAGCATTAAATTGGTCGTTTTCTTGTTTGTCTTTTATTCTCTTATTTCTGTATGTGTCTTTAGTTTTCCTGGTTGAGCACTTCTTTCAGAACTTCTTAAAAAGTAGGTCTGCTACTGGCAAATTCTTTCAAGTCTTGTTTATCTGAGAATGTTTTTATTCTTTCTTTCCATATGAAAGATAATCTTGCTGGGTATAGTATTCTTGGTTGAAACCGTTTTTCACTTAACACTTTGAATATATTTTCCCATTCTTTCCTTGCTTGCATTGTTTCTGATAGAAGGTCTGAGGTTAGCCCAATAGGATAACCTTTATAAGCAACCTGACATTTCTCTCTTGCCAATTTTAGTATCTTGTCTTTGTCTGTAGATTTGACCAGCCTGGCTATGATGTGCCTTGGAGATCTTGGGTTGATTCTATTAGGGGTCCTTTGTATTCCTTGGGTCTGGATATTTGAATGCCTCTTTAGATTTGGAAAGTTTTCTTCCAAGATTTCATGGAATAGGTTATCAATGCCCTTATTAGTTTCCTCACCTTCTGGTATACTAATTATCTGAATGTTTGAGCGCTTAATGCTGTCTAGTGTTTCTCATATAGTATTCTCATTTGGGGGGGGGGTATTTTCTCAGTTTTTTTGGTTGTTTTTTTCTAGCTCAGAGGCTTTGCTTTCAACATCTGTGATTAGATTTTCTGCATGGACTAATCTGCTTTTAATACTTTCAAGGTATGTTTGATTTCCTGAAGGGCAGCCTTCATCTCTAATAGCTCCATTTGATTCTTTCTTATGGTGTGTATTTCCTCTTTCAGATCATGAAAGAACTCCAATACTTCCTGGAACTCCTCTCTTTACTCAAGCATCTTCTGGAGTCATTATCTCTTGCATCTCATTTAGTTTTGTCACTATGAATATTCTAAAGTCTTTACCAGACATTTCTATGAATTCTACTGTACTGTCTGTAGGTGATGAGGTATTGTGCTTTCCTTTATGGGAGAGACATTTTCTTGGTTTCTCATGTTTCTTGTGCCTCTGCGGTTGTTTCTGGTCATTCTGTGACAAAATTTCTCCTCTACAGTGCTTATCAATGTGGTATCAACAGTAAGATTAGGAATTCTGATTTATAGAAAGAAATTTCTTCATTAAAGCATGGAGGATTTCAATGACCCTAAAAGGATTCAGATGCCTGGCTACTGTGCACCGAGGTCTATCTTATCTGAGTATTTTGGGAGTCTAGGAGATGGAGTTTAGAGCATAGCTTCCCTTAACACACCAGGACACACCTCAGCTTTTTTTTTTTGAGAGGTTTTTGCTATAGGGCGCGTGCACTCGCCAGACAGACAGAGAGAGACATAGAGACAGAAAGCAGGAAATCACCCCCCGGGGGGGTGGTCATGCCGCAATCCCTTCTCCTCCATTCTCCTCTTGGGATCTTGGGCACGTACGCACACGTTCCCAGCGTGAGTTTTAAGCCACCGGGTCCGGGACGCGAACCGCAGTCGACTACGTGGGAGTCCAGCGACATAGCCATTATGCTAACTGCTGGTTCCTGACACACCTCAGCTTTAAAATGGCTTTTTGTCTGAGTATTTTGGGAGTCTAGTGCAATTCTTTTTAAATACGTGTGTAAGAGTATTAACTTAGGGGTAGAATTCTGGGTTAAAGAATGGATAAATTCAATTTATTAGCTATGATTTAACTGCTTATCAAAGTGGTTGTACCAAATATATATTCCTTGAAGCAATGTGTGCAAATTCTCTTGCCAACATATTATCATGAGAATTCCTTTAAAGCTTTGTCAATCAGCTGCATATAAAAGATTAATGCCCCAATGACTAGCAAAATTGACTACCTTATCACATGTCTATTTGCCAGTGGATTCCTCTAATTCTAATCAGAAATCTATGGGTTATTTTTCACTCTTGGCTTACATATTAATCTGGCCACAGCTTTTATTGCAATGAATTATTTATATGAATTAAAAATAGCCACGAGTGGAATCAAATTACAAAAAGCCATAATGTTGAATGAGGTTCAAGGAGGTTCCCCTGCAGCTCAGCAATACCACGGAGGTTAATTCTGGGAGAAGTGCTTTAAAAGATCAGCAGTAACTACTCTCCCATTACGTGCTTTCTACAATCATCAGGATTTTTTTCTAAGTGGAAGATAAGATAGGAGTATGTCATTTATGATTGGTCTTGGACACAAGCCAAAGGATGCTTTACTGATCTCTAAGGCATCCTCCATTATCGCCATCTATCAAATAGAGAAAATAGCATATCATCAACATTTTAATATACTATAATGAACTTCGAATAAATTGAGGAGTGAGTAATGATGAGATCACTCTGAAAAGGATGGCCCTGTCCGATAAAAAAGAGAGAAGTTTCGCATGAATTCTGGCATGTATTTCCAGATCCCTTCTTAAAAGGTAATATTTATTCATGATGTCTTTCCTATTTACTTTCCATTTTATAACGTGGAGAGACTATTTTTCTTCATGACTAAGATATTCCACTCCCATCTGACGATAACAGAGAAGCACGCTAGCCATTCATCGAAGGTAAGAGGTTTCATAGAATGTGATATCAGCCACTTGAAATAATTGATGCTGTGTCAAAGCTCCTGTGTGAATAACTCGAGAGGAGCCGTGTCACCCAATGTGAGTGAAGATTTGCTTCTGAAGAGGCCACATGCATCCCTGCTCCGAGACCATCCGGAGTGTGTCTATCCGGTGTGAATAAATCTCAAGTGGGCTTACTTTCTGTAAATTAGCTCCTGTATAGACCTAAATCAATTCCAACAGCTAAGTCTACCAATTTATTGATATCCTTGGGGAATAAAAACCAAAGTTAGTGATTACTCTTAGGCTATGATTGATTCTTCTTCTTTCACCTTTATTTATAATAGAAAAAGTCAATATTTCATAGTTCATTGAAGTATTTTAGATTTTTTTTTACTAATTCAGGGTATACCTTATTTATTTATCCAAATTCTACTTTTATCCTTCTCTGCCTAACCTGGTCTTTTGTACTGGCTGTTGCTCAGTAAGTAAATACATTTTAGTGATGTTTTCTGAACACTGCAGACATAGAAATGGATTATTTATAGACAAACTTTTAGACTATAAATTCAGTAAGATTGCTAAACATAAAATCAACTCGCACAAATCAATAGCAGTACTGAAATAGCTAATTATCAACTATGTAGAGGAAAAGAATTTCATTTTAATAGCAATATAAACTGTATGGTATCTAGGGTGTAATCTCACAACACATATGCATGGGCTTTTTAAAGAAACAGAGTTGGAGGAAGTTATGGTAATTATAAGCCAGACATAATTGGTCAAGTAGCTCATAAGACCAATTACATCAACAAGAAGATAAGGAAATGTATACACATGTACACACATGCACACACACACACATATCAGTAATATAGACAGTTCAATGCATATATGATTCAGTTAAACTATACTTATATGATCTGATGCAAAGCAGTTCACATCTGTAATTATCCTCCAGTTCTCTGACTAGTTTTTGGTACTAGGTCTCGCTGAGAATGACAAAAAAAGAAAAAAGAAGAAGAAAAAACAGTGGATTAAACATCACAGATGTTTAGATCTCTTATTTTAATACAATTTGAAGTTTATTATTTCTGGAATGATAAGGCAGCTTTACAACCATTAGAGGCATGTGGTATTTGTCTTGTTGCTCTTCCAGCTTCAACATGTGACACTTTACTTCTCACTCTAAGATAGCTGCTTCAGCTCTGGCCCTTAAGTTGGTATTCCAGCCAACATAAATGAGGAAGAGGGAATAAAGACGCCTCCATTCTTTGTAGGGATCCTTTTGGAAAACACACTACGACACTTTGGGTCATATGTCATTGAACAACACACATCTCATAGCCCTTCTTTGCTGTACGGAAGATAAAAATGTGGTCTTTACGTAAGGCAATTATATACGTGGCTAAACTGGGTGAAGACAGATATTAGAAGGTTTCTACCAATCCTGCCAAAACTTTCATGGAGAAATTCTGTTGATCAATGGCTTTAAAAATAAGGAGAGCTGGAAGGATATTGCTGTTGGTGTGGCTGGACTTAATGTTAAGATCAGTTTTGGGAGAAAAACTTTACAACCTAATAATAAAATGATAATTTAATACACATATGACATCTGAATGCATTTATAGCCATGTTTCACATAAAAGATATTATCAAGTTTTTTTCAAAACATGATTGAGGTCCACATTTCCCATAATACAGGATATCCTTGTAAGTCCAAGTTTCTCTGCACATTCTCTAATAAATGCTACGGATTCACAGGTAGAGGAGAAAATCACTCGTAGTTCATGCCTGTAACAGGACTGGGAGATGGAGAACCCAACTACAGGTCGCGTGTAGAAGGGATGTGGTTCTAGACAGTAGAGCCTACAGAACACTCACCAGCTGAGAGGTGGAGAGGACGAGGAGGAAAGACAGGGCAGGGGTCTCGGGGGACTGACACATGTTCACTCCAGTCCAAGGGAGTCCCATGTAAGGGAGACACACCGAGGACAGTGCGAGGCTGGAAGCGTCAGAACATCAAAGGATGGGACTTTGGAAGGTTCACAGGATCAGAGGCTAGGGCCCAGGTAAAGAATAACACTGGTATCTTGGTGATGAAGAGCAAGAAGGGGAAAAAAAAGATTCTTACCCAAATAAAGAAGACTTACAACCCAGGAAGATACACCAACACCTACCATCACGAACAGAAGAAAGAACTACTGAGTTAGAAACTGTACTCAGGGTACCGACAGAAGAAAGCCCTTCCAGCTGGGACACTTGTAAGCTGCAGGGGTACTCCATACAGCTGCTACTGCTGGCTCAGAGGAGCGTAAGACAGCACAGTGGGCAGAATTTGGCAATGAAAGCCAGGACAAGAAGAAAATCGAAAGGAGGATTGCCGAATATCGGCTGATAAACATTCTGCACCCCAAGACCTACCACGAAGCAGAATAAAATAGTAAGAAAACTCACCAGCCTGAGTGAAATACTATTAAACACTTGCAGATATCAAAACACAGTTTGAATCAGAAATTAGAAATTTAGGACGCAAGCCAATGGGGAACAACAAGAGAGAAATAAGGAGAATGGAGTAGAGAGGGTGAGGACAAGAGAGAGAGAACGTGAGTACTAAAACATGTTAAATATTAATGAATTTTCTTACACTGAACTTTGAACTTTTTCTGTGCATTTGAAATACACCAAGGAATCAACAGTTGGCGTAATGGCTATGTCGCTGGACTCCCATGTAGTCGACTGCAGTTTGAGTCCCGGACCTGGTGGCTTAAACTCATGCCGGACGGGTGTGCGTGTGTGCCCAAGATCCCGAGAGGAGAATGGAGGAGAAGGGATTGTGGCATGGCCATCCCCCCTGGGGGGCGATTTCTCACTTTCTGTCTTTCTGTCTCTCTCTCTCTCTCTCTCTGGTGAGCACATGCACCCTATAGCAAAAACCTCTCCAAATAAAAAGAAGAAAGAGAAAGAAAAAGAAAGAAAGAAAGAGAGAAAGAAAGAGAGAAAGAAAGAAAGAAAGAAAGAAAGAAAGAAAGAAAGGAAGGAAGAAAGGAAGAAAGAGAAAAAGGAAAGAGAAAGAAAGAAAGAAAAGAGAAAAAGAAAGACACCAAAATGAAAAGCTAGAGTACATGCACAGACACAAATCTGTACACTTGATCTTCTGCCACCTGGAGATTGACACAGCAGGGAGGGAAGTTGGGCAGAGTTTCAGGGCTTCTTTTGGAGGGCATTGCTAAAGGGCATGTGCTCTCACTGGAGAGAGACAGAGGAGACAGTGAGAGGGAAAGTAAGAAATCACTCCCCGGGAGGATGGCCACTCCGCAATCCTTTTTCCTCTATTTTCCTCTTGGGATTTTGAGCAAGCGCTCACATGTGCCCAGTGTGATTTTCAAGACACTGAGTCTGGAATTTGAATTGTGGTCAGCCATGTGGGAGTTCAGTGCCTTCACCACCACTCCACTGGCTCCTGAGGGACAGACTTTTCTTTCTTTTTTATTTTTGGAGAGGTTTTTGCGATAGGGCGCATGCGCTCTCCAGACAGACAGACAGAGACAGAGAGACAGAAAGCGAGAAATCACCCCCCAGGGAGGATGGTCACACCGCAACCCCTTCTCCTCCATTCTCCTCTTGGGATCTTGGGCACGCACGCACAGGCACCTGGCGTGAGTTTTAAGCCACCGGGTCCGGGATGTGAACCACGGTTGACTACATGGGAGTCCAGCGACATAGCCATTAAGCTAACTGCTGGTCCCTTATTTTGTTTTTTTTTTAATACTTCTTCGTGGTTAGATTTTTAAAGTAATGAGCAATCGTGTCTCTTGTAAGAATAATTAAAAGCTGAAAATATTCTTACAGGGGCCAGCAGGTGGCGTAGAGGTTAAGGCACTGCACTCTGCATGGCCAACTGCGTGGTTCCAGACCCATACCCGGCAGCTTGAAAATCACACCAGGCATGACTGTGTGCATGCCCCATATCCAGAGGAGGCTGGGAGAGAAGGGACTGTGGCATGGCCATCCTCCCAGGGGGTCTGGGATATGTGGCATCTAGCGGCCTTCACCACTACGCTGCAGCTGGCCCAGAGTCCACATTTTACACCGGTGTCTCCTCCACACATCTACCCCTGGTTCTGATGGCAGCTCCCTTCCCTTGCACACTCAGCCTGTGGGAGACCGAATTACAGGCCCCAGATATTTATCATAGTCCCAAGAGCTCGTGAGTGTTACTTTATACAGCAAAAGCGACTTTGTAGACATGATCAGATTCAGGATCTTGAGATTATCCCGGATTCCTGGGTGGGTCTTTACTAGAATCACAAAGGTGTTTATAAGAGGGAGACAAAAGGGTCAAAGACAGACTGAAAGCCCGGGGACAGGGTGACATGATGCGAGGACAGGAGCCAAGGAGCGAGGCTGGAAAAGGCAGGGACACCGACGCTCCTGGAGGGCTCCCAAAGGAACCCTCTCCCTGGTAGACATCGCCACTGCAGCACAGCGGGATCTCAGACTTCGACCTCCAGAACTCGCGATAAGAAATGCGTGTTACTTTGAAGCACTGAATTCATGGTCATTTGCTGGCAGATGTGGCAATGGAGTACTAGCACATACACTGGGCGGTTCCACCAGGCCAGGGAGCTTGCCAGCCCCATGGGCTACGCTGGACCTGTCCCCTTCCACTGCAGTTCCTACACTAAGCCTCCTCAGTTGCCCAGTTTGGGCATGACATCTATTTCTGTCAGAGATAGGAGTTTTTATTTTTTTTTTTCCCATTTTTAAAGTAGTATTATTGGGTTGTTGGAAAAGTCAAGGTGCACTTTGCATAGAAAAACAGAAAAAATATGTCATGACTTTTCCAACAACCCAGTAGAATTAATAATACCTAATACACCGTGTGGCGATGAAGTAAGGCACATTTTTCTTTTCCTTTATTTCTTTCTTTTTATTTGTTTTTATGTTTTTGCTATAGGGCACATGCATTCACTGGAGAGAGAGAGAGAGAGAGAGAGAGAGAGAGAGAGAGAGAGAGAGAAATTATTCCCCAGGGGAATGACCACACTATAATCCCTTCTCCATTCTCCTCTCAGGATTTTCAGCGTGCACGCACACATGTCTGGTGTGATTTTCGAGCCTCCAAATCTGGGACTCAAACCACAGTCGATCACGTGGGAGTCAAGCACCTCAACCACCACACTTCCTGCTGGCCCCATTAGACATATTTTTTAAGCTGTAAAGCAACACAGATCCCTTAGTTGAAAATGCTGTTCTCACTCCACACCATTGCACTTCATTCACTGGGATTCCCCGTGCAGATCACACTAGAATGAATGGATGAAAGTGGCCAAGAGTCACATTAAGCTCTGGTCCAAATCACAGAAATGAATTCTGAGCAAGACTCTCAGGATGAATCTGAAAAAGCAATGCTGGAAAGAACCTGCCCAAGCACAGAGGTGTCGGCTGCTTACCAAATGCTCTGCAATGAAGAGCCTCTTCAGTGTCAAAGCAGCTCAGTGTTCTGGCACCAAGGAACTCTTTCTGTCTGCTTCTGGGTTTTCCATATGTCTCCCCTGGAGTCACTGCGTTTTTTCCTCTGCTCTTAATTCCCACTTGTGACCTCCTCCAGAAATCACTCACGGTCCACGGCTGAGCTGGGAGTCCCTGTGTGTTTCCACAGCGCCTGTGGCAACTCTTCGCCAATCTAATCTATTTCCTTAAGTGTCCCCTCCCACTAAGTCATGGATTCCTTAGGGACAAAACTCTGTCCACGGCCTATGTTCCGAACACCTGGGACAGTGTCTGATTCATAGCAAGGTCTCAGTAAATATTTAGTAAGTGCATTGGAACTGAGCGAGTGGAGAATGTGGAAGTATACAATGTTAAACGTGCACAGATACAGCACGGAGACGCGAACGTGCCCAGTATTAAATGTTATCTCTTCAAGAGTGGTGGAAATTAATAGCCTTGAATAGTGCTCAGTCGTCCTATTTAAGACTTTGGAACAAAAATAATGCAGAGAAATGCCACGATGTAAAAATAGTCCCTTTAAATGGAACATCCAGCTATCAGAATCTAACAAGAATGCTCCTATGTGATTGAAAATCTGCAGATCTCTAAGAGGCTTCCCTTTCGCTGTCTAAATTTAATGTGAATAATTTATCATCCTCTAAATGCATTTCAGCTATAGTTTATTCATACGCCTTACAGTGTCTGTGCATTTCAGCTCTTGGCGTCAGTATGTAACGCTACATAACACAAGTAGATTTTTCTATTGGAGTTGAGTGGGTTAAAAATCTGGAGTCCATATGATTTAGTATGCATTATTTCTTAGAAAAGAATGGCAGGAGTGCTATTAATAGATGTTCTGTTGTAAGTTCTGAACTTCTTCCTTCTGATGTAAATATATTTAATAGCACATCAATTGAGTAATAGTTCAAGTGAGTGAGGGAAACAGGCAGCCCTTGGGAACTGGGAAAAAAGTAGTTAACCAAGCCTTCGATATATTGAATATTTCTGTCATGCCACTGACTGGAAATTATGCTTATTTTGAAAAACAGCCTCTCACCAGCTCTAACAAGACAGGAAGCTTTGGAAGGTGACCATTCAGCCAACAGGGGAGGGACACTAGGGAGGCAGCAAAAGGTGCCGGAGAAACACGAGTCCATGTCTACACACAGAGACCGGCCCGCTGAGCAGCTTAGCCATCAAAAACTCAACATTTTGTTCACTGAAGTTACCCTTTTTAAATCAGTAAAGTATTTACATTTTTTGCTAGATTCTTTTTGTTCCATTCACTTTTTCTTTCTTTCTTTTTTTTTTTTTTTTTGGAGAGGTTTTTGCTATAGGGCGCGTGCGCTTGCCAGAGCGACAGAGAGAGACAGAGAGACAGAAAGCGAGAAATCACCCCCCCGGGGGGATGGCCACACCACAATCCCTTGTCCTCCATTCTCCTCTCAGGATCTTGGGCACGCACGCACACGTGCCTGGCATGAGTTTAAGTCATCGGGTCCAGGACTCGAACCGTGGTCGGCTACGTGGGAGTACAGCGACATAGCCATTAAGCTAACTGCTGGTCCCTCCATTCCCTTATTGAATCATGCTCTTATTCACAGATTCGCTTAGTAAACTTCGCCTTTTGCACATGTATGATTGGACAGGAACTCGCGTTGCAGTTGAAGGGAAAGAACTCATGGTCCCTCCCATTGTAGCACCCAGAGCCCACTCAGGGAGACTGGCAGGCACACCCCGACCTGCACAGGGCGCTGACGACTGCGGGAGTGTGTCTGTAGTGGCCTGCGCATGAACAGTGGAACAGAAGGGTGTGTTGGAGTATGGCTTATAGAGAAATCGCAGCGAGTTACCGTAGAATCTGGGATAGTGGATAAGATCTGAACCCAAGCTGGGGTGAGAGTAGATTTAATAGCTCTAAAATTTAATAGCTCTAAAATTTTATTTCATTTTGAAAAGAAGATGGGGGAGGCATAGCTAGGCCTAGGAGCTAGGGGCCTCATGGCCAGCTGTGGTCTGACGCCCACCCTGCTGTCCTTCCTGGAGAAACATGCTGAGCAAGTGTGCAGGGCCACTCCTGACAATTTGGAGAAACGGAGGAAAAGGATTGTGATGGGAGATCGTCCCGTTGGTCTCTCTAGCAAGTGCGTGCACTCTCCAGCAACTAAAAAGATGAACATGCAGAAGAAATAAAGAAGGAAAAGAAAGAAGAAAGAGAGAGAGGAGAGAAAGAGAAGAAAGGTAGAGGAAAAGGTAGAAAAAGAGAAAGAAGGAAAGAGAAAAAAAGAAACAAAGAAAAAGGAAGAATGAGAAAGAAAAAGAAAACAGCTGAAGAATGATAAAAAAGCATCCGAGGACATTTCAGTTAGGGGACGGAACGTCCGAAAGCGACCTCATGATCGATGTTGCCAGGGCTCAGCTAAGGTGGTCAGCACTGTCTGGGATCTGCAGTGATGTCTGGGCAGCTCCAGGGGTCCTTGGCTTTAGTGCATTCCTGTCCACAGAGACGTGAGGACTCAGCACACGTCAGTTCTCCAGCTCCTAATGACACACAGTGCTCACAGAGCCCAGGGCTCAGCTACGGTGCTGAGCTGCAGCCCTGGGTCCTGTCTGTCTTCCCAGAGTGGCTCTGAATGAAAATGCCACGGGGACATAAAGCACTCCCTGCAGGGAGAGAGTCGGAGGCCGCTCGAGCAGGGTCGGGTGGCGACAGCATATGGGTCACTCGGACACACCTCCCAGAAAGGCTCTGCGCCTTCTGCACACCCAGCTTTCCATTACGGACATCTGCCTGAACCCCAGAATGATCTACTGTGTTAGCTGTGCTTAGCAGCTTTATTGAGACATAAGCCACATAGCATATAATTAATCCATTTAAAGCCTATTATTCAATAGATATATTAGATTATTCAAGTTTTTTAAATCGTAGTAAAGTATATAGACCATAACATTTGCCATTGCAGGCATTTTAAAGCATGTCATTCTTGGCATTAATTATATCCACAGCATGCGGCCATATCATTATTACCTATGTATGATTTTTAGAAATCATCCCAAACAGAAACTTGGTACCTACTAAGTACTAACTTCCCTTTCTCTCTCCTTGGCCCCGGCCACCTCCAATCTACCTTCTATCTCTGTAAACTTGCCTAATCCAGATATTTTATAACACTGGAATTACACAGTATTGTCCTTTGGGGCCTGGCTCCTTGTACTCAGCATCACGTTTTCGAGGTTCATCTCTGTTGTATGAATCTACATATCCGAAGCCCATTCCTCCCTATGGCTGAGTAGTACCCAACTGCATAAGCCTCACGTCGACCCACCCACCGTGCTGCTGTCCCCACCTTTGCCGGCTGTGAATGGGGCTCTGCGAATGCCAGCATACAAGGCAGAGTCATTGTCCTCACTGGCCAGTTACTCCAAGTGGATCCAGTAAATGAACAGAGTAGGTGGTCAGTCATTTTCTCAGGGCTCCTGAAGAAGTGATAGGTCGGAATAGCACCTAATAGCATCTAACCTAACGTCCCAGTAGCACTCTGTTTTCTAAGACATACCGGCCTCTCTAGATGCAATATGTAATTAGACTTCTTCCTGAGGAACTTTGGCTGAGATAAGTTGGATTTCCATGCCGTGTTACAGAGGCACGAGAGAACGGAAATCTGCATACATGCGTGTGACTCGCTGGCCATGCAGTCGAGGAGAGCACGTCTAAGTCAGGGTCTGCGGCTGGGTGCTGTGGCTGCTCTCATCACGGTGGGTCGAAATGCTGCGTATTTGACATCGCCAGATCGACACGCCAGCATCATCCTTCCGATACCTGCGCTATCAGATTTTACAGACCAAAGGCTGACTGCCGACTGACCTGCTGGCCAGCTGTCTGCAGAGCCCAGCAGGGATTGCACTGTGAGAAGTGTGGAGACTCCATTCAACTGCATGATACCTTCCTGAAACCAGCTTCCACAGGGATCAGTCCTGCCTCCGGTGCTTTCCTGACTGGTGTAAGGTGCAGAGCATTCTAGCCAAAGGAAATAACAGAGCCAGCTTCAGATGCACGGCCATCTCAGCTAGTGTGCTGATGTCTACATGAGAGTTTACACAACGAAAAGTCCACGGAACCAGAAGTTGGCATTTTTAAGAAAAGAGGAGGAGAGAGAAACTCAAGTTAAATGTAATGCTGCGTTAACAGCAAGTTAATAGATTGGGGAGAGAAATGAATGAAACTCGCACGGAGCTTGTCCAAGCTGTACTGGGATACTAGGTGTCCTTTCAAAGTTACTGCACACACGAATGGATTCTAATTGTCGCTTTGTAAAAATCTTGTTCTTTCCTTTCCTGTCAAGAAGGAGTTACTGGGAAGGCAGAAAATCAACTCACGGAGACAATGCCATGATGGCTTAATGCCGCTCAGGCTTCGGGGTTTTCAATGAGGCACATTTCTTCCTGGTATAATCTGGGAGACACACATAGAGACATTATAGCTGTACAAAAACATGGGCCACTCGGTCCTCTGTTTACGTTTGGCATGTTTGGGCATGCGTTAGACTGTGTGGGTCAGCGCCTCAACAATGTTTGCTAGCTCTGTGACTTTGCATCTTTTGGATTTCTAAGTGAAATGGGAAAAAGAAAATAAAGCCTAGATGTTTTTGTGTTGTGAAGATTGAATTAAGTAATGAAATGTACACATTTTATATATGATAAGCAGTAACACAAAGCTAATTATTGTCCCCCGCGCACACACATACACACACAGGGCATATGTGGCCACCAGAGACAGAGCGAGAAGGAAAGGGAGAAAGCACCCCTCAGGGGGGTGTGGTCATGCCTCAATCCATCTCCTCCATTCCCCATACCATCGGGACTTTGGGCGGGTACATGCACGAACCTGTCATGTTGTTCCAGTCACTGAGGTTGGGATTCAACATGTGAGATTGGCCACATGGGATCTGGTTCCCTTTCCCATCAGGCTATGGGACCTGCCCATTTTATTTATTTTTCAGTGATAATATTCACGACGTTTGAAAATAAATGCATCTTCAGATATTCCATTGGCCATTGTTTTGAGACACGGTTGCGAAAGATGAACAGCACTAGGTACACCTTTGAAACAAGTATGAGATCATTGTATATTTAAAGAAATCAAATGTCATCCAGGTCCCATGTAGAGAAATCCACTTCTACCCTTGGCACTGTTTACTAAAGCTATTTATAGTCTGACGGTATTTGGAGCCTACATGATGAGCAAAAGCCCAGCACCCAGTTTTCACCCCAGCTCTTCACCCTGCCAGGCTAAGTAATCCTCCTTTCTTAACTTGACTTTTTTGCCCACCAGGGTATCAGAGGATAAAAGAGGAGCAAGTTCCACCTTGGCCAAGGGTTACTAGCTCACATCTTAGGGCTAGCTCATGGTTTTAGGAATTTTTTTAAATCCTGTGACCCTATCGCTCAAATGTGAAGTGTTTATTAGGAAAATCCCCACGGTTCTTTTGTAGTTAAGCCTATAAAGTCTTAGCTAACTCTGAGCCTATACCCTCTGCAAGCCTTTTTAAGTGTCCACAGGTAAGTGGGCAAAAAACTGAAGAATGGAAATACATCAGTGAGATCCCTCACCCCTGAGGTACCTTACACACGCAAGATGTTCTTAAAAGGGGTTTTGTTTAGGAACACATGGAGATGTTTTCTTCCTTCCCAGAAATACTCTTCCCTGACTCTGTAATTTCAGACATGCAAAGAGAAAAGAGAAGATACAGGATAATTAATGAAGCAAAATGGTGGTCTTTGGTGCAGAGAACTGTTAAGTAAAAACTTCAACAGTGGGAATTCATGTCTAGAACTATCCCTCCAGGCACTGCACAGAATGTCTAAGGATAGTTCATAACATACATCCATGTAAACCTTAAACTGCTTTAAACTGTGAAAGGAAAACCGAGAGATGTTCGAATGTTGGTTTCGCACAAAGTGAATTAGATGACATAAAGGGAAGTGAAACAGAACTCCGTGTGGCATGGCCCGCACAACGCGAGGCACAAAGCCAGCTCTGTGCACGTCACCGAAGGGCAAAAGTGGGACGCTGGCCACTTCCATCTCCTGTGCCCCACGTCTCTCCATCCCATAGTAATCTTAGAGCCTTCTTTCCGTGAAAACAATCCTCATGAAGGCACTCTGTATTCGCCAGTGTATGTCTGCGTTCCCTTTCGGGACTACCTGGAGATCAAGCGTTGGCATTGAAAGCAAAGTCTGTCGCTCCCGGGCTTTCGTAGGCCACAGCCCAGGACCCCAGCTTGGTGTGCACCTGTGTGGGACTGCGAGTGGAGGAGGTGCAGGGAGCCTGTCTCTGAAACCCCAGCAGGTCCTCACGGGCCTTGCCTTCCCTTGTGTGAGGCTCGGAGTTGTCAGCGGGTCTCAGCCCGGGAAGACCAGGGAGCTGCCTGAGCGGATGGACACTGGTCTTGATGAGTACACCTGGAGGTTTCTCGTGGAGGAGAGTGAGGGGAAGAACCAGGTGGCCGCTCGAGGTCCCTTTCCAACAGGGTAGAATGACCAAGCATAGTTTCTAAATGTTTGCCCTGCGACCTAAGGCCTGAACATCATTCCGACTTCGTAGCCTTGCCAAGTCTGAAAGGCGTGTCCAGCGAGCCCTGCTGGTCCCTAGTCCCTGCCCGTGCTGCGATTTGATTTCAGATGCAGATGGAGAAGGTGCAGCGTGTAGCCAGGATGAGCAGACGTCCAGCACAGGTGTGTGCTGAGCATGTAGCCGCAGAAGCCAGGCCCATGTGCTAAATGCCGATCATGCAAGCAGGCCGATAATCCAATCACCTCATAAAGAAAGGGACCAGCAGGTGGTGTGGTGGTTAAGGCACTGGACACTCCCACATGGCCAACCATGGTTTGAGTCCCGGGCCTGGTGGCTTGCTTTCTCACTTTCCCTCTCTCTCTCTTTCTCTCTCTCTCCGTGTTTCTCTCTGGTCAAATTGAAATAAATGAATGAATAAATAAAATTAAATAAATAATTCTTTAAAATGAAGAAAGCCACAGTAATTTACCACTGAAATTCGAGACGCATCCGCCTCCTTTAAACCTCAAGGCCAAATTCAATTTTCTTTCTCGGCCATTGTCTTCCGCGGTCATAGTTCCAGAAGGAAGAGTGCAGGCTAGAGCAATGATCGAGCTGGTTCTAACCCCGCTGTTGTGTGTTTTCTTCTTCAGGCTCGTCCAAGGTCTTCTGAGGCTTTTGCTTTCATTTTCTCAACCCCAGAGGAGTGACTGGAAAACCACCCGGGCGCGCTGGAGCCTCTCCAAAAGCGGCTCGGGATGAGGTTTGCCTCCGTCCATGCTCCAAGGGCCAGCTCTGTGGTCTCGATGGGGGAGAGGGATCAACATGATGGCCATCTGGGGCTGTGCCCATGGGACCGTCCAGGGACACTACACTGTGTGTGATCCATGTGCCACAGCAACCAGGGCACCTCTGTGTTAGACAGCATTTTTTTCATTTCTGGGAAAGAGTTATTATTTATACTGATTAAGAAGACTATGTAGACCACACTTTAGTGAATAATCATTGGGTCATTAGAAAAGTCATGACTCACTTTTGCGTGGAAAACCAGAAAAATGCATTATGACTTTTCCGACAACCCAATACTTGCCCCATATGAAGGACTTAACGAGACCAGTCCCATGGTACAGCGGTAAGTGCTGTGCAGAGGGAGCTCTATCCATATTGACCAGGGTTCAAGTCCCAGCAGCAGTGGTTTAAAAGCAAACAAACAAAACACCGGATGCAGAATTAGAAGAAAGCAGATTGCATTTGCAACAGAAGCAGGTCCACTGGGGAGTGTTCTCTCTCTCTCGCACCTTCTAGCACTAAAGAGAGAAAGAAAGACCTCTCTGAGACAGTCATGCCAACTCTGTGCTCGCTTTCCTTTCATTCACTTTGTTAGTCCCTTGTAAAACCCCAAGTGGATGATTCCCGTAAGATGGAAGGGATGCCATGGTTCCCAGTCCTCCTAGAGGGTGCTCGGTGAATACTTACTGAGGGAATGAAGGATGTACTGATCACTACCACAGACTTTGAAGCTGGGGTGAGGATGGAGAGACTAGAGACACCCTTCCTGTGGGGTGAGGGCACTGCATGACGGACCTGGGCGGGAGTGTCTGTCCGTTCCTTGCAGCTACAAAGGTACGTTTTCAGGCCACTGAGCCTCAAGGGGGGTGAAGCACATGCACTGACGTTCTTCCGGAAGACTGGGACAGACAGAAGGCTCTTTGCGTGCTGCCAAAAATAAGCACGCGTGCTGTTCTGTTGGCATCACTGCCCTTTGATCTCCACCACATGGGCTTTAGCCACTTTGTGCTTTTACATTTTTTATTATAAAAAATAAAAAATGTCATTATACTGTAACAATTGCACAGGGAAAATGTCAGAGACAAGTCAGTGGTGTTTGCTATAAGGTGTTTAACATCCTTCCTAAAGAAAGAAATCATCAAGTGAAAACTGTGCCTTTATTGATAAACCCTTCATAAATCAGTCTCCAGAACTAGTCCTTAAATATCCGTGTGGATGATTATCTCAGGAGCCTGGCCTCCAGTTTCTAGGCATCTCCTCCAGTAATTCTGTCACTTGGCCCACCTCAGTTGTGCACAGAAGGGTGCACAGACTCCACTATTATCAATACGCGCATTTCGAATACAGACCACTCCCCACAAGCCTCCTTCTATGTTTCAGTTTGTTCCTTCTGGTGCTTTAATTCCAATATTCTCGGGAGCCTACTAGGGCCACCATCCAGTGACCACCTTCCCACCATGGCTCCCCCACATGACCACGTGACCCCACTTTCCTCCAAACTAGCTTCAACTCCACGTCAGACATGACAGTCAGCTCATTACCTTCCTCTCCCTTCCTTACCAGTCTCCTTCTTTGCTGAGTTACTTTGGCTAAAGAATAATGTTGGTTAATTCTACACATCTGCCTACTGCAAACAGCCAAGAGTGCAGACAAAAATGGACCCAGGGACCAGCAGGTAGCGTGGTGGTTAAGGTGCTGGACACTCCCACATGGCTGACCACGGTTCAAGTTCTGGAACTGGCGGCTTGCTTTCTCACTTTCTCTCTCTCTCCCCCTCTCTGTGTCACTCTCTCTGGTCAAATTAAAATAAAATAAATGAATAAATTAAATTAAATTAAAATAATTCTTTAAAAAAAAAATGGACCGAGAAAAACAACCCCACATTGACTGATCTCGCCTTAACGTCATGATCCCCAAAGGGACCTATGTTGATTGACAATCCTTTCTTTCTCTGGTCTAAGAACTGTCCCTCTCCCTGGGAAGATGCTCTTCTCCTTCCACTGTGACATCTGCTTTTCCCTCGGTGTTGAACTGCGGCCATCTGCAAGCATGCTTCTATCTGCTGTCAGTGTTCCCTTGTCTCTGTCTTTCCTGCTCATTATTCCTGATACACAGAATATCTGTACTCAGTCATCTTGTTTAACACATAGTCCTTCCCATAGAATGTAAGCTCCACAGAGGAGCAATTTTTAGATCTTTAGAACACTGCGTTTTGGGGGCCGGCAGGTGGCATGGTGGTTAAAGGCTCTGGACTCCCACATGGCTGACTATGGTATGAGTGCTGGACCTGGCAGCTTGCTTTCTCGCTTTCTCCCTCTCTTACTCTCTCTGGTCAAATGAAAACATAAATAAATAAAATTAAATAAAAAATAACTCTTTATAAAAATGAAGAACACTACTTTTTCCTCAGCATGTAAAATCATGCCTGGCACGTAATATGCCCTCAGTATACATGCTGAGTGAGTAAATAAAAAGGGTGATGCGAATGGCTTTCCCTGAGCCACGCACATGTTAAATTCACTCTGCAGCTCTTTCTTAGTTAATCCACACACGGGCGCTGCCACTTTACAGTTGGGAATTCAATCCCTGTTTTACAAATGAGCAACCTCAGGCTACAGGAAGGAAAATTGACTTGCTTTTTCCAAGAGTATGGCCAAGCTAGAATCCATATCCCGTCCTGTCTAATTCCCAAGCTCTTACTTTTAATTACTACCCTTTGGATAATGCACCACATCACTCACAGTTCTTGCTATGACCACCTTTTATTAAGCAAAATTTACAACAAACACTGTCCTATGGTGAGAGTTTTCTTCTCTTCCTGTCACTCTTGTTCCTCTTGTCCCTTCAGAAGTCTGAAAAGTAAGGTTCTTTATCATAACATGAATATCTACCTGTTTGAATTTTCTATTGCTTATTTAAGGAATTACCCACGATTCAACAGTTAAAAACAACACAAATTTATGACCTTTCTATTCAGGAGGATAGAGGTCTGAACCTGTGTCTTACAGGGTTATATCAGAGTAGTGTTTCTTCTCAAGGTTCTAAGGGACAATCTATTTCCTAATCTTTTCTAGCTTGAAGAAGTCAACCCCATGCCTCTGCCGATGGCCACCCTTTGTATTCAAAACACCGTGATGGTGGAGACTCTCGCACTGAATCACTCCATTTCTGACTCTCCCACTTCTCTCCTGTAAGGGCCCTTGTGGTTACATTGGGACGGTTGGATAATCCAGAACTGTCTCACTACTTCAACATCCTCAACTTAATCATATCTACAAGTTCATTTTACCAGAAAAGTAGCATATCCTCAGGTTCTAGGATTAGAATACAGACATCTTTGAGGATAGATTATTCAGCCTATCAAAGTCTGCTCGCTGGCCCACCAAAGTTCAAGTCCATTCCAGATGTAAGACACGTTGACACGTCCATCCGATCTCAAGTTCTCCAGAAGTCGCAACCCACTTCAGCACCAACTCAAATCTAGCATCTCCTTCAGGTCTCTCTAGCCCAGAAGTTTACCATCTAACCATTTAAATAATCTAGATTAGATAGGATTGAGGCTCTCAGTAAAAACCCATCTTGGAAAAATATTTCTCTGTGGCTGTACACCTGTGGACTTATATATCTAGAAAACGATTTATTGGGGCTCATGGGTGGCAAAGTGGTTCGGGCGTTGGACTGCCATGTGGCTAACTATGGTTTGGGTCCAGACTTGGCAGTTTGGGGCTCATGCTGGGTGTGTGTGTACACGTGCCCAGGGTCTCAGGAGGAGAATGGAGGATAATGGATTGTGGTGTGGCCAGCCCCCTGGCGAGTGATTTCCTGCTTCCTTTCTCTCTGTCTCTCTGTGTCTCTGGTGAGCACACATACCCTATAGCAAAAATCTCCCCCCCCCAATAAAAAAGAAAGAAAAGAAAGGAAAATGATGTATCTGCTACCCAAACATAATGGTGGAATGTGCATAGGATAACAGTTATAGACATTCCCATTCAAAAGGGAGAAAATGGAAGCATATAAAGACTCACTGGCCCTAGGGACAGCTAGCCTTTATATGCTTTCATTTTCCCCCTTTTTGAGTCAAAAAGTCCACAAGGTTTACCCCTGAGAAGACCGAGGAGGTCCCCAAGTCCATCCTCTAAGTCAAGACTCCATACTTAGAGTCAGCTTCTCTTCTTCCATTTGTCCTCTCTGTCTCTTTCAGTCCAAGTGAGCAATGTTCCTGCTGGCGTAAAATTCTTAAAAACCTTGTGGGTCTCTCATGTATGGGAATTCACTCTGTTAGACAAGATTCATCTACACAGATATCTCCTGAATAATCTCATCCCTATTCATGACTTCCAACTGAGATGGCAGAGGGAAGTCGAGTCATTCATATCTTCAAAAACCCCTGTGTGTCGGGACCAGCAGATGGCGGAATGGCTACATCGCTGGACTCCCACTGTTCACTAGAACACTGCACAGTCTGAAGACTCACACCATCTACAACCGCCACCCTTCACAGAGTATTCCTGAACTCTGAAGCCTGCAGACTCTGAGAGAACTACCTGGAAAAACTATCAGCCCACGCAGGACTTCCGTGGGCCTGCTGCTGCATGATGGTCCCGACCTTCAGCAAGCTCTATCCACTTCTCTCTCCTGATACTCAGCTTACCCCTTGAATAGGATCTGAGAAGGAGAAAAATGGGATAGTTGGGATGTGTATGGATAAAAAAGCATTTATTGTATATTATTTTTAGAATTATTTTATTTTATTTTATTTATCATTATTATTATTTAAATTTACTACAGGCCAAGTATACACTCTCTCTCTCTCTCCACACACACACACACACACACACAAACACATACACATATGTGCACACACACACACACACACACAAAGAAAGTGAGAAAGCAAGCAGCCAGGTCTGGGACTCAAACCGCCGTCAGGCATGTGGGAGTCCAGTGCCTTAACCACCACAACCTGCTTCCTGTTGGCCCTGTGGTGGTGTTTTATACTAGGAAGCGTATGCTTTCCAGAACTGAGACTTTGAGAGTACAGATAGACACACCAAAAGACACACCTAGAAAGGAAAAGTATCTTAGGATTTATGAATGAGATCATTCATAAAATTACAAGAAACTTATGTATGGAATGACGGTGTCGATGAGCACAATGGCAATATATTATTTATTTTCTCAACCAGTGACACTCTAGGCTACGGCTTAGGACTAGGAAGGTAACCGGGATCTGATCCTTCTCCCCGAGAAGCCTGTATTCTAGTGAAGGGATGATCATGCTAATTCAGACAGCTCATACTGACCTGGAGCGCACACTGCCAGGGTTTCGGGCCCAGCCTGCCTGTAACACAGCAGCAGCGTAGGCCCAGCCAGCCTGCACAAGTGACAATTTAGCTCTATTTGCCTCCATCAGATTCGGTTTGAATATTAAGGAAAAGCAGGTCAATAAAAATGGGCCAGCAGATGGGGCTTATTTATTGTGCCACATTGTCATTAATAAATTAAGGGGCAGAGCGGGAGGGATCAGAAAGTAGAAAACACAGTTAGTAGAAAGGGGCAGTCCAGGGAAAATCAAGCCCAGTGAACAAATCCAGTCAAATGCGCAAAGCAGCTACAGAGCGAGTCTGTGAGGCTTGCAGGAAGATGGAGCGCATGGGGAGACGTCGGCTTCCTGCATCTCTGGGCAGAAGGAGGCCGGGAGCTCTGTGGGGACTCTGGCCTTCCTGAAAGGACATCTGGGCTACGGAGGTTCTAGAACAGCCCTGGCCGGGAGGTCACGGGGCGCAGAGTCTCCTTTTGCTGGATTCGCTGCCTCACCCAGGTCACTTAGACCTCGCTGCCCCCGAGTCCTTGCATGTCACTCGATGAGTCCATCGTGAGAGGCTGTGGGTGACACAGAGGGGCTGCGAGGAAGCCGGACTCATGACCCTCCAGGAGCTGGCTCTAGTGTTGGGCAGAGAAGTAAACCCGCCGCAGAACACCGGGTGTGAAGGCAGCCGGGAGCAGCAGGGAGCTATTTAATCTGACAGGTGGAAAGTACTTGCTTTTCTATTTAAAAAGCACCATTGTGATGATTTATTTAAAAAAAAAAAAAAAAACACTTCAATTTTTAATTTGTCTGGCATACATTTTCTTAGGATTTTAAGAGCAATCCTAACCTCGTTCAAGGTCCTAAACATTCATCATTTCTCTGTCCTCCTAGAGGTCCCTGGAAAGGTCCTGGGCCTAGAATGGGAAGAGGACTCTCTCCCACAAGCTTTCACCATTCTGCGGCTTTGCTCACGTACACGCAGAGGCCTCCCTGCTCGGCCTGGCCTGCCCCTGGGCATCCCGGGTTCATGACTGTCTACCCAGTGCTGAATCCCCCGGTCCCTCCACAACGGCCAGCTTACTAGAGCAGAAACCGTGTGAAAACCCAGGCCCAAGCACGTGGGCCTCGGTAGACTCTGAATGCTTCTGTAAGTCCCAGAAATGGATTGCTAGAAAACAGCCTCCTATATCCAGGTCTGTGAGAGTTCATTTATAGTAACTAACGCGTGACTTGTTCGGTCTGGCAGGTAAGGCCCTCTGCTCACGGACCAGCTCTCAGGATGGATCTGCGGATGCACCGTCTCCCTTTCCTAACCTATGCTCCCTGCCTTCCCATGGAAGCGCCATGGGGGAGGGTATCTCTCAGGAAACAGTACTTGGCAGGGGTATATCAATGAATGCCGTGGACTTAATCCTAAAGTCTTGAAGTGTTCATAGCATCACGTACGCTGTGAGCTTTCCACACAGCTCTGCCTCCCAAGCTCTGTCTTTACTTTGGCTGTCCACAGAAACAGTGCTACCGTGTGAGTCAGAGAGGAGATGACCGTAGGCCTTGACGGGAAGGCCTTGACAGCGGATCACCGCGGCTCTCGGTCACTAAACTAAGACTCAATTTTCCAAAAATAAAGTCGAAAACCAATAATTCCTCCCCCGTTTCTGAAAGAATTAGTGAAATACTTCAATGCAGTCTTTGAGACAGATCTGGAACCTAAGTATTTAATATTAACACTCTTAGTAAAAAATAATAAACAAAAAATAAATACACAAACAAACATAAATCAATAAAAAGGTAAATTCTGCATTTGGAGGTTGGCGTCCCTGTGGATATATAATTCTCTGAACATACTAGGTTTCAGCATTTTAATTCTTACCAATATTTAGACATTTTAAGTATTGAGCATGAGGTTGAAAGAATCTTTGGAAAACTAGGAATCAGAATTTGGGATACTGACTGATGGATTGATGGGACCTCACCCACCTCTGCTCACCTCAGGTCAGAAGCACATTCACTATTAAACTAAGGACATAGCAACTTCAGAGCCTTCTACCTTCCAGGGGATCTTTCAAGACTGTGGAAGAAGCCTGGTAATTACGTATCGGTCATATCACCTCGGGCTTCTCAAACGCAGGAACACCTGGAGAGGCGCGTGCCCTGGTTCCATGACATGTCTTAGTCTGCAGCTGTGACTCTTTAAGGAAACTATACTATTTCTTAGTCACTCAGTGTGCTTGATCCCTGAAGAACATGGCGCGAGTTCTCACCGACACCAAACCTCCCCTTGGAGTTATTCAGAGTCTGGAAGTGACACTTGGGCTTGTCTCTAATGAGAAGATCTTTAGTAAAATTTCTTACTGAATGTTTTAGAATACACTTCTCTTTGGTAGCTTTACACTGATATACCAGTTTGACCAATACCCATCTGATGATTCATCATGGGAAAAGAAGTATTTACTGAGAGAACATAGAATTTTTACTGTTATATTAAAATAAAATAAAACAGACACAAGGAAAATAGAAGCTTAATAAAATATTTTTTTCTGGAATAAAGAGAAGACATGAAACAGCCCCAAACGATACCTTTATATATTTTCTCTCATTATTATTAGAGAAATGGCAAATGAAAGAGGCAAAGCGAAAGGACTGGCAGAGATGACTCCTTGCCCTCAATACAGTTTAGCCAATGAACAGAGTGAGCTTGTTCAAAGGAGTGTGTATATTATGGCGTAGTCATTAGGTTCGTTAAACATACTCCAAACTTGGAACACATGGCTTAGACCATTTTCTGATTCCAGGCAATAGACCATCTGACGAAACAACGTGAGTTCTATTCTACACTGTTGAACTTAGGTCCCGGTTTGATAAGCTAGAGTTTGCAAGAAATCAAGCAGTACATTAATGAGCTCGAGTTGAGAGTGCGGGAGTCAAAGCTCAAGCCATTTTATAGCTAATGGAACTGGAGAAAATTTAAAGAGAGGCATGATGTAGTTTAATGGTGTCATTTTCAAAATGATTATTGTACCTTATTGTTGAGTACTGAAATGATGCATTTGCATGGGATTTAGAAGAAAAACGAAGTTGCTGTCCTTTTCTTGGTCATGAAAATTGCATTCGGATATCAATCACATTTTGCATAATCATCCTCTATCATTGTCAAATCGTAAGGATTCCAACTACACAATGAAGAATTGTGGAATGAGGCATTAATTTAATTTAAATCCCCTACACACACACACACACACACACACACATACACGCACACACACATACATATTTATACACACACACATTTCCAAGTTCTTCAGCATCCCCCTTGCCCAAAATTATTACATTGGTAAAGTAGGTTTAGACTAAATCCAACGTAGGCTAATATGAAAATAGAGTGAAATAGCACCTACAATTAAAGCCCTTTTATAAAAATCTATTAGTGACAAATTTTTACATGTACGTTTCCTTTTCATTCTCCTCTAAACTTTAAAAGATACTTGGTGTTATCTCATTTTTCAAGTGAGGAAATTGAGAAAGATTAAATAATTTTTAAATTTTTTTTTTTTTGAGAGGTTTTTTTCGCTATAGGGCGCATGTGCTCGCCAGACAGACAGAGAGAGACATAGAGACAGAAAGCGAGAAATCACCCCCCAGGGGGGATGGTCACGCCGCAATCCCTTCTCCTCCATTCTCCTCTCGGGATCCTGGGCACGTACGCACACGCGCCCGGCGTGAGTTGTAAGCCACCGGGTCCGAGACGCGAACCGCGGTCGACTACGTGGGAGTCCAGCGACATAGCCATTACGCTAACTGCTGGTTCCCCAATTTTTAAAATTTTTTGAGAGAGTTTTGCTCTAGGGAGTGAATACTTGCCAGAGAGACAGAGAGACGAGAGATGGAGAGCGAGAACTCACCCTCTGAGGGGACGGCCGAGCAGCAATCTTTTTTCCTTCATTCTCCTTTTGGGCTTTTGGGCAAACCCATCATGAGTTTCGAGCTGCTGGTCTGGGATTCAGCCAGGATCAGCCACATGGGAGTCCCATGCTTTAACCACTACACCACCTGCTGGAACTGCAGGTTTAGACCTGGCTTTAAATCCTAATTTTTTCATTTGTACGATGGGACAGCCACACAGAGAGCCGAGGGAAAAACCAAACCCTCGTGTTTATTTACACAGTGCAGGGCTCTGTGTGTAGTTAGGCCTGGGGACTCTGAAGTCGAGAACCTCAGTTTGAACTTTAAGCTTTTCTAACTCTTAGCCAAGTGAACTTGAAGTTATTCGAAAGTTTATATCTCATTTTTCTTATCCGTAAAATAGGGATTAAAAATAGTCCTCACAGCAGATGATTGTCATGACGACACGTGAGTTACTACACAAAAACCGCGCAGTGTCTTAGCACAGCGTCCCACAGAGCTCAGCTAGAGTCACAGTCACTTGACTGTTGGGCCCATCATTAATGTTGTATTTCTCCATTTTAAATTTTTAAATTAAATTTTACAACAAAGTAAATCGCCTGAGAACTACAGCTTGTGGAGCCATGGTGTGTGGTCGGAGCGCACCGTCTCACACCCCAAGGAGTCTGCCGTTGGTCTGGGGGATGAACCTGCACACTGGATCACGAATGAGCGATTAGACACTTTTGTGTACTGTGAAATGATCTTTCTATCTGGTCTTCTTTTTATAAATTGTTCAAACTTTATTGTAACCCAGAAGCTACTTTTAGTGCTTTTAGAAGCAGGTGCTATGAACATCTTAAACAATGAATGACAGGATAAAGCACCAATGGTTAGGAATTCAATTAAGACTTAAATCTAGTTTTGGAATTTTTTTTACTCTGTTCAAATTTAAGTGGGACTAAATTGTTTCTTCTTTTATTCACAAAAGAATATATTCACCATGCTTTGAAGTCAGGTGATTCAGGAGTCTCTCAGAGGTGGCAGAGGTTTCCAGAAACTCATCCACAGGGAGCACCATTTAGTGCAAGCCCATCCCGATTTTCACAGCATTGCCCAGCATTCTGGGGGTGATGTAAGCACTAAGCACACAGGAACTCCGTGTCTTTCCAAAACTCTTTCCCAAACACATAACCGAGTATTGTGTATTTTTTAAAGAATTGTTTTATTTAACTTTATTTATTTTAGTTTGATCAGAGAGGGGCAGAAAGAGAGAAAGAGAAGGTGAGAAAGCAAGTTGCCAGGTCCAGGACTCGAACCACCGTTGGCCACGTGGGAGTCCAGTGCCCTTAACCACCATGCCACCTGCCAGCACCCTGAGGATTGTGTATTACCACACCTGATTTTGCTGTGTTAATGTTTGAACATTAAGAAAAAAAAAAAAAAATTCAGGGCCCAGCAGGTAGCATAGTGGTTAAGGCCCTGGACTGCCACATGGCTAACCACTGTTCAAGTGCTGGACCCGGCAACTTGAAACTCACACCAGGTGTGTGTGCGTGCCTGCTCAAAAGGAGAGTGGAGGAGAAGAGATTGCAGCATGGCCATCCCTCTGGAGGGTGATTTCTCACTTTCTCTCACTGGCTCTCTGGCAAGTGTACACACCCTATAGCAAAAAAATCTCTAAAAAAAAATCTTAAAACAACAACAAAAAGAGAATGTCAGGGCTGCTCCATCTGGCAGCACTCGGGGCTGTGTAGGTGAAGCTGGATCTCCATGGCTGACCGGAGTTGGAGTCCAGCTTCACTGGCCGGAATTCAAACACACCCAGCATGCAGGCATGTGTCCAGGATCCTCACGGGTGGACACTTGGCAGTAAAAGGATCACAACTTGACCAGGCCCTGCTGTGGCTGGGCGGGGCAGGGCGGGGCGAGGGAGGTCCTCTCTCTCTCTCTCTCCTCTCTCTCTCTGCCTCTCCCTAGTTCATGCTCATGCTCGCACCCTCTGCCATTAAAAAGAGAGAGAGTGAAGCAAAGCTCGGTAATATTGTAGGTCCTCCACGTACTAATTTAAAGGCCCCACAGCTGTGAATGACGGGGCATCACAACTTGCGGTTTTCCAGGTCCCGAGTCAGCATTCTCTCCGTGTAATCTGGGGGCAATCACCTCCATCGTTGGTCTGGGGTTTTGTGGACCTGACAGGAGCTAAGTTTTGTTACTGATCTGATACTTTATTTTGTCTGCTGCACCTCTAAGTTAGCTCACCCACTGTCCCCTTCCTCCCGGCTCTGCAGAAATGCTCAGCTATGTAAGACCCTAAAACCAAGCCTGCTCACTATCCTGCCTTCTAGCTATTTCCTAATTGTTTTTTTCCTGTCATGGCCAATTTTCTTTTTTTTTTTTTAAAGAATTATTTTATTTAACATTATTTAGTTTGTTTTTTTATTTTGACCAGAGAGGGACAGAATGAGAGAGAGAAAGGGGAAGAGAGAAAGCAAGCTGCCAGGCCCAGGACTCGAACTGTGGTCAGCCATGTGGAATCCAGCACCATTACCCACCATGCCACCTGCTGGCCCCATGGTCAATTTTCTTGAAAAAGCAGACTATGTAAATTTTTTTTTTTCAGTTTTACCACCTGGTGGAAAACTCCCATCTGGAGGTACTAACAATGAATTACCCAATACACTGACATTCTCTCGCTCGTCCTGCTCAGCTTCCATTGATCCATTGAACAAATGCGTGTAAACTCCGGACCAGAACCATGCATTTCCCTGTTCACTGGTGAGGTCGAAGTGCCAGGCAGAGGGGAGTCTCCCTTGTACCGAGCCTGTGGGCTGAATGTGAGGGATCTGTTTTAGGGAAGGTGGGCATTTCTGAGGAGATGACATTGGAATTGAAACTGGAAAGTTAAGAAGGAAACCACCATGTAATCTGAGGAAACTGTATCCCAGGAAACTGGGGCTCTGCGACGTGGGTGAGTGAGACGTGCTGAGTGACTGCAGGAAGAACACTGCCAGCCCGCATCTGCCCAGCCCGGGGAAGCCGGTGAACACTGGGCCGCCAGGCGGCATGGTGGTCAAGGCACTGGGCTCCCACAGGGCTGACGGCAGTTCAGACCTGGAGGCTTGCTTTCTCACTTTCTCTCTTTGGTCAAATTAAAATAATAATAACAAGGACCAGTAGTTAGCAAAGTGGCTATGTCACTGGACTCCCATGTAGTTGACCGTGGTTCGAGTCCTGGACCCGGTGGCTTAAATTCATGCCGGGTGCGTGTGCGTGCCCAAGATCCCAAGAGGAGAATGGAGGAGAAGGGATTGCAGCATGGCCATCCCCCCTGGGGGGTGATTTCTCGCTTTCTGTCTCTTTGTCTCTCTTTCTGGCAAGCGCACACGCCCTATAGCAAAAACCTCTCCAAAAAAAAAATAATAATAACAAAAAAATTAAATAAAAGAATTCTTTATTAAAAAGCTGGTTAGTCCTGGCTTACAGACGCAGCCCCGCTGACTCTCTGACCTCTGAGCACCTGTTTTCGATCCTTGTCCCCTATGTGGATATTTTTGTTTCCAAGTGAGGAGAATAAGCAGACCATAACTGCTTTGCTGGGGGTTTAATGCTTCAAAAAGACCTGATATTTTTAAAAAAAGAAAAATTTGGGGGGCCAGGAGATGATGTGGCAGTTAAGATACCATATTCCCACATGGCCAATCACGGTTTGAGTCCCAAACCTGGTGACTTGAAAATCATGCTGTATACGTGCATGCATCACATCCCAAGAACAGAATGGAGAAGGGATTGCAGAATGTCCATCCCCGCTGGGAGGTGATTTCTCACTTTCCTTCTCTCTGCCTCTCTCTCTGGCCAGCACACATGCCCTGTGGCAAAAACTAAATAAATAAATAAATAAATGAAAATTCTGAAAATCCAAGGAATAAAATGTGCAATGTTAGGCCAAGCAGACGTTGCACAGGCAAATTAGACAGGGCTCCCACCCCCCGTGGCGTGTCCGTCATGGTTACTGGCACACCTAGGTCTTTCACGCTCACTGTCCGGTGTGGTGGGTGAGAACCTAAGGTCTTAAGACGTGGTCCCTGGGATCTTAGGTCTTACCCTAGACCCACTGAGTCAAAATGTACATCCTCACATGGTCTGCAGGTGATTCAAATGCACATGATGTTTGAGAAGCAGGAGATTTTGAAATCAGGCTGGTTCGGCTGAAACCCTCGTACTACTTATGATCGATGTGGACTTGTCCAACCTAACCTTTCGGAAATTTAGTTTTATATCCTTTCTCTTCTGCTTGTAAGAGAATACAGTTCCTACGCTTTGCATTCAGGGGGTTTCAAAGCCTTTGCAAATGGTTGTGATGGCTTTCGGAAGGGCAGACAGGAAACGGGCAGGGACCGACGGTTACTAACTGTGCTGACAAGACTGGAAAAGATGACGTGGGATTGCTGGAGCATGTGGCAGTTCTACGTGTAGGTCTTTGAGGAACCTCCATATTGTTCTGCACCGTGGCTGGACCAATTCACATTCCCACCAGCAGTGTAGGAGAGTTCCCTGAGCTAAGTGACATACGCAATCAAATGTATAAAAGAAATTGAAATAAAAAATATATATTAAAAGAAGAAAGAAAAGACGTGCGTGAAGCTGCCGCAGGGACAATGTCACAGCTTCCAGGGAGCAAGTGGCATGTGATCACCCCACGCGCCGGCCACCAGGCCGGTGAAAAGGCAACCATCAACCAACAAGCTCGGATCAAGTGGAGTTGAGTTAGCTGAGGGCGGGTGGGAGTATTTATGGCCTCTGCTCTCGAGTGAGCTGCTGGGAGATGCGCTGGGTGGCCCAGAGAACTATTTTCTTAATCCCTTTTCCTGGTGATGGACGCGGCTGCCTTGGCTGGGAAGTTTTGTCGGGTGTCTTCACACTGCTCTCGTCACCGCGCCTCGGCAGGCAGGAAGATTGAGGGAGTTGGGTCAAATAGGATCCGAAGTCGCCTCTAGTTGAACCATTTGTTCGGGCTCTATCCTGCTGCGGAGGGAGAGCAAGAACCCTGTGTGTCCAAGGGCTTTCTTGGCAGTTTCCAAATGCTGTCTTGATCACGAGCCCCAGCAGAGCTGCATCTTATCCGACGGGCTCCTGGATCCCGGGAAACGGCTTCAGGCCTGTTCTCATATCTGTGTAAAGATGTGTTGGACTAGCGAGCCCGGGAGCTCCCTGCAGCTTGGAAGTTGTCTGTCAAGCACCTGTAGTTCTAGGGACACTGCTAGGTCGTGGGGGAAATAAGAGGAATGGAAGCGGGGACTCCACCTTTGGGAGCAGCGGTGTGGCGCGGTGCAGAAGGCAGGCTCTGAGTCTGCAGATACAAATGCTGAGCTCCTTCACAAAACTCCGGGTTAGAAATACCTGTCCGTTATCAAAACCCAGCAGAGCCTCATTCTTTCTCTACTCCACCTTCTACATTGTTCCCAGATAGGGGCCTGTTAATAAATAATCTTCCAGGGACCAGCCGTTAGCGTAATGGCTATGTTGCTGAACTCTCATGTAACCGACCGTGATTCAAGTCCCAGACTCAGTGGCTTAAACTCACACCAGCTGCATGTGTGAGAGCGCCCAAGATCTCGAGAAGAGAATGGAGAAGGGATTGCGGCATGGCCATCCACCCCAGGGGATGATTTCTTGCTTTCTATCTCTCTGTCTCTCTCTGTCTTTCTGGTGAGTGCACGTATCCTATAGCAAAAATCTCTCCAAAAATAAAAGATAATAATAATAATAATCATCATCATCATCTTCTGGGCCCAGCCTTTGGTGGTGAAGGTGGTATCAGACCACTGCATGAGTCTGGGGCCACATGGGAGGCCATGTTTGGTTCCCAGACTGACCTGAACAGGCTGGAGCAGGTTCACATGCCTGTGATCCCAGTGTATGGGGAGACTGGGCCAGAGGGTCATGCTAGCAAGCCCTGTGGACAATACCCACCTCTGCCCGTCCCTCCTCCCTCATCACTGAGAACACACACGAACAATAACCACCAATTCTGAGACATTCACCCGCTTCCTGAACTAGGGCTGTTCGCCGCCACCCCACCGATCTCACCCACCCCAGAACACTCCGGCCACCCACTCTGAACTTCTCAAGCATATCTATGCCCTGCCAGCTGTTTCCTCACCCTCAGCTCTTTCTGACACCCACCACCCAGCTCAAATAAAACCTCCTTTTTTTTTTTTTTTTTTTTTTTTTTTTTTTTTTTTTTTTTTTTGCTTTGTTGTTAAGTTTATTGTCTTTTCTGGAATCACATCACAGAAAATTGTTGGTCTAGCTCTCAGCAGCCCGCTCCTGAGCTCCGAGGAAGCTTGCCTTCTTCTGGGCTACCCGATCTTTCTTCTGGGTAAGGGACATTTGGGAAAGATTCCACCTCTTCTTTTCAACTTCTTTCTTGGGCTGCTTTTCACAGACTGGGCTCTCGTATCGCAGTGTGAGCTTCCTGTACATCTCCTCCATGTCTGAGGTACACTGTTCTTTACGTTTTGAGGGAACTACTTCTTGTAAGCGTCTTCATCTTCCATCAGGTTATGCAGATATTCTGCCACGTTCTGGCCCATGAGGCGCTTCAATGGACTCTGCATTAAATTCCTCGCTTTCAGAACCATAAGGGGATCATTTGGTCCTGTGAGGGATGGATAAGCCTCCGTCTGCCACTCCCTTCAGGGCCCCCAAAGCTTTATTGCCAGTGGTAGTTCTGACAAGGCCTGCATCCACACAGCAGGTGAGGGCACCAGGTTGACCGTCGATGCTTTCTACGTTGTGCTCGTCTCCGGCCACTTCCCTTGGGTTCGTAGCTCTTGTCCCCGCCAGACCTTCTGAGAAGCCCACGGGCCCGCAGCGGGCACGTCCAACACGCTGCAGCATCACTTGTCAGCCACCCTCCACACCGTAGCTTGGTGGTTCGTGGGCCTGAGCTGTGCAGACTGTCACATCCCATCTACACGGGCACGAGCAACCTGACAGACGGTAACGCTCTTAGCTACGTGAACTATCACCCTGTATTTGGTACGTATTGTTACCCTGGGTCGCCAAGCGTTTCCGGGCGTAGTAATCAGTTTCACTCTCTTGTCAACTTCTAAATTTCACTTGGTATCTCTTAACGTAGGCCTGGTTCTTGGCAACTTTAACAAATCCCATCCTGTGGGGCAGAGACCCACGGCTGTGGTTGATCTGCCAATGAAACCTTCAAAAACGTCCCGCTGACTTTAATTTCCTTGGGAGACCTGGGCTCCTGTTCCTCTGTGGCCTTGCCCCATTCTTTATCCTTCTGCCTCCACGATCCTTTGTTCATTAAACAGAAGCTATTTTCTTTAGAGAGATTTTAGCTATAGGGCATGTGCACTCAGTGGAGAGACAGAGAGACAGAGACAGAAAGTGAGAAGCCACCCCCAGGGGGATGGCCATGCTGCAACCCCTTCCCTGTTCTCCTCTTGGGATTCGGGGCACACACGCGCACCTGCCCCTTGCGAGTTTCAAGCCACCACGCCCAGTTGACTACGTGGGAGTTGACCTGCAGTTGACTACGTGGGAGTCCAGCGACATAACCATCACGCCGTCTGCTGGTCCCAGACAGAAGCTACCTCTTTCTCTGACTCCCTCTAACGTCCACTACCAGGTCCCCAGGACCTGGTAGTGCTGCTGGACAGAGCTGGGGCGCTATACGAGTTTTTCAAATGGGCAAGCAGAGATGAACTACGTAGGATATTTGCCTGATACACATTTATTGTGGTACCCAAACTCAAAGCGGGTTGGCTTTGCAGAGTGAGACACGTTACACACCGACTTCAGCACAAAGGACGTCCGAATAGTTTGCTTGGACACTCTCAGTGACCCTTACATATGGGAATGGAGGGAATGTTACTCAGTGGCGTCTACTTTGGCTCAGTAATACACTCCTTTGACGTCCTTCTTAGCTTTTCAACCAGTCTTCAATGTCACACATCACAGGAGAAGGAGCAGGACGAAGACTTTGTTGGCTTTCCTTCTAGAGTATTGGATTTCTGACAAACCAATGAACTCAAGAGGAACAATATTTTCTGACATAGAAGAATTCCCAGAGGACTATTGATTGCATTTCAACAATCAGCACCCAAAGGACAATCTTCCCTTCTGAAAGCCAATTAAATTCAGGGTGAAACATCAACCGAAAATATGCCTGGTAAGGAACATGGGTTGTCGATTCAAACAAGAGCAGCTTGCATCCCCCAAAAACATTCCAAAAAGGTAATGAAACTAACTTCACTGGGTGGGTTGTGAACTCTGAACTACCCCTGAAGACAGATAAGTGTCGATGTCATTTTTAAAAGGTGCTAATTTGACAGTGAAGACACTTGCTTAGATTTACATTCTATAACGTATTTATTTACTAAGTCTTTTATCTAGTTCATTTTCCGGCACAAATGCTAAATGAGTACCCACCATGCGCCAGCCGCGATCGTTACCATGGTTACAGCAGCACACAGAGCAAAATTCATGCTCTCATGGAGCTGAGCACATCTGGTACTGGGGGTCAGGAAGCAAAGTGCTAAAGAGGCATGATTTTAAAAATGATTATAATTGCGGGACCAGCAATTAGCGTCATGGCCATGTCGCTGGACTCCCATGTAGTCAGCTGCGGTTCGAGTCCCGGACCCGGTGGCTTAAACTCACACCGGGAGCGTGTGCGTGCGTGCCCAAGATTCCGAGAGGAGAATGGAGGAGAAGAGATTGCAGTGTGGCCATCTCCCCTGGGGGTGACTTCTTGCTTTCTGTCTCTGTGTTTCTCTCTGTCTCTCTGGTGAGCGCACACGCCCTATAGCAAAAACCTCTGCAAAAAAAAAAAAAAAAGATTATAATTGCAAAGATGAAAAATGAATCCGTGTAAGAGGACAGAGGGTGATGGAGGAGCTCCGTGGGCGGGTGGCGTGTGGGATCTGATGTGAAGGCGCCAGCTTTGTGCATACTTGGAGAAAGAGCCTTCCCAGCTAACAGGGCCCTTGGTGGGAGTCGGCCTGGCATATACGAGCAAGGACCTTGTGACTGACTGGAGCGGCTGAAGAGAAGCTACAGGGAAACCAGGTCTGGGAGGCACCCCTAGGGCCAGATAAAGGGGGGGTCTCACTTTCGATTCTTTTCTGAGTGAGGTGAATCACTGGAGGGCTGGTAAGGGGAGATATGATTTCATTTCCGTTTTAAACACCACCCTGGCTGCGGGGTATCTAATGGACACAGAGCAGAGGTTAAAAACCTGGGCAACGCAGCCTGGGGGGCCGTGAAGTCACACGTCACACACGGGCATCTTTCACATGTGAAAGTACACAGTTTCCTCGGGCGGTAAGTTCCATTTACCTGCCGGCTTCTCAGGAAGATCTGTGGCCCCACAGAACCGCTGCTATGGAGGATCCAAGAAAAGCAAGTTTAGGCCAGAAATACTATACTGTCAGAAGTCACAAGTGTTTTTCTGTTTTTATATACAGAAATGCATCATGACTTTCCTGACAACCCACAAATAACTGCGGCCAGGGAGGGAGGAACAACAGAAGTGCTGACCCGCGTTGGGCCCAGGTTTGCTCGGACTGTCATGAATGTATTATCATCCCTTGTGTATATGGGCACTTATTTGTTAATGTGGATGTCGTTTCAGTCCTTAATAACACTGCGTGCCTTAAAACGAAAGCTAAACTTCGTGTCGTGTTTGTCCCTAGCTGGGTGTACGGTCACCTCTGTGGACAAGAATGTGTGCAGGCGCCTGCTCTACTTTGACGGGACCATCCGTGACCCGTGGGCAAGCGGGCTTGTAGGGGAAGAGGCCCCTCGGTGCGGTGCTGAGAGACAAAACCCCGCCGTAGGGAACCAGCAGTTAGCGTAATGGCTATGTTGCTGGACTCCCACGTAGTCGACCACAGTTCGAGTCCCGGACCCGGTGGCTTACAACTCACGCCAGGCGCGTGTGCGTGCGTGCCCAAGATCCCGAGAGGAGAATGGAGGAGAAGGGATTGAGGCATGACCATCCCCCCTGGGGGGTGATTTCTCGCTTTCTGTCTCTATGTCTCTCTCTGTCTGTCTGGCGAGTGCACGCGCCTAGACCTGCATCACATCCTGCCAAGACCCAGCTGAGTAGCTCCCCAGAGGCACTGAGCCACTCTGCAGCCGCAGTCGTCATGTAAGACAGACAGCAATGGACCGCGGGATTTAGTGGGGACGCAGTACTGTGGTTTACCCAGTCTGCACTGTGCCTGCCATGTGGTAAGCGCTCAGTGAAAGCTAGCATTTTATCCCTTTTTTTTTTTTTTTTTTTTTTTTTTTGGACTGTTTCTTTCTTTCTTTCATGCCTGAGAGACACCGTGGAGCAGGGGAGAGCTCCAACAGGACTTCCCTGCTGCGAGCCACCCCAGCCCCAGCCAGCCAGGATCCGAGCATGAGCAGCTGTGCTAGGCACACAGGAAGAGCCGGGGCATGAACCTGGAACCTTCCCTGCAGCCTCAGGATGGTCCCGTGTGGCCTCCTACGGCACAGCCAGGGTAGCTTGATGTCAGGTATTATGACATCATAGTTTGGAAAAAGCGCCTCTCTGAGCTCCCGAACCCCGTCAGAGGACGCGCTAATAACAGACAGCGTGGGATTACAGCCTTCTCTTCAGCTGAAGCCGCTGCAGTGTGGAGCATTAGGAGGGCATTTCTTTCCAATTACTTGTACAAGACAGATGACGTCCGAGTCCTGTGGCCTTTGTCTGTGCTCGACCATCAGTTTAGGATGGGTAGGGAGACTTAAAGATCTAGAAAAATCAGTTGGTTAGCAGTATGAATGATTGGGGCAGGCAGGTTATGGTGCTAGACTCCCACAGGGCTGACTGCAGTTTGAGTCCCAGACCCAGCAGCTTAAAAATCACACCAAGTGAGTGTACCTGTATGCCCAAAAGCCCAGGAGGAAAATGGAGAAGGGACTGTGATGTGACCATTCCCCCAAGGGGTGACTTCTCACTTCCCCTCTCACTGTCTCTCTCTGTTTCTCTCCTGGGAACAAACATGCCCTATGGCAAAAATCTTAAAAAGAAAGGAAATGAGGGAACCAGCAGTTAGCGTAATGGCTATGTCGCTGGACTTCCACGTAGTCGACCGCAGTTCACGTCCTGGACGCAGTGGCTTAAAACTCATGCAGGGCGCGTGTGCATGCGTGCCCAAGATCCTGAGAGGAGAATGGAGGAGAAGGGATTGCGGCGTGACCATCCCCCCTGGGTGGTGATTTCCGCTTTCTGTCTCTCTGTCTCTCTCTGTCTGTCTGGCGAGTGCACGCGCCCTATAGTGAAAACCTCTCCCCAAAAACATAAGAAAGAAAATGCGTGGGTTATTTTCTTGTTACTAGATATCATACACTCTGGATTGTTAAGGAGCTCTGTTTGTTTGTGTTGATCTATTTATTTACTGTGGGGCATATGTACTTGCCTGAGAGAGACAGAGAGGGAGAGTGCGAGAGCACTCCCAGGAGGGATGGCCCTGCTTCATCCCTCCTCCTCCACGCTCCTCTCAGGGTTCTGGGCACATGTGCACACATGCCCAGTGTGCTTCAAGCTGCCAGATCCAGGACTTGAACCTTGAAGTCAGCCATGTGAGCTCCACTCGCCTTACCCACCACACCACCTGGTTGACCCAGGGAGATTTTTCAAGTACCTCTCAGACCACCCAAATGATCTCAGGCAATCTCTTCCATAAAGGAATATCTATGCCAACTTTCTAATCTTAGCCAAATTACAAATTACAACCTTTCTGTGATTTCGGCTCAGGTGCGATATGGAATATGCATTGTGGTGTTGTCTGGTAATACAGTACTCTCTTATCTGTGCTTCTATTCCATGGCCTCAGTTAAGGATGGCCCACAAATAGTAAATGGAAAATTCCAGAAATAAATAATATGTAATTTTTTAAATTAATTTTTTGGAGATGTTTTTGTTATAGGGCGTGTGCACTCACCAGAAAGACAGAGAGAGACAGAGAGACAGAAAGCGAGAAATCACCCCCCGGGGGGGTGGCCATGCCTCAATCCCTTCTCCTCCATTCTCCTCTCGGGATCTTGGGCACTCATGCACATGCTCCCGGCGTGAGTTTAAGCCACCGGGTCCAGGACTCAAACCATAGTAGACTACATGAAAGTTCAACAACATAGCCATTATGCTAACTGCTGGTCCCAACAATATGTAAGTTTTTTTTTTTTTTTTTTTGAGAGGTTTTCGCTATAGGGCGCGTGCGCTCGCCAGACAGACAGAGAGAGACATAGACACAGAAAACGAGAAATCACCCCCCAGGCGGGATGGTCACCCACAATCCCTTCTCCTCCATTCTCCTCTTGGAATCTTGGGCACGCACGCACACGCGCCCGGCATGAGTTGTAAGCCACCGGGTTCGAGACGCGAACCGCGGTCGACTACGTGGGAGTCCAGCGACATAGCCATTACGCTAACTGCTGGTTCCCAACAATATGTAAGTTTTAAAGTGCCACCTTTTTGAGGAGGACGATGCGATTGCTCACCATCTTGCTCTGTCCCATCTGGGGAGCAAATCCCTCCTTTGTGCGGCCCCAGCACGTGTACCCACAGCCACCCACGGTGTGCTAGCACCTGTCTCCATGACTGGACGGATTCTCGCAGTATCGCCTGCTTGTGTTCAGGTAACACTTATTTAACTTATTTATGACCCTAAAGCACAGGAGTATTGAAGGCAGAGTGGCATAAATGCTCTATTTATTACTGGGTATTATTCATTGCTTTCTGTGCATAAGTCACAATTTTAACCTTCTCGTAGGTATGGATGTGTAGGAAAAACGCATAGTACTTATGAGGCCCAGCATCATCTGAAGTTTTAGACATGGACGGGAGGTCTTGAACGTATGTCCCGGGGATGGGAGGTGAATATGGTACTATAGATTTTCTGCCAGACAGCAGAGTTCATTTGGGCACGGAGATAGAGCGAGAGCTCTGAGAGAGCGAGCTCAGGCCTGACTCCTCAGGCTTACTTCAGTGATGTTTGCTTTGAAACCAGACTCCCTCCTTTCTTATCTCCCCAAATAATGCCTTGACTTGCCTTGGGAGAACTGAAGGCACAGTGAGGAAACTCAAAATTCTGTCTGTTGAAGCCCTTTGGGAGAGGTGTGCGTAATCAGTGCAATGTTACAGATGCACGTGGTGTTCGAGGAGACATCCAAGTAAGCACTTTGGGGACCTTCCGGATAGAGCTCGATACTGGCCAGCCATGACCAGTTCTGAACGTCGCTTTATGTTCTCACTTGGCCAAGAGTAGCCCGGGCACGCGTGGTCCTCGTCCACGAGACGCCCGAGCAGACGGTGCTCCGGAGCGCAGCCTCTGCTGCTGTCAGCTTTGGAGATTCTGCCCTGGCCCTGGGGAGCCAGGATCATAGGCCAACTTTTGATCCTTTGAGGATATATTTTTTATGAAAAGATTGATAACTGTCATTTATTAAACTCTTACTATTTTCCAGATGCTTTATATACACGTGATGCAAACATTTTGTGAGGTCGTTTGTATTATTCGCATCTTCATTTGAAAAACCTGGAGCACTAGGAGACTGGATAGCCCCAAGTTTTACAGGGCCAGGAAGAACTAGAACGGAAGGTCGTTTTGCAAGGCCCCACTGCGCTGCCGTGTCTTTTACAGCAAAGGCAGGGAACGGTGGGTGGTCCCAGATTGCTCATGTCAGGGAGTCTGAATGCTGACCTTTAGACGTGGGGCTGAAATTCCATTCATCACTGGAGTGACTGATTCCGTGCGAGCTGTGACCTTTAACTCCCTGGTGGGAGGTGGTGCAAATCACTTCCCAAGAGCAGTACCCTTGGTTCCTTCTGGAAATGTACTTGGGAGGAAGGAAAGAGAAAGACTAAGAAGGTAGAACCTCTCTGTGGGGAGGCCCAGAGGAGCTTTGCAGTGGCCCTGCTGCTATGCAGGATCTCGTGGGGCATGTCTGTGTCCAGTGGCAAAAACGGAAGGATTTGGGGGAACACTGATACAGCCCATTTTTGTAAAAGCACAGAGATAAGCACTGAGACGGGAACTCCTCGGCCAAGGAAAACCTCACAAATATTTCTGAATGTCAGATACAAGTAGAACATTCTTTTTTTTTTTTGGAGAGGTTTTCGCTATAGGGCACAGGTGCTCGCCAGAAAGACAGAGAGAAACATAGAGACAGAGAGACAAAAAGTGAGAAATCACCCCCGCCCCCAAGGGGAATGGCGACACTGCAGTCCCTTCTCCTCCATTCTCCTCTCGGGATCGGGCACGCACGTTGTGGAGGGCACTGCATACGGAAGCCATCTTGAGCTGTCCGCCATCTTGGAAACCATTAGGCTTCACTTCCTCACTGAGCAAACTGTTTCTCAGAAATCATGTGACCAACCGTTCTCCCTGGAAGTGGTTGGGTTTCTAGGCAACGGGAAAGATCCACCCACACCAATGATTGGTTCATGCTGTTTTATCTCATTTGCATTTCGGGCAATCAATCAATGCCCACCAACCTGTATATAAGCTCCCTGTTCTTCCTTAATAAATGAGACTTGATCAGCACCTCATCTTGTCTGTGTGTCTGTCCCATCTCTCACTCCCTCCCCCAGGGAACCTGTTCGACTGTCCCGAGGGCCAGGACAGCACGTACACGTGCCCAGTGTGAGTTTAAGCCACCGGGTCCAGGACTCGAACCACAGTTGACTACATGAGAGTCCAGCGACATAGCCATTACGCTAACTGCTGGTCCCAAGTAGAACATTCTTTGAGACATTATTGAAATAAATCAAATTAAAGGTGGAATGGTGGTTAAGGTGCTGGTCTCCCACAGGGCTTACTACAGTTCGAGTCCCAGACCAGTGGCTTAAGACTCATGCCAAGTGTGGTGTGTGTGTGTGTGCGTGTGTGTGTGTGCCCAAGATCCCAGAAAGAGGTCACATAAGAATTGCAGCATGGCCATTCCCCTGGGGGGTGTGGGTGGTTTCTTACTTTCTGTCTCTCTCTGTCTTTCCAGCAACCAACGTACCATGTAGAAAAAATAATAGTAAATAAATAAACCAAATGTCTCCGATGGAGAAGGGAAACGGGTGTCAGGTGGTGGCAGGCCCGTAGCTCTGTATCCTGGGTGAAGCTCAGGAATAAATGAGAGGGAAAGGCACCCCGGTCATCATTCGTGGTGCTGAGGTGCACCCCCGAGGCCCGGCCTGCTCTCCAGCTACTCGGCCTAAATGCGGTACCCAGTGTCCTGAACGGCCGCCTTCCGCAGTCCCCTGAGTCCCTCCGTCAGTGAGGACTGAGGGCCACCAGCCTTCAGGCGTCTGCTGTGAAGGGTGGGGAGCAGCCTGGGAGCTAGGCCACAGCCGCCTCGAATCGTCCAGCTCTGTACGTCGAGGAGCAAACGCAAGTGACCTGGGACTGGAACGTGACAGTGTGGTTAAACAGCAGGCACAACCTGGGACTCAAGCGGCTTCTGCGGTCTGGCTCATGGAGGGACAACCAGAGCTGCTGCAAGCCCAGGTAATCTGGGAAAGGACTGAGCCAAGCGGGGCTGTCATCTCCACGTGGCGCTCGGCGTGAGCTCCTGTCACGTGTACGACAGGATAGAGTGGGATGAGCCGAGACGGAGGACCAAGGGCTCGTTGTCCTGGGGGGGATTGAATCGTTTCTCCATCCACCTATTCATCCGTCTGTCCATGTGTTCATCCAGACACAACATTACGTGTTTGCGTGCATCCATTCTTATCTTTCTTTCTTTTTTGGGGGGTGGGGGGAGAGGTTTTTGCTATAGGGCACGTGCCCTTACCAGACAGACAGAAAGAGACAGAGAGACAGAAAGCGAGAAATCACCCCCGGGGGAATGGCCACGCCGCAATCCCTTCTCCTCCATTCTCCTCTCGGGATCTTGGGCACGCACGCACACACGCCCGGTGTGAGTTTAAGCCACCGGGTCTGGGACTCGAATTGTGGTTGACTATATGGGAGTCCAGTGACATAGCCATTACGCCAATTGCTGGTCCCCATGCATCCATTCTTAAAGGGACAGAGGCCTCAGAGAGTCTTGACCCTCAGGGACTGTCTAGTTGGAAAGGCATCCACCGTAAAACAGAGGCCTGACTGCTGGAGGTGGCAGCAGTGAAAGGACTGGTGACACAGGAGGTTCCGGGAGGTGGCAGGGCTGCAGAGAGGGGGCACTACGGACGCTTTCCGGAGCAACGAGTAGGGCAGAGCTCCCCCTCGGGAGCTGGTAAGGGGCTGGGTAAAGAAACTGATGTGAAAAAGCCCGCAGACCAAGCAGAGGCTTTCCGGCATGCTTCTGATAAACAACGCTGGAGGGCCAGCCAGGAGGCGTGGTGATTAAGGCACCAGGATCCCACATGGCCCAGCGTGTGGTTTGAGTCCCAGACCCAGCAGCTTGAAAAACACACTGGGCACATGTGCATGTATGCCTAAAATCCCAAGAGAAGGAATTGTAGCATGGACATTACTCTGGGGGGGGGGGGGTTCTTTTTCTCTTTCTTTCTGTATTTGCACTCTAGAAAAAATTTTTAAGTGAAAAACTAAAGAGTAAATGATGCTGCAGGTTGAAGAAAGCAAGTGGTCCATAGTTTTATCTATCTGAATTCAGGACCCCCTGGGCTGAAGGCAGAAGAGCTGAGAAGCAAAACTAGGAGTTGTGGGGGCCAGCAGATGGTGTAACGGTTACATCACTGGACTCCAATGTAGTCGACCATGGTTTGAGTCCCAGACTCGACGTCTTGAGAGTCACGCCAGGTGCATGTGTGTGTATGTCCAAAATCCGGAGAGGAGAATGAGAAGGGATTGCGGAGTGGCCATCCCCCGGGGGGTGATTTCTCACTATCTGTCTCTCCAGTGAGTGTATGTGTCCTGTAGCAAAAATCTCTCAATTTACAAACAAACAAACAAACAAGCCTACGAGTTCTATGACACGCACAGGAAGAGAGTGATGACTGCTGGCTATGTGGATATTAGGTGACATTGCCAGGGATTGAAAGAGGCAGCGTAGGGGCTGACAGGTGGCATGGTGGTTAAGGGCACTGGACTCCCACATGGCTGACCATAGTTTGAGTCCTGGATCTGACTTGCTTTTTCACTTTCTCTCTCTCTCTCTCTCTTGCTCTGTCCCTCTCTGGTCAAATTAAAAATAAGTAAATAAATTAAGTTTTTAAAAAATAAAGAGGCAGTATAGACAAAGAAAAAGAGGAGTGGCTTAATAAGTCAGAAGGAAGAGCTGAGAAAGAAAAGGTGGTCTCTCCGTGACACTCCATCTCCAGAGTCGGGCGGAAGGCAGCCAGGTAGGGGTGTCACTGAGGCGAGCACGCAGGTCACGCTCTCAGACCAGCAGCGGGTAACGCCAGGAGGTGGCGGCAGGGCGTGCGCTATTCTGACAGACATGGAATTGTCACGGATGGAAGGAGGAAGGGCATGGCTAAGTCAGGTACAGGTACGGGGTGAGGGAACGACTACATACTGTCCTAGACTCGTGTCTTCCACCTCAGCATCGGTCCTTCTTTCACCACTCCAGATACCCCTGAAAACCTGGGGGCCCCAGAGACGCCCCGGACACATGTGAGTGACATCACCTCACCCCTTCAGTACGCTGACCACACATTTTACCCTAAATGGCATACCCCAACACCCCACTACCTGTGATCACGGACATAACCCACACTTTGATAAATAAGCTAATACACCCACTAGAATCAGCAGGTTGGGGTCACCTGTGAGGACAGTCTGTACACAGGACACCTGTAATTTTCATAGCCAAAGGAAGTGCTTGAATAAATGAGCAAATAAACAATTGGCTTTAAAGCACCTCTAGAGATGGCAAAAAAAAATCTAATTCCTTCAGAATTTGTGTATCCAGATTGTTTTATGGGTTGACGTTGAGGTTGAGGTCTAGCTTATCAAAACAATGTGACAAAAAAAAAAACCTCTCTGAACTGTTATTCTAGAGTCTATACTGTTATAGCACTGGCAAGAGAACCCCTCCATAAAGATATAATTAATTTATGTTGCTTTAATCATCAAGTGACTCCTTTTTCCTGATTTAAACCTTGTCAAAACACTGAGTGTGAATGCGATGGGATAAAGTAAACTTTTTCATTTTTTTCCCCAAAGTAATTAATTCATCTGTCATTTTTTTCCATGACAGAGACAGAGAGAAAGATATACACATTGAGAGTGAGAGAGCGAGAGAGAGAGAGCCCCAACAGGGCCACATGCCATGACCCACTCCCAGCCTCGGCCAGCTAGGGCTGAGGGTGTGCACACAGGCCTGGTGTGCACATGTGCCCGGTGTGCACAGGGAGACCTTAAGATGCGAACCCAGAACCTTCTCTTGTCTTTGCAGCATCACTGCTGTGCCCTGCAGCTAGCCAAGTTAAGCGCTTTTCCTCTTTTTTTCGTTTACTAGAGGAAATGTGTGCTTACCGAGAGTGCCAGAGAGGGAGGAGAGAAAGCATGCCCGAGGGTGCTGCCCTCCCTTCCTGCCCCCGTCGGGATGCGGCCATGGGCGCGCTCCCACACCTGCGTGCTTCTCAAGCTACCAGGCCAATGTTGGCATGCAGCGTCCAGACCCCTTCACCAGCGCTGGTCACGGGCCAGCCCATGTGAAACGCCTTCATTTTTTAATCTCTTCGGTATTATACCAAAGTTGTGTATTATATGTACAAAAGGCAGCAGAAAACGTTTAAGAGGAGGACCAGAATAATTATAACAAAATTCCAAATTAAATCTATTCACTATGTCATGAAATATGATTTTATCTTCTGAGTCTTAATATTCTCCCTCATAGAGGAAGCAGAACTTTTTTCTTTCTAAATAACAAGGGAAATCTTTCCTTTGGTTGACGGGATTCTGCTGAATCATTTACTCATCAATTAAACAAAACCTAAGGGTCCAGCTAGTGGCATAGTGATTAAGGTGGCTGGATCCCACATGGCCAACTATGTGGTTTGAGTCCCCAGCCTGGTGGCTTGAGGACTGCACTGGGCACCTGTGTGTTCATACCCAAAATCCCGAGGGGAGAATGGAGGAGAAGGGATCGTGGCATGGCCATTCCACCTAGAGGTGAGCTCTCACTTTGTCTTTCTCTGTCTGTCTGTCTCTGGTAAGTGTGTGTGCCCTATAACAAAAACAAACAAACAAAAACTAAAATATTTTTTATTCTTTATGTGAAAATCTGAATGATATGCTTTGCTATCTGTAGTGTGAAACCATGACTCTGCTTTCCTGTTTCCAACAATTCTGGAGTTTAAAAGGCATCAAATAGGGGACCAGCAATTGGCATAATGGCTATGTCGCTGGACTCCCATGTAGTTGACTGCGGTTCGAGTCCCAGACCCAGTGGCTTAAACTCACATCGAGTTGTGTATGTGTGTGCCCAAGATCCTGAGAAGAGAATGGAGGAGAAGGGATTGTGGCATGGCCATCCTCCCTAGGGGGTGATTTCTTGCTTTCTGTCTCTGTCTCTCTCTGTCTTTCTGGTGAGTACAAGCACCCTATAGCAAAAAACTCTCAAAAAATAAAATAAAATAAAAAATAAAAGGCATCAATTAGGACCAGCAGATGGTATAATGGTTACATTGCTGAACTCCGATGTAGTTGATTGTGGTTTGAGTCTCAGACCTGGTGGCTTAAAACTCTCACTGGAGTCATGTGTACACATACCCAAAATTCTGAGAGGAGAATGTAGGAGAAGGGATTGTAGCATGGCTATCCCCCCTGAGGGATGATTTCTCACTTTCTGTTTCTCTGTCTCTCCAGCAAGAGCATGTGCCCTATAGCAAAAAATCTCTCTCTCTAAGAAGAAAAAAAAGCATCAAATTAATAGTAATTGATAGCATATTTATTATCAACCCCCTTCCCAATACCCAAACACCTTCCTCATGATTTTCTGGGATACCCTAGGAAGTGTCTTACGTGCTCTTATGAACAAGAGCCTTTAACCTCAGCCTGACAAAGTTTCTCAGATCTGAGTGCAAAGCTATCGGTGCCTCTCATCACAGCACCTATGCTAAACCTGGGGCTCAACTTCTGCTGTCTGTGTTTCCGAGATCTCTGTGCTAAGCTGCTGCTCTGGTTGGAGTTACCGTACTACACCACCCTACAGAGCCAGGAAAGGGACAGGACATTTTTCGCCACACCATGGCTGGACCCTAAACTATATAGCCCTAAGAAAAATGCCAGTACAGCCACTCCACGAGTTTGGGACTAGAGTTTCTTCAAGCCTGTCCTACTGGGAAGTGATTACTCCAAGATTCTGGTAGGAGAAATCTCCCTTGAAAGTTGAGCTAACAAGCAAAATTTAGCAAACACAGAAAAAACAAATACCATGAAAATAGTAGTCCTAATCATTATAACAACCACACAAGTGCAAATGACGTTCCAGACATCGCGCTGAGTACTTTACATACTGTTCTCATGATTGTTCTAGCAACCCTATGAGATAGACACTGTTACTTTTACCCTCTTATGAGTGAGGAAAGTGAAAGACAGAGAGATTAAATAACCACTCCAGAGCAGAGGGGTAGTAAGTGATGGAGCCCAGATTAGAACCCTTACGTTCAATTCCAGTGTCCATATTCCTAGCCACTTCACTACAACCTGAAAGGCCTTCAGTTTACATATGATCAATATTCTCAAATATATTAAAGAGCAAAAAGCATAAATAAAATCATAAAGAATATTCAGGGTGGTTGTCAAAAAGAACTTATTATAAAATACGAAAATGAAAAATATGATTATTGAAATTAAAAAAAATTTTTTTTGGAGAAGTTTTCACTATAGGGAGCATGCGCTTGCCAGACAGACAGAGAGAGATAGAGAGACAGAAAGCGAGAAATCACCCCCCAGGGGGGATGGTCACGCCACAATCCCTTCTCCTCCATTCTCCTCTCGGGATCTTGGGCACGCACGCACATGCGCCCGGCGTGAGTTTTAAGCCACCAGGTCTGGGACGCGAACCGTGGTCGACTACGTGGGAGTCCAGCGACATAGCCATTACGCTAACTGCTGGTTCCCTGAAATTAAAATTTCAAAGGGGCACATCAGATACTACTGAAACCTGAATTACTGAACTGGAAAATCAAGTGGGGGAAATGCCCATGATTCATTTCAGAAAAGCTTAAAGACAGAAAGGATAAAATAGATTAGGACACAGGAGTGGAAAGATCCAGAAGCTCCAACATAAGACTGATGGGGGATATAAAAGGGCAGAAGACAGAGAATGGTGGTAATCTATTATTCAGAAATATGATAGCTGATGGGGACCAGCAGCTGGTGTGATGGTTAAGGCGCTGGACACTCCCACATGGCCGACCAGGGTTCAAGTCCTGAATCTAGTGGTTTGCTTTCTCACTTTCTCTCTCTCTCACTCTCACCCTCTGTCTTGCTCTGGTCAAATTAAAAAATAAATGAATGAATAAATTTTAAAAAATAATTATTTTTTTAAAAAAGAAATATGATAGCTGAGAAGTTACAAAAGTTAATAAAACATGTGCCTTTAATTTGAATAAAATATCCAGGGATGTTGTTTAGGCTTTTAAAAAAAATCACCAAAAGCTCCATGTTAAAGCACATTATAGCCAAATCAATTATGGAATCAAGGATGGAAAAAAAATCCTAAAGTATAATAGAAAAAGATGAATATTTTTGTTATTATTCATCTTAAGTCAAAAGACAGTCTAAACAGACCTCCAAAATGAGGAGAAAGAATATCCTCAGTGGGGCTGGATGGTGCAGAGGTAAAATGTGTCCTGCAAGGCTCACCCTCAGGGGAAGGCTCTGGGTCCACTTCTGGAGCCCCTGGGTCCACTTCTGGAGCCCTGTCAGCGTCAGGCGTGTGCCAGGCACGTGGGTGCCCATGGTCTGGGGACGCTGAGACTGGGGTGGGTCACAGCGTCAAGAGCCTTTCGAGTGTGCTTTCTCTCCGTCTCTCTCTCCCACTTTTTCTCTGCCTCTCTGTCTCTCTCACTCATGAAAAATGAAATAAACTTGAAAAACAATCTTTGAAGGTAGAATTCTATAACCAATCCAATCTTTGTTCAATGATCCAGAGGAAGTTTTCTGATGTATAAAGAGACCCTCACTGCTAACATCCCAGGAAGAAGAAAACTAAAGTGAACTTTCCTTCCTTTTGGAGGTTGGGAATAAAATGCAAGCACAAACAGCTAAGGTTAGGAATACCTGTTGGAAATAAAAATAAATACCAATTCTTTTCTCTCTAGCCAATTTATTTTAGTCCATGAGAGACAGAGATAGAGAGGCAGCACCATCTCAGGGCCCTCCACCAGGGTCCTCTCTCAGTCTCAGTCAGCCCAGGTCAAGGGTACCCGTGCGCATGGGCCAGTGTGCACTGGGAGGTCCTGGACTGCGAACCTGCGACCTTTCCAGCAGGTCCAGCGTCACAGAGCTCTGTGCTCTGACTGTGCCACCACCAAGCCCATGGCTCAGCATTCATCCTTACGAGATCACAGTGAAAAGTATCATCTATGTGCTCAAAGGTAAGCTGTGATTAAAATTCTTTATTATTATTATTATTTGTTTTTAATTAATTGTTGATTTCCTTCTATGCTTTGCTTTCCAGTTTTAAGGATTTTTGTCCTGTCTCAAGCTGCCGATAGGTTCATGTACCTACTATTTGAACAGAATCCCATCCTGTTTCCTGGCTTTAAGTTTTAAGCATATTTCCTTAGTATTTCTTTGATTTATTAAAGTTAAATCTGCTTTCCTTGAAATTCTTGACCACAAATATTGAGTGAAGAGGATGGTTAGAGTGGAAGATCTTATCGTATTTGTGGAGACAAGACATGCAGGTGACCATGAGGCTTTTCTAGAAAAAGATATGTTTAAATAGGATATGCAAGCCCCCACTGTGGGATGTTGGAGGGGCCCGCACCACGGCTTGCTGCTTAAGAAAGCCAGGCAGTTCTGAGCCCTGACCCCACTGACTTAAAAACCACACTGGGCTCCTGTGTGTGCTTGCCCCAGATTCCAGCATGGTGGGGAATAGAGGATGAGGGACTGCAGTGTGACCACCCCATGGGGGTATTTGCTCCCTCTTTCTTCCTAGTTCTCTCTCTGTCTCTCTATCTCTCTCCAGCAAGCTCATACGCCCTCTGGAGGAAAAATGTGTGCGAGTGTTTATCTCATCTATCCCTGTCTTTCTGCTTATCTTTCTACCTATCTATATCTACCTACCTATCTATCATCTACCTATCTGTCATCTATCTATCATCTATCTATCTATCTATCTATCTATCATCTATCTATCTATCTATCTATCTATCTATCTATCTATATCATCTACCTATATCTATCTATCCATCATCTATTATCTATCTATATCATATATCTGTATCTATCTATCTATCTATCTATCTATCTATCTATCTATATCTATCATCTATCATCTATCTATCTATCTATCTATCTATCTATCTATCTATATCTATCTGTCATCTATCTATCTATCTATCTATCAATCATCTATCTATCTATCTATAATCTATCTATCTATATCATCTATCTATATCTATCTGTCATCTATCATCTATATCATCTATCTATATCATCTATCTAATCTATCTATTTATCTATCATCTATCTATCATCTATCTATCTATCATCTATCTATATCTATCTAACTGTCTATATCTATCACCTATCATCTATCTATCATCTATCAATCATCTATCTATCTATCTGTATCATCTATCTGTATCTACCTGTATCTATCATCTATCTATCTATGTATCTATCTATCTATCTATATCTATATATGTATGTATCCAGAGCTAAAAGGGTATCATTGCTATTTTCAAATTTTTAGCTTTCAAAAAGAAAATAAAAGCAAAATTTAAAAAAATAAATGAAATAACACAATGGCCATTTGGGTATCCTCTCTTGGTCTGAAACTAAGCCAAAATTAGCTTAGTACAGACAGTACTGTACTACGTATAAAGTATAAAATTTCTGTAAAAAATTTCGAGGTATTCTTTGTCACTCCACCCTAACTTTGTCATCATTCAGGCTACTTACAGAATTATATTTCTTTCTATTTTTATTTTATTTATCATCATTATTATTTTAGTTTGCTACAGAGTACATGTGTGAGAGAGAGAGACAGGGGGTAGGTGGAAGTGAAAAATCAAGCCACCAGATTTGGAACTTGAACCACGGTCAGCCATGTGGGAGTCTGGCACTCAAACCACCATGGCACCTGCTGGCCCCAACAGAGTTATATTTCTGAAGAGGAGTCAAATCCTCATTTAGTGAGTGTCAGAAATATATCAGATAAGTTAGCATTAGATTTCAACCTTTTTTTTTTGATAGGTTTTTGCTATAGGCCACGTGTACGCGCCCGAAAGACAGAGAGAGACAGAGAGACAGAAGGCGAGAAATCACCCCCCCAGGGGGGATGGCCACGCCGCAATCCCTTCTCCTCCATTCTCCTCTTGGGATTTTGGGCACGCACGCACATCAAGTTTAAGCCACCGTGTCTGGGACTTGAACCACAGTCGACTACATGGGTGTCCAGCAACATAGCCATTACACTAACTGCTGGTCTCTAGATTTCAACCTTTAGGTAGCTAGGAAATATCTATTATCTATAGACCTAAAAATATCTAATATCCAGAGAGGGTTAAATATCTTTCTTAATTGTTCTATTGAATGTATTGTTGTGTTTACTTAAGTAATTTACTTCTTGTAATTTTTATTTTTTCATTGTCTCATTCCTGCTGAGATTAGAACATAAATAAGATTCTACACACGTAGAGAACCCATACTAATGAATGCTGTTGTCAAGTCATTCTGGAGCATTTGAGCAAATAAATGAAGTTGGTGGCTTCTAGCAGGTTGTTGGTTTTGCACAGGAATGTCGCAAGTTTAATTGGAAGCTGTCCAATCTTAGTAGATACATCCTTGACATGAAACAGGCATTTACTCCCTGGCAACTGAAAACTAGCTTGTCTATTTTTAGCCAAGGCTTGTGTACAAAAGAAATGAAACAAAAGTAGACTTTTTTTTTAAATTGTTTTTTAGGTCAGGGTAGCTGCCAGGCTAATATCCTACTCACAGATATTTACAAAATGGTCATTGGAAAATGTTGCCATAATTCCATGTGGCTCATACAATTTCAAACCTTTTGATTTTTCAGAGCGTTGGGATTTTGACCTATGACATTGACACTGCCTTTTAAAAGTATGCTTAGTGGGAACCAGCAGTTAGCGTAATGGCTATGTCGCTGGACTCCCACTTAGTTGACCGTGGTTCGCGTCCCGGACCCGGTGGCTTAAAACTCACGCCGGGCGCATGTGCGTGCATGCCCAAGATCCCGAGAGGAGAATGGAGGAGAAGGAATTGCGGCGTGACCATCCCCCCTGGGGGGTGATTTCTCGCTTTCTGTCTCTATGTCTCTCTCTGTCTGTCTGGCGAGTGCACACATCCTATAGTGAAAACCTCTCCAAAAAATAAAAGTATGCTTAGTTTGGGGTTATGGAATTGAGGATTATGAGCTAAAGGACTGCAGTGGGGCCGGATGACGTCACAGTGGTAACGCACACAGACCCACAGAGGGGAAGTCCTGTGTTCGTGTCCAGGGACCTCTCTAAGGCACTGGTGACTGCACGGTCCCGCAATCCAGGCTGGCTGAGCCTGGGGTGGGTTGCAGCATGGGGACCCTGCTGGGAGTGGCTATCTCTGTTTCTCTCTCTCTCTCTCTCTCTTTCTCTTTCTTTCTCTCTCTCATGGAAAAAAATGGGCTTTAAAAATTAAAAATAAGCTGAATGAACAGTGCTATATAAATATATGACCAGAGTAATTTGAAGTGACTGGTTTTACACAAATTATACAAGCCGGCTAATAATGTCCCTTACTGAAAATAGCTTTGCCAAGATGAATGTACGAGGCTCTAAGAGTCCCTGACGAACACACTCGTCAGTAGTTCTTAATCATGGAGGACAGGACAAGAGCGGAAGACACAGACGCCGGCCACGCTCTGGCTGCCCTCTCCGACACACACTGCTGGGGGCAACAATGGGGTGGACGTCGGATACAGAGCCGGGTCCCGAGCAGGCGAAGTCCACAGACGGCAGTTCCGTGTCTTCACAAAAGTCATCAGCCTCTCTGCGGTCCAGTTTTCTCATCTGTTACATTATTGTCTCCTGCACTTGGTTCAAATATGAAATGAAATTCCAATTATGCTTGGCAGTTACTATTTTTGATAAATACTAGCTGTTATTATTTCAACAAGTATTATCTCTCATCCGAAACTGTACAAGACTTAGTAAGACATTTAGAAAGGAAAAAAAATCACAAGAGAAATCTGAAAACACCTAAAGAAATAGATTTGACTGTGAATTTATAAATTCTAAGTTGATGCAAAATTAATTTAAAAAGCAGCCTAGTAACTACATCTTTAGCAGTTTGTCTTTTCTAGAATAGAAGTGTATGAAAAATATTAGGAGAACAATTCTTACTTTGCTTTTCATAGAGTAGTTGATATTATTTTGTCTTATGATGTGAGTACCCTGTGATACTTTTATTTTTAGAATTAATATCATTTTATCAGAAATATTTTTCTCCATTCAAACATGCAACATTTTGATATGTTGCTTCAATCTTTTTTTTTGTAATTGAGATTTATTGCTTGTGTCAAGGATCAGTACAGACATTTCAATTTGTACCCAATTCTTAACATATGTACCAAAAATTTAAAAAGCCAAGTGTAGTGATTCTTTTTAAGTTATCCCAGTGACATTCCAGCTTCAAATTTGTAGGCAAATTTTCCTTAAGAGGATATCTTAATGTGCCTCTTATTATAACCAAAGAATAAAGAATTCCACCCAAGTAAGCCAATGGGAAGACTGCACTGTGGAGCAGATGTTTCTGGAATGCTTCTCTTTCCTGAGGTGAGCTGAACTGTGATTACAGACTACCTGAACATCCTCCGTGTCAAGGAGTCTTTCTTTTTTGCATAAGAAATTTTGGGCAGGAAAAAAGAGTGCATCTAGAGACCAGCAGGTGGTATGTAGGTTAAGGTGCTGAATCTCACATGGAAAGCTTTGCAGTTCGAGTCCCAGACCCCGTGGCTTGAGTATCACACCAGTCACATGTACATGTTTGCCCCAAATCCCAAGAGGAGGATGGGAGAGAAGGAATTTCAGTGTGGCCATCTACCCTGGGCAGTGATTTCTCACTTTCCTCTCTTTCTCTGTGTCTCTCTGGTGAGCACATGCACCCTATAACAAAAAAAAAAAAAAAAAGAAAAGAAAACAAAGAAAAGTATCTGTGCAAACAGCACATTTAAAAATTATTATTATTTATACATTCAATCGCTATATGTAGTTTAGATTGTTATGCATTGGCTACTCTCTGTCAACACCTGAAATCTGAACATAGACTAAAAAGGGACCCAATCCTACTCTCTACTATGTAAGTAGAAATATAGTCTGCTCAGAGTAGCAGATTAGTTAGCATTCAGTCTTAGGATTTCTGTTGATTTTCTATATGGAGAAGAGATAACTAAGTTATCTTTACTTTAATTTTTATTTACATTTCATCATTATCCATCTCTATAGTACACAATATGGCTTTTCAATGCATGCATGTAGTACATGACAATCAAGAATATTACCATTGTTTTCAACAGAGGATGCCACATTATTTTTTTCTGTTAAGTGTTTCTTCCCTTTGTCCTTCCCACTCACCTTCTGCCATCCAGTCTCCTCCCTTATGGTCTCTCGTATCTACACTTATCCTCCCAATCTTTAGACCTTTCCATTTCTGCCCTAGAGTACAGACATTCAGTATATATTGAGTGGGGATATACAATGTCTGTCTTTCATAGTCTGGCTTACTTCACATAGCATTACTCTGTATTCATCCAATTTGAATCAAACAATAGGGTCTCATTGTTTTTTATGACTAAGTAGTATTCCATCGCGTACATGTTACATAGTTTTTCAATACAGTCATCCGTTCTCATGCATTTGGGTTGGTTCTATGTTTCAGCAATTATGAATAATGCTGCAATAAGTATGGATGTGCAGGTGTCTCTTCAAGTGAGTATTTTTCTATCCTTTAGGTAAATACCAATGAGTGGAATTACTGGGTCATATGATAATTCTATCTGAAGTATTGAGGAATTCCACATTGTTTGCCGAAAGTGGCTGTACTAATTTATATTTCCACCAGCAATGTAGCAGGGTTCCCTTTTCACCAGCTTCACCAACACTTACCATTCTTTAGTTTAATTTTTTAAAATATTTGTATTTCATTTTCTCTTTTACATTCAATCACATTATTTAGCTTCCAAACTGAATATTGCAACACGACCATTCTTTATTTTTTTAATCATAGTCATTCTGATCGGGGTTAAATGGTATTGCATTGCAACTTTGATTTGCATTTCCCTTATGATAAGGGATGCTAAATATTTTTCATATGCATTTCGGCTATTTGTATGTCTTCCTTGGAGAGTTGTCTGTTCAGCTCATTTGCCCTAATTTAGCTCTCCAAAGAGTCTCCCATGAGCTGCCCAGTGACGGATGGAGCAGGGATACTAGAACCCAAAGGCTTCATCTTTTCTCCCCCAACAATAGTCATTTCTCCTTTTTGTTGAATGATCCTGAACATTTGTGTCATAACATCACTTGTTCTTTCAACGGTATCAACAGAATGAAGTATTATGTGACTAGAGAAGCTAATGGTTAAGCTCCCTCTCTTCACTGCACTGGAAAACCTCAGGTGAGAATAACAGCCAGCTACCAGGGGTAGCAATACTTGCTTGGTGAGTGCTTACCAACCTGCTAAGCTCTACACTAAATAATTTTTATTTAAAGATAGAGAACATGTGAAAGTATGAGAGAGAGAAAGAAAAGAGAATGAGAGAGAGACAAATCGCCCGTGATTATCCTTCCTCCAGCCTTCTAGCCCCTCAGGATCTGGGGCGTGCACCCAGCATGTTTTCTGCCCTACCCAGGCATGCAAACCCACTATTGGTCACCTGGCTTCAAGCACTTTGGTCCAGTATGCTATAGACTGTGTCATCTAGGCTAGGTCTATACGAAGTGTTTTACTTGCATTTTCACCTTTAACTCTCAGAAGAACCCTATGAAATAATCAGTATTTTTTCTTTGTTAGATTTTTGCCATAGGGTGTGTGTGCTTGCTAAAGAGAGAGAAGGTGAAAGTGAGAAATCATTCCCCACAGTGAGTGGCCATGCCACCATCCCTTCTCTTCCATTTTCCTCCTGGGATTTGGAGCATGCATGCAAACACACCTGGCATGATTTTCAAGCCACAGGGTCCAGGACTCACACCGCAGTTGGCCATGTGGGAGTCCAGTGCCTTAACCACCACACCACCTGCTGGCCCAACAGTTACTATTTTTAATTTCCACATTTCAGGGGAGAAAATCAACGTTCAGAAAATTTGAGAATTTTGCTCAAGACATCTAGCAATAGATGGCATTGGGCAGGTCGGACCTTCCGTGACTCACCATCACTCATTCTGCCTTTGCAGTCACAGCCTGGTGCTAACTCCCAGCTCCTGAGAACAGCCACATTACAGTAAATGCAGGCATGGCTCCTTGGAGCTCCAGATAACTTGATAGAACGACTCCTAATTTGACCCAATGCACTAATTGGCTAGTGCGTTCTAGTTCCAGAACCATTTCTACTGTCAGCTTTGTTGCCTTCTGATTCTTAAAGCCCAGAGAAATAAGGAGCTTTCCTTCTCTTTCTGCTTTTGGAGTAGAGGGAAAATACCGGACATGCAACAGGTATAGGACATGCCTTGAAATGTCCTAGGACACCAGCAGGGCTTTGGCTTATGGAGGAGGATTACTGTTTTTCAAACTCCTACCTTTAACTCAATCTCACGAGCTTATCTTAATGGATGGATCTCAAAGTCCTAGCAGATGAATGAGGAGTCTTCAAAAGATTAAGAGAAACTATGTAAGGAAGAAAACAAAAACTATGTATGTGTTGCAAAAACTTTTTCCACCCAAATAAACTCATACTTTATTTCTATTTTTTCAGGAACTTCTTCTTCTTCTTTTTTTGTTTTTTAAAGAGAGATGTTTGCTATAGAACATGTGGACTCACTGGAGAGACAGAGAGACAGAAAATGAGAAGTCACACTCCCCCCGGGGGGGATGGCCACGCCGCAATCCCTTCTCCTCCATTCTCCCCTCAGGATTTTGGGCACATATGCACACACATGCTCAATGTGAGTTTTAAGCCACTGGGTCCAGGACTCAAACCACAGTTGACTACGTGGAAGTCCAGCGATGTAATCATTACGCCATCTGCTGGTTCTTCCAGGAACTTTTTGAAGTACCTGCATGCAGTGCTCGGAGTCCAGGTTTTCTTTATCTCAGCTTTTTTTTTTTTTTTTTTTTTGGTATATTTTTATTTATTTATTTATTTATTTTTATTTATTTACATTCATTCACTGTACTTCATTATAGCATACAAAATGAGATTTTTCCATTCACAGTACACTGTGAATTGTATATTGGCTCAATCAAGCACCTCAACATATGTGTTATTGTCAACACATAATTTTCCATTTCTTGTTTTCTGTATATTTTGCCTTTTTTCCCATCCTTGATTCCCTATCTCACCCTCTGCCATCTCCCACCCTCCTCCCACACTGTGTCTGGTATCTACTGTTGCTTTCTCTGCCTCCTCTATTTTATTGTTTCACTAAATATCTTAATAAATCTAAATATTTTCAATAGCAAGCACAACTGAAATATACATATCCATGAACACAAGTCTGACTTTAGGCATAAACCTCAGTGAATAGAATGAACATACTACAAAGTAGCACCTACCTAGGGCTATATAGCTTACTGTCAGATAGGTATGTTTAATGCTTTTATTTTCTCCTGAAAATTTTTTTTTATTAATTTACATTCATTCCCTAAGCATCATCACAACATACAAAATGTGGTTTCCTATCTAGAATAAACTGGATAGTGGCTTAATCATGCATGTTATCATCCATAATATCCCATTTCTACTTTCATGTATATATGTTTTTTACCCCATGTCTGACCCTCTGCCCTATTCCACTCTCTTATTACACTATCTCTGCTGTCTACAGTTATCTTCAATTCCTTTTCCCCCAACATTTCGTTGATCACACAATATTTTATCTCAGCTTTTGAGAACTCCCTAACAGCATAATAGGAGAAGGTATGGCAATTAATTTCCACACTTCAGGGGCACAGATGAGTGAGCTTTTGAGTGTCTCTTCCCAAATCGTACCTTATCTCTGCTGAAAGTCAGGAAGAGTGTTAATATTTCCCCAGCACCATTTCGGACCCTGGGGTATCCCAACGTTGGTGTTTAGCACCACACTTGTTGAACGTTGTTGTCCATTTTCTTTATAACATACCACATAGGCTAAGCATTTTACTATTATTTCATTTTATCTCTTCAAAGACATTGAAAACGAGTAAAACATCCGTGTTAGGAAAAGCAAAAAATGATTCGAGAGTATGTTTCCTCATTCTTACAACCATGAAATAGGACCATTTTAAATTTCTTCTGAAGTTGGAGATAAAAATAGAACATGAAGGGACCAGCAGTTAGCGTAATGGCTATGTTGCTGGACTCCCATGTAGTTGACTGCGGTTCGAGTCCCGAACCTGGTGGCTTAAACTCACGGGCGTATGTGCGTGCGTGCCCAAGATCCCAAGAGGAGAATGGAGGAGAAGGGATTGCGGCGTGGCCATCCCCTCTGGGGGGTGATTTCTCGCTTTCTGTCTCTCTGTCTCTCTCTGTCTGTCTGGTGAGCGCACGCGCCCTATAGCAAAAACCTCTCCAAAAAGAAAAAAAAAAATAGAACATGAACATGGACCCTGAACAGAAGAACCCATTACACTGTGTCTTCTCTGCATTCATCCATAAATGCTACTTTCGGCCGTAGTTCCCAATTCTCTTAAGCTTCTTAGCAGAAACTAAATATCCTGGCATCTCATTTGGCATGTGTATTTCTAGATAAAAGAAAGAAGGGGGGGCTGATCTTCAAAGACTCTTGATCTTTCTTCTAAAAAGGGCATTCCTCGTTGCCCTTTTTATATGGGGTGAATAAAAATGACTTTTTATATTTTCGGCCCATACAGTTGCTTTGGTACAGAATTATCCTGTGATACAAAAGATGAAAGTCTATAATACTTGAAAATAATGAGCAATAACAGAGTTTCCTGCAGCAGGATAATGGCTTCATTCTTGTCTGGCCCTGCTAATCCAATGACAAAAAATAAACTCAGGGCACAGGAAAGAATGAGAGTCCTGTTCATTGTCTAGTTTGGACAAACCGGAGAGACGCTAGGGATAGGAGCAGATATCATTCAAGGCAATCCGAGTGGTTCTGTCAGGGCCATGAAAGAGCCTCCCGTTTAATCTCGAAAGTGGCAGAACCTCCCCAGGAAGTGGAACAACACATTGAAGAGAGAGGCTGTGAACCCACAGAGCAGCTCCTAAGAGTAGGAATAGCTACCATTTATTGAGGACTTACTAGATGACAGGCACTTGGCTGCTCATTTTAAATGCATTTTCTCATTTAATTACCCCAATAGTGTGCCTCAGTGGTGTTCGTCTGATCGCATTGAAGACAGGTGGACGTGCCAGTAAGTTAGATGATTACACCCAGAGACCGTCGGCCCCCAGCATCCATGCTGTTCATGTGTGTGAATCTTCCCATCAGCTCTCTAACAACGTGGAATTACAATACACCTTATAACATTTAAACCGCCGCACACGCAGAGCCAGAATCCTTCTGCCATGTTTGAGACACACCAGTACTTACCCAAAGCTCTGTTTACATATTTCTAGAGATGGAGAAACTGGAGTGACAGAAAACCAAAGCCAAACAGACAGCTCTTCTCATTTCAGGTGTAATAGCTCTTCTAAGAATTCAAAAGGTGGATATTACTATAGCCATTCTGTAACTGAGAAGGCAGAGGCTGGAGAGGTTGAGTACCCAGTCTCAGTGCACACCACCAGTACCACCATCTCTGGGTCACCTGGCTTCGAAGTGCGAAGCCTTCCCTTGCACCGGTTAGCTCACCACTGGAGAGGTACTAGCAGGACCTGAAGGCCATGTTTGAACAGCTGTGTAGCTAAGTTCTCTGACAGTAAACCTTCCACAGCAGGCTCACTGAGGTAAGCTAATAGAACCGTCACGTTCCTCGAAGGTTCCATGTGTTGGTTATCGACGTGTTGGAAACAACTGAGTAAGTCTAAGTGTCACCGGAAGTGACAGACTCACACCTGAGGGGCACTGCGTTTCCTGGTGCCATGCTCTCTTTGTGCCCTATTCCTTCGACGTTTCCCCTGTTTGCTTCAGATGGATGTAGAACCACAGTTCTTTGTGTTTCTTTTTTTCTTTTTCTTTTTTTTTTTTTTTTCTATTTTCAAGTGCAAGCAACTGTATTAGCATCTATTTGTGGCTTTAAAGATAAAAAGATCGAAGGAAGATCATTTCCTGAGCCTCATTCTTTCCGCCAAGTTTCAGGCCCCTCACCACCTCAAATGTGTTTCTCTCAAAGCCCTCTGGATTTTCCATGTTGTTCTTAAAATCTATTATATAGGGCTGAGAAAAACTGTCTAGATTAGGCCTGGTCTTGGGGTGAACCTGTGTGTCTATTAGAATAGTGGCTGGGCATCTAGGCCATAACTCAGGTTGCTTGGTTTCCAGTCTGCCTCCTCCTCCTCTTCCTCCTCCTCCTCCTCCTCCTTGTTCTTTATACATTCAATTGCTGTACATCGTTTAGCTTATAAAGACAATTTTATCCAACATGAGATACACCTCAGACCAGTCCCATTGAATACTATACACGTTATCTTTTACAGGTAATAAAGTATTTCTGTGTCCCACAAATGTCTTGCCTCTCTGTTTTTTCTCTCTAATTTCCTTCCTGAGTCACCTGCTCTTAAGTGATTTAGCTTGTTGGTGCCTCAGTGTCCTTATCTGAAAACAGAGACAATGGGACTACCTGTCTTCTTTTACTTTAAGTTTATTTATTTATCCTTGCATGGGAAAGTGAGACAGAGACAGGCAGGCTGAAAGAGAGACCTGCAGCAGGGCCCTCACGCCACAATCTGACTCCGAGCCTCAGCTAGCCGGGATCACAGGCATGCACACACGTTCCTGGCATGCAGGGGACCTTGGGGTGAACCCAGAACCTTCCCAGATGGCCTCAGCATCTCAGAGCCTTATGCTACTGCCATGCTGCCACAGTTGGCCTGGGAATTATTTTCAGAAGTCACTATGGATGGGACCAGTAGAGCAGCAGTTGCATGCTGTGCAGAGGAAGCTGGATCCCACAGAGCTGACCAGTGCTTGTGTCCCAGCCCCTGCAGCTCATAGGACAGGTACACGCATATGCCCAGGATCGTCACGGGAGGAATGAGAGGAAAAGGGACTACAGCCGGACTGGGCCCCTGGGAGTGCTTACGTCACCTCTCTCTCTCTCTCTCTCTCTCTCTCTCTCTCACATGCACGCACACTTTCTGGCATAATAAAATAAAATAATTTTTTAAAGTCACTGTGATCATTTGGGACCAGCAGATGGCATAATGGTTATGTCGCTGGACTCCCACGTAGTCAACCACAGTTTGAGTTCCAGACCCAGTGGCTTAAAACTCACACTGGGCATGCATGTGTGCATGCCCAAGATCTTGAGCGGAGAACGGAGAAGGGATTGTGGAGAAGCCATCCCCCCTGGGAAGGTGATTTCTTGCTTTTTGTCTCTCTCTGTCTCTCCTATGAGCACACACACACACCCTACGGCAAATATCCCTCAAAAAAGAAAACAAAAGTCATTGTGATGAGTAAATGCTGTTGTCACATGGACTTACCTATTCGCATTTGTACCTGTGGACTTTGCTTTCTCTGCGTTGTAATGACCCATCTCAGGCCTCGCTAAGGCTGAGTCAGCACTTACACACAGAGCCAATCCCTTCTCGCCCACGTCAGGACACTGCTCCAGCCTCTCCCTCTACTCCTGACTCAGCACGTTTCCCTATCAGTGTAGCTTCCTCACCAGAACTCTGATACACTCATTTTTTTTTTCTGTTTTGGAGAGATTTTTGCTATAGGGCGTGTGCTTGCCAGACAGACAGAGAGAGAGACAGAGAGATAGGAAGCGAGAAATCACCCCCCAGGGGGGATGGCCACGCTGCAATCCCTTCTCCTCCATTCTCCTCTCGGGATCTTGGGCACGCACGCACACGCGCCCGGCGTGAGTTTAAGCCGCCAGGTCCGGGACTCGAACCGTAGTCGACTACATGGGAGTCCAGCGACATAGCCATTGTGCTAACTGCTGGTCCCTGATATGCTTGTTGTTCACTATCCACTTCTCCCTTTCTCTCTGGACTCGACTCCTATCAGCAGCCTAACTCCTCCACCATAGTACCAGTTTGGTCACATCAAGTTTCACCGACAACTGCCATGTTTAAAAGTCCAGTGGTTGATCATGAGCAGTCATCCAATTATGGGACCTTGCCAAACGTGGCACAATTGATTACTCCCACCTCCTGGAAACACCTCCTTCACTCGGCTTCCTGGAGACCACGCCCTCGGCTTCCCTCCTATGTTCAAGGGCTGCTACTTCTTCGTTTCCTTTGCTACTTCCGCCTCTTCTTCCTAACTCTGGATGTCGGAGGACTTCTCGTCGTCCTGAACCTGACCCCCTCTCCTGTCCATGCTCACGCCTTTGTTGAGATAAACCCTAGGTATAGACGGATTTAAAGATCTATTGGGTCATCAGGAAAGTCATGATGCATTTTTGCATTAAAAACAGAAAAATATGTCATGACTTTCCTGACGACCTAATGTATTCTGATAACTCTGAATCTTGATTTCTCTCTTGAGCCTCAAGCTGTCTTTTTTCTAAAGAATTATTTTATTTAATTTTATTCATCATCATCAATTTTTTTTTTTATTTGACTAGGGAGAGACACAGAGAGAGAAAAGGAAAGGAAGAAAGCAAGCCCCCAGATCCAGGACTCGAACCACAGTTGGCCATGTGGAAATTCAGTGCCCTTAACCACCACGCCACCTGCCAGCCAACATCAAGCTTCTGTACCTACCTGCCAACAGAGCTCTCCACCTGCACGTCTACAGACATCTCAGAAACAGCATTCTGCAGCAGAGCTCTGTAGCCTCTCCCCAGAAGTATTTTGCTCACATTTCTCTTTAAATCTGTTCTTTCAGTTCCTCAGGCCAAAAACCTTAGAAACATATTAAATATTCTAGTTTTTTCACAACATACATCCAAAATATAAGCAAGTCCATCAGCGCACTGATTTCTACTCCTCTGAATAACCAAATGTCCTTATGACATGTCAGTTTCCTTGGTTTTAATTCGTTCTAGTAATTCTTGCTGTAACCATTCCGTATGAACTATAATTTTCCTTAAGCGATGGACGGAAAGTGAGCAGAAGTTGACGAGTTGTGCTTTCTGACTCTAGTCTGTTAATATTATACCATCTTAATGAAACAATGGGTATGACACACACAAATAAGTATGAACTCTTGAAAATGGTCCTTTTGAGACCAGCAGATAGTGTAATGATTACGTTGCTGGATCCCCATGTAGTCAACCATGGTTCGGGTCCCAGACCCAGTGGCTTAAACCTCATGGTGGGCGCATGTGCATGCGCGCCCAAGATCCCAAGAGGAGGTGGAGGAGAAGGGACTGTGGTGTGGCCATCCTCCCTGGGGTGGTGATTTCTCACTTTCTGTCTCTCTGTCTCTCTGGCAAGCACATATGCCCTATAGTAAAAATCTCTCTCTCAGAAAAAAAAAGGCCCTTTTGAGGATATACAAAATAATTTGTGTTTTTCTTTTGCTAAACGTCTAATTCCTATTTAGAATATGCATTTACAGTTTTCTTATGAACCATAAAATAAAACTTGGATATATACATGTGTTTGACACCAAGTTTTTGACCAAAAATATTATTCATGAGTTTATTTCCTACCCACTTATTTCCAATAATCCACCCCTTGGGCTGTTTAAACACATGACCAAGGGTTCCAGTGAATACCTGGAGAAGCCTCATGAGCATACGTTGAATGCGGTCGTGCCGAGGGACTAACGCAGTGTTCTGAGGGAAACATCGTGAAGACAGAGCATGTGCATGCATCGTAAGTCGGGCAAAGGGGAAGTGCAACATCCCTAACAGTACTGACGTCATCCTCATATCTCGACACGCGTTATACTTCAGGAGGAAATCCTATTGGCTCCAGAAGAACCTGAAGCATTTGAATGAACCGTCTTCATGTACGTGGTTTTGCTTTCACATACAGTACAGTTTTTACCTGGGAAGTGAGCGCTCCTCCAACCTTGAGCAACTCTGTCTACACAAAACCGGAAGTCATAAGGGGGATACGGTTAAGAGCAAGAATGCTACACGTTCAGATCTGAAAATAAATAACTGCCGGCCATTTACTGAGTACGGCTCCCTGTGGTAAGCACGGTGGGGAAAGGAAACCCAGGGTAGATTCTATTGTCAAACAGATCATCTAGACTAGCTTTAGGGAGATGAGGCAACACCTTTGAAACAATGACTAGTTGAAGAAAATATTTCGTAATTAACTGCTACATGGTAAGAGGTTCCACATTTCCCATCACTGACATCTGAAGTAGTTAGAAAAGATTTTAACACAGAGGTGAGCTCTGAGTTGGATCTTGAAAGATGAGTGTGTACGGCTTAAAAGAAAGAGGAGACTTTGTTGTTGGGTTTGGTTTTGTTAAAAATAAACAAAAACAACAAAAAAATAAAACAAGAAAGGGAACAGAGAAAGAACTTGGAAGGGGACCAGCAGTTAGCGTAACGGCTATGTCGCTGAACTCCCATATGGTCGACCGCAGTTCGAGTCCTGGACCCGGTGGCTTAAACTCACACCAGGCGCATGTGCACACGTGCCCAAGATCCTGAGAGGAGAATGGAGGAGAAGGTATTGGGGCGTGGTCATCCCCCCTGGGGGGGGGGGTGATTTCTCGCTTTCTGTCTGTCTCTCTCTCTCTGTCTTTCTGGTGAGTGCACGTGCCCTATAGCAAAAACCTCTCCAAAAAAAGAAAAGAAAAAAGAACTTGGAAGTAAGACTCTGTCAGTAATTAAGGAAGGTGAAAGGAGACCTATAGCTGTGGTAGAAGGTTTTATGAGTAGGCAGACTCTTTTTTAAAATATTATTATTTTTTTGAGAGAGAGATTTTTGTTATAGGGTATGTGTGCTCACCAGACAGACAGAGAGAGACAGAGAGACAGAAAGCGAGAAATCACCCCCCCAGGGGGGATGGCCACGCTGCAATCCCTTCTCCTCCAGTCTCCTCTCGGGATCTTGGGCATGCACACACACGCGCCCGGTGTGAGTTTTACACTGTCGAGTCCAGTACTCGAAGCGTGGTTGACTACGTGGGAGTCCAGCAACACAACCATTACGCCATTATTTTTATTTTTATAAAGCCAAAATTACAGACCTTTATTTTTCCACAGAGAAATTCGCATTCCTTTGTTAAATGTTTCCTCCCTTTGCAGATTCTTCAATGACACTGAATCCAGGGCAGCTCTGAGAAGTGTCAAGACTAGGGAGGAATTCTGACTGATGTGTAGGGTATTTAGGAGTCAGAAGGTTCTTGAGCAGGAGAGTCGTGTGTTGAAATGGTGCTTTAGGGAACCAGCAGTTGGCGTAATGGCTATGTCGCTGGATTCCCATGTAGTCGACCGCTGTTCAAGTCCTAGACTGGTGGCTTAAACTCACGCTGGGTGCATATGCGTGCGTGCCCGAGATCTAGAAAGAAAAATGGAGGGGAAGGGGCTGTGGCGTAGCCATCCCCCCTGGGGGGTGATTTCTCGCTTTCTGTCTTTTGGTGAGCACACATGCCCTATAGGAAAAAATCTCTCAAAAAAACAAACAAACAAACAAAACCTGCAGGTTTAGGATTCAAATCCACAACTTCACTCGTGTTCAGATGGGACTTGGTAGCATTGTAGATGCAGAACCCCAGCCTGGAGAGCTGTCTGTAAGGGGCTCAGCCGTCTGCGGATGTGGGTGTCTGAGGCAGATCCCTCTCCCCGAATTTCCGAAGGAGGACTGTGCCATGTTTATACAGGAGAAACGAACAGCCACTTGGCCTCACTGTGTGAGTGAATATCCTAAGTCCATTACTGCTAGTAATTTATTCAACCTTAATAAGAGTGCATAAGAGACATAGTGCTGTTATCTCGGTTATTTAAGTAGAAATAGATCATTGTAAATGGGACATGTATAAACATTTTTCATTTTAGCAACGTTTGTAATTTTGCTGTATTTTAACATCTATTTAAGAAATAATGATTTTCCATGTAAAGAACTAATGAAAATGCCCTTTAAAGTATGTGGATAGAACCTATCAAATACATGCATAAGTAAAAACCTAGTCAGTGTTTTTAGATATAACATTGCAATTGTAGCAAAAATCATGGAAGTAATAGTGAAATACAGAATTTGGAAATGAAGGTTTAATGTTAGAATATGTGAAGGGTCCTGGAGAAGATTACTTTTAAAATTTCACAAATGAGGGGACCAGCAGATGGCATAATGGTTACATCACTGAACTCCCACGTAGTCGACCGCGGTTCAAGTCTCAGACCCGGCGACTTAAACTCACTCTAAGCATATGTGCTTGCATGCCCAAGATACCAAGAGGAGAATGGAGGAGAAGAGACTGTGGTGTGGCCATCTCCCTGGGGGGGGGTGATTTCTTGCTTTCTGTCTCTCCATCTCTCCAGCGAGCGCATATTCTCTATAGCAAAAATTTCTCTTTAAAAAATATAAATTGCAAATAGCTGTCACAACCTAATCTTCTTGGCAAGTGATGTTATTTGTAATCATATAACTAAGATGTGAAATTCATAACAAGGTTGGTCTCATAGCGTAGTGGTTACGGAGCCAGATCTCACATGGCTGACCATTGGAATCTGGCCTGGTGGTTAATAAACATGCCGGGCACGTATGCATGCCTGCTCAACATCCTAGCAGGATGGAGAAATAGAGAAGAGGCTGCAGGGTGACCATGCCTCACTGGGGGTGCTTTCTCTCTCTCTGTCTATGTGGCAGGGGCATGTACATTGAAATAAAAATAAATAAGCAAATACATAAATAAAATTGAGGACGTATCTCTGAGACCATTGGGTCACCTTCTTCCCTTTCTCGTCTAGCATTCCTCCTCCTCCTTCCCTACCCTCCAACTTTCCTTTCTCCTCCCTTCATTATTTCCTGCCCTTGCCCTCTTTCCTGGCAGTTGCAGTTGGTATTCTTCCGCAGGCTACGTGACCAGGGTCAGGAATCTGAGGAGACACAGCTCTTCTTATGATATTTTTTGGCCACTGCTTTTACTTAACCTTCTACGTTAATTTATTGGAGATGGTTTAATCAAAATCACATGTCCATAGAGCAAATGGTCACACACTACATTGATAGTAACTGCATAATCATCCTAATTACTCGTTTACTATTTCAATTATTGGGTCATTGGGAAAGTCGTGACACATTTTTGCATAGGGAAAACAGAAAAATTCGTCACAACTTTCCCAACGACCTAATAGTAATAATGTCATACTTACTAAAAATGGAGACCCTAACAAGCAACATTTAATCATAAAGTTTCATATGCCTACCTGAACAAAGATGAATATTAAAAATAAAACTTCAAAAGGCAAAAGTAGCAGCCTTCCCCTTGGCGAACATTTTCAACAGCTTTGTCTTTCCTCCCTGATGAAACGTACAGCGTAAATGGGCTGAACTGCGTGGGGAGGGCAGTCCTTGAATGGGGCCTGTGCAGACGGTCCCCGGCCCTTCCCGGTAAGCCAAGTCACCGAGCTTTTTGTTTCTTTTTCATTTTACTCAGGAAGCACATGCCCGCACACGTGAGAATGAAAGAGAGAGAGGGGCAGTATCTGATCACACCATGGTCCCCTTCCTGCAAGCTGTGGCCCACTGGGGTCGGGGCACTGCTCAGCCTTCCCTGGGTGCTCCAGGCTGACTGGGCCAGGGTTCGAACAGCAGTCACCACGTGGGATGGCTTCTCCTGAGCAGGACCTCACCCCCGCGCCATGCAGCCGCAGCCAGCCGCGTTACCTATTCTTTCTGCAGGGCGTTCTTCTCTCTCCCATGTCAGTAACAGCGTTCTTCCCCTCAACAGGATGCACTTCTCAGAACCAGCTCGTCCTCCTCCGCAAACACTGCCTTAGCTCACATAGTCATTTTTGCGGTCACCTCCATAAAATGCTTGCCCAGTATATCTCACACTAAGCCCTGTGTGATCTGTCCAGACTCTCACATGGACAATCTGCTCTGTGTTGGGAACATCTATAGGTGAGTAAAACTTTTTTTTTCAGGATGTGCAGAGAACAAATATAAAATATTTAGGACCCCTAAGCTGATTTAAAAATCAATGATGTCATTTTTTAAATCTGTGTTATCAAGATAATTGCCTCGGGAACAAGCAGTTAGCATAATGGCTATGTTGCTGGACTCCCACGTAGTCGACCGCGGTTCGCGTCCCGGATCCGGTGGCTTACAACTCACGCCAGGCACGTGTGCGTGCGTGCCCAGGATCCCAAGAGGAGAATGGAGGAGAAGGGATTGCGGCGTGGCCATCCCCCCCCCCCCCCCGGGGAGTGATTTCTTGCTTTCTGTCTCTCTGTCTCTCTCTGTCTGTCTGGTGAGTGCACGCGCCCTATAGGAAAAAAAAAAAAAAAAAACTCTCCAAAAAAAAAAAAAAGATAATTGCCTAAACTTTTTACTTTGCTTTATCCTGAAGAGCAACCAAGAGGACCTTTTAAGAAATAGTAGAAAACTCATTTTTTAATATTCAATAAGTATAGGCATAGATTTTATTCCAAGCACAACTCATGGTCAAGCACTGTCAAGAACTTTTAAAAATTGGGACCAGCAGTTGGCATAATGGCTATGCTGCTGGACTCCCATGTAGTTGACCACAGTTTGAGTTCCGGACCCGGTGGCTTAAACTCACGCAGGGCGCGTGTGCGCGCGTGCCCAAGACCCAGAGGCGAGAATGGAGGAGAAGGGATTGTGGCGTGGCTGTCCCACCCGGGGGGTGATTTCTCGCTTTCTGTCTCTCTGTCTTTGTCTTTCTGGAGAGCGCGCGCGCACTATAACAAAAACCTCTCCAAAAAAAAAAAAAAGAAGAAGAACTTCAAAAAAATCAATTTGGAGTAGACTAGATAAGAAAATATGGTAGAGAGGTTCTCAAAATCTGTAGGTTTCTGGTTGACGTTAGACTCATGTCTGAAACCTGAAGCCAAGGAGCTTCTCTGGAAGTTGGAGTCATTAGTACCAGTTAGAGAAGCAGAGTTCTAAAAAGCTCGCACACTTGGCAGTCTCCCATTTACGCTGTGTACCTTCTGCAGTTATTTTTCTTTCTACCACAGTGAGCCATGAAATGCTCATCCACGACAAGGTCTTCATAGAAACGACCTCAGGAGCAGCAGGCTGCCGTGTGCAGGGCTGAGTGTAGACCTGCATATGAGGAGGCTTGGCTTAAACCATGCTTTCTGCATGTCTATGTAAAATTTCTGCAAAATCTATGTACAGTACAGAGCAGCTGGCTAGTATGCTACCTTCACAACAGAGAAAGGGATGTGAATATATACTCATATCTGTTAATGTGAAAAGGAAATCTCAAAACTAATAAAAAATGTTTATCTATGGGGAAGAAGGGAATTGGAGGAGGTTGGGACAATCATGAAAGAAAGGCTTCTTTTGTTTTGTAATTTGACTTTAGAACTATGTAAATATTAATCATTTACATGATTATGAAACAAATTCAAATTAAAAATTTAAATTTAAACTGAAAGCAAAATGAAGCAAAGTTTTGGCTTAAGCATACAATAAGGTTCCATTCCTAAACTGAAATTTAAAATGTAATTTAAAAACACAGTAATTCATCTGTATGCCCCAATGAGATATTCTCAACACACACACACACACACACACACACACACACACACACGGTCGACCTTATCTTCTGTATCCACTGGTTCTGAATCCATGGATTTAACCAACCATTGATTAAAAATAAAAATAAAGACCAGCAGATGGCATAATGGTTACAGGGCTGGATGCCCATGTAGTCAACCGCGGTTCAAGTCCTAGACCTGGTGGTTTAACTCGCGCCAGGCATGTGTGCATGCATGCCCAAGATCCTGAGAAAAGATTGGAGGAGAAGGGATTGTGGTGTGGCCATCCCCCCTGGGGGATGATTTCTTGCTTTCTGTCTCTGATGAGTGCATGCATGCCCTATAGCAAAAATCTGTCTATAAAAAAAAAATTAAAAAAAAATTTGTTGTGTCTGTGCTAAACTCATATAGGCTTTATTTTGTCATTATTTCCTAAATAATTAAGTGTAGCAACTCTTTACGGATCATTTATTTTTTTAGATATTATAAATAATCTAGAGATGATTTAAGTACACAGGGGATGTTTAAAGGTTATATGCAATTATTCTGCCACTTTATATAAGGGACTTGAGCATCCATGGATTTGGGCATCTGCAGTAGGTGCTAAAAACAAATATCCATGAATACCGAGGACCAGCTTTATATGTGTTTATATTTACATGTGAGATTTTATATATATATTTATATACATAATTATATATAATTAAATGTGTTTATATATATTTATATATTTGTATTTCTATCCTCTAGAAATATGAGCTAATAAATTTACATTTTTAAGTATTCTAAGCAACCATATATACATGATTATAAAATATATATATTACATATATAAATATATATAAATAAATATATATATATTTTTTATATGGTTATATAAAGGTGGCCATTCACACACCAAACTCTCTGTCTCTCTCTCTCTCTCTCTCTCTCTCTCTCTATATATATATATATATATATTTGTCAAAACAGTCATGATGCATTTTTGCATAGAAAAAATACATCATGACTTTTTTGATGACCATATATATATATACACACACACACACATATTTATATATAAAAATCATATATATGCTATATAATCATATATAAAGTATGATACATATACAATATTATATATCAGGATGAAGTAATAATCATGTTAATATTATTAGAAACCAATATTGTCATTGGAAGAGAAAAGAAATAAAATATATAATCAAAGTGAGTAAAAGTCCTGTAATCCTAAGGTTGAATTAGAAGTTTCCATCAGAAAACATGGAAGCTACTGAAATTACTGAGGCCATGACAGAACACTAAGGGGTCAGCCTGAAAGCACTGGTACTGGTCAGAGGTAGGACAGTGGGAGAATCGGGAATGACACCTGCTGAGGTGGAAACAAACACGCCTGGCGTAACTGCGACTTCATAATGACGAACAAACACACAGACAACAAAGCGCCAGACCTCCGTGCTCATATTTAGGGAGTTTTCAAGAAATAACTTGTTGTTAAATTGTTAAATAAATGAATTAAACATTTCTCTTGTTTTCACTGCATAAACTATCTCAGCATTACCAAAGAGCTGATGAAGGTAACTTCTTCAGAGACTAATCTTATTAATAAATAAAGGATGAGAGAGTACCACCAATTTTCCAACTCTAAATAAGTTTAGAGCAGAGTGAATGTGTCTCTCACAAACGCATGTATTGGAATTTGGTTGCGATGGTATTAAGACATCAGAAACAACATGGTTATGGGAATGCATTGGAGCCTTTGGGAGATAATTGGGAATAGATACAGGCAACATAGTGGGCCCCCCATGACTGAATACTAATGGGTTTCCGAGGAAAGGGGTGAGGTCATAGCAGAGACTTGAACACAGACACAAGCTCTTGCACTGTCACCACGTGATACCTACTTGCCAGGGAGTCCTGACTAACAAGAAGACCCTTACCAGATGTGGGCCCTTGACCATGAGCTCAATAAACTTTTCATTTCTTTTTACAAATTACCCAGTGTGTGGTATTCCGTTACTAAGTAACAGAGAATGGGCTAGAACAGCTACGATTATCAGTGGCTGATCCAGGTTCGTTCTATCCTCCCAACTTGATGTGTTTCAGTCCTAACTTCACCAGGAAAGGCGGCCATTCACACACCAAAGGGAGGCCTAGGACAGCCTGCCCCTTGTGGCTCTCAAAAGGAACTGATCTTGCCAATACTTGGATTGTTGTGGTTCTCGTCTCCAGAACTGTAAGACAAGAAATTTCCATTGTACACCTTCGGTTTGTCCTTTGTTAAGGTATCCCCAGTGAATGCAAACAAGTACGGAGAAATCAGGGGTTGCTGTAATGAATAGATGAGGCTGTCGATATCTGAATCTGCTCATCTATCTGTATTATTTTTTAAAATGCCAGGCATTTTGTGTCTCTTGATGAAGTACACTTGAACATTTATCAAGCAGATTTTTTTCAAAAACACACCCAAAACAACTGATCTAATCTGATTGCATCTCCGTAGAAGAGGTACAGGAGCACGGCACAGGGATGGGGGACGGGCAGGAGACCGCCTGGTCTCTCCACAAAACAATTTACAAAGGATGAAAAGGAACAGGGAAAAGGCAGAGTAAAGACCTAGACGAATTATCAGTCAAATGCAATATGTTTACCCTATTGAACCTGCTCTTAAAAAGAAAACAAATAGGGACCAGCAGTTAGTGCAATGACTATGTCACTGGACTCCCATGTAGCCAACTGTGGTTCGAGTCCCGGACCTCGTGGCTTAAACTCACACGGGGCGCATGTGCGTGCGTGCCCAAGACCCCGAGAGGAGAAATGAGGAGAAGGGATTGTGGTGTGGTCATTCCCCCTGGGGGGTGATTTCTCACCTTCTCTCTGTCTCTCTCTGTCTTTCTGGCAAGCGCACGTGTCCTATAGCAAAAACCTCTCAAAAAAAAAAAGAAAGAAAGAAAATAAGAAAATGAATAATAAATTATGGCCTGGGAAAAGTACTGTAGATCTCTTGGTTTCAGTAGCCATGGAAGTAGTTTAGTGATAGACATGGCTCAGAATGCCGTAGCAAATACGAACTGTGTCAATAAAGGCAGGGCACTGAGCCCAGCCTCCAACACGCGCATGGTATAGTTTAATCACTCCGCACAGGCGTAGGTGTAGTAGCAGAATCCCATGATAGGATTCCTATTCCTTTTTTTCTTTTCCTTTAGGTTTTTGCCACAGTGTGTGTGCGCTCACCAGAGTGAGATAGAGGTAAAATGAAAAATCAGCCCCCGGGATGGCCATGCCACAGTCCCTTCTCCTCCATTTTCTCCAGATGTTGGGCATGCACACATATGCACCTGATAAGAGTCTCAAGCTATTGGATCTGGGGCCCAAACAACGGTAGGCTCTGTGAGAGTCCAGCACCTTAACCACCATGCTGCTTGCTGGTCCTGCCATTAATATTATTTAGATGATGAAGTATGGATGTCTTACTTTGTATAAGTTCCCATTTATTTACAATTGTAGTTACAGTATGTTTCGATAAGGTATTTTAAGAGAGTAGGACTGCACTCATAACTTTCATTACAAGTGCTATTATCATCGTTCCTTCTCACTAGTAGGTGTCTCCGTTAATCTCCGACTGTGCCTAAGTCATAAACTGAACGTTACCACAGGCCAGTGTGGACAGGACAGAACACAGTATGTGCAGGGTGCAGTACCAGCCGCACTGCAGGCATCCACTCGGAGCCTTGGACAAAGGGGCCACGGGGCTTCTGAAGAGTGTACAGACCTACAGACACAGGCTGCCACAGGGCGCTAAGTCCTGACGGGGCCAGCTGTGCGCTGCAAGGCTGTCCCTCCATCTTAGTCCATTCTGTGCGAGATAAAGGAGCACCAGATACTCACTGGCCTCCTGGAGGCTGGGAAGTCTGAGACCGAGAGGCTGAGGCTGCCTCACAACAAGGTGGAAGATATCCCATGGCATAAAGGCAGAGGGAAAGAGAGAAGGAGACAGAGAGAAAGATGGGGGAGCGCACGTCCAAGGGGGAACCCACTCCCACAGCAGCAAAGCCACTCTGGAGTCACGGTGTTGGTCCATTTATTAGAGCGTCTCTCCTGTCTCCCACAGCTGCGTGCTTCCTCTCTAAATACCAGCCCAGTCAGGCACCGCCCTGTGGTCTGCAGGGCCTGCAGGACCGGGCGCCATCCTTTGGGTATAAGAGCCGAGTGGACATACTTCACACCGTTCACAAAACAGAAACGAGCTCGGCGTGTCTCTGTGGCTTCCCGTAAGCCCAGCTGTAGCGCCTCGCATTGAGCTGGAATACAGCCAACGTCTGACTTAGCTCAGTAATGTGCTCGTGATGATGGAGCACCTGTTCCAAGGCACTTTCGGCTGTATTGACTGACCCTGTCATTAACAATAACTAATCGTTAATGCGTGGCCACTTTCACGGTTCTCAGCTGGACTTGCAGAAAGGAGCAGACAAGAAGTTTCGTTCTCCCAATTACTCATGTCTGAACTCCGTACGGCTATAAATATGCCAATGCTATTTTTTTTTTTTGGGGGGGGGCGGGGGTTGCTATAGGGCGCGTGCGCTCGCCGGAAAGACAGAGAGAGACAGAGAGACAGAAAGCGAGAAATCACCCCCCAGGGGGGATGGCCACGCCGCAATCCCTTCTCCTCCATTCTCCTCTCAGGATCTTGGGCATGCACGCACACACGCCCAGCGTGAGTTTAAGCTGCCAGGACCGGGACTCAAACCACGGTCGACTACATGGAAGTCCAGTGACATAGCCATTATGCTAACTGCTGGCCCCAATATATATGTTCTGTTATAAGGGTTTTCTGGTGTGTGTGCTCAGGAAGTGATAAATGACAGTTATTCTTAAAAAGGCTCTTACAAAGGAAAATTGTGCCGATTGTCATTTCTAAGACTAGGAAATGTCACAGCAGAGGAATTAAAACAAACACAACGGGATTGACGCTTAGAAGGGAGCTGGGGGGGGTGGGGTGATTTTGTCTGGTCTCTCCGCTTTCAGGTTGGAGGACCTGAAGCTCAGCGAGGCGCGATGGCTTTACTGACAGCACGAACCCTCCTCAAGTCTCTCGGTTCCAGTCCCGGTGCTTCCCACTCTGCCACTACGACAGGTTTCCACCAACGCTCGGGAATTAGTACTGGGCCACAGTAGGGAGGCGGGCAGATACAAGCCCAGAACGAGTGCTTGCTTTTTTTTAAAAAAGAGTCATTTATTTAAGTTTATTTATTATTATTTTTTCATTTGACCAGAGGGAGACACAGAGAGAAAGAGCGGGAAAATGGAAAGCAAGCCTCCAGGTCTAGGACTCAAACCATGGTCAGTCATGTAGGAGTCCAGCGCCCTAACCACCACGTGACCTGCTGGCCCCCAGTGCGTGCTTTCTGTCTGTTCTAGTCATTGACTCTCTGGGGCGTTAGAGAACTACCTTCGGCATGCAGTTTTCTAGCACCTAAAAAGGCTATATAAAGCACCATTACTTTAGTAAAACACTAGTTAGGCTTTACTATACATTATCATATTAATTATTTCATAAGCTCCTAACTCCCCATATGAGTTAGGGAGTATTAGCCTCTTACCACAGATAATTAAACTAAGCCTCAGCCAATTTACATAATTCACCCAAGGTCACGCAGGCAGAAAACTGGTATTTGAGCCCAACTTCAGTTCTGAGTCCTGATGTCATACTTTTTCTGCTATACCTAATGGCCTCTCCAGGTTATTTATAACTTCTTTTTTTGTTTGTTTGTAGGTTTTTTGCCTTAGGGCATGTGCATTCACTGAAGAGAGAGAGACAGAGACAGTGAGAGGGAAACTGAGAAATCACCTCCTGGGAGGATGGCCACGCCGCAATCCCTTCTCCTCCATTCTTCTCCTGGGATTTTGGACACACATACACTTGTGCTCGGTGTGAGTTTCAAACCACTGGGTCCGCGACTCGAACCATGGTCGGCCATATGGGAGTCCATCTACATAACCACTATCATAGGCCTGATGTTTATACCTTCTAAGGAAAGGAAAGCCACACTCAGGAAGGAAGAATGAGGAAGAAATGGAGGAAGAAGGGACGACAGCAGAGCTAGTGTGAGGCTCGAACAAAGAAAGCTGATGCTGCGCAGAGAGCCCAGATGGAGGGACGGTTTGTGCTTCTCTGCGGAAGGCCGTTGCCCACCTGCAGGCTCACAGCTGCAATGACCTACTTGGCTCCGAAGTCGAGAAAGCAACATTGCACGACGTGGAAGGAAGTGTTGACGTCTGTGCACCCTTGAAAGGCGGTGGACTGGGAAAAGCCAGGACGGGAATCGGGATACGTGAACTGTAGTGCGCTCTGCCATTATACTAACATGCCCTTAGGTAAGGCCTTCCCCATCCTGTGCCTCCGTTTTCCCCAACTGTCAAATGATGTGTGTTGACCTTCATGATCCTCAAATATTTTTCTTCCTTTATATCATTCTCATTGGTGGACACTAAAGGATCTGGGAAATGCTCAAGTGCAGTTCTCTGTAAATGAGAATGCAGCCCTCATTCTTATCTGCAAAAAAAAAAAAATCTAGTTGCCTTTTCTCCTATAACCAAATGACTTCTTATATAGTCTTTGTCTTTTTAACATTTTTTGAGAGATTTTTGCTATAGGGTATGCGCACTTGCTGGAGAGACAGAGAAAGAGACAGAGAGACAGAAGGCAAGAAATCACCCCCAGGCCGCAGTCCCTTCTCCTCTTGGGGTTTTGGGTATGCACACACACATGCCTGGCATGACTTTTAAGCCTTGGGGTCTGGGACTTGAACTGCAGTTGAGTACATGGGAGTCCAGCAACATAACCATTCCACCATCTGCTGAGTCCCACATAGTCTTAACTCCTTAATATATGGACACACACAGTAGTGGTCAGTCTCATAAGGTGGATAAAGGCATAATTCTCTCAGATGCTTCAGAAGGGTGTGCACCCTGCGTGCCTCAGGTGTGACTGATAGCTGATAGCTCCACGTAACGGGCTTTCAGTGTGTTCACTTCACTCACAGTCGCCGGCCTTGGGTTAGCAGATGTTGCCTACGGTAATTGTCAGTAGACTCACAGAACTGTTAGTTTATTTTGCTGAGAAACTTTCTTTTAAAGGTTTTTTTTCCCAGAGGGTGTGTGCACTCACTGGAGAGAGACAGCAGGGAATGTGAGCAATCACTCTCGGTGGGAGGTGGCCACACCACAATCCCTTCTCCTCCACTCTCCTCTTGGGATTTTGGCCACATGTACCCATTCACCCAGTGTGATTTTCAGGCCGCCAGATCCAGGACTCGAACTAGGGTCTGCCATATGGGAGTCCAGAGCCATAACCACCATGCCATCTGCCGGCCCCTCTGAGAAACTTATAGCTCAGAAGTTTTTAACTGGAGTTGAATGTTCTTGGGATACTGAAAGGGTAGAAAAACCCCAAATATTGTGTCGAGACCAATTAGAACAAAATTACATCATTCGACAATGCATTAAGTAAATAACTAACCACTAGGTTAAGATTAGAAGTTTTATCATGCATAGTTTTTACTTGCATATTGTTTGGGGCACCGGTGAACTAGATTGTAGGCTCTGACCCCTATCACCAGAGTTTCAGCTTGTATTCATGGCCCATGAAAGGATCTGAGGGCCTTACAAATACTCTGAAAAGGCAGGAAAGCTCGGGGCTTATATGGGTTTGTGGGTAGCTGGCTCTTGTCTGCTTTTCAAAGGGGTCACGGGAAGGGCACCAAAGGTTCAAGAGCCACCACTTCGCATGCCCGGAGTGCAGGCGTGCTTCAGCGAAACTGGACATCGATTTCGAAACATAGCCTGAAAGTTTTCATAAGCTCTTAACTGTATGAGGCCTACAAACAGCCCTTTATACTTGATTTTTAAACAAATGAAAACAAAACAAAACCCACTACCGTCTAACACGTTGCTGATATAAACTATATATAACCTAAATAAATGAAAATATAGCATGTTCACAGATAGGAAGACCTGGTAACATTAAGACGCCAGTTCTTCCGAAACTGATCTATGGAGTCAAGAATCCCAATTATAATTCCAGCAGACTTTTAAATAGATATTGATAAGGTGATTTTAAAAGTTTTAGGGAGATTCAAAGTGCCGAAAATAACCAAAGAAGTCTTGAGAAATAAGTGCGAAGTTGGAAGACTTAAACTCCTGGCCACAATCGTTACACAGCACGTCTAGACACACATGTAGAACAATGGATCAGAAGAGAGGCTAGACACGCCCCCACCCCGTCTGTCAGAGGCACCAGCACGCTACCCAGCAAAGGGAAATCTGTGGACGAATGGGGCTGGGGTAACTGGATAGCCCTTTGGAAAAACCCGAGCCTGCACCCTACCTCACAGGAAACACAAAAATTAATTCAGTGTGGAACATAGACTTACATATAAAATCTAAAGCACAAAAACTTAAAGGGATAAAAACACGCACACCCTCTCAAAGCCAGCACAAAATACATCTCTATTTCTTCAAAAAAAAAAAAAAAAAAAAAGTTTCCTAATGCAGTAGCTATATTCCACACCAAGAGCGCATTTCAGTTCAGCCTGGGTGCCTTCCGGATAATCAAGGAATTGACTCAAAGAAGATACAACTTGGAGAACGTGGCCTCCATGTGAAATCTGTCTAGCAAAGGTATTTTATTAAGATGTTTCTCATTTGAAGGTCAGGAAAAGAATTCTCTTACATTTGATGGACAAAGTTGACAAAATTGAACTCATCCAGTTCCAAATCTTCAATACGGTCTTTACTATCAGTTTATTACACATATTAGAGTATTTATATACTCTAACTATTACACATATAAGAGTATTTATATACTCTAACTTGCCTCTTCCCTTCTCCTCATTTCCCAAAGTAAAAAATAAAACATCCGCTACAAAAACAGCAGCAAGACACACGACGTAGAGCCACTTACCGGAGGCCGTAGAGGACCGTCCCATCAGGGTGCAGTCGGATCATGCGATTTTTCACCGTGACACCGTGCACGAACGACTTCTTGTCATTCAGGAAGTAGGTGTCTGGCACCCAGAGCTGGTCAGCCACTCTGTTGTCTAAGGTGAGGTTCAGCGGGATTCCGGAGTAAGAAAGCCTTTTGTCTTTCCAGGACTGCTGGAAATACATGGTGAGTGTGTAGTCCTGCGAAACCAAGGAGACCGAAAGGGAATTTTACTGTCGTCATCATCCAAAGCCCTTTGTTAAGACCCTGGTGGCAGGGGGCTCTGTGGGAGCCCACAGACCCTCGGCCTGATGTCCCCTGAGCCTGCGTTTGAACGTGTAGAATTTTGCACCTTTAAGAACAGGGCCCCCAGCAGGTGTTGAACTAGGGCCCTACCTAAGTGTCTGGACGGACACTTCTAGCAACAGAGCGACGTCATGCGGTTGAAGTCAAGGTTGGCAGTCGAGGTAGTGCTATCGTGGGGAATCATAAAGGGAAACCTCGCAGAGAGACCCACACTCACACAGATTCACCTCCAGGTATTCTATAGTTCTGTTTTGGAAAATGTTTGATAAAAAGTAGCTAAAAGTGAATTCACTTGAAAGGAATGTTTTTTAAAACTGCAAATACTTTTTTTATTTTTTTGAGAGGTTTTCGTTATAGGGCGCGTGTGCTTACCAGAAAGACAGAGAGAGACAGAGAGACAGAAAGCGATAAATCACTCCCGAGGGAGGATGGCCACGCCGCAATCCCTTCTCCATTCTCCTTTCGGGATCTTGGGCACGCAAGCAGACACGCTCAGAGTGAGTTTAAGCCACCGGGTCCAGGACTCGAACCGCAGTCGACTACATGGGAGTTCAGCCACATAGCCATTACGCTAACTGCTGGTCCCAAAACTGCAAATACTTTTTGAATGAAACATTTCCGTTTCTCTGTTCGACTCATACAGGTTGTCAGTTGCCTTTCTCTGGATCTTTCTAGTGACTTCCAACCGTCCTGAAAGCAGTTACAGAGGCATGCAGCTGGAGTTGTTTCTGTGGCCTGAAGACTGACATCGAGGGCAGGGTCGCTTAACCGGCCCTTTTTACCTTATTCTATTGGATCGTTGGAAAAGTCATGACACATTTTTGTGTAGAAGAACTGTTCCCGATGACCCAAAAGCTTCATTTTAGGAATTGGTTTGCCTGGTGAGCTGGAAGCTGTCAAGTCTCCCACGAAACGCCGCGCGGAGGACACCGTCTGCGTGTCTTCCTCCCCAGATTTCCCAGGCAGTGAGGCATAGGATTTGGGCTGGATCCAGGGACCAAGCCACGGGGAAGGGTGATGGTCTCAGCGCTTCCGTCGTGTGTTTTAAAGAACCCTACCGGGACCAGCAGTTAGCGTAATGGCTATGTCGCTGGACTCCCACGTAGTCGACCGCGGTTTGAGTCCCGGACCCGGCGGCTTAAACTCACGCCGGGCGCGTGTGCGTGCGTGCCCAAGATCCCAAGAGGAGAATGGAGGAGAAGGGATTGCGGCGTGGCCATCCCCCCTGGGGGGTGATTTCCTGCTTTCTATCTCTCTGTCTCTCTCTGTCTGTCTGGCGAGCGCACGCGCCCTATAGCAAAAAAAAACCTCTCCAAAAAAAGAAAAAAAAAAAAAAAAAAAAAAAAGAACCCTACCAGCACAGGGTCTGACCATCTGCTGAGAGGATCCAGCAGCCCTGAACAGACGGAGCTCCACCCAGAGCAAGCAGGAGGCTGGCTCTCTGCACGGCGCTTTCCCGTCACGGGGCAGGGGGACCCGCTACCTAACCCCGCCCCGGCTCTGCGCCCCCAAATCCGTACACAGCGAGTTGATAAACACTGAAGCAAATTGCGCTTTACGGACCTCACGTGCATTCCATACAGAAAGTAAGCATTTCGGAAAAATCTTGAAAGGTAACATTTATTCTGGATTATTAAGTCCACCTCCCTTTAACCAGATAGTCAAGAACGTGTATACTGTTTACTCAGAAACCACCTTGAAACAGGTCAAAGCTTTCTTGTTCGATGGCAAGAAGATTCATTGTTATTAATCACATATCTTTAAAAAGGTCTGAAATTTTCTCCCACCTTACCTTCACATGAAAAAAAAAATATATAGGTACATATAATCCTGTTCTCAATTGCTACCATTCTCATTTGCATCCTCAAGCGCATGGTAATTTCATGTCTTTATGGAGGAAACAGAATTGGATAGTTTCCGAGTTCCCAGACACGAAGAAAACACCTTGATTCTGAGCTCTGTCACACGTAAGTCTATGTGACCGTGAACAACAAGGGACACCTTCTAAAGTGAACAAAACAGCATTTCACTGGGTTATTGTGAGAGAGAAAGGTAAAGTTGTTTTAGAAATCATAATATGCTGGATAAAATGCTACCTTCAGAATTACATAAAGATTAATGGCACACTTCCAAATACTCGGAGGGTACCTGTTCACAGGTATTTATTCACGGGTACCACACTTTTGCCTTCCAGGAGATGTTTATGAAATATCATGTAAGCAGGTGGACCCTGCTAGCCAGGACTAGGCAACTGTGGGCCAGCAGGTGGCGTGGTGGGTAAGGCGGCAGGATCCCACACGGCCGACCTCACAGAGCGAGTGCCAAGTCCTGAGTCTCAGACTCGCAGCTTCAAACACACACTGGGCACGTGGACACGTGTGCCCAAATCTGGGAAGGAGAATGGAGAAGGATTGTGATGTGGTTTCTCACTTTCTCTCTGATGAGTGCACATGTCCTGTATCAAGAACCAATGAACAGCAAAGTCAGCAGTTGTGCCGTCAGCTGGTGGCGTGGCGGGTAAGGTGGCTGAGTCCCACGTGGCTGCCTGCACAGTGTGAGTTCCAGACCAGAGGCTTGGCGTGTGCCCCGAATCCCACGAGGACAATGGAGGAGAAAGGATTGCAGCATGGCCGGCCGTCCTCCCAGGGCGTGCTTTTTCACTTCCTCTTTGGCTCTCTCTGGTGAGTGAGTAACCCACTGTAAATTAAACATAAATTAACTTTTCAATGGAAATAAACAATTGTGATCAATTAGAAGGCTTGGTGTTGGGTTCATCTCTGGAATGCAGTCAGTGTGAGACCAGTAACTAGCTAAAGCCATATTGCTGAGGACTTTACCATGGTGACCACACTCAATGCTGGGATGTATGTTTCAGTACTCACATCGAATTTTTTTTAAAAAAATGGAATTATTTTATTTAAATTTTTACTTATTTAAATTTTACCAGAGAGGGACAGGGTGAGATAGAGAGGGAAAGTAAAAAAACAAGCTGCTGGGTCCCGCACTCGAACCATGGTCAGTCATGTAGGAGTCCAGGGCTCTTAACCATCATGCCACCTGCCAGTCCCCAAAGAATTATTTTATTTTATTTCATTTTCTATCATTATTATTTGTTTAATTTGACCAGAGAGAGACAGAGAGAGAGAGAGAGAGAAAGGGAGAGTGAGAAAGCAAGCTGCCAGGTTTGGGACTCGAACTGCCATCCACCATGTGGGAGTCCAGCGCCTTACCCACCTTCTGGTCCCTTGAATTCCCGCTAGCATCCCGATTCCCGTGGGTGTGACAGGATTTCCTTACACAGAGGTGCTGTGGTGGTGAAAGCTTCACTGAGAGACAGCCGTGCAGCAGTGGGTGTGTGCTCTGTGAGGCCGGGGCTCCTGTCTGACCTCTGACCCCCGAGGACATGACCACGTGGGCGCCCCTCATCCAGGCTGGCTGAGATGGGGTGGGTTGTGAAGGTGTGACCTGGGAGGGTGCCGTATCACTCTTCCTTGCTGTTTCCCTCGCTCGTGGAAGATTTAAATAACCTGTATTTTTAAAAATTAACTTCAAAAAACTACTCCAAAATTCTCCTGAATAGAGTTTCAGTGTGTGATGAAAAGCCTATTTTCATAAAATATGAGGTATTATCTTGAAAATTGCTGATGGTAGATTTGCAGTGTTTTCACAAAAAAATATGTATATGTGATAATGCAGATGTTGGTTAGCCCAGTTTAACCACCACACAGCAAATAGGATTTCAAAATGTCGTGTTGTACATGACAAGTGCGTGTAAATTTATTTGCCAGCTTTAGAATAATGGCAAAATGATACTATAGTAATAAATGCTGTTGTTAAAATGTGAGCTTGTCGGGACCAGCAGTTAGCGTAATGGCTACTCCTTGGACTCCCATGTAGTCGACTGTGGTTCGAGTCCCGGACCCAGTGGCTTAAACACGCCGGGTGCATGTGTGTGCGTGCCCAAGATCCCGAGAGGAGAATGGAGGAGGAGGGATTGCGGTGTGGCCATCCTCCTTGGGGGGTGATTTCTTGCTTTCTGTCTCTCTGTCTCTCTCTGTCTGTCTGGCAAGCACACGCGCCCTATAGCAAAAACCTCTCCAAAAATATAAATAAAATAAGATAAAATATGAGTCTGTGGTAAGTGAGCGATGAAGAGTAGAAAAAACAATGTAACATAAATAATCTCTGCTGGTATGTGTGTGTATGTGTCTGTGTGTATGTCTGTATGTGTGTCTGTATGTGTCTATGTGTGTATATTTCTGTGTGTATGTCTGTGTGTATTTGTATCTGTGTGCATATGTGTCTGTGTGTGTATGTCTGTGTGTGTGTGTATCTGTGTGTATATGTGTCTGTGTGTATGTCTCTGTGTGTACCAGTGTCTTCTGTGTGTGTCTGTGTCTGTGTGTGTCTATGTCTGTGTGTCTGTGTATGTCTGTGTGTGTGCTAGTTTCTGTGTGTGTCTGTGTCTTTGTGTGTCTATGTATGTTTCTCTGTATGTGTCTGTGTGTATCTGTGTGTGTATATGTCTGTGTGTGTGTACATCTGTGTGTGTATTTCTATGTATGTATGTCTGTGTGTGTATGTGTCTGTGTGTAAGTCTGTGTGTGTATCTGTGTATGTATGTGTCTGCGTGTATGTATGTCTGTGTGTGTATCTGTTTGTATGTGTCTTTGTGTATGTCTCTGTGTGTGTATCTGTGTATGTATGTGTCTGTGTGTGTGTCCATGTGTCTGTGTGTGTGTGTCTGTCTGAGTGTGTAGACTTCCCCTTCCCCTCTGAGTCTGTTTTGTTTCCTGTAGAAAAAGAACTGTATGTAAGCGATGAGATCTTTGTTCCGTACAACTCATTCTGTTTTCAGTAAATACTGAGAAAAATCACATCGTGCTGGGTCAGCCAGGTAGAATGGTGGTTAAAGCAGCTGGATCCCATATGGCTGACAGTGAGGTTCGAATCCTAGACCCGGTGCATGTGCGTGCATGCCCAAAATCCTGAGAGGAGAACGGAGAAGGGATTCCAGTGTAGCCATCCCCCTGGGGGCGATTTCTTGCTTTCTGTCTCTCTCTCTCTCTCTCTCTCTCTCGCCCTCCTTCCGTCTCCCTGTCTGTTCCCCACTGGCAAGCACACATGCCTTGTAGCAAACGTAAGAAAGGTTCCATTGTGGTTCTAAATTAGAGCAGTAACCGCCGGCCTGCAGTCAGAAGTAACCGGTCACAATGTGTACCCGCACGCGCTGGGCGGGGCACCTGCAGGCGTGCAGGCGGGGAGCGTGGACGAGGTCTTTCAAACCTGTTCTTTTTTTTTTTTTTTTTTTTTTTGAGAGGTTTTCGCTATTGGGCGCGTGCGCTCGCCAGAGAGACAGAGAGACAGAAAGCGAGAAATCACCCTCCAGGGGGATGGCCATGCGGCAATCCCTTCTCCTCCATTGTCCTCTCAGGATCTTGGGCACGCACGCACACGCGCCTGGAGTGAGTTTAAGCCACGGGGTCCGGGACTCGAACCGCGGTCGACTACGTGGGAGTCCAGCGACATAGCCATTACGCTAACTGCTGGTTCCCGCAGACCTGTTCTTAATGCTTTTCTAGGATGAGAAGGCAGATGTAGGATCCGATCCTACATGATAAATGGAATTACAGACATTCGAGATGGATAACCTCAGTGAAACCTCTTTGTAGATAATGATAATTAGGTAAGAACGGTAAGAATGATGAAAGTTGTAGAAAGACATCGGATACAGCAACACCCCCTTGTCCACTAGTCACATTGTTCCAGACCCAGGACAGCGGCCCCTTCTCCTGCAGAGAGCCCATGCCCGTGGCCTTCACGTCTGGTACTGCATGTGCTCTCACAGCAAACTTGTAAGCGAGGCAGATTACATACGAGAGAATTCCTGATCTACATGCCAGATGGGCTATTCACTGTATTTTAAAATACATTATTCTTCCTATCTTGCACCCTCATATAAATGTTAACAGTGACATCCAGCTATAATAACGTGTATGACTTTGTTTTGGTGAATCCTATTTTTAGATGGGAAGGAAAGGATGAAATTAACTATTTTGTTCTTCCATGCAAGTTTTCTATTCATTCTTCATTAGCCCAAAGTGTTCAACACTTCAAAGAAGATGGGATATTTCTTCAAAAAGAAATGAATGCTCTTTGGCCAAGGGCATGAAAATCATCTTTCTTCCAGGTGCTTCTACAAGTGTTCCGCCAGCGGTTCAAGATTGCAAGGGACTCCTCGAGTGGACGTGTGGCATATTTAGCCACCATGGGCCGCAGGGGATTCTCTGACACTGCAGTAAATTAATGGAATTACTGGCTCTGAGGCTGCTAATGAAATTTGTCAGGCTAAGTCAGGCATGTGAGATTTTTGATTCACTGAGAGACAAAACAGACACTTTCAACCCCGTCGTGCTCAATGAAATTCCTGAAGAATGTATTTGTAAAATCTGAAAATGATTCAAATGACTAGAAAATAATTCTTAATACATTGAGTGGAAGTCATTACTCTGGGGAATAAAGGTCTTCCTTTTAGATCTGCAGTTTTAAACTCATGGTAATTTTGCCCCCAGGGAGCAGTTTAGTTGGTTGTCACACATCAGGGTGGCCACGTGTGACCAGTGTGTGAGTGTGGAGGCCACAGCAGAGCTCCCATAGCGAGGGCTCGCCTGGTTCCAAACGCTAAAGGGGCCTCCGTGGAGGACACCTGCCTTCCACGAAATACCTTCTTCTCAGTGTTGGTCAATATCTTAAAATCTTTTACTTCTTTTTTGATATTTTTCTACATTTTAAAGTTTATTTATTTCCATGAGCAAAGGAAAGAGAGGGAAGAGAGAGAAGTAGAGAGAGGCGCCCCCAGCAGGGTCTTCACTCTGCAGTCCACCCTGAGCCTGCACTGGCTGGGTCACAGGCGTGTGCATGGAGCAGCCCCGGGGTGGACAGGGAGGCCTCCCCACGTGGGTTCAGCTGTGTTACCACTCGCTCCACCGCCTTGCTCCCTTTACCGCTGTTTATCATGAAAAATATGTATGTTAGCATGTTCATCTTGGGGTTCTAACATAGTACTCAAAACTCCACGCTAGGGAATGCTGACATAAGGTGGTTTGGTATTTACTATCAGAAATCCTTTGATAAAAGTCCATTAATTATCAGGGCCAGCAGGTGTCATAGTGGTTAAGGTGCTGGACTACTACTTGGTCGACCATGGTTCAAGGCCTGGACCCAGAGGATTGAAACTCACACTGGGTGCATGTGCATGCATTCCCAAAATCCCAAGAAGAGAATAGAGAAGAGGGGGTTGCAGCTCCCCACCCCTGGGGTGCTGATTTCTTGCTTTCTCTTTCTGTCTCTCTAGTGAGTACACACACCCTAAGGCAAAAATCTCTCTCTCAAAAAAAAAATCCATTAATTGTGGATTAATTATGTAGCATTAGATTGGGAGGACAGTTACGTGCTATAGGCGAATATATTGAGGTACGTATTTAACCAGAACAAGCTCTGAAACGACTTCGCAGCGGGTGGACAGGTGAGTGTCCCCTATTACCTGCCCCCAGGTGAGCACTCCTTGTGGTGACCTCAGTGCAGGTGTGGATGTTAGCACCTGGTAAGACCGCGTCCATTCAAGAGGGTTATTCAAAAGGATCCTTCCTTTCGAACTAGTCTTGAGGCTTTACTTATTTATGTATATATTTGGGCGGGGGAAGAGCCGTGAAAGTTATTCACATTTACAGCCCAGCTACCATCAGTTGTAATGAAGAGGTCCAAGCACAGGTTCCTGTCCCCTGTGAAATACGCACGCTAGTTTAGGTGAGCTCCGAGACCTGTGTTTTCGTAGGCTGGCTGATCCCCCTAAAAGGCTATGGTCGCAGATCTGCGATGGCTCTACAGCCCACCGCCGCCCGGCCCACAGCCCTGCTGTCTGAGCAGGCACATGCTCCATTACCCGACTCTGCTCTTCTCCCACTTTGGAACGGAGAGGAAACCCTGACTGCAGGGCACTGGCCCACGGGCAGGCGGTAAGTGTACACACGGCTCCAGAAGATAACACTGCGGTCAGCGTCCTCCCCAGGCGTCTGCCCCGATGGAGAACTGAGGCAGGAGCTGCAAGCTGATTCGGGACGCAGGATGAGGGCTCAGCTCTTACCAGGATGCACGAGGGGAGAGACTGGACCGAGAGAGGAAGCCGGCATGGAGAAAGGAAGAGAATGGGAGCGGTGCAGTCGACAGTCTGAGTCTGCGCTCCCTGGTAAGGAGTGACTGGCCGGGTTCAGAAAGGCCGCTGCCCGTCTCCAGCTGTACTGAGGCCTGGGTACATTCGGTAGCTCGGCCCCTCCCGGTCTCTCGTTGGGTCACTGTACCATGCTCCCCCATCCCCGTCCCTGTGCCAGTCCATCCCAAGTCTTCCTCCTCCAGCCAGAAAAAGCTGCCATAGTGCTGCTGGTAAGCATGTATGTCAGAATCTCACAACAACATATATTAAAGGCCAAGAAATAACTACCCACACGACAGACTAAGAAAGAACTACCTATATGAAAGGCCAAGAAACTAGAAATCATCATCTGACCCATCTCCCCAAACTGAAAGGTGGAAGGTGACGGGCGGCCCTGCAGCACGGCCATTCAGTGCTGTACACTGGGCGCTGGGTCCCAAGTGCTCATTGCAGTTCAGACCCTGGCCCCAGTGTCTAGAAGACACACCAGGCATGTGGGTGTGCATGGCCAGAGTCCTGATGGCAAGGAGAAACACAGGAAAGAGGACCAGGACACGCCCATGCCCAGCTGGGAGGGTGCTCTCGCACACGCACACTCTGCAGCATCGACGGGGGGCCAGGGCAGAGGAGAGGTGCTTTGAGGAACAGACCCAGAGATCTTAAGGGCTTTTACAGAGGGTGAACTCTGTGGTGTTTTCTTGTCAACAGGAGAGCAAGGAGAGAGAGAACACAGGCTTGCCCCCTACCAGGACAGCTCCCTATCAGACATGATGTGAGCTCTCAAGAATGCTGCTTAGAGGGACCAGCAGTTGGCATAATAGCTATGTCGCTGGACTCCCATGTAGTCGACCACGGTTCAAGTCCTGGACCCGGTGGCTTAAACTCATGCTGGGTGTGTGTGCATGCGTGCCCAAGATCCCAAGAGGAGAATGGAGGAGAAGGGATTGAGGGGTGGCCATCCCCCCAGGGGGTGATTTCTCGCTTTCTGTCTCTCTGTCTCTGTCTTTCTGGTGAGCACATGCGCCCTATAGCAAAAACCTCTCCAAAAAAAAAAAAAAAAAAAACAAGAGAGAAAAAGAACACTGCTTAGAGACCGAGGCATATTTGCTATGGGTAAGTAGCATAAGGACCAGGAAACCCCTGGACTCGTACCTCCCAAGAACAGGTTTAATGAGAAACGTGCTGATAAATAAAGCAATCTGAACCGTAACTGAAATTACGCACAGGACAGTTTCTAATGGGACTCCCTGTAAGTGCACGCTCTGTGTATCGCGTCACCGTGCGGCAGTTCTGCAGCAGAAATGCATCATCGCAGCCTCCAGATTTGCCGTTCCTCTCCCATCGCTCCTCCTTAAATCATTCGCGTTAACTATTAGTGGTGTTCTCCCTCCTTAGTCCTGAGCCATGCTTTGTAACGGCACCTTGGGGACACACGCGTTCCTCACTACTGTCACTGCCACGGTCCGACTCGTTCTTCTTATCGATTTTCCCAGCAGCTGCAGCCCAGCGTGTGCCTCGGGAACATAATCTTCTACCCTTGTCTCATCCTGAACGGTCCCATTTAGTTCCCCGTCTGGGTAGCGGAACTTTCTGTCAGTCTTGTGCTGTTTTTGAAGTAATTTTTGAATTATCAACCAGTGGGTGAACACGAACGCTTCGGGTGCTGGCCCTGTACCCAGTGAGAGCCGGGTCGGGAAGTCTCGGGAGCACACTGTAGCACACGTGACACGTGACCTGTCAGCTAGAGTGCGTACTTGTGCTTCCACAATGAACTGCATGGACTTCCTGTATGAAAGTCTGCGTTTCTAATACAGGGGTTTTAACATTTGAAATCAAATATCTATTTTAAACCATGAGATGAACTGAAAAAAAAAATCCTTTCTTAAGTCAATTAATACAATCTTTTTTTGTTGTTTGTTTTGAGAGATGTTTGCTATAGAGCACATGTGCTCACCAGAGACACAGAGACAGAGAGACAGAAAGCGAAAAACATCACCCGCTGGGGGGATGGTCATGCCGCAATCCCTTCTCCTCCATTCTCCTATCTGGATTTTGGGCACGCACGCACACGCACCCCATGTGAGTTTTAAGTCGCTGGGTTGGTGGATTCCCACATGGCTGATTGTGATTGAGTCCCCGGACCCTGCGGCTTGCTTTCCTGCTTTCCCTTTCTCTCTGTGTGTCTCTCTGGTCAAATTAAAATAAAATAATAATTATAATGATAAATGAAATTAAATAAATAATTCTTTTACAAAGAAGAATTATTTATTCATTCATTTATTTTAATTTGACCAGAGAGAGAGAGAGAGAGAAAGTGAGAAAGGAAGCCACTAGGTCCAGGACTCGAACCTGTGGTCGGCCACGTGGGAGTGTCCAGCACCTTAACCACGATGCCACCTGGTGGTCCCCATTTTTTTTAAAGGATGATTTTTGTAGTAGGGGAGTGTACTCAATGGAGAGACAGTAAGTGAGACATCACCCCACAAGGGGGCTGGCCACACTACAGTCCCTTCTCCATTCTCCAAATTCTGGGTACACACACATACCCCGTACGAGTTTCAAGCCCCTAGTCTGGGACTTGAACCCCAGTCGGCCATGTGGGAGAGTCCAGCACCTTAACTGCTCTGCCACCTGCTGTCCCAGGAAATCCATTCAGAAGGTCTTGTTAATCAAGAGAGGAAGTCAGGGTGACCTGACCGAGAGCCTGCAGGGGTGAAGCTACCTTCAGAGCTCTTGGTCACCTCAGTACATGGGGACCTGGGGAGAGGGGCCTCAGGACGACCTCGGACCTGAAGATCTGGGGACTCAGGCCTTCGGTGACCGGCCGGGTGAGCGCCAGGGTTGCTGCGGGCAAGAACCGGGTGAGAATCTGGGGAGATTCGCAGGGAGACCCAGCTGTGCGCGTCGTGATCCGCGGCACCGTGGGAGAGGATGCGCTTACGGTGGAGACAGCACCAGCCAGAAGAGACAGAACCCCTGGGGAATCCGATTCCGGATTGGCCGCCCGGCCTCTGGGCTCTCACCATCTCCTCCACTGACCGCAGCGCTTACCGCATGGTTTCGTAATTATTCTCAGTCCGGCTGGATTCTGACCTACCCCAGGGCAAAGTGTGTACTTCTGGGCCCCAGCCCAGCGGCCGCAGAGCAGGGCAGAGGGTCGAATGTTCCGGAACGCGAGCTCAGCGGTGCTGTGCCCGGGCGCTCGGGATCAGCACCAAGAACGTGGGTGCAACTCATCTTACTGCGCTGCGGTCTTCGGAAATACCGCCACCCTTGGGTAACGCGGGGCCTTAGAGAGCGGAAATATTAGCAGTCCAGGACTCCATGCTCTAACATGTAAGATGAAGGGGCCTGCGGCCATTACCCTTACAGTAATGATTAAAGGTGAATAAGGGTGGCGCAGTGGTTAAGGCTCTGGGCTCCCACGTGGCCAACTCAAGTTTGAGTCTTGGACCTAGAGCCTTGCCTTCTCAACGTCCCTCTCTGTCTCTCTGGTGAGTGCACGTTCCCCACAGCAAGTTGAAAAATAAAAATAATAATGATTAAATTTAAATAATTATTTTTTAAAAAATTAATGGGTCTGTAATTTCTGGGAGCATAAGGAATTGATTGATTTCTGGGTTTAAAGGTTACTCTTTAGAACATAAATAGTGACTTTATAGAAAATATTAACATATTTCAAATATATCAAATTTATATCCAACTTAATTTTCTTAATAATTTCTTAATGGTTCCACCCAATAACTCTTATCAGTTTGGAAGTATATGGCTATTTATACTGAAGTTTTTAAAAAATGATATCTATTCAGTAAAATTTGGGGGCTCATTTACAAGTTTGTCAAAATTCAAAACAATTAAGTATTAAATTGATTAATTCATCAGGAGAATGATTCATAAACTTCACTGACACTTAAAACCCTATAATTGCATGTGACACACCAGATTGTTTTTTCTTTTTTCCCAATTTTTTTTTGAGAGGTTTTTGCTATAGGGCGTGTGCGCTCGCCAGAAAGACATAGACAAAGAGACAGAAAGCGAGAAACCACCCCCTGGGGGGATGGCCACACCGCAATCCCTTCTCCTCCATTCTCCTCTCGGGATCTTGGGCACACACACATGCACCCGGCGTCAGTTTAAGCCATCGGGTCCAGGACTTGAACCACGGTCTGCTACATGGGAGTCCAGCGACATAGCCATTACGCTAACTGCTGGTCCCAGTTGTGTTTTTTTTTTTTTTCTTTTAAGAGTTTCACAGAAAAGTAGTGTTTCTGTTTTCTCTGATATATAAATAAATGGTGAAATGAAATCAATTAATTTTCTTAATAATTTCTTAATTATTAAGAAACTCTAGTGCGATGATCAGAATGTGGGGTTTTACTACCACCCTCAGCGGGGCTGTGCGTATACGGCCCGAACGGTGACCGGTTTATGGTACTTACGGCAACTTAAGAATATCAAGCTTTCATGAGACAAGCTAGTCTGAAAACTGAAATGAGATGTAGAATTGAATCAAGATCCTATCAGAACCCACACTACTTAGAAGAGATGAAAAAATTAATGTGTGATTTATATGCATCCCATATGTATCTGCATATATCAATATATCTACATTGTGAATAGATTATGAATGTGTGTGTGTGTGTGTGGTTTTTATATTCTTTCTCAGCTCATTTCATCACTAGGTTAACTTTGGGCTGCTCTGCACAATCAATATGAAATACAAGTAAGCATCAAAATGTGTGTGTGTGTGTATGTGTGTGTGTGTGTGTGTGTGTTTACCGCACAAATACTGGTGCATTATTATGTCTTTGGCTTTATAAAGTTTTTTGTTCTGGAGCGTAACATGATAACTTGCTAAAGTAATTAAAAATAAAACCATGGGATGCTCCTTTTGGAGCCATCATTTTCTAAACATTGAACTAAACTCAAATGTATAAAAAGCATCGATGAAGGCCTTCAAGTCAGGTTTACAAACCAAAGAGCTCTAGAAATACCCAGATTGGCCATCTCCAGAGGCTCACACTCGTTGAGCATCTGTTCAAACTTCTGTTGGGCTTTGAGTCTGGCTAGAAAGCATCTTGGCAGACTTGGTTGGAGAGAAGGACCTTGGCAACTTTATGCCATGCAATGAGGGAAAAACAACTCTAGGAAATTCTTTGTGAGTAAAGGAAGAATGGCTTATGAGTTCTAAAGCTGACAATACCGAGACACTTTGTCTCTTAATGTTGCTTCAGTTACTCCTGGGCCTCTACCCTACATACGCGTGTACGTGTGTTAGACTGGACCCAACTAGGACGAAAGCGTCCGTGCGAACACGCTGCTGAAGCAAACTGAGCTATCGACTGAGTCTTGAGCTCAAGTCGACATTCAACATAATAACGAGATGCAGCATTAGGAATTGGGAGACTTGGAATCGAATTAAACACTCATTGCTTGTTAATCCTGTGAACTTGGAGCAAATCTGTCAATGAGTGTGAAACTCCATTTCCTTTTTTTTTGTTTTGTTTTTGGAGAGGTTTTTGGTATAGGGCGCGTGTGCTCACCAGACAAACAGAGAGAGACATAGAGACAGAAAGTGAGAAATCACCCCCCAGGGGGGATGGCCACGCCGCAATCCCTTCTCTTCCATTCTCCTCTCGGGATCTTGGGCACGCACGCAAATGTGCCTGGCGTGAGTTTTAAGCCACCAGGTCCAGGACTAGAACCGTGGTCGACTATGTGGGAGTCCAGCGACATAGCCATTACGCTAACTGCTGGTCCCTATTTCCTTCTTTGTGCGATGGCAAGAACATCATCCACAAGACCTTGGAATGATAAGTTGAAATACTGTGTGTAATAGCTCTAAAAAATGGTAATAACGATCATTAGTAAGCAGCTTAAAGCATGTTACGGAACAATTTAATATCAGGTATACGTTTTCATCCTCTTTGCTAAGTTATCAATTCTGCCTCCCTAAATACTTAATAATGAGCACTGCCCATTACTGAATGGTTAATTATGTGAGCATCACCTGACTTGATTCCTTCTATTATATTATTTACACCTCACATTGCCCTATGAGGTTGGAAATAACATGTCCCTTTTATTAATGAAACTGATGTTAAGGGATTCCCAAAGTGTCTCTGATCAAAAATGTCAGAGCTGAGATTTGAACCCCCATCTGCCTGGGTCTAAAATCCTAGTTCTTTCCCAGGCACCACGTAAGAAGCAATGGCTTAGGTATGTACCACGAGCTCAAAAGGTTTCTCCCTAGGACATGGCTTTCATCTCTAGCCTAAGGCTGACTTCTGCCTTGCTTTCCTGTGGAAGCCAATGAATCATTAACGTGCAGGTCTAGCGTAGGCTGCTCAGTCCTCTGATGTTTTATCCATGAAGTGCCCTCCATTAGCTGGCGATGCTAACGAACACGGCTGCACGCTCTCATCCGCGCGTCGACAGCCCCGTGGAAGGCTAAACACAATCAATGGTTCATCACTTCCCTGGACGAGTCTCCAGATGTCAGCGGAAGGGAAGCCAGCCCTTCTGTTCGTAATAACCCTCGAGGAGCGCAGGGGTTGAATCAGCTCCTTGTGGTGGGATGGCTTTCACATCCAAGAGGCTGCCCAAGGGTTTTACCCCTTCCGGGTAGAAGTCTCATTAATCATTAGTTATGGTAGCAGCTATTTCCCTTGCTAGAAATTATTTCTAAGTGACAGTAAGATAAAAGGCAAACATCTCAAGTGCCTGGGAGCTAAGGATCTCTTCATTTGGACAGTGTGTGCGTAACTGGCCGGGAGAAGGGGATGAGCAGAAGGGGTGAGGGGTGGGCTGTGCACACCTGGAGGCCCCTCACAGCACGCCGGGGGACGCCGAGTGTAGGACCCGACCTGGCCCAGAGAGGACTCCGCCCGCCCAGCCTCAGTCTGCTCCTCCATCTCCACCCACTGGCCAACCAGACGGCAGAGTCTTTCCTCCTCGTTCTCATCTTCACTTTCCACCCTAAACAAGTCAGCACAGCCCAGCACTGCTGGTTCCCAGAGTCCCTGTCCTCGGTCTGCACGTGCTGCTGGCCAGCCTGGCCCTCCTCACGCCTCGGGAGGCCCCCGACTAGCCGCCCTCCAGTCCCGCTCTTCTCTACCTTGTACGGCAGGGTGCTCGTGCCGTTACTTTCATTGCAAATGTGACCACACGGTCCCAAGGCTGAATTTGCTATGGTGCTATGAAAGTTAAAGAAAGAAAGAAAGAAAGAAAAAAGGAAAGGAAGGAAGGAAGGAAGGAAGGAAGGAAGGAAGGAAGGAAGGAAGAAAAAAGAAAAGAAAGAAAGAAAAAAAAAAGAAAGAAAGAAAGAAAAGAAAGAAAGAAAGAAAGAAAGAAAGAAAGAAAGAAAGAAAGAAAGAAAGAAAGAAAGAAAGAAAGAAAAGAAAGGAAGGAAGGAAGGAAGGAAGGAAGGAAGGAAGGAAGGAAGGAAGGAAAGAAAATTTAAAAAGAAACTCTTAAAGGCAAAGAAGTTCCTTGTTTGGTCCCTGCCTTACCTCTCCAGTCACCTCTCTATCTGTTTCCTCCTTAACTCTGTCACCCAGCCGCCCCGCCCTCCCTCACGTCCCCTCCCTGACTCTGTCACTCAGCCGCCCCGTCCTCCCTCACGTCCCCTCCCTGACTCTGTCACTCAGCTGCCCTGTCCTCCCTCACGTCCCCTCCCTGACTCTGTCACTCAGCTGCCCCGTCCTCCCTCACGTCCCCTCCCTGACTCTGTCACTCAGCCACCCCGTCCTCCCTCACGTCCCCTCCCTGACTCTGTCACCCAGCCGCCCCACCTTCCCTCACGTCCCCTCCCTGACTCTGTCACCCAGCCGCCCCGTCCTCCCTCACGTCCCCTCCCTGACTGTCACCCAGCCGCCCGGTCCTCTCCCGCGTCCTCAGATAGACCAGTTTCTCTCACTGTGGTGTTTTCTCGGCCCAGGTCACTCTTGGCCCTTTCCTGGCCACACCCTAGTGACTGGAAGCCAAACTACACTGGTTTGTCCCTGGGCAGGAGCCGGAAAGTCACAAAGGCAGGAGTGTCTTATCCCCCCAGGGCTTCAGACAGGGCCTGTTGTCCAGTGGACACCCAGCAACGATTTGCTGAATGCGTCAATAAACGGGTTAGAGTGAGGGAAACCCAGAGACAGGCAGCCCAGTTAAGAAACAATTACAAAAAAAAAAAAAAAAAAAATAGGCATAAAAAATAATAATCTGAAAAAAATGAAAAGCTATTTGATGATGACGATGTGGCTGGTAATGTCTTTGTCTTGACTGATACGTACAATAATCGTGCTGGAAAAAGAAGTGTTATACACTGTAAAGATATATGTGATTCAATGCAATATTTTTAAAAAGAAATAAAAACAAACAGCCAAAAAAAAAAAAAAAAAGAAAAAATCACAAATTGTCACCGGACCAGATTGCTGGCTTGGAGGCCATATGAGGCTCCAGGAAGACAGATCCTGCGTCCCTCGCTTGGCCAGCCTGGGACATTGCAGCGTGTGCAAGTGCCCGAGATCCGAGGGGCTGGAGGGTGGGAGGGAGGGGACGCTGCGGTGTGACCAAACTCCTTGGAGGTTGCTTCTCTCTCCACACACACACACACACACACACACGCACACATGTACACACACACGCACGTGCACATGCACTCTCTCATGAACAGAGGAAAGATGTTTCCAGTTGTTGCAGAGGCGGAGCGTGCCGTTAGCCTGGAAGGCAGCAGGGGTAGGAGGAGGTCTGAGGGAAGGAGAGTCCCATGGAAAGGAACCGGAGCGCACGCACACGGCCACCGTGGCTATGGGAGATGAAGGAAAGTGTGGCGCTGGAGGAAGCTGGGATTCAGGAGTGCTTGCTGAGGTTGGGTGTGAGTTTGAAGAGCCTGAGGTAGAGACGCAAACAATCAAGTACAGGAGGTGAAAGAGGACGTGGACTCACTTCAGCTACACACTTCACGTATGCACCCTGCAGGGACTGCATGCTTCCAGTCACACACGAGCAACAAAAATGCCCAGAAAACGAAGCTGGCCTGAATAGTTAACCTTCCAATCAAATTCCCAGTTAAACTGTGCAGTCACTCGTCAGCGCATTCCTTTTTAGGATAGTTAAGAGGTATTAACTTCGTCACATTCTAAGTTTCACATAAAAAAAAAAAAAAAATTAAAAACTACAAGCGTTAAAAAGCCATGGAGGAAAGTTGGTTTCCTGGGAATACACCTGCAGATCTGGAAAATGGGCTTCAGATATTTTCTCTCTGTAGGGCTCGGGCATTCGCCGGAGACAGAGACATAGTGAGGGGGGAAGTGAGAGATCACCCTGGCGGGGAGGGACACTGTAATCTCCTCTCCTCCATTCTTGTCCACGGACTTCTGGTCACACATGCACATGTGCCTGGCCTGATTTTCAATCCACCGGGTCCTGACTTAAACCGCGGTGAGCCATGTGGGAGTCCAGCATCTTAACCACCATGCCACTTGCTGGTCCGGGCTTTAAATGTTTCATGAGTGAAAAATACCAGAATGCTGGACCAGCAGGGGTCATAGCAGATAGAGTGTTGGACTCCCCCGTGGTCGACCACAGTTGGGCTCCTGTATCCGGCAGCATGAAAATCACTTTGGGTGTAGGTGTGTGTGTGTGCCCAAAATCCTGGGAGGAGAATGGAGGAGAAGGGATTGTGGGGTGGCCATCCCCCTGGGGGTGACTTCTCATTTTCCCTCTCACTTCTCCGTCTGTCTTTCTCCTAGGCACGCGCCCTATGGCAAAAACCTTTAAAAAAAGAGAGTTCTCCTGTCTAGTGAGGTGAGCGGCCTAAACCAGTGATTGTCACTATCAGTGTGTGTAATTCCCCCACAACGCCTTGGACCAGGGATACACTTCTGAGTAGTCCCGACATCTCTCTCTCTTTTTATTTTTATTTTTATTTTTGTAGATGTCTCCAGTGAAATTATTATGTGATTATTTCTCATATTATAATTTGAAAAATGGTACCCCGAGTATTCCCTAGGGGTTCCTCAATGTCCCCAATGAGCAATGTCTCTGCTCTCGTTAGGCCTGTAAGTCTGTTCCTGTCTCCACTTCAACGTCACTTCCTATTCCATCAGCTTCCTTGTGTGCACGTCCCACCTGCTGCAAAGTGGATGCAGGCTGGAAGCGCCCCTCGTGTTGCTCTGTAAAGACACATTTTCATGAATGCCTACAAGAGGAACAGAGAGAAGAGAGAGAGGACAGAGAGAGAGACGCATTGTCCTTACGTGCAGGTTTTGTGTTTGCTTCTGACGCTCCGACTTACTAGCTTCTGACTTTGTATATTTGTTTTTAACATACGTAAACTGGAGCCTCCTGGAACCTGAATCCGCAGCTCTGATAGGAGTGGAAATCGAGGGTCAGCCAGTGATGTGGTCACAACAGGGCCGACTGCATCCACCACGCTGAGCCTCGCCTCTGCAGGCGTCCCCAGCTCCCACACCTGGGCTGTGGCCGTCCCTGCCTGAAGGTGGGAGGTCCCCAAGGACAGGGGACCAGAAAAGGCATCCAGAGCCTCAGGAGAAAAAGGAAGGCTGTGCTGTTTTCCGCCTGCGTGGAGCCATGTGTATTTTGGTACCGTGTTAAAAATCCCCAGCAATGTCTCCCATGTCACAAGTTTAAAGAGTTATCTATGAATGAGTCAGCTGAGCGTTGCCATGGTGACGGTTCTCTTCCTGGAGCCAGCTCCCTTCTGCTGTTGCCACAGACAGACCTCAGTTCCAGGAGTATCTGGCCCCCTGCGTTTAAATATTCATTACGTTACCTCTGCGTCCCTGATTCTGCAAGATTACCTGACTGGAGATTATTTTTAGCGATCTATAAATAGCCGAGCTCCCCTTGCTCGGTTCTCGCGCAGGCTGCGAGGCAAGTCCATGAAAGCCCTTCCAGAGCTCACGGCAGCCTCTCCCCCCCCCCCCCCCCATTTCCTTCCTGCCCTCTCCCGCGTGTAGGTCTCTGCAGGTGTGTGTGTCACTGACGTCCTCACACCGAGGATTCGTAGAGGACACTCGACAGCAGCCCCGACCCCCGGCGCTTCGGGAAGTGGCTGACGAAGCCTAGGGCTTGCCGCACGCAGCCACGTGGGGGACAGGGCTGCGGGGTGCGGAGTCGTGGTAGCCTCTGCGTGCTTTTCTGACGTCTATTCCAGAGAAGATCTGCTTGGCCGAGTGAGAGTGCTTGGAACTGCCATACCTCCAGAAGGAAGTCCAGGCTCTCCTTCGACAGAAGATTTCCAATGATCGGGCTCAGCCTCCTGTCCCGGCAGCCCTCCGGCGAGCGCCGGCCCCTCGGCACAGCCTGCTGCAGACGCCGAGGGATGCTCCGACGCTCAGCCTCTCCCTAACACGCGCGTCCTCCCCGGGGCCGCTCTCGGTGGTATTTTTTTTTTCTTCTGTTCTTGAAGTTTGAAATCCAACACACACCTGCATGTATTTATCGATAAGGCCCAAGAGGATTCCAGATTACTCAAAACCTTTCTCATCCCCTCTCCAAGCCAAATCAACCTCCCCCTTATTTTGCAACTTGTTACTCTGTGAATGCATCTATGACAGCATGGGCACCCTGCTGGGTACACATGGTCACAGCTTAGCTGTTCGTCTGTCCTCTGCACTCTGAAGAGGGGGGCCTGGTCTCATTCTTCTCTCTGTACCCACAATGCCTAGCACATAGGCACCAGTAGATGTTCACCAATCACAGTGGTATAACTGAATAAAACATTCTTTTTTTTTTGAGAGGTTATTGCTATAGGGCGTATGCGCTTGCCAGACAGAGACAGAGAGACAGAAAGTGAGAAATCACCCCCCGGGGGGATGGCCACGCCGCAATCCTTTCTCCTCCATTTTCCTCTCTGGAGCTTGGGCACACACATGCGCGCCCAGCATGAGTTTAAGCCACCAGGTCTGGGACTTGAACCGTGGTCGACTACCTGGGAGTCCAGCGACATTACATCATCTGCTGGTTATCCAAATAAAACATTCTTATCATGTCTCAGGAAATCAGGCAACTGGAAGCTTTAGGGATCTGGCAGTTCACAATGTGATAGACCAATCACACTGCACCCAGTCCAAGCTTGAGACGGGTTTTTTTCTTTTCTTTTTCTTTTTTTTTCTTTTTTTTTTTTTTTTTTTTTTTTTTTTTTTGAGCGGTTTTTGCTATAGGGCGCGTGCGCTCGCCAGAAAGACAGAGAGATTCAGAGAGACAGAAAGCGAGAAATCACCCCCCAGGGGGATCGCCACACTGCAATCCCTTCTCCTCCATTTTCCTCTCCGGATCTTGGGCACGCACGCACACACGCACATGTGCCTGGCGTGAGTTTAAGCCACCGGGTCCAGGACTTGAACTGCGGTCAGCTACATGGGAGTCCAGCGACACAGCCATTACACTAACTGCTGGTCCGGGGACCGGTCTTTTCCTAATGCAGCGCACCTGCTCACCCTGCTTCTGAGGGAAGCCCATCACACTTAGCTGTGGTGGTTCACCTGAAATCCACGGCTAGGCTGGCCTTCGCAGCAGAGTCATGCCTGGAATATAGGATTTGAAAGCGAACAGACCTGAAACCAGTCCCAGCTCCGGCTTCTGCAGGGTCCGTTATCAGGCCAGTTGACCTTACCAGGTCCAGTTTCCTTTCCCATTGGTTGGAATCCACCGAGATTACGTTGTGGCGGGCTAGCGCAGTGCGGCACACAATTCTGGGCTCCGCAGAGAACGGGGTCACTGCTGCCAGCCGAGCGGGGACACCCAGAGAGGCTGCTTTGTTTCGGTTGTTCTTGAAAAACCCCTTAACTGCCCCTTACGACTGGAACCTGGGATAGCCCCAGGTGTGACATGTCAGTCACTGCTGCGTACACGTATGTGAGCGCATGTTGGTCGGATGACTTCCGCAGGTTAGCCGTGACTGTCTTCCATAGGCAGGGCAGGGTTAGGGCGGGCCCTGAGCATCCAGCCCGGGCAGACTCTGAGTCTGAAGGTTGCGCTCACAGAACGCCCAGTTAGCCGGCAGCGTGGGGCAGACACGGGCACCAGGAGAGGACGCAGCCTGTAGAAAAGATTAACGAGAGCCTCTCGGAAAGGCAGGAGAGCCTGCAGGCTACAGACAGAGCAGAGGTGAGCAGCCGAGCGGCCCAAATGGTACGGCCCAAGGATGCAGCCCAGGGGCTCTGGAGCTGAGGCCGCCCCGGCAGGGGCCGGTTCCCAGAGAAGCCCAGCGCCCGGGGCTCCGGGACTGTCCCGTTCTCACGGCTCCTCCACGTACCATCAGCCGAAATAACAAGCATGCGTCCCTTCTCTCTACGGTCTGGCGCCAGCCTTCGGCTAGCACTGTTCCTAACTTTGACGGCCTGCTGTTTGAAACTTACCCAAGGAAATCACTCACTCTTCTGCCAAACATTGAGAAGCTGCTCTGTGACCGTACTCCACTAGGCGCTGGGGCCCGGGGAGGCACTTCCTCCCTGTGCTGTGCGACTCTCAGACATTTAAGTATGAAACTTAGCATACTGCATGCCACTTACCTGGCTGCGTGTCTGAACCCCCATCCTACCTCAGAAGGCGATGGATCTGCTTCCCAGCAGGTCGTGCGCCATGTACAGAACATAATAGGTATTCATTAATAATCTCGGACTAGTAAATGGATCAATAGTGCTAGATGTGATTTCTTTTTTTTTTTTTAAGAGAGAGATTCTTGCTCGAGAATGTGTGCACTTGCTGAAGAGACAGAGAGAGAGAAAGAAAAATCACCCCCTCGGGGGGATGGCTGTGCTGCAATCCATTCTAGTCCATTTCTTCCAGGGATTTTGGGCATGCACACACACACACACACACACAGACACACACCTGGCATGAGTTTCAAGTTGCTAGGTCTGGGACTCGAACCACTGTCAACCACATGGGAGTTCAGCACTACACTACTTGCTGGCCCCTAAGTGTGATTTCTTGGTGACACTGTTGCAATTTTTTGAGTAGCAGTATATGATATAGAGATCAATCAATTTTATTTCCGTCTATGAGGTTATGAGCACACTCCCCCCCAGCTTAAGTAAGTTGATGCTGCATATATAAATAAGCATTTCTGCAAGTTCGACATGCTGGAAGTTCTACGTTATGCTCCTTTATTAAAGTGTTTAATCTCAGTAACACTCATTAGAAATGAGTCCTTGGAAGAGTTAATTTTACTCTGAGGCTGGTCTGTTGCAAGATATTTTTTTTTTTTTTTTTTGAGAGGTTTTTGCTATAGGGCACGTGCGCTCGCCAGAAAGACAGAGAGAGACAGAGAGACAGAAAGCCAGAAATCACACCCCGGGGGGATGGCCACGCCGCAATCCCTTCTCCATTCTCCTCTCGGGATCTTGGGCGCACACGCGCCCGGCGTGAGTTTTAAGCCACCGGGTCCTGGACGCGAACCACGGTCGACTATGTGGGAGTCCAGTGACATAGCCATTATGCTAACTGCTGGTCCCTGTTGCAAGAGATTTTTGGCATGGTCAGAATAAGGACTTGGGGCGAGCATTGCTGGTATTCGTGGAATTGAAACACAAGCTCACAGAAGACGCAGTGGTGTATTTATGATCCCTTTACTTTTATCAAGGGGACAACAGGCACTTCCCCTCCTCTGTAACTCCCTTTAGATATTGAAAAATGGACATGGAGTTTAAACTCTTTTTCTTTTTGGAGAGGTTTTTTTTTTTTTTTTTTTTTCTATACGGCACGTGCGCTCGCAAGACAGACAGAGAGAGACAGAGACACAGAAAGTGAGAAATCACCCCCCAGGGGGCATGGCCACGCCGCAATCCCTTCTCCTCCATTCTCCTCTCGGGATCTTGGGCACACACGCACATGCACCCAGCGTGAGTTTAAGCCACCGGGTCTGGGACGCGAACCGCGGTCGACTACATGGGAGTCCAGCGACATAGCCATTACGCTAACTGCTGGTCCCTGGAGTTTAAACTCTTAAGAACAGAAGACGAGTTTTAATTTCTAAAGGTCTTTTGTTGTATTTAACTGTAAGACTGTGTTACTTGATGAATTTGATTACGAGGGTCAACAATAAGACGTTTCAACGAGAGAAATAGCCACAGGAATACTTTTAAGAGTTTTAACTGGTATTGGGACCAGCAGTTAGCGTAATGGCTATGTCGCTGGACTCCCACATAGTCAACCACGGTTCATGTCCCAGACCCAGTGGCTTAAAACTCACGCCGGGCGCGTGTGCGTGCGTGCCCAAGATCCCGAGAGGAGGACAGAGGAGAAGGGATTGCGGCGTGACCATCCCCCCTGGGGGGTGATTTCTCACTTTCTGTCTCTCTGTCTCTCTCTGTCTGTCTGGCGAGCACACGCGCCCTATAGCACAAAGAAAAACCTCTCTCAAAAAAAAAAAAAAAAGAGTTGTAAGTGGTATGTAGAAGGAAGCCTTTAAGGGGTTTAGCCCCCACCCAAGGTGCTTACGAAGTGAGGAGGAAGGAAATGAGCATGTCTGGAGCACGCCCATGATTCAGACACTTCCTCTGAAACAGCTGTGAGGTGATTGACGTTCAGTGAACCATACAGTTGTGATACACAAGTCGACGCCTTTAGACATACATGTGCACCCGTGAGGTCACAGTCCAGATGAAGGTGACAGACGTACCCGTCACCTCCCACACTGCCCGTGCGTCCATTTCGAATTCCTCATTTTGTGTTGGTTTGGGTTGTGTGGTACAAACTCTAGTACGAGATAGACCTGCCTAACACATTTCTATGTGCCAATACAGCACGTCATTACGCTACACAGCAGGACTAGAATTGGTAGAAAGTTTCAGTGACGCAGGAGGAATCAGTCCTGGGCCAGACACTTTGCTAAGCGCTTTCTGTACATTAGCTCATGCAGTCCTCTTGGCGGTTTATAAGATCACATCTAGTGATAGTAAGACAGAAGCTGAGTGCGGAAAGGGTAGCCGTGTGCCAGCCCATGTGGCAGTGAGGACGGCAGGGCCCACACAGCCGGCTGTGCACTTGGTCCTAGACCTGGCAGTTTGAAAACATTCTGGACGTGTGTGCACGCACATGCGCCCAAGATCCTGAAAAGAGGGAGAAAAGGAGAGACAGGCTTGTAGTATGACCACCCCCGGGAGGGCACCTTCTCACTTCCCTCTCTTTATCTCTCTGTCTCTCTCCAGCGAGCACAAATGCCTCAAGTAAATTTAAAAAAAAAAAAAAAGCTAATTGTAAAAGCCTAAACTAAGTCGTAAACCCAGGTCTGCACTCTCCTGAAATAGACGGATGGTGGCTCTTACATACGGCCATGTCCTAACTCAGAACTCATGAGCAGAAGCTTATTTGGAAAAAAGGACCTTGTGGATACAATAACGCTCAGGATCTTAGGATGAGGTCACTCCAGACTAACCAGCGGGCCTAACTCCAATGACAAATGTCCGTTTAAGAAACACACAGGGAGAAGGGCAGACGGTGAAGAGAATGTAGAGCCGGGTGTAGAGTTGCAGCCGAAGCCAAGGAATGTCTGGGTCCGCAGGAAGCTGGAATAGGCAAGAAGAACTTTCCCGCAGCCTCTTCTGGCCCTGCAGACACCTTGATTCCTAACTCCCAGCCTCAGAGCTCTGAGAGGATAAGCTTCTGTTGTTGTATGCTTACGTGCTGACCACTTATTATGGCACTGTTGGAATCGGCATGTCCCTAAAGTTTTGTGTTTGTTTTTGTTTGTTCGTTTGTTTTAATTTGGGGTGTATGTATTTTGTGGATATTCACAAACACTCAATCTGCTGTAACAATAATACTTTGGTTACTCTTAGAATATTTGGTCCTGGGAACCAGCAGTTAGCATAATGGCTATGTCACTGGACTCCCACGTAGTTGACCACGGTTAGCGTCCCGGACCCGGTGGCTTAAAACTCACGCCAGGCGCGTGTGCGTGCGTGCCCAAGATCCCGAGAGGAGAATGGAGGAGAAGGGATTGCGGCGTGGCCATCCCCCCTGGGGGGTGATTTCTCGCTTTCTGTCTCTATGTCTCTCTTTGTCTGTCTGGCAGCGCATGCGCCCTATAGTGAAAACCCCTCAAAAAAAAAAAAAAAAAAAAAAAAAAAAAGAATATTTGGTCCTAATGTTTTAGGTTCTGTGTGGAATAGAGAATTATCATGGCCCCTGCCTTTGGCGTGGTCATGGAGAAAAGAAAAACACTCAGAAAGCAGTTAACAGATATGCATCTATTTAAGAATGTGTACTCAATGGATATCATGTAGCAAAGATCACTGTAGGAGCTCGAAAGGCCGCAGTGAGCAACACGGAGCCCGCCTCCGCTCTCACTCAGATTCTAGCCGGAGCTAGTCCGGGCCCTGAGGAGACGGCTGTGAGGGCTGGGGGACAGGAAGGCCTCACAGGACTAGCACTGCAAAGGGTCTGAGCTCGCCACTCTTCCTGCTGCTCACCCAACTAGCCACCTTGCCACGCGTTTCGGGGAGCTGACCGAAAGGCGTGTTTGATTTCTTTCCATGTGCAAACACGAACGCCAAGGAACAGGGCCGCCCTTACCCCACGATGAACTGGGTGACTGCTTGTGGGGTCAGGCCAGACGGGCGTTCTACACGTTTTCTCCGGGTGTGTCATGCAGCGATGCACTGTGCCTAGAATCCTAGCAGAACCCGCATTTAACAAGGAGTATCTTTGTCTTTGTTTTTAGTTTTGCTGTAAGACGTGTGTGCTCGCCAGAGAGGGAGAGAGTAAGTGAAAGAGAGAAAGCACCCCAGGGCAGATGGCCACACCGCAGTGCCTTCTCCACTGTCTTCTCGGGATTTGGGACACACATGCGCACACACCCAACAAATTTTTCAAGCTGCCACGTCCAGGACCCGAACTGCACAATTGGTCATGGGGAATCCAGCCCCCCAACCACCACACCACTGCCTGGCCCATCTTTAGTCTCTTTCCTCTACAGTTTGTTCTGAAATCTCTCTAAGTGTGTGTGCATTCCTTCTGTCACACTGGAGCAATCAGCAGAAGCCCTGGACACTTTAGGACACGGCGTCCTGGACGAGGAGGAAATACGGCAGGGAGAGCCAGGGCCGCCGAGGACCACGGGACTGCCCACGGCCTGCCTGGAGCCCGCGCTGTTGGAGGACATCGCTCCCTTGGTGGCGTGCCCACATGACAAGAAAGGGTGGACCCTCCTGGTGAGAGGCCCTGCCACAAGGTGGGGAAGCCTGCGCTCACAGATGGGAAGGCCAGCCGGAGCCCCGAGGCCACCAGGGCCGCTCGGCCGCGCAGTCTGTCTGCAGCTGGGGCTCCCAGCAGGGAGGGCAGGGAAACGGCGCTGCCCACGAGGTGGGATTCCAATGGAGGGGACATCGATACAGAAGTGCCTTTCTCCCGTGATGTGCAAGTCCAGGCTACAAAGGAGGGCTGGAAGTTGCTCCTCTGAGTAGCAGGCCCTCGTTTTCCCAGGCACATCTTCGACATCTTTGAATGTCATCCTTGGCTTTTTTCCTGCCCTTTTTCACCCGGACTTCTGACATCCAGTCAACTACCGACTTTGTATTTGAGTTTCTAGATACGCTTCAAGTCAGTCCCCTGCCTTTGCAGCTCCGTGCAGGCCGCAGTCTACGCCCTTCTGAATAACCCGTTCTACCTGGATTTCCTTCCGGGCTGCCCTCGCCTACTACCGTCCTCACACTACCGTCAGGACCATGAAGACGTGAGAGCCCGCGGACGTCCCTCCTCTGCTTACACGGGTCCACGGCGCTCTCAGGATTAAAGTTGAGTGTCTTGACATGGTCTGTGTTTATGCTTGGCCTCACTTCGCATTCCTCTCCCCATCTAGACCCCACAGGTGTGAACTCTTTTTTTTTTTTTTTTTTTCTTTTTTTGGAGAGGGCTATAGGGCGCGTGCGCTCGCCAGACAGGCAGAGAGAGACAGAGAGATAGAAAGCAGGAAATCACCCCCCGGGGTGATGGCCACGCCGCAATCCCTTCTCCTCCATTCTCCTCTCGGGATCTTGGGCACGCACGCACACGCGCCCGGCGTGAGTTTAAGCCACCGGGTCCGGGACTCGAACCGCAGTCGACTACGTGGGAGTCCAGCGACATAGCCATTACGCTAACTGCTGGTCCCAACTCTTTTTTTTTCTTGGAGAGGTTTTCACTATAGGGCGCGAGCGCTCGCCAGACAGACAGAGAGAGACATAGAGACAGAAAGCAAGAAATCACCCCCCCAGGGGGGATGGTCACGCTGCAATCCCTTCTCCTCCATTCTCCTCTCGGGATCTTGGGCACGCACGCACACGCGCCCAGTGTGAGTTTTAAGCCACTGGGTCCGGGACGCGAACTGCGGTCGACTACATGGGAGTCCAGCAACATAGCCATTACGCTAACTGCTGGTTCCCAGGTGTGGACTCTTAATGTCAGCCATGAATGGGCTGTGTCCTTCCAGCGGTTCTCGGAGGCCTCACACGCCGGCACTCGAAGCCACCTGGTAGCCCTGCAGCTTGCCCTGCCTTTGTGCCGGCCCCGCCTGGACGTCCGCCCGGGCTCCCCCCAGCTCTCTGCATTCAGGCCCACACCGACCACCTGAGCTCCCGTCTCCTTGTCTCGGGGTAACGACTCGCCCTCGACTGGGGCGCTTCTTCCACACCGCGTGCTTGCCTCTGCTCCAGCACCGAGCAGCTATAGAAACTGCGGTTTCTCAGTGTCCACCCTCCGCAGGGCAGCGCTGCGGGGGTGGCGCTACACTCTATTTTCCCAACCTCCCAGCACCCGACAGTGGCTCAGAGCTACTGCCCTCGAGAAGTGTCTTCTACATTAATTTATATATATATATATACAACAAGCAAAATAGCAATTTCAGGAGGTGTGTGTTGGGGGGATAATTACAGAGTCTGCTCCTGTGTTAGCTAAGTTACTGACTCAGGACCAACTTTTTCCATGTTTAATTTTATTATTTATTAATTTACTTATTGCCATAGGGTAAATGTGCTTGCTGGAGAGAGACAGAAAGACAGAGAGGAGGAAAGTGAGAAATCACTCCCCCCACTCAGGGGGCTGGCCATGCCACACTCTCTTCTCCTCCATTCTCCTCCTGGGATTGTGGGCACGCACGCACACGTGCCTGGTGTGATATTCAAGGCACCCAGTCCAGGACTTGAACCACAGTCAGTCGTATGAAAGTGCAGCACCTTCACCACCACGCCACCTGCTGGCCCCAGCTCAAGAGCATCTTTAAAGGAGATAATGTCTGCTGCCACAGGTATTGTATTTGCTGGAGTTCACCGTGAAGGTAATGGGTGGTGTGTACCTCTAGACAGGAACTGAGTGTCCAAGAAACTAAATTTTTTGCTGCTAGTTTAAACGTAATGAATAAAAATGTCTCACATTTCTGAGACATTATTAACAACTTCAGAAAAATTAGGAAAACTCGTAGAACTTCAAAAAATAATACAGAAGTAAACGAACCAAGATAAAATGAGAAAATCAAAATAGGTCAAGAAATAAATCTCACAGTACATGAAACAATGGGCATAACAGCCGCCCGTGTCCCCAGCCACCACGTCTGGGAGCCACGAATGACCCAGTTCCCAGCCACTGTCACAGAGCGGGAGAAAACGCCTGACCTCGCCTGAGGCAGCTCTACCTCTCCCTGGATTTCGAATTTAAAAATTCCAGTTCTGTGAGAAATTTTAGCTTGAGATCTTAGGCATGCCCACGTCTACTTGCCCTCACTTAAAAAACAGAACCTTACCTTTTTTTTTTTTTTTTCTTTTGGAGAGGTTTTTGCTATAGGGTGTGTGCGCTTGCCAGACAGACAGAGAGACAGAGAGACAGAAAGCGAGAAATCACCCCCCAGAGGGGATGGCCATGCCGCAATCCCTTCTCCTCCATTCTCCTCTCAGGATCTTGGACCCTCATGCACACGCGCCCATGAGTGCCAACGGGTGAGCGAACCGCGGTTTAAGCAACCGGGTCTCATATCTTTAGGGACGCGAACCCAGCGAGAATCGGGACCCTACATTCCTTTCCTCGGGAGTCCTGGTCTTGGTCAGCACGGACATAGAGGTCATTACACCCAGCCAATTAGCTGGTCCCCAGCAACACTCTATCTTTAGAGAGACAGAGAGCACGGACGCTCAGAGGTCTGAGACCCTGCGTGTAACAGGACGCTGAGAATAGAAATGCGGGAGACCCTGTGAGTTCTACCGCGTCACCCAGCACGGACCCAGGGTCCCCTTCACCCAGCACGGACGCTTCCCTCGAGGCGTGTACGCGCAGTCCTGCCGTCTTGGTCAGCACGGACGCTCTCCCAGAGGTCTAGACCCTGCCGTGTACACCCAGCACGGACGTTCTCCCAGAGGTCTAGACCCTGCCGTGTACACCCAGCACGGACGTTCCCCCAGAGGTCTAGACCCTGCCGTGTAGACGGACGCTCTCCCAGAGGTCTAGACCCTGCCATGTACACCCAGCACGGACGTTCCTCCCAGAGGTCTAGACCCTGCCGTGTACACCCAGCACGGACGTTCCTCCAGAGGTCTGAGACCCTGCCGTGTACACCAGCACGGATGCTCTCCAGAGGTCTAGACCCTACCGTGTACACCCAGCATGGACGTTCTCCAGAGGTCTAGACCCTGCCGTGTACACTAGCACGGACATTCCTCCAGAGGTCTAGACCCTGCCGTGTACACCCAGCACGGACGCTCTCCCAGAGGTCTAGACCCTGCCGTGTACACTGGGGCCGCAATATCAGGGCTGTATTCTTCTTTATTTTTGTAATAACTGTAGTTCATTCAAATGGATTGGCATCCATGTTGTGTTAGGTTTCTTTAATTTTTTTATTATTGCTTTATTTAAATTTCTTAACCACTGTGCATCTTTACAGCATACAAAAGTTTTCCCAGCGTGCACACAGCATGACACTCGAGGCAAAGATGTCAGCATGTGCAGTATCAGGAGCTGGGAATGTCGCCTTTTTTGGTCTGATAATGCTCCCCTTTTTCCCTCTGACCCCTTAGCCCACCTCCCATCCCCCTCCTATGCCATCTCTAGCACCCACAGGTGCCCTCCCTGCCACGACACCCTCCATCTTTGTCTCTGTCGCAGAGCCCTGATGTTCTGGGGGTAAGTGGGGACGTACAGCCCGCCTTCCGTGGTCTGGCTGGCTTCCCTCAGCACGAACTCTTACGTACTTTTGTATCCGATGTCAGGGGCTCGTTGTTTTACAGCTGAGTAGTTCTCCACAGTGCATGAGTGCCATGCTTTTTCAAGTTTTAAACTTTATTTTCCCCCTTCTATCTTAGGGCAATTGGTAGTAAATCCTGATCTATTCAATATTTTTCTCACAAGCACTTTGAGGGGTTGTAGACAAAAATATCTGATATAGGGACCAGCACTTAGCGTAATGGCTATGTCGCTGAACTCCCATGTAGTCGACCGCAGTTTGAGTCCCGGACCCGGTGGCTTAAACTCATGCCAGGGTGCGTGTGCGTGCGTGCCCAAGATCCCGAGAGGAGAATGGAGGGGAAGGGATTGCGGCGTGGCCATCCCCTGGGGGGGGGGGTGATTTCTCACTTTCTGTCTCTGTCTCTCTCTGTCTTTCTGGTGATCACACACGCCCCTTAGCAAAAACTTCTCAAAAAAAAAAAAAAAGAAAGAAATCTCATACATAGTCGTCGAAGGAGTACTTTTGCACTTACCAAGAAGACCGCAACTTGGAGTCTTCTTGCAATATGACATAGACCTCTCTATCCAGACGGGAAATGTCCCTTTTCTAATGAGCTACATCACGTCAGTTCTGCTCTTCAGGCCCGAAGGTCCAATGCGCTGTGATGAACATGGCCCGGAGTACAGGCCGGGGAGGTGGCTCTGCTCTGGGAGCAGGAGAGCAGCCAGGGGCGGTGTGGAGTGGCAGAGCTGGGGGCTCAGCGCGTGGGCTCTGGGCACCCATTTTATTTTCAGTGGGGCCTCTTTTTTTTTTTTTTAGTTTATTTACTTTATTCATGCTAATGTGTGCACATGAGAGAGAGAGAGGAAGAGAGGGAGGGAAGTATCAGTGATGGGCTCTCATCTCGGCCTGGCCCATCATTCCCAGCCCTCCAGCTGGTCAGGGTCTTCAGCCAGAGCTTACGCACTCCGGGTGCTTTCAGGCTGACGCGGGGATCTGAACCCAGGGCCAGCCATGTGCTTTCCAGCACGGCAGTTCAGGCTGCTGCTCACTGCACCACCAGGCTGGGCTCTTTTTTTGGCTTGTTTTTCCATTTGTTTGTTTTGCATGTCATTGCTAAGGTACTGTTTTTACCTCAGACCTGGCGAATGTGACTACTGCTTAGAGAGTTCTGATCCTTTTTCAAGGTTAAAAACGTTTACAAGCTCCCTGGAACTTTCTAGATGTCCTTAGTACCTAACCTAGCGGAAGGCATTCCCATTCGCTTTTCCAGCTAATATAAATTTTTTAAGAAAATATTTATTTATTTATTTCGATTCTACTTGTGACTATTATTGTTTAATCTGACCAGAGAGAGTCAGAGAGAGAGAGAGTTTCCTCCCTCGTTCTGAGGTAGCTGGGTGTAAATTTATAAGCTGGCAGTTAGTTGGATCAAGGCATGGACTCTAAGACCAGCAGACATTGTCGGGAGGCCTTTGCTGCCTTCCTGCTCTGCCAGGGTCGGCGGGATCTGGACACCGTGTGTTTACCTGCTGTTGGAAACCGTTTAGGGGACACCCTGTCTCCACGCCCACCCTTTCCAGCGAAGCGCATCTAGTCGATGTCTGTGGGAACAGTGGTAGAAAGATGCGCAGTCCTGACCGATTCCAAAGGTCACTGTCCCTGTTGGATTAAGAAGCCAGGTGCTCAGTGGAGTGGAGGAGGGAGAAACGGCTGAGCTGGGCAAAGCTGCAGTGGAAAGAGGTGGTCTCTGAATTACCAGCACACGCTGCTCCCAGGTACGGGGGCAGCTTGTTTAAGCTGTTCATGAAGTAGGCCTTCTACATGTCCATGGCATAAATTCAACTCAAACTAATTTAAATGCACAAGGAATTGGCCATCCTCACAGCGGGACAGGCCGGCAGGAGCCTGTTTCTCTCGGGGCGCGGCTAGATCCAGACGCCAAGTGACAGCAGTGGCGGAGCTCTCCTCACACCCTCGCACCTCCTGGCTCATCCCGTCTCCGTTCTCAGACGACTCAGCTCCACGTGTCTGTGAGATGGCTTCTCACCGCGCAAAGACTGTGAGTCCCCAGGGAGAGCCGGTCTTAGCAGCTCCGGCAGCTGTCCCCAGGAAGACTAGTCCTGATCCAGGTTTCAGGGGGTGCTTGCGTCTCCCAGAATTACTCCAACCAGGCTGAGATAAATCTCAGATTGGTCAGACTTGGACACGCCCAGTCTTGGGACTGAGTGGCGGTGTCAGCCCCATCAGGACCACAGGGACTGAACAGGGACCAAGGGGCAGGAGCTGGAGGTTATCATAGTGCCAGGGACTCTGGACCAATACATGTATGTCAACCACAGTGGCCAAGAGAGCTGGCTCAGCATTTATGATGCTAACCGATAAAAGCCACCGTCAAGACCTTGATTCCAGATCAATTTCAGGTAACAGACTGGCTCATCCTCTCTTGCACTTCAAAACATCTTCTAATGCCTTGAATCTGCAGATTTACTATTGATACATCCCTGAATGCCCAGCAGTAATTGTCTTAAGAATTGACGACCGCTGGGGCCAGCAGGTGGCATGGCGGTTATCTCGCTGGACTTCCGCATGACCTCCTATAGTTACAACCCTGGACCTGTGGCTTGAAACTCACGGCAGACACATGCATGTGCGCACCCAAGATCCCAAGAGGAGAACGGCAGAGAAGGGATTGCAACATGGCCATCCCTCTGGGGAGTGATTTCTCACTTTCCCACTCACTGTCTCTGTATCTCTCTGCAGCGAGTGCATATGCCCTAAGGCAAAAACCTTTTAGGAAAAAAAAGATAGAATTGATGACCATAGGGTCCCACCAACTTTATTTTATTTCATGGAGAATCAGTGGTAGGTGATAACTTGCCATCCACACGACCTTCAATATTACTGACCAAACACTACAATGTCATAAGGACCTTCCCACATTTTTTCCGAACAGCCCAAGAAGCCAATCACTTTGCTGTACATGGATTTTTCTATTCCTGTAGGTTTGGGGTCAAATTCGTTTTTGCATTCCTTTGTATATGTCCTTAACAGAATTGTACTGAAACAGACTGAACTGATTTTAGTTTAAAGGTTCCTTAAAATTTAACCCAGTCGGGGACCAGCAGTTAGCGTAATGGCTATGTCGCTGGACTCCCACGTAATCGATCATGGTTCAAGTCCCGGACCTGGTGGCTTAAACTCACGCCGGACGCGTGTGCGTGCATGCCCAAGATCCCAAGAGGAGAATGGAGGAGAAGGGATTGCGGCGTGGCCATCCCTCCCTGGGGGGTGATTTCTCGCTTTCTATCTCTGTCTCTCTCTGTCTGTCTGGCGAGTGCACGCGCCTATAGCAAAAACCTCTCAAAAAAAAAAAAATTAACGTGGTTGCATTTATTACTACATGATCCGAATTGTAGTAGAATTTGCTAGAAAATGGGTCAAGTAACCAAATGCCTTAAGTTCTTGTCATGAAGTAAGAAGAGGTGACACACATTTGGTAAATGTCATTGCCCGTACTTGCCTGTATTTTTGGAATTGGGATATAACGTCGTGGTCACTCCTTACGAGCAACTGATCTTGTGTAATTTGCAAATCAGCAATAAATGCTTCAAACCAGAGAGGCGCTCATCTACACGGGCAGCTCCTGCCAACAACAGCGCTGTCGGTACCCAGAGAAGACGGGGCCTCCGGGTCGGATGAGGAGAGTGATGGAAATGACGAGTAGAGCATTCCACTCCTCTGGACAGAAGCAACAATCCTGCTTCCTATATCTTCGTAAGCTTCTAGCAACACCTAGCTCTTTTTTTTTTAATTTGCTATAGGGCACGTGTGCTCACCAGAGAGAGACCGAGAGGGGGAGAGAGAGACAGAGAGGGAAAGCGCTCCCCAGGGTAGAGGACCACACTGCCATCCCTTCTCCTCTTCTCAGCATTTTCTGTTAGTTTCTAGTTGTACAGTGAAATTCAAGGACGGATACACAATAAATGTAGATTGGTTTGAAGAGATAGTGGGTGCATCTCGGAACCTGTGGCTGTTTACCTGGCTGTTGTGTGAGTCCTCAGGGGTCGGGACGTTATTGAATGTAGAGTAGGGTTATGGATTAAACAAGATTTTATGAGGGGGCCTTATCATTAGAGCAAACTGGACCTACTTCTTTTTTCCCCAAAGTATTATTTCACTAAACTTTATTTATTCATTTATTTATTTCAACTTGACCAGAGAGGGACAGAGTGAGAGAGAAAAAGAGAGAAAGTGAGAAAGCAAGTTGCCAGGTCCGGGACTCAAACCACATGGGAGTTCAGCGCCCCAACCACCATGCCACCTGCCGGCCCCCTCTTTTACTTCTCTAGAATCTGTAAGTCATTTCATTTCAGTTAAACTACGATGGTCCCTCTGATCTTCTAGATCAATTTAACAGTCACTTCGACTCACTCTCTGTGTTGTTGTTGTGTTGCTGGTTGGTTTTGCCATGTGGCATGTGAGCTCGCTAGAGAGACAAAGAGAGAGGGAAGGTTGGCATGGCCACACCACAATCCTTTCTCCCCCACTCTCCTCTCAAGGTTTTTGGGCATGCATGCTCACTTGCTTGGTGTGACTTTTAAACTGCCACGTCTGGGATTTGAGCCATGGTCGGTCCAGCTCCTTACCCACCATGCCGCCCGCTGGCCCCTCATTCTCCATTTTTGTGTGTTCATCTTTTTGCTCTGTAGCATGAACACGTGTTTCTTGAGCCTGCAGGACTGTCGCTCTGTCTTATTCTGCGTCATTCACCAGTGGTCACTGAGCACTGGTAGGTTTCGGGCTGTGGCCGTCACCCGTGGTGATCCAAACGTGACTGGAGGGTGCTGGAGGCAACCACACCCCGTAACGTGAGCGCAGAGAAAGACACCTGTTCTGGAGAAAGGGGGTTCCTTAGAGTTAGCGTTACTAAGTTATTTTTGTTTGTTGTTGTTGTTGTTTATTGTTGAGAGTGACAGAAGTAGGAAACTACCCCAGGAGGGATGGCCTCACCGCAGTCCCTGCTTTATCCTCCTCCCTGGACTTTGGACGTGCACGCACATGCCCACCATGATTTCAAGTCACCAGGTCTGCGGCTCGCACTGCGGTCAGCCACACGGGAGCCCAGTGCCCTAACCGCCAGGCCACCTGCTGGCCCCTTGATCTAAGTTTTTAAGAGTGGAGTGTGAATTATCCAGGTGAGGGAAGAGAAGAGGCTCTTCCAAAGGCTCTGGCATTTTCAGAAAGGCAACGTGTCCAATAGCTCAGGGGCTTTGGGACTGCGTATTTGGGGATATGTCCGTATCCTAATTTGGGCTTTAATTTACAGGCATGAGGGCGAGGGCCATTCACAGGTCGGTAGTCAGGGGAATGCTTCTGAGGGGCGAGCCCGGGAACCCCACCTCGGAGCAGTGCAGAGCTGCATGGGGAGGAGGGCCTGGGAAGGGAGAGGGAAGGGACTGTGGGCTGCCTGGCCAGGAGAGGATGAAGGCTGGCACTGAGGGGAGGCAGGGGAGGAGGCCGTGGGGAGGAGGCCGTGGGGAGGAGGCCGTGGGGAGGAGGCGGCGGGGGAGACGCACCGAGGGGTGGCAGTGGGGATGGAGAGGAGAGGTGGACTGAAGAGATGTTGAGAAGGAAGTCACAAGAACTTTGGTGACCTTGGTGACATGAGATTTGACTATGGTGCTTTCAGGTCTTTCTCTTCAGAAATGTCTCCAGTGGCATTTCTTCTTGGCCACACTCTGACCAAGCTGTGCCTGACCTTCATCTCTGCTTTCCCTGGGAGTCCTCTGAGCCATGCTGGCCCCCTGCAGAAGGACGACGGGGTGTAACAGCACAGAGCTCTCCTTGTCACCGTGTGGTGGCTGTCTCCACGCATGTGCTATCCACTCCTAAAGCTTCCTGGGACATCATGGAGCTCAAGGTCCCTCCCCTAACATGGTCTCTTACCATTATTAGTTCTTTTTATCTTATTTTATTTTAGTTTGTATGATTGTTTTTGGAGAGGTTTCTGCTATAGGGCGCATGTGCTCACCAGAAAGACAGAGAGAGACAGAAAGTGAGAAAGCACCCGCCCAGGGGGGTGGCCACACTGCAATCCCTTCTCCTCCATTCTCCTCTTGGGATCTTGGGCACGCACGCACGCTCGTTGTGAGGTTTTAAGCTGCTGGGTCTGGGACTTGAACTGTGGTCTGCTATGTGGGAGTCCAGCGACATAGCCATTACACCATCTGCTGGTCCCTATTAGTTCTAAAAATTCAATAGTCATGCTCCAGATTTGGCACGATGACCGTACGTTGCTAGTTTTGCTGCTTTCTTTTCCTCCTGGAGCGTACGTAGTAGAGCCTTCCCTGCGTGTCCTGCTGACCACGCGTTGGTGCCCCTTCCCGCCCCTCCCACGGCCGTGCTGTCTGTCCCCAGGGCAGGTCTCCCTCTTCTGTCTCCACACTGTGAGACAGAGCTCAGATTTCTCAGCAATGTCAATCAGGCCTGTCTAGACGTTTAACAGAGGACTCGTCTTTATTGGTAACAGTTTCCGTTTATTTAAAAGCATCCATGAGAACGTACTGCGGTTATTTACGGAAAATAAGCCAAGTCTTGTGTATTTTTAAACTATTTTTTTCAAGGGCATTTGTCATTGTTCTGTCACGGACATTCTGAGAATTGTATTTCTGTCTGTTCTCGACCTCACAAGCAATGACGTCAGTGTGTTATTTGATGTGCTTTCGTCTTTTCTTTGCTCACACAAGCTAGTGAAGGGGGCTGTATTGTGTATGCCATGGGAGGTAACCCCACCCCCTAATATTAGCAAATAGAGGCTGTAATTACCTAGCACCTGTGCTGATGGGATAAACAGCACTCACCACTTCACAGCACACACAGAAACCGTGCATACCGGCTGGGGCTAGAGCCCAACGATGGCCGGCGTCTGGTGGACGTGTTCCATGTGTGTCAACGTGAACCTAGAATGAACTACTTTTTAAAAAAAGAATAAATGGTTGGGACCAGCAGTTAGCGTAATGGCTATGTCGCTGGACTCCCACGTAGTCGACCGCGGTTCGAGTCCCGGACCCGGCGGCTTAAACTCACGCCGGGCGCGTGTGCGTGCGTGCCCAAGATCCCGAGAGGAGAATGGAGGAGAAGGGATTGCGGCGTGGCCATCCCCCCTGGGGGGTGATTTCCTGCTTTCTATCTCTCTGTCTCTCTCTGTCTGTCTGGCGAGCGCACGAGCCCTATAGCAAAAACCTCTCCAAAAAAAAAAAAAAAGAATAAATGGCAATGCATATGTGAAATTAACATTGGCAGCTTCAAATCCCCATATCATCATTTTGAAGTGGTGTGATATTGACTGAAAGTTTTTAAAATATTGAAATAAAAAGAAAAACCATTACTCCTCAAAATTTTATCCCCCCCTCCCAGTTGCCAGAGAGAGTATGTGCTTGCCTGAGGAGTGGGGGAGGGTGTCCGTCCCATCGGGATCTGGGTTCCACACACATGCCCAGCCATTTTCCCCATGCTGCCGGGGCCAGGATTTGAACTGCGGTAGACCATGTGCAATCCGACGCTCTTAACCAGCTAGCCTGAATCCCCAAACTTTCTTTTAACTTCTTACCATGTACAACACGCGGTATTTTATACGTTTCCTTGCTAAAATCAGTGGACAAACGTTTGATGAGGAGCAGAATATTTATACAGTGTCAAAGAATTCTTTAGTAGTCAGGAAGGAAAATTCCAGTTTATGACGGAAAACCTTGGGGGCCCCACCTTAAGCCAATGATCAAAGCAAACAGCGGTAGAGCTGGAGCAAACCAAAATCGTGTCCCGCCTGACGGGGTACAACGAGAACACAGAATCCCTCCGTGACATCCCAGCCAAACACGTACTCCGAATCTGAGCATGAGGAACATCAAAGAACTCAGATGGAAAGAGGGACTATAAAATAGCTTACCTGTCTCTTAAACATGTTAAGACCATAAAAGAGAAAGACTAATGATCTGTCCCAAGTTACAGTGACGTGATCACGAACTGCAGTCCAATCTGTGGTCCGGGTTGGACACGAGGCTGGGAAAAACAGAACTAGCTATTCAAGACATGACTGGGACGCGGGAGGCATTTGAGGATGAACTTTGGGAAGATGACAGCAATTACATTTCCCAATTTTGATGATTGCACTGAGATGATCTAAGACAATGTCTTTGTTTGCCATTTATTTCCAGATGTTTCAGAAACACAAAAAGGGTGGGGGAGAAGGCGGGGACGAGAGAGTGAGCGAATAAGAGGGAGACAGAAAATGAGGGCACATCATTAAAGAACAGGCAAAATATGAACGAGAGCCCTTAGTGCTGTCACTGCAGCTTTTCTCTGAGTGTGAACTTACATCAAGATAAAAAGTTACCCAAATATATTAATATATCCTTTTATGTCTTTAAAAGAATCCAAGACATTCTAGAATCCTAGCACTTTGTAAAAAGGTCTCTGTAGGTTTATTTTTAAACTTTCTTTCCCCTTAGTAAAATGCATGTGCATTGTAAAAAAAAAAAAAAAAAAAAAAAAAAAAAAAAAAAAGGTAGGAAAAGAGGAAAAGACTTCTTATCTTGTTGCATCCTGAAACTTTTAACTATGTCTACTTTTAGTTTGGGTAGATGTTTCCATAATTCTAAATCATGTGCTTATTTTTTCTCTCTTAATATCAATTCAAATGCTAGGTCCAGACTTCACAGGACACCTGCAGTCCTCGTCTCCCACTGCTAGTGTTTGCACCTGAAATGCTGGCCTACACTCCGTCACCTGCTTACTCACGTGCTCCTGACTCTCCGCCTCGCCAAACAAGGATATTTAACTACTTAGTCCCCTCCCTGTGTCTTCCTGGCCCACAGCTAGCCTCCTTTAAAGCTAATTTCTAACATTTACATTACCTCACATAAGCCTAATGCCATCTTTCGTACCTTGTCTACCAATTTAGTCTGAAAGTTAAAAATTAAGAAAAAGTATTTGCCTTTTGTGACTGTTGACTCGCCTAGTCCTAAGGATGTGAGGAGAGGGTTATATGCAGAGCTAAGCAGGTGCTAAGACTACATTTTCTTTCTTTCTTTTCTTTTTCTTTTTTTTTTTTTGAAATGTTTTTGCTATAAGGCATGTGCGCTCGCCAGACAGACAGAGAGAGACAGAAAGTGAGAAATCACCCCCCAGTGGGGATGGCCACGCCACAATCCCTTCTCCTCCATTCTCCTCTCGGGATCTTGGGCATGCACGCACACGTGCCCGGCGTGAGTTTAAACCACCGGGTCCAGGTCTTGAACCACAGTCGGCTACATGGGAGTCCAGCTACATAGCCATTACACTAATTGCTGGTCCCAAGACTACATTTTCTTACCTTTGGTTATAGTTGAAAATCTCCAGAAAGAGATTTTTCAGACACTCAAAAGACACTCCTTTCCAATGCTCCATCAGTAACTCAAGATTTCAGGGTGGGGACCAGCAGATGGTATGGTGGCTAAAGGCACTGGACTCCCACAGGGTCGACCATCATTTAAGTCCCAGACTTCCGGTGCATGTGTGTGCATACCCAACATCCCAGGAGGAGAATGGAGGAGAAGAGATTATGGCATGGCCATCCCCTTGGGAGGTATTTCTCATTTTGTCTCTCACTTTCTCTCTCTATCTCTCCAGTGAACACAGGCACCCTATGGGGAAAAAAAAAAAAAAAAAAAAAAAAAAAAAAAAAAAAAAAAAAAAAAAAAAAACCTTTAAAACAAATTATGTTTACTTCGCTGTACGAGATTACCTTCTATACAGTGTCGATTGCGTGTGCGGAGGGGTGTGTGTGAAGTCATATTCCTTATGTCTTATTGCTCCTGACGCATTGACTGTTTGGAATTCATTCCTTTTTTTTTCTGAATAATCTTAGTTTTTATTTTGGAGTTTCTAGTTTCTTTCTTTTACATATGCTCTGGGCCTTTAACCTAATTTTTAACACCAGGTACATTTCAGTAATATTTTCTGTGCTGTAGCACTGTGCTCCTTCCCCACCTTCCCCCGTCCCTGAAGTCTTCCATCAAGTTGATCATACATGAATGGGTTCCTCTTGACAGCAGAGATGTCTTCGTTGAATTTCCCTTTACCATTTTTGCAAATCCATGGATCCAAAATCTTACTTTCTTGGGACCAGTTGTTAACATAATGGCTATGTTGCTGAACTCCCATTTAGCTAACCGTGGGTCAAGTCCTGGACCCAGTGGCTTAAACTCACGCCAGGCGCGTGTGCGTGCGTGCCCAGGATCCCAAGAGAAGAATGGAGGAGAAGGGACTGTGGCGTGGCCATCCCCCCTGGGGGGTGATTTCTGGTTTTCTGTCTCTCTGTCTTTCTAGCGAGTGCACGCACACTATAGCCAAAAAAAAAAAAAAAAAAAATCCTTTCCAAAAAATCAAAATCTTACCTTCTTTTAAAAATTTACTTCACTCATTTTCTTTACTTCTCCTTTTCTTTTTTCTCTTTCTCTCTTCCTTCTTTCTTTCTTGTTTGTCAAAGGGTGTGCACACTTGCCAGAGAGCAAGCACCCTGAGGGGCCTGGGCACGGTGCAGTTCGTTTCCTCTGTTCTCCTCCCCTCGGGACTGCCGGGCGCACACACGCAGCCCAGTGTGTTCCTCAACCTGGGGCTGAGCTCTGAACCACACGCCCGGTGGGTCTGCCTGCGCGCTTCACCTGCGGTGCATGCAGCCAGCCCCCACCCCAACATGCTGATAAACACCCAGGGATTTTCCAAGGAAGAGTTTATAATAGGAACAGTTCTTGAGTCATTGAAAGTCTTGAAATGTCTTGGGAACCAGCAGTTAGGGTAATGGCTATGTTGCTGGACTCCCACGTAGTCGACCGCGGTTTGCGTCCCGGAACCGGTGGCTTAAAACTCACACCAGGCACGTTTGCGTGCATGCCCAAGATCCTGAGAGGAGAATGGAGGAGAAGGGATTGCGGCGTGGCCATCTCCCCTGGGGGGTGATTTCTCGCTTTCTGTCTCTCTGTCTCTGTCTGTCTGGCGAGCGCACGCACCCTATAGCGAAAACCTCTCCAAAAAAAAAAAAAAAAAGAAAGTCTTGAAATGTCTTGACTTTCTTAATTTACTGATAATACTGCCGACAACTGGAACTGAGATTTAAAACTCCTTCCTCTGGACTTTGAACTCAGTTACCTCTGTATGCCAGCCTCCACTGTGGCCGGAAAGAAACACATGTCGATACGATTTTCACTCCTCAGTGGTAAGCAGTTATTTTTATTGTGGTTTGTTACCTTCTCTAATTCACTGAGGACTTTTTTTTGATTATTTTATTTTAACTTTATTTATTATCATTATTATTTTCCAGTTTGATCAGAGAGAGACAGAGAGAGAGAGAGAGGAAGTGAGAAAGCAAGCCACCAGGTCCGAGACTTGAACCATGGTCGGTCATGTGGGAGTCCAGCGCCTTTAATCACCATGCCACTTGCCAGCCCCTCACGGAGGACTTTTAAGATCTTTTCTCTGTCGGTCATGCTCTGCAGTTCCTTGTCACATGACTTCTGCCATTTATTCTTCACATTCAGCAGGTATTTTAAATTTAACATCGTACTTTTTCTTATTTCTAAAGTATGTTATTTAATTGTTCATTTTCTTAGGATTTTTGCCATAATACACGTGCACTCCCTGGAGAGACAGAGAGACTGAGAGAGAATGTGAGAAATCACCCGAGGGATCGTCAGGCCACGATCCCTCCATTTTCCTCGTGGGATTTTGGTCACACACGCTCATGTAGTTTGTTTTCAAGTTGCCAGTTCTAGGACTTGAACTATGGCCAGCCAGGTGGGAGTCCAGCGCCTTAACCACCCGCTGGCCCCTAGTTATTCATGTTTTGTACTCTCTCCTGTTTTCTTTCTGTGATCCTGTGATTGACCTCGGACCTCCTGGACTCGCCGTCTCTGTCTCCCTTGCTCATCTCTTCTACATATTGTAGGGAATCCCCTTGATTTTATTTTGCCCTTGGTGTTTGCTCTTTTTAGAACCATTGGAACTAGCACATTTGTAATTACCAAGGGCTCTTCTTATGTTTGTTCCTTTTTCATAATACCTGGTTCTTTGTGAGGATGTGACTTCTTCTCAGGGCCACATAAGGGTATGAGTTAGAGCTGTTTAAACATTCCTGTTTTCATTTTCTTTGTTTCTTCTGAATAAGAGGTTCCCGTTTGCCCTGCTGGTTCTGTCAGGCCGCAGGTCCTTTCAGTGACATGGCGGCTCCCGACCCATGGCCGCGTCTGAGAGTGCAGCCACAGCCAGGCCGACTGGGGGTCCGGGCCCACGCAGGACTGGTGGGGAGCCAGCCACAGCACCGAGAAACCTCCCGTGCCCAGGCCTCGCCATCTACTGCAGCCACTACCGTTTGCTCTGACCTGATTAATTCTCTAGGGTACTCCCGTTCCCACACCGTCAGGCTGGGCGTAAACGTCGGACTCCCAGATATTTTCAGCATTGTCGTAGCATGTCTGTGACAGAGTGAATGTCACATAGAGAACTTCATATTCGCATTTCAATCACTCGTTCGCTGAATCTATAAATGTACACTGATAAACTACAAATTATTTTGAGTATCTCAGGCTATCTTAAGGTATTAGGGAACATGAGAGTTAAGAACAGATACATTCTACGTACTTACCAATATGATTTCCTTTTGCAAGACAGACATTGATCAGATTAAAACAGAATGACATAACACGCTGGGTTCATAAAGAAGACGAGAGCTCGGCACAGCAGGTGCAGAGGCTGGGTTTGGGGGAAAGGAGACACAGTTCCTGTCTGGATGAAGTGTTTCGGAATCCCTGTTTGAATAGGTAGCTTTTGAGCAGACTCGAATAAAACGAGACAGAGAGACATGGAGATATTAAAGGGAAGCCTGCCGTTAGCAGAGGCATGACAGATTCAGAGAAGACGGGATTTTTCCCGAAGGAATCCTAGCTATGTCTCACACCTGCCTTAGGGATGCGCTGGGGTACTGCAGGCAGGGACCTCCCACCTCAGGGCAAGGTGCGCTGAACTCATTCTAGATCATAGCGATTACCTTCCAGCTTCACCAAGTAGCTTTCATCTGCTTCCCTTTGTTCTAGAAATTTCTTTAACATTTTCTAGTCTATCAATGACCTCCTCTTTTCATTTTTTATTGCTGTGAAGTTTTATCTTGTTAAAAAGTTGGTTTTGATGGACCATTCAAAAGTAGAACATGTAAATGACTGATCTCAAGTTGCCATCTTAAACTAAAGCAGCAGGAAATGAAAGCAAAGAAGACTCTCTTCTAAAGATCACCCCTTAAAAGTTTTTTAAAGCAATTGTAATACAAACCATAAAAAAGCTAACCTTTTCACAGGGGTTCTAACCAAGCCAAAGAGCACTGGAGATTTTAATTGCGAGGCTAGGCGAGGATCTGTGAACACTGTGCTCTCTCTCTCGTCAATAGGAAAATAACGAGAGGGAGAGTTAGTGCATTCATATTTATGACAGGAAAACAAAAAACTATAAAAAAAATGAAAGAGGGAAAGAAATTGAACCTAAATGGAATGTTCCTAATGAGATCAGTCCAATGCAATTGTCTATAAATTTATTTTTATTCTTTAATTCCATTATAGCTAAAAATCCAATAGATATATGATTTAATAGGTCAAAGCCAATAAAACAAGTCTAAGTTCTTTTTTAAAAATAATTATTTGATTACTTTTCTTTGTTGCTATTTTTATTTTTTAATTTGACCAGAGAGAGAGAGAGAGAGAGAGAAAAGGAAAGTGAGAAAGCAAGCCACCAGATTCAGGACTCACATCGCAGTTGGCCTCGTGGGAGTCCGGCACATTAACCACCACACCACCTGCCGGCCCCAAAACAAGTCTAAATTCTAAAAATATTTTTAAAAAATCATTTAATGATTTCCTTTCCAAGACAGTAATCAAAAGACTGTAAGTTGTAAGGGACCAGGTGGTGTTGCAGCAATAAAAAACTGGATCCACGTGGGAAACACCCCAGGTTCACGTCCTGGGCCGCCCCTAACGCACCGGCGTGCACAGACCTCGCCGCAGTCCAGCCTGGCGGGACGAGATGGACCAGGTGTGAAGGGCCTGCTCGAGGTGTTTTCTCTGTCTCTGCTCACGAAAAAATTAAGCTGTAAACTAAAACAAAAAATACTCACATTGTAAGCTAAACAATGTGATCGAATGTATATAAAAAATTTAAAAAATTAAATTAAAAAAATAAACTAAAACAAAAAAAGAGGAACATTATGTGTAATATGGAATTCTGACTCCGTGAGCTATTTATAAAGTTATTTTGCTCTGCAGAGAAATGAGCAACGGCTCATCTTATCTACACCTTCCGTTCTTTATGCAAGTGCATGCAGAGCTGGTAACAGAACCGAAGTATAATCTGGACCTCGGGCTCCAGATGTGGGCTCTTCGGTTGTGTCGTAACACTGCAGCCTTCATTTGAAATTACTTCCTCTGTGTTTCCTACGTCCAGAGTCCAGCAAATTTGCCTTCTATCTCCCTAGCATAGCAGAGAGAGAGAGACAACAACACAGCAAGAATTACATTAGGTGAAACTGACTGGAACTCAGAAATAACAAGTCTCTCCAGGAAAAACACTAGACTTAAGAATTCAGAAAATGGGGACCAGCAGTTAGCGTAATGGCTATGTCGCTGGACTCCCACGCAGTCAACCGCAGTTCGCGTCCCGGACTCAGTGGCTTAAAACTCACGCCAGGCATGTGTGCGTGCATGCCCAAGATCCCGACAGGAGAATGGAGGAGAAGGGATTGTGGCGTGGCCATCCCCCCTGGGGGGTGATTTCTTGCTTTCTGTCTCTCTGTCTCTCTCTGTCTGTCTGGCAAGCACATGCATCCTATAGCAAAAACCTCTAAAAAAAAAAAAAAAAAGAATTCAGAAAATGGCCCCCCACTTTCTCCCAAGGCTAAGGACGAGAGAAGCTGTGTGAATAGAAGCACACGGATACTATGAATCAAGGCAGTGTGTTATAACTGGAGATATTTTGCAAAATTGTAGTCAGACTTTCAGCTTGAGTTTTATGCCACTGTTTACTTTCATTTCTAGTTGAACTCCAGTAGACCTCTTTCACTGCACCTGATGGATGTTAGTAACTTGCCTTGGGACTAGCAGTTGGCATAATGGCTATGTCATTGGACTCCCATGTAGTCAACCACAGTTCAAGTCCTAGACCCAGTGACTTAAACTCATATGGGGCGTGTGTGTGTGCCCAAGATCCCAAAAGGAGAATAGAGGAGAAGGGATTGTGGCATGGCCATCCCCCCTGCCCCTGGGGGGTGATTTCTCACTTTCTGTCTCTCTGTCTCTCTCTGTCTTTCTGGCGAGCGCACACTCCCTATAGCAAAAACCTCTCCAAAAAAAAAGAAAACTTGTCTTGTTGGGGCCAGCAGGTGGCATGATAGTTGAGGTGCTGGACTTCCACATGGCCGACCATAGTTCATGTCCCATACCTGAAGGCTTACTGTCTCACTTTCCCTCTTTCTCTCTCTCTCTCCATGTCTCTTTGATCAGATTAAAAAATAATAATAATAAATAAAATTAAATGAATATATTTTTTAAAAAATAATAACTTGCCTTGTAAGTAGTTTTCTTGATGTTGTACTAATTCCTTCAATCAACAAGTATTTATTGAGCTGCTACTATGTGCTAAGTGCTGAGGATACAATAAACACCTGTCTTTTTGGCTCTTACATCCTATGGGTCCCTGATCTCATGATACTGATGACCTACAGCAAGAGACTCACACTAATCTAATAATTGTCCAATTAATTATGTAAATACAATGGTAGCAAGTGTCATAAAAGAGAAAGATCAAGCTTCCGTTCCAGTGTATTGTGGGCCAATTTAATCTTTCCTGATGCTGAGAGTAGGGTAGGCAGAGGTCTCACAAAGAAGAGATATTTGAGGAGAGTCAGAATAAGCAGAGCAAAAGAAAGGCAGAAGTGAGCTGTGGGCCCCACGTGCAACTTGGGCACGGGCCACATCACAGCAGGGACATCGCATTTTCTAGGAAGTGAAAGAAAAGCCTCAGCAGCCGGAGCCAAGGCATCCTGAGTCTCCACTTCCAGTGCCATCAGGAGGCAGAGCGGAGCCTACCCAAGACCAGTTAAAGTCTGTGGTCTTCACCCTGAGGGCGGTGGAGAGGCACTGAAAGACGTCAGCAGGGCAGGGACATGCTCAAACTTAACAATTTTTTTAAATAATTTTATTTTTATAAAGCAAAAGTTACAGAGCTTTTTTCCAACAGAGACCTTTACATTCTTTTGACTGATAAATGTGTCTTCCCTGGGCCCCTCACACTCATCCTGTATCACCCACTCTCTGCCACTCACCCCTCTTGCTTACGGTCTCAGACATCTACCCTTCCCCTCTACTGCCATACCTTTGGATCTTCCCACTTCTGCCAGAGAGAGCAGACACCCAGCACACATTGAGTGGGGATATACAGTGTGCGTCTCCAAAGAATGGCTCGGTTTGCTTAATGTAAGTCCTCTGTTTTCATCCCATTCGAATCAAACAGTAGGGCTCTTTGCTTCTTATGGCTGAGTAAAATATTCCATGGTAGAACTTGTTAACATTTTGGAAATAAAGCACTTGGCTGGGTGTGGGGAGGAGGTTCTGGGAGAGCAGTGTCTGTGGAGGAAGTAAGCATCCAGGCAATGGGTAAGAAGGCTTATAATTTTCTGGGAAATGTTTAGCAAACTTTTCAGTATACTTTGCAAAAAAAAAAAAAAAAAGCGTTTTCAAAATCTTATGTACTTGAAGAGTAAGGGTAGGCTATCTATATCTATTTTCCCACCTATATATTTATACATTTATTGGCCTGCTTTTGTGTTTTGTTTCCTGTTCTATTCTCCATTCTCTCCCTTCTTGCCTGGGGTCTTTAAACACTTGATCTACACTCTTGGCACTTTGCTCTACTCTGGCCAAATTGTCATCATTCTTTGGCCTTAGTTTAAGCATCTCTCTTTTCCCGAAGCCTACACTGACTTCCCAAATCCAGTATAGCTGCCATGGTGGTAGCTTCCATGGCACCAAATAGTCTATGATCACTAATTCGCTATTCATAATTGCTGGTCTAATTGTGTTTCTCTCACTTAACTGTAAGTGCCTCGACGCCCATGAACATCACATAACCACGTCATATGAAGAAGCTGCAGTGCCTGGCACACCCCAGGGACTGAACCAGCATTTGCTGATTAAATGAATGCATTAAAATGTAACTTATTTGGGGATCAGCAGTTAGAGTAATGGCTATGTCACTGGACTCCCATGTAGTGGTTTGAGTCCCGGGCCCAGTGGCTTAAAAAACTCACGCCAGGCATGTGTGCATGCGTGCCCAAGATCCCAAGAGGCCAATGGAGGAGAAGGGATTGTGGTGTGGCCATCCCCCCTGGGGGTTGATTTCTCGCTTTCTGTCTCTCTGTCTCTCTCTGTCTGTCTGGCGAGCGCACGTGACCTATAGCAAAAACCTCTTCCAAAAAAAAAAAAAAAAAGTTACTTATTTGGAGCCAGTCCTGTAGCCTAGTGGTTAAGGGAACCGAGTCCCAGATAGTTGATCATGGTTCGAACTCTGGCCACAGTGACTTGAACACATGAGGCAAGTATGTACACACGTCCCACAGTCCAACAGAAGAGGGAACTGGAGGGGTAAGGACGGTGGCATGTCAATACCCACTGGGGGGATGCTTTCTCCTCTCACTTTATGTCTGTCTCCCTATCTCTCTCTGGTGAGTACATGTACCCTCTGGCAATTAAAATAGATATAGCTACAGATTAGATATAGATATAAAATTTTTAGACAAGAATATGTTCACATATATCTTTGAAATATCTGGTTTTTGTTTGTTTGTTTTGCCATAGGAGCCTGTGCTCACTTGAGAGAGACAGATATAGAAAGGGGGAAAGTGAGAAATCATCCCCCAGGAGGCGATGTCACCCTGCATTCTCTTCTTCTCCATTCTCCTCTCAGGATTTTGAGCACGTGGTCATGTCCACCCGGGACGAGGGGTGAGTCTCAAGCCACCGGATCCAGGACTTGAACTACAGTCTGTCCTGCGGGAACCCAACCATCTTAACCACCATGCCAGCTGCTGGCCCCTGAAATCTGCCGTTTAAGGTGACAACACATGTTCAGCATCTCGTGTATGACGTGCATCAGGAGGGTGGGCATTTGTCTAGCTCATCATTGTGTTGCTAACAGCAATACCTACGACTGGGCGATGTATAAAGAAATAGGGGTTTGTTGACTTTACGATTCTGGAGGCTAGACAATCCGACAGCATGGGCCTGGCATGAAGCCAGCCTAGGACACAGCCGGGGAAACACCGTGGTAGAGACACGCCGAGAGCGAGCCAGAACAAGCCGCAGGCAGCTCGCCCTCCTGCGCAGCCGCCAGCTCTCAGGAGAAGCAGAGCTAACTAGGTCCTGCGAGACCCCATTAATCTAACAGCAAGAGCGCTGCTTCACGGTGCAGTCGCTATGTCCCATCGCGGGCTGGTCGCGGCTGTCCTGCCTCTGGAATGATGAATGCTCTAGAAAGAAGTCTCTGTTATGAATGTGCAGGTAATTAAAGAAGATATTTAATGTGAAGACTCAACGTTCATGTGACAGATTAGCTTCCGTGGAGACACTAACTACCCGTCACACCCCGGAGCCGCTGCTGTGCTGCGCTGAGGCACAGAGCCCCCAGGGCCCCCTCCAGGCCAGCAAGGCACATTTCAGTCACAGGAGTTTCCTCTTAAAAATGAGAAACTAGACTTTCATTTGCAATACAAGTCATAACAATAACTTGAATAAATGTGAATACATATTTATGATGAGATAAATGCACTATAATTTTTGAATTACCCATTTAAACCCATTCTATGTCAGAGAAAATGCACAACCAGCATCAAAAAAATCATTAATTCAATGGCTGTTTTTTTAATTAATAATTATTTAACTTTATTAATTATTATTATTTTGTAATTTGCTATAGGGCATGCATGCTCACCAGAGAGAGAGAGAGAGAGAGAAAGGCAAAGTGAGAAAGCAAGCTGCCAGGTCCAGGACTTGAACCATAGTCGGCCATGTGGGAGTCCAGTGCTCCAACCATTATGCCACCTGCTGACCCTTCAATGATTGTCTTAAGAGACAATGCCCCAATGTCTTTCTCCAAATGCCAGTAAAAACTCACAATAGCATGCTTATGTTGAACTCATATAATCATGGTTAGATATGTATATTTATACTGTTGATACTATTTACTTATCACTAATGCATTTAGCTTTTACCATAAGAAATGGGTCGCAGTGGGTCACTAATGTTCAATAATGCACAATTTCGTACTTAAGCAATTTACCTCATCAAGTCAGCGTAATCGAGCACAGAGTGCTGAGATATGACTAAAAGCCACAGAGGAGAAGGTAGGAGGTGGGCAAGATGAAAGGGCCAGAACAGTGTGGAGCCCCAGAGTGACAGAAGGCTCAGCCATGCCTCCTCCCCAGGAAAGTCTGCCCCACCTTCCGTTATGTCCAAACCCTCCAGAAGAGGAGGAACTTCTGGGGAAATGCAACAACTCTGAAATACAAAGTAGAAGAAACTTAAATGCAGCAAAATCAGCTCCCTAAAAAGATGCCTGTATGGTAGGTTAGATTTGCCTTTTCTAACACCCATATTAATGGATGGAAGTCTTTGATGTCTAGCTTCTTCTCTTCAGCGTAATATCTTAAAGAAGAAGTAATGTTTCTTCTCTTATTAATAATATTGGTAACTTGTATCTTACCTTCTAATTCGAATTAGTCTTAGATGGATTAGCATGCATAGAGGTTTTCTAGCCTATTGAGTTTTTTGTTTACCTTTATTATTTTCTTACTTGTGCCTGATTTGGCTTAATTCTGTCTTCCAAGCTTTCTAAGATGGAAGTCCAGGTGGAGGATGTGAACTACTTCTTGTTAGTACAATCATTTAACGCTTTCGACTTTCCTCTTTCCTGCATTAGCTATCTTTCATAGTTTTTTTAAATTAATTTTTTATTCAATTTTATTCATTCATTCATTTATTTTAATTTGACCAGAGAGAGAGAGAGAGGAAAGTGAGAAAGCAAGCCACCAGGTCCAGGACTTGAACCATGGTCAGCCATGTGGGAGTGTCCAGCGCCTTAACCACCACGCCATCTGCCAGTTCCTGTTATCTTTCCTAGTTTTGATCCATGGATTCTTCGTTTTACTTTAGTTCAAAGGGTAACGACCTTTGCTTTCTTATTATGAGTGAAGGTTACATCTTTTTATTGGGTCATCAGGAAAGTCATGACACATTTTTGCAATAGAAAAATGTAGAAAAGTACATCATGACTTTGCCAATGACCTAGTACATTAGTTTACTTTAACCTCTATGCATCTTTATATGTAAAATAGATTGCTTACAAACATGACTCCGACACCTTCTATCTTTTCATTAATGTTTATATATTGCATATTTAGTTAATCAGTGGTTTGATTCGTTTCAAATCTACCTCATTGCTTTTTTTTTCTATTTATCTTGTTGTATGGTTTTATTTTAGATTAAATTGTTAATATTCTATTTTTTGACCACTCTTGGCTAACTAACTACTCAGGTTCACTTCATTTGTTTAGCGGTTGCTCTGCAGTTTACAATATGCATTTTTAACTTATCTCAGTGGGAGGCAGTATTTTAAAGCTCATTTTGCGAACGAAGTAACTGGAGACACAGAAAGCTTTACATACTTTCTTAGGATTGTACAGCTTGTAAGAGGCTAAGATGATGCTGACATGGAAACCAAGAAGTTTCATCTTGGCGGGGTGGTTCACGTGCAGGACAAGAACTCCTGAGCACTGGACAGTGAGAAAACACGTGTGTCCACTGCTTTAATGACTAATGAATGAATTCACGAGGAAAAGACAGAGTCCTAGAGACTGGTATGGGTGAAGAAAAGAAATCATTTAATTACACATTTTTCCATTTATTTCTATGGGCATTGCTGCCCACAGAAACTAGCTGAGACTAACCTAAGATCTATATCCGAATGTGTGTCTGTGTCTACATAAGTCGGTGTGTATGGTATAGTCTTTTTTTTTTTTTATCATTTTAGCTCTTTATAAATTAGAAGCATATTGCTATCATCCTTATAGACTTTAATCAATTTCTTTGATCTTCTATTCTCATGATTAATATTATAAATATTTAATCCCCATAAGTACAATACTGTAATTAGAAAATGAGACTTCATATGCAGAGGCATTTCTGTGGGTTTTTCCCTACTCGAGCAGCCTCAGTGTTCGGCATATTTTTACAATTCTTAAGAATAACATGGAGAAGGACAGCTGCATGAGCGTGGGCGCAGAGGCTGGCCACCCACGGAGAAGACATTTTTAGCACCTCATCTATCTTACGTAGAAAGGGGAGACACGCTGTGGAAAAAATAAAAGCTGGGCAAAGTCTGCATTTTCCTCGGGTCCCTTGCTTCCTGCCCCTTCCACTGTCTTGGCTATATTGCTGATCTTCCTGCATGACTGCCAGGATCTCCAGTCGGACACAACCTGTGCGGCTGTTCATTTACCCTGGAGAAGCGTTTTGCCCACTCCCTGGTCTGCTAAATAAATACCTCGCTTCCTAGTCTAGCATTAAAAAGCTCTCATACTTAATTTCTTCTCCAGACTTCTCTTATCATTCTCTCACATCAGCGTCAAAGTCAATGGAAATCTGATCCTTTATACCGTTTTTGTTGGGTTTTCTTTAAGTCCCAGTCTTTGTTCCAACTTTACTGAAGTATACACAACAAATCAAACATGCATCTACCTAAGGTGTATACTGTGATCTTCTGATGGACAGAGACGTTGCTAAAGGATTATGACAACCAAGCTAATTCACGTATCTATAACCTTGCCACATTTTTTTATTTTGGTGAAAACGAAACTCAAAGTTCCTACCAAATTTCAAGGATATGATCTAGATTTTTTTTAAAAGAGGTTTTTGCCTTAGGGTACTTGAGCTTGCTGGAGAGAGAGATAGAGGGAGAGCCAGAGACAGTGAGAAGGAAAGTGAGAAATCATCTCCCTGGGGGATGGCCATGCCGCAATCCCTTCTCTCCCATTCTCCTCTGAGGATCTTAGACATGCATGCACATGTCCCCGACATGATTTTCAAGCCGCTGGGTCTGGGACTCGAACCATAGTCGGTCATGTGGGAGTCCAGGGATGTAACCACTCTGCCATCTGCTGGCCCCAAGATACAGCATTATTAACTGTAGTGACCATGCTTTACATCATCTCCAGAACTCACCTAGCCTGCGTACTGAACCTTCCTATCTTCCAACACCTTTTCCCTGTGCCCCATCCAGGCCCTGGCAACCACTCTCTGCTCTGTCTTTATGATTTGACTCTGTCAGATTCCAAATGTAAGGCAGATCATGTACTATTAATATCTGGACTATTTCACCTAGCATATTGTCCTCTAGGCCCATTCATAGCTTCACAAATGCCAAATTTCTTTTTTTTTTAAGACCAAATAACATTTTATCTAGCTATTCATAAATCGACACACATTCAGGTTTTTCAGTATCTTAACTCCTGCCAATGACACTGCCTTGAACATGAAATCGCAGATACCTTTGCATCATACTGTTCCCATTGGATTGGATATATACCTAGAAGTGGGACTACTGGATCCTACGGGAGTTCTGTCTTCGGGTTTTTGAGAAACCTCCATATTGTTCTTCATACTGGCTGTGCTAAGTTACATTCTCACCACCAGGGTACCAGGTTCTCTTTTCTCTACATCTTTACTGACTTACTATCTTTCATCTTTTTTAATAGCCATTCTAACAGATATGAGATGATATCACATTGTTGTTTCAATTTGTTATTTCCCTGCTTAATACTGATATTCCAGAGAACCAGCAGGTGGCGTGGTGGTTAAGGCGCTGGACACTCCCACATGGCCAACCACAGTTCGAGTCCTGGACCTGGTGGCTTGCTTTCTCACTTTCCCTCTCTCTCTCTTCTCTCTCTCTCTCTCTCTCTCTCTCTCTGTGTCTCTCTCTACTCAAAATTAAAATAAGTAAATGAATAAATAAAATTAAATAATTCTTAAAAACAAAACAAAACAAAAAATACTGATGTTTCATAGTTCATATTTTAATTTGCAATTTTTATTGCTATTGAGTTATTTGAGTTTCTTATATATTTTGTATATTAACCCCCATCATATATATGGTTTGCGAATATTTCCTCCCATTCTGTTGAGTGTGCCTTTACTCTGATCCTTGCTTCTTTCACTATGTATTGATTTGATGCAATCCCGCATAACTAATTCTGCTTCAATTGCCAGTGTTTCAGTGTCAATATTAAAAACATCATTGCCCAGACCACAGACAAGAAGCTTTTTTCCTATAATTTCTTCTAGCAGTTTTAGTTTCAGTTTCTACATTTAAATCTTTAATACCCTACCCCCTTTTCTTTCTTCTCTATATTTTTTTAAATGATAATTTCTGGCTTGCACATAACTATTGTACTTCTTTATGAAATGCAGTATTTTATTTTTCAGTTTTCCAGAGGGTGTGTGCACTTGCCAGAAAGAAACACAGAGACAGAGGAGGGTGGAAGAGAAGCACTCTCCCCTCAATCCTGCCTCCCCACCAATGAAGCATGGTTACACTAAAATTCCTTCTCTTTCATTTCTACCTCTTGTTTGGGATTTGGGGCACTCACACATACGCACCCAGCATGTTTTTTCAAGTCAGATCCTGGACTCAAATTGCATGGTGGGATTTGGCTGTCTTAACTACTAGGCCCTGGGCAGCCTGATACAGTATTAAAGCATGTATACAGAGTATAGCAATGGAATCAAAGATATAAACATATTCACCGTCTTCTACTCTTAACATCACATTGTGGTGTATACATTTGAAATTCACCTTACAGTTTTTTGGGAAGTATATATTGGGTTGTCAATAACATTTTTCACTCTGCTATGGTATACCAATCCATAACCTATTCTATTTGTTTACATGCATTCTTGTGTCTGTTTATCATTTTCTCCTGATCCCCTAGTGCAACTTCTAGTATGTCCTATAACTCTTTCGACTTTAATGCTATTAAGTCCTGTAGCTTTCACTAAAGAGGACACGCAGTATATGTTCAGCAGGAAGATGTCATATTTGTCTTTCATAGCCTGACTTATTTCACTTAACATTGTATCTTCTAAGTTCTTCCAGTTTTGTATCAACTGACAGGAGGTCACTATGGCTGATAAAATTCTGTTCTGTATATGTGCCACATTTTCTTCATCCATTCACTAGTTCTTGGGCACTTAGGTTGATTCCATGTCTTCACTATTATAACCAATGCTGCAATATACATGGATGTGTATCTTTCTGACAGAGTAATTTCCTGTCCTTTGGGTATGTACCCCAAAGAGGGATTATTAGGTCCAAAAATAATTCTTTGTTTTTAATTGCCAGAGGGTGTGTACCCTGGCCAAAGAGAGAGACGGCGAAATGATGGGGCCATGCAGGCAACACAAGCTGGTAAGGATGCTGCCTTTCATTCTAAGGCAAGGCCTGGACTGGGAAGAAACTGAGGCAAGGCCCAGTTTATGAGCTCTCCCTTGTGTCCTTGAACTGGCCGGTATTCAATTTCTCTGCCATGAGTTTTACTGTTATTACAGTACCCTGTAAGGGTAAAATATCACCCCCAACCATTACAATGAAGCCAATTAGTGACCTTGTAAGAATGTGGTTCCCTAAGACTGACAGGAGGACCAGGAAGCTTAAGACTCCCCCACCTGTCTGTTTTTAAGCCAAAATTAACATATAGATTAAGTTAGTATAAACCAAATTAGCATTAGTAACATATGTAGACTAAGTTAGTTTAAGGCTAGTTTTACATAAATACTTCTTGTTAAAGCTACAGGCCAAAGTTAACTTGTATTAGGCCAAATTAGCACAAGAATTCACTGATTAACAGACAAAGAATTCAGCAAATAAATATAGGGGCCCATGGGTTAATAGAGGAAGGACAGATCTGGCTAACAGGACAGGATAAACAAACCTGAAGGCTCCAGGAGGAAGAGTAACTACCTTAGCTGAAAGTTCTTATCTGGTCCGAGGCAAGCAAGGGATAGCACCTAATTACAAGCAGTTTCTCCCCTGTGTGCTGTTAACTATGAAAAACTGCTAATAAAACACTCTGTGTTGTCTCCTGAGCTACAAGACCCTCTCACCCGAAAAGGCCCTGTCCCGCAATCAAGATTTAAGAAGAAAATGCACCAGACAAATAGACTCCTTCATCCTAAGAACTGTAATTGATTATACCTAATCATACAAGGCAGACATCATGTTTATGATTATTGTTCCTGTGCCTTGAATTCCCTGTTTCGTAGAGTAAGTCTTTTATTTCCCCCTCACCCCTCCTACTCCTGTAAGACACCCCTCAATAAATACGTGTGCTTGAAAGCTGCCAGCGCAGCAGCCTGGAGCTAACTCTGGCTGTGGCCGGCTAAGAACATGCAAAAAGGCATTGAGGTCTTAGTCTAAGTTTTGTTTCTGTTCACCTGCGCCGCCTCCGTCAAGTTGACCCACCCCCGCCGAGGCTAGACCCGAGGCTAGACCCCAGGCTAGACTCCAGCAGCGAAAGAAACAAAGTATCCCTCAGTGAGATGTGGTCATGCTGCAATCCCTTTCCTCCATTCCTACATTTCACTACACATATCTACCCAAATTTTTTTTACAGGTTTTTTCACTATAGGGCACGTGAGCTCGCCAGACAGACAAACAGAGAGAGACAGAGACAGAAAGTGAGAAATCACCCCCCAGGGGGGATGGCCACGCCGCAATCCCTTCTCCTCCATTCTCCTCTCGGGATCTTGGGCACACACGCACATGCGCCCGGCGTGAGTTTTAAGCCACGGGGTCTGGGACGCGAACCGCGGTCGACTATGTGGGAGTCCAGCAACATAGCCATTACGCTAACTGCTGGTCCCCATCCACCCAATTTGTTTTTCAAGCTACTGGAGGTGGGTTCTGGCTCCCAAAGCAAAATGCTTAACCACTGTGCTAAGACCATCCCTCAAAAATAATTCTTTTTTTTAGATTTTTAATTTTTTCAACACTGTTTTTCACAGAATTTGTTCTAATTTGCATCCCCACTTGCAGTGCAGAAGAGTTCCCCATTGCTCCATAGCTTCACCAGCACTTACTATTCTTCATTTTACAGTTTCAGGTTGTACATTTAAGTATTTAAGTCCTTTCCAGTTGACTTGTTTAATATGGTGTGAGATAAGGGTCCAGTTTTATCCTTCCACATGTGGCTATCTAGTTTCCCAATATCATTTATTAAAGAGACTACCCTTTGTTGTGTGTGTTTTGGCAAACTCACCAGAGATCAGTTGAACCAGATACATGGATATATTTATGGGTTCTCTTTGGTTCCACCGGTCTGTATGTTTGTTTTTCTGCCAGTACGGTAGCATTTTAGCTACTACTGTAGCTTTGTAACATATTTTGAAATCAAGATATGTGATGTCTTCAGATTTGTCCTTGCTCAAAATTGCTTTGGCTATTCAGGGTCTTTTTTGGTTCCATATGAATTTCAGAATTTTTTTAAAAAATTTTTGTAGAGAATGCCAGTGAGATTTTGATAGGGATCGCACTGAATATATAGATTGTTTTGGGTAGTATGCACATGTTGACACATTCATTCTTCCAATTTCTAAACCAAATGCCTTTCCATTTATTTATGCAAAGAAGAAAAGCTTTCAGTTTTTCTCCATTGATGATGTTAGCTGTGGAATTTTCATATAATGTTTAACATGTCGAGGTATATTTTGTCTGTTTCTATTTTGTTGAGAGTTTTAATCATTAATGAATGTTGAACTTTGCCAAATTCTTCCTGCTGCTATTAAAATTATCATGACTTTTTTTTCTCTTGTTTTGTTAATGTAGTTTGTCACAATTATAGATTTGCATGTGTTGAGTCATCATCATATCACAGGGTAAGTTACATTTGGCAGTGTATACGCAGCTCTTTTGTGTGCTGTTGAATTTAATTTGACAGTATTTTACTGACGATTTTTATTATTTTCATCAGGGATAATGGCCTGTACTTTCTTTTCTTATAGTGTCTTTGTCTGGCTTTATCATCAAGACAATGGTAGCTTCATAAAATGAATTTCTGAATGTTCCCTCCTCTATTTATGAGAAAGTTTAAGGATTAGTCTGAATTCTTTTTTAAATATTTGTGAGAATTCACCTATAGAGACATCTGGTCTTGGGTTTTTAGTCATTAGGTGGTTTTTGTTTACTGATTTAGTATCCTTATTGGTGATTGATCTGTTCAGGCTTTCTTCTATTCTGATTCAGTTTGGAAGATTATTTCATTTTAGGAATTTGTCCATTTCTTCTACATTTTCTGATTTGTTGGCATGTAGTCATATAACTGTTCACAATAGTCCCTTATACTGCTCTGTATTTCTAAGGTGACCAGTGGGATGTATCCTTTCTCATTTCTGATTTTATTTATTTGATTGTCTCCATTTATTCTCAGCCTACTTAAGGCTTTGTTGATTTTGGTCTTTTTTTTTTTTTTTTAGCCAACTCTTTCTTTTGTTGATCTTTTCCTATTTTTATTTATTTTCTCATTGATTTGTTTCTGCTTCTATCTGTATTGCTTCCTTGCTTCTGCTAATATTGGGTTCTTCTGGTCTTGGTTTTCCTTTTCTGGTTTCTTTAGGCATGTCATTCTTTGTTTATTTAAGATCTTCTTCTTTTTTTTTTATTTATTTATTGTTTTTTGCTATGGGCTGTGTGCACTGTCCAGACACAGAATGAGAAAGAGGGGGATGGCCACGCCACAATCCTTTCTCCTCTCTTCTCCTCTCAAGATTTTCAGCAGAGATGCACACATGTCCGTTATGTCTTTCAAACCACCCGGTCCGTGACTCAAATCACAGTCAGCCATGGGCAGTCCAGCACCTTAACCACCGCACCACTTCTTGTCTCATTTATTCTTTTAATATAAGCACTCATTGCTACAAAATTCCCTCCTTATTGCTCGTTGCTCGTACTGTTAAGCTAAACAATGGTGTGAAAGCATGGTACAACTCACATTCTCCTGGATTCTTCCAACACACTAGCCTTCTGAGATCATAAACACCCTCTGTGATCCAATAAACTCAGTGTTTATTAACTTATTCACTTTTAAAATAAAATCTATTCACTAACTACTTTACAAGAGATTTTAATCCAGCTTAACATAAAATAAACGATGGTTTCATGTATATTATATATACATACGTATATACACATATGCATGTATAAATGGAGGGGCTTCAAAAATTCTATAGAAAAAATGGGATTAAAATAAGTGTTGATTTTGGTGCAAAACATTTTTTTTTCTTTTTTTGGAGAGGTTTTTGCTATAGGGCGCGTGCGCTCGCCAGACAGACAGAGAGAGACAGAGAGATAGAAAGCAGGAAATCACCCCCCAGGGGGGATGGCCACGCCGCAATCCCTTCTCCTCCATTCTCCTCTCGGGATCTTGGGCACGCATGCACACGTGCCCGGCGTGAGTTTAAGCCGCCGGGTCCGGGACTCGAACCGCGGTCGACTACGTGGGAGTCCAGCGACATAGCCATTACGCTAACTGCTGGTCCCAGTGCAAAACATTTTTGAAATCCATGCACAGTTTTTTCTTTTCTTAAGAATGATTTATTATTTAATTTTATTTGTTATTATTATTTATTTTTTAAATTTGATCAGAGAGAGAGAAAGAGAAAGTGAGAAAGCAAGCTGCCAGGTCCAGGACTCGAACCATAGTCAGCCATGTGGGAGCCTTAACCACTATGCCACCTGGCATCTCTATGCATAATTTTTTCATAATATTTTTCTTCTAAGAACGTTCTGAAGGCCCTGTGTATGCATGTATACATGTATGTGTATTCGTTACTCCTTTCCTCTCATGGAATGGGAATATCTACTGTCTGTCCCACCACCGTATTTTAGAAATATGCCATTTGTTTTGATTTCTATGAATCCAGACTCATAACTGGAGTTTAGATTTTTGAGTTAGGGTTGGAACGAGTTAAGACTTGCTAAACTATAGTGTGAAATGAATGTATTTTATATGTGGCAAGAACATGAATTTGGGGGACCAGGGGTAAAAAGCTATGATTTGAATATGGCCCCCTCAAAATCCATATACAAAAATGGGTTGCTATTGTCATGGTCATAGGAAGGGAAGAACAGCCATCTGACTGGGTAAGAGGTGGGTCTGAGCCGTGATGGAGACGAGATAAACCTTCCTGAGGGAATCGTGGTCGCTCTGTGTGAAGAGGAGGAGGGCTAGGGTGGAAACACATGCTGCCGCCCTCTTGCCACGGGATGGTCTGTGCCTCTAAGGACTCTGTAGGGCCTTCCCACTAACAGGGAGACCCTCACCAGCTGTGACTTCCCAAACTGTGAGCTGAACAGACCTTCATATTCTACAAATTACCCAGCCTGTGGTTTCCAGCTATTACCAGCAGAAAAGTAGACTAAAACGAGGGCTATTAAAGTTTTGTTTCTGGGCTCCAACCCCAACCTTGCCCACTCTATGGCACGGAACTTGTCTTCCACCCACCTCAATTCAGCTTGGCCAGCTCACCGCTCTTAGGCTTGGCCACTAGAGGGCAATGGAGGTAGGGTGCAAGGCTGGAGGAGGGGAAGACTGTCCGGCCTGTGGGTTCCTGTGAGTTTCATGTCTGCTGTGACTCCTTTGCGCCGACTTCAGCAAGCGTCTTCACCCTGGCAGCGCCGGTTTTGTTCTGTGACAGCCAGCGGTCGCAATTTTCACAGCATTCACAGCACCAGCTCCGTTGTCCCTCCTGGGAGACACGGCTCCTGCCGGCAGCACCCACCCACTGAGGCTGCGCTTAGCTCCGGGTCCCTCCCCAAACTTTGCCTGTATTTTACAGCCTCACAGGGAGTGGCCGCTTTGTGAAGTTACTTCCAAGATATCTGAAAATTCTCTTCGACTCTTCCAGCTGTTTAGTTAACAGTTTTGTATCTAGTAAACTATTGTTTAGATTAAATTTTCTTGAATCAAATACCTACTGTGGTTTCTGACTCTTGACTAAACAGTGCCAGGTAATTATAGAAAATTTATGAAATGAAAAAAGAGGAAGCTTTCTGGGGAAAAAAAAAAAGAAAGAAAGAAAGCAGACAAACCAAACCATTTGAAAGTGATTTCATCCAGAATAAATTCAGCAAATTGAAACTCCACATTGTCACCTAACTTTAAATCTCTCTGCAGGAAAGTCATTCCTCGGCCACTGATGACTCCAAGTTTTCCAGCATAAATCCAGTCCTGTGACTTTAAAGGTCTAAGCTCAGGGCCACCCTGCAGGCCGGGGTGACTGTGTTAAATGCTCACGGGGCTTCCCCAGAAGCTCTGCTCCAGGCTAGCCGCGGAGTCTGAGTCCAAGGAGTGGGCGAGGAGTGAAGAGGGCAGGCGTCATGGCAACCAGTGATAAACCGAGGGATAGAAGCGCCTCTTCTTGTTGTATTTACAAGACCATGCCTAACACATTCATACTATTTAACTATTGAGTATTAAAAATATAACGTTAGACCCAGCTGGTGCCATCATGGCTCCAGAAACTGGATCTCACCAGGCTGACTGTGCAGTCTGAGCCCTGGACACAAAGGCTTGAAAATCATGCCAGGCGCATTTGCATATGTGCCAAAATCCTACGAGGGGAATGGAGGAAAAGGCATGATGATGTGGTCACAACGCCCTCCCCCAGGAGTGCTGTCTTATTTTCCGTGTGTGTGTGTGTGTGTGTGTGTGTGTGTCTGGCAAGTGCACACACATTTTAAAATAAATTTAAGAAATTAGATCTTTTGGATATTTCATTCAAATCAAAGGGCATTGATTATACTTATTTAATGTTCATTTAGCATAATCATTTCTAAGTCCCTACTATAAGAAAACTCAAAATGCCGCCCATGGCGGCAGCCGCAGTAGGAGGGTATGAAAGGACACGGAGATACAGAGACACTATAGGACGGAGGGGCGATCAGGGCGGGAGGAAGTGTCAGGAAACACTGAACACGGGCGCAATGAGAAGCTACCTGGCGATGACGACGTACGTGGAAATACCTTTGACTGGACTAGCATACGCTGTACTCATGCTGGGAAAAACCATTTTGTTCATTGTAAAGATGAACAACGATGAAATGCAAATTAAAAAATAGAAAAGGAAAAAACTTTCCAAACCAATTCCAAGCTATTTTAAAGATGACTCAACAAATAGGAGTTGGCACATTCATCTCTCAAGATGGAGCCCATTCCCACGTGGAATCCACTTCTCCCTTTATCTGTTGAGGTGGCGTCTATAGTACGCATTGTCATAGATGAATACCTCAGGGACCTTCATGGCATTTATATGACTTCATACACTCTCTATACTTTATATGGCATTTACATGACTTATTATGTGAATACTTTGAAAATCAGTCTTTTTAATCATCCAGGAAACATTAATATTTAAAGGAAATGCAATACACTCTTTTGAAAAGATGATGAATTTTTGACTATGGGCTTTATTAAAAGTTACAGAAAATTATGGCGAGCAGCGCCCACTGAGAACTCATTCACAGTTTTATTACATTTTAACCATTTGCTAAATCTGATTTTGAAAGCTTACTTATTTCTCCCATGAGCAAGATAGACAGACGGGGAGAGACAGAGAGACTGCATAGGAAACTCACTCCCCCTTCTACGCCACCCTTCAGCCGGCCCCAGGCCAGGGCGCGCGCCTGCGCAGTGTAGGCGGGAGGTAGCTGAATGCGATCCTGGAACCTGACCGCACACCGGCCTCTAGAGAGCTGTGTCCTACTGCTCTACCACGTCCAGTCCTCTGATTTTAATAAATAGACAAGTAATTGTAGATCTAGTTAAAGAATCTTTTTCCTTTTTTTGGAGAGATTTTAGCCATAGGGCACGTGCACTCGCCAGACACAGAGACAGAGAGATAGAAAGCGAGAAATCACCCCCCAGGGGGGATGGCCATGCCGCAATCCCTTCTCCTCCATTCTCCTCTCGGGATCTTGGGCACGCACGCACACGCGCCCGGCGTGAGTTTTAAGCCACCCAGTCCGGGTCGCGAACCATGGTCGACTACGTGGGAGTCCAGCCACATAGCCATTATGCTAACTGCTGGTCCCAAGTTAAAGAATCTTGTATATCAATGTATATATCAGCTGTGTTTGCTATGAAAATATTTAGATTAATTAAGATCTTCAGTAATTCAATAAAAAATGGGGGGGGAAACAGTATAGAAAGTAAACATAGATACCAGAGACAGTGTGGGAAGAGAGTGAGAGATGGCAGAGGGTAAGACATAGGGAATCAAAGATGGGGGGGAAGCAAAACATACAGGAAACAAGAAATGGAAAATTATTTGTTGACAATAACACGTATGTTGATGTGCTTGAGACAATATACAGTGTACTCTGGATGGAAAATCCCATTTTGTATGTTGTAATGATGTACAGTGAATGAACGTAAACAAATAAATTTAAATAAAAATAAAAATTAAAGAATCTTGTATATCCCCCCAATCCATTTACAAATTTATTTCCAATGTGATTATGAATGAAAGCTGATTCTGACATTGTCTTCTTCATGTACACTCCTACGCTATTACTTCATATGTATTTATACTATGAATATCTATCATTCTCTTTTTAAGTTTATTTAGCTCTTTCTTCCATAAGTGAGAGAGACCGAGAGATGACGATAGAGGCAGGCACTCCCCACAGGGTGCTCAGGCTCCCTCCAGCTCCCACCAGCCCCAGACCAAGATGGAGCGCCCTGAGCCTGCAGCCTGGACTGCAGATGCAAACCCGAGCCTTCATGGGCGGGTCAGCCCCACAGGGGTCGCCAGTGCCCCACCCACGGGCCCCCCAAGTTTTCTTCAACAAACTGCTGCAATGAACGTTCCCGTGTATTTCTCCTGGTACGTGTGAGTTCAAATCCTCTGGGTTGTAGCTGGAAGTGAGATCCTTGGGTTGAGTGCCACACCAACCCTCAGCCATACTAGATGCCATTACGTGAGTCTGGGACCAGGAGCATCCCTCCCGCAGGGCCTGAGTCCGCTGGCTTCTCCAGTGTCCCACCAGTTCAGACGGACTTCTTTTTAAAATTATTTTTATTTAATTTATTATCATTATTATTTAACTTGTTACAGTCATCAGGGAAAGACAGAGAGAGAGGGAAAGTGAGAAAGCAAGTTGCCAGGTCCAGGACTCAAACCATAGCTGACCATGTGGGAGTCCAGGACCCCACCCACTGCGCCACCTGCTGGCCCCAGACTGACTTCTAACCTTGTGCCTTGGTGGAGACGTAATGACGTCTTACTGTTTTACTTTGCACACTCCTGATTACAAACCTTTCTCAGAAATACACACACAAGGGGACTTCAAAAAGTTGTGTAAAAATGGGGTTCAAGTATAAATTTATTTTTGGTGTGACCATTGTTAAAATCCATGCCTGTTTTTTTAATTTTTTTTTATTTTTTCACATTATTTATTATTATTATTATTATTATTATTATTATTATTATTATTATTTGTATATACTTTCAATCATATTGTTTGGCTTACAATGAGACCATTTTGATATGTGAACATTTCTCCCCAACCCGTTGATCGAAATATCTTCAACAGATAACACCACACCTCCCCATCCCGTCAATGCTCTACCTCTGTATCCCTTCTCCAAATGTCCTTCGTTAGGCCCCACTCCTCCACATACACCTCATCTGACAGTCACACCCATCTCTTGTGTTTGTTCAACTGTTAGTCAGTTTCAGTCACAGAATGCAACCACTGTGGAGAATAATTTGGAGATTCCTCAAAAATCTAAAGATAGATCTGCCATGCCTGCTTTTTTCATAGTATGCATTTTTTTTTCTTTGGTGTACTTTTGTTTGCTATCGGGTGCATCACGTGTTCATCAGAGAGACACAGAAAGTGAGAAAATGAGAAATCACCCCCAAAGGGAGATGGCCATGCCGCAATCCCTTCTCTTCCATTCTCCTGAGATTCTGGATCTGCGCATACCCATCTGCTGTTTTTCAGGTTATGGGGTCCAAGACTCACACCTCACAGCTGGCCATGTGGGATCTGGCCGCTTTCGCTTCCACGTCACCTGCTGGCCCCCATGTACGTTTTCAAAGTCTGTAGTACACATATTTTGTTCTTTGGATCTTTCCCATATACTGCCACACTGACTTAAATACAGGAACTTTATAAATGAGTTTCAGAATCTAGCAGGCCATGTTTTCAGATGCATGTATAGCTTCTGGGTGCCACTAGAACAGTAAGTTTACCTTTTATCAGACACTAATTCATCCTTTCATGGCCAAGTCTCATATTTCTGTAAGTTACCCTTCCGTGCTCCATGTCTGTCAGTGGACACGCCACCGGCCTGCGTTGTGAGCTGCGGCTGTTTAGTCAGGGCAGATGTCTGACTTAGAAACAAACGCCTCGCCCAGCTGGGACAGCTCTGTGTAGCGAGTGGGTTTGTTGGCAAGCCTCCCGTGCTTGTTTCTGGACATGCCAGACAATGTATGTGTACACACGCTCACGTGTGTCCATGAGGGTGTGTGAGTGTGTGTATGTGTGTGAGTGTATATGAGTGTGTGTACTAGTGTGTTAGGAGGTGTGTAAGTGTGTGTGAGTGTGGATGTGTATGTGTATGAGTGTGTTAGTATGTGTGTGAGTGTGGGTGTATGTGGATGAGTGTGTCAGTGTGTTTGTGTGTGTGTGTGTGTGTGTGTGTGTTCTTATGTGGACTTCCGAGGCTACCACTTCAACAATCAGGCCGTATCCATTCTAAGGAGGGCTAAGGAATGATTCATCAGGGGTCACATACATGTAAATGAAAGTCCACTCATAATTCTGAATATTGCTTTTATTCTGGGTAAAGCCATTATGCCAGCTGCTGGTCCCTACTCTGGGTAAAGCATGTTCTGCTACATTAAAGAGTAGTGAATACTAACTGGCCCATCTACAGAACTATTGACAGGGTTTTAACTCATTTTTATAAACCTTAAAATACTAAGAACAGCCTTCCATATTTTACCACATGGGGCAGCACGAAGTCGCTTTTATAATGGCCAAGTGCTGGCTCTGTGGGGCTGCAGGTGAGCCCTCCCAGCCCGGGCCTCCCCTGGAGTCCTGTGGACCCTCCCAGCCGGGGCCTCCCCACGGAGTCCTGTGGACCCTCCCGGCCGGGGCCTCCCCGGGGAGTCCTGTGGACCCTCCCGGCCGGGGCCTCCTCGGTGAGTCCTGTGGTCACTCCCAGCCAGGGCCTCCTCTGGGGTCCTGTGGACCCTCCCAGCCTGGGCCTCCCCTGGAGTCCTGTGGACCCTCCCAGTCGGGGCCTCCCCTGGAGTCCTGTGGACCCTCCCAGCCGGGGCCTCCCCTGGAGTCCTGTGGACCCTCCCAGCCGGGGCCTCCCCGCGGAGTCCTGGGGATGAGGAGTCTCTTTAGTTCTCTCTGAAGCTTGAAAGCAAACATGAAAGTAGATGAAGAGCTCAAGGGAAAATGCCCGTGGAACTGGCCGACAGTGGACTACGTGGACCTCTCTTACCCTGTTCACGTCGGCGTGAGCTCTTACGTGAAATCGCAAGCCTCTTGTGCCAGTCCCACACCATCGGCCAACGACAGAAAACCACGTACTCTCTACTATCTTACACCCTGCACGTTTTATCCTCAGAAACGTTACAGAGCCTCACCTGGATGTCCGGTCCTATTCTAGGTGGTGGACTCGGAGCAGTAAGTAAATCCGAGACCTGTCTCCAAGAATTTTATTAGAACAATAACATGGTAAGTGATCTTATAATGATGTCTATTACGTGATTGTCTCCCGAGTGCCAGAAACTTTACTTAAAATGTTTCTAATTACTGCAATAATCTTAAATGCCTTATTCCCTTATCGCACAAATGAGAAAGCTGAAGCTTATGTAGTCTAGACAATTTTCCAGATGCATATTTTAAAAAGAATTATTTTATTTAACATTATTTATTTATTTATTTTAATTTGATCAGAGAGGGACAGCATGAGAGAGAGAGGAAAGTGAGAAAGCAAGCCACCAGGTCCGGGAGTCAAACTCCCGTTGGCCGTGTGGGAGTCCAGCACCCTTAACCATCATGTCACCTGCTGGCCCTTCAAGATAGACTTTATAACTAAAGCTTACTATATGAAAAGACATTTCATAGTCAAAGGTTTCATAATTAAGCCTTCTTTATATACATATACATATATATGTATATAAATGTATATATATGTATGTATATATATGTATATACACATTTGTATATGTGTGTGTGTATAAAGAGAAATTTCACTTGATTCTTTAACAGGAGTGTTTCCTAGACTAATACCAGAAAGTAGCCCCACTGCCACTGTTAGTTCTGTTAACTGGTACAACCAGAGAAACTGCAAAGCTATGGCTTTTCCACGAGCTCCAAGATCTGCTAAATACCGAGTTGATAGGTGCTCACGATGAAGAGGCGTTGACACTCCAGGGCTTCGTGGAGAGGAGGTGTCTGCACTGAACCCGGACAAACGACTCTCCCAATGCCAGACAAAGACTGAGAAAGACGTCCACGCCAGACAGGCATTTTCTTGTCAGGACCTTGAGCACACATGCACACATGCCCGGCCTGAATTTTAAGCCACTTGGGTCCAGGACTCGAACCGTGGCCTAACACATGGGAGTTCAGCAACGTAACCATTACGCCATCTGTTGGCCCCTCAACTATTTTTTCTAAAACCTCAGGGGACCTGCTTCTCACATTACACAAAAATATAAGTCTTTAGTAGCCCTTGTTTTACATAAAGAGTCGTTCCTCGGCCTTCCAAGGGCTTGCATGCCATCATGCTCGCTCTGAGAAGAGGCCCAGATGCCTTCATTACAACAGTGGAAATGGAGAAGCAATGAGCCCGAGCTAGACACTGAAAATCCCAAGGGGGCGCTAGCCATTTTCCCCTCTTGGCGTCCGCCTAACCTACCAGCCGTACTGACGGACGGCTGCTCCACGCTCGGAAAGATTTAACAGTGATGACTGCTACCCAGCGGCCCAGGGAAGTAGACAGAATGCAGACAGATCTGAGCTCTGAGCTTAGAACAGCGAGATTCTCGGTGTGGCGAAGACGCAATTCAAAGTGCGTTTTGCACATCTTTGCTGCCAGGTCGAGCCCCGGCAGACGTCTGTGGCAGCTCTTTTGGAAGTGAATGATATTCCTTATTAAGAGCTACCTGCAGGGAGCCAATTCAAATAATTGAGACGGATGTCTTAGGCTAGAAATGAACTTCCGCATACTCCTCCAGCAGAACAGAAATATAATTGCTAGGAAAAAAAATCTCTTTGTGGAGCCCATAAAACGGCAGTAAGTCTTTCGTAGAGTTTCTCAACCTTGGCCACTTATTTTATCATAAAAACTCAAATAAAACCAACAGTTAAAAATGACAGGCTTCTTTGCCAAAATCGTCTAAGAGGTTGATGCTTGCTTCCCATCAGGGTAGCCAAACTTAACACCAGTACTGCGAACGGCTTACATCGGTTAAACGCAGAAAATGTCCTCAGCTTGCCTGTGGCGCAGACGGCACCGGCCAGGTCACACGGTCCTTCACGGTGAGCCGAAAGTGTGGGCGGTGCTAGAAAGTTCAGCACCACATGGCTCGTTACAGCATTCATGTAAAATCAGACGAGCTACACAGGAAACGGGAAAACATTTTCCTATTCCAAAGAGCTAGAAAAATGTCTGACCGTTGTCATTTTTTATGACATTTTGTTGACACAAGACAGTTGACCTTGGAACAACAGAAGTTTGAACTGCCCGGCCCACTCATACACATTTTTTTTTTAACTTAATACCAAATATATCACTTTTTCTTTTTTGATTTTGATTTTTTTTTTTTTTTTTTTTTTTTTTTGCCGTAGAGCATGTGTGCTTGCCAGAGAAAGACAGAGAGACAGAGACACAAGGTGAGTGAGAAATCATCCCCCAGGGGGTCGGCCATGCTACAGTCATTTCTCCTCCCTGTCCTCTCAGGATTTGGGACAGGCATGTGCATGCACCCTGTGTGTTTTTAAGTCATTGGGTCTAAGACTTGAACCGTGGAGTTGGCCTGTCAGTCTAGCACCTTAACTACTACACCACCTGCTGGCCCCCAAATTTACTACTTTTTTATTAGGTTGGTACAAAAGCAATTGCAGTTTGGGAGCATGAATTTTAAATCATTGTAACTTGGCGCCAACGCATCCTTACCAATCAAACTAGGAACCATTACAATCAACAATTTTTGCCAGTGAGAAATAAATGTGTTTATTCCTGTAGCATAAACATCCGTGCTTCAGGGTTGGACAAACTCTTAGAAAGCATTTTCTGCACCCTGCTAGTGGTGCAAGCATTTTCCCTGCAAAAAGTTGTCAAGAGGCTTGAAGAAGTGTTACCAGCTGGCGAGCACTTGGTGAGTCTGGGTGAAGCCACAATCCCGTAGCCCAGTTCGGCAGCTTTTGAAGCGTTGGTGGTACCGGGCAGTCTGCGGTTGCCAAGGAGAGCTGGGCTTTTCTGTCAATCACGGCAGGCTGCAGGCATGGCAGTTGTCGGTGCGTCTCGTGGGTTTGCCGAGCAGGTTTCTCAGATGCGATGTTTTGTCGGGATTCAGGAAGCCAGAGGGGATCAGACCCCAGCAGATAGTGACCGTGATGTTTTCTGGTGCAAGCTTGGCTTTGGGAAGTGCTTTGGAGCCTCTCTGCCCAGCCACTGAGCTGGTAATCGCCAGTTGTCACGTAAAATCCACTTTTCGTTGCATGTAGCAATCCAGTCGCGAAGTAGTTCACTGTTGCATAGAAGAAGAGAAGACGATGCTTCAAGGTGATGCTTTTACCTGCGATCAGCTCATGAGACCCCACTGCCCGAGCGTCTCCACCTTCCCACTTTGCTCCGAATGCCAGACCGCCATGGAGTGGACAGTGCTTTGGCGACTTCTCCTGTAGCCCGAAGAGGGTGGGCTTCCATGTCGTTCTGTTGGTGGTCGCTGGTGTCTGCCGGCCGGTCACGACACTCCTCGTCCTCAAGGCGCTCCTCTTGGTGGTGGAACGTGCAGAAGGGCCTCTGCACTGCGTTCACAGCAGTCCCTGGGCCAGGGCGCGTCCACGTGGTGAGTCGTCTGCTGCGTTACCACCCATTTCAAACTCCAGTAAGAAAATCGCCCCAGTTCGCTTTCTGTCTAACATCATTTCCATAGTCTAAGATACACATAAAATAAACAGCAGGTAACAAGTCATCAGCAAAAAATATATATTGAGAAATGCACATTAAAATGATGTATAACAAAGCTACATTTAAGAATGTATCCAATATCAAATGGCAAATTTCAACAACATGAAACCACAATTACTTTTGCACCAATATAATAAAATAGGAGATTTTCCCCAAAAGTGAATAAACAATAAGCCCAGTGTTCATGTATTTTCTTTTTTTTTTTTTTTTTTACAGGTTTTTGCTATAGGGCGCGTGTGCTCACTAGAAAGACAGAGAGAGAGAGAGAGACAGAAAGCGAGAAATCACCCCCCAGGGGGCATGGCCACGCCACAATCCCTTCTCCTCCATTCTCCTCTCAGGATCTTGGGCACGCATGCACATGCACCCGGCGTGAGTTTAAGCCACCGGATCCGGGACTTGAACTGCGGTAGACTACATGGAAGTCCAGCGACATGGCCATTACGCCAACTGCTGGTTCTAGTTTCATATACTTTCAAACTGCAGGGTTATCTCTCAGGCGAAGCTAGCTCCCAGGGATCAGTGATGGTCTGTAGGTTGAGGGCTCCTCTGTGCCGGGTCCTCCCTACCCCTTTCTTGAGTTTCAGGGATGAATCTACGGGCTGCACTGTAGCAGAGGTGCCCGGCCTCGACTCCACTCTGTGTCTGTGGTCCTGGGTGGGCAGAATGCCTGGCCCCGTGCTCTTGACACCTCCTGAGGCTCCCGTCCTCGCTGCTGTGGCCCCACATGGGGTTTGACTGCTCCTGGGACTCTCAAAGGGAACGGGTCCTTATATCTTGTTCTCTTGTGGTGGAGATACTGCAGAAGCGGGCCTCTGATGTGGGTCGGGGGTTCGGTCTTCACCCGTGTCTGGCGATGACTGGTCAGTGGTCAGCGACTACAGCAGGGTGGGGTTGGACCTCTGGATTTGTTCTGCACCCTGAGGTCCAGGAGCGGCTCCCGCAGGCCCTGAGCTGGATCTGGGAGCTACTTGAGCAGCCTCGAGGCCCGCACTGTGGCGGGAGACCGGGGTAGGCTCAGGGCTGGAGCGGGCGCTCGCTCGCTCTCTCTCTCTCTCTCTCTCTCTCGCTCTCTCTCTCGCTCTCTCTCTCTCTCACCTATTCCAGCCGTGGGTGATCAGCTCCCCACTCCCTACCAGAATTTTTTTCCATAAATACATAGAAAAATTGGGGAGAGAAGTGGCAATTTGAGAAATTTTCTTTCTCTCGTTACCATTTCACGTGTAACTTCTACTGTGCTCTGAACCGTGTAAGACAATACTGCGTGGGTACGACCACACGGTTCTTGTGAATGGATGATGTAAACTTACGGCATCAATGAAGACACTGCAGGGCAGGAAATGCAGTCTGTCTTCCTCACGGTTTCCTTAAGATTCCTTCTTTTCTAGCTTACTTTATTGACTGGCAAACAGGAGGCTGTTAGTAGTTAGGTGTTTTTAAGAATGAAATGTTATGGCACCAGCAGATGGCATAATGGTTACATGGCTGGACTCCCACATGGCTGACTGTGGTTTGAGTCCCAGACCTAGTGGCCTGAAACTCACCCAGGCCTGTGTATGTGTGTGACCAAAATCCCAAGAGGAGAATGAAGGAGAAGGGACTATGGCATGGCCATCGCCCCTGGGGGGTGGGGTTAACTTCTCATTGCCTGTCTGTCTCTCTGGTAAGTACACATGCCCATAGCAAAAATCTCTCTTAAGAAAAAGAAAGAATTAAATGTTATGCATGGGCCCAGTCTCAGTGGTGCACACACAGCACCGCCATTTGACTTGGGAGGCTGGAAGCCACAGGATTTGCTTCCCAGGCCAACCTGAACACACGGGCTCTACTGGCCGGGGACTGCAGTCCTAGCTAACTGGGCCGGAGCAGGACGATGCAACACGTGAGCCCCTGTCGGAAACCCGCCTCTGCTTCTGTTTCTCCCTCTCTGTCTCATAAAGGAAAAAAATTATTCCCAGATTTTCAAATACACGTGGGTCAGCAGCCCTAGCCCTGCGCTGCTCAGTGGTCAACTATACTTCAGTTTGATGAAAAACATCTTGAGGAACCAGCAGTTGGCGTAATGGCTCTGTCACTGAACTCCCATGTAGTTGACCGTGGTTCGAGTCCCGGACCCAGTGGCTTAAACTCACGCCAGGTGCGTGTGCGTGCGTGCCCAAGATCCCTAGAGGAGAGTGGAGAAGAAGGGATTGCGGCATGGCCATCCCCCCGGGGGGTGCTTTCTTGCTTTCTGTCTCTCTGTCTCTGTCTGTCTTTCTGGCGAGCGCACACGCCCTATAGCAAAAACCTCTAAAAAATAAAAAAATCTTGATATGGTAGACGAAGGCTTCTCCAGCTCTCTATGTTCTATAAAAATTGTGACCTTGCTTTCTTTTCAAAACATACACAATAACTATACAAAAAAATACTTAAGTTGATTTGTTAACAGGGATATTTTCTGGAACTTAACATCAAAAGTAAAAATCAAGTACATTATCCATAATTTAAAGATAAGTTTATTATAGCTTCAAAAATCAGTATGTTTATGAGTTTGCCTTTTTTTTTTCACTTTTGTCAAGATCTTATTTATGTACACTGACTTAACACAAGATTTAAAGAATTTAAAGCATTCAGACACTCTGACGATATAGAATCGGTAAAAAATACAAAAAAAAGATTAAAGTTAGTGTCAAATGTGTAAAACATTAGAGGTTAATTGTTATTTTTGTTTGTGAGGACCAAGACAGGAAATAGTCAAAAAGTTAGAGAACATTCACCTGAAGGAGTCGGTTTGAGAAATAAGACGGCTTCGATTTGGGGTGTTTTAGCTATCAGTGTAAATGGATTTTTATAATTAGAAATTCGTACCTCCAACGTCTGAGAACCACGAAGGAGTGAGACATTTGGCTCAGAGCCATCTTCAGAAAGGCGTAGCTAAGATCATTAAATTAGTTGTGATTTCTCTGTTTTTAAAGTTTATTTATTTCTTCTGAAAGAGAGGCTATCTTTTCTTTCCTTTTTTCTTTCTTTCTTTCTTTCTTCCTTTTCTTTTTCTTTTTTTTTTTTTTGGAGAGGTTTTTGCTATGGTGCGCTCACCAGAAAGACAGAGAGAGACAGAGAGACAGAAAGTGAGAAATCACCCCCCAGGGGGGATGGCCATGCTGCAATCCCTTCTCCTCCATTCTCCTCTCGGGATCTTGGGCACGCACGCACACGCACCCAGCATGAGTTTAAGCCACCGGGTCCGGGACGCAAACCGCTGTCGACTACATGGGAGTCCAGCGACATAGCCATTACGCTAACTGCTGGTCCCAAGGAAGGCTTTCCCAACATGGTCTTTCCAAGGCAGCCTAGATCACAGGCACGATTGTGCATCCCCGGGGTGCACTGGGGAGCCCAGGGCCACGAGCCGGGACCTCCCCACGTGACCCCGCATTATCACCGCCTTACCCTTGGCCCAACTTGTGATTCTTATAGTCACGGAGCAGGTAAAGAACGTCAGAGAACAGGAGCTTTAATGTTGGACTCACCCACAGCTAGGGCGCTCAAGGAAGGAGAGGGTGAAAGCCGACCAAGGAGTGGAGAAGCTCTGTAAGAGGGAAGGGACAGGGGGCGTGGACAGAGATGGCAAGCCCGAAGCTGGAGTTTGCGGGCATGTGACCTGTGCAATCACCCAGGGCCCAGCACTTCGACTGTCACCACGTCTGCTTTCATTCTTGTTGTGTGTTCTCTTAAGAATTTTTGAGTAAGGGGCTCTGCCTTTTCATTTTGCACCAGGCCTTGCAAATTATGTAGCTAGTACTGGTTTCCAAAATTTAAATTGCAGTCAGTATGGAGGTGCACTAATAAATGTCTCCCGAGATTCACATTAAAATGCCCAGGACTTTATGAAAACAGACGCAAAACTGGCCATGATGCTACACACTAATAAAGAAGAAAAGTTCCATGCCAAAACTCTGGGCAGGAATTCAATGATCTGCCCCCTTGATGAAGATGAATAAAAAGTGCATGCTTGGGCAACGCACCTAATCTTGCATGCCCAGAGTAAGGTCAGGCAGATGGCCGTAAAATATCGAGGTGGAGATGAGGATGAACACATCGAGTCATTGACACTTGTAGTGCCTAACATTGGTTTGTAGGGACTGCTAAGACCGGAGAGAGAAAGGCCTTTTCCCCCTAAATATTTAGGAACTGTCTTTGAAATGAACTAAAGCCAGAGTCTAACACCTTCTGAGCCCATCGGTTCTTCTCCATCTCCGGCATTCAGAGAATATGCTGAGAATGGCCTATGCAGGGAGTTAGGTGGAAGAGGTGTAGACATCTCTCTTGGCATGCCTTGGGATACTTAGCTGCTTAAAGACACCACCATACAGAGGGAGATTAAAGTAGCTGACTTGGAACTACTGTGCTGTCGGTGGGAGGGGGTGAAGTATTTCATGGCCAAAGAAGAACTACGGATTACAGGTGCATCTCTAGGTCAGCTAGACAGCCAGACAAGGGGAAGGCACCCAGGCTTGTCAGGCATCACCACTGCCTAACCTGCCGACACAAGCGCTTACCTCTGGCTTCGAGACCACAGGACAGTGGGCCCTACTCGACTACGAGAGCTGTGTGCATCCTGTCACTCAGAAACAGCAACTGTAGGGCCAGCTCCTCATTTAGTCTCCGAGTCGTGCTCTGCTCACTGACAAGATGTTTCATTAATCTGAAATCTGCCACAACCAGAGTAATGATACTAATTAAGGACCCGAGCATTGGCTGCGGAGGAGAAAACAAATGTTTCCCTTTCGTGACGGCTCTTCTCTCCACGCAGGTAAAAGATCTCATCCTTTAAAGCTGTCTTGACTCTACCTATTTTGCAAGTTTATTTGGACCAATTCTCCTGGACTTATTTCTCTCTTCTCTGCGTTCTCATTGTTGATGATGGCATGTATCATTTAACACATAATCGTATGTTTTCTTCCCTTTAACACGTGACTGCATAGTCATAGTTACGTGTTTCCCTTCATCCCACACAGGATCATGTATTCAAAATCAAACGTGCTCTTTCTTCCCTGAGGCATTCAGCTAAAGATGGTGGATGGAGATGCACATTTCGTACACCCTCCCCATTCAAGCCACCGACTCCATGCCACGTTTAGTAGAGAGGCAGACGTAAAAACTATTGCAATTGGGAGGAAAAATGAAAAGGACTTTAAAATGAAAAAGATAAAAGAAAGATAGTTTAGATTTAAAAGACCTATTTAACTTTGAGTAAATAGGGAGTTTTTTGTTCTTTTTTTAAAGAGATTTTTGGGGACAGCAGATGGCATAATGGTTACATTGCTGGACTCCCACGTAGTCGACTGAAGTTTGAGTCCCAGACCCGGCAGCTTAAAACTCATGCTAAGTGCATGTGTGTGCGAGCCCAAAATTTCAAGAGGAGAATGGAGGAGAAGGGATTGCAGCATGGCCATGCCCTCTGAGGGATGATTTCTCTGGAAAAGCAAGAAAGAAAAGAAAGAAAGAAGAAAGAAAGAAAAGAAAGAAAGAAGAAAGAAAGAAAGGAAGAAAGAAAGAAAGAAAGACAGGAAGGAAGGAAGGAAGGAAGGAAGGAAGGAAGGAAGGAAGGAAGGAAGGAAGAGAGAGAGAGGAAGGAAGGAAGGAAGGAAGGAAGGAAGGAAGGAAGGAAGGAAGGAAGGAAGGGGGAGAGAGAGAGAGAGAGAGAGAGAGAGAGAGAGAGAGAGAGAGAGAGAGAGAAAGAAAGAAAGAAAGAAAGAAAGAAAGAAAGAAAGAAAGAAAGAAAGAAAGAAAGGGAAAGAAAGATTTTGCTATAGGGCATGTGTGCTCACTGGAGAGAGATAGGGAGATAGAAAGTGGGAAATCACTCCCCACCACCACCCCCCATGGTCATGTGCAATACCTTCTCCTCCATTCACCTCTTAGGATTTGGGGCGTGCACACACAATATCCAGAGTGAGTCTCAGGTCTCTGGGTCCGGGACTCAAACTGTAGTTAGCCATGTGGAAGTCTAGCAACGTAACCAGTATGCCATCTGCTGGTCCTAATGTTTTTATAATTATACATATTTATAATTTCTAGGGCAAGACACAATCAGATTTCTTAATAAAATGTCATCACATCTCACAAATATGAATATAAACTGCATATGGCAGGGATCATTTGACTTCACCAGTGCATCCCTAATGCCTGTTACAATGTTTGGCACAAGACAGGTGCTCAGTAAAATTGGTTGAAGAGATAACTTATGGATACCGGGTACCCACCCTGGACAAGGGGAGGGACTGACGGGCACTGGGCTCCTGCTCTGCGTTCTCCTTTCCGTCCTCAGGCTTATGAGTGTGTTGTTTGTTGTTTATTGTTGTTTTAGCAAGTGAAGAAATTGAAGCTCCAAAAGTTTAAATCAATAACTAACCCCAAAATTTCAAGAGGTATTCAGTCATGACCCTGGTTATCAAACCAAGACCTAACTGGCTCCCTCCTAAGGTCTCAGACAGGCCTAAGTACTTTTTACTATATATAGTAACGGAATAGTAGCATATGCCTTGTTACTGTGGATGGAAGCAAGAAATATGCCACCTCCAATACGCTGAGAGATTGAAATCAGACATCAGAAGACTCCCTGTGGCACCGGATCGCACTGGCTGTCTCATAAGGACGGAGCTGGCGGGACACTGCAAGGCAGACTATGCACCAGTTTCAAGCTTAAGAGTCTCCTGCCTCTGCTCTTAACATGGCTTTAGAAAAGGTTCATCTGAATTTGAAATCAGTTCTGATCAATACCTGTAAAAGCAGTTTTCGAGTCTTCTTCGGTTTTCCTAACTGTTGCATTTTTTGCTGGATACAGATACCACTTTGGACTTTCCTACTCAGGTGGTTAATAATGGCAGGTACTGTGTGCAGTCACCAAACTGTCTTTTGCTGTCAACTGTATACATACATGGAAGTAACAGGGCTATAAAGCGACACGCCCGCACGGAGCTAACCTTCACCTCGGAGCGCCTCTCTAAGATGCCTGCAGACATACCATCTTTTGAAGAAGAACTGAAAAGTAATGCATCATATTTTTCAAACCACTGTGAGAGGTTCTATAAGTAGATCCATTCATTTTTGTTATCATAGGCATAGAAAGAAAAATCTTGCCTCATCTTAAACTGTCTTTTTATTGTAAACCGTATTCGCAATTCGAATCTGAATTCACTCGTTCATAGTGAAATGCACCCAGCTTTTTCAGAAAAATGTAAGTTGAAAAGTTCCTGGCACGTGTCGGCAGATGGACAAGTACTTGTCTAATGAACTGAAGCACACAGACTTTCACATGGTGGAGACTGATCGCCTACATGACGACGAATGTCGCCTCGTCTTTCAGATGCCACCGATGGAATTTACCATGTTTAACAAGCCATCACATTTTCAGTATCAAAGATAGGATTTTCGAAACTTTGCTTTCATCAATATATTGAAATTCTTTAACTGAGTGAAAATTGAATCCCACATTATTTACTACAAGTAAAAATGTTTCACACTTATCAAACAGATTCCCTTCAATGCCTTTTGGAACAAAATATGTATATGGTTTATTACAACTAACTACAATAAACTTTTTGTCTAGTGGGTTTTCTTGTTTGTTGGTTTTGCTTTTTTGTTTTTTTGTTTTTTGGGTTTTTTTTTTGTTTACTACAGGGCATGTGCACTTACCAGAAAGAGACAAAGAAACAGAAGAAAAGTGAGAAATCACCCCCCGGGGTGGATGGCCATGCCACAATTCCTTCTCCATTCTCCTCCCGGGATATCGGGCATGCACTCACACTTGCCCAACATAATTTTCAATACACTGGATCCAAGACTTGAACCATGGTTGCCATGGGGGAATCCAAGGCTTAACCACCATACCACCTCCTGGCCCCTAAATTTGTTTAATTAATGTATCTTATTTTATTAAGCAAAAATTTGACAAACAATGTATTTCTGGATAAACTATAGTTCTATTCAAAATTATAAACTTATGGCTTATGCACCTTTCTAATTATGCTAAATTCAATGAACAAAAAGAAAATGAAGTTATTGCCACATACAGAAGAGAGCTTTATTTAGTGATGAGTAAGTAAGGTTAGCAGTGCCTTCTGGGAGCTGGAAACAGTTCAAACAAATTATTTAAAGGAGACTCCAAAGAGAAACCCAGAGACGGAAGATGAATGCATGGTCTCGGTGAATATTTCTACTAGCAGATCTGGCCCAGTACCTTTTTTTTATTATTAATTAATTTATGTATTTATTTATTTTTATATACATTCCATGACATTGTTTAGCTTATGAAGTGAACATTTCAATATGTGAACATTTCTCCCCAGTCCAGTTGATCAAAATATCTTCAACAGATAACACCACACCTCCCCATCCCGTCAATGCTCTGCCTCTGTATCCCTCCTCCAAATGTCTTTCTCCAGGCCCCTCTCCTCCACACACATCACACCTGACATTCACACCCATCTCGTGTGTTTGTTTATCTTTTAGTCAATCAGTTTTGGTCATAGAGTGCAGATACTCGGTATATATTAAGTGGGGACATACAGTGTCTCTCCGTCATAGCCTGGCTTGCTCCACTCAGCAGTAAATCTTCCATATTTTTCCACTTTCTGTCAAAAGCCAGGGCCCAGTACCTTTAAACAGGGAATCAGAACAACCTTGTCCTTTTCTTAATAGTAGTCCAACACTATTAACCTCACCCTAGTGACCCCTAGGTTCCTCTCTCTTCCCGAAGTAATAATTTAGCTCATTTTACAGTTTGGTGATTTTCCTGATTACAACCTCTTTCTTGACTCGGATTCAGCACCTAATCCAGGACTGCTGGCCAGCACCTCTGATTTCCGGCTTCCTCTTCCACTACGATGCTAACCCTCTCATCGCGTTGCTTCTGAGTGCCCTGTTCCAACGCACAGGGCCATGCACACGGGTACCAGCTCTGAGGACCACAGCTACAGTGGGTTCGCCAAGCAAATAAGGACTTAGAAATATACAACCAAAGCCCTGGTTTAATTCTTGGGATTAAAAGAGAGAGTTTCTTAAAGATCAGCACTAAATGACTCCAGAAAATTCCCAGCCCCACCATCATCCTCTGTATGTAGCTAACACCCAAAGTGCTTCACAGCTACCATTCTCTGGGCTTTCCTGACCTTCGGTGCAATGCCTGACAGATACGTTCTGTAAGTCCTCTTCTGGCCTCTACAGCTCCAAATGCCCAAAACTTATGCGTCATATTTCCCCATCTTCCACCCAACCCTTTGCATGATCTCCTATAAGCCTCTCTTGCAGTCTTTATTTTTAAAGTTTGTTTATTTTATGCATAATAGACAATGCATGAGTCGTCATGAGGGAGAGAAGAAGTTTCTCTTTGGAGTCTCCTTTAAATAATTTGTTTTAACTGTTTCCAACTCTCAGAAGGCACTGCTAGCCTTACTTACTCATCACTTATCAGGGTCCCATCACATGGACAGACCCTTTTCCTGGCCCTCCAGCTCACCAGAACATTGGGTGCCAGCATGGCTGATGTGTATCCAAGCTGACCTGGGGACCCAAACCCCCAGCTGACACATGGCTTCCATCGCTGCAGGCACGTTGCAACCATATCTCCATGTATTGCATGTCACCATTTCTTCCAAACCAACCTGCCTCCAACCCCTGCGTCATCAAGCCTTTCCCTCCCCCTGCCATTCTGCATGAAGTTTAAATACCTTTGTAGATTCCAGGTAAAATCAAACGATGTGTATATATACACGTAAAGGGCATAGATTTCATCAAGTTCTCAGATTCGAATCAATCATCAAACCCTATGTAAATCTGACAAATGCAGAGTGTCAACGTTAAGAGGAGCTTGAATGATCACCTAAGTTACCCATCTCCGTATAATTCGTCCTGCTCTGTCCTTTCCCATTGATTTACTATCAAGCTAATACTGTCTATTCCAAATAGCCTTCAAACCATATTCGTGTTAATCATCTCAAAATAAATATAGCACTTTGCTGAGAGAGATCGCTGATATCGTATAACCTACCAAACATATCATGTTTGCAGTGTTTTAATGTTTTCAAATAATGCTCACATTGTTTTAGAGAGATTTTTGCTGTCAGGCACATGTACTCACCAGAGAGACAGAGACAGATAAAGAGACAGAACACAAGAAATCACCTCCCAGAGGGCTGGCCACACTGCAATCCCTTCTCCGTTTTCCTTTCAGGATTTGGGGCACACACACGTACACACACCTGGCAGGAGCTTCAAGCCACTGGGCCAGACTTGAACCATAGTCAACCATGTGGGAGTCCAGTACCTTAACTACTATGCCACTTGCTGGTCCCACATAGTATTTTATTTTAATCCTCACGATTATCTTGTTACTCAAAGCAATTCAAGGGACCAGCAGTTAGCGTAATGGCTATGTTGCTGGACTCCCATGTAGTCGATCGTGGTTCGAGTCCTGGACCCGGTGTCTTAAAAAACTCACGCCGGGCACGTGTGCATGCGTGCCCAAGATCCCGAGAGGAGAATGGAAGAGAAGGGATTGTGGCGTGGCCATCCCCCCTTGGGGGGTGATTTCTCACTTTCTGTCTCTCTGTCTCTCTGTCTTTCTGGCGAGCGCAAGTGCCCTATGGCAAAAACCTTTCAAAAAAAAAAAAAAAAAAAAAGCAATTCAAAGTTATGAGTAGTCTTTTGCTCCTTTGCTCCTTACAGCTCAGGAAACCATGACCTACAAAAGTCCACCAAGCTTTTATCCAGCAGCTGAGTCTGTCTCTCCAGACAACAGGTAAGGCAGATCATTTGATCTCTGGGAAATGATGTTTTATTTTCCCCAGGATCTTTCGTAGTATCCTTGCTATGAGGGTTTCATCCATTTTGTCAGAAACTGGTCAGAAAGGAACACTGAAATAACGGCGGTGATGCAGGTAAGCAGTGGTTTACTATGTGGTTTAATGAGAACAGATACTAATGACACCCCTCCTGAAAGCTGAAAGCCACCATCCGATCGCTGCCACGCATCACCTTGAGGAACTCGATGGCAGTATGGCCGAAGAGCATACTGTGTTAGAGCTCGATTCGCTGGAGATGCCCTTAGCTTTCTCTTCAGGATTAAAAATGATGAATATAGATGAACTTCTGAAATTTGCAGTAGAAATGTATGCTTTTTTATTAAAGAAATAATGAAATGTTAGATAGAAATGTGCTATTTATATCAAAACGAGTCTTACAAGAGTTAGATTTGCCTGATGCCGTTAGACCCATGTGAATGCAAAACCATGAAGCTCCTATAGAAGAAGGTTTACCAAAGTGTCCACGATTGATCCTTCCTCGTTCCTTTCATGGGCTCACTTATTATTCAAATAGTGGGAAATAAGCCCAGATACATTATTCAGATGACTACTGAGATACAAGCTAAATGTATTCTTTAAGAAATTCAATGGCCTCCTCAACCTTTTGCAGAATTAATTTTCAAGTGTCTGTGAAATTCATTTGAGAGGATTCTGATTGTCAGCGGTAGCAGGGCAAGTTCATAGAAGATGAATAACATGTCATGAATATAAAATTACGGAACTGTGCATGTGAAGTGGATTCGAAGTTGATTCATTTAAATTGGAAAGGAAAAGAGATCTGGGTTATTGTAAACACAATTACTGGTTTCTGGGGAATGAAAAATAGCAATAAATCCAAAATATTATTGACCAAAAAAAAAAAAAAACCCTCAACCTTTAGCATCTTCTATTAATTTTTTTCTAGGTTCCTTGGTCATTCTTGAAGATAAAGCAACACTATCTAAAAGTTACCTTCTTGTGAAATTTGGGCTCTTTAAGTTTTCCAAGTTTAAGTTTTAAGAAAAATCTATCATTTGAGATTGTTGATAGCTATTTTTTTCTTCAAATTTCTTTCCTCCCACAGAAATACTAGTTAACTCTCATAGATCACTATGTGCAAACACTGTTCCAGGACTTAGCATGTGTTTACAGTCTCATGTAATTGCTATGACAACCCTGAAAGGTTGTTGCAGGGATTAAACCAACATGGCTCCACTTTAGAGATGGATAAACAGAGACGCAGAGAGGTGGAGGAACTTGACCAGAGTCCAACAGCTAGAAAGTAATACAGTACAGAAGTCACAGTGGTTATGCTGATAACAATGATATTGAATAAATTTATTTTGCAAATTCTGATGAGTGAAAGAAATATTTAAAAAATCTCCATCAGACAGGCAGAGTGGAATTTTCCCAAGGAAGGTGAGCAGGTTGGTGAGCAGCTGGGGAAGGCATCAAGCAGAGGCTGGATTTCAACCCATCGGAAAAGTTACAGTAGGAGTCCAAAGACTCCGTCCAATCGTAGGAACTAGAATTCTAATTACATCACTAAATGGCAATGATGGTGCAACTACATGAGGAAGTCATCAGAGGGACCAGCAGTTAGCGTAATGGCTATGTCTCTGGACTCCCATGTAGTCGACTACGGTTCGAGTCCCAGACCCAGTGGCTTAAACTCATGCCAGGCGCATGTGCATGTTTGCCCAAGATCCTGAGAGGAGAATGGAGGAGAAGGGATTGTGGCATGGCCATCTCCCCTGGAGGGTGATTTCTCACTTTCTGTCTCTCTGTCTCTCTCTGACTCTGGCGAGCACATGCGCCCTATAGCAAAAATCTCTCTCTCAAAAAAAAAAAAAAAAAAAAAGAAGTCATTAGAAACAAAATAAATAGGAAATCAGCTATCCTTCTTTTTTTGTTGTGCTTTTTTTTTAAAAAAAAAAAAAAAAAAAAGGTTTTGCCATAGGGTATGTGCATTCACTGGAGAGAGACAGTGAGAGGGAAAGTGAGAAATCACCCCCCAGAGGGGATGGCCACTCTGCAATCCTTTCTCTTCCATTCTCCTCTTAGGATTTTGGCCACACAGCACATGGGCCCAGCGTGATGTTCAAGCCACCGGGTCATGAACTCGAACCACTACGCCACCTGCTGGCCCCATCTGCATTTCTTCTGAACTGACATACGTGGGCCAAATTTTGTGAAGTCCATTCAGTATCTGCCTATAGAAACTTTAAATCCTTCTGATGCTCTTTAACTGGGAAATGACAGTGTTTCGGGGGGTGTGACTGCATTTGTTTTCTTGTCCGAAAGGAAGCTCTCTTCCAATAGTACCCCAGTCGAAAGGTCTTCTACTAAAGATGTGCTAGAGATGGAAGACAGAGCACAGAGCGCTGCCCAGAAAAGGTTGTTCAGAACAGGGCTAGACAGGGAAGGGGAAAGCACACGAAGAAGGTATTCCCACCTCTGGGTGAGACACGAAATGGTCACAAACACTTTTGTAGGATTTATTATAGGACAGTCAGGCCTGCTCATCATCAGTTGGCAAAGACTAGATGGTAAACAACCGCACAAAACTATGGAGTCTTCCTAGCAATGTGAGTCAGAGAGAGAGGGAGAATTGCAAAGTGAATGTAGACCAGTAAGGTCAGTATGACAGAGGAGTTGGTGTGGTTCGCAGAAATGGAAGAAAATTCGACTGAATCCAAAATGAAATAATGTCCTGCAAGATCTGCCTAGTCCTCATGGGAAATATTTGAAACCCATTACTACACGCTCCTGTACACTATCTGTAAAATAGTGCAAAAGCTCAAAAAAAAATCACTTACCAATGTATAACAGAAAAAAAATCAGCTAATTAGCTAATCTATAAAATGACAAATTTTCATGAATCAGGATGAGTGCTGAAGTCACAAGGAAAGCAAGTAACCTAAAATTTAAGATAAATCGGCACTGGGTGAGGAGGTGGAGTGCTGGTTGAGGTGCTGGACTCCCACAAAGCTGACAATGGTTCGAGTCCCAGGCCTGGGAGCTTGAACATCATGCCAGGCACATGTACATGTGTACAAAATCCCAAGAGGAGAGTGGAGGAGAAGGGATTGTGGCATGGCCTCTACCCTGGCCATGGCCCTCTCTCTGGAGAGTGCACATGCCCTACGGCAATAAACTAAAAAGAAAATAAATAGGTATTTCCAAGAAGAGGCAGGATTCAAACACTTGCTTATCTGTAGCAGATGCTGGATTTCATAAAACCAGGTTTTTAAAAACAAGCAAACATCAACTAAAATGTTTGATAAACTGCTGAAGACTGGATACAGACGTAAGAATATAGATGAAAACTCTGGGAAAAGTTGCTCTAAGTTGCTGCATCTTCTCTACAGCTTTTATGAGGAAAATGGGGGGGGGGGGGGCTGCTGAGCAAGAGAATCGGGAAAGCCTGCTCCACTGTGTAAGCCTAGGTGAGGGAACAAGGACACGAAACATCCCTCAGGTACGTAGTACCTGTAAACACTTTTGAATAAAAGTCATAAACTTCAGGCGAAGGAAAGCAACACCTGGCATAGCCAGGACACAGGAGAAGAGCAGGTGGCAGGAGAAAAAACAGCAGAAAATCCCCTTTGCTACTGGGGAAGGAGCAGGATGACATCATGAGTGAGACCAGGAGAGGTCCCTGGTAGCTAGAGGAGGAGGAGAACGGAGAAAGTCTCTTCTTCAGAAACTAGAGATGAGCACTGGCTCAAAGAATCTGCATCTGGACAACAGAGAACACCTTCGTGCCCACCACTGGTCTCATGAGTATGATCCTCTACTACTGGGCATCCATCAATGGTCTACTACCGAGAACCTGTCAACAGTCTACTATTGAGGATCCAATGACGGTCTACTGCCGGGGATCTGAGGACGGTCTACTGCCGGGGATCAGAAGATGGTCTACTGCCAGGGATCTGTCGACGGTCTACTGCCGAGGATCTGTTGATGGTCTACTGCTGAGGATCCGACGAGGGCCTACCGCTGAGGATCCGATGACGGTCTACCGCTGAGGATCCGTCGACGGTCTACCGCTGAGGATCTGTCGACGGTCTACCTCTGAGGATCTGTTGATAGTCTACTGCTGAGGATCAGTCTAAGGTCTACTACTGAGGATCTGTCAACGGTCTACTACTGAGGATCCGACAATGTTCTACTACTGAGGATCAATCGACGGTCTACTACTGAGGATCAGTCGACGGTCTACTACTTAGGATCAGTCAATGGTCTACTACTGAGGATCCAACAATGGTCTACTACTGAGGATCCGACAATGGTCTACTACTGAGGATCTGACAATGGTCTACTACTGAGGATCAGCCAAGGGCAGAGAGACACTTCAGCACAAAGGGAAAACCTAAAGCTAGAGAGGGAATAAACACTGAGAAAACCACCTGGCAAACCAGCAACCAGCCTAAATGTGAAGTCACACTAGAGAAAAATAAAGGCCATGATGCACTCAGGGTACCTGAGCAACAGCAAAACCTAAACTCAGATGGATTCGGCCTCCCACATGGATGGCCTAGAAAAGTTGACTAGTGACATTTAAAATACTGTTCTTAATCCAACTTAATCAATGGAAATCATTTGCTCTTAGCCATTGATTAGTTTCTACATAGAAACATAAAATAGAATTTGACTTTTACTAAAACCAACTTGAATGAATCTAAACTTTCTTGCATAAAACAAAAAACAAGATTGTAGACAGACAATTTCTTCATCTGTACATACCTTTGATGGACTCGTGAGTAAATCTGATAGCCAAGAGAGGAATATGAAACTTAAAGACAGGTAAATGGAATTTGCCCAAACTGAAAATGAAGGAGAAATAAAGAGTGAAACAACAGCAAAGAACAGAATATCCGAGAGCTATGAGGCAATATCTGTTCTAATAGGTGTGCCACTGGAATCCCAGAGAAAGAAGAGAGGAGATAGAAGGTAGAAAAACATTTTTAATGGGATCATAGCCATCAATAAGAATTTTTCAAAATTAACTTAAGTCACATCACAGATACATGAAGCTTAGAGAAGAAATAAATAGCATATACAAAAATGAACAAATAAAAAATAGACACAAATATGTTCCTAGCTAAAAACGAAACATAAAGACAAAAATCCTAAAGGTAATGGAAAACTCATTACATGTAGAAAAATAAAGATCAAGATTATAGTGAACTTCATTAGAAACCATGCAAATCAGAAGCAAATGATGTGAAATTTTAAAAACATTAAGGGAGGGAGGGTACATATTCTCCTGGAATTGAATATTCAGTGACAATATATTTCAAAAACTAAGAGGAGGGCTGGCACCATGGTCTAGTGGTTAAGAGAGTCAGTTCCCATAAGGCCAGCTGTGGTTTGAGTTCCAACCTTGGCAGCTTGGAAGGCACTCTAGGTGTGTGCATGCATGCCCCAAATCTGCACAGGATGGAAAAAGGGAGAAGAGATTGCAATGTGGCCATGCTCCACTAAAGGGTTCTCTCTCTTTCTCTCTCTCTCTCAATCCCTCTGTATCTAGCAAGCACACATAACCTTTGGCAATTGGAAAAAAAAAAGGAGCAGGAGAATTTAGAAGAAAGAAAGCTTTTTCATACAAACATAAAATTTATTACCAATACTCTTCCACTAAAGGAAATTTTAAAGGAACTTTGTCATGTAGGAAAAAAAATCTGGTACCAGAAAGAAACTTGTGATTAATCAAGAAATAAAGAGTGTTAAAAAAGGCATAAATCAAACCAAAATATAATTTTTTGCTTATTTTCTATTTTTCTTATTTTTGACTGTCTAAGCACAATTTACTGAGAATACCAAATGTTATTAAGAATGAAATCCCCTGGAATGCAGTGTTGATACTACTACTATAGGTTGTATTCTCTTTAGAAAAATGTTGATACACACTGTATATCCCCACTCAATTTGAACCAAATGTTTTCTCTCTCTGGTAGAAATGGGAAGATCTGAAGATACGATAGTAGAGGGGATACGTGTAGACACCAGAGTCTGCAAGAGAGGGGAGTGGATAGTAGAGTGGGTGGTAGAAGATGGGGCAAAGGGAAGAAACATTAAAACAGACAAGAGAATGTAAAGTTCTCTGCTGAAAACAAAAATGTAACTTTTGCTTTATAAAAACAAATAAGAAGGAAAAAGTTTGAGCTTTTTGCTTGTAACAATAGACACTCTGGTTGTCACTCTACCTACAATCCCACTCCCAGGCATTTACCCAAATGAAGTGAAAATTTATCTTTATACTATCTTATTTGTAATGACCAAAAATCATTTCTAAATAGAAAATGTGAACTATAGTACATCATACAATGTAATAATAGCCAGCAATGTAAAAGAACAACATAAGGAAACACACAGCATGAATGAATCTCAAATATGTTACGCTACGTGAAAGCAATCAGACACAAAAGACTACATATTGTAAGTTTCCATTTATATGAAAAAATTATTGAGCCAGAAAACAGATCAGGAGTTGCCAAGAACTGAGGGTTGGGTGAGAACTCAACTGTAAAAGGACACAGGATTAATTTTTAGAATGATATATTCTGTTTTCTACCGCTATTGCGGTGGTTAAATATCTGAGTGTACCTGTCAAAGCTTTCAGAGCTGGGCAGCCAGCAGCATGGTGGTTAAGACAGCTAGATCCCACATGACCGACTGCATGTAGTTGTCATCCCAGACCCCGTGGCTTGAAAAACATGCTGGGCGTGTGTGCAAGTGTGCCAACATCCCAAGAGGAGAATGGAGGAGAAGGGACTGAGGCTGGCTATCCACCCTGGGGGTGATTTCTCACCTCCCCCTTCCTCTCTCTTTCTCCTATGTATCTCCAGCAAGTACGTGTGTCCTATAGCAAAACCAAAGGGGAAAAAAAACTTCAGAACTTTGCAATACAAAAGAGAATTTCGAGTATATAAATTGCATGTTGATAAAATCAATATAATTATACATTAATTACTATACATGAATATAAACATATACCACATTCCTGGAATGTAGTTATTGCTTCACAAAAATGTTCATGGTTATTCTCTTTATACTGGAGACAAATGGTGGACTTCAGAGTGGATGATCCCTAGTCAGAAATTTGCCTGGATTGTTTTTCTGTAAATATAATACATCATTTGGTTGCAAGGGAAATGTATAATTCTTCAAAACCTTCTTTTAAAACCCCACAAATGTACTTAATAAAATACTTTTATTGTTCCAATATAATGAATGTAATTCATTTGATCTTAAGTCTTGACTAGTGTCTACATAGAATAAATTATAAATTATAATTATAAATTATAATTTGTTTTTTAGTGGAACCAACATAATGTACTCTTAACTTTTTTGCACTGAACAAAAAACAATATTGTAAACAATTCGTTCAACCACATAGACCTTGATGCAAACAGAACAACATACGATAATCTAATAACAAAACTTCCTGTGTCTAAAATTTATTATGCAATTGTTCTGATACATACAAAAATTATTCATCTTGTGAATAATTATTTTCACAAGATTTTTCATACCTAATTATTTATTCATTTAATAAAGTAAGTTGGGCTGTGACAGAGTTTATCTTGTAGTTAATCTATGTATTGGATGGTCAGAAAAGTCATGACCTAGTTTTTACATAGACCACCCAATATATGTGGTAAAGTTTATCTACAGAAAATTACTATTTGGAAAAGATGTACAGTACTAGATGTCTCTTTCATATTGGTGAAGACCGCAGATCTGTTTTTCACAATTGACATTGAAAAATAGCTAGTAAGGATTTCAGAGTATACAAACCAGGAGTCTTCCCCACACCTCGTTTCCGTACACTGACAGCTCTTACAAAAACTACTTAAAACGCGATGCCTCCAACACCTTCACGGGGTGTCCTAGACGCCATACACTCAACTTCTTTTCTCTGTTTTCATCTCTCCTCGCTTCCACACACCTGCCGCAGCCACACACGCTCATCCTCTGTTTTCCAGATGCCCAAAATGTGTGGCGCTCACTCAGCTGTCCTTGCGGGAACCGAGGAGTCATCCCTATCTCCTCTTCTTCGCCTCCAGGTCATCATGAACCCCGTTAATTCTTATCCTCTTGCGTATTTGGGGGCCTCTCTGTGCCTGTGGTCCACTCTTCTCCACACAGACCACGGTGGTAACCTCCTTATTCTTGACTCCCCTCTTAACCTCCTCCGCCCTGTCTTAGGGGCACAGCTGAAGGACTGACTGACTAGCCCGCTGATGCTTCAAGATCCTTGTCCTTTGTGTGTGGGCCCTGCTCCCCCTCCTCCCGCTCCTACTCTCCTCCTGTCCTCCCAACACTTTCTGACCTGTCACGTGTCAGCCGTGCTCTGGTGCACGGTTCTCAGAGCTCGCTGTGCCCTTTTCATCCTGGGCCTTTATACCCTCTTCCTTCACGGGGTAACTTCTACATCTCCCCCAGGACTCAAACCTCCTCCTCTGAAATCTCTCTCTGACTGTAACGCCAAGTCAGGTGTGGCAACTCAGCTCATCACAGGGCCTCTGCTCTTCCCTGCAGGGTGCGCTCACGCCACATTCCATAAGCAGCGTCCCTGTCCCTTACATTCCTGGCTCCTCCTGCACTCCAGTTGCCCTTCAATCCCTCTTACTGTATTAGGATGTGGGGCCTCTGAGAGGTGACTGGGGCATGGGGGCACCACCTCGCAGACGAGGTAGGGTCTTATCTCAGGAGGGGGTTGGTTAAAGGGGAGAAGGCAGACTCAGGCCTCCCTCCATCTCCCGTGCTGGCTTCCTGCCTTCTGCCCTCTGCCCTGGGGTGGCCCTGGCCAGACGTTGGAGCCCGGTCACTGCACTCCCAGCTCCCGCACTGCGTCAGAGCTCTGCTCACCTCTGTGTCCTTGAGAGCAGGCACTGGGGGATTGTCTGGTGCTCACGGACTGTGGCCGGATAACGCACAACAAAAGCAAAATGTTACGTTTTAAATCACAACTTTATCCCAGGCTTTCCTTCCTAGGTGGATCCCTAACTATCAACTTTCCTTGTAAGTGCAACTTAGCGAGGCTGGTCGACCACGGAGTTTCTTTATTATATACCTTCTTAGTCAAGCGGACTCTCTCTCTCTGTTTTTCGTGTGTTTGTCTGTTTTCTTAATATAGGGAGGCCGTGCTCACAGGAGAGAGGCAGCGACACAGAGAGAGAAAGTGGGAAGTCACCGAAGGGGGGAGGACTCCTGCCGTCTCTCCTCCATCCCTCTCCTCCTCCTCTCAGGATTCCGGGCTTCACGCACACCTGGTGCATTTTCAAGCTGCCAGGTCCAGGACTCGAACCACTTGTCCAGCCTATGAGAGTCAGCGTCTCAATCTCCATGCCATAGTCAACTCTTTATGATGACTTCGCATGTAGCTTGACTCTTGATCATTTCATTTCTTAATTTCTGAAGCAGAAACTAGATTCCTTGCTAATTAAACCAAGGGAGTGGAGTTTATTTAAGCTCTGCCACAGAATGGCGTCCTTCCCCTTTTCCTTTCTAGAAATACACTTCAGAGATAGAGGAAGCACTTTTGCAGAATGCATTCCTAACTTCAAAGAGAAAAGGGGCACCCATCTGCCATTTCTCTTCCTGTCTGAAATACGTGTCTTCACATCTAAGAACCAGGTTTTCAACATCAGGATATAAAACACTTTGCACACCTGTACATGCCCCTCTCAGTGGGTGGCTGTTTGGGCTCTTCAAATAGAAATACATTTCATCTTACTCTGATGTTTCTTGCTGTGGCTCCTGCGTGGTTTTTCAAAACAAGTCCTTACAGAGCCAAACACAAACAACCGTTTCGAAGCATCACAGGAGGAGGATCAGGAAAGATGGTCTCAGATGGAAATGATTTCTGTCTCTTTACTTCAACTCTTTTTTTTTTAGAGGTTTTTGCTATAGGGCGCATGCGCTCGCCAGAAAGAGAGAGACAGAGAGAAAGCGAGAAATCACCCCCCAGGGAGATGGCCACTCTGCAATCCCTTCTCCATTCTCCTCTCGGGATCTTGGGCATGCACGCACACGCGCCCGGCGTGAGTTTAAGCCACCAGGTCTGGGACTCGAACCATTGTCGGCTACATGGGAGTTCAGCAACATAGCCATTACGGCATCTGCTGGTCCCTTTACTTCAACTCTTAAGAGGAGCTGTCAGTTGCAATGGCAGTAAGGTACTGCCGAAGAGAAAGGGCTAGAGGGAGGCACTGCTCATCCCAATTAAAAGCAGCAGCAGGAGTCTCATCGAGCATCCCACCAACAAAGGAATGCCAATTTCTGATTAAAATCTCTCTTTCTCATGGTCTTTTCTCACATTAAAATGATTTGTTTATAAGACAAAACTGGCTTTACCTAGGTTTCTATTCTTCTGTTCTTTTCTGGTTTTAGAGAGAGATTTTTGCTATAAGGCATGTACGCTCGCAGGAGAGACAAAAATACAGAAAGCGAGAAACCACCCCTAAGGGGGTAATGACCACAGCACAATCCCTTCTCCTCCATTCTCCTCTTGGGATTTTGGGCACGCACGCACATGTGCCTGGTGTGAGTTCTAAGCCACCAAGTCTGGGACTCGAACTGTGATTGACTACGTGGGAGTCCAGGGACATAGCCACTGCGCCATCTGCTGGTCCCTTATTCTGAGACTACTGCCTGGCATATGCCTCACCTGCTCCTAGTTTTCGGTTTTATGGCAATAATTTAGTTTAGTATATGATTCATGCCCTGATACATTCATCTGGCAAATATTTACAGAGCGTTCTCCATGCGCTCTGCACTGAGGGGCACCCTGGGGCAGGAATCTAGATAAAAAAGTGTGCATGTGGACAAACCCTGTCCTCGGAGTTTGCAACGGTGAGAGTAAGTCTCCCTCGGGTCCAGTACACGCAGGACTAAGCGAGCTCCTCCGCGTGGCACACGGCATGGCTCGCAGTTCCACAGCTCCTAACTGCAGAGCCTCGCGTCTGTCCAGCTGCCACGGGTAGCCTAGGTTACATACGGTCTTATATTCAGATTTCCTTCCTACGGTACGTGGTTCTAGATCTTCCCAACTCCATACAAGCTGATCTCTCAGAATCACCTGCATGCCCTCCCTATCACACATAGAAAGCTAGTTTTGTTTTCTGTTTTTGTTTGTTTGTTTGTTTTTATGGGGGAGGTACAAAGGCATTTCCTTCTTCCTTTGTTTTCTAATTAATTGTGATCTCTGGTTTACGTATCATTGTACGTCTGTGTAGGGTACAGTCTGGTTTTTGAAGGCATGCATACTGTGTTCGACAATCAAATCAAGGATATAGACACAGTTCTCTTAGCTGACATTGACCATCACGTTATGATGTGCACATCCCATAATAGTTCTACTGATTTGGTTTTGTTTGGGAAGTATACGTTGAATCGTCCATATATCCACTCTGCTGTGATACATGTCCATAATTTATTCCATTGCTGAACTGCATTCTCGTGTCTGTTACTCGTTTTCTCTTGAGCCCTCACCTTCCCACCCCACTCAGTGCAGCTTCTAGAATCTGCCATCACCCTGTCTGCTCCTCTGCCATCCGGTCTTTCAGTTTCCCCTACAGAGCTCGAACACACTGCGTACGTTAAGCGAGGACATTGTCACGGCCTTGTTGTTTCACTCGGCATCGTATCCTCTAGATGCATCTGCTTCAGGACAAATGACAGGCCATTGCTGTTCCTTAAGGCTGAGTAGTATTCCGTTGTGCATGTGTCCCACTTTCGTGACCCGTACTGGGCACTTTGGTGGATTCTGTGCCTCAGCTATTGTGAGTAACGCTGCAGCGAACACGGCTGGGCCAGCATCTCTCTGACAACGTGATCTCCTGTCCTTGGGCAGGTCTTAATGTTAACTCTTTCATGGCTTCTCCTTTAATTCTGTTCTTTAGATAGAGTTTGCCTCTTCCAGAAGAGAGTTTCCACAGCTAAGGAGAGAGGTTTTCTACTTCCTACTTTCACCGTAATTACTATCGTTTTGGTTGATTCTTTCCCACACCCTGGCCTTCCTTGCTCTCTAGAGCATATGGTGGCAAAAGCACAGCACAGACCAACTAAAATTAAATTAAATCATGAACACTTGAGAAGGCAATCAGTAATTATAGATGAAGACTCAGGAAAGGCTTCCAAAAGGAAGGGGCCCATTTCACTTCAAATTGGACTAAAATTTCAAAATAAGCCAAACATTAGTTATATATAACAATAATCCCTTCGGGCTCACTTAAACTATCCAAAGCGCCAGGAAATTGCTCCTTTTCCTCAAGAAGTCTAACTTCTTGACTTTTTCTCACACAGGCTTGTATCCTAAAAAACCACGTTGCTTCCTGAAATAAAAGCAGTTTTATAACCAGTAGCACTCGATTTTAGACTGCTAGCTAGAATTTACCTAGAAAACTGATATGTGAAAAATATGATTCTGTGTCCCAATGTTATTAGGTAAATACTTTCCTTAAACTGTCTTATGGAGGGTCAGCCAGTGGTGTAGTGGTTATGGTGGGTGGATCTTCCATGGCCTACTGGGTGGTGAAGTTCCAACCCAGTGACTTAAAAAACATGCTAGGCATGTGTGTGTCTGTGCCTGACCCCCAAAGTGGGGAGAAAAGGAGAAGAGATACAGTGTGACCATCTCATGAAGGAGGAGTACTACTCTCTCACTTTTTCTCTCTGTGTCTCTCTCCGGTGAGAACATGCTCCATTTGGAAATTTTTTTTTAATTATCTAGACATAAGTTTTAGTTATTTGGTTTATACTGTACTTTACTTAGAAATGGGTCTCTATTTTCTGAAAATATAAAACAAAAAGCACTCTCTCTAATAGTCTCCTATGTTTTTGAAACTCTCAACACAGCACTTCCACATAAACATTCTAAGTAAATATATACAATCTGTTTGCTTTATTACATTTCTATTTTATAATATACGAGCACAATTTCTGGGGTAAAATAGAACATAAATATTCTTAAACCAAACCATGTAGATGAATTTACAACTAAACGCCTTTTTCTGTAATTACTCTAGGGCACTTAGCTAAGAAGCTTGCTTACAGAAAAGTGGCTGGTTGGCTTTTCTCTTTGTTTTAAGAATTGTTTTATTGAACTTTATTAGTATTATTTTTCAGTTTGATCAGAGAAAGAGAGAGAGGGAAAGTGAGAAAGCAAGCCACTAGATCCAGAACTCGAAAGGTGGTCAGCCACGTGGGAGTCCAGCGCCTTTAACCACGGCCACCTGTGGCCCCTGGTTGGCTTTTTAAGTGAACTGAGCGCACATCAAAGCAGAGCACCAAGACAGTCACCTGAGCCCCAGTGCGCCTGAAGAAGAACCCAGGACTGTCCCTCCTCCGCAGTGACTCCTAACCTGCTTGCTCTAAAACCACCCAGCACCCCAGAGAGACCTTTCTGCAGGTGCAGAATAAAAACAGAAACAAAACTCCCATTCTGAACTATCCCCTGCTTCTCCAGCACTTATAGGGCAAGCAAACAATGAGAAACCCCCCACCCAGAGACGGCCACTCGGACAGTTGCTAGCTCAAGCCGCGACATTGTATTTAGGAGCAGAGTTACAACTCAGGGGTCACCGAATGTCCCCCCGCAGATGGCCGTCTTTGTCCAGCTCAGGAAAGGCAAGGACCCGGGGTGGCGGCACCTTCCTCGGGGTCGTTCATAAGTCATGTCAGAGCTCGAAACTGGAGGAGTAAGGAGTCTAACAGAGTCCGTATTTGTCCTTGGGAAGACGGAAAGCGTCCCCGCAGCCCTGATTCTCGACCTCTCTTTGCCTACTGTGTCTGAGCAGTGAGACCCCCTCCTTCTCTGTCGCCCTGCTGTGCTCCTGTTTGAGGGCCACCGCCTGGAATGTAGGGCTCGCTGTTTCCGAGGGGACGTCAGACCCACGGGAGAGACGCCTGCCTTCGGCCAACGTCCCCACGTGCAGGAGGGTGCAGGAGGCCACGCCCGTGCAGCCTTGCCAGGCCCGCAGCTAGAAAGTCCTGGACGAGAAGGTCTTCCCGTCTAAGAGCCAGCAGTACAAGCCATCCAGTACCAGGAAAGGTGTTCCTAATGTGCTTTATTTTTTCAGGGTAAATATGTGAGCGGCTCCGAGACTCCCAGTCTGGGCTGGTTATGGAGTAGGAGCGGTTCATCCCCCAAGCCCAGATCGGCCTCACCATGCTGGGAAACCCACAGCAGGTGTACGTCACGCTGAGCTGCCACTCTGCGCCCAGGCCTGGTGGTTGGGCAGGTTGGTGAGGGAGCGAAGGAGGCACAGGCGTGTCGGGGTGCCGTAGGTGTGTGGCTCTCAGTGGGTACCACACAGCCCCTCAGTAGAATAATGCCGTCCTGTCTGCACAAAGGCACAGGTAGGTGCTGACACCGGAAGGCCACAGGCGCACCAGAGCACAATGCTACAAGTCTGGCCTGATCACTTTTATCCATCCTGAATACAACCACGGTGCAGAATAAAATACCCATCTGTAAATGAAATACGTCGTTTTGCGCAGTTGCGAAGACTCCGGGTAGTGAACACTAACCGGCTTAGGGAGCAGACACAGAAAGGGGACTCCTGGTGGCAGTGAACCTGCGGTCCCTGAACAGGCAGACCTGAGTGGGGAGTGACTGTGCCCCGGTCCCAGCACCTCCACTCCCCATGCCCTCGTATCCGTGGACAGTTATAACCTTAGTTCAGATAAGCCCGAGTTGTGCCGGGTGTCCATTTTACCCTGTCCTATCTCGATGCTGTCATCGGATTCGTCCGAGGTAATGGACGTTAGCACTCACTTAGAACCCGGTCACATGAGCTCTGAGACACCCCACGCCTCCACAGCCTTCTGTTATGAATTAGACTCAGTACCCTACTCTATCGGGCCTCTATTTGTAAAATAAACAGAATAATGTAAAAAATACATTTTGTGGAGTCCTTAATTGGAGAAAAATAATTTCCGACTAGCAGAAAGCAGAAAGCAGAAAGGTTTGCATTATTTCCTCTGCAAGAATGACAATATTCATTCATGAAGTTGCATGATAAAGTACCAACACCTTAACAAGCTCTTTGAACCAGGGACAATGAATCAATAAACTCCCAAAGACACACTGACTGATTCGGGGTGAGACAGGGGGACCTGATTCCAGAGAGGACTTGGCTAATTTTAATAAAGTTGAAATGGAAATAAAGTGAAAAGGAAGAAAGAAATTCAATTTAAAAAACACTTGCGTGTGTGTACGCATGCAAGTGTGTGTGTGTGTGTGTGTGTGTGTGACAAACCACACTGTAGAGAACCTCGGTAATGATGTGTGAATGTGTGTGTGAGTGTGTAAGTGTGGGGGTATGTGTGAGTGAGTGAGTGTGTAAGTGTGTGAGTGTGGGGGTATGATGTGTGTGACAAACTACACTGTAGGGAACCTCAGTAATGTGTGTGAGTGAGTGAGTGTGTAAGTGTGTGTGGAGGATATGTGTGTGAGAGTGCGTAAGTGTGTATGTGTGAGAGAGAGACAAGCCACACTGCAGGGGACCTCGGTAATGGCGTGTGAGTGTGGGGTGTGTGGGTGTGTGTGTGACAAACCACACTGCAGGGGACGTCGGTAATGGCGGGGCCCCCAGGATGAACTAACGCCCTATGTCCGGTGCACGCAGGTCAGAGAGGCCGTGGAAAGACGGCAGGTTGACTGCCGAGTAGGTTCCAGTCTGACAAGGCCAGACAGTGACACGGACAGGACGCGATCACAGAAGCTCGGGTAATGTACCGAGCTAAGTTCTGGAGAAATAAGCCGGAGGGCTGCCCACCGTGGGTTACAGAAAGGCTGGTCACTAGCCTGCATGGCCCAGATAGCCTGTAAAATGCTGCCTTATGTGGAGAGCTGAGTGTCTGCTTCTGTTTTGTGTTTAAGTGGGTTTTTTGTTTGTTTGTTTGTTTGTTTGTTTGTTTTTTTGTCAGAGGACATGTGCACTCATCAGAGAGAAAGAGACAGAGACAGAGAGAAGGGAAGTGAGAAATCACCCCGCCCCAAGGGAGATAGCATGCCTCAATCCCTTCCCCTCCATTCTCTTCTCAGGGTTTGGGGCATGCATAAACACATGCCCAGCATAATTTTCAAGCCACCAGGTCTAGGACTCGAACCACAGTCAGCCACGTGGGCGTCCAGTGCTCTAACCACTACACCACCTGCGGCCCCAGAGAGCTGTCTGTCATTTGAAAAAGACTTAAACCTATGAATAGACCATCCAAAATTATTCCCCTTTTTAATATTCATACTTTATTTTTAATTTATTCAACAAATATGCACTAAGCACCCGCTATATGCCGGGCAATGGCCCAGGTACTGAAGAATTAGCAGCAATAAAATAGACAACATCCCATGCCCTAGCAGGCCTCACATTCTGATGGAGAGAAAGATAATAAACAATATACATGAGCAAAGCAGGTATACAACAGTGAGATGCGCTGTGACAAAAAAAAAAAAAGAAAAAATGCAAGAGAATCGAACAGGAAGCACCGAGGGAGGAATCGGGGGTGGGCTGGCTCTAACTGATTCGTCATCATGGGAAGTCCAGTGGGCTGGGCGTCCTTGGAGCGAGGGCCCCCAGAGGTGCAGAAGGGAGTCACGCTACCTGGTGAGACGGAGCTCCCAGCGCAGACGCCGAGCAGAGTCCGGGGCAGAGGCACGCCTGAGGTCTCGGAGAAGCAAGGCAGCCTCATGGCTGGGGCAGAGGTTCAGGGTGAGCAGGAGACACGTCCGAGGAAGTGAGAGACTGCAGGAATAGGGCTGTGCGGACCACGAGGAGGACTTGGCCTTTGCTCTGAGTCACTGTTGTCCCTTCCAGTCAGGTAAGGGCTAGAGGTCTGCACAGGCCCCCAGGGCTGGACCCCAGGTGAGTGTGGGCTGTGTTCCCTGCTGCAGGCCCGGGGGAGACTCTGTCGTGGCCTTTCCCAGATTCTGATGGCCGCCTCTTGGCCCTTCTGAGGCCTGGCTTCTGTCAGCGAGGCCTGTGGCACGCTCTCGGCTCCCTCTAACCACAGGCGTTCCTCCTCAGCACACCCGGGAAGGGCTGTCCATTTCTTGTTTTGTTTTGTTTTGTTTTTTTCTAGAGAGATTTTTTTATAGGGTTCATGGCACTCGCCAGAGACAGGGAGAGACAGAGAGACAGAAAGTGAGAAATCACCCCTGGGGGGGATGGCGGCACTGCAATCCCTTCCCCTCCGTTTCCCCTCAGCATCTTGGGCACACACACACATGCACCTGGCGTGAGTTTTTAGCCACTGTGTCTGGGACTTGAACCGCAGTGGACCACATGGGAGTCCTGCAACATAACCATTGCATCCTCTGCTGGTCCCAGGCCCTCCATTTTTAAGGACCCATGTGACTCTATTGCATCTACCCACATAACCCAGGATACACCCCCATCTCGAGGTCTGGAAATTACCCACATCTGCAGAGTCCCTTTTCCATGTGAACTAACATAGTCACAGATCCGGGCACTCGACATTACGTCGCGGGCATTGTTCACCTGCAGACACACCACGGTCTCTTTCCCTCAAATTCGTGCCTGTGCACCTGCCTCTCTTACAGAACCACGAATTCTTTGCAGGGACAGGCGTGGTGGGTGCATAGCACCGCAGCAGCCTCACCGGTTTCCAGCCCTCGTCCTCGCTGGCCTGCCTCACAACCCACACAGCTCAGAAAGTCCATGCTAATCGGTGGGAAGACCAGACCGAACAGAAACAACACAGATCCCTAAGATCTCACAGCCATGTAGGGCGTCAGCAGCTGATCCCCTCTCCGTGCGTGAGGAAGCTGTGTACTCCCACTGTGGGGAAGGCAGAAGGGAGAGATCCCTGAAGATGCATGGAACTATGTTAGCCCACCACCGTGTGGAGGCAGGGGGGGCCACAGGACGGACGGGGGACGCCCCCAGTTCTGCAACGCCACGGCCAGAGTCCCCTCAACAGAAGAAGGTGGGCTCTGTCGGCAAAGTGAGAGACTCGCCATCACCCTATTCTGAGCATTTGATACTTGAAAGACTTTGCATTGTTCCTCTAACATATGGTCAGTCTACCAGCTGTTTCCCCTCCTCCCCCAAAAAGCTTAAGTTAACATGAGTTAGGATTCTCATTGTAATTCCAGGTAAGGACGAGCCATGGCTGATGGAGTCTGATTCACGTGATTGATCTTTGGAATCAAAGTCCTCATTAAGTTATCAAAGACAATAGCCACTTCCATGGACGAGTAAGCACAGCTTGCAAAGACATGAAGATCCGCCCCGAGAAGTTCAGGAGGCTAACTCAGTGGTGACAGCTAATAAAAGGACAGGAGAACGAGAAGATGAGGCGATCGGAATGAATCAGGAATCAGTTTCTGAGTTTCGCGGGTCATATGTGTTCCTGGCGTCTTCCCAGGCTTTGACAGCCTGGAGCTGCACATGGCACCGCGCCCAGGCTGGCCTGGGGCTTCCAGGAGCTGGCACGCCGTGGCGCGTGCAGGACACTGCCCTCAGCCTGCTCTCTCGGCGCAACCTGGCTCCCTGGGCGCAGCCGCCACCTGCCCAGCACAGCACCCTCCTCTGGGGGGATCGCAGACTCGCTCACGTGTGGCCACGCCCCGACTGCAGCTCCCCACCGGGTGTCCCAGCGCTCTGCGTGGCCGGCACTTCCCGGCACTGCCTGGCACCGTCGTCACGTTGGGAGCGTCCAAGCTGCCACAGCTGTTCCGGTTCGCACCAAATGAGCATGGCATTGTCTCTCCCTTGCATAGGCTCCGTTACATACTCTGTGGAAGGGGTTTGAGCACCGCGTCTGGTGTCTTACCACGTTTCAGCAGAATGACTTTCAGGTTTGCATTTAACAGACCGGTCTGTAGGTCCCTACCAAGCCTCGAACCCGGCTGTGGCAAGGACTCGTCTTTCCCTAAGCAAGGCTTTTCGCCTGAATGTTTGTTAGTGTTCTGAGCTGTCTCCTCAAGCTCTCATCCACCTCGAGTACCCTGGCAGGCATGGCTTACCAGGGCAACCGATGCGCTCCAAGAGTTCCCACCCCAACGAGAGACAATTTGAAGGCAGTTGTGAACGACGTAGGGTGACCAGGCACCACGTCTGAGCTGATACTCTACAAGAAATAAGTTGTTTTCTGCATTCCTACTTTTCTTCAAAACTATGGCTTAAAACTTTTTGTTCCATGGGGCCAACAAGTGGCCTGGTGGTTGAGGTGCTGGACTCCTACACAGCCAACTGTGGTTCGAGTCCTGGACCTGCTGACCTGATTCTCACTGGATCTCAATCGCTCTCTCTCTTGCACATGCTCTGTAGCAAATTGAAAAATAATACTAATGATAAATAAAAGTATTTTTAAATAAATTAGAAAAATAATAAAACAGGGACCAGCAGTTGGCATAATGGCTATGTCGCTGGACTCCCATGTAGTTGACCGCAGTTCAAATCCCGGACCTGGTGGCTTAAACTCACAACAGATGCGTGTTCTCGTGAAGATCCCAAGAGGAGAATGGAGGAGAAGGGATTGTGACATGGACATCCTCCCTGGGGGGTGATTTCCCACTTTCTGTCTCTCTGTCTCTGTCTTTCTAGCGAGCGCACGTGCCCTATAGCAAAAACCTCTCCTCCTCCCCACCCATCAAAAAAGAAAAAGAATAAAATGTTCTGTTCCTTCTTGTGCTTTTTGCCTTGTTGTTAATGCTGTTGTTTTCCCAGCCACAGACACAGGAACTGCTTTGGCTGCGGGAAGGCTGGCCAGGGGTCGTGCTGCTCGGCTGCCAGCCCACCCTCTCCTCCCTGGCACTCCCTCACATCCACAGCCCCTCAGGGCGTGTGTGAACACGGGATGATGAAGGCAGTGGAGAATCTCTTTTGACCACGTCCCACTAAGGTAAAGGTGGTGGCCACTGTCTCACTCATCAGACAGTGGCTATGTAAAGACAGGGTTTGGGACCAGAGGGCGCTGAGGGTCAAACAGGATGCTCTAGGAGGTCCTCCTCCCTGGAAGGCTTCCAGTTCAAGTCCCGGTATGCAGGGCCCACACATGCCCGTGGTCCGGGCCCACCAAAGTCCAGGGGTGAACTGTGGAGTCCAGACTCAGGACGCTCACTTCCTCTCTGTCTCTCTCTGTCTTCCTTGCTCATGGAAAAGAGAAAAACTTTAAAAGGATAAAATGATTAAATGGATGTCTTATTAATGCCATTTGGAAAATTTAGTGCATAAATGGTCCTTTCAAATTACTTAACTCTTGTATCTTAAGAGAGATTTTGCTATGATCATGAGTGTGTGTTTGTGACATTGCAGACGGCTCAACTTTTAACTTTCCAATGAATATATTAAAGGTAGAATGACCTTTCCCCCCAAATCTCCGACCTACCCTCTGACGAGGAAGTCATGTTGAGGCCTAGATCCTGTTGTATTTCAGTTAAGAGGTACTTGGGGACTGTCATAAGTCATAGGACTTTTTTCTTCTTATACTCCAGAAAAACTGGTGGTACAAATAATTACTGCCCATAACTTTGCCATTTCCACAATCTGGCAAATGGAATACCAAGGAATCTGAGCTAAAGGACAAGGTTACGGTTTGGCTTGGTTTCGAAGAGGAGGATGAACAGTGTTTATTGTGGAAATCCCGTCACCTCCGGCTTGGTAGATTGACAGACGTCTGGAAATAATTCTAGAATACTGGGCAACCATGGCAAAACGTAACAAACACAAACGTTGTAACGATGACTTCCTCGCCAACGAAGCAGCCTAAGAAGACATGCACCGAAAGGGGATTCGGGTAAGGGGTGGGTACCGTGGAGTCTATCGCAGAGGCGCTTTTTAATCCGCATCTAAGGGTAGTTCAGATACATCATAACACATTTCCTCAACACGAGAAGTGAAAACTAATTCGGCTTCTCTCCAACGGAATCCGAACCTGTATTTTTTCAGTAAATATCCTCCATAAACTTTTATCTGAAAATGATCAATTAAAGGTTTTTTAAAAAGAACAACTTCCTATAAGGCCAGGTTGTTTAAGAAATTACACAGCAAGGATTGGTTTGTCACTGGTCTTAGCATCTCCTCATCATTAGCTGAGCTAGAAGGGACGACTAGAGTTACATTAACAATATCACGCACTGGTTTTGCCACGTGATATCTGCAGCGTGACTTTGATTCACAAACTCCCTCCTCCCTTTGTTTATTTGCAAACGTTTATTAAATCCTGGAGAGGTGCCATGCCCTTTAGATTCGCTGGGCATTAATGAAATGCAAACATAATCACACACATGAAAGCGTAAATACACACAGTGACAAATGCCGTAGAGAAAGGGTCTGTGCGGGAGTTGGAAGAGGCCAGCAGATGCGTATGCGCACCAGAGAGAGAGGGAGAGGGAGAGGAAGAGAAAGCACCCCACCACGGGTAATGACCTCCGTCCCCTGGGACCCTGGGCACACATGCACATGCACCAGGTGTGTTTCTCAAATTGCTGGCCTGGGACTCGAACTGTAAGGTCGCCCATGCAGAAGCTGGCTACCCTAACCCCCAGGCCATACAGCCAAACAGAGACCATAATATCTTTAAAATATTCCTGTGTGCTATTGGTAACACCCAGTGATTGTCAGCTGTGGTCTTTCCAGCTGGTCACCAGAAACCTCACTCCAGTGCCGGAGTGTGACAGACTGTCACGCCATTTCTTACCTTCTTCTGTCCCTACCTCTGAAGGTAGGGACAAGTTTACACAATTCCTGAATCTGAGCACTTCAGATGAGTAAAAGGCAAGGCAAGGAATGGATGTGTGTCACAATGTTGGGGACTGTCATCGGAGACGGAGGGGCTCAGCTCTCAGGGTGTTGTAGGAAAGGCTGGTCACAACTAATTGCATCAGACACTTTCTACTTCATGAAATTACTAGCATGCCACTCTGACTCCGCTGCTAACAAAATAAAACGTAAACAACTTCCTTTCCATTCCCTGCCCTGCAGGCACATCATGTATGGCATTAATAACGGCCCCAATCTTCACAATAATTGTTTTTATATTCAACTTATGAAGTCTGATAACATTAGCAGTTTCATGATGAGAAAAATCTTCTGAGGGATAAACACCCAAAATGATAGAATTAAAATGATATCAGCTCGAAATCATTTCCTGGAATTATCAAAGGAAGAAAAGTATTGCCTCTCCCATAAGCTGTTACTTGCAAATAATGTGATGACAACTGAGATGTTGTCAGTTGTCCCTATTATGGCTGAAAAGAGCCACAATTATTTTTTAAATATAATGATGGATATAACCTTATTTTTATGAAGCACTCTATCTTCCATGTGTTGTGTGTTACCCTCTCAGACTTGGATCATCTAAAAGGTAATCGTGCTATAGAGCTTAATAATTCTTTTCTACCCACCAGGCAAAATGTATCATGTATCGGATGGTTGATGATCTATTTTGATCACAAGTAACATTTGTATCCTTAAGGTTTCTTTTTATTTCTCCTTCATTTGTAAAACACTACGGTTTGCTTCAGACCCTCTATTTATATCCTCCTTCAATGTTATTTAAACATAGATGAGAGAGAGAGAGAGTTCTTCCATTCCCCACCACCACTCCCAGGAGGCAGGGATTACTACACTAACTTTCCAAAGGAAGGAGGACGCTCAGAGGGGCTGGCACCGAGCCCCCCCAAACCGGCAGGTAGGCGAGGCTGGATTGGAGCACAGCCATGTAAAGTGGAGGCGAAGCCTGCAGGTCCAGTCACTGTTGAAGGAAAGCAAGCACTGGGTAGAGCGGGGAGGGGGACCGCAGCGTCCCCCGGTAGTAAAAGCTAAGGATTCTGCCCGCTGAACCACCCGGCTCCTCAGAAGGACAAAGAGGCTGCAGCCACTGCCTGCACCCCAGCAGGACTGCGGTGGTCGATCAGCTCCCTCCGTTTCCTGGGGCCAGGGATTAGGAGTGTCTCCTTCTCAGCTCTAAGGGAACTGGATCCAGACGTGGTCGATCATGGTTCAAATCCCAGTTCCAGTGGCTTGAAAACGCTCTGGGGTTGTGCATGTATGCATGCCCCAAATCCCTCCAAGTTGGAAAAAGAAAGGAGATGAGGTTTCAGCCTGACCGTGCCCCATTTGGGGTGCTTTCTCGCCCTCTCTGTCTCTGTCTCTCTGGCACATGCCTTCTGGCAATTAAAAAAGAAAAAAAAAGCTATTTGATCTTGTCGTGGGCCCGGGTTCCCAGGTGAGCCTGACCGAGCTCCGGGTGTGTCCGGCCCCTCACGGTGAGTCACCGGCCCTCGTCCCTGCCTGTGCTGTCCGCTGTGGGAAGTCGGTCCTGCACATTTGCTGTCCAGGTCACCCAGCAGCGCGCGGGGCGGATGGAGCAGGAGAGGTTGCCTTGCCAGCCTGCGTGGAGAGACGGGCGTGGGAAGGACAGGCTGTCCCCGAGGAAGCCCCCGCAGGGTCACGCACAGCCCGTGGGGAGATAAACGCGGGCGGAGATCGGAGGGACTGCAGATGCAAGAAGCATGGCGCCCCCTATCAGCAGAAGCGGGAGGGCCTGGAGTTCCAAGGGAAAACTATTACCAAAAGGGGGGACAGAGCATGGTCCCGCACCCTGAGGACCGAGGGGACCCAGAGACGCCCCTCCAGCCGGCCCTCTGGACAAGAGCACCAGCCCGAAGGCAACTGCCGTGGAAGGAAGGAGAGCCGACTTGAGAGGTCCCTGAGACACACCACGGGCTGCAGGCCCTCCTGCGACACCGGCAGGGGTGACGAGCCAGTGCAGTCAGAGCCGAGGCCGGCACCGGCGCGGCCGTGGTCCCCCTAGACCCACTCCAGGACCTGCTCCAGCCCACAGCGTGGCCAGCTAAGCCCAGGTCTGACGGGACGCGGCTTCGGAACCTGCTATCCTCTTCCTTGACACAGTTCTGGGTTCAGGGGCCAGCAGGGGGCAGTGGTTAAGGCGCTGGACTCCCACATGGTTAACCACGGTTCGGGTCCCGGACCGGCGTCACACAGGCAGGTGTACATACGTGCCCGAAATCCCAGGAGGAGAAAGGAAGAGAAGGGATTGCAACGTGGCCATCCCCAAGGGGGTGATTTCTCACTTTTCCTCTCTCTGGTATACACCCTATGGCAAAAACCTCAAATTAAAAAATAATTTTTTTTTAAAAGGAAGAAAGTTCTGAGTTCAGATGAGCCGAAGAGCTCATAATTTTCCTTTGTAAATCAATACTTTGCAAAATTAATGTCCTTTCTCTTGCTTTCATCTTTTCCATACTTAATTTAAAAATGACCAATGTAAAAGACTATCTTAAAGTTAGTTTTTGTTTTCTTTTTAAAAGGCAAGATGGTTTAGATATCTTAAGAATTATGTGCCCAATTATTTTCTGGAAGGAAAATAAAAAGCTTTTAGGGAAAAAAAGTCCTGTTATAAATAAAAAAAAAATCAATTTCCATGGGCTATCACTTTATCTTTAAAGAGTGGAATGTTTAAGAAGCACAAATATCTGGAAAGTAGTTACTTTCAAAATTCTCTATACTATTTTCTCAACACTTTGAGAGGCTAGTTAGAACATTCCTTTCAATGGGCATGAAGACATGAGGATAAAGCAGCTGTGTCTAAATTGTCATCAGGGACTGACACACTGCCCTGCCCCAGGAGGGACTCTAAACAAGGTCAGTAAAGAACTGCCCAGGTCACCAGTCCAGAGAAGCCTTGGGATTTTTTTTATAAACCATGATTGCTTTAAGACATGAAGTTTTGGGCTGGTTTGTTATGTGTCAATAATAACTAAAATAATTCAATACATTCTTTTCTTCCCCTGAAAGACAAGATTTCCTGAGAAGTAACTTTTGTTTGGTTTTGTTTCTTTTGAAAAGAACCTGTGCCCTTGTTCAACACACTAATCCAATCCCACCCGCCCGCAGGGGAAGGCCTTCTCGTCATAGGCGACCTGAATGGATGGACACAGAAATCCAGCGTTGTGTCAATGCAAAGTCAATTTTGTTTATCTGTGAACTTTATTTTCACTACTTTAGAAGCAAAATCAGTTTTGAAGATTAAAATATAGACAGAAGCTATAAAACCTAAAGTAGAATAATATAAATACTCCTGGCTCTTTTCATCAAACTTCCGATGTCATAAAGGGAAAATACTTTGCATTTGGTGAGTAAACTTTTATCACATGTATTTTTTTTTTCTTTGCTATAGGGCACGTGCGCTCGCCAGAAAGACAGAGAGAGACAGAGAGACAGAAAGCAAGAAATCACCTGCCAGGGGGGATGGCCACACCACAATCCCTTCTCCTCCATTCTCCTCTCGGGATCTTGGGCACGCATGCACACGCGCCCGGCGTGAGTTTAAGCCACCGGGTCCGGGACGCGAACCGTGGTCAGCTACGTGGGAGTTCAGCGACATAGCCATTACGCTAACTGCTGGTCCCTCGTGTGTGGTTTTTTGTAGACACCCAGCAATGAATGAAAACGTTAGTTCTCAGTGGAATTTTATTCATGAGCCTCAGTGACGTCTACCCACTTCACGTCCAAGGTGAGGGAATCCAGGCCCCTGAGTTACGGGTCTCCCTCACAATCGTGTCATTAGTTATCTCAGACAAGATGAGGAGAAGTGCAGCTCTGTGGGCTCCCTAACTTCCGTGTTCCCACAGCTACCCAGGGGCAGTCCCTGCCACCCCTTCCTGACCTTCCACCTTATGATTCCCAAGGATCAGACGACGTTAAAAACACAGAAAGGTCCTTTAGAACCTGGTCAAGAGAGTCAAGAAACTGGTTTAGGGTGTAGGGCCCAAGAGCACAGGCCGGTTTTAAGGGGCCTCTTCCTTCCTCTGCCGGGAGCGCTCCAGCCCCAGGGCTCTCCTGTCCATGACTCCCTGGGAACTCAGAAGCCGAAGCAGAGTTGAACCTGAGGGATGAGCAGCTAAGGTCAGGAATGTATAGAAAAGCCAAAAACAGTCATACCCACCAGGCTGGGTGCTATCCCAAGTGCTTCTAGGTATTGCACAAACTGAGTCCTAAGAAGGATTACTGGGGCCGGCAGGTGGCGTGGTGGTTAGAGATGCTGGACTCCCACATGATCAACCAGGGTTCAAGTCTTAGACCTGGCAGCTGGCTTTCTCACCTTCTCTCTCTGTATGTCTCTCTCTGTGTTTCTCTGGTCAAATTAAAAAATAAATAATAATAATAATAATAAATAAGGTTAAATAAAATAATTCTTTTAAGAAAAGAATGAAAAAGAAAGGTTACTGGTGTCAGAGCTGATTATTCAGAGGCGCTAGTCTTCCAGACACACAAACCTTGAGAGAGTACAAGAAAGGGAGAGATAAAAGGGAAGAGAACTGTATCTGGTCACAAATATGCCTTATTTTATTTTTTATTTTTTGAGAGGTTTTTGCTATAGGGTGCATGTGCTCGCCAGACAGACAGAGAAAACAAGAAAGAGAGAAAACAAGAAATCACCCCCCAGGGGGGATGGCCACGCCGCAATCCCTTCTCCTCCATTCTCCTCTCGGGATCTCGGACATGCATGCACATGCACCAGGCGTGAGTTTAAGCCACCAGGTCTAGGAATCGAACCGTGGTCGACTACGTGGGAGTCCAGTGACATAGCCATTACGCTAACTGCTGGTCCCCCAAATATGCTTTGATACCTGCATTTGCTTATGCTGGGTGCATCTTACTGACGTGCAGGTGTGAGTGAGGTTTGGAGGTATTTGCGAGAGTAGACGTGACCAGGCCCCACCCTTCAGCAGTGATGCGTTAAACCGATGGCCAGCTGAGGGTCTAGAAGCAGCTTCTCCTGATGTTTGTCTTGCAAAGCCCAAATCACATATTGGCAGAAGCATTCCCACAGAAGGCTGAAATAGAAATGGAGTGACATTTCCGCCCAACACATTCTGTTTATTTAAGCTGTTATTGATGTTTGTCCTTGAGACTTTCAATTTAATTTACCCTCCATGACAGAAACCACAGCTACTTTACATTCATATTGATGACTTAGTCTAAGAATTTCTTTTGATTAAAAAGTGATCAATTTTAACTTCCAGGAAGTGAGCTACATTCCTCATCTTCTGTTCTGTTTTCCTTTTACAGCTATTTCTTTCCTCTGAGACGATCCATTGTTATAGTCCCTTCCAGGTACTAGGTGGGCTGGGGCCTAAAGCCGGTGGTCAACTGTGTGGAGCCCTAGCAGTATACGTCCTTGATCTGAACATGGTTAGCAGAGGAGTAGTTTAGACGAAATCCCCAGCGTTACTGAAGGTGAGTCACAAAGGCCGACAGGCACCCGTTAACAGATGCCGGTTTCCCAGAGCAGGAGCCGGTATTCCCAGGAGGAGGCGAGGCAGTGTGACCTGCCTTGGCGAACTCGGGTGAGCTCAACGGCCGGCCCAGGAGGGAGCGAGGGAGGAGGGACAGTGCCACTCTGAACACTCGTCCTGTCTGCGGCCTCTCCCCTCGGGTCTCACTTGTGACACTCTGCATGAGCTTTCGTCACTGCCTGATGGTAGTCAAAGGGAATATTGGACCAGACCTATAGCCTTCAGCTTTACAAAAGCACGTATTCCATAAAATCAGGCAGGAGAAAAGCTGCACGTCTCCACACATGAAAAGGAATCGAGAACAGCTTTGCCGACCTCGTACTAGTACGGAATATGCACGTGTGTGTGAACGTGCGCAATGTGGACTCGGGAAAGCCAGGTCTGAAATACGCAGGGAGAAGCATGGGGCAGTGTCACCCAGCAACATCAGTGACCTGCTTTACAGAGCGGAGGGCATTAACAAGGCCTGAGTCTCAAGACATCATTAGATCATCCAGAGCTCCTCAGCGGCGCGACTAATGGTCTCCTAAACCGGTCTGATGTTGTATTATTCTGGTGTGCCTGCGAAAAGCTCGTGGGAAGGAGGGTGCTCTCTCCGTCCTTTATCCTTGTCCTTTGTAAAAGCACAGTATCAATCAGGACATTTCGGTAGCACTTGAGCGGAGGAGGTCAGCGTAGCCTGTTATTCCTGGTCATTTCACACACTCCACGGCACATCATCGTCCATTACGGACGGGGGGAACGTGCATTCCCTGACGCCCCGTAAGCCTGGCCATCTTTTGAATCAGTAAAAGAAGATCAAGATGACCTTATTTATAAATACAGAACTGTGATGAGCAAGGCCGTTCCGGAAGTGAGAATCGAGATATTCTCAGTTAGTAAAGAAGGTGCTATCTATCTGCATGTGTGAATGAGAGAGACTGAGAAGTGCTTCAGAGAAGAGAGACCTTAAAAACGCCCTCCGTCCACATCCCAGGTCGAAATGAAGAGAACGAAGGCCTGCAGACATGCGTCAGGTCTGGACACCCGGCAGACCCCGGACCCCGCCCGCTCCTGTGGCATCACTGTCTCCCCAGTGTGGGGCCTGCGAGACAGCTGGCAAGCCAGGTCACGTGGAGTCGTTTAAGGGACAGTGGAGAATTACATAACAAGCACCGGATCCTCCCTTTCAGTACGTTGCCACCTTCGGATGTACGTGGAGCAGCAAACCTCAGTGTGACGGCAGTGCAGTTTCTGCCTCGGCGACATCCCTCCCTTTCATTTTAACAAAGAGGGCAGCTCAGAGTCATGGTAGGGGCCACACCTAGCTAGACGTGAATTCGTTTATTTTTAAGATGATCTTCTCTTTGTCAAAATGATATTTGCTCCCCATGTAAAACAGTGATATCAAGTTTCCTCTTCAAATAAATTAATGTTGGTAATAAAAGAGAGCTGAGGGGCCAGCAGATGGTGTACTGGTTACGTCACTGGACTCCCACATGGCCAACCACGGTTCGAGTTCTGGTGGCCTGAAACTCATGCTGGGTAGGTGTGTGTGTGAATGCCCAAGATCCAAGGAGAACGGAGGAGAAGGGATTCTGGTGTGGCTATCCTCACTGCGGGGTGATTTCTCACTTCCCCTCTCGTCTCTGTCTCTGTCACTGCCTTTGTCTCTCTCTCTCTCCCTCTCCAGTGAGTACATACACTCCAAGGCAAAAACCTCTACAAAGAAGAAAAGAGGGAGAGACAGTTGATCTAAAAATATATACATAGTAGGACAGGTGATTTTCAGCTATTATAGAAATCACAAAAGTGGGATTAGATGACTCCAGTCGAGTGAAGTCAAATAAAGCAACATAGTCTACAGCTGTACATTTGCAAATCTTTCTATTTGTAAACTTACTAGACTACCTAAAGTTATTTACAGCTAGTAGATAATTTCATGAAATGAACAACACAAGCCTTGCCATCTGTGTCTTACATGAAGGGGAAACCCAGAGAACAGACATGACTCGCACACAGCATGCTGGCGTTGATGGATCCCCCCAAAGTCCATGTGGGGGAGCTTCATGCCCCAAGCACCTGCGTGGAGAGGCAGGAACATTAAAGGGGACCACATCCGAGGGCTCTGTTCTCATGAGTGGGTTCATGCCGCTGTCCCGCATTGGCTCATTTTCGTGGGACTGGGCTCCTGCTGACAGGGTAAGTTCGGCCCACCCCCTCACTCTCTCGCCCAGGTGGCACCTTCGGCCATGTTACAACACAGCAGGGTGGCTCGGACCAGATGCCTGGCTCTTTTTTTTTTTTGTCTTTTCTTTTCTTGGAGAGGTTTTTGCTATAGGGCGCATGAGCTCATCAGAAAGACAGAGAGAGACAGAGACAGAAAGTGAGAAATCACCCCCCAGGGGGGATGGCCATGCCGCAATCCCTTCTCCTCCATTCTCCTCTCGGGATCTTGGGCACGCACGCACACATGCCCTGTGTGAGTTTAAGCCACCGGGTCCAGGACGCGAACCGCAGTCGACTACATGGGAGTCCAGCAACATAGCCATTATGCTAACTGCTGGTTCGCAGATGCCTGCCTCTTGATCTTGGACTTCCCAGACTCCAGAACTACAAGACAAGTAAATTTCTATTGTTTATAAATGACCCACCTTGGATATTGTGTTACAGCAGCACAAAACAGACTATGACCACAGAAGGAACTGCAGGGCTCCAAAAAACATTTACTGCAGTTTCTCCAGAGGTTACTGTGCCTTGTCACACAGTGCCACCAATCCGCGAAAACAGAAACTCTACTATGGTCAGTAGGCATTAACTGGACCTTCACGGGTTCTGGTACCTAACACCAGGGGAAGGCCAGCACAGGGCTTCCTATCTACAACAGTCAATACATTACAACTGGATAAACTCAGACTTATCAGCCACTGGATACAAGGGAGTTGAAGGAGGAGTTTTTTTAAATATGATTTATTTAATTTTATTTATTGTTGTTGTTGTTGTTGTTGTTGTTGTTATTTTATTTGACCAGAGAGAGAAAGGGAAAGTGAGTAAGCAAGCTGCCAGGTCTGAGACTCGAACTGTAATCAGCCATGTGGGAGTCCAGTGCCTTAATCACCATGCCACTGCAGGTTCCAGGAGGAGATATGTATTTTTTAAGTATAATCCTTCACCACAAAAATCATATACCTTTTTTTTAATGTTTATAGAACTCGAGAGGAGATATTATATACAATTTAGCGAATAAAAAGAAAGAAATATAATACACACATGTATGAACGAGACATTTGCTATCAATTCAGAAAATATCACTTGCATATTGTTAAGTTTGTAAAAGCTACTTTGATAAGAATTTTCATATTTGATCTTCAAAGCAATGGAGTGGTTTGGCTTATCTTAATTTTGCAAGTGAAGAAACTGAGGTTCTGAGAAGGTCAACAGCAAGCCCGAAGCCCAGCGCAGCCTCCACACCTGCGTAGTGCGTGCCTCATTGCTCTACCCAGTAACGATTTAGGGATGGGAAAGTCTGATTTCATGGTGGTGAATGATCCATTAAATTCTTTGGGTTTTAGTTTTGGACAGTTTTTCAGAGGTATCAAAGGCTTCATTATGTCGCTTTAAGCTGGGATTATTTTTAATTCACAATATTCCATTCCTCGGGATTCCTACTCATTGTAACACATAATCTTACAGGATTAGAGCTAAGCCCCCCTCTTTTTCATCCCCGCTCCTGGATACTGCTCAGACTACAAAGACGCGTCCACCTGAGGCGCGGGTCTTGCATACCGAGCGAGTTTCACAACGCTGTTCAGTAGGGCTGGAGTGTGATCTGAAAAGACATAGACCTGAGCAAATCTCATTTGTATTTCCCCACAAAATTGTAAACTGGAGTACATTCGGGCAGGTGCCTTCAAGCTCCTCTCTTTGCCTAACATCTCCTCCACCAGACCGGTAGATCTATGGGGTCATTGTTTAAAATGATGGACTTTGGCTCTTGAAGGCCTTATTACAAAGAACATGAGTTGCTTAGGACGGATTACACAGCAGCCCACGCTAACACATTCACCAGCATAGACTGTTTTCTCATGACGCTTAAGACTCGGGATTCACTCTTCCCTTCCATCATCCTAACTCCTACATTTCAGAGCTGGCCAAATAGCGTCATTTGTTCCATTCCACACCTGAGGAGCCGGAAGTGCATGCCTTTGGCCACATATGCTAATGAGTGACATTCAGGAGAGGTCTTCGTTACTGACTGGCTAAGACTTTCTTTGCCAATTTTCCTTAGCAGATAGTAGGACCCTGAAGGAACAGGACCCTGGACCCTTAGGATGGAAAAGATGTGTCGAGGGATGAAAAAGTCCGAGCAGTGACATCTTTGGCTGGGGCACTGACCAGTGATGTCACTGCTCTACCAATCTCAGGGAGAAGGGCCTGGAGGTGACGCTGTAGTACTGCAGGGTGTTAGCGCAGAGCAAGAGCCTCGGGCTCGCTGGTCTCCAATTCTCTCTCACTCTTTTCCTTTTTTCAAAGGTTTCTGTCATAGGGTATATGCACCGGCCAGAGAGAAGACAGAGACAGTGAAAGGGAAAGTGAGCAATCACTCCCTCCCCAGGGGGGATGGTCACACCGTAATCCCTTCTCCTTCCTCCTCCTGGGATCTTGGGCATGCATGGCATGATTTTCAAGCCACCAGGTCTGGGACTCAAACCACAGTTGGCCATGTGGAGTCCAGTACTTTACCCTCCATGCCACCTGCTGGTTTTCATTTTTAGCTTTTTTGGAGACAGATCACACTATGTTGCCCAGACTGGCCTTGAACACGTGATCATCCTTCCTCAGCCTTCAAAGTAGCTGGGATTATAGGCAAGCCACAGCACCTAAGTCACATTCTCATGGTACTGACAAGACTCCGAAGCAGCTAAATGACACACAGGAAGGAAAGAGCAGAGTTAAAATAAACGTGATTTTCCACACAGCTTATAGCCTTGCTTAAGGGTCGTGCTTTAGAAACAAATTAAATTAGGCTATGCTTATTTTCACTGTAAATAATGAAACATTATAGGATGAAGAGGTCATTTCCACAGAAAAGGCAGTAGAGTGGATTAAACGAGCAGTGTTCAAGAGCAGGCCACGTGTGAGAACAGGCCACACTGCACTTAGCCAGCCGGCTGCTAAATCCTCCCAGTGACAGAGTAATAAAGCCATGTCCCGAAACAGTAAGGGCATGAGTTCATGAGACTTATTTAAAAAAAACTACTCTGCAGGTCTTGATCAGCTGATTTTAGCAAAGGGGGGAAGTAGAACAAAGTATCTCCTATAGTGTCCCTAAAAACTTTGTTTAGACAGTGTGACATTCTGTAGGCAAACTCTCCTTGAGTGACTACGTTTTTCTTAGCATGATTGAGAAAATACTCAGTATTTTTAGTGAGTGTTTTGACAGGATAGACTTAGCAATTTGTAAATAATAGCAAACTTGCTGATTGTACATTCTACTCAAAATATATTTGTCTCAGAGGCGTTTTTAACGGACATAATGCAGATGCTATGGAGGAGGAGAAAACAGCCAGCTACTCTGGGTATTTCATGTTCTCTGTGTCCGTGTCCTGGTCCACGCAAAGGAAGTCGTCCTTGCCACTCAGTCGCTTAATGCACAGTGTGTTCAAAACTTCATAGAACATTTGATGACATGAAGCCCTTAAAAAGCTGCTCTATTCAAAAAAGAAACCGAGCCCTCAACAGGTTAAGAGAGTAAGTGTTAACTTTTGCCAGGAACTTAGTTCTTTAAGTCGGGATCTCGTGGTGCCTGTGGTGGGACACACTGCCTTCGGGGACTCGGGTAAACGTCAATTTCTGAGAGTTCCACTGCACTCAGATTCACGCAACAACTCCTTCGTCATGTGAGGGCTGCTGGGGCAAGAGTGCAGATGATGTTGGAGACTGGCTATGGGGACCAGGGAGAACGAAGAGCAGGATGACCATAGGGTCGTGTGGCTCAGCAGACCTTAATGTCATACTGAGATAATGTTGCAGCCTGATCTATGACATAAAAAGTGATTATTAGGGGCCAGCAGTTAGTGCAATGGCTATGTCGCTGGACTCCCATGTAGTCAGCCATGGTTCGAGTCCCAGACCCGGTGGCTTAAACTCATACCGGGTGCATGTGCATGCATACCCATGATCCCGAGAGGAGAATGGAGGAGAAGGGATTGCAGTGTGGCCATCCCCCTAGGGGGTGATTTCTCACTTTCTGTCTCTGTCTCTCTCTGTCTTTCTGGCGAGTGCACGAGACCTATAGCAAAAATCTCTCCAAAAAAAGTGATTATTAACTCATTGTTTGGTCCCAAGTCAGGAGTCCTACCGCTGAACCAAAGAGAAGAGAAAGTTGTAGTCAGTGGGCTTCCTTAGAAGCAGAATCTAAATGGGCCATTGTGAAAGTGACTTATTGGGACCAGCAGGTGGCATGGTGGTTAAGGTGCTGGAGTCCCATATGGCCGACTGCGAATCTAGTCCCAGACCTGGCAGCTTCCTTGCTCACTTTCCCTCTCTCTCTCTGTCTGGCTCTCTCTCTCTGGGGATGTGCCCTATAGCAAATTAATAATAAATAAATAAAATGAAATAAATTATTCTTTATGTTTTTTGAAAAAAGAAAGTGATATTTTTTTTCTTTTTTTTGGAAAGGTTTTTGCTATAGGGCACGTGCACTCGCCAGACAGACAGAGAGAGACAGAGAGACAGAAAGCGAGAAATCACCCCCAGGGGGGATGGCCACGGCACAATCCCTTCTCCTCCATTCTCCTCTCAGGATCTTGGGCATGCACGCACACGCGCCGGCATGAGTTTAAGCCACCAGGTCCGGGACTCGAACCGCGGTCGACTACGTGGGAGTCCAGCGACATAGCCATTATGCTAACTGCTGGTCTCAGAAAGTGATTTTTTAATAGAATGCCTTTTTTTTTTTTTTTTTTTGAGAGGTTTTCGCGCTCGCCAGACAGACAGAGAGAGACATAGAGACAGAAAGCGAGAAATCACCCCCCAGAGGGGATGGTCATGCTGCAATCCCTTCTCCTCCATTCTCTTCTCAGGATCTTGGGCACACATGCACACGCGTCCGGCGTGAGTTTTAAGCCACCGGGTCCAGGACGCAAACCGCAGTCTACTATGTGGGAGTCCAGCGACATAGCCATTACGCTAACTGCTGGTTCCCAAGGGAATGCCTTTAAAAGGTAAGCAAGAAAAGCTGGCATCTGATGGGTAAAACAGTTAAGCACGTACATTGTCGCTGGTGGAGAAGAGATCGTCTCTCCCAGAGGTAACCCTGGAACACTAGTGGAGGCCTGGCAATTCAGCCCCCTGAGCTGGGCTGGTCCCAACCTAAGGCATGAGTCCTGCCTTTCTGATGTTACTGAATGCGGACTGCAGGCAGGAGAGCTGAGTAACCTCTCAGGCAAGGCACCCACTGGCCCAAAGGCGAGTCTCAGAGAAGAGGGTGCTGGGGTCTCAGCAGCACAGCTCATAGCTGCTCTGGGAGGAGCTGGCCAGCCCTGGTGCTAGGAGTCTAGACTGGCCACCAGCGGCCTAGACAGGGGCTAATAATTAATGCTGCTGTAGGGGTGAGTGACAAAGGGCCAGCTAGCACCCTGTGTTGATAAGAACCTAGGGAACTCTGGCTTGGTCTGCGCTGTGTACCCAACAGGCGTTCAGCTGGCCTAGCGTAAGGCAAAGCAGGGGGAACCTCGGGCCAAGTGGGTCCCTGAGCCGGCAGCTTCGTGAGAGCAGATTTGCACCAGGGGCTGAAGGCGCAAGGATGGAGACCAGCCTCTGAGGAGGGACGGTCGGACCTGGCCCCGCAGGTGGGCAGGGAGCTACCTCAGATCGCTGGAGCTAGGGAAAGGGGCCAGGCAGTGTCAGCTGGGGACTGACGTGGAGCCGAGAAACGAGTCAAGGCTGCTTCGGGCGGGGAGACGGCAGAGACCCGGGAGGGGTGCGGCCCGTGAACACCTGGCCCTGAGTTCTCCTCGTCCAAAGTGGCTCGCAGGGGTCAAGCTAATTTCGGATCCCACCCTCTGGGGAAATTGCACCTGCAGCTATACCTGGTACCCACTTGGGGACTGACCCTGGCAATTTCCACGGCCATCTAAGTTGCCAGGCCTCAGTGACTCCTGCATTTTTAGGGGAAAAAAAAGATGACAATTAAACCCTGGGAATCCCTAATCCCAATATTCTTCAGTTCCCACTGCCAGCCATGCATCCACAAACGTGGTGACTTTATCCCTCCCTTCTCCGCTTAGGCTATTTTCACATTTTTTCCTAATATTTTGACTATGGCAAGTAGTCCTTTCTGTGCAGAGCAAAACTCTTTGAAAGGAAAAACTCCCTTGTCCTAAAACAGGCATAAAAAAATGACACGGAATTGAAGGAATTATGTATATGCCACTCACAGACTGGACACAGGGATGCGAACTTCGTCCCTTCCTGAGTTATTTCTGGAGAGCAGACAGTGTTTGACTCAGCTGTTTGACGCACCTGTGTGTCAGACAGAAAGACCCAGCACAGACGGCCCTTAACCCACAGCCCGCAGGAAACCAGCTCTGTCTGCACGGCAGGTTGTATTTAAAAATGCCCCCCTGGGGACCAGCAGATGGCGTAATGGTTATGTCACTGGACTCCCACAGAGTTGACCACAGTTCAAGTCCTGAACCCAGCAGCTTCAAACTCACACGGGGAACGTGTGTGTGCGTGTGCGTGTGTGTGTGTGTGTGTGTGTGTCCTAAATCCCAAGAAGAGAATAGAAGAGATGAGATTGCAGTGTCGCCATCGCCACCTGGAGCGGGCGTGATTTCTTGCTCTCTGTCTCTCTGTCTCTCTCTGTCTCTTTGGTGAGCATAGCACCCTATAGCAAAAATCTCTCTCTAAAAAGAAAAAGACCCACTGAATTAAGGCCATTAAGGATGGTGAGAGCAACAGGAATGGGTCCCCGGCTGGTGGGGGTTAGTTCAGAGCTGGGTTAAGCTCTGACAGCATTTGCAAACGCTGCTCAGCGGTTCCTGTGACGTTGTTCCCGGGCAGCCAATGTGGTCAGAGACCGCCGCGGGGGCAAGTCACACAGAGCTTCTGATTGGCTGCTAGGACAGCTCTGCGCCTGCAGACTTCCCTGCTCCGGGACCTCATCTGAATGAGCGCCCAGTGCTAGTGGCTCCTGCAGCCGCAGGTTGGCAGTGAACGTTCCAGGGGCGCCATTTTTAATTTTGGAAGGTACTTGATCTAAAAGCAGCTCTTCCTCACCACGTCTTGGCAAGAATGGAAGGCAGTTCTCTCGTTTCAGTAAGGTAGATATTTTAAGAGAGTTGCCCTTCAATACTGAGATAATCCTGAGCTTTTCCTAGTCCACAGCTGCCGTTTACTTCTACCATGCACAGAAAAGATGCGTAGTTTCAGAGTCAATGAGCAGGCGCAGCCTCACTGGCAGTTATCACCCATTCAGCCTCAGCGTGCCTGGGAGAGACAGAGAAAGAGAGGGAACGAGAGAGAGGGAACGTGAGCAGTCAGCACTGCCGGGGGAGGTGGTCATGCCACAGTCCCCTCGCCCCCTCGCCCCCACTTTCTTCGTGGATTTTGGTCACGCACGCACATACGGCCCAGGACTTGAACCACTAGGTGGGCCATGTGGGATTCAACTGCCTAACTTCCGTGCCACCAGCTGGCCCCTTCACGCCTTTTCACGCTAGACAAGGCCCCAGCACCTCTCCCAATCCTCCTGCGCCCACCCCTCCTCTGATTCTGAGGTGCTGCCCTGCCCTGGTGGAGCACCTGACTGTGCAGCACGGACTTCATTCCCTACCCGTCACCACGCAGCGCTAGGCACGTCCCAGCAGGACGCACACAGAGTTTTCACAAGAGTTACACGAGAAATGTGATGTTAGTATTCCCACTTCAGAGGTGAAAATGCTTGGCCTTCCAATCTCTGTCCAGGCTGTCTTCCACCTACTAAATAATGCAGTTCAGAAAATATTTTATTTTATTTTATTTTTAATATTATTTATTTAATTTTATTTATGATTATTGTTTGCTATAGTGCACATGCATTTGTCAGAGATAGGCAGAAACACACACATACACACAAACACAGAGAAAGAGAGAGAGAGAGAGAGAAGGAAAGTGAGAAAGGAAGCTACCAGGTCCAGGACTAGAACCATGGTCGGCCATGTGGGAGTCCAGCACCTTAACCACCACGCCACCTGCCGGCCCCATTTCTTTTTTTCAGAAGACATTTTAGAAACTTTAATGTGAGGAAATAAAACACCAGCCTTATATGTAAAGAGCATCTTTATTTTTTAATTTTTTTTTCTTTTTGCCATAGGGCATGTGCACTCACCAGAGAGAGACAGAGAGAGAAAGTGAGAAATCACCCTAGGGAGGATGGCCATGCTCTAATCCCATCTCCTCCACCTTCCTCCTGGGATTTTAGGCATGCAGGCACCCTTTTCAGTGTGATTTTTGAGCTGCCACCAGGTCTAGAACTTGAACCATGGTTGGCCATGTGAGAATCCAGCACATCAACCTCCATGCCATCTGCTGCCCCCGTAACTTTAAAGCACTGCCACAGACGTTAAACTCTTAACTGTATTCCCCCTTAGCGCCCATCAGCGATACAGGCAAGCATACTGCATATGCTCTTTAATTTGAGTCCTTAGATACAGGCATTTAAAATACACCACCTTTTATTCCATTTGCCCATGAGGATTTTGTATATATATAAAGTATTCGTTGTCCCATTTGCCAGAAAAACTATGGGTAAAATACCATTAAATTTTTCTTTTTGGAAAAAGCAATTTAAATATATATATATATTTATATATATATATATATATATATATATATATATATAAAGTTAAATAAAATAATGATATGTGTGTGTATATATATATATATACATACATATATATATATATATATATATATATATATATATATATATCAAGAAAATATGTCCATCTTATACCTACTCTGTGTAATTTAGAAACATTCCCATGATAGCTTGAAATTAATGATACTCCCCAAGAGAAAAACTGGGACCAGAGGCACCATTACTCCATGTCCTATCTGTCAACCCACAGTAAACCCTCATCCCACAACGTCCTCTGACCTCTCTGCCCTGGCTGCTTCCCAGCCCCATTCCAGTGACAGCCTGCTGAGGTCACCCTTTGTGAGGGATGGACAGAGCTTCCCTTTGGGTGGCAGATGGCCCCACGAATGACACAGTGGTGTTGGTGTCAGCGGGCAGTGCAGTCCTCCTCTGAGCACAGACTTGCAGATTTCTGCTGGATCGTCGGAGACGTCCTGACACAGTTTAGCATAGAAAATTATGCACGACTTTTACAATGACCCAATAGCTTTTGGCAGTTTAAAGACAGTAGAACGCAGCTCCAGAGAAAGTCGGAAGTATGGACGGCCATGATGGCAAAAGCTGAAGATACCACTAAGGCCACATGGGAGGCACAGGTTCGATTCCCAGCCTAACCTAAGCAGGTGGTGTGTGTCCGTGGTCTTAGCTAACTGAGACGCTAGAGGGGCGGACTGGGACACGGCAAACGCCTGTCAGAAATGCCTGTCTCCCTCTTTCTCTCTCATGCCCTCCCTCCCTTCTGTGCTCTCTCTCAAAAGGAAGGAGAATAAGGAGGGGGCAAGGGAAGGCAAAATAATTTCTGAAAACAGGTTCTTCGAAGTATAGATGGAAAGTCAGTATCTCCAGCTTTTCCACAGACTTTGAGTCATTCTGAGGTCTCTCTTTTACGTTGTGGGCTACTCTTACTGGGCCCACCTCCACCACGCCCCACCTTCCACTCCCTCTGACACTATGCCCACCTGGGATGCTGGACCACCCGGCCTGTCTCTGGGTTCATGAAGCTTAGGCAGCGGCGGACTGGACCGCCCGGCCCATCTCTGGGTTCATGAAGCTTAGGCAGCGGCGGACTGGCCCACCCGGCCTGTCTCTGGGTTCATGAAGCTTAGGCAGCGGCGGACTGGACCACCCGGCCTGTCTCTGGGTTCATGACAGCTTAGGCAGTGGCGGACGGGACCACCTGGCCTGTCTCTGGGTTCACGACAGCTTAGGCAGTGGCGAACTGGCCCACCCGGCCCGTCTCTGGGTTCATGAAGCTTAGGCAGTGGCGGACTGGCCCACCCGGCCTGTCTCTGGGTTCATGAAGCTTAGGCAGTGGCGGACGGGACCACCCGGCCTGTCTCTGGGTTCACGACAGCTTAGGCAGCGGCGGACTGGCCCACCCGGCCTGTCTCTGGGTTCACGACAGCTTAGGCAGTGGCGGACTGGCCCACCCGGCCTGTCTCTGGGTTCACGACAGCTTAGGCAGTGGCGGACTGGACCACCCGGCCTGTCTCTGGGTTCACGACAGCTTAGGCAGTGGCGGACTGGACCACCCGGCCTGTCTCTGGGTTCACGACAGCTTAGGCAGTGGCGGACTGGACCACCCGGCCTGTCTCTGGGTTCATGAAGCTTAGGCAGCAGCGGACTGGACCACCCGGCCTGTCTCTGGGTTCATGAAGCTTAGGCAGCGGCGGACTGGACCACCCGGCCTGTCTCTGGGTTTATGAAGCTTAGGCAGCGGCGGACTGGACCACCCGGCCTGTCTCTGGGTTTATGAAGCTTAGGCAGTGGAGGACTGAACCACACGTCTCTGGGTTCATGACAGCTTAGGCAGTGGTGAAAGAGCCCTACTCGAGATGCTGAACGGGAAGTATTTTCTCAAATGAATGGAAGAAATAAGAAAGAACTGGTTTAAATGAAAGAAAACTCTTTGTCTTAATATGCCTGATGGTAAGACTATACCCATGTTAGGGGCCAGCAGATGGCATAGTGGTTATGCTGCTGGACTCCCACATGGCTGACCGTGGTTCAAGTCCCAGATCCAGGGACTTGACCATCACGCCAGGCACGTGTGTGTGAGTGTCCAAGATCCCAGGAGGAAAATGGAGGAGAAGGGATTGTGATGTGGCCATCCCCCCTGGGGGGCGATTTCTTGCTTTCCCTCTCAGTGTTTCTGTCTCTGGTAAGCACATACACTCTATGGCAAAAACCTCCCCCCCCCAAAAAAAAAAGCCCATTTTGTATAAGCAGAGCTCTAAAGACTTGCAGACCTTCGAGTGGCGGCACAGGGGCCATGCAATTTCTGTCTGCCACCACGGCAGCGATGGTAACTTGCCTTATGGCACCACCATGTCCACAGGAGGCGAGTGAGCGCGGGCAGTGAGCGCGGCTGTCACCGTGCACAGCCTGACTTACCCATTCGGGACTCACTTTGAGATCAACTGTAAGTCCCCGGTGTTAACAGTTTTCCTGAGAAGTGACAGTCTGTAGGTCTGTGATAAGATCTGTCTATTAAAGAGAGATACCATTGCGTAGGGTGCCGAGCAGCAGGGAAGTTCCCTAGCGCTCCACAATAGTACTCTGTCACCGTCAGTGTTCAAAATGACATGAACAACGCCAGATAAACTGGAACATTCACTTAAAAGTACTGCTAAATTGGCTGTATAATTTCTAAATGTTAATTTAATTAAATTAGTAATGACACATAAATAACACCGTTTTCAAGAAAGCTATCACAAGAGAAAACAGAAACCCGCTTCCCAAATCCACCAGTGTTTTGTCAGATGAAACAACCTGTAACCAAGGGCCGCAGAAACGCCGCTCCGAGAGTTCTGGACACGCGTGTGGACTGAAACCATCACCCAGCCATTATGAGTTGTCCATCCACACTGTCAGATAGACACTGGAGATGGCATCAAAGACAAGACCACATAAAGAAAGCTCATTTAGCTAAATATTATAGAACACAGTAGCGGTTTCCTTAAAATTGCGGCTGGTATAGGTTCTGCTGGGAGCCTCGGTCTCTAGTGGCACTGTCCTTTCAGAGCTTGAGGAAGTGCCACTGAAACATGTTTAGCCTGAAGTGTGACTTGCTGCGAGTTATAAAATACTTCACTTTTCCCTTAGACTGTGATGCCGGGGAAGCCCTCGGTAATGCACGCGCGGTGCAGAACTGTCACCCGTGGGTAATCTCCATGGGAAATGCCATGTCTGCTCAAATGGCAGAGCCCCAGGAAGCCACTACTGCTAAACTCCGCAGTATAACAGGAAACTTCTGCATCGAATAAACATACCTGAGAGTCAAAGTCTGCTTGAGAGAACACAACTTAACGAGGTAACCAGGGGACCAGTAGATAGTATACTGTACATGGCTGGACACCCACATAGTCAACTGCAGTTCAAGTCCCAGACCCAGCAGCTTGAAACCCATGCTGGGTACCTGTGGATGCGTGCCTAAAACCCCAAGAGGAGAATGGAGGAGAAGGGATGGCAGTGTGGCCATTCCCCCTGGGGGGTGATTTCTTGCTGTCTCTTCACCAAGTGCATGCACCCTATAGCAAAAATCTCTCTCTAAAAAAAAAAAATTAATCTAAACCATTTTCAAAGAAGACGGTAAGTTCTGTTTCCATCCAGGCGACATAATCTTTTGCGCTGTTTCACTTCTACTTGTTCTTGTTTGTTATATTTTGTTTCTTTACTGATAACGAAGACAGTATAATGGCATTATTTTCTCTGTGATTCATACAGTTGTTTAAGGTAATTTACAATCACAGAATGGTTCCCAAAATATTCTAACCTCAGCTTCCTTCCCCGTCACCCTCATGACCCAGTTAAAATAGATCACTGTTTCTATGTTTGCCGGCAAAGTTACGCGTGTATTGCACTTCCATCGGCTGGCCTGAGAGTTAAGGATAAAAGCATGGAGGGATTCCATTCAACACATTTCCATTAAAGTCCTCCACGTGCATGGTCTAGGCACTGGGGACACACCAGAGAACCAGGAGATAGAAGCCCCTGCCCCGAGAGGAGCTAGCATTTTCTATGAAGGAGAGGTGGCAAAAGAAACCGAGTAAGGGGTGGGGCCAGCAGGTGGCGTAGTAGTTAAGGCACCGTCTCCCCCATGGCCTCCTGCAGTTAGAGTCCTGGCCTCAGCAGCTTGAAAATCACGGTGGGTGCTTGTGTGTGCCCAACATCCCAGGAGGAGGAGCCAGCATGGTATAGTGGTTATGTTGCTGGACTCTCATATGGCTGCCCAGGGTTCAAGTCCCAGACCCAGTGGCTGGAAAATCACACTGGGCGCCTGTGTACCCGTGCCCATGATCCCAGGAGAATGGGGGAGAGGGGGTGTGCAGTGTGGACATCTGCCCTGGGGGCGATTTCTCACCTTCCCCCCTCTGCCTTTCTATCTTTCTCCAAGTGCACACACGTGGCAAAAATCTAAATGATAGAGAGAGGTGTAGTGGGAAATCGGTACTATTTCAAGAGCTGGTCACTTCTGTGGGACAAGTGAAAACAAGCTATTACAGATTGGGGGCACTGGTCCAGAAACAGATGCTCAGGGAAGGCCTCACGGAGAAAGCGTTTGAGCGGAGACTTGAAGGAAGCAGAGGAAGAATCATTCCGGAATCTGGGTGGAAGCAGCTGTGAGCGCGAAGGACTCGGGAAGGGAAGAGCACGGGCTGCCCTGCGGGGTGAGGAGGCAGATGACGGGGGTGGAGGGGGGGGGTGTGGGGGTGGGGGGGGTGCCGCAGTCTCCAGTGTGAGTGGGAAGGGGCGATGAGAGCGGCTGGGGCCAGGAACGTTCCACAGACCTGGCTGAGCTTTGGACCTTTATGTTTTATATACACATCATTTTATATATTCATATATTATTTCCTGTGTTACACATAACGTGTATATTTTATTTATGACTTTATGTTATATAGTATACATAATTTTATATTATATATCATTTTATATTTTACATTTATATATAATTGTATACTGCATATTTTTATACAATAAACATGTATATATGCATATGTATACGATAGAGTATATATGATACGTATAATATATATATATATATATATATATATATATATATATATGAAAAAACTTAAAATGTACTTTTTAAAGTTTATTTTATTCGTGATAGAGGTAGGGGCATGTGCATGAGGAGACGCATCCTTGGCAGGGCCTCCTGGGGCATGACCCCTTTCTCCACCCCTCCCCCCGTCAGGGTCTCGAGTGTGCACTGCGCATTTTCCAGGCGACCCAGGGACCTGAACCCAGCCCGTCACACGGCCTCCAGCATTGCTGCTCGCTCTGCCCACTGAGCGCCAGGCCAGGCCCGGAATAGCACGCAGAGGAAGGGGCTCTCATCAGGTGAGCGCGAAGAAGGAAAAGGCCCAGCGGGGTTACGGGGACTGACTGCTGCTCTGCTGGGCACCAAGCTCTTGCCTCAACCAGGGCTCCCACAGGAGCCGTGAGGGTGAGAAGCAGTCAGACCCTGACGTCGCAGAGCCGAGGGCACAGGCCTTAGTGGGGCGATAGCACGGGGAGTGGAAGGGAGAGTGTAAAAGATGGCCCCGTTGACCGGGTTATCTGACCAGCTGGTAGGGTGGGGTTGCTTGTTGCTGCAAGAAGAAAACACTGCGGCAGAAGTCTAGTCGCGGGGAGGGTGGGAATAAGGGTTTTGTTTGTGAGCATGTTAAATTTGAGGTGCACATTGGATGTCTAATGAAGATGCCAAGTAGGTGCTACCTAGAGTCTAGATCTCAGGCTCCAGATCTCCGACACAGGGATTCTTTAAAGTGAGGTTGGCTTTTTGGTTTTGGTGGTGTTTTTGTTTTGTTTCGTTTTTGTTTTTTTGTTGAGGGTATACCAAGGTGGGAAACTTATTGAAGGAGAGAAAAGAAAAAAAATAAATTAAAAACAAAGCTCCAAAGGAGAAGAGGAGGGTCCTGGAAAATGGGTTGCTGAGGAGGAACTGGGGTTGGGGTGTGATCTGGGTCAGAGAGCCTTCTTCTGGCTTGTTTTCAAGTGGGGCTCTGGCTCGCATTTTCCTCAGGTGAAGACGGGCAAGTGCTGGATTGGCCAGTTATTCTCCGTAATTTTGGAGTGGATACAACAAGGCAGGGGATTCTTTGTGGGGAAGCTTTGGGCCCTGAATTTCTTTAGGAAGGAAATTTCCATGTCTAAGGGCTAAGGAATGTGGTGACTAGGAGAAGAGAGGAATTGACAGTAGGTACTTAGAGCTGTTAGACTGAAGTCATTCATGGAGTAGGTGAGAAAGAGCAATGATTTGAAGATGCCCCAAAGTAATAAGTTGTAGAAGCTATAGATGATTGGCTGAAGAGTTTAGACTGTAAGGGATGTAACAGGAAATGAACAGATATTTTTCAACAGGTAAGAATTTTTATTTCCTTCCTCAAAGAGGGACACCAGCCCTCACAGGGTCTTCAGATTTCAACCTCCCTGCAGCCCTGCAGCCGGCCAGGATCACAGCACTGAAGGTGCAACCCGTGTGTAAGACAGACCCAGGGCGTGACCCTGGAGCCCTCCCACCTGGCTTCCGGCATCATGAGGAAGCACTGCAAGCTGAGTGCCACCACAGTGGGTCAACAAATGAGCCCTTTTAATGTGAACTCTGACAGAAGTGTTGGGTTGGAGGGTCACTGGAGAATCGGACAGAATGAAAGGAGATAACTAGGAAGGAGTTTTATTTTTGAAGGCAAGCCATAGAGGCCTCAAGAAGTAGAAATAGGAAAGATTTGAGAAACATTTTTAAAATATATACTCAGACGGCAGGAGAAAAGGAGTTTATGCCAAGACCAGTGTTTCTGAAGGTTTAGGCAGACAGTGATCGACATAGTCATGGAAGAGGAAAATAATGGATTGGGGGAGAAGAGTTCTATTTCACATCCCGTTTCCTAGTTTATGTTGCACTAACTTAATCCCACATGGAAAGATTCTAATGATCCTTCAAAAATAAGGATGGAGGAAAAATTAGAGGAGTGAAGAGATTCGATTCGAATCAATGCCCAGAGACTGAAAGACAAGTTTGGAGAACTCACCACTCCTTGGAAAGACAGCATGTGGATCTCTCTCTGCTGTGTCACGGTCTTAAATTCAGGCTTCCATACTCTGGACACCTAAGCAATTACTCTCAGGGCCCTGATCCATGCACGTTAGAGCTGACTTACTAAGTGGTTTCTTCAAAAGAGAAGACATTTTGACAAGATACAAGTCTCAGCCTCTTAGGACACTCACCCTAACACCCAATAGCAACCCATAACTAAACACATAATTTGGAACATACTGCTTAAAAAATAGATTCAAGTAATTAAATAAATTCTACTTTTCAACATTAACTTTTATTAAGATTAACCTAATTTCTCCAGGCCTGAGAAAAATCCATGTTCCCAAATTAGCAGTGGATTCATTCTCTGATGAATTTAAAGACAGGGCCCTCCTCCCTTCCATTCCTCACTTTTTAGCCTAAGAATATGAAAGCAAGGTCACCATCAGTTGTTTAATTTGCAGGAGTTATTTACAGTGTTTGGCTAATTTGAAGACTGGCAAGCTCAGATTACACTTAGCGATATGGGGTTCTGATGTCAAATTAAATTTAAAACAGAAATTTCAAGACACTGCCATTGACTGCTCATTGGGATTCTATTCTGAAGTAGCCAAAGGGCTCGTTTTCCTCTTGCCTTACAGTTCTTTGCACGATTCTGCCTTTCCTTCATGTTTCTCTGTTGTCAGTTCCTGAACGGAGCTGCCACGTGAGGGACACCCTCTTCCTGTCCTGGAGACCGGAGAAGCCACCCAGCTTCAACCAGAAGGCGGTTTGCCAACTTTTGCTGAAGGAGGAACAGATCACATGTCTTCAAGAAATACACACACACATTTGGGTTCAAGGAAAGCAACCTTATGCAGAGATGAAACATTGTTGGCATTAAGAAGGGTTGTTATTGGTTCGCTCTGCTGCCTGGGGGTTTTAATATGCCATTTGTCTCTCCAACATCTATTGCCATTTAAAATGTCACCCGCTTTTCCCAGTGGTGAGGTAAAACCATGGGAACGGCATTCAAACCACTCCACCAAGCATAAGCCAGTTTTAACAAACTCATAATTAAAACCCAGCCAAATCTCTCCTTGCACTGCCAAGGCCTTCCTGTGTATCTCCCAATTAAATATCTTTTCTGTGAGGAAGCTTCCAGAGATGCCAGGACTGGATCACTAATGTCTTTATAAAAACGAGAACTTCCTGTTCTCAGACCATTTTCAAACGCCTTAATCCCTCTGGCTTTCACACATATTTTGAGAAGTAGTGCATCCGTCCATCCGTCCATCCATCCATTCATTCAGTAGATATGAACTGAATACCTCCCACACACCTAAAACTGTTCTGGGCCTGGAGGATGCATCGGGGCACTAAACTAGGTCTTTTGGACAAGGCGTTGCCCTCCTAGTAGGAGAAGCAAACAGTAAGTAAGTACACAGATCAGGGACCAGCGATTGGCGTAATGGCTATGTCGCTGGACTCCCATGTAGTCGACCGCAGTTCGAGTCCTGGACCCGGTGGCTTAAACTCATGCTGGGTGCGTGTACGTGCATGCCCAAGATCCCAAGAGGAAGGGATTGTGGTGTGGCATCCCCCCTGGGGGGTGATTTCTTGCTTTCTGTCTGTCTGTCTCTCTCTGTCTTTCTGGAGAGCTCATGCACCCTATAGCAAAAACCTCTCCAAAAGAAAAAAGTACACAGATCATACAATATTTAGGTTGATATATGCTACGTAGAAAAATAAGGTAGAAAGAGTGACAGCATATAGTATATTAGTTAGACCAGGCAAAGAGGTCCTTGCTGAAGGCAGGACATTTAAATAGTGACCCAAAAGGAGTGTGTGTGTGTGTGTGTGTGTGTGTGTGTGTTTGGGAGGGGAAACATTCCAGCATGTCCATCAGCCAGGTATAGGCTCACCTCAGAATAATGAAACAGGCTGTGAGGACCTCGACTTCCCCAGACTCTGGGGTAAGGCCCTACGTAGGCTCCCGGGATCATGTATTTTTGGTAACGTTTGCCCAATTGAGAATTGTGACAATTGGTTACATTTTCTGCCTCTTTCCCTCCTGTCTACTTCCCTCTTCTTCCTTCCCATCAGGCAGTGTAGTAGAAGCCAGTGTTCTTGCTGGAATCAGGTGGAGACTCATTTAGTTTGGGTTTAGTGGGACATATACGGGTCTTCAAAAACTTTGTAGACAATGCATGCCATGAAAGAATAATGGATGGATTCAAAATAAGTTTTTGCATCAAAATACTCGTATTTTAATTCCATTTTCCCCAGAACGTTTGGAGGTTCCTTCATATTTACATGGTATGCAGTTACTTTTGTTTGTTTTTAATTTTGTGGGAAGACAAAGAGAAGGAAAGGGAGAAAGCACCCCCCTGGGGACAGCCATGCTGCAATCTCTTCTCCTCCATCTCTCCCCTCCTTTCAGGATTCTGGGCACGCACACACACCCAGCACGTTTCTCAAGCTGCTGGGTCCAGGACTCAAACTACACGATCAAGCGGGATCCAGCTGCTTTAACAACCACACCATGGCTGGCCCGCAGTTCCTTTTTATTTAAATGATTGCTGGCTTCCCTTTTAAGGACTCTAAGTACATGCCTGCCTCCTGCTCTGCTGGTGCTTGGTGGACAAGTGTATCCCATTTAAGAAAAAGACTGCATTATGATGTTTGTCTTATTTAAATTTATAAATTTGTATAAATTTATAAATTTATACAAAATCAGTATTTACTTTTTTATCTAACTCTTATCTACAAAGGGTCCCCAAACTGCATAAGCTTCAAGCTCACCCTTTGTTGGGTTCTGACTAGGGAACGAACGCATTTGCATCAGGGCCTGCCTGGGGAGCAGTTAATAGGCTTAAGCAAAGCCAGCCCCTGGAGGAAAGGTGGAAGAGGAGCTTGGGGAGTCGCTGGAGAGAGCTTCCGTAGAAGTCTTTGGATTTTATAATAAGTAAGAGAGGAAGCTATTAGACAGTTGTAGATAAGGTGTTTTGGAAATATGCATGTGGCTTTTACATGGAGAATAAGCTTGAAGGTGGCAAACTTAGAGGGGGAGCGACCAGGAAGATGCAATCTTTCCGAGTGGAGAGGAGGCGTCTTGGACCTGGGTGGTCATGAACACGGGCGGGTCTGGGGTACTGGAGGCACACCTGAAGGCTTGTCGATGGGCTGGATGTGAAATGTGAAGACGTTCACAGGGGATGACAAGACGTGGCCTAAGTAACTGAGTCAGTGATGGGGCTATGCCTTGAAAGGGAAACGCTGAGGAAAGAGCGAATTTGGACTACATTAAAATTTTAGCATGTATAAAATCTGAGATGTTTCCAACAGTCTGATGAGAGAGAGTGGTCAGTACCGGTAAATCGATAGATATTGACTTTTACATTCAGTCTCACACTGTGGGAGGGTGTCTCAGGCACTAGTGGACTGTCTGTGACAGCAGTCCCCTGAGAATACACCCAGAGCCTGGGCGTGTGGCAGGCTACGCACTCTATGTCTGCACAACCGAACACCCACTAACACATTTCCCAGACAGCATCCCTGTCGTCCAGTGACACATGATTATATATAAATAAATGTCAGTTATCAATTGTTATCCATTGTTATTGAAAAATGTAGGACCCATAATGTCACCAGAAGGCCCAGGAAATCAAAACAGAGAGAGGCCAGCCTCGTGATGCAGTGCTGGAAAAACCACATGGTGGACTCCAAATCCACCTGAAAACACAGTGTGTGTGCATGTCCAAGATCCTGGTGCCCCGGAGGGCTGGGGAAGGGGTTTACAGTCAGATGAGACCATCAAGGTGCCGTCTCCCTCTCCCATGTTCACGTGCACAGGCTCTTCTCTTACGAATGAAATAAACTTTAAACAGTAAGCATAAACAAGAGAGACTTAAGAGGTATGTATGCTCAAGAACACCAAGTGTCGGGACCAGCAGTTAGCATAATGGCTATATCGCTGGACTCCCATGTACTCAACCACAGTTTGAGTCCCAGACCCAGCGGCTTAAACTCACACTGGGTGCATGTACGTGCATGCCCAAGATCCCGAGAGGAGAATGGAGGAGAAGGGATTGCGGCGTAGCCATCCCCCCAGGGGGTGATTTCTTGTTTTCTGTCTCTCTGTCTCTCTCTGTCTTTCTGACGAGCACACATGCCCTATAGCAAAAATCTCTCTCCAAAAAAAGAAAAAAAGAAGGAAAAGAAGGAAAAGAAAAAAAAAGAACACCAAGTGTCCTGACTTTAAGAATAGTTCTCTAGGATTTCTATGAGAATTATAAGGCAAATAAGGAAATCTTCTGAATGTTAGGAGTTAAATAAATACTGTTTTTGAGGAAGAAAAAAATATCATATCTTTCTATGATATTCTTCAGTGTTGAAATCAAATCATGTCACAAAACTAACTTCAAATAAATTGCCTGACCTGTTCTTAAACTTTCAAAGAGCTTCCACTGATAATTCAGCCTCCAGCATAGAAAACTCACATGGAGAGGTGGAAGGGAACAGAACAGGCCTTCTTCCAGAGACAGCTCCATGGCTCCTGCGATCTAGCCATTTTGGGGGAAACAGAGAAATGAAGAGGTTCCACTGATAATTCAGCCTCCAGCATAGAAAACTCGCGTGGTAGGAAGACTCCTTTCAGGCCTCCTCTCTCTGTATCTGTCTTTGTCTCTCTCTACCTCTGTCTCTGTCTCTGTCTCCTCTCTCTTTTTTTTTTAATTTTTGCTTTTTAGAATTTTTTTTAAGGTGAGGCATCTTTCTGGGCCTGTTGGCCCCTCCTAGCCCTTTATCTTGTTAATAATTCCCTCTCCCCCTCCCAACCCAGGAGAGGTGGAAGGGAACAGAACAGGCCTTCTTCCAGAGACAGCTCCATGGTTCCTGTGATCTAGGCATTTTGTGTGGCGTGCTTGCGCACCACGCAGTTTTCTAATTTTTGGGTTTTATTGAAATTTTTTGAATATTAATTTTTTTTAGTTTCATTTAAAAGTTTTTCTCTTCATTTTTTTTCTCTTTTTCTTTGTTTCTTGTCTGTTTTTTTGCTGTTGTTGCTATTGTTTCCCTCTCTCTGCTTCCTTTTCTGCACACTCTTCGACCCTCAGTTTGAACTTCCAAGTTTGGGAAGAAACTGACCATCCACCAGATGACTACAAATCGCTGCAGGACCACAAGAAATATGGGGAAGCAGGAAAATACCTCTTCTCCAAGGGAAAAGGATAACTCCTCTTCATCCACACACAGTTCAATGGAAGTCATGGAAATGTCTGATAAAGAATTCAGAACATTCATAATGGCAAAGCTAACAGAGATGGAAGAGAATAGAGACAAGGAACTGCTGAAGAGGAAGGAGAAGGGAGTTGAAGAGTTCCAGGAGGTGAGGAAATTCATGCAAGATCTAAAAGAGGAATTTCACACTTTACAAAAGAATCAGATAGAACTGTTAGAGATGAAGGCTATAATACAAGAAGTCAAAATCTCCCTTGAAAGTATTAAAAGCAGACTAGATCATACAGAAAATAGAATCTCTAATGTAGAAGAGGAAATGGCTGGCCTAGAAAAATCTACCATGAAGACTGAGAAAATGGCCCAAAAATTTGAGAATAATATGCGAGAAATACTAGATACAATTAAACATCAAAACATCCGGATAATAGGCATCCCAGAGGGTGAAGAGACTCATAAGGGCATTGATAATCTATTCCATGAAATCCTGCAAGAAAACTTTCCAAACCTGGAGAGGCACTCAAAGATTCAGTCCCAAGAAGTACAGAGGACCCCAAATAGAATCAACCCAAGAAGATCTTCTCCAAGACACATTATAGCCAGATTGACCAAAACCACAGACAAAGACAAGATACTAAGACTGGCTAGAGAAAAACGGCAAGTTACCTACAAAGGGTATCCCATCAGACTCACGGCAGACCTCTCATCGGAAACAATGCGAGCGAGGAGAGAATGGGAAAATATATTCAAACTATTAAGGGAAAAGCAATTTCAACCGAGAATTCCGTACCCAGCAAGATTATCGTTCATTTGGGAAGAAAAGACACGAACATTCCTAGATAAACAAAACCTGAAAGAATTTACCAGCACCAGACCGGATCTCCAAGAAGTTCTTAAGGGAGTACTATGTCAGTAAAATTAAATGCAGACACACAGAAATAAGAGTTTAGAAACTAAGAAAATGGGCAACTTAATTGTAGGGACAAAGTCTGGAGTTAGTATTATATCCCAGAGTTCAATCTGGAAGATCGTACTTCAACAGTAACAGAAGAAAGATTAAGTACATGAGTCTGAACTGATGAAACAGCACTCTATGACTTGACTAAAATATTGCTGCTTTTCTTCTAAGCTTTCTTGTCCGGTTTTAAGGATTTTTGTCCTGTCTTCAGCTGTCAATAGATTCATGCACCTACTATTTGAACAGAATACTAACCTGTTTCTAGGCTTTAAGTTTCAAGGAAATATCCTTACCAGTTCAAAACTGCTTTTCTTGAAACCATCAGCTGAACTTGTTACTGAAAGTAGTTAGATTACTTATGATATTGTGCGATCAACGAAATGTTGGGGGAAAAGGAATTGAAGACAACTTTAGACAGCAGAGATAGTGTAATAAGAGAGTGGAATAGGGCAGAGGGTCAGACATGGGGTAAAAAACATATATATATGAAAGTAGAAATGGAATATTATGGATGATAACATGCATTATTAAGCCACTATGCAGTTTATACTAGATGGGAAACCACATTTAGTATGTTGTGATGATGCTCAGGGAATGAACGTAAATTAATAAAAAAAAATTTTCAGAAGAAAAAAAAAGCATTAAAAATACCTATTTGATGACTGCGGTAAGCTATATAGCCCTAGCTAGGTGCTACTTTATAGTATGTTCATTCTATTCACTGAGGTTTATGCCTAAAGTCAGACTTGTGTTCATGGATATATATATATCAGCTGTGCTTGCTATTGAAAATATTTAGATTTATTAAGATACTTAGTGAAACAATAAAATGGAGGAGGCATAGAAAGCAACAATAGATACCAGACACAGTGTGGAAGGAGGGTGGGAGATGGCAGAGGGTGAGATAGGGAATCAAGGATGGGAAAAAAAGGGAAAATATACAGTAAACAAGAAATGGAAAATTATTTGTTGACAATAACACATATGTTGATGTGCTTGATTGAGCCAATATACAGTGTATTCTGAATGGAAAAATCTCATTTTGTATGCTATAATAATTTACAGTGAATGAATGTAAATAAATAAAGAAAAAAAAAGAAAAGATACATTTGTTATTAAATATTGTATGATACACACACACACACACACACACACACACATATATATATATATATATATATATATATGTATATATCAAATAACATTCTAGATAAGCCAAAGTACCTAGAGAAGGGCATAGTATCTTTTTGGTAGATCCAGATTTCCATTGTGTCAGCAAAAGAACCAAGCAATAAATTAATCTCTTGCTTATCCAAAAAAAAAAACATTGCTTCAAGCTTAACCTGAAGGGGTCTGAAAATCTGATGGCAATGGTTCAGGACTAGAAAAATCCTTTACAAAAAAATGACCTGTCTGGTTTTAGCTCTGTTCTTGGTGGAATTTGGTATAAATGGCTTACAAGAGCCTCTTAATGGGATGCAGTTCAAATGCTATCAGCTGTGTCACACCAGATTGGAAACGAGCTCTCCAGGACTTCAGGGCCCACTGAGGTGCAAAGCAGCATAAACAAAGGTCCTCATAATGCTAAATAATGCAGTATGATCTCCAAGGAGAAGACAAATAGGACTCTGATCTATCTTGACAGCATCATATCTGTCATTATTACAGAATGCAGAACTCAACATGGGAGTGGAAAATATGAATGGATATTACCACTTGAGAGGTGAGAGGTGCTAAATGAGACAAGGCTCGTATAACAAAGTCTCCTGAGGGAAAACAACACATGACACAAGATGAATCAGAAGGTAATTCACAAGGCAGTCGCATGGTGATGAATATTTGGGGAGGAACCACTGGTTGATAAATTAGATTAGAAGAAGACCACATCCCCAGAGGAGTCACCCTTAAGATGAGAACTTTGCCTGCAGTGACTTAAATGCTTTCCGTGTAGCTTCTTTTTTTTTTTTTTTTTTTTTTTTTTTTTTTTTGAGAGGTTTTTCGCTATAGGGCGCGTGCGCTCACCGGACAGACAGAGAGAGACAGAGAGACAGAAAGCGAGAAATCACCCCCCAGGGGGGATGGTCACGCCGCAATCCCTTCTCCTCCATTCTCCTCTTGGGATCTTGGGCACGCACGCACACGCGCCCGGCGTGAGTTGTAAGCCACCGGGTCCGAGACGCGAACCGCGGTCGACTACGTGGGAGCCCAGCGACATAGCCATTACGCTAACTGCCGGTTCCCCCGTGTAGCTTCTGTAGGAAGCAAAGGCTTGCTGGATTTCACCTTTTCTACTGACATGACTCACTCCTTTTAGTTCAGCTTATCCCTGCAAACACTGTCTGGATGACCAGATAATCCACACAGTTAAGAGCAGAAAAAGCAAGCTACTTTCCTCATAGGGTACTAAGAAAGCTCAACTACTTCAGAATCACAACCAATTCCCTTTTTTTGGATCAAATAATTTTTTAAAATTTTATACATTAATCACTATACATCACTTTGTTTGTAAGTGGAATGTACCCAACATGAATATACATACAGTCCAGAAGATACTAAACACATTATCCTCAACCAATAACAACCCACTTCTGTGTCCCACAAATGTCCTGCCTATTTTCCTACTTAATTTCCTTCCTTACAGTCTCCCCATTCACCCATCCTCCAGAATCTATAACCATTTTCAATATTTCTATGTTCTCCAACCTCTCAGTTTCCACCACAGAGGGCAGACATTCGGTATATGTTAAATGGAGACATACAATGTCTCTCTTTCATAGTCTGGCTTGCTTCACTCAGTAGCAAATCATCCATATTTATCCACTTTCTATCAAATGACAGGGTCTTAACCAACTCCCTTATGCCTCACTGTTTGAGTCTAACAAACAAAAAGTAACTATTTTAGTCAAATCTTAATTTTGCCCACATGACTCCTCAAAGCTTTGACTGAATTTTTTTTTTATGTAAAAGACCAATAATCCATTAAAAAAAAAAGAAACACATGTAGTTCACTTTTGTTAGTTTTTATAGACTGAAAAGGGTAAAGAAAAATGAGGGGAAAGTCCTTTGTTTTAGAATCAAATTCTCCCTGGGAAAGCTGGTAGCTCAATTATAGGTGTACAGATTTCTAAGCTAGAAGGAAATTCAAGTAGGACGTTTTGAAAAATAGAAGTATATACAAACTTACTATATTTCTAGCAAAATGCTTTTTAATAAATGGGTCTGATCACTAATTTTTAATAACTTTATGTTTCATAATGATGATAGAAGAGTAAATATGCTTGTTGTAGAATCACGACGGGCTATTAATCCTTCAATTTGAAACCATAAAGATCCCAGAATTGGACATTTACTTTGAACAGCAAAATGCTTAAGATGAAAAATAGTGTGATTTATCCAACCAACTCTGGATAATGTAATGAAGAAGGAACAGGAACATGGCAAGGGTCAACGTGGCACATTCATCGCCAGGTGCCATGGCGTCATGCAGCTTCCATGATTCCCCCTGAAGCCATTTCCATACTGGAAATTAATTGAAGCTGCTGAATTCACTGATCTCCTCAGATCAGCCTGCCAGTTTGCCCCCTGTAGAAACAAGTGGGAAAGTGGGAAACGCTCCAGGATACAAAGCATGCCATCAATTCAGGAGAGACCACAGGCGGGTTTTAAGTTATGTATATAAAATCAAAAAGCACATTTCCTCATATCTTTCTTCTGAACTGCAAATTCTCTTCATCATATTTTCTAAGTTTGTTTTCTTTCTTGAGAGTGAGACAGAGAGAGAAGGAGAATGAGAGAGGGCGGCACCGTTAGCAGGATCTCACACCGCGATCCTTCCCCTAGCCCTCCAGGATCATGGGCACACGTGCCGGGTGCCCAGGTGTACAGTCAACCCAGAACCCAATCCACCAGGCTCCATGGGGATCCCTCGTCAGTGAGTGGTGCGCAGCCTGTGTCACCAACACTGGCCTCTTTGGAATCATTTGCCAGCATTTTGAAAATGGTACAAAAGCTAATTCCACGGAGAGAAAAACAAATCGTTCTTACCAATGCAAGTTACAAGGCAGTCTCCTGGAAAGCTACGCTATTTCTGCAGGGATTTTTCTTCCACTTGTGGATGACAAAAAATTTTATATACTTACTATGGGATTCAGCATGTGATAGTGATCTTAAGAGTGTTCTTACTTTCCAAGTTGGACAGGCCTTTCTTTTTATTCCAACTCCCTTACTTTCTCTGTGATGTCATGCAACATTTACAGATTGTCACCTATGTCAGACACATGGTGGAAAGTACACTACCAGAGGTCACATTTATTCCTTGATACCGGTTCTGTCAGATAAAGTCCGTGAATTATAAAGCATAGGAAGAGTTCCTGAGCTATTTTCAGAGGCTTACTCTAGATAGTTACCACTCAAGTATATGTATTTGGAGACAGTATACGATAATATAAAGAATATACATAAAGATGACTCCATATTTCGGTGCTTTTCTAACCCCAAGCAGAATGGCTATTAATGGAAAAACACAATAACAAGTGCTGGAAAGGATGGGAAGCAAACCCTCATACACTATTGGCAGGAATGTAATTAGTACGACCACCATGAAAAACAGTACAGAGGTTCTTCAAAAATCTACTTAGCATCAAAAATCTAAATACAACTACCATATGACCCAGTAACCCCACTCTTGGATATTTAGGCAAAGGACAGGAAATCACTCTGTTGGAGAGACATTTACACGGCCACGCTTACTGCAGCGTTATTCACCTAGCTAAGATATGGAATCAACCTAAGTGCCCAAAAATTGATGACAGGATTAGAAAACGTGACACATACACAATAGAATACTGCTCAGTCATACAGAAGGATGATATCCTGTCATTTGACACAAAGTGGATAAATCTAGAAGACATATCACTAAGTGAATTAAGCCAAGCTATGCAAGACAAATACTGTATTTCCCCCCTTAACATATACAGAATAGCTTTACTCCGTCATGGAAACTGAAGGACTCAATTGCATAGAAGAAGAAAGAATGATGGTAAGTACCAGAAACTTCAAGGAGGGGGTGGTAGTGAGTGGGAGGACTTGAAAGGAAATGATAAAGAGAGGCAAGAATGCATGTAAACAAGTTGAATTGGTTATGGAACTGTATACTACAATAAATATTTTTAAAAATCTTTGCCAATCTAATACATACCTCCCAGTCAAAATAAAAACTAGTAAAATGAGTGAAAAATGTGCACAGCACAATGTAATGTTCAATGGTGAAGATAATGACTATGCTATATCTTTGATTTGATTGTTACACACTGTATACACACTTTGAAATAGCATACTGTACCCCACAGAAAAGTGTAATGATAATATGTTTATCAAAAATTAGGACTATAAATTAAAACAAAAGAAGTTAAGATGAGTGGAAATGCTGATTTGAAAAAAAGGTTATATATCCCATTATAGAATATCACATTTGAGATATAATTGTCTTTAGAATCGAAAATAACCAGAAACCTGTTGAATAAGGGACTGCACAACTGAAGAGTAGGGGAGGATTAGAGCTAAGTGTTTGGAAGTCACCAGCACAGAGGGTAAATTTAAAGACATCAAATTGGCTAAGATCTCTAAAAATGCATATTTTAGAGAAGGGAGGCATGGCCTTTCCTAATTAATCTTTAATTATTAGAAATAGAACACTGGACTTTATTTGGCATAAAATTTTTTTTCTTAGTATTTTTATGTTGCACTAAGAAAATATCTTTATGATTACACAAAAGCCTCTATTTAAAATGGATTTAGGGAGAAGACTCCTCCTCTATGGCTCCTGAGAACTAGTAATTTCAGGAAAAAAAAGAGAAATTAAGATTTTCTACTGATAATTCAGCCTCCAGCCCACAAACTCGGGTATAAAATATTCTCTGGGCAAATGTAAGGGCAAAGAGATTCCAGATCACCTCCTTCTGCACACTCCTGAATGCTCAGATTGAACTTCAAGAATTAGGAAGAAACACACCATCCATCAGATGTCTAGAAATCACCACAGGGCCACAAGAAATATGGGAAAGCAAGAAAATACCTCTCCTCCAAGGGAAAAGAATAGCTCCTCTTCATCCACAGACAGTTCAATGGAAATGTCTGATAAAGAATTTAGAATATTCATAATGGCAAAGCTAACAGAGATGGAAGAGAAGAGAGACAATGAACTGTGGAAGAGGCAGGAGAAAGGAGCTGACGAGTTCCAGGAGGTGAGGAAATTCTTGCAAGATCTAAAAGAGGAATTACACACTTTTAAAAAAGAATCAAATGGACCTGTTAGAAATGAAGACTATAATACAGGAAGTCAAAATATCCCTTAAAAGTAATAAAAGTAGACTAGATCATATAGAAAATAGAATTTCAGACATAGAAGAAAAAATTGCTGGCCTAGAAAAATCCACCACAAAGACTGAGAAAATGGCCCCAAAATATGAGAATAATATACGAGAAATACTAAATACCATCAAATGTCCAAACGTCCATATAACTGGTATCCCAGAAGGCAGAGATTCATAAGGGTATTGGTAATCTATTCCATGAAATCCTGCAAGAAAACTTTCCAAACTTAGAGAGGCACTCAAAGATCCAGTCCCAAGAAATACAAAGGACCTCAAATAGAATCAACCCAAGAAGATCTTCTCCAAGACACATTATAACCAGACTGACCAAAACCACAGAAAAGATACTAAGTTGGCAAGAGAAAAATGACAAGTTACCTATAAAGGATATCCCATCAGGCTAACAGCAGACCTCTCATTGGAAACAATGTGAGCAAGGAAAGAATGGGAAAATATATTCAAAATGTTAAGGGAAAAGCAATTTCAACCAAGAATACTGTACCTGGCAAGATTATCCTTCATATGGGAAGGAAAGACAAGAACATTCTCAGATAAACAAAACCTGAAAGAATTTGCCAACACCAGAACAGATCTTCAAGAAATTCTCAAGGGCATGCTATACCAGGAATACAGACACACAGAAATAAGAATTCAAAAACTAAGAAAATTTAGTCATAGGGACAAGTCTGGTGTTGAATATTATATTCCAGAATCTAACTGGGAAGATCGAACCACAACAGAAGATAGATTAAATACATGAGACTGAAGTGGTGAAATAGCATTTTATGACTTTTGACTAAAACATTGCTGATTTTCTTCTAGGCTTTGTTTTCTGGTTTTAAGAATTTTTGTACTGACTTAAGCTGTCGATACATTCATGTACCTACTATTTGAACAGAATCTTAACCTGTTTCCTGGCTTTAAGATTTACGCAAAGTTCCTTAGCATTTTTTTTACTTATTAAAGTTAAAACTGCTTTTCTTGAAAGAAAAAAAAAAGCTTTTAGGTCAAAACTAAACAACCTACTCCCAAATGACTTCATAACCACTGAAGAAATTAAGACTGAAATAAAAAAATTCATTGGCACCAATGATAACGAGCACACACATTTCCATAACCTATGGGACACAGCAAAAGCAGTAATAAGAGGGAAGTTTGTAGACTTAGTTTCCACATGAAAAAAATGGAAAGCTGGCGAAAGACAACCTAACAACATAGGGAACTGGAAAAACAACAACTAAGCCCCAAAAAATTCAGGAAAGAAGAAATTATTAAGATTAGAGTAGAAATAAATGAAATATAGAATAAATGAACTACGCAGAAAATAAATGAAACCGAGAGCTGTTTTTTTAGAAGGTAAACAGAATTGACACACTGTTAACTGAACTAATTAAGAACAGAGAAAGGAACCAGATAAATAAAAGCAGCAATAAAACAGACAATATCGCAAGACACAACAGAAATACAAATGATCATGAGAGGATACTACAAGCAACTATATATCAACAAATAAGAAACCTAGATGAGAAAGACAAATTTCTGGACACATATAATCTACCAAGATTGAATAAGGAAGACAGAAAAAGCCTGAATAGACCAATAACAAGCAATGAGATTGAATTTGCAAGTCTCCCAACAAAGAAAAACCCTGATCCCAATGGCTTCACCTGCGAATTCTACAAAACTTTTAAAGATGAGCTAACTTAACCCCCATTCTACTCAAACTAATTCTAAAGATCCAAAAGGAAAGAACCTTCCGAAATTCATCCTATGGGACACACCCTCATCCCCAAAACAGACAAGGACATAACAAACGAAGAAAACTACAGACCAGTAACCCTAATGAATACAGGTGCAAAAATTTTCAGCAAGATACTAGCAAATCGTATCCAATGACACATTAAAAGATTACACACCATGACCAGGTAGACTTTATTCCAGGGATGCAAGGGTGATTCAACATACACAAAATAATAAATGTAATACATCACATTAAGAGAAGAAAAGGTAAAAACCATATGATCATATCAATTGATACAGAAAAAAGCATTTGATAGAATACAACATCCCTTCAAAATTGGCATAGAAGGGACATTTATCAAGACAAGAAAAATCATGTATGAAAAACCTATAACTAACATCATACTGAATGGCAATAAACTAAAAGCTTTTCCACTAAAAGCTGGAACAAGGTAAGTCTGCCACTGTCTCCACTCCTTTTTAATGTAGTCCTGGAAGTCCTAACCAATGCAATCATACAAGATATTAAAATTAAAGGCATTCAGGGACTAGTGGACGGCATAATGGTTACTTCACTGGACTCCCTCAGGGTCAACTGCTATTCAAGTCCTAGACCCAGCAGTTTGAAACTTAAACTGGGCGTGTGTGCGTGTGTACCCAAAACCCTGAGAGGAGAATGGAGGAGAAGGGATTGTGGTGTGGTCATCCCCACGGAGGATGATTTCTTCCTTTCTATCTCTCCGTCTTTCTTATTTCTCTGGTGACACATGTGCCCTATAACAAAAATCTCTCTAAAAAATAAAAAGATAAATTTTTTAAAATAAAAGTGACATTCAAATAGTAAAGAACCAAAATTATCTCTATTTGCCGATGACATGATTATATACATAGAAAACTCAAAATAATTCATAATAAAACTCATAGAAATGATAAATGAATATAGTAAAGTGGAAAAAAACAAAATCAACATACAAAAATCTATAGCATTTATTTTTTTTTATTTTTTATTTTTTGGAAAGGTTTTTGCTATATGGCACGTGTGCTCGCCAGACAGACAGAGAAAGACAGAGAGACAGAAAGCAAGAAATCACCCCCTGGGGGGGTGGCCATGCCACAATCCCTTCTCCTCCATTCTCCTCTCGGGATCTTGGGCATGCAAGATCACACGTGCCTGGTGTGAGTTTTAAGCCACCGGGTCCGGGATGCGAACCACAGTCGACTACACGGGAGTTCAGCGATGTAGCCTTTACGCTAACTACTGGTCCCATTTTGAGTTGATTTTTGTTAATGATGAAAGATAGGTATCCAGATTCATTTTTCTGCAGGTGGATATCCTGTTTTCCTAAGGCCATTTACTGAAGAGCTTTTCTTTTTCTCACTGGATTGTGTTGTACACTTTGTCAAAAAATTGGTTGGATGTTTTGGGGTTTATTTCTGGGTTTTCTGTTCTGTTCCATTGGTCCACATGCCTAATCACCCCGGGGGAGGGGGGTGATTTCTCGCTTTCTATCTCTGTCTCTCTCTGTCTTTCTGGAGAGCGCACACGCCCTATAGCAAAAACCTCTCCAAAACAAACAAAGAAAAAAACTCAAAATGGATAAAATATCTGAACATAAAATCTTGAACTATAGAAGTACAAGTGGAAAATGCAGGGGAAACTCTCGGAGACATTGGAGTAGCAAAGACTTCTTAAATAAGACCTCCAAAGCACAGGCAATAATCCTGAAAATAGACAAATGGGATTATTTCCAGTTTAAAAGCTTCTGAACAGCAAAACAGTAATTAGAATGAAGAGACAATGCTTGGATTAGGAGAATATAATTGCAAACTATGCCTCAGGTAAGGGACTGATAACCTGAATATACAGGGGATTCAGGAAGCTTCCCCGCCTCAAAAAAAAAAAAAAAAAAAAAAAAATCAATCCAATTAAGATGACTGAATGAGCTGAACAGACAACTCTCTAAGGAAGACATATGAACAGCCAAAAATGCTCAATATTCCTTATCATAATGAAGATGCAAATCAAAACCACAATAAATTCCAATCAGAATTTCTAAGATTAAAAAAAATAATAATGATAAATGCTAGAGAGGCTGTAGTGAAAGGGGAACTCTCCTACACTGTTGGTGGGAATGTAAATTAGTATAGTCACAGTGGAGATCACTCTTCAGTACCGTACAATTTCACTCCTGCAATTCTACTCCTGGATATCTACCAAAGGACAGGAATACATGCAGTTGGTAAAACACTTACATATCCATGTTTCATTGCAGCATTACTCACAATTGTTAAGACATGGAATCAACCCAAATATCTAAAAACAGATGAACATATTCAAAGTGTGGCACATATATACTATGGAATACTACTCAATCATAAAAAACAATGAGACCCTGTAATTTGATACAAAGTGGATGAATATGGAAGACTTGATGCTAAGTGAAGCAAACCAGTCTATGAAAGACAGGCATTGTATGTCCTCACTTAATATACACCAAGTACGCGCACTCTATGGCAGAAACTGAAACATTGTAAGGTATGAAAGCAGGGAGAACAATTCTGGGTACCAGAGACAGTGTGGGAGGAGGGTGGGCAACATGGGTGGGAGGAGGGAATCAAAGGGGAAAAAGGCAAAACATAGACACAAAATGGAAAAACATCTGTTGATGATAATGTGTATGGCAATGCCTTTGGCTGGGCTGATAGGCGGTGTATTCATGCTGGGAAGATTCATTTTGTATGCTGTGAAGATGAACAATGATTAAATGTAAAAAAATTAAATTTTTCCAAAACTACAACAATGATAAAAAAAATAAAAGCTTTTAGGTCTAAGATAGTAATTGATCTCAGACACCAGGAAATTATAGTAACAGACATTAATGTCTATGAATTGGTCATATAAAATAAAGAATCCAAGGACATGGTCTTACCACAGGCTGTGAAATGCCACAAAGAAACCCGACATGGAATAGCAGGCTACCTCGCCTGTCACCTTCAGGCATGTAAAATTGAACTGTGGCTGGACTGGGACGTGGTTTCTATTTGGAGTAGTCCTAAATATTCCATATTGCAGAAAACTTTCTCTAAGACTAAATTAGCTCATAGCACTCCTCCTCAATTTCTCTTTGCCTAAAGATTAAAGTGGCATTTATGCCAATGGAATTGACATTTCTCTTCTCAATAAATTACTCAGATGCAAAATTGAATATCACGATCTTCTCACTGAATATAAGTTAATCAATTAATAAGATGGACTTTAATATATGAAAAACCTATAGGTAACATTATACTGAATGGGAAAAGCTAAAAGCTTTTCCACTAAAAACTAGTACTAGACAAGGTTGCCTACTTTCTCCACTGCTTTTCAATATAGTGCTGGAAATCTTAGCCAAGGCAATAAGAAAAGAGAATAATATAAAAGGCATTCAAATAGGCAAAAAAATAGTTTAAGATATCTTTATTTGCAGATGACATGATGGTATACTAGGAAGACCCAAAGATTTCCATGAAAAAACGTCTCAAAGTAATAAGCGAATACAGTAAAGTGTCAGGATACAAAATCAACATACAAAAATTTATATTCTTTATATGAACAACCAATTGAATGAGATATAACTGAAGAAAAGAATCTCTTTTCCCATGGCCACAAAATATATAAGATACCTAGGGATAAACCTAATTAAGGAAGTCAAAGGCCTTTACAAAGAAAACTATGAAAATCTTTAAAAAGATACTGAAAAGGACATATTAAAGTGGAAGGACATCCCATGATCTTGGACTAGAAGAATTAACATAATCAAAATGGCAATTCTACCCAAATTAATCTACATATTTAATGCAATTCCAATCAAAATACTGGAGATATTCTTCACAGATCTAGAAAAGACAATCATAGAATTTGTCTGGAATCATAAAAGACCCTGTATTACCAAAGCAATCCTGTGCAAGAAGAGTGGAGTGAGTAGCATCTCACTCCCTGACCCCCAAATATACTATAAAGCTGTGATAATCAAAACAGCATGGTATTGGTGGACCAATGGAATAGAATAGAGACCCCAGAAATAAACCCCAAAGCTTACAGCCAACTGATTTTTGACAAGGGATACCAGTCAATTCAGTGGGAAAAGGAAAACCTCTTAAGCAAATGGTGCTGGAAAAATTGGGTATCAACCTACAGAAAGATGAAACTGAATCCCCATCATTCACCATTAACAAAAATCAACCCAAAATGGATCAAAGATCTGACCCTAAGATCTCAAACTGTAAAGCTACTGGTGGAAAACACTGGGAAAACTCTGGGAGACATGAGGGTAGGCAAAGATGTCTTATTTATAAGACTCTCAAAGCATGGGTAATAATTCCTAAAATAGGCAAGTGGGACTACATCAGATTAAGCAGTTTCCATGAAGCAAAAAACACAGAAATTAGTGTGAATCAACAACCCTCAGAATGGGAGAATATTTTTATAAAATGTGCCTCAGATAAGGGACTGATAACCAGAATACACATGATAATCAGAATACATGGAGATCTCAAATGACTTACCTCCCCCCCCCCCGAAAAAAAAGATTAATCCAAGTAAAAGATGGGAAATGAACTAAACAAAAATCTCTGAGGAAGACATACAAACAGCCAAAAAACACATGAGGAAAGCTCAACATCCCTCATCATAAGGGAGATGCAAATTAAAACCACAATGAGATACCACCTAACCCCTGTCAGAATGGCAAAGATTAAGAATATAAAAAGTGGTAAGTGCTGGAGGGGTTGTGGTGAAAAGGGAACCCTCCTACACTGTTGGTGGGAACGTAAACTGGTGGGGCCACTGTGGAGAACAATATGGAGGTTCCTTAAAGATCTAAAAATAGAACTACCATTAGATCCAGCAATCCCACTTCTGGACATCTACGTAAAGGACAAGAGAATGCTCAGTCAGAAAAGCGCTTGCTCATCAATGTTTATTGTAGCATTATTAATGATCACTAAGACATGGAACCAACCCAAATGTCCACAACAGATGAACGGATTGAAAAAATGTGGCACATATACTCTCTGGAATACTATTCAGCCATAAAAAACAACAGGACCATGGCATTTCATAGGAAGTGGTCAAATATGGAAGATTTATTGCTGAGTAAAGCAAGTCAAGCTATGAAAGAAAGATATCGTATGTGTCCACTTACTGTATACCATCTGCACTCTATGGTAGAGACTGAAATATTGGAGGGCATAAAAACAGTGAAAATAGTTATGGACGCTGAAGACAGTGTGAAATGGAGTGGCGGGGAAAAGGGAAGAGTACAGAGAAGGAAAGCAGGAGAAAAAATAGAGAGGCATGACATTTGTGGGACACAGAAATGGCTTATTACCTGTTGATAATAACATGTATAGTATTCTCAACTGGACTGGGCCGAGAAGTATTTCATGTTAGGTAAATTCTCTTTACAAGCCAAATGATGTATAGTGATTGTTTAAGAAAATAATAAGGATAAAAAATAATAATAAAATAAACTGGATAAATGGCAGAAAGATTGATGGTAACACAAATAGTACACCCATTAGTGAATTTTCACAAGAGTTCTTGCAAAATTGATGAACAGTTTTGAAGGTGAGTATCATAATTTCATAAACTCATCCTGTAATATGATGTCTCCATTTGTATATGTAGTTCTCTGTGAGACGTATTCTATAGCCCTGGTAGTCGTTAAAGTTAACAACATAATGGGGCCGGCAGGTGGCATGGTGGTTAAGGGCTCTGGACTCCCAAATGGTCGACTACGGTTTGAATCCCAGACCTGGCAGCTTCTTTCTCACTTTCCCTCTCTCACCCTGTCCCTATCTAGTAAAATCTAAATAAATAAATAAAGTTAAATAAAATGATTATTTTAAAAAAGTTAACAACATAAGTTGCATAAATAAATAAGATGAACTTTAGCACTGGTCTTTAGCAAGATCTACCAGTTTATTTACTTCCTAATTAGATAATCTGCCAAAAATCCTAGGCTCTATTTTCTGCTTTAAATCGTTTTCTGTTTCAAGACATTGAGTTCCTTAGTGATTATAACTTTCTATCTATTGGAGTGGACAAGAATAACAATCACAAATTCTTAATAAAAGTAAAAAGGACTTAAAAGATAATCCAATACAGTTGTTTTCAAACCCTGTCAATGGAAACGCACTAGGAACTGAAAAATGCAATATGGAACCGCCCTATTGAAATGATGCCCGCTGTCAGTCCCCTCTGCCCTGCATGGCTCCCAGGGCACACCTGTGGAGGTCTGAAGGGCACAGTGTGGCATTCCCAAGTTACCCAGCCACCCACCCGGCAGATGAGTCACATCTTTCTACACCTTGGATGCATGAATGTCCAGCAATCTGAGAATCCCTCTCGTGGCATATCTCATGAGGTATACCTTGTCAAAGGCTTTCCGCATGTCTAATTAAATTATTTCCACTGGTAGCTCCTTGTCTACAAGACATTTGTTTATTCTTTTAAAAGTTCTGTTTATGCCTGAGAGAATTCAGGTTGCCTAGACAAGCATGATTGCCACTTATAGAAGCCACATAGACTTCCCCCAATAGGTCCTATTTGCTTATTTGCTCAGTGAACCTGCCTCTCTGTACAGGTCAGTGACTAACAAGAGCTTCTTGAGCGATGATGGACCCTTCTGCATAGAAAAGGGTGCTTCACTCTCTAAATAGAAACTGCAGGTTCTATGGGCATTTCATGATCCTTGGCCTTCCTTAACCTCGCAGACTATATAAAAGTTTGTTCCGAATGAATCACGACTCTCGTGGCTACTGCCCTCTGCAGGCTCCTCAGGTGGTAGGTGTCGCCATTGTGTTGTGTCTTCATGGAACATCTGCCCTGCACACTGGGAGGCTGCCGGGCTCCAGGCTCTTGCTCAGAGTGTTGCCCTTTATCATTATGTCACCTCCCCACCAGCGCAAAATACGCTCCCTATTAGGAACCTCCCGGACTGCACCCTGATCTTGGTCTCCCGTGGAAGAGCTCTCTGACATGGGGCACTTGTGTTAAGAAGCCATGCATGCTTCCCCTGTAGTGACTGTTCCGTGTTGGTGCCCACACTCGGCTGGGTTAGGCCGTTGCCAACCACCGTTCATACATGTGCAAAGTGTGCATGTCCCTGTTGAGTCTGATGTCAGGAAAAGCAGGGAAAAATGTGAATTAATTCTGGATAGCCAAAGTGGGAGTGGAAGATGGTGACAGATTGCAATAACTAACTTATTGCTAATGGAACTTCAGTTATACTGGGCGTGCATTGATCCCATTTTATTTATTTATTTGAGTTTTTGCCATATGGCATGTGCACTCGCTGGAGAGAGACAGAGAGAAACAGTGAGAGAGAAAGTGAGAAATCACCTTCAGGGGCCACAGCCATGCCTCAATCCCTTCTTCTCTTCTCCTTTGGGCATGCACACATACATGCCTGGCATGGTTTTCAAGCCATGAGGCCTGGAATTTGAACCATGGTTGGCCATGTGGGAGTCCAGCACCTTAATCACCACACCACCTGCTAGCCCCTTACCTTCTCCTTTTAAAGAATCCAGTTGTTACTGTGTGAAGTAACCCACGTTTAGCCTAAGCACTAAGTTTGCTAGAGTTTTTTTTTTCTTTTTTAAATAATTATTTATTTAATTTAATTTATTATTATTATTTTAAGTTTGACCAGAAATGTACGGAGAGAGAGAAAGGGAAAGTGAGAAAGCAAGGCACCAGGTCTGGGACTCGAACCACAGTCAACCGTGTGGGAGTTCAGCGCCTTAACCACACCACCACCTGCCTGCCCCTAGAATTTTCTTATACAGGTTCTTTTCTAATGGTTTCTAATTTTTTATAAGCTTTTCCTATTTAATCCTTTGTTTTGCATCTAATCTCAGCACCTTGGGGAAATTCTTTTTAAGTAACAATAGTGACAATAATCATAATTCGGTGGATCACATTGTATACAAAACTCACAAATGTTTGCTGTTTAGTAAAAAAATAAAAACAAACAAACAAACAAAAAGCTGTGTGCCAGGATCATGAAAGGAAACATGTGTTTTCTTACAGGTTGAAGGCTCACTCAGACGCAGTGAGCGCAGTCCAGTCCCATGTCGGTTCAGTCCCCGTTCTGCAGCTGGTGATGTAAAAGTAGAACACAGTTCCGCATTTGGGACCATGCCTTGTCATCTCAGAGGTCACTTCTCAGCCACTCCCTGTTCCTCCGCCCCTCGGCCTTCCTCCTTTGTCCTAGCTCATGCCAGCCCGTGCAAAGCAGATGAAGACAACACTGTGGTGCCAGCTCGAATCCTCACTTTCTGTTCGTCCATCTGTGAATTAATTTGAACAGCTTCTCTCCTTCCTGCCAGTTTACACCCCACCCAGACTTGTGTCTTCCAGGACATGGATCCCCAGTCCATTTTCCACGAGTATGTTACTTCTCTGGTATTCTTCCTCCTTCACGTGTGAACTGGACAATGGAAGTGGAGAGAGGCTGGCTGCCATGTTCACATGTGACTGAGATACTGCCCTGTCTCAACCAGGCCCCTGCCATGTCTGGGTCTGAGTTCTAGCACACACCCAGGTGTGGAAAGTCAGGAAATAGTATCTATTACTCCAGGCGGACGTGAGCAAGTCAGAGACTCTGGCTTTGAAGAAATGCTTTCTAAGCTAGGTCAAAGAGGGTGACTTCTGAAAAGAACATCATGGAATTAGGTGATTATAGGTTTTCTTTGCCAGAAGAAAGGAGGCAGATCAAAAGGCTGCTGGGAGAGGGGCGGGTGGTGTCACCGTGGTAACGAAAGTGGACCAGGGTGAAGGTCCGGGTGTCCCAGGGCCTTGCTGAGCACATGGGCATGGTCTTGGCTGGACCAGGCCAGTGGTGGACTGTGTGGCATGAAGAACCCACTGGGGACCCATCTCTCTTGTCTCTCAGGGAAGAAATAAATGCATACACTTTAAAAAAAGTACCTCTGCTATAATGCTCTGACTGTATTTCTGTGGTTTTATGCCTGATCAGTTTCAGCTCCATTAGTCAATGAGAGGAGGTCTTAGAGAGATAAAGCATGCATAATTTGTTTGACTAATGGATTAAGAGATGAAATTTAGAGGGATCAGCAGGGTGTAATAGATCCACCTATAGGTAGGTTCACCAATGATTTAACATCTCATGTAGGATTCACCAATGCTAGAACTTTCACTTTTAAAAACCTATCACTGGGGCCAGCAAGTGGCATGGTAGTTAAGGCACTGGACTCCCACATGGCCAACTATGGTTTGAGTCCCAGGACTGGTGGCTTGCTTTCTCACTTTGCCTCTCTCTCTCTCTCCCTCTCTCTCTCTCTCTCTCTCTCTCTCTCTCTCTCTCTCTCTGTCTTGCTCTGGTGAGTACACATGCTCAATAACAAAATTTTTTAAAATAATAATAATAAATAATATTAAATAAATAATTACTTGAAAAAAAAAACCTATTGTTCTTAAGCCTTTGCATTTTGTAAGAGCCACATGACCCTAGGCAAACACAGCATAAGCCTTGCCAATGAACTGACTATGAAAATAAGTATGATTCATGTTCAATCTTGAAGGCAGGCTTTTTATTTTCTCCTTAATAGAGAAATAGGCATAAATAACAGGAAAACACAAGGTGCCGAAAGAAGAGTGGGGAGGACGAAGCCCGAACATGAGAAAGCTTAAGAGAAAAGATGAGTTGGCGTAAGGCTCTTCGGATCTCTGGCTGAGAACTTTTCTCCCTGGGGCACGTGGATTCTGTCTGAGTGCTCGCAGTGGAGTGGGCCCTGTCACAGAGAGATGTCTCACCTTTCACCTGGCTTTGCTACCTGGGCCACAGTGGTGCCTGCTTACCTTCAGGTGAGCAGAAAACAAGTCCTCGCATTTGGGAATATAGTTAACATCGCCAACGGTATTTAGACAAAGCGCATGCTCGTGTAGGTGGTGTCTGCTCGGTTACCACTCGAGCGCCTGCTACCGCAGAGCCGGTCATTAAAGGCCCACGACTGAGTGCCTTCAGTCTCAGCTCAACGGATAACTGCAGTACAGGAGAGCACTTCGCTCCAACCCCTAATTAAGTCTGGCAGTCTGAGATTATTCATTTTCTTTTCTTTGAAGTTAACCTTTCTTTTCTGAACATTTTGAAATTCTTCCAAGCCATCTCTGTTCCAGATTCTGGGCTACACATGCATTTCGAGAACTTCTCTTCCCACAAACAATGAAATCACTTTGTTAAACAGACACGTGAACCAGCGACAGCTCGTTTGCCCCGGTTGGCAGGAGTGTGGGTTGGAAGATGTGCGTTAGGATGTTTGGAACATCTACCTTGGCCCACTCCCCACTTCAGAAGTCAGGGACCCAGGATCCAGTGTAATGACACAGGTGCAACCCTGATGGGGGACTGTACTTTTTACATCACGGTTACCAATCTGCAGAAGAACCGAATTGCCTTTTTCTTACCATATCCAAGAACAGAGGAAATTCAATCTGCCGAAATTTCATCCATCAGCTGACAGTAAAAGTCATAGTGACACTTCTCTTACACTGTTTTTTAGACCTCAGAAATACCAGGCAGCAGTCCCCACCCAGCCTCACCGCGGTCCTTACCTCGACACCCACTAGCACTCATGAAGGTAAAGCAGACAGGGCCAGGCCTAGTTCTCACAGGAAGAAAGAAGTGAGTTTCGGACAGTTCAAGGGACTGTCCCCAGATCACACGGTGAGTGCCAGGACGGCGGGAACCGGGGCTGCCTTCGGACAGCAGGTGGGTGCTCTTTCAGAGAAGCAGCCAGACTCCCTTTCCCACGTACATCCTCCTGCCCCCTTACCTTCTCTGTCCGATTTTCAAGGTTCTGACCACCACTACTCAAGGTCACTATAGCTAGCTTACTCAGGAGCCTTTTTTAAAAGACTATTTATTATGTATTTATTTGTTGTGATTTTTTTCAAGCCACTGGGTCTGGGACTTGAACCACAGTCAACCATGTGGGAATCCAGCACCTTACCCACCATGCCACCTGCTGACCCAGGAGCCTTTTTTATGCATGTATGATGGGGGGGAATTTGGTAAATGAGAGTTGATTTACGTCTTCTCAAAATATGTAAGATTTGAAAATTATTTTAGTATCATAGTACACAATGGGCTTGGTGTTTTGTTTTGTTTTGTTTTGTTTTGTTTTGTTTTTGCCATAGGGTGCATACACTCGCCAGATAGGAGAGAGAGACATATAGAGACATTGAGAGACAAAGGAAGGAAAAGTGAAAAATCACCCCCCAGGGGGATGGCCACGCTACAATCCCTTCTCCTCCAGTCTCTTCCTGGGATTGTGGGCACACACACACACCCAGTGTGATTTTCCAGCCACCTGGTCCAGGACCTGAACTGCAGTCAGCCATGTGGGAATCCAGCTGCCTTAGCCACCACGCCACCTGCTGGCCCCTGGGTTTGTCTTTTCAGTCGAGTCTAGATTGTCAAATGCTCAGCTGAAGCAATTCCTAAAGGTTCAGGAAAACACATAAGCTGTGACTCTGCTATTCCCAGACTTTAGAGTCTAGCTAAGGGGCAAAGCGATGCACGAGAACTGATCCGGGACGGTATGTCCCCGACCTCTGAGGGCGTCCTTGGGGCCGGCATTTGGAACGTGTCTCTGACCTTCCTGGTGCCAGGAAGATGCTGTGATGCCGGCTGAGGTCGCACACTCCCTTCAGGACCTGAAACTCTTCCCTCAGCTTCTGGTAGGAGTGGCTTTTTCCTTCCAGAGGACTCCCAGCTGAGTCCCACTCCGGGAACCTCAGGAAGAGCACCCACATCACACACTGGCTGCTGTTGGGTGGGGAGCCAGGGTGACGAAGCCTGCAGTAGGCTGCATGTCGGTGCCCCCACCCATACATTAGAATCCTAACCCCCAAGGTCCATCACCTTGGGAGGAGGAGGAGCTTTTGGGAGGTGATTATGCCTTAAAAGCAGAGCCTTCCTGACTGGGATTAATGCCCTTATAAAAGAGCTCTGAGGGACTAGCAGTTAGCGTAATGGCTGTGTCACTGGACTCCCATGTAGTTGACCGCGGTTCGCATCCTGGACCCGGTGGCTTAAAACTCACGCCGAGTGTGTGTGCATGCCCAAGATCCCAAGAGGAGAATGGAGGAGAAGGGATTGCGGCATGGCCATCCCCCCTGAGGGGTGATTTCTCGCTTTCTGTCTCTCTGTCTGTCTGGCGAGCACATGTGCCCTATAGCAAAAACTTCTATTAAAAAAAAAAAAAAAAAAAGAGTTCCAAGGTGGGACCAGCAGGTGGCCTGGTGGTTAAGGGCTGGATTTCTACATGTTTGATCACGGTTCAAGTCTCGGACCTGGTGGCTTGCTTTCTCACTTTCTCTCTGCCTCTCTCTGGTGAGTATGTGTTCCATATAGCACATTAAATAATAATAAATAAAATAAATAATTCTTAGGGAAAAAAAACCTTTAAAAACATCGCAACTTAGTTCACTTATGCAATGGCCGCTCTGGGCCTCTCCTTCACCTGCTCAGGTTTGTCTGACCCTGGTGCTTCCTCCTTTCAACCCTACAAAGCCCTGAGGACATTCACTGTCGTTGGCTGGAAGGGGTCCAGGGCAGGGAGGGGCCTGGATACGCAGGATAAAGGTGGCAGGGCAGCTGCTGTCTTCCCCACCAGCAGGGCTGGAGTCGATCACGTGGTGTTTACACTAACCCAGGAGGGGACAGCTTCATGGAAGGAGGATGCACGATGCTAGGGCCAGAGAGCCGCGCAGAGCACCAGGGAGGCCAGACGGGACAGGGACCCAGCACAACCTGCAGGGAGCCAGGAGCAGGGCTGTGCAGTGGCTGAGTTTGGAGCCCTGATCTGGAGTTTCGGACTCCACCCTCCCTGGTACTTCAGAGCCCATGGCACGGGCTGTGTCTGACACCCACGGTGGCTGCAGTAGCTCTGTGCTTTCTGTGAACCATGTGCTTCTGTGAACTGAAGGCAAATGACTTTAAGTGATTGTGCACGTGCCACGGGGAGACGGGGAGACCAGGAGAGGCATGCCCCACTGCCGTGCCCTGGCTCTCAGCGACCCAGCCCAAGTCTTTGCGGTGTCCCCTCCCAATACCGTCAACGCCTCCACAGCGCTTCTGGGGAATGAAGGGGACTTGGGTTTATTCAGCACCTACCAGGCACCAGGTCTGCCTCCGAGGTTTAATCATGTTTTATCTCAAACCTATCGGCTGCCTTTGAAGACTGAAATAAATTAACCTGTGCTATTAAAATGTATTCTAATACATTCCCTGACACTTTGTGAATATCCAAATCTGTCCTCGTGGCCATCCCTGGACCTGACCTCCTGTTTCTTCTGAACCTTTCCTAGTGGCTCTGCTCTAAGCACAGGCTGCTCTCTTTCCCGTATGCCGTGCTTACCAGATGTGGCATGGGGACCCCAAACCTCTCCAGCCAAGCATTTGGGCAGATAACAGATTTTATTGAGGAGGTGGGAAAGCGATGTTTACGTCACAGCAATACAAAAAGAAATAAATACAATAAAACATAAAATGATAATAAAATCTCTGTTTTCTAGTCCTTCAGCCACTCTGACACGGAGAAATCTCTGTTGAGAACTTCAGATTCCGGGCTAGTTTCTTCCTCTCCTTGTTTCCAATCCGCCTCCTCTTCCTGTCCTCCATGTCTGTGCCCCTAACTTTCCTTGTATTGACAGAGGGAATTTTAACCCCCCTGCCGCCTTAGCTCCAGCAGAGCCTCGGATTTCATTAACACCCAAACAGAGGCCATTTACCTTTGTTCTTGCCCACTAGCAGCCGGGAGCCTTGCAAATCTCAGGCTTCCCTTTCTCCTTCCATGCCTGTCTCAGGAACAGAAATGAGCACCCCAAAGATTTATTTTCCTACTGACATAAACTACGCCCTCTCCCGGAGAATGAAGGGGCAGATTTGCTGAGCTTAAATGGCATTTCTTGGCTTGCCCCAATACACAGATACAGGGAAATGAACAGAAATTAACACAAGCCAGAGCCTGAACCAGGGGAGGCTGCGTAGACACCCATCTGCTCTTCAGAACAGATGGGGGCTGGTTGAGTTTCCATTTGCTGCTAAATCCCAGATCCATAAGAAAAAAGAGGGTGGAAGGCGAAGAAAAATGGAAGAATGGGGGAGAATGATCAGTGATACTGAAATTAAATTTGCAATTGAACATCTCCTCTTATTCATGTAGAGTTCAGAGGCCAGGATGTGTGGAGCCAGAAGATGGAGTTGAGCATCTGTTATTTATTCATTTTGAATGCAAAGGAGGCAACTGGGGGAAAACAGTCTTCCCCACAGTGCTGAATGTCGGCTTCCAGCAAGCCATTTGCAAAGCAGGTATCTTTGAAGTCTTCTTCATTAAAAGTATTCTGTGTTGCCCTAAACTGCTTCCCTTGGCATCTGTATCCTTTAAATCTGCAATTTCAATAAATAAATTAATTCTTGAAGACTTTCAATTAACATCTCTTAAAAAGATGTATATTTTACCCAGCTGACATGGTCTGTCTTTCCTACTGACTCACCAATAAAATCAGACGTTAAATGGGTTTAGAAGTTCAAAATAATGTAGTGGTCTGATGATTTCAATTATGAAAGCCATTCGGAAATGACATGTTGTCATACCTCAGGAAAACTTAAAATGCATTATGCCCAAAATAATGACTTTTTCTGGAGCTTCTTTTGCTGCTCCACCTCCGGCCCTAAAAACTTAGCACATCTCTGATATGCATCCAAATTCTGCCTTGACCTGACCCGTGTATGCTTGAACTTGTGTGGCATTGCAATTTTTTTTTTTTGAAGAGGTTTTTGCTATAGGGCGCGTGCGCTCGCCAGACAGACAGACAGAGTGGCAGAAAGCAAGAAATCACCCCCCGGGGGGATGGTCACGCCGCAATCCCTTCTCCTCCATTCTCCTCTCAGGATCTTGGGCACGCACGCACATGCACCCGGTGTGAGTTTTAAGCCACCGGGTCTGGGACGCGAACTGTGGTCGACTACATGGGAGTCCAGCAACATAGCCATTACGCTAACTACTGGTCCCTGGCATTGCAATTTGTAGCAAAATACATACACAGTGAAGTGCAGGTTTGCTAAAGTCCTAAATACCACATCAGAGCATATACTGTTCTTAAGCGGTGAGGGATGGAGAAATACAACCAGATCTACACGGTGAGTAGCAACACTGCGCCTTACCCAGTACAGGAAGGCGTAGACCTGGAAGCCTATAACAGCTCCAGCACAAGCCAGTGAGCTCTCCAACAGCCTCACTCTGCATCTTTGAAACACAGAAACAACAGTTTATTTCAAGCTAGTTGTTTTTCTTCAACTAAGCTTTATGACTGTTTTTTTCCCTTATAAATAAGCCCTTCGTCTGCAGTGATTCCTTTTGATTTTGTGTCTGTAGAAGCTCACTAAATGAGAGTGATGCCGCCCTTGCTACCATTGAGATCAAGGCCAAAAAGAAAGACAGATTTTTTAAATGCATATTCCTGCATGAGGCAGAAAAATAAAAAATGTCTCCTGTAAGCCATGCGGTAATAATAACTTGCTATTTTAACCTCGAGATGCCATCTGCATTTCATAATGCAATTTCCCAGTCCTGAAAGGACAGTGATGAAATGATCTGACCTTTATATATTACTGTTTGATTTCTCTCTCAGTGTTCACAGGGAGAATTCAAAAGAGCTAAATATACCTGAGATTTTTCTGGCTTCCCTTCCCAGAAATGGGTGGTCCTACCTGCCCGCTCCCCTCCCCTCAGGACACATTCTCTCCTGCTGACGGGCGGCCCCGTTAGAGATTCCTGGTGTGGACAGTGGTTCTTCCCTTTCCCTGGCAGAAAATGTTGTGAATTGAAAAATAACAACCGATTTTGGATATTTCAAATGTTTACCTTGGACTCAAACAAACAAATCACGTTTTCAAGAAAACCTGGCAAGCGAAAGGTCCCGTTGCCTGTTTTATGGACCATAACATGGATGCTGGTGGAGGGAGAAAGAAGAACCAGGACCCATCAAACAACTCACTTCTCTACCCCAAGTCAAGTCTCTATCTTCCAGTGTAAACAGATTAAGAGAAAAGACTGACCAGGAAAGAAATCCTGCACTGAAGCAAGAAAGCAACTAACTCCTTCCGAAATTCCACAATGTAATCCTCTTGGTTCAAAAAAGATCAATTTTTTTCTGACCCCTCATTTAGAGAAATAATACATAGCTATTCTTAATAGCATAATTCAGATTAGAATGAACTCCAAAGTGAAAGGAATGATTGTTGGATAAACTGTGAAAGGGGGTTCAAAGTCTGGCTCTAAAGTCAGATAAAAAACCAGTCCATCAAAAACCAGCCTTTCTGGGAGCAGCAGTTAGCGTAATGGCTATGTCGCTGGACTCCCATGTAGTCGACAGCGGTTCGTGTCCTGGACCCGGTGGCTTGAAACTCACGTCAGGCGCGTGTGCGTCGTGCCCAAGATCCCGAGAGGAGAAGGAAGGAGAAGGGATTGTGGTGTGGCCATCCCCCCTGGGGGGTGATTTCCTGCTTTCTGTCTCTCTGTCTCTCTCTGTCTGTCTGGCGAGCACACGCGCCCTATAGAAAAAACCTCTCCAAAAAAGAAAATCCTTTCTGGGTGGTTAGCCTATGGGCTAAGACAGCTGATTCCACACAGACAACCACGGTTGAAATCCAAGCCCCGCTAGCTTGAAAACACGCCAGGTGCATGTGCATGCAGGCCCCAAATTCCAACAGGATGGAGAAATAGAGGAGAAGGAATTGCAGCACGACCCCAGTTCACTGGAGGTGCTTTCTCCTCTGTCCGTCTCTCTCTGGTGCATGCACGGACCTTCTGGCAATTAATATGAAAATGAACCTTTTGGGACTCAATTCTTTTTTATTATTATTCTTTTTTTAAAAAAGAATTATTTATTTAATTTTATTATTATATTTTAATTTGATGAGAGAGAGAGAGAAAGCCATAAAAAAAAAAAAAAACTAATAAAAACTAAAAAAAGGAAAAAAAAATGGAACCAGCAGTTAGCGTAATGGCTATGTCGCTGAACTCCCATGTAGTCAACTGAAGTTTGAGTCCCGGACCCGGTGGCTTAAACTCACACTGGGCTTATGTGCGTGCATATAAGGAGAAGGGATTGTGGCGTGGCCATCCCCCTGGGGGATGATTTCTCACTTTGTCTCTCTCTGTCTTTTTCTCTCTGGCGAGCGCTCGCGCCCTATAGCAAAAACCTCTCAAAAAAAAAAAAAAAAAAAAAAAACTATTCATAGATTTTAACATTTTTGGTACCAAAATGAACTTGTACCATAACTACATAGTTTCACAAACATTGAAGTCCCCTTGTATATTTTAAAGAGTTGAACAAAATGTGAAAATTCTTGAAGGTCGTATGATGGATCATTTGTAAATACAAAAAAATCTTAGAAGCTCTGGGCCAGCAGATGGCGTAGCAGTTACATGGCTGGACTCCCACTGGCTGACCGTGGTCCCAGATTTTAAACTCACGCTAGGTGCACGTGCATGTGTGCCTAAGATCCTGGGAGGAGAATGAAGAAGGGATTGCAGTGAGGACATCCCCCCACCACCCAGGTGATTTCTCACTTTACCCCTCATTGTCTTTCTCCAGGGAGCGCACATGACCTAAGGCAAAAACTTCTAAAAAATGAAATCCTAGAGGGAACCAGCAGTTAGCGTAATGGCTATGTCGCTGGACTCCCACGTAGTCGACAGCGGTTCGCGTCCCGGAATCCATGGCTTAAAACTCACACCGGGCGCGTGTGCATGCGTGCCCAAGATCCCAAGAGGAGAATGGAGGAGAAGGGATTGCTGCGTGACCATCCCCCCTGGGGGGTGATTTCTCGCTTTCTGTCTCTCTGTCTCTCTCTGTCTGTCTGGTGAGCGCACGCGCCCTATAGCGAAAACCTCCCCCCCCCCCCCAAAAAAAAAAAAAAAGAAATCCTAGAAGCTCAAATTCTCCCACCAGGAAGGACCAAGAGAGATTTTCTGTTTGGTTTCACCCTCTTGCCTTTGGACAGAACAGCCATCGAAGCCAACTAGGACGGATATAATTGTCGCTCCTAGTTCTGACGCTTTCTAAGGATGGACACTCACCAACTAATCTTAGCAGCTCCTTCCAGCCTCTTCTCACTCATTTCAGTCAAGATGCTCTCCCTTATGTCCAACCTAAACTTTGCTTCCAAATCCACTCTCTTTTCCTATTTCTGATCAGCACTTAACACCCCACACCCTACATTCAATAGGTCCCAAAGGACTTAAATCGCCGAATGGATTAAACCTTTTCACATACCCGAAGGCATTAATCAAGACATCTTAACTTTTATACAGTTTAACTCGTGGCTAAATAGTATCACTTGTAAATAATATCAATGCATTTTCTCCTAGGTTCCATTGTGTTTCTTAGTCTTTGAAATTAAAAAGGCAGATTCATTCATAGCACATGTCATCTTCAGGTCTGGGGGACTGTCCTGGAGTCTTGATAATGATAATTAATCCATACTGAGCACTTCTACAGGGCAGCCACCACTTTAACTGCTTTACAAGTGTGAGCCCACCTAACCCATAAAGCAACCACATGGAGTGTGTATTGCTTTTATTCCTACTTTACCTGTAAGTACCGTAACTGTGAAATGTAAGTAACTTGCCCAAAGTTACACAGCTAGTATTTCTCCTCAGACTTCTTGGGACTGTGTTCCCTACCTGGAATGGCCATCACCTCCCTACCGAGATTATTTTCCTTCTGCATATACTAGCTTGGTTGCATTTTGCTATGTCATGAGTCATGAGATGTGATGTCCTCTTTTTTCTTTTTCAAGAATTATTTTATTTAACTTTATTTATTTATTTGTTTGTTTATTTATTTATTTATTTATTTATTTATTTTATTTGACCAGAGAAGGACAGAGTGAGAGAGAGAGAGAATTGAGAAAGCAAGCCACCAGGTCTGGGACTCGAACTGCGGTCAGCCATGTGGGAGTCTAGAGCCCTTAACCACCATGCCTCCTGCTGGCCCCCTGTGATTTCCTCTTCAAGGCCTTTTTTTTTTCTTTTTGGTGCCACTTGTGGTCAATTATGATTGCATGTACACAGTGATCTTTCTATATCTATCTTCTCAGGAGACTCTTGGGTATTCCTTGAAGGAGTAATGTAAAGCCTGTCATTTCTAATAACCCTTCCCAGGCCCTATTCGATTTGTTTTTGTTCTTCAAAGCTCTCAATTTACAGAGGTGAACTATCATAATAGATCATGTTTTCATTTGTTTATCTTCCAGCTTTGGTGTCAAACCTCTCACCAGGTTATCGCCTCTAGTCTGCCTAGTTTTGTGGTTGACGTTTACATATAGAACTTTCTGAATAGCGCCTGGAACATTGAAAGTGCTCAATAACTAGGGCCACAATGCGGGTGATGATTGTGATAGACAGACCGTGCTTCTCTCTGGAAGCCCTGTGTCGAAACCTAATCCCGGTATGACAGCGTTAGGTGGGGGGCCTTTGCAGGTAATCAGCTAGTGAGATCAGAGTCTATCTTAGTGGGATTTCTTTTGCCCTTGGAAAAGAAGCTCCAGAGAGCTCCGGCACCTTCCACTGCCTGGAGGCAATCAGAACAAGGCCGTCAAGAACCAGGAAGTGACCCTCATTAGACACCAATCTTCCGGAGCCACCATCTTGGACTTTCTATCCTCCAAAACTCTGAAACACATTTCTTTGTTTATAAGCAAGCCAGTCTGTGGTATTGTTATATCAGCCCAAACAGACGAATGACAATGCTGATAATAAGGAGCAGTATCATGCATAAAGATATTTTCTTTCCTTCCAAGGATATAGTAAGGAGTCAGGCATGATGCTCAAAATTGGACATACAATATCTCATTTGGCTTCAAACACCTATGAAGAAAGTATGATTTATTCCATTATTAACAACAAATTCAGACTTTGAGTGGCATAAGGTAATCATAAATCTTGACTCTCCCAGGACTGAGTTGGTTTACACTTTTTGTCTTATGGTAATTATTTTCTCTAAGTTTGTTTATTTTATTCACAATAGGAAGCATGTGCACATGCATGAGAGAAGGAGAGAGAGCAGCCCCTTGAGAGCGCCCCCTGTGGTCTGGCTCGGCAGCACCGCGAGCTCGCACACACACCGGGTGTGTTTTCCAGCCCATCCGAAGTCAGCCACGTGGCTTCCAGAGCTGCAGTTCAGATTGCTGCCCATGGCACCACCAGGCAGAGCCTGTCCCGAGCTAATATTAATAATACCCCCTTTCATTCTCAAAAGTGTATATTTAGATAATAAATTATATAATCCTTAGTGCCAAGGTGACAGCGTGTAAGTGGAACGGCTATATGTACAAACTAGAAGTCAGCCCAGCCCCACCCCTCGGGCCCACACCATGGAAAACCACTTATCCACTTCCCTCTGTACATGAAGGAGCAACACAAAATACGGAATGTACAAAGGTGTGGGAGGACAGAGTGACGGATATCCAGATTGACACCTCGTTTATGTTTGAAAGACAGCATGTGCCCTCCCCACCTCAGAATGAGAAGTAAGAGAAGATGGGGAAAAAGCCTCCCTGTTTTTGGTTAGTTCTCACAGAGAAGTATCACGAGTAGAAACACTATGAACTTCAACTGCAAGATCACAATCCCAACAGCAAACAAAACCGTCATTACATGTGCATGCATAAGATAAAGCAATGTTACCTCTGCTGTCCTGGCATTGAAGAGGGAGAAACTCAATATGACCTCGGAAAATTATAGTCAAATAATGAACAAGACTAGCAGTCGACACGAAGAATTTTACAATTTGTGCATCACGTATACCTTAGCATATATCTACATATGACATCTCTCTTTTGACACCTGAATTAGAGAGAGCCGAAATTATTTCCATTTCACATGGAACTGAGAATAAAAGGAATTAAGTAAACCATGAGATTTATACTTGAGAGTATAAATTAGGATACAACATCATCTTGACATTTTAAAGTGATTTAAAATGATTCAACGATAACTTGACAGAAACATATTCAAGGGGAAGGTACTTCAGGGAAAAAAAAAAATTATATACATCAGAGGGAGAGTGTCCGGACTTTGAAAATTTGCTGTTGTGTACTGCCCACTGGGCACTGATTTCAACTATGAGACTAAGCCTTATATAATAAGTACAAAATATTGTCATCTTGCCCAGTCAGCAAGGCTGCTACACTGCCAGAGGACAGAGTTGAACTTGTTGATTTCACATCTTGGGCTACAAAATAGCACGCGTCAGGCTCAGATCAAGCAGGGAACTGTTCAACGCAGAGGGTCAGCACTGTCAGTGCGAAGGCTGTCTCTGCACACGTCCGCCATTCTTCCGGAGTGGCTGATGGCAGCTCCCAAACTCAGGAAACTACCGATTCAGGAAGTGCAAAATAACCCCAGCTTCTGCCTTTCTTCGTCACACCCTTTTCTAAGCCCTGTCCCAAGAGCAGCCCTATTCTCTCACATAACCACTCACTCATGCTCTGGAACACATGGGAGCGAGAAACCAGCAGTAGTTTTGATCCTAGGGTTGTTGGCATTGCAGCGGAAATCGAAGCTGAAGACACTGAGTTCTGAGGGTGACGTTTTAAGCTGGTAGTTTCCCAGCTGACGTCTGGGAACTCTGAAGTCACCTTCTGCAGGTGTTCCCTCTGGGCTCTACGGAAACCGACCTGCATTTAGATTTATAAGCTAAATTCCCCTCAGTGAGGTTGGATAAGATAAACGTATTGAAAAGAATAACTGCAATAGCTTTGTTTGCGTTTTGGCTCACATACCTCTGTTTTGCAGAACCGAAGGTTTTTAAAATGTGGAAAAGCAGAACAGTGACTCTGCAAAAACACAATTCATCAAGTGATGTTTATGTCCAGTAACAGTGATTTTGGAAACAGTGGGACAGATGTCGTCCTGTGACATCCTAAAAGTTGGTCTTTCCCACCACTTCCAAGAACCAAGTTACAAGAGCCCCTTAGAACTTCATGCCAGCACTCTGTGGTTGTTTCCCGAAGTGGGTTTTACATAGACAGGAGCTACGCCCCAGGAACCTGCTGAGGACTGGATCCACGCCCCAGTGTGGTGAACACATTCCTCTCCAAGCTGCTCGCCCTCTCGTTCCCAGGCTGCCATGCTTAGGAAGATCTGCTCTCCCCACATCAAGCCAGAGGTTTCCAGCTAACCAGCCTTAACCTTAGGGGCAAATCTTTTTTGTCTCTGCTCATCAGCCTCAATCGGCTTGGTTTGATCTGAGATGTTGATCCTCCCAGTTATTTCTTTGGGATGTGCTGAACTGTGTGTGTTGGGGGGGGGGGGGGGGGACAGAGAGGTGGTGATGTCAGTGGCAAGAATCTTTCATCATCATTTTTTTTTTAAGAGGTTTTTGCTATAGGGAGCATGTGCTCGCCAGAAAGACAGAGAGAAGGAGACAGAAAGCGAGAAATCACCCCCCGGGGGGATGGCCACGCCACAATCCCTTCTTCTCCATTCTCCTCTCGGGATCTTGGGCATGCACACACATGCGCCCGGCGTGAGTTTAAGCCACTGGGTCCGGGACTCAAACCACGGTCGGCTACATGGGAGTTCAGTGACATAGCCATTACGCTAACTGCTGGTCCCTCATCATCATTTTTAATAAGAATTATTCATTTAATTTTTAAATTTGCTATGGGGCATGTGCTCTCATCAAAGAGAGAGAAAGAGAGAGAGAGAGAAGAAGCAAGCCACCAGGTCCAGGACTCCAACTATAGTCAGCCATGGTGGTTAAGGTACTGGACTCCTTAACCACCATGCCACCTGCAGGCCCCTCATTGCCATTTAATACATCAGGTGTTTTACAAAATTTACTGTTTATAACCAGTAGATGTAGACGTTTCAGACAAAAGTTGCTGTTTTAAAGCAAACATACCACCTGGCGGCAAGGAATACCATTATGGCCAAAATGGCAAGACAGATAGACCTGGACAAATTGAAAGAACTTTAAGAAGCCCATAGAAAATGCAGTTAAAGTACATGTTCATTTTGGTGAAAAATATTTCAAAGTCTATGTATAGTTCTTTTGATAGTAATCATTTTCCGTGAATTTTTGAAGGCCCTTTATATGTGTACATTATATATGTGTGTGTATGTGTGTGTGTGTGTGTGTGTGTGTGTTTATTATATATTTGTATACATGTTTTGGGGTTAGACCTTTTTTCACTTTATTTTCATATTTGATAAAGTCCTTGGTTTTCTTTTAAAAGCTAACTTTTCTCATTTCAAAACCTCTCCAGATTGGCTGACAAACCACTTCCCATATGCTACATCTTACATTTGATTTTCCTTTTTTAAAAATGTCACTCACTTTGCAGTCATCAGTCAAATTATCCTTTAACAATTTCTTAAATGTGTCTAGAAATATTGATAGTCCAGGTGCCAGTAAGATAACATTTTAAAAAAGGAAAGCAGCGATTAGTTTTTAAAGCAGATGAAAAGTTGTGTGTGCGTGCGTGTGGGTGTGCCTTGCTATTTGCCATGAAGCGACTCCATGTCTGTGAGACTGGCCATGATGTGTGATGAAGCTGTTTCTATGGAAACAGCCCATGATTCATAGTCAACATGAAAGAAAATTACAGATGAAGGTATGAGGGAGACCTGGTGGAGAAACTATTGATTTCTAAATTAAAAAAAAATGAAATGCTATTATTAGTAACAGGCTTTTATGACCAAGAAATGGCTTTCTAATTCTCGCAAATGTTAAGTCCCCATAAGGTGCTAGGAGCCATATAGAGAACATAAACAGTATAACCTGGGGTTTACACAGCCGGGGGGAGGGGGGCAGGCAGATGAGGCCGGTAAGAACCTTATAAGGGGATCCAGCAGATGGCATAATGGTTATATCACTGGACTCCCACGTAGTTGACCACGTTTCGAGTCCCAGACCAGGCAACTTAAAACTCATGCCAGGCACATGTGTGTACATGCCCAACCTCCTGAGAGGACATTGAAGGAGAAGGGACTGCAGCGTGGCCATCTCCCCGAGGGCTGATGTCTCTCTGTCTGTCTCTGTCAGTCGGCAAGCCCACACGCCCTATAGCAAAAATCTCTGTCAAAAAAAAAAAAAAAAAAAAGAACCTTATAAAGATCATTTTTAGGGCTGGCAGGCATCATGTGGTTCAGGCACTGGGCTCCCAAATGGCTGTCCATGGTTTGAGTCCCAGACCTGGCGACTTGCTTTCTCACTTTTTTCCTTCCTCTCTCTCTCTCTGGTCAAATTTTTAAAAAATAAATTAAATTAAATAATTATTTATAACCAAAAGAGATCATTTTAAAATTATATATATATATATATATATATATATATATATTTTTTTTTTTTTTTTTTCTTTTAGGAATCTTGACTTGCTTACATATGTTCTTTATTTAGCAGAAGTCTTTCTGCTGCAGCTGCCGAAGTCTCCATAGAAGAGAGACAGTTTCCTGCAGATGCTGTGGTAGATCTAGGTGCATCTGAGTGGGGGGGAGCTGCTGCAGGTGGTAGGAGGGTGACATGATGGCCACCAACACGAGGAAACGTTCCAGGCACAGGTAGGGTTTCAGATGAATGTCATCGAGCTGTCTCTATGGAAACGCAGAGCTGCTTCTCCTGCCTCAAGAAGTGTGTATCATCCCCTTGAAAATAATAAATCCTAAGAAAAAATCTCCCCATGAGTCACAGAAGGTTAGAGTAGGCAGGAACCCGAGCTCTCCACAAATCTAGCCCCTCGCTTCAGCCCAAATCCCAAAGAAACCCTTTCATTCAAGTGGGGCTCACTCCCAGAGACGGCCCTAATGAATCCCTTCGGCCTCCAGAGCAGAGCATTTTACCGCGACTTCTTCCCATGGCCTTTTCCATAGAGGTGGGGCCGAGGCAGCTGACTGCAGAAAGCTACCTGGGAACCCTCTCCTGCTCGCATCTATTTCTCCCGCCGCTTCACTGTCTGCTTTCTGTAAATGGCACAGTCTACGAATAAGCCTTGGCTTCAGCAGGTTGCCTCGTTCTGGGAGACCATGTTGTCGGGGACAGGGCTCCGTTGGGTTCTCATTTAAAATCATACCCAACCGGCCACTGGGACGTTTCTGTCCTTTCAGGGCTCTGGGGAGCCCGTCTGAACTCCCTGGTCGGCAAGCTCCCCCCAGGGCACGCTGCTGCCACCTGCGCCTTCTCCAAGACCCACACGGCTTCCCACCAGCAGGCACACTTTCCGCGGGGACTCACCGCTGCCTGCAGCTGCCCGTGGAAACACAGGTTCCAGAGGACTCGAACCACTTTGGGGATGCGGTGGGGCACACGGCAGATGCTGTGGCAGTGGGGTCCCCACACATTTTTGTTCCTACCTACAAAATTCTTAACCAGGCAGTTAAAGCAGAACACAGAGATCATTTCTCGGGAGGAATTTCAAAAGTATGTTTTAAATCCCGCCAGGGTCCGGCCATCCTAGATGGGGAAGCACGTGGTGTGGGGTGATGGGGCTGCGTACCCCGCGTTTTCCTTGCCCGGCCATCTCGCCTATCGCTAAGGACTCAGCTCAGTCACCGCCTTTCTGTCTCCAAGGCCTTCCTCTGTAAGACGTGCCTTGCCCGTGAACAGCTGGAAGGCGCACCAAGACCTAGCCCACCTCGGGGTGGCCCGACCGCCGCAGCTCGTCCCAGTGCCCCCGCAAGGGCTTTACAGCATACTTGGGTTTTCCTCGCTCTGAAAGCCGCCCTGGCCGCAGCCGTGGGCACAGGGAGGCGTCCTTGCTGGGCACATGCTGTCCTTGTGCCAGTCACTCAACCCGGGACCTCTGTCACCCAGCTCGCCACTCGCTCCCTGGACGCGCCTGTGTGAATATCGCCTTTCCTGCTTTCCATTCCTCAGGTCGCTGTGTCACCCTGCACATTTGTCCTCTCTCACCTCAGTTGTTTTTTAAAGATTTTTGCCATGGGGCGCATGTGCTCACCAGACAGAGAGAAACAGTGAGGGGGAAGGTGAGAAATGACTGGAGTGACGAAAGGTCAGAGTCGGCAGGTGGACGGCCACACCGCAGCCCTTCTCCCCCGGGATCCTGGGCACGCACGAACACGCACCCAGTGTGATTTTCAAGCTGCCGGGTCCAGGACTCAAACTGCAACCGCCACGAGGGAGTCCCGTGCCTTAGCCACCATGCCAGCTGCTGGCCCCTCACCTGGACTTTAACGCATGTGCAGCCCCACTGAAAACAACCCCAAACAGGGCCCCGCTGGCCCCCGTCGCTACCCGGCAACCCGCTCTCCAGAGCCCCTCCCTCCTTCTTGGGAGTTCTATTTTTCCTTCCCTCTCTTCCAATAAACTCCCTGCTTTTCTATATCCTAAAGGAAAAAAAAACCTCTCTGAGCTTATCTAGAAACATGCCCCAATTTTAACTCTCTCCACTCCCTCTCCACACAGCTGTAAGAACGATCTATCTGAAATGTATACAGTGTCCGCTTACCCCGTGCATTTCAAGAGTAGGATTCATTTCTTTAGCATACATATTCCAGCCTCCTTTCTGTGTGTGTGTGTGTGTGTGTGTGTGTGTGTGTGTGTAAACTCCCTTCTTAAAATGAAAATGTAGGACACCTATAAGTTTTTTAAAAACCAATGATTCTAGAGACCAGCAGTTAGTGTAATGGCTATGTAGCTGGACTCCCATGTAGTCGACCGCGGTTCAAGTCCCGGACTTGGTGGCTTAAACTCACACCAGGCACGTGTACGTGCATGCCCAAGATCTGGAGAGGAGAATCGAGGAGAAGGGATTGCAGCATGGCCATCCCCCCTGGGGAGTGATTTCTCACTTTCTGTCTCTCTGTCTCTCTCTGTCTTTCTGGCGAGCGCACATGCCCTATAGCAAAAAAAGAAAAACGATTCCCAAGGCCGTAGACAGAACAGTTAAATGTCCCCTACAAAACACTTGCAGGCCTCGCTCCACTTCTAAGAGACAATAACGGACTTCCTGTGTATTTTTTCAGAAACCATCCGAGCACCTACGACAAACACGTGTTACAGAAAGGCTTCTTTGCTTTGTTTGCTTAGTTTTGTTATAGTGTGTGTATACTCTCCAGAGAGAGAAGGAAAGTGAGAAATCACCCCAGGGGCATGGCCATGCCACAGTCCCTTCTCTCCTCTCCTCTCAGGACTTTGGGCACCCACACCTGCGTGCTCAGTGTGTGCTGCAAGCCGTCGGGGCCGGGAGTCCTAGCGCACGGTGGGCCAAGGGGAACGTTCAGGCACACTCGTGCACCTTGAGTTCAGCATTCAGTCCGATGTCTCGACAGTCCTGTGCCCTCCGTGTTCCCACAGCAGCGAGTTACCTGGAGTTTCCAGAACACTCCATGCCGTTTTCTGGCACACCTGCCTATGCACACGCCCCTGCTTCTCCTCACAAGGTCCTTCATGCCACATGCTGCTCGCACACAGCTGCTAACGACTGTTGCACTCCCAGCCTTACTTTGGCGCCAGCCCTTCCCCACGTCTCAGCACGACTTTTCTGTGCACCCCGGGGCCCTGCACACACATCTCTGCTGCAGCCCCTACCACATGGGGCACTGGGTTATTGATATGTTTTTGATTTTTTGGAGAGGTTTTTGCTACAGGGTGCGTGCACTCGCCAGAATGACAGAGAGAGACAGAGAGAGACAGAGAGACAGAAGGCGAGTGATCACCCCCCAGGGGGGATGGCCACGCCACAATCCCTTCTCCTCCATTCTCCTCTCGGGATCTTGGGCACGCACGCACACGCACCCGGCGTGAGTTTAAGCCACCGGATCCGGGACCTGAACCGCAGTCGACTACATGGGAGTCAGCGACATAGCCATTATGCCAACTGCCGATCCCTGATTTTTATTTAATAGTTTTTCTTTCATTTTTTTTGGGTGGGGGGGGTGGTAGAGATTTTTGCCTTAGGGAACATATGTTCACTGGAGAGAGAGAGAGAGAGACAAAGACAGTGAGACAGAAGGTGAGAAATTACCCTTGAGGGGATGGCCACACCGCAATCTCTTCTTCTCCATTCTCCTTTTGGGATTTTGGGCACACGCACGGGCCTGGCGTGATTTTCAAACCACCAGGTCCAGGACTCAAACCATGGTTGGCCATTTGGGAGTCCAGTGATATAACTGCTATGCCACCTTCTGGTCCCTACATTTCTTTAAAGTTTATTATTTATTTCTTCCATATTGAGAGAGGGCCAGAGACAGGCACATGCACACAGGTCTTGATGCAGTGGGCCACCGCAGCTTCAGCCAGGCCAGGGTCATGGCCCCTAGACCGCCTGGTGTGCTTAGGGAAGCCCTGGGTGTGAGCCCGGAACCTCGGGGGAACCTCGGGGGGGTCCAGCCTCTCGGGCGCCACCTCTCCTCCTGCACTGCCCTGGAGCTCGGGGCCGCGGTGTCCTGAGGGCGTGTGTCACTGTACACTCTCCTCTACTCTCTTTGAAGGCAGGAAGCGTCTCAGGCACAGCCCCAGCCCTCGCCCCCAGCTCAGGACCCGTAAAGACAAAGGATTCAGGATTCAGTGAGAGCTGCCGGCCAAAGTACCCCAGGGCCAAGGGACCTCACGTGTTTAGTAATACCAAAGGGGGAAGCCTTCACTCTGAGATTAGAGATCTTAAATGCTTGTTTTTTTCTGTTTATTTGTTTTAAGACTGTAAACCCCCCAAGGACAGAAACTACATTTGTTTTATTTACTAGAGTCATTGAATAAATGTTGTTTGGAAATTGTCCTTTAGTCTTAAATTCACTAAATGATAACAGGTTTTACTGGGGACGTAAGGGACAGGGGATGCCTTAGCTCACTTAGCCAATGAACAGCAGCGAGGGCCAAGGATTCCACGGAGGAAATCGGAACTCACCAAAAAAAAAAAAAAAAAAGACATTTTCACCTGTTTCTGATGGCCAGACTAAGTGCTCCTCCCTGATCTGGATTAACTGTAAATTCTTTCTTACGCACATCTGCCAAGTGCAGGTCGTGCTAAATGCCACTGATACATTCTTTTCAGTACAGAGAGGTTGGGGAACTTGAGGAAATGCACAGGGTTCTGAAAACAAGAATATTCTAAAACAAAGAACGTTGATCCCGGCCTTATAAAAACTAGGATTTAGGACTCCCCCAAGGGGACACTGTGCACTAGCATTTAGTGGACGGAGCTCACATCCACTCATATTTGTATTTCCTCCAAGTCTGCTCATGTCCTGTGGCTTCCTTCCTGAAAGCAGGCTCATCTGAAAATGCCGAAGCTCTACTTTGGAAACGTGTTACCTTTCTTGATAACATGAGACCTCACTGTGTGTGGGTGTTTGGAGGGTGCTATCCTCCGGGGGCCTGCCAAAGCGGGAAGCAGCAAAACCTTGGAGAATGAACACCCAGTGATTGTCAGCGGAGACCACACGCTGGTTTGACCTCTCCTTCCTCGGCCACCCCAGGGAAGGGTTTTAGGCAGGTTGAGTAAATGCTCCGGGATACTCTGATATTAAAAAATAGCAGTTTCCTTCTGTGTCCTGTCGAGTGTTGAAAACGTGTCCGTTTGGTAGTCGTGCGGCGGTGCCCCTCCGCGCAGGGAGCAGTCAGACAGAAGCCCGGGCCGACTGGCCTCCGCCCGGCGCTCCTTGGCCTCATCCACCGTCTCGTGTTGAAGACCATGGAGCCAGTATTTCTGTTGCTGTCTTTACAAATGTGTTTGGGGAGGGGAAAGTCGGGCTGATGCACGGCCTCTCCTGCGGGGTTCTGGTGACGTCTGCGCTCAGTAGGAACTCGGCAGTGCTTGAAGTCGGCCCACCTAGCAGATTAAAGTGGAGTGGCGCTGGGTCTAACCGATAGAGACGACAAGGGGAAGATTCCGGATTTCTACAGCGTTGAAAACCTTTAACGAGCTAAGATTTTATTACAGAGTATTTGAGCTGGAAAAGACTTCAGCCGTCACTTAATTTACCTTCATTTGACAGAGGAGCAACCTGAGACCTGAGATGTCAAATTACTCACTCAGCTTTCCCAGCTAAACACAGTGCTGGGAACTTTTTTTTATTTTCCTTTTTAAAATTAGTCTGGCAGTTCATTTAGACCATGAAGACAAGCTGCCTGGTTTTATATTTTGGTTTTGCTACTCCTTAGCTCTATAACTTCTAAGTAAGTTAGTTAGACTTTCTCAACCTCCATTTCTCCCTCTTTCAGCCTCAGTTTTCCAAATAAATGATTTTAAATCAGGGATAAGATTGCACGTCCTTAAATAAGTGATAATGTGAAACACTCGATAACCATTCTTCACACACAGGGAATGTTCAACGAATGACTTGACTTATTTTCATTGTATTACACACTTTAACACCCAGTTCTCGTCTTGTGTAATCCTGAAATCACACGCTTTCACATGTAAACCCAAATTGTTAAATTTGCTTTAACTCACCGTAGATTACAAACTTAAAGGCAAAGGGAAGATTTTTCTCTCCCAGACTCTCCAGATGGTGCAATATTATAACCCAGCACCTAACAGAGAGACCTGGGTGATTACTCCTACAAGAGTAAATCATGGGGGGGACCAGCAGTTAGCACAATGGCTATGTCGCTGGACTCCCACGTAGTCGACCGCAGTTCACGTCCCGGGCCCAGTGGCTTAAAATTCACGCCAGGCACGTGTGCGCGCGTGCCCAAGATCCCGAGAGGAGAAAGGAGGAGAAGGGATTGCGGCGTGGCCATCCCATGGGAGGTGATTTTTCACTTTCTGTCTGTTTCCCTGGCAAGCACATGCACACTATAGCAAAAATCTCTCTCTCTCAAAAAAAAAAAAAAAAAAAAAAAAAAAAAGGCAAAACATAATTTTTTATTTATTCAGCTGCTGAAATCTGTTCCTACCTTTAAATTACATGGATCTATTTGCTCTGTTTGCAAAGGAAATTCTCTTACAGTCTCTAAGATGTACTGGCAGTGTAAGGGCGATTTTGCAAAGCTATGCTAGCCCCCAGTGGGGGGAAACAGCCTGTGAGTTTCTCTTGTTGGAAGGAGAGGTGCTGGAGTTCTGTAAAGCGACAGAACAGTATTGCTGACGGTACCACGACCGTCATATTCTCACAGCCATCGTTGGAGAGTGGCTGCTTTGTGACTCTGACTCCAGGGAGAGTACGCATTAGATGAAGTCGAGCCCCACCATCGGGCACTTGCCTTTGTTCAACTGTGGCTTGTTACGTTGGGGGGAAGGGTTGAACTAATTTTCCCTTTTGAGCAAAGTCACCTGTGTAGCCAGAAATGAACTTGACACTTCATTTGTAGCCTTGAAATAATACCATTCCCAGAGAAAGGTGCGCAAGAGAAAACAGTTGCGTTCTGTGAAGTAGATGGCAGAATCCGTGCTCCAGCCTCACACTCAGAGCGCTGTGCTCACACTGGTGCCAGCTCAGCAAGGAGAGATGCAGAAGGCAGGCCTCGTCCAGACCTCAGCCTTAGAATCTGCATTGTTGGGAACCAGCAGTTAGCGTAATGGCTATGTCGCTGGACTCCCACGTAGTCGACCGTGGTTCGCGTCCCGGACCCGGTGGCTTAAAACTCACGCCGGGCGCGTGTGCATGCGTGCCCAAGATCCCGAGAGGATAATGGAGGAGAAGGGATTGCGGCGTGGCCATCCCCCCTGGGGGGTGATTTCTCGCTTTCTGTCTCTATGTCTCTCTCTGTCTGTCTGGTGAGCGCACACGCCCTGTAGCGAAAACCTCTCCCAAAAAAAAAAGAATCTGCATTTGTTTTTAAGGTAGATTTTTACTTTAGGGTGTGCGCTCTCACCAGAGAGACAGAAAGCGAGAATCATCCCCCGCTCCCACTTTCCCCCAAGGAAGGCCACACCACAATCCCTTCTCCTCCATTCTCCTCTCGGGATCTTGGGCACGCACGCACACGCACCCAGTGTGAGTTTTAAGCCACCGGGTCTGGGATGCGAACCACGGTCAACTACATGGGAGTCCAGCGACATAGCCATTATGCCAACTGCTGGTCCCAAACAGCATGAGTTTTAAGCCACTGGGTCCGGGACTTGAATCGCGGCAGGCTACATGGGAGTCCACCAACGTAACCTACACCCTCTGCCGCCTCCTAGAATTTGCATTTTAGAAAGATCCCAGAATGATTTGGGTATAGGTGTAAGATTTTAAAACAGGGTAAGGAAGACATATGAACAGCCATAAAGCATATGAGGAAATGCTCAACAATCCCTCATCATAAGGGAGATGCAGATTAAAACCAAAATGAGATACCACCTAATCCCTGTCAGAATGGTGAAGATTAAAAACACAAAAACATGATAAAATGGTAAGTGCTGGTGGAGTTGTGGTGAAAGGGGAACTCCCCTACACTGTTGGTGGGAATGTAGGCTGATTCAGCCACTGTGGAAAACAATATGGAGGTTCCTCAAAGAACTACAAGTAGACCTGCCATTGGATCCAGCAATCCCACTTCTGGGTCTCTACCCAAAGGACAGGAAAATGCGCAGTTGGAAAAGTGCTTGCACATTAACGTTTATTGCAGCATTATTCAAGATTGCTAAGACGTGGAATCAACCCAAATGTCCACAAACAGATGAATGGACTGAAAAAGCATAACACATATTATGGAATACTACTCAGCCATAAAAAACAAGACCCTGGCATTTCCTAGAAAGTGGTCAGATATGCAAGATTTATTGCTGAGTGAAGCAAGCCATGCTATAAAAGAAAGATATTGTATGTATCCACTTAATATATATTGACTACCCGCACTTGATGGTAGAGATTGAAATATTGGAGGGCATAAAATCAATTAAAATAGCTATGAACACTGAAGTCAGTGTGGAAACGGGGTGGGAGGAGGAAGAGTACGGAGAAGGAAAGCAGGAGAAAGACTAGAGAGGCATGACATGAGTGGGACACAGAAATGGCTTATTACCTGTTGATGAGAACATCTATAGTATTCTCAACTGGACTGGGCTGAGAAGTAAATTCTCTCTCTTTTTTTTTTTTTTTTTTTTTAGAGAGAGGTTTTTGCTATAGGGCGCGTGCGCTTGCCAGAAAGACAGAGAGAGACAGAGAGTCAGAAAATGAGAAATCACCCCCGCAGGGGGGGATGGACACGCCATAATCCCTTCTCCTCCATTCTCCTCTCGGGATCTTGGGCACACATGCACACATGCCCAGCGTGAGTTTAAGCCGCAGGGTCCGGGACTCGAACCATGGTCTACTACACGGGAGTCCAGCGAATGTTAGGTCAATTCTCTTTACAAGCCAAACGATGTATAGTGATTGTTTTAAAAAAATGAGAATTTGGGGACCAGCAGTTAGCGTGATGGCTATGTTGCTAGACTCCCATGTGGTTGACCGCTGTTTGAGTCCTGGACCCGATGGCTTAAACTAACACCTGGCGCACGTGTGTGTGTGTGCCCAGGATCCCAAGAGGAGAATGGAGGAGAAGGGATTGCAGTGTGGCCATCCTCTGGGGGGGGGGGGGGTGATTTCTCACTTTCTGTCTCTCTGTCTCTCTTTCTGGCAAGTACACACGTCCTATAGCAGAAACCTCTCAAAAAATAATAAATAAAAATTTAAACAATTAAAAAATGAGAATTTTAAAAAATAACAGTAATAGTGATAATCTGAAAAAAACTGAAAAGCTATATGATGATGATGGGGATAGTAATGCTTTGTCTCGACTGATACGCATAGTAATCATGCTGAAAAAAGAAATGTTATACACTGTAAAGATATGTGTGATTAAATATAATAAAATAAAAAAAATAAAAACATGGCATTAGGGTCAGCAGGTGGTGTGGTGTTTAAGGCGCCGAACTCCCATGTGGCTGACCATGGTTCAGGTCCTGGACCTGGCAGCTTACTTTCTCACTTTCCCTTGCTCTCTCTCTCTCTTTGGTGTCGCTCTTTGATAAAAATTAAAAATAAATAAATTAATTAAATTAAATAAATAATTCTTAAAAGAAACAAAAAATAAAACGTGGTCTTAGAGACCTCGGGGTAGGGGAAGTGGAAAGGATGGGGTTGTGCAGAGGATGGGAGGCCCCCAGTCAATTTGAAAACAACAATGGCAGTGGGATCTCAGTGGCTATCTGGGGAATGAAATTTGGTTCTCTTTTAGGCATTATTTATAAAATGGACTAAGTTGAGTTTTTGTCACTGTCGTTGTCAATTATAATGCCTAGAAGAGTATCCCACCCATGCACGAGGGAAGGAAAGAATGAATCGCTAACAGCCATCGCATGTTGGAAATGGCTCGGACTGAATTCTACTTCGAGTTCGGACCCGGTGTAGGCCACGTGGACCACCAGACCGCTAGATCAGGGACAGAGCCCTGGGGGCGGTGCCCTCACTTGATTGTCAAGGTTCACCTCTTGAATAAGAAGAAAGAGCTCTGTCACTGGGATTGAGCTGCAAGAGTTTGCTTGTTGGCAGGTAGTGTTTACCCCAATCCACTACTCAGAGAGAAAACTACGCCTCTGCTCTACCGGGCTCCGGCAGCCGGTGTGAGTAGGCACTTAAGGGAAAATTCCCTGCGCTCTTGTCTCCGCTCCAGTCAGCTCCTCTTCATGAGTGTGTGCACGTATGTGTGTGGTGGGCCGGGCTAGGCTGGACTGAGGTGTATAGCATGCTGGGTAAAGTCCCTTTACTATCTAACTGATGGATAGTGATTAAATGTATAAAGAATAAAATAATAACAATAAATAAATAAAATAATTTGTTAAATATAGAGGACTTAAACAGCTTTATATACAATAAATGGAGATCATAGTCATTTGTTAAGATGATAGTTTAGAAAACGATCACAGTATGTAGTTGCTATAGACACAACACAATAGATACAATACAATACATACACTGTGCTCTCACATATACCAGATATTCCCGTGGTGCAGGAGAAAAATCCTTCTTAATTCAATCAGCAATTTGATGGCATGAAAAGCTTTGCTTTCAAGTATATATTTTTTTTCTGCATCGGAATTCTTCAGGATTTTTGCATATGCTACTCAGATCCAATGATTCTTTATTGTACAGATTCTTGACTACAAAGACTCCTTTTCTTTTCTTAATTTGAGATAAGCATTTGTTTTTCCCGAGGACATGAATCAGAAAATACTTTTACTGTGATGTGAATCTTTAAAGCTGATAATGCTATAAACCAATCTGGAATTACATTTTACTTAAGGTAGCACAGGAAATGAACAAAAATGAACAGAACCTAGTTCTTTAGCCCATTAATTTAATGCACAATTATCATGTCACTTTCCTAGTTATGGCATGGATCATGATGGTAATTAATAAAAATATAAAAATGAGCAATGTTTTCTTTAAAACTGTTTTATTATATTCTGGTTCATTCTTAATTTGTGTTAACTTTGGTGACATCTTTCTGTTAAATAACTTCAGAACTTATCACCTATCAGGGTGCTGAAACATGCTTACTATAAAAAGCTGCAAGTCTTATTTCCCATAGACTTTCAATCATTTACATTATCTAAAAAGCAAAGCACAGCATAGACAATTGCTTCTGGGGGCAGGTGGGAGGTAACCACCTAGGTTGTGTTTAGACAGACCCCTCAATACTAAAGAAATTTCTTTTTCTTTTCATTTTCTTGGGGTTATTTCCAATCTATTTATGTTAATGCTTTGTCATTGAGGAGAGAAGATAAACCTGGGGTTTTATTGATAGTGCTCTTTAAAAGGGGGAAACAAGGAGGAATATGTAAATCAAGTTTTATTATTTTTAGGTTTGCAGTGGTTTTTACTTCCCCATCACATCTCTAACACCATTGTGGAAAGGTAATGGGTGATTTAGTGGAGCACATTTGTCAAAGGTTTATCTGTTGGGTGAATGTTTTCTAGAAAAGCAAGTGCATGTAAAGATCGTGGCCGTCACTCCTTAGAAGGACGTGTCCAGTGGTATGGCAATTCGGTCCTTCTGAGCTTAGGTATGGATGCAGTCGGACAACGGAGTCTATAGAGTGTTCACTGGGGGATTGTCATGGTTAACAGCAATGCTATGATTTGACTGTGTCTCCCCGGAAGTCACGTGTTAAGATGTGATAATGGTCAATAGTTGAGTAATATTAACAATATTGACCAATATTGAGTTGTTAATCAATATTGTTGGTCAATATTATGGTATATTCATACAATTAAATTCATGTAGCCATTAAACTATGTGTGTGACCTCTATGTGTAAAAATGTTGATGATAATGTGTATAAAAGTATCTTTAATTAAAAATAATAATAATAAATAAAATTAATTTTAAAAAAGATTTGGTATTGATGAGATTAAGAGGGCGAGAACTTAATCCAATTTGGGTGTTGGAAGGTGGGGTCCCTGGGAGGTGACCGGGCATCATGTGGGCCCCCAGATTGAATTCTGTAGCTTCATCAGAAGAAGGATGGAGACACAGACACCGACACCGTGTGATGGCCATGGCATCCACCAGCAGGATGACCTCAGCAGATGGGACCCCTGGGCCTTGAACCCCGAAAGCATGAGCTAAGCCAACCTCTATTCTTATAAATCTCTAGTCTCAGAAATACAGTTACTAAGCAACAGTGAAAGGACTAAAGCCATTTCCCTATTCAATTCAGTTAAAATAAACGGAAAAGGTGTACGTAAATATAGCCAACAGAATTATGTATCTTTTTAAATTCTGAAAAGCATGGTACCTATATAGAAGGTCAACCACTGACTGTCAGTGTGTGCCTTTGAGCTTTCAGGATCTTTGTTTATAAATTAGCTGTGTGGATGCTAAAGGTGCGAAAGAAATGACTGAAGAGGAAAATGTTATCATTTATCTACGTGATACACCTCGGTAAACAGATTCCTTGTCTACATTTCCCAGTTGCATTTGCGTGAAGTAGGCATGATTTTCATATGTGCACATGTCACTAACTTCCCCAGAGTGCTGTGTATGTGCTTGGGTGTTTTATGGTAGTAACATGTACAGAAATAGGATATAATAAGACAATCTGTTAAAAACCTTTGTAAAGGCAAAATAGTCATTGTGCATTAAGTTTTAAATATTGGTTTGCTTTTCCCACGACAATCTGAGACGTTTAAAAATAATATTTTAAACAAGCAGAGTTATTATAAATAAATGATCTGATGCAGGGGCAGTTACAACTATTAAAAAAGAAATGTAATAGTCATGCTTTTTATCCTAATCCCACTCAATAGACTATAAATATGTTTATTTCTTCCCTGATATACCTTAAAAAAAAGAGATAAGGAGAAAAATGCTTAAACCTTAGTATATATTTCAGTTCAATAGTCTTTATAGATACAGAGTGATAAAACCCCAAAACATTTAAATTTTAAATTATTCAAAATGTCTAAATCTCTGCTGACTTATTTTTTTCCATAAATAGAATAAAAATGGCATTTTGCTCCATGGACCTAGCTGTTGCTGGATGGTTGGTTCTAGAAAAGCAACAGGCTTCTCCCCTGCCTTAGAAGAAGCAACAGTTAGAAACTCTCACAACTAGAAAACCGCTACCCGCGAGGCTGGAGACAGCAGAGAAAGTCGCAGCTAGGATTTCAACCCATTTTGTACCAAATTCAGGAAAGAGAGAGACAGAGAAATAAAGAACGCTGACTGGCCCCTTTGAAACGAAAGGCTCGCCTAATGTCCCTACCCCCCTGCCCCCGCCCGGTCTCCACAGGTTTCCCGAGCAAAGCGAAGCGATCAAACTCCATCCATTTTATTTCAACGTAAAAGAGCAAGATGCAGCCAGACAAGTCCATGAACCTGCACGGGGACAGCTCAGCTCGCAGAAGCTGGCGTGGACACTTGTCCTGTGACAGCGCAGCCAGCTTGGCCTGTGGTCTCAGCCTGTTGCGCCCACCCCGAGCTGTGCCAGGCCAGAAGGAGCGAGCGGACCCTGAGCCCGGGCTGTGCGCGCGGCCTGGGCGCGTGGGGCTCCCGGGCTGCCGGCCGCCTCGGCCAGGTGGCGGCTGCGGACCACCGGCCCGGGGACCCTCGCGCAGACCGCCGGCCGCCGGCAGGTGGTGCCCTGCTCCTCCGAGCTGGCTGGGAAACCCGGCTAAAGTGGCGCTCAGACTCCGCCCCAGCCGACCGCGGCGCAACAGTCACCCGTCCTTCCCAAAATAGTGCGGAGCACGTTTCCCCCCGAACGCCGCAGTCGCCCGTGTGTGTCGAAAACACAGACCAGAGGGCGACGGGGTGTGGGTGCCGTTGTAGGGAGACAGCGCGCACTGGGACCCCCGGGACCAGAAACGAGGTGGCCGCCAGTGAAGCGCAGAGGACACGGGGACCGGTCCATTTGGCATCTGCGTAAGCCGACCGCCGGGCCGCGGGGAGGCCACTCACCATGTTCACTTCCGAGACCATGTCTATGCTGGCGACATCGATCCGCATCCCAACGTCCACGGGGGGCCCTGCGGGGCGGTGGGACCGCATTAAGGACACATCCTCCCTCCGAGCAGCCACAGGCTGGGGCGGGCGGGGGGCTTCCAGCCCTTCCCGGTTCCGAACTGGCTCCCTCCCTCCCACCCCCTAGCCCTGCAGGGGACCTCCAGGGGAAGCAGGTGTGGGCACACGCGTGCTGCGGGGACTACGCAGAGGGTGTGTCGGCCCGGGAAGGTCGGCTCAGCCTGGGGACCCGTGCCCTGAGCCTGGGGTCGGAAGTGTGTGTGTGCGTGCGCGTGTGCGTGTGCCTGGGTCCAGGGCGTAGTGCACCGCTTGCAAAAATGACGGGCTTTTTTTTTTTTTTTTTTTTTTTTTTGACGTTTATCTTTGACAGGAAAGGAGAACTGGGGATGGGTTACAGGTTGAAAAAAGATGGAGCATTACCTCCAAAGTCCGGCCGCAAGCGAATGTCATATCCCTTGAGCAGCCTGTCCACCGTCTCTTTCACGTATGACATGTTGCTGGGCTCGTTGGCGCTGGAGGGAAGAAGTGGGGACCGCATTCAGCCCGAGCACAGACCGCGAGCAGACAGGAAAGGACACAGGCACACCTACCCCCAACACCCAGGCACGATCCGGCAGGCATGTCCGCAGGACCACGCCGAGAAAACGCCAGGCAACACAGCGCTCACCTGTGCGCGCAGCAGGCCACGGCGATCATCACGGGGAGAGACAGGAGCCCCAGACTCTCCCGGGTCTGTACTGTCCACATCACTAACTCCGATCCAAGAATGGGCTTTTCTGCGAAGATTCAAGGAATGCAACTTAGTCGGCGGCTGGGCAGTGGTTCCCGGCGGCCCTGCGCATGCGCGGACGGTGCTCGCTGCCAGAAGACACCTTGTGCCTGGCGAACAATATTCCTAGCGGAACAGGCAACAGATTTCCATCCCTTTAAAGTTCCTGTTTGGGTGCTCGGCGTCCTCCGGGTAGTGGCAGACAGCCTGCCGTCGGCAGCAGGGCGCCTCCGCGCGGGCGTGCCGAGTTGCCGAGCGCATTTCCTCCCCGCCCAGCTCGGCTCCGCGACTCCGTGACCCGCCGGGCTCCCGCGAGGGGCGTCCGCGCCGGTTCTCCCGCCGGTCGGCGATCCCGAGTCCGCACGCCGGGCGGCTCTAGGGTGACCTGCGGAGCAGGGCGTGGGGCAGACAGAGGAGGAGGGAGGGGAGGCGGGGAGCCAGGGCAGGAGTAGGCGTGCAGAGGAAGCTGAGACCAGTCGGCGCTCCGGAGCGTCAGCACACCTGGCTCCGCGTAGTTGGGGCGGCGGGGTGGGGGTGGGGGTGCGGCCAGCTCCCGCCCGCTCCCCCGCCTTCCTCCCCTCCCCCTCCGGTGTCTCCCTGGGAGGTGAGATGAGGGACGGCAGGGCTGGGCCCGCTGCTCCGGGAGGGCGAGCCTTCCAGAGCCGTGTGCCGCTGCAGGGGCCGCCGTCCTAGGTCTGGGCATAGCAGAGGTCCCCCTCAGACTGCAGCACATTAGCTCGCGTGGTGACCCCGAGCAGGACCCTGAAGCGCCCCGAGGTCCTGACCTCTGCGAGCCAGTCGGCTGGGATTCTGAAGGAGCAAGCGTCGTTTGAATTACGTTCAAGTCAGTAAGTGCAGCTGTACAAATGTCACCGAGCACATGTTAGGCCGGAGGCCCTGGCCTAGGCGTTTGCTCATTGGTTAAACAGCGTGTGTTCAATCTGACCCCATCCTGGGCATTATGGGACTCCAGCCACCTAGAAAGAGTCCCGGGCTGGGGGGCGGGGGCGACACAGAGGTGAGTGGACCCGCTGGCCTCCGGGTCTGGTATTTCACCCAAGCCTTGTTACTCCCACGGCGAGGGCAGATGGCTGTCAGGGAGAAACTTCAAGAAGAAGCTTTTTGCCAGAGCGGGAGGGGGGGGTCGGGGGGGAGGGGTCGGGGGGGGCATTCCCGCAAGAGAACCAGGCGTGGCAGATCCCAGAGACCTGACGGAACAGGGAAAACAGAACCAGACGGGCGGGTGGGATCGTAGAGGAGAGGGGGTGGCGCTGATGAGGGTGCAGGGAAGACCCAGGCCTGGGCGCAGCGCCGGACTCTGCATCTGAGCTTCTGGAAATCGCTGAAAGTTGTAAGTAGCAATAAGCAGGACTCCGTGTAGGTGTAGACAGCACTTTCTGGCAGAACAATCACGGCCAGGACAGTCAGCGTGCTGACTAAGCGCAATACTGTACAAGCCGCATAGATTATTTCATTTAAACCTCGGCACCCCAGATACGGTATTTGTTACCGTTATTATCACGTCAATCTTATAGATGAGGATACCAAAACTAAATTAGGGTAACAAACTAGTTTACTATCAAGCAATCCGGAAGAGTGGGATGTGTGTTTCATCCTAGAATACTCCTTTTTTTGCCACAAAGCATGAACCCCAAGAGCAGGAACCAGGCAGGGAAACCAACGCAAAGGAAGAAGGGTTATTCCACTGCCCCAGGCGAAGGAGATCAGGTCAGGTGTAGCAGAGGGGAACGACAGAGGAGTGCCAGCTTCCAGAACTGTAGTGCAGACGTGGGAAAGTCGGAAGGGTCTGCCGCTGGGGGTGACCGGAAGGTGCCTAAAGAGCTGTACGAATATTTACACATGCGGAGCTTGACATTCTGCAATTTCTTTTATTATTTTATTTTATTTCATCTTATTTTATTTTATTTATTTTATTTTCTCACTGGAGCCTCTCAACAACCTTAAGCACGGGGCCCTTTCTTCTGGGGAGGAATGCTTCTGATCAGGTTCCTTCATTTCCTTAAAAGGTTGTCAGCTCTACCTCTTTTGAATTGGTCTAGATCTGGTTTTCCTGCGGAAAAGGGAACATGCATTTATTTCTCTGGTCCCTGCCGAAACATAGAACCTCCCCATGCTGCTCAGCTCTTTGTAAAAGCCACATCGTAGAGGACAAGAGCAGGAAGGTTTACTTCATTCATTTGCTCCTTCGTTGATTCCTCAGATATGTACAGACCACCTACTAGGTGCCAGACACTGTGCTGAGAGCTGGAGGTACAACGGTGCCCCAGGAAGCTTGCTTGCAGCCCTTTCCACATGGAACTTGCCCCTAATCCGTCTAGCGGAGGGTGCACACTGTCAGCCTGCTGGCCAAATTACATTCATAAAAGCAGCACTGGGTCTGGTGGCCATGGTGTGTGTTTGTTTAACGTCTGCAGATTTTATTGGGATGCACGTTTTCCAGTGGCTCATAAATCATCCGTTGGGAACAGCAACCAGCATTTTATTAGCAGGGGCTTCTAAAGAGCCAGGATTTTATTCTTGGATTAAGCAGGACTATCTGTGACTGTGTATGCTTGAATGCTGTAGTTTAACATGGCCCAGCTACAACAATTTCACGGAAATTTGCTTTGAAACTACTCCTTCCATTTACATTACGGAACACTACAATCAGACATAAGATATTCACTATGGGACCAGCAGATGGTGTAATGGTTAAGTGGGTGGACTTCCACGTAGTCGACTGTGGTTCGAGTCCCAGATCCGATGACTTAAACTCACACGGGGCACGGTGTGTGTGCATGCTCAAAATCCTCAGAGGAAAATGGAGGAGACAGGATTACGGCCTGGACATCCCCCCGAGGGGTGATTTCTCACTTTCTGTCTCTCTCTATCTTTCCAGTGAGTGCATGCACCCTAGCATAATGGCTATGTCACTGGACTCCTACACAGTCGACCGCGGTTTGAGTCCCAGACCCAGCGGCTTAAACCCACACCGGGCGCATGTGCGTGTGTGCCCAAGATCCCAAGAGGAGAATGAAGAAGGGATTGTGGTGTGGCCATCCCCCCTGGGGGGTGCTTTCTTGCTTTCTGTTTCTCTGTCTATCTCTGTCTTTCTGGCAAGCACATGCGCCCTATAGCAAAAACCTCTAAAAAAAAAATTATAAAAAAAAAGGATATTCCCTATTGCACGTGTTCTGGGGACACTATTGAAGACGGAGTCCCCTGTATCACCCGGCAGCTTATATATGAGAACCTGTGAAGGAAAAGGGTTCCCAGAACGTAGTACTCTAAAAACTGTCCCATTTCCTGAAGAGCTTGTATGTCACGGGCCATGGAAATCACAAAATTCATTAACTTCCTATTTGACTTGGCCACTAGGGATATTAGAATCATATACACAACTCAGCTGTAATCACTATGTAAGATGCTAATGACCTGCATTCCGATATGAACATTTCTTCCTGAGACCTTAGAATTCTAAATTTAATTTTCCCTTGTCACACTTGACTCATTTAAAAACAGGTAAGTTGCACTGAATATGTATATATATATATATATATATATAGATAGATAGATAGATAGATATAGATATATAGATATAGATATAGATAGATATAGATAGATATAGATAGATATAGATAGATATAGATATATATATAGATATAGTTTGTAAGCTGTCTTGAAAATAATGGGAAATAAATAATTAAAAGAAATAATGAAAAGAAATGAGAAAGTAATTGAAATTAAAAAAAAAAAAAGTGACCAGATCAGAATTTTTAAATTGTTATGGCTTTTCTTCCCCCACATAACTATCTCCTTCAAAGTTCTTTTCAGCTTTCGCTTATGGTACTTGGTGACTATCGGTCTCGTGTCGGTATTTAATTAAGACCTCTTCCCTTTTTGCTCAAGTGCCGCGTTTTTAGTTTTGCCGTTGATAAGCCTTAGTCCTATTTTATTTGGCTGATAACTCTTAGGGGAAAAACAGTGAAACTCTACAAAGTAGCATCCAACTAGGATGGAAATGTCTCAAAGTCAAAAAAGTTAACCTGTGTCCTTCGTGTTCCTCTCCACGGCATTACCAACAGGAAAACCTCGTAGAGATTTTATTTCATTACAATAACAGCATCAATCTTCTGGGACTTTCATATTTTTATTTATTTCCTCCCCCGTTTTTCCCTCTCTTCTGTAACTTTTATTAGACGTTCTAGAATTCTCTACAGTGCCTCTTTATTTTGTCTTTTGCAATACCATCTTGATAATTATTGACTCCATTATTTGGCTCAATAATACAGTTTTTAATTGTGTTATTCAATTAATCTATGGATTTTTCTTTTGAAATTTGCAATTATATTTCAATGTCACAGAATCTCAGTTAATGCACAGATCTTTATAGGACATTCATAAATACTATGGAAGGACATAGGTAAGAACTCAGTACGTGGGAAATGTATTGTCTGCGTGGCTTGGAAGACTTGGTATTGTAAAAATGTGAGTTCTACACAGTACAAGAAATATCATCCATTTTGATCAAAATTCCTACAGTTTAAATGGGAATTGAAAAGAACTATTTTAAAATTCAAATGCAGGAGTAAGGGGTTAAAAGAAAGTCAAGAAAATTTGGAAGGAAAAAAAAAGGAAGGAGACTATGGGGGAACTTCTGTCTGAGATATCAAGACTTACTTCTGAACTATAGAAATTTAAACAGTTTGTGTTTGGGATTTGTTTAGAGATAGGAAAAACAATGCAAACAAACAAGAACAGAAAACTAGTCTTCTATCTTTAGAAAAATTGGGAAATAAATAAATGCAATAAGGCTGCAAGATAATTCATTATCCTTCAGGATAAAATGCTCTTTACCTCATTATATGCACAAAAATGTATTCCATGTGGATATATAATTTCAATATACATACTCAAAAATTTAATATTTTAGAAAAATTGTATAAGAGGATAGCATTATGGGTTCAGTGTAAGGAAACATTTACAAATTCATATATATATATATAAATATACATATTTATATATATATATACATAATACATGATAAAAGATTAATAGATATAACTACATTAAAATTTAACCTTATTTAAATCAAAACGCTATACTGATATACTAGAACATGGTTTGACCAAACCTAACCACCAAAGAGTTAGTATAAATTATTAAAAAGAAAATAATAACTTCCAGGGGCTGGCAGGTGGCATGGTAGTTAAGGCGTTGGACTCCCACATGGCCAGCCATGGTTGGAGTCCTGGACCTGGTAGCTTGCTTTCTCTCTCTGTCTCTCTCTCATCAAACTGGAAAATAATAATAATAATAAAAATAAATAAAAATTAAATATAATTTAAAAAAATAATAGTTAAATAAAATAATTCTTTATAAAAAAACTTCCATAAGCAAATAAGAAAGAAAAAGACAAAGGCCACTGTAACTATTAAGACATACAAATTAAAACAGCAATGCACCATTTCTAACTCATCACATATGTAAAATTGAGAATGCCAAACACGGCTAGAAACTTTCCTATACTTTCGGTGGGCAGAGATTGACTTACACACTTCCTACCACAACTGTAGACATACCTGGTAAAGTAGGGCATGCCCATGCCCTGTGGGCCGGAATTTCTACCACAAGGATTATACCCTAAAATGCACTCCTGCCACCTGTGGATGTTCATTACGGTGCTGTTTTTAATAGTGCAAACTTGGCAACAGTCTAAACCTTTATTATTTGGAGATAAATAAATAAATACAGATATACTCACATACTGGGATACAGCAGTCAAAATAAATAAACATCTGGGACCAGCAGTTAGCGTAATGGCTATGTCGCTGGACTCCCATGTAGTTGACCGCAGTTTGCGTCCCGGACCCGGTGGCTTAAAACTCACACCGGGTGCGTGTGCGTGCGTGCCCAAGATCCTGAGAGGAGAATGGAGGAGAAGGGATTGCGGCGTGGCCATCCCCCCTGGGGGGTGATTTCTCCCTTTCTGTCTCTCTGTCTGGCGAGCGCACACGCCCTATAGCAAAAACCTTTCAATAAATAAATAAATAAATAAATAAATAAATAAATAAATAAATAAACATCTACATGTTTTTACAAGATAAACCTCAAAGATTAAACATTAGGCAAAAATAAAACAAAACCTGAAGCCAAATGATACCAAAAGCACAATACCATTAAGTAAAATTAAAAACATGTGCAAGATCCAGAACACATATTATATACATATACATTTTGTGCATATATATAAAGTATGTATGTGTACATATACCGTAAAAGTAGAAAATTAGGAGTAACTTAGATTTTAGAATTCAATTGAATCTATAATATTTTATCAAAAAAAATCAAACAAATTAGCCAAAATATGATTAGACTAATATCAGCGAGATTTAATTTGGGCTTTAGGGGCCAGCAGGGAGCATAGAGGTTAAGACACTGGACTCCCACATGGTCAGCCATGGTCTGAGTCCCGGACCTCGCAGCTGGCTTTCTCACTCTCGCTTCCTCTCATGCTCTCTCTCTCTTTCTCTGGTCAAATTGAAGAAGAATAATATATAAAATTAAATAAATAATGATTTAAAACATAAATATATTCTTTTAAACTTGGGCTTCAGAAAGAAAATACTATTTAATATGGACCATCACACAAAAACGTGGACACATAAAAAATGTTAGCAACCCTTTGAGGAAAATCAACCTCATGAAAGAAAAGAAGCAAATTCCAGAAGCAGAAGATTAAACCCCATCGAGAATAAGACGACGTTAAAGGAGATATAATAGCGTCAGAGTACACAATAAAAAGAACAAACTGTAGGGAACCAGCAGTTAGCGTAATGGCTATGTCGCTGGATTCCCACGTAGTCGACCGCGGTTCACGTCCCGGACCCGGTGACTTAAAACTCACGCCGGGCGCGTGTGCGTGCGTGCCCAAGATCCCGAGAGGAGACTGGAGGAGAAAGGATTGCGGCGTGACCATCCCCCATGGGGGGTGATTTCTCGCTTTCTGTCTCTATGTCTCTCTCTGTCTGTCTGGCGAGCGCACGTGCCCTGTAGTAAAAACCTCTCAAAAAAAAAAAAAAAAAAAAAAAACAAACTATAGAAGAAAGAAAAAAATTGACAGCTAGGATTCTATGAAATTGAAATGCAATTGCAAATTTCAAAAGAAAAATCCATGGATTAATTGAATAACACAATTAGACATTGTATTATTGAGCCAAATAATGGAATTAAATAATTATCAAGCTGGCATTGCAAAAGACAAAAGAACGAGGCCCTGAAGATAAATCTAGAAGTTGTAATAAGAGTTACATAAGAAGAAAACAGGCAAAAAAGGGGAGAGGAAATAATAAAAATATAAAAGTTCCAGAAATAGCATGTTATTAGTTTTATGATAGAACAGTCATTGAATATTAAGCAGCATTAATTAGTCATATGTCAGTGAAATTTCTGAACTTAGGTAAAGAAAATATTCAAAGTAGTTTGGGAAAAGAAATCATATTATCTACATGGAAAACAGAATAATTTGTCATTCTTATCAGCAAACAGTATTAGAAATTATTTCTAGGGAACCAGCAGTTAGCGTAATGGCTATGTCGCTGGACTCCCACATAGTCGACCACGGTTCACGTCCCGGACCCAGTGGCTTAAAATTCACGCCGGGCGCATGTGTGAGCGTGCCCAAGATCCCGAGAGGCGAATGGAGGAGAAGGGATTGCGGCGTGACCATCCCCCCTGGGGGGTGATTTCTTGCTTTCTGTCTCTCTGACTCTGTCTGGCGAGTGCACGCGCCCTATGGCAAAAACCTCTCCAAAAAAAAAAAAAAAGAAAAGAAATTCTTTCTAGCCAATTTCATAGTGGCAATCAATGGCCTAGTGGTGTTGGCACTATAAAATCATTTTTAGACTTGTAAAGACAGAAAGTTTTGTTACAACCATTCCTTTCAGCAAGAAATACCTAAGGATTATTCTAGCAAAATAAAACAGCAATATAAGAGAAAATGAAGATGCAAAATGAAATAGTAAGAAAATATTCCAGTAAAATGATTTATTCTCCTATTTTTAAGTAAAATTCTATGAAATTTAAAGTAAAGGTTAAGAAATTATTCTGAAACTGTAGATAAGAGGAAAAGAAACAAAATATTGTGAGCTAGAGGTGGTCCTGTGAGGTTGCCGTTATAGAACAGGAAAGAGCATGTTTTTTAAAAAGTAACTAATTAATTTATATTTGACCAGAGCGGGATGGTGCGTGAGAGAGGGGGAAAGTGAGAAAGCAAGCTGCCAGATTCGGGACTGGAACCACTGTTGGGCATGTGTGGGAGTCCAGTGCCCTTAACCACCATACTACCTGCTGGCCCCAGGAGCAGAAATTTTTAATAAGCCATACTTCTTTAGTAGAAGTTACGTATAAAAAATTAAACTATATAGTTCATTGAGTGATTACATCTGTCTGGCATTGTTTTAAGTTTTTCTCACGTATTAGGCCATTAATCGCTAACGTCTTTAAACTCTGGTAATACTGTCTTTTTAAAAAAAATTTAAAAGAAAAACAGATGGGATGAGCGACTTGCTGAAAGTCACTCAGCTTAGAAGTGACAGTCAGGAATCAAGCCCACAAAATCGAAATCAAAAGCCAGGGTTATCAACCGCCATGCCTCTGTTCCTGACGGATAAAGGCCAGGTCAGAGAGTGCTATGTCTGCACTGGTGACAGATCATGGAGAATTCTCCCAGCAGAGAAGACAGTCGAAATAGAAGCTGAGTAATGATAAGGTTGGAACACTTGATAGAAGGTCACACATGATTAAAGATTTATATATCGGGACCAGCAGTTGGTGTAATGGCTATGTCACTGGACTCTCATGTAGTCGACCGCGGTTTGAGTCCCAGACCCGGTGGCTTAAACTCACGCCGGGCGCGTGTGTGTGTGCCCAAGATCCCGAGAGGAGAATGGAGGAGAAGGGATTGTGGTGTGGCCATTCCCCCAGGAGGTGATTTCTTGCTGTCTCTCTCTCTCTCTCTCTTTTTGGCGAGTGCATATGCCCTATAGCAAAAACTTCTCCAAAAAAAAAAAAAAAAAAAATTATATACCTAAAGACAAACCCAAACTGCCCAGAAGAAGGAGTTGCCTTGAATACTTCCTATTTGCTTTTCCATCATCATCCTGAGGCCTGCAATTTGGGGGGGGAGGGGGGGGTTAAGATATTGAAGCCTTTTATTATTGTTTTCTCTATAGGAACAATAAATCAAACATGTCTTCAACCATGTGATAAACAAAAAAGCTATTATATAAATTGTGCTATATTTTTGTAACAGATCAAAATACTGTAGTGGTGAAAATACGTGGGTAACAGAAAACAAGATACTTTATTTCTGTGTTTGCTGCCAGACCCCACAGGTGTGTTGTCTTTATAATCCCCTGTAGGTGAAGCACACACTGAAACACAGCAGGCACGCACAGCTAGGCCGCTGCTAAAGGTTTCCAGTGACACTAGTTACAGTTGTTCTTAGCCAACTGAGAAGGACACGCTGCTAGGTATACAGAGACATCATTTTGTTCTAAAAAATAACGCACATGTTGAGAGTGGCGAATGCTTCCTGAAAGGTCCCGGCGATGGGACAGCGCTACCTACGATGTAACAGAGTATGGTGATCGTTTCTGTCTTCCATTTGTTGTGTCTCTTCACTTTTTTTATTAAGAACGCTTGGGTTTTCTGGGCTTCGTTTTGTGTCTGGCATTTTACAGTCAGTGTCTGTGTATCCCTGCCGGGTCGCACATTTTGCAGTGAACAGGCCAACGAGGGCTGGTGTAGGTATCAAAGCCGAAAGACACACAGTGCTCGTGTCCGTGCACTCTGGAGAGGGAGGGGACCCCACGGGCGTCAGGTGGCCAGTGGCGGAAGAGAGCAATGAGTGTCTTCCTGCCTAGGGTGAAGGCCGCTGTCTGGGAAGCTCCAGGGTGACCAGACACGCCACTGCAGTCAGCGGGAAGGTCTGACAGAGGCCTCGCTAAAACTCGGAACAAAGACCAGACTCCCTGGCCCCCCAAGCAGTCTTCACCCGGAAAAGCAAGCAGCTTGCTGAGGCCGAGCAGAACCCAGAGCAGTCGGTGCAGCGTGTCCCTGAGCACCCCGCACCGTGGGCACGCGCTCTGGGCTTGGCGTGAAGTGCTGTGCCAGTCACATCCGCGTGGCAGGAGCGGGTGTAAAGAACGCCGACTGTGTCACCCACAAGGCAAGTGGTGACAGCTGTCATGCTGCATTTCGGCAATGCAGCGATGTTCCAGAAACATGCGCTGGAACTCCTTCCTCGCAAATGCCATTCAGTGAAGACCCAATGTAAACAAAGAGGAAGAAGGGGCAGCCAGTAACCCAGTGGTTAAGGCACTGGACTCCTACATGGCTGAGTGTGGTTCAAGTCCCAGACCAGGCAGCTTAAAACATGCCCTGGCGTGTGCGTGCATGCCCCAAATCCCAGGGGAATCTCCATTCTCCACCTCCTATCCGTGCGGGGTGATTTCTCACTTTCTCTCTGTCTTACTCTGGCGAGTGTATGTACCCTATCACAAAAACCTTTAAAAAAGGAAAAGAAAAAAGAGAAAGTACAGCTATAAATCCAAGATAGAGCAGTGGCCGAGTTCTGGAGACTGTGCAAGGCTGACATTTCTGTGGTTTGCTCTCTGTCCTCCCGCGTCCTCCATTTATCTCAGTGGAGCATTTTTAAGTAACAGGATCTTCCCATCCTGAAGCCCAAGATGCGCCTCCGGCCCTCGCAGGCTTCTCTGCAGAAGTTCTGGGATCAGGAGATCAGAAAATAATTTTTAGGGACCAGCAATTAGCGTAATGGCTGTGTCTCTGGTCTCCCGTGTAGTCAACCATGGTTCAAGTCCCAGACTCGGTGGCTTAAACTCACACCAGATACGTGTGCGTACATGCCCAAGATCCCGAGAGGAGAATGGAGAAGAAGGGATTGAAGCGTGGCCATCCCCCATGGGGGGTGATTTCTCGCTGTCTGTCTCTCTGTCTCTCTCTGTCTTTCTGGTGAGCGCACGCACCCTGTAGCAACAAAAACCTCTCCAACAAAAAGAAAAGAAAAGGCAATAATTTTTAAGCCTACTAAATGTGTATCCAGAACTGTGCTGTTTAAAGTCGCTATGCAGTAAATTCAAGGTGACTTCCAAAAGTTCATGGAAAAGTGAAATTAAAGTTTGAGTTTATTTTAGAACAAAAACTTTGGGAATCCATGGATAGTTTTTTTTTTTGAGAGGTTTTTCACTATAGGGCGCGTGCGCTCGCCAGACAGACAGAGAAAGACATAGAGACAGAAAGCGAGAAGTCACCCCCCCCCCAGGGGGGATGATCACGCCACAATCCCTTCTCCTCCATTCTCCTCTCGGGATCTTGGGCACGCACGCACACGCACCCGGCGTGAGTTTAAGCCACCGGGTCCGAGACGCGAACCACGGTCGACTACGTGGGAGTCCAGCGACATAGCCATTACGCTAACTGCTGGTTCCCCGATAGTTTTTTCATAATACATGTTTTTCATGAAGTTTTGAAGAATGAATGAATGAATGAAACGATGCCTTTGAATAATAGAAGCCCAGCACTATTCTAAATGGTGATTATACAGCTGTGATCAAAGCAGGTTACCAATTACAGCCTTGCCGTCACGGCATCCACATCCCAGTGAAGGTGATGGCCGTAACCAAGGCAAAGGCACAAAGTGTACCACGGGCATAGACAGTAACAGCAGGGAAAAGGAAGGAAATGCAAACGGGAATCCGGGAGGGGTGTGATTTTTCAGACCTTTGAATGCAGAGGCCTGAAAAGATTTTCAATTAAAAAAAAATAAAGTGGCATTTGGGGACCAGCAGGTGGTGTGGTAGTTAAGGCGCTGGGCACTCATATGGCTGACCACGGTTTGAGTCCCAGACCTGGTGGCTTGCTTTCTTACTTTCCCTTTCTCTCTTTCTCTCTCTGGTCAAATTAAAATAATGAAGGAATAAGCTAAATTACATAATTCTTTAAGGGAAAAAAAGAGACGTTTGAGTGAAGAACCATAAATATCCAAGGAGTCAACCACAGAGACGCCCAAGGAAGAGCAGGACCAACAGAGAGCGGCAAGAGCGGAGAGCCCGATGCGGACGTGGCTGGCGTGTTTCAGACGTCAGAGCAGCTGGAGCTGAGAGAGGAAGGGAACTAACAGCAGGTGACGCAGAGAGTTCAGCATTAACTCGGGGTAAAAGCAAAAGCCAGTGAGAGGATTTGATGTGGAGAAGCGTGTGATGTGTCTTGTCGTCCAACAGAATCATTCTAGCAAGCGCTACTAGAGGGCAAAGGTAGAGGTGATGGAGGAATACAGCTGAAAAAATTATAATAGTAGAAGAGGTGATGAAAATGGCCATATTCTGGATACATTTTGAAGCTAGAATTAACAGAACTTTCAAACGGATAGGCCATAGGTATACGAGAAAGACAAGACTTGAGGGAGGCCCGGGAGTCTTTGCACTGAGTCAATAGAAATCTTGTCATTGTGAAGAGTGTTGAGAAACAGCGTGGAAAGGGGTTTGTGTCACAACAGTTAGTACATGCTGGGTTGGTATATTTATTAGAAACCACGTAGAGAATCTGAGATGAGTGAGTCCATCCTAAGGAAGAGGTCTTGACTGGAGATACAAGTTTGAAAGCCAGGATCACATAGATGATATTCATTATGGATTAAGTTGTGTTTCCCAAAACCCATATGTTGAAGTCCTGACCACAATGTGACTACATTTGAAAGCAGGGTCTTTTTATTTATTTATTTATTTATTTAAGATTTTTACCATAGGGCACATGTGCACACCAGAGAGAAATAGAGAGAAAGTAAGAAATCATCTCCTGGGGAGATGACCATGCAGCAGTCCCTTCTCCTTCATTCTCCTCTGAGAATTTTGGGCACACACACACACACACACACGCACACACACACTCTCAGCATGATTTTAAAGATGCCAGGTGTGGGACTCAGTGTTTGGCCATGTGGGAGTGTAACACCTTAACCACCATTCCACCGGCCGGCCCTGGAGACAGGCAATTTAAGGCAATAAAGAAGTCTGATAGGTGGCATGGTGGTTGGGGTACTGGACTCCCATATGGCTGACAGGGGTTCGGGTCCTGGACCTGGCAGCTTGCTTTCTCACTTTCTGTCTCTCTCCAGTCAAATTAGAAAATAATAATTGAGACCAGCAGATGGTGGAATGGTTACATCTCTGGATTCACACTTAGTTGACCTCGGGGACCCAGCGGTTTAAAACTCATGCAGGGAGTGTATGCGTACATGCCCAAGATTATGAAAGGAGAACAGAGGAGAAGGGACAGTGGCGTGGCCATCCCCCCCTTGGGGGGGAGAATTCTCGCTTTCTGTATCTTTGTCTCTCTGGTGTGCCCACGCACGCACCGTATAGCAAAAAAATCTCTCTAAAATAATAATAATAATAAATTAAGTATTTTAAAAGGGGCAGTTAAGGTTAAATGAGGTTATATGATGCTGTCCTAACCCAATAGAACTAGTGTCTTTATAAAAAGAGGAAAAAAGATACAGAGAGATGTAACAGCAGGGCTTCTGCACAGAGGATGGCCGTGTGAGGGGACAACAAGAGGTGGCCGCCTGCCAGGCAAGGAGAGGTCTCCGGAGAAACCGGCCTGCAGACGCCACGGTCTTGGCCTTGTACCTCTGGAACTGTCGGAACTGCATTTCCGTTACTTAAGCCCCCCCTGGGGCTGTTTATGACACCCTAGCAAACTAACTCAGCGTTTCCGGGCAGAGGACCTATTGCATTCATGTTGTGGACGGAGAGAGAAGGAAAGCTGTCCCAGGGGCTCTGGGGCTTTTCAACCTTTTGAGATCAGGTAGGTAGGAACTAGGGAAAGAGGCCACGGGGAAGAAAGGTCGCAGGTCAGAGGGACACTGGAAAAGAGTGGTGTCCTGAGATCCGACCCAGTGCACAAAGCATGTCAAGGACAAGGAATGAGAGGCCACATTTGTCACTTTACAGGGTCACCTGACACGCAGTGCATGAGTCACCCACTAGGTGAGAAATGCGTGATTTTTTTTCAATACGATTGCTGAGTGAATTTTGCAATCTGAAGTTTCTGCTTTAGAGTATTTTAATTCAGTCTCATTAGGGTTTTAAAACTAAACTAATATCACAATAGAAAATTTTGGAAGTTTAAAGTTTTCAATTTCTTTTCTCCATTTTCCTCTCAGGATTTTGGGCACACGTGCCTGATATGAGTTTCAAGCCAGGTCCAGGACTTGAACCCTGATCGGCCATGTACCTTAACCACTATGCCATCTGCTGGCCGTGAGTTTAAAGTATTGTAAGAAAGTTTGTGATGTGTATGTAGTTTATGAATTGTCAGTAAAGATCAGAGAGATGAAGAAAAATATACCCTCAAACTGTGGCTCTCCAGTATTACCGTATTACCTTATTGGGCACTAGCCTCGTTGCTAGAAACCAGGAATGTTTCAAATTAAACAAATACATAGGCATAAGATTATTATTTGTTAAAGAAGAAAAAGTAACTCATTTTTAAAACAGAAAAAACATAGACAAATGGATAAACAGTGGAAAAAGAACATTCGATTTAAAAAATGTCAGTAATTCAAATCTGAAAATCCAAATTTAACAACAAGTTGTTTTGAGTTTTAAAACAGAACAACCAGCTTGTTTCTCACTCCAGACTGTGTCAGGTCTGCTCATTGGTCTCTATGACCTGAAAGTTGACAACTTCTTTGGATCCAGGAGGCTGCTCCCAGCGACTCTGCAGCCGTCACAAAACAAATATAATGAATTACATTGTAAATGCTATGAGATCATTTAAAATTAGGAGTAAAAGTAAAAACGCATTTTTATTTGTTATACTAGAAGAAATATGCATACTAACTAAGTTGGATTTATTATAATAATAAAAAAGTCCAATGTCAGAAAATAGCATTAGGTAAAATAGATTAAAGAAGAAAAAAATGTACATTATTTTAATCAACACTGAAAAATGATTTTATCAAATTCAGCATTTATTATGATAATCTGAAAATTTCCTATGATGGTGGGAATAAAAGAAACTTTTTTTTTAAGAGTGAGAGAGATTTTTGCTGTAGGGCGTGTGTGCTCACCAGAGACACAGAGGGATAGAATGTGAGAAATAACCCCATAGGGAAGATGGTCACACCACAGTCCCTTCTCCTCCATTCTCCTCTCAGGACTTTGGGCATGCACATATGTGTACTCCACATGAGCTTTAAGCCACTGGGTCCAGGACTCAAACCACAGTGGACTACAAGGGAGTCCAATGACATAACCATTGTGCCATCCACTGGTACCAAGGACACCTTATTAATATAATGTCTACACAAAACCTATATCATATTTAATGATAACACTTTAAAAACATTCTTATTAAAATTATGAATCTAGTAATTTGCCTCATATAACAACACTTTAAAAATATTCTTATTAAAATTGTGAATCCAATCATTTGCCTCTTTTTATTACTTAAACTATTTATTATACAAGAAATCCTTGCTGGCTAGACTCCCACATGGCTGACCACAGTTCAAATTCCAAACCTAGTGGCTTGCTTTCTCGTTTTCCTTCTCTTTCTCTGTCTCAAAAAATAAAAAATAAAATAATGACAATGAATAAAATTAAATAAAAATTTAAAAAGAAATACTTGCCAATGGAATATGATAAGAAAAAGAGGTAACATGTAAAATATAAGAAAGAATCAAATATTTTATTTGCAGAATATTGTTATCTACAAAGAATCTCATTCTGATGTAGTAATCAACCTAGTTGAATTATTTATCAGAGTTATTGTGACATTGTGATATGAAAATAAATACACTTCTTTTCTTTTACAGAGAGATTTTTGCTATGGAGTGTATGCATTTTCCAAAGAGACACAGAGACAGAAAGCAAGAAATCACCCCCCCCCCAGGGGGCATGACCACACCACAATCCCTTCTCTTCCATTCTCCTCTTGTGATTCTGGGCACACACACACACACACACACACACACGGTGTGAGTTTCAAACCACTGGTCCAGGACTTGAACTACAGTCAGCCATGTGTAATATAACTATTACACCATCTGCTGATTCCAAGAAATACATATTTCAATCTTTATCACATTTCCTTTTTCTTACATTTCCTTACAACTCCTAAAACATTTGGTGTCTCTGAAACAATAAGTGTCTTTCTATACATCAATCAGATGACTGATGGCTGGGAGCTCTAGGATATCCTCAGGACAGGAGCTGGTTTCCAAGGGGCTCACACATATTATGAGAGAGCTCTCTAGGGAGGAAAGAAAGGCTAAAGATTGAGTTGATCACCAGTGGCCACTGATCTAATTAATCATACTTAGATGAGGGAATCTTTTTTTTTCACATTTTATTGATTCACTAAAGATCTTAATTAATTTAAAAACTTTCAATAGCAAGCACAGCTGGTATATACATATTTATGAGCACATGTCTGACTTTAGGCGTAAACTTTAGTGAGTAAAGTGAACATACTATAAAGTAGCACCTTGCTGATGCTATATAGCTTACTGCAGTCATTAAAGAGGTATTTTAGTGCATTTTTTAATTTCAAAGAAAAGTTGTAGTTTTAATAGATCAAAATAAAAAAAAATGTTTGTGGCGCGCCCCCACCCATCGCCTCTCGAGCGCGCCCCTAAGATGGCGCCAGCGGAAGCCCGAAGTCTGCCCAGAGGGTGAACAACTTTGAGGAGGTGGAACGGCGGAGAGCGTGGAGAGCACGGGAACACGACATGCGACCAATCCTCATTCGAGGATTGGCTTCCGTACACATGGACAATGCGCTGATTGGCTAAGGGCCCTTTAAAAAGGCCCTGGGAGGAAGCGGGGAGAAGAGGAACTTCTGAAAGATAACCTGGGGAAATAAAGCGCTGAAGAGAAGACCGTCTCTGGGTCGTCTGTAACGCCGACAAGTGGTGGCCCGTTCGGGGAACCTTTGAAGAATCAAGGAGCGGCCAGAACTCTTCCACTCCAGGGCAGCCGGCTGGAAAGCTTCGGATTAAGAGGCGATAAGTAAAAGACCTCGGGAAAGAGGTGGGTATAAGACCTCGGGAAAGAGGCGGGTATAAGACCTCGGGAAAGAGGCGATAAGTAAAAGACCTCGGGAAAGAGGCAGGTATAAGACCTCGGGAAAGAGGCGATAAGTAAAAGACCTCGAGAAAGAGGCGGGTATAAGACCTCGGGAAAGAGGCGATAAGTAAAAGACCTCGGGAAAGAGGCGGGTAGAAGACCTCGGGAAAGAGGCAGGTAGAAGACCTCGGGAAAGAGGTGGATCGAGACCTCAGTAAGAGAGGCAAGTCCCTCTCCGCTTTTCCCTCTTTTCCTTTTTCTTGTTTCTTTAGCCCGTTTGTTGGCGGTAGGCTGGTCCTAGCCAACATGGGTAACTCACCCTCTCACCCCCTTTTCCAGGCACTTAAAGCGCTCTTAAAAACTAGAGGGCAGTCAAACCTCAAGGTTACCGAAATTTGACCAATGGCACCTGGATCAGGGGCCGATGGCCTGTTGGTCAGTCCCAAAATCACACCCTACCCCCAAAACAGCCACACTGGGCCCCCTTTTGTAGAGGATCCTATCAGAATCCTACCCAGTCCGTCTCGAGCAATCCTTTCCACATGTGGTTACTCTGTGGTATTAACAGGAACTGTTCGCATCTTGCTCCAATGTCTATGCTAACTGGAGGGACCGTGGGTCACTCACAAATTTCTTGGAATCAGACCGAACCCTTTGAGCGCTCCGCCTCTGTCCATGCAGGTACTAACAACATCACTTTTGGCCCTACCCCTGTATGTGTTCATCCTCCCTTTCTCTTTCTAGTAACCAATGGGTCAGTGCAAAATGGCCAGCTTCAGTGTCACAATGGCACCTGCTTCTACTCTCTGTGTTGGAATGCCACTCAATTTACAAGCGCTGTCCTGGTTCGCTTGCCCACGGCTGTCCCGGTCCCGGTGGAGGCCCCCTCTACCCTCTCCCTCTTCGACGATACACTGGCTGTGGTGACGGCTGTTGCTCTTGCAGCTGGGGCTACAGCCACTGCAGCTGTTTCTATGTATACCACAGTTCAAACAGCAGATACCTTAAATAATCTATCCGCTAGTGTGGCACAGTCCCTAAGCTCCCAGAGCCATATAAATGCTCATCAGAGGGTTGACCTTTTACAAGAACAGGTTGACGTTCTTTGGCGCCTCGCCCAGCTAGGCTGCGAGTGGCATACCCCCTCACTGTGTGTCACTGGAGTACCCTATGAAAATATGAGTCTTGCAGCTAATATTTCTCGAGAGCTTTCCTCCCACCTTACAGGTAACTGGTCCTTAAAATTTGACAAACTCACAGAAGCTCTACGTATCCAGATTGTCAACATCAACTCCACTCACGTCAGCCCTGATGTAGTTCGCGGCCTTGGGCAAGCCTTAACAGCAGGATGACAGCATTGTTACTGCACTCGGGGCCCCTGAGAGGGCCGCCCCGAGGAGGGCATGACCAGCTGCATATGGGTTGGCACCGCCATCTCCCATCCCCAAAAAATCGGTGCCGGACAGGTGGCCGCCTGGCTCGATGCCCTAGTGCATGGAGCCATGCATCTTACATGGTCCCTATTCTCCTGGGGGTTGTGTCCTCTACCCTCTCCTGCTTTGTAAAAACAAAAAGGGGGAACTGTGGCGCGCCCCCGCCCATCACCTCTCGAGCGCGCCCCTAAGATGGCGCCAGCGGAAGCCCGAAGTCTGCCCAGAGGGTGAACAACTTTGAGGAGGTGGAACGGCGGAGAGCGTGGAGAGCACGGGAACACGACATGCGACCAATCCTCATTCGAGGATTGGCTTCCGTACACGTGGACAATGCGCTGATTGGCTAAGGGCCCTTTAAAAGGCCCTGGGAGGAAGCGGGGAGAAGAGGAACTTCTGAAAGATAACCTGGGGAAATAAAGCGCTGAAGAGAAGACCGTCTCTGGGTCGTCTGTAACGCCGACAAATGTTAAGAGAAATTTGCTTAAAACTTAAAGCCAGGAAAAAGGTGAGGATTCAGTTCAAATAGTAGGTAGATAAGCCTATCAACAGTTCAACAGAAAAAAAAAATTTAAATATGGAAATCAAAGCATCGAATAAAATCAGTAATGTTTTTGCCTAAAGTTTAAAAATTCCATTTCACTAGTTTAAACTTACATAATTAATCTCCCTTTTATTGAATTTGCAGTGTTACTGTGGTCTGACCTTTTCATTTAAACTCTACAAGTTAACATTCACCTCTGGACTTGTCCCTACCATTAGGCTGACCATTCTCTTGGTCGTTTCTTGTACTCTTATTTCTGTGTGTCTGTCTTTAGTTTTCCTGGTATAGCACTCCCTTCAGCACTTCTGGGAGAGCTGGTTTGGTAAAATCTTTCAGGTTTTGTTTATCTGAGAATATTTTTGTCTTTTTTTTCCCATATGAAGATAATCTTGCTGGGTATAGTATTCTTGGTTGAAATTATTTTTCATTTAACACTTTGAATATATTTTACCATTCTTTCCTTGCTTGCATTGTTTCTGATGAGAGGTCTGATTTACTTTGAAAGTAACTTGACATTTCTCTCTCGCCAATTTTAGCCTCTTGTCAGTGTCTGTGGTTTTGGTCAATCTAGCTATGATGTGACTTGGGGAAGATCTTCATAGATTGATTCTATGTGGGGTCCTTTGTATTTCTTGGGTTTGGATACTTGAGTGCTTCTCTAGGTTTGGAAAGTTTTCTTTCAGGATTTCATGGAATAGATTATCAACACCCTTATTAGTCTCTTCACAGTCTGGGATACTAATGATCAGCATGTTTGAACATTTAACGGTAGTTAGGATTACTCATATGATATTCTCATCTTGGGGGGTTATTTTCTCAGAATTTTTGGTGAATTTTTCTAGGTCAGAGGTTCTGTCTTCTACATCTAAAATTTGATCTTCTGCATGATCTAATCTGCTTTTGATATTTTCAACAGAAGTTTTGATTTCCTGTATTATAGCCTTCATCTCTAACAATTTTGTTTGATTCTCTTTTATGGTGTGTATCTCCTCTTTCAGATAGTGCAAGAACTTCCTCATCTCCTGGAACTTGGTGTCTCTTTTTTCCTGCATCTTCTGGAGTTCATAGTCTCTATTCTCTTGCATCTCTGTTAGCTTTGTCACTATGAATATTTAAAATTCTTTATTGGATAGTTCCATGAGTTCACTTTGTGAAGGAAGAGGAGTTATTCTTTTTCATTAGAGGAGAGATATTTTCTTCATTTCTCATATTTCTTGTGCCTCTTTGGTGGTTCCTGGTCATCTAGTGGATTATACATTTTTTCCTATTTTTTTGGAGTTAAATGTGAGCACTCAGAGGCATGCAGAAGGAGGTGATTTGTCGTCTGTAAACAGTACCATTTCCTCCTTTTTCACAGTAGATTCAATGAAAACTGAGAATTATCTAACCCTAAAAGTATTCACATATTTGGTTACTGAGCACTTAGACCTGTCTAGAAAATCAGTGCATGCAGGCTGAGCAGAAAAGTGAGAAAGGTAAAAAGAAAAAGAAAAGAAATGGAATAAACCAAAGAAGAGGGGAAAAAAAGAAAGAGAAGAAATAATTTTTTTTTAAAAAAATGAAAACAATTAAAAATATATAGAGAGAGATGGAAAGAGACAGAGAGAAAAAGTAGGGTGCTTTAACCTGGCTCCTGGCTAGACCTGGGGAGGAGAAGAGTGAAGTCTGGGCAGAGAGTCTTTGGTGGTCAAAATTCCTGCATGGGGCTGCTCATGACTCAAATATAGATGGCTGTTGACTGGCTTCCCCTATGGGGACAGGAGAAAAGGTAAGAATTAGAAAGACAAAAGAGCAGCAGAGAGCTAAGTTTAAAAATTTTTTTAAAATAATAAAAACAGAGAGAGATAGATGAAAAGAGACAGAGCTCTAACCCGGCTCCTGGCTAAACTGGGGAGCAGGAGGGTAAAGTCTGAGCAGAGGGTCTCTGGTGGTCGAAATTCCTGAATAGGGTCACTCAGAACTCAAATATCTATGAGGAAATCTTCATTAAAAACTCAAAAGGGGGAACCAGAGTTAGCGTAATGGCTATGTTGCTGGACTCCCATGTAGTCGACCGCGGTTCGCGTCCCGAACCCGGTGGCTTAAAACTCACGACAGGCGCATGTGCGTGCGTGCCCAAGATCCCAAGAGGAGAATGGAGGAGAAGGGATTGTGGTGTGACCATCCCCACCCGGGGGGTGATTTCTCGCTTTCTGTCTCTATGTCTGTCTGGCGAGCGCACACGCCCTATAGTGAAAATCTCTCCAAATAAATAAATAAATAAATAAAACTCAAAAGGAAGGGTTTGGAGAGTCTCTAGAGTACATAAATCAATAACGGAATTAATGACCCTGGAAAAGCTGGAATGACGGTGCTCCCAGAGAGGGTATGGGGACATGGAACCTTTTTCCACAAACTTGGCCTATGCTTCTCTCCCATCTGGTTGTTCCAGGGTTGTATCCTTTTTATAAGAAACAAGTAATACTAAATAAAGCACTTTCTTAAATTCTATGAGCCACATTAGTAAATGACTGAGCATAGGGAGGGAGCATGGGGACTCGGGATTTGTAGTCAGTGCTGGTAACAATCTGGATTTACCACTGGTGTCTGAAGTGGGAACAGCCTTGTGAACTAAGCCCTTAACCTGTGGACTGGATGCTACAAGTTGAGTATCCTTTCTCTGAAATGCTTGGGATCAGAAGTGTTTTGGATTTCGTATGTTTTTGGATTTGGGGATATTTGTATATACATTATGAAACTCCTTGAGGAGGACACCTAAGTCTAAACACAAAATTCATTTATGAATGTGGCGTTCTTCACTGACAATGATGCACATGGCAATATCCTTGATCTAATCATTGTACACTGCATTTGAAAATCCGTATTATATCCTACAAAGATGTGCAATGATTAAATATAAATAAGAAATAATAAAAATAGGGACCAGCCGATGGCATAATGATTATGTTGCTGGATTCCCTCATAGTCAACCGCAGTTCGAGTCCTGGACCTGGCAGCTTAAAACTCACACCAGGCATCCTTTTGGCCAGAACAGCCATCTTTCAGTAATTAATCAAAATGGTGAACACAAAGGGAAAAAGGAGAGGCACCCAATATACGTTCTCTAGGCCTTTTAGAAAACATGGAGTGGTTCTTTTGGCAATGTATATGTGAATCTCCAAGAAAGGTGATATTATAGACATCAAGGGAATGGGTACTGTTCAAAAAGGAATGCCCCACAAATGTGACCATGGCAAAACTGGAAGAGTCTACAATGCTACCCGGCATGCTGTTGGCATTGTTGTGAACAAACAAGTTAAGGGCAAGATTCTTGCCAAGAGAATGAATGTGCTTATTGAGCATATTAAGCATTCTAAGAGCAGAGACAGCTTCCTAAAATGTGTGAAGGAAAATGACCAGAAAAAGAAGGAAGCCGAAGAGAAAGGGACCTGGGTTCAACTAAAGTGCCAGCCTGCTCCACCCAGAGGAGCACACTCTGTGAGAACCCATGGAAAGGGGCCTGAGCTACTGGAACCTATTCCCTATGAGTTATGGCATGATGGGTGTTAAAAACAAACTAATCTATGGTCTATTAAAAAAAATCACACCAGGCATATGTACATATGTGCCCAAAATCCCAAGAGGAGAATGGAAGAGAGGGACACGATGTGGTCATTCCCCCTGGGGGGGGGGGGGGTGATTTCTCACTTTCTGTCCCTCTGTCTCTCTAGCAAGTGCAAAAATCTCTTTATAAATAAATAATAAATAGTAAAGATTCACGTATGTTTCATATATACCTTCTACTTAGCGTGAAGGTAACTTACACAATATTTTTAATAATTTTTGCATGAAACAAAGATTATGTACATTGAACCATCAGAAAGCAAAGTTGTCACCACCTCTACCACCCATGTGGTCAGTCTGAGGGGTGGATTTTTTAATAACTTTGGTTTAGAGAAGTTTTTCTCAAACAAGACATAATGAGAAGAAACATAAACTCTGGGGCCAGCAGATGGTGTGGCGGTTACATCTCTGGACTCTAACATGGCAGACTGTGGTTCAAGTCTCAGATTTAGTTGCTTAAAACTTAAGCCATGCATGTGTGCCCAAGATCCCAGGAGGAGAGTGGAGGAAAAGGGATTGTGGTATGGCCATCCTGACATTGAATTTGCATGTCTGACGTGCAATGTCTCCAGCCTGCACGTGGGCCATTTTATTACCCATTGTGGACACTCATGTATAGGAGAATCTGGCTCACACAAAACAATACATTACAGCTGAGAGAGGGCTGAGAGTGTCCCTTTTCCTTCGGGGACAATGAATTCATGGTGTGTTGAGCACCTGCCCCTGTGGTAACATGTTGGCACTCAGAAAGTTTTGGATTCTGGAGCATTTCAGATTTTGGATTGTGTATTAGGAATGCTCACCCTGCAAATAGTGTCAGAGTCGATTTAAATTGCAGGTCACCGAGTTGGTGTCCATGAGAAGCGAAGAGCAGCTCCGTGTGTGCACGTGTGGAGTGGCACACATTTGGTGGCCAGTGGTGTGAGAATACAGAAGGGAGAAAAATTTTTTTTTTCTATACCATTTGGTAAGAGCTATATAGGAAGTTATAAAACTTTACTGCAAAACATAAAAGAAGTTTTACATAGTGTCATACCTCATGTTACTGATTACTGAGGAGAATGAAGGAGAAGGGATTGCAGCATGGCCATCGCCCCTGGAGACTAATTTCTCGATTTCTGTCTCTCTTTCTCTCTGGTGAGTGCACGTGCCCTATAGCAAAAATAATAATAATTCATTAAGATTAATCTTTTAAAGGGGTTTTTGCCTTAGGGCACGTGCACTTGTTGAAGAGAGAGAGAGACAGGGCAGTGAGAGAGAAAGTGAGAAATCATCCTCCAAAGGGGACGGCCATGCCACAATCCCTTCTCCTCCACCCTCCTCCTGGGCTCTTGGGCATGTAAACATACACACCCAGTGTGATTTTCAAGCCACTGGGTCTGGAACTTGAACCGCAGTGCGAGTCCAGCGATGTAACTGCTACACCATCTGCCGGCCTCTTTTTTTCTTGAAGAGGTTTTTGCTATAGGGCACATGCGTTCGCCAGAAAGCCAGAGAGAGACAGAGAGACAGAAAGTGAGAAATCACCCCCCCCAGGGGGATGGCTACACCGCAATCCCTTCCCCTCCTTTCTCCTCTCGGGATCTTGGGCACACATGCACATACACCCGGAGTGAGTTTAAGCCACCAGGTCTGAGACTTGAACCGCAGTTGACTACGTGGGAGTCCAGCGACATAGCCTTTACGCCATCTGCTAGTTCCTCTGCTGGCCTCTTAAAAGTTAATATTGAAAAACCCAAAGCAAAGAATAGCAGACAGTGTTTGTGGAAGAATAAGGTAAACATTTTACTCTAGTGGGTCTCAAGATTTAAATTATTAAATTATGAACATTTTAAAAGCCCAAGAACAAGAAATCCAGAATCAGTTGAATAATATGTAGATACATAACATATTGTGCATTACAAATCAGACTTGGTATGATTTCACATGCTTGTAGAATTGATTATTCATAAAGGGAAATAAGAAACTTGCATGCCTACTTTATAGCATATACAAACGTACATTTAAGATGAAATGAATGAAAATTTTTATAACTTTAAAAATTAAAATGAGGGGTGGATTTTTTTTTTTATAGCATTGGTTTAGAGAAGTTTTCCTCAAACAAGACATAATGAGAAGATGTATAAACTCTGGGGCCAGCGGATGGTGTGGCGGTTACATCTCTGGACTCTCACATGGCAGACAGTGGTTCAAGTCTCGGATTTAGTGGCTTGAAACTTAAGCCCTGCAAGTGTGCCCAAGATCCCAGGAGGAGAGCATAGGAAAAGGGATTGTGGTGTGGCCATCCTCCTTGGGGGGTGATTTCTCACTTGCCTTCTCTCTGCCTCTGTTTCACTCTCTCCAGCGAGTGTATGCATCCTAAGGCGAAAACCTCTACAGAAAAACAAACAAAAAAACTCATAAACTCAACAACTTCCATACTTTAAAATGTTTACAAACTTGTAACAGAGCTATCGGGTAGCACGGTGGTTAAGGTGTTGGACTCCTACTTGGCCAATCGTAGTTTAAGTCCCAGACCTAGCAGCTTGAAAAATCATGCCAGGTATGTGGGCGTGTGTGCCCCAAATCCTGAGGAGAATGGAGACGAAGGGATTGCTATGTGGCCATCCCCCTTGGGGTTGTCAGGGGAGTGATTTTTAATTTCCCTCTCCCTGTCTCTATCCAGTAAGCACACACACCCTATGGAAAAACCTAAAACAACAATGAAAGAAAAACTTGGAACAAAGAAAAATGTTTTTGTAAAATATAATAGTCAACAACAAAATATAGAATTTAGAATTAACAATAGCTAAGAAAAGAGTCAACTTAATAAAAGAATGAACAGCACAGCCTGATGGCTCACTTCACTGACATTGAAACGAGGTGCTGGAAGCCACATCACTGACTGTGGCTCGGATCCCTGGTCAGCTTGGACACACACCAGGAGCTCCTGTGCGCCCAGGCTTCTGATGAGCTGGGACCAGAGAAAGGGGGGAGTGGAGTAATAAGGCCTTGTGGAGTGTACTTATCTCTGTCTCTTTTTCTCTTATTATATCTCTCTCATCCACATGCATGCAGTTTCTATCATGCATAAAATAAACAAACTTTAAAAAGTAAAAATAAAAAATAAAAGAGGGCCAGCCCCACAAGTTAGTGATTAAGGAAGCCAGATCCTACAGAGCTGACCGCATGCTACATTGGCTTGAGACGCACACTGGGTGTGTATGTGTGCATGCCCCAAATCCTGGCAGGAAAGAGAAATGGAGGAGAAGGGATTGTGGTATGAGCACACCCCACTGAGGTGTGCTTCTCTCTTTCTCTCTCTCTCTCTCTTTCTCTCTCTCTGCCAATAGACAGACAGACAAAGAAACAATGAATATAGACAGAATACAAATAGAGATCCAAAGATCTTAAACATAACAAATGCAAATGCATATAAATAGATGAGATATGACTCTCCAGCATCAGTTTCTAAAAATAATTTTTAAAACTGGATAATACAACTTTCTTAAGATTGCGAAAAATGGGACATGCAAATTAATTGATGACTGTGAGAGGCAATTAGACTTATCTTGGAATGCTGAAGATAGGCATAGCCTTTCACACACACACACACACACACTCTCCCCAAAATACCATTCCTCAGAGAAATTCAAATGGTTGGTGAAAGGAAAAGAAAACAAAACGACATGTCCAAAAATGTCCACTGCACTCTAATTCATAGCAGCAGAAAGATAAAAACAAGCCATGTGTTCATCAACAGGAGAGTGGATACAATGAGATAACATTTGGACAATGGAAAACTTTGCAGTCGTTAAAGGAGTGGATGACAACTATGTTTTCACGGCAGACGCTTTTATGGGACACCAATAGCCACAGGCTTTGCGCTGTTTCCCACCCCCCTCACAGTCAGAGTGACCATGGGGCACGATCTGAGCAATAAAACGTGAAAAGCAACCCATAGCCAAGATGGGTACATACCGGGGGTTTTCTCTTCTTCCTCTCGCTCTCCATCTGAGTCCAGGACAGGAATCTTAGCCAGGGAAGTCACACAATGGGTGGATGAAACTCAGATCCCACGTCACCACCTGGAGAAAGGTACTGAGTGTTTAAATGAGCAAACAGTGCTGGACCTTACACGAGGAAGAAATAAACTCTCGTTTTTATTTTATCATGTTGTGGTGTTTGTTACAGAAGTGAGGGTCAGTTACGTGGTAATGTATCAACACAAGTAAACTCAATACAAAAAGATCTTCGCAATGCAATGCTAGGTATCAAATATTAAAAATAATTTTATGTTGCTTATTTTGTATGCATATGTAATACAATGAGACTTCAAAAAGTTCATGGAAATGGGCTTAAAAATGAGTTTATTTTGGTGCAAAAAAAAACAAAATCCATGCATAGTTTTCTCAATGATCTACAATTTCTGTGTACTTTTTAAAGGCTCTTCCCTCTTCCTCGCACATACATTGCGAAATTATGACAAACCAAACTGAGTGTGGTGGTTACTTTAGAGATGGAGGACAGTCGTGTGGATACTTCGCGAGTTCTAATCGTATCTGCAATTTTTTCCCTTTAAATTCTGAATCCATTTTGACAAAGCTGAGTGAAGAACAACTGAAAGTCTGGTGTGTATGTTTCCTTTGTATTTTGAAATACTTTCAAAAATCAACTTTCAATGACTTGGAGGATTTGATATAAGTCTATATGTCATGAATAATTAATTGGTGGGGAAATTTGTACTCATCAAACTTGTAAAAGTAGATTTAGGCATAAAGCTTAAAACTTGAAAAAAGGAAGTTTTGGGGACCAGCAGAGGGCATATGGTTACATCACTGGACTTTCATGTTGTCAACCGTGGGTTGAGTCCGGGGACCGGTGGCTTAAAAGTCACACTGGAACATGTGTGTGGGCACCAAAAATCCTGAGAGGAGAATGGAGAAGAAGGGACTGTGGCGTGGCCATTCCCCGGGGGGTGATTTCTCACTTTCTATCTCTCCAGTGAGCGCACGCACCCTATAGCAAAAATTTCTCTCTAAAAACAAAAAGAAAGAAAGAACAAAGGAGGTTTTCTCCCTTTACTGGGAATACATTTTACTGGGAAGCATAAACATACAAGCTGTTCCAAAGCCAGGACCACGTGAAAACTACAAGGGGAGCTGTGCTTCATCACCAGCGGCTCACCACAAGGTGCTGGAGCAAACTCGCCCTGAAAACAGGTCTTATCTCCTAGGTGTGGTCTCCCTGGGGACAGCCTGGCCCCTGGTAAGTCTGGGCTCCCAGTGAAGCCTGACCACTTAGCCCCACCCTCACCCCTTCCAGTTCCTAGTTTTTAGCCCCAGACAAGCAGTACTCAGACACCACATTTTCTCGGCAGCTGCCCCACTCCACACATCCAGGCCTGGTGCTTACTGAGCCCCCCGTGGCCTAGGGCTCACTCACAGCTCAAGACCCAGCTCACTCCTCTGCTAATTCCTGGAGCTGAAAGGAGAGGCGGGGCTTTGCAGTGTGTCTTGGCTGGGGGCCTCGGTACCCCTCCCTAAGCTCTCCCACTTACCTGCTTTCCCCCTCATTGTCCCTGTCCCTTGGCCTTCCAGTTCTGTCCACTCGTGACCTGCAACTATCTAATGCCCTCATTTTCACTTTGACCGAAACTTTTCCACTCCAATGTGTTAACTCCCTAATGTTTTAACACTTTCAGACTTCTTACCTCGAGCTGTAAAAGAGCTTTCTTTCCATCAGTGGCAGTGAGTCAAAAAAAAAAGTGTCAGGTTCAAAACTCAAATGTGTTAGTTATGAATATAGCTAGCACTTGGAGAGTGCTCACCATGCTCCAGACACCGTCAGAACTGTTTGAACACATATTAACACATTTACTCCTCGTTCACAAGCCTGTAAAGTAGGCTTCATGGGCCTGAGTTTATGAACAATCACGTGGAAGACCAGAGGGGTGAATCGATGCTCCCCAGGTCAACCAGCTATAAAGTGGGGCCACGTTAGAACAGGCCAGAGCTGACAGTATTCAGTGTTGGAGAGGAAGAGTCAAACTTTCCCACATAGTAAGAGTATACATTTGCAGGGGGGCAGCAGATGGTGTAATGGTCACGTTGCTGGATTCCTGCACAGCTGATCATGGTTCAAGTCCCACTCCCATGGCTTGAAAATGACACCGAGCACATCTGCGTTGTGTGCCCCAAATCCCAAGAGAATGGTGGAGAAGAGATTGTGGCATGGCCATTGCCCAGGGGGTGAGTTGTCATTTCTCCTGTCACTGTTTCTGTCTCTCTGTCGAGAAAGCACATACCCAAAGGCAAAAAAAAAAAAAAAGAAAAAGAAAGAAGAAAGAAAATCATGCCAGGCATGTGTGCGTGTGTGTCTAAGATCCCAGGAAGAGAATGGAGGAGAGGTGATTGCAGCATGGCCATCTGCCCTGGCGGGGAGGGGGTCATTTCTCACTTTCCCTCTCCCTGTCTCTGTCTCTTTTTTCTCCAGTGAACACATGCACCCTATGGCAAAAACATCGAAACAAAATGCATATTAAAATTTTCACAACGAGAAATGGTATCAGGGAAACGTGGCCGCTTGTCCCTTGCTCGTGTGTATTTGCACAGCAGCGTCAGGTACCCTTGGAATCGCTGTCAGCAGCCCCTTCGCTAGCATGTAACGCAGCACCTACAGCTATTCCAGGGACACGGAGCAGGAGAGACCACGCTGCTGCCACTAACCACTGCAGGAGTGATCGTGGCTCCAGGCTTCAACCTCTCAGGCCTAATTTTCTCACCTGTATGACAAGGGTTGGAGGCAGTGAACCAAGCTAGGTAACTTTCAAAGTTCTTCCTGTTCCAATGCTCAGTGAAAGGGTCTGCTTAGTTTTGTGGCTATTTTTATTATAGTTTATGGCTCAGGTAACATGATCACGTGTTCACATGTTACACAGTAAGGATTTTTAAAAAGGAACGATTTTGCTCCTAACGTCTGCTGTTGGACATCTTACACGTGAGCCCTCATTCAGCCTCCTGTGGGCGGACTTCAGAGTCCCGGTACCTGCTGACCAGTCATTCCACTGACATGCAGATTCTGTGTCTCACTCAGGTCTCAAACACTAGTGCTATTCACACGTGAGGCGGCTGCAGTCCAGTGGGAAGGGCTAAGAACAGCATGGTGGACAGCCATGGCCGGGCAGGGCCTGGGAGACCCCGGGAAGAGGAAGCAGCTTCTGGGCAGACTTGGAAAGGAGAAAACTGTAATCATGGAGGAGGGTGTGGACGCTAGGAAGGTAAGCTGGTTGGGCCAGTGAAGAGCAGGGCCGGGTGTCCAGGTTGGAGGGCCTGGAGCACCGTGTCTGGGCAACGACCAGGGCACACGCGAGGGAGGCTGAGAAGCAAGCAGTGGGGTAGGAGACAGGGACTCTACACATATAGTTAGGGTGTGGGCCCAAAATGAAATATAAAATGATTCCGTTTTGAGATAAAGACAGTGGTGGTTCAGTGTTTGACCTAGACAGCATGACCTAGACCTAGAGCAAAGGCTTTTTTAATGTCCCACCATGGTTTAGAAAGAAGACTTAGACAAAAACTTCTGAACCTTGATATCCACTCCAAAATTAGAAAAATAACTGGACCCACCAAGCACGTGTCCCTTTTAATGAGGAGGAGAATGTATCACAAGCGATCCCAGAACCTAAATCCAGATAAAGCCTTTTTTTTTTCTTTTTTTTTTTTTGGAGAGGTTTTTGCTATAGGGCACGTGCGCTTGCCAGACAGACAGAGAGAGACATAGAGACAGAAAGCGAGCAATCACCCCCAGAGGGGATGGTCACGCCACAATCCCTTCTCCTCCATTCTCCTCTCGGGATCTTGGGCACGTATGCACATGCGCCCAGCGCAAGTTTTAAGCCACCGGGTCTGGGACGCGAACCGCGGTCGACTACATGGGAGTCCAGCAACATAGCCATTACGTTAACTGCTGGTTCCCATAAAGCCTTTTTTTGACCCAAATAAAAACCCCTCATCACAGTTGTTTTCTGTTTTGTTTTGTTTTATTTTGTTTGTTTGTTTGTTTGTTTGTTTTTGGCAACCCATTTTTGGGGATTCCTCCCTTCTTGGGAGTTCTCTTCCCCCCCCCCCTTTAATAAATTTTCTGCTTTGCTATGCCTACTCTGTGTCTGTGACTCTAATTCTTCCCACCATGTCTCACCGCGAGTGTGGCCGTTCTTCCCGCGCCGCTGTGTCCCCGCATTCCTGCATCATATTTTGGTGCACTGGCCAGAAAACATCTAGACTGCCCTTCTTCACATCAAAATGGTAAGTAATACAAACGTTCTACCCTTATTTTCTAAACACTCTCGTCCCTAAGAACTAAGTCTACCAAATGACTAGACATCGGGAAATCACATATACACCTTTACGGTGACTGCCAGTCTACAAAACTCTAAACACTCTCGTCCCTAAGAACTAAGTCTACCAAACGACTAGACATCGGAAAATCACATATACACCTTTACGGTGACTGCCAGTCTACAAAACTCTTACGTGAGGCTGGCTGGAAAACAGACAAGCCTCAACATTATCAAAGTGTTAAAAGTGTTGGCTGTTTTGTGACTCAGTTTCCATTTCTAAAATCTTAATCATCACGAAAAAGGTAAAAGTTCCTGAAACGATTGATGGTGCATGCCAGAGTTACTCTCTGGTGTATCCTAAAAGCCCTAATGATATGGAGAGACTGTGAATTCACTAATAACTTAGGACTGATGGCTGCCTGAGGTTTCTGCCCTCCAGCAAATTGACCACCTCTCCCCGGAGCTACAGGGTACTCTGAAACCTTGCCTAGGTTAGACTTCCTGCTTCTCGGCCATCTCCAGTTTAGAGCAGGTTCTGAGCCCCTTCCCCATTCCTAACATCCTGGGACCTCCCTCCCCAGCTCCCCTATAAAAGACTGGCTCCAGCCCCCCAGTTGGGGCTGGAGATTCAGAGTGATAGCTCCTCCATGCCCGCCGACATGATAAAGAGGTTTCCTTTCTCTCCTGAGTGCTGATTTCATTCCTCGGCATCTGTTTCTCTGTAACATTTGATGCATTGACTAGGCTTTGACCCACTGATCCCTGGGCATGTCCCCCCAGGACTGGCACTATGGTGTGGAGAGATAGGTATGCCCCATTTCGTTTGATGGGATTCTTCACCAGTGGTGCCTGCCCCAAGGCCAAGCATTCCTGGATCATTGGACTCCAGTTGAAGAAAAAGACCAACTCCTGGACCCTGATGCATCAACCTTGGTCAAATCTGGTAGTCTGGTAAGTCCCCAAGGTTTGTAGAGCCCCAGTTAAACCTACTAAAATATAGTAGAAGAGAAGACCTGCAACAGTTAGGGCTCATCTGGTAATTGGCTGGTGTGGGGAGGGAATGTATAACCTCTGAATGAATGTGAGTGTTTGTGATGAGTGAATGTGTTTGTGGCTCCACGGCTTCTCGCTATGGAGTATGATTGGGTATGTGACTGCCTTTCCATGGTAGTTCGTGAAAGGCTAAATGGCAAAATTGGAACTGGGGGACCCAGTCCCTCTCCATGTGTTTAATCTGGCAGAGGATTTATATCTGATTTCTTATCACCAAGGAACTACACAAAGCCCGTGAGGGCCACGGCCAGACAGATGCCTGATTGGTCCCCTTGGGGGGAGGCACACACACCTTTTCTGTTGTGACACCATTCACAGGAGGGGGGACACAGAGGCTGATGGGAGGGTTTTCCCTATAGAGGCGGATAGGCAGAGTAGCAAAAGTCAGGCCACGGATTCTGTGCTCTGAGCCTAGAACATGAGCTCCTCCTGACTGTGATGAAAACATCCTCCCGGAGCCTGTCCTGACCCTCCTACAAAGACTTCTACCATGGAGCGAAACCTGCCCACTCTGTCTGGGAAAGCAGAGGGCAGCCATCACCTTCTACCTAGACAAGCTTCCCTCACCGATTAGCTCGACAGATTTCCATTCCCTTGTCCTCCTCCATTCCACCTGCCACCTGCCACAGAAATTCTCCTCTCCAACACTGGCATATCCACAGTTGGAATATCGAGAGGACGAACCCCAGAGAGAGACTGCTGCGTTCATACTGACTGCAGCCCTTGGCCAAGGCCCTCCTACAAACTTGAACACACTTATCACCTCCACTGCCTGGCCTTTTCAGCAGCGCCCCCAGGAGGCCGCACAGTCTCTGAGCCTCTGGGCTAAGGCCCACCCCCCAGGAGCCACTGTCCCAACAGAGTCTCCTCATCAATCTCTTCCTCCATCCAGTGATCTCCCGAGCCTTCTGGGAAGGGCAGGCTTTTGATAACTAGAGAGATCAGAGATATCTGGGATACGATGGGAAAACCTCCGTCCAAGTCACCCAAGCCCACTGTGCTGGACTGTATGCTGACTAATTTTAGAAGGAGTTTCTCTGGTGATTATGGAGTTAAAATGAAACTGGAGAAGTTGAGAGCCCTCTGTGAGGTTGAAGGGCCCTCTTTCAAGGTCAGATGGCTGCCACAGGAACCTTATATCTCTGTACCATGTGGAACCTCATATCTCTGTACAACGTTGTTACTGGCACCCCCGGCCACCCTGAGCAGTTTCCCTATGCTGACTCCTGGCTACAGATAGCCCAAGTCATTCCGCCCTGGGCGTGAATCTGCATAAGAGGGGAACACCAATGCACTATTTTGGAGGCCCATGTCACGCCCCCAGTGCCAAAATTCTGACCAAAAGAAACCCACGGCTCCAATCCTGCGGGTCCCCCCAGAAGAGGCGCCATTAGGAGCTCCACTGCCATATGTCCCCGCCAAGACAGTGATTGAAATCCTACCCCATCTGTTTCCCTGGGGCATGAAGAGCAGCCCAAAGAGCCAGCGCCAGCTCCGCCAGCTCAGGGGGAGGCCACCAGCTATCCCGAATCCTGCACCCAGATTCTGCCTCATCTGCTGTCACCCGGTGAGCCTCTGCACCCAGTCAACCTGGGTCTTCAGATGCCCCTTCAGGTCACCTGAGGATGCCCCCAGATAGGTGCAAATGGGGTTATTACAAAAGGTAGGGCAATTCTCTATCAGCCCTTCACCACTACTGATTTGCTTAATTGGAAACATCACACCTCCTCCTACTTGGAACAGCCCCAGGCAGTAACAGAGCTCTTGGAATCTATAGTCAAAACCCCCCAGTTCACCTGAGACAACTGTTGGCAACGACTCCTCACCCTACTTAACCCAGAGGAGTGCCACAGAGTCCTTACGGCAGGAAAGAAATGCCTGCAAGAGCATGCCCCCAACGCTGAGGCAGATCCCGAGGCTTGGGCCAGAACTCTTTTCTGAATGAAAAGCCTGGCTGGGATTTCAATGCTGAGGGTGGCTGTGCCCATCTCAGCAAGCACTGAGAGGCACTGCTGCAGGGAAGGAAAGCCGATGCAAAGAGACCAACTAACTTGGCAAAATCTACGGGGATAATTCAGAAGACAGGTGAGCCGCCGGGGCAGTTTTGTGAGAGACGCTGTGAGGTGTACCGGATGTATACTCCATTTAATCCGGACAGCTCCAAAAGCCAGCAAATGATTAATGCCGCCTTTGTCACCCAATTGGCCCCTGACATCTGAGGAAAAAAAAAAAACAAAACAAAAACCTCCAAAAGCAAGAAGTCTTCGGTGGGATGAACGCCACCCAGCTCCTGGAGATTGCTAATGTGTCTTCGTGAACTGAGACTGAGAAGAAAAGAATGGAAGCAGATCAGTAGATGAAGCGAGAGGCAAACCTGTTGGCCGCTGCCCTCTGACAACCAGACGCCCCACCTGGTCCGAGAGGGGCGCCAAACACTGGCCGCCCCAGGCTTCGACCGCCCAGTGCACACACTGCGAAGAGGATGGCCACTGGGAAGGCAAATGCCCCAAGCAGAAGCCAAACGAAGGAGGAGCGACCAGAAGCCCACCAGGAGCCCCCAAGACTTCCACCCAGAGCCCCCAAGAGACCTCCTGCCTGTACTGGAATCAGAATAGGACTGACCGGGCTCCATGATCCCCGGCCACAGGGAGCCCCCGGTCAACGTCCAGGTAGGGGCCAACTGTTAACATTTATGGTAGACACTGACGCTGAACACTCCTCGTAGCCCAGCCTCTGGCTCCCCCATCAGGCCGAAAAGCTACTATCATGGGAGCCACTGGAAACACCAGGACCCAGCCCTTCTTGCAGGCAAGAAGTTGACAATTCGGGGAACACTTGATTACCCACAAGTTTTTGTACCTGCCTGATTGCCCAGTCTCATTGCTGGGAAGGGACCGACTGACTAAACTTAGAGCACAGATCAGCTTTGACTCATCAAGCTCCGCTGCTTTAATCATCAGTTCTTCCAAAATCCTAACGGTGACAATGCTCCAGGAAGAGGGTTGGCGAATGTTCACCCGAGGCACCCAGCGGAGATGATGAGTTAAGGTTGCAGGGCTAGCCCCATGGATCCACCACTTGCGAGTGAAGCAAGCCATAGCACCAGAGGACACCGGGACCTGGACAATCATAAAGCCACCCTGAGCAGCCGACTAGGATAACCTTCCAGAGAAGCAAGGCCTGCCATCGAGACTGCAGCCCTGCTGCAGCCACTCCTGGGCTGGCTGCTCGACACACAGTGGAAGCTTGAGGAGTCTGCAGCCCTGCTTTGGTCACTCCAGACACTGACCCATCTACACACGGCGGAAGCTTGAGGACAGTGACGGGTGACACCCCCACCACACCCTTACAACTTCCTGCTCCTGGCCCCTCCCGTAGTGCGGCTGTGCTTCTCTCCATTGGTCTGGCAGCAGTGACCCCAAGGGCCTAGAAGTTCTGGGAGAGGCTTTTTCTGGCAATATTATACCTCTGGTAGTAGGAACCTTGATAGGCCTCAGCGGCCTGGGTTAACTATCCAGAGGCATTTTCCCTGGGGTTCTCTTCCTAACACCAAGTTTGCTTTAATGATACTCCTGACCCTGGCCCTTGCTCTTTCACTGAGCCTGACAGACGCCTACCCTCCTTGCCTCAAATGGTGCAACCAACTCATCCAGCAAGCCATTATCTGGCTACTTACCAATGTTAGACCACCTGCCCAGGATTTACAATCCCATAGTCATCCCGGGGCTCCCGAACCAGCTGGCATTCGTGCACCAGGGGTGGGGCTACACGTCCTGCCTCGACTTGGTCACCCTCCAAAAGTGCCAGGACGATGGAACAACTTATTTTGTGGATAAGAGCAGAGGGAGCCATGCTTGTTACAATTGTCCCCCCTCAGGGAAATGGGTCTGCTCCACGGGTCTCAGACAGTACGGGCTCCCCGATGGAGGAGGTAAATGTCCTACAGAGGCTCAGGCCACCGTCCAGGATGCAGTACAGAGGCTTAAGCTTCAGGTTCCCTGAGTTCAGTTGAGGCTCTCTACACCTCAGAAGGATCCCCAACTCAACCCAAGAGTAATTACACTCATGTGACCCATGCTCTCTTGTATTAGACACAACCCCAGTTGGCATCCAGTTGTTGGCTTTGCATAGAAACAGCCCTTCCCTGCATATACGCACTCCAACCTGACCTACAAATGACACCTCACATGCTGAAGTTCAGAGGGCAATACTATACATTCTCCTCCTAGTGGGGCTGGGGATTGCTGCTGCATTGGGACCAGGATCGGGATGGAATGACTTGGGCTATCTGTAACCAGGAATCAGCATAGGGAAACTGCTCAGGGTGGCCAGGGGTGCCGTAACAACGTTGTGCATAGCTCACATGGTACAGAGATATAAGGTTCCCTGTGGCAGCCATCAGATCTTGAAAGAGGGCCATTCAACCTCACAGAGGGCTCTCAACTTCTCCAGTTTCATTTTAACTCCATAATCACCAGAGAAGCCCTTTCTAAAATCAGTCAGCATACAGTCCAGCACAGTGGGCTTGGATGACTTGGACGGAGGTTTTCCCATCATATCTCAAATATCTCTGACCTCTCCAGTTATCAAAAGCCTGCCCTTCCCAGAAGGCTCGGGAGATCACTGGATGGAGGAAGAGATTGATGAGGAGACTCTGTTGGAACAGTGGCTCCTGGGGGTGGGCCTTAGCCCAGAGGCTCAGAGGCTGTGCGGCCTCCTGAGGGCACTGCTGAAAAGGCCAGGCAGCGGAGGTGATAAGTGTGTTCAAGTTTGTAGGAGGGCCTTGGCCAAGGGTTGCAGTCAGTATGACCACAGCGATCTCTCTCTGGGGTCCGTCCTCTCGATATTCCAACGGTGGACACCCTGGTGCTGGAGAGGGGTATTTCTGTGGCATGTGGCAGGTGGAATGGAGGAGGACAAGGGAATGGAAATCTGTTGAGCTAATCGATGAGGGAAGCTTGTGTAGGTAGAGGGTGATGGCTGCCCTCTGCTTTCCCAGACAGAGTGGGCAGGTTTCGCTCCACAGTAGAAGTCTTTATAGGAGGGTCAGGATGGACTCCAGGAGGACGTTTTTTGTCACAGTCAGGAGGAACTCATGTTCTAGGCTCATAGGACAGAATCACCAACCTAACATTTGCTACTCTCCTTATCCTTCTCTACAGGGAAAACCCTCCCATCAGCTTCTGTGTCACCTCTCCTGTGAATGGTGTTGCAACAGACAAAGGGTGGGTGCCTCCAGAGGGTACCAATCAGGTGTTCCTCTGGCCATGTTTCTTGCAAACTTTGTGTAGTTTCTTGGCAATAAGTAGTTGGAAATAAACCCTCTGCTGGGTTGAACGCATAGCAGGGGACAGTGTGCCCCAGCTTCAATTTTGCCATTTAGCCTTTTTGGATCTACAATGGAAATACAGTCACGAAACCAATCATGCTTTATAGCAAGAAGCTGTAGAGCCATGAACACATTCATTCAACACAAACACTCACATTCATTCAGAGGTTATACATTCCTTCCCTATATCAACCAATTACCAGATTAATCCTAACTGCCAGTCCTACAGCAGAAGGAGTGATGAGTCTCCTCCTCTACTCTATTCAGGTAAGCCTAACTAGGGCTCTACAGATCCCTGGGGGCTACCAGATTACCAGAGTTGACCAAGGTTGTTGCATCAGAGTCCAGGGGTTTGTCCTTCTCTCCAACCAGAGTTTGATGATCCAAGAATGCTCAACCTTCGGGCAGGCACCCTGGCTGAAGGATTCCACCACACGAGATGGGGGTGCACCTATCTCTCCACTGTGTAGTGCCCATCGGGGGGGGGGGGGGGAATGCCCTGGGATTGGTGGGTCAAAAGGCCAGTCTGATTCCGTTTCCCAGCCAATGCACCAAATATTGCAGAAAAGCAGACACTGAGGAATGGAAATCGCACTTGGCAGAGACAGGAGAACTCTTTATTATGCTGGTGGGCGTGGAGGAGTTATCACTCTGAATCTCCAGCCCCAACTGGATTTTGGACATGGTCTTTCATGGGGGGGTAGGGGAGGGGAGGTCCCAGGATGTTAGGAATGGTGAAGGGGCTCAGAGCTACCCTAAAATAGAGGTGGCAGAGACGTAGGAAGCCTAACCTACTCAATGTTTCAGATTATCCTGCAGCTCTGGGGAGAGGCAGTAAGTTTGCCGGAGGGCACAACCTCAGGCGGCTATCAGACCTGAGTTATTCATAAATTCAGGGTCTCTCCATATCAATATCACAAATATTTTCTCTTAAAACTAATGTAATAGTTTTAAAATCTTTTTACACATATATTTATTTGTACATTCATACATATAATGTGTCATGTTACATACTATATATTATATGTCTACATGATGAAAGGCCTTAAAATTTCCATTCAGAGGACCAGCAGTTGGCATAATGGCTATATCACTAGACTCCCATGTAGTCGACCACAGTTCAAGTCCCGAATCTGGTGGCTTAAACTCATGCCGGGTGTGTGCGCGTGTGTGCCCAAGATCCTGAGAGGAGAATGGAGGAGAAGGGATTGTGGCATGCCATCATGGGAGGTGATTTCTTGCTTTCTGTCTCTCTGTCTCTCTCTGTCTTTCTGGCAAACATATGTGCCATATAGCAAAATCCTCTCCAAAAATTTTTTCCATTCAATTTTATGCATAATAAATAAACTCATACAAATTAATTAAATAGTCTTCAAATTCACATGACTTAAATAAGCTAGTTTCAAATATGTTAAAAAAAATAAAAAGTTTAATAAATACAAGTCTTTAGTTTCCAACATAAATTTTGTTCAGGGTTTTGTTAATCAGACAACATCATGTTTATCTTAACATGGTTCATTTAATAAAACAACTGATAGTTCTGTGTCCCAGTTTACATGGTAAATATTAAACAAAAAAATAAATTCATGACTAACTTTTTCTGGTTGTAGTTTTGGTGCCAACAAACACTAAGTTAACCCTTTTTTATTCCTAAAGTGCTTGAAACATCTAACTTTCATTTTCTACTGACAGGTCAAATATTTAAGTTTTTTACTGTCTTTAACAAGGTTTCTCCAAAAATCAAATTATAAATTAAGTTCTTTAATCTCAAAATAACTTTAATTGTTTACAGAGGGCCCCTAAAACATCCCTTCACAAAAGAATTAAACCAATGAAGCTTATTTTTATATGTTAAATGACAGTAAAAAAAAATTGTCAAATTAAATATTTTTTATTTTCTCTACATACTATGTGAGTTATATGTATAAATATGTTATATATAAACATATGTATGTCCTTACTTATATACATTGTGTTCCAAAATAATTTAAAATTCCCCCAAATTTATGATAAAATACTTATCAGTCATATTATAGGCTATTATGTTAAACTAATATATGTTACAATTATAACCATTTCTGTGTCAATTGTATTCTTGTCAAAACATAAACTATAGTTGTTAGTTCAAGTCTTAAAGCCCCTAGATAATTACTTTGTTTGACAACTTTCTAAAAGATTTTTAGAAATAGCTATAATCTTAACTTATTGTATTTAAAAATAAATTCACAATTTTTTAAAAAATATGCTCTTACATGTACAGGCTTTTAATTACATAATCATTTAAATAAAATTTCTATTTTCTACTAAAAACTTATCAATTTTCTAATCTACTAAGCCGACTATTAAACAAAGCAAAATTAACCAAAACCACAAAAAATGGTTGTCAAATTGACATACATACTAAATACCCAATATCAAAATTGTTAAAATGATGTAAATCCAATGTTAAACAAAACTCATAAAAAACATAACTGCCTAATTCTTCCTGAGTCCTTATAACTCTCATTGTTAACATGGTTTGATTATTCCTATTGTTAATTTTTTAAATTAAAAAAAAATTGGGACCAGCAGTTGGCATAATGGCTATGTCGCTAGACTCCCATGTAGTCAATTGTGGTTTGAGTCCCAGACCCAGTGGCTTAAACTCATGCTGGGCATGTGTGTGTGTGCATGCCCAAGATCCTGAAGGAGAATGGATAAGGGATTGCAGCATGGGCATCCCCCCTGAGGGGGTGATTTCTCACTTTCTGTCTCTCTCTCTCTCTCTCTCTCTCTCTGTCTTTCTGGTGAGCACACGTGCCATATAACAAAAACCTCTCCAAAAAAAAAAAAAAAAAAAAAAAAGATAAATTTAAAAAAATTAAGTTAGTCTAATAAGACTATTCAGTTCTACCTTAAAATTTTTGTTTATACATATTCATAAACTACTAAAACATACTAAAAGTTAAAGTTACTAAAGTGGTTAGTTACTAAACTAGCCAGTCATCTCCACCTTAAACAGACACTAGGGGCCTGGTGTTTAAAGGCACTGGACCACCACGTGACTGGCTGTGGTTCAAGTCCAGGTCCTGGTGGCTTGCTTTCTCTCTTTCCTTTCCTTTCTCTCTCTCTCAGTCTCTTTCTCTCTCTGATAGAATTAGAATAAATAAACTAATAAATAATTCTTTAAAAATATGTCAGCCCTGTTATAAAAAATACTAAAACTAGCTTTAAATTCTATATCAGAGACAAAGGCTAAAAATCCTCCTATCCAAAATCCTAATAAAATAAAAATCTCAAGGCACGGGGTGAGATGAGTTAAGGCCACAACTCCCAGCTGCCTTCTCCCTTCTTACCTTACAACACTCCTTCCGTTCTCTCTTCAGTTAAACTTCCCCTTAAAATGCTCCCCTTCACTACACTTTCAAACTAAAACACATCTAAGTCTTACCCCAAATACAAGTTAAATAATCAAAACTTTTAACCATAAAAATAAAAGTTCAAGTTACCATTACATTCTCCAGCTAAAAACTTTATATAGTCAGAAAGCTTTGTAAAACCTCCAAGCTAGGCCCCAGCCTCCTAACAATGCTCAGCGACTCCTCACAAAGTCTATGAAAACTCTGTCTTCTCAGTTCAAAATCTCTCACGAATCAAAACAAACCTAAAAAAGTCTTAAATAACTCAAAAATACGTTATAACAAATTGATAAGTCACCTAAATCTTTCATTAAACTTTCACTTAAAGAACACTTAAAAGTCACTCAATAGTCCTAAAGACTAAAAATTTCCTCTGAAACAAAATCTTAAAAAATCAATCAAAGCCTCTGCCTCAGTAGAGACTATTTCCAATATAAACAGCCTAAACACTCAACAATACCCGTGACTAACATCCTCATGTTCCCCAATGGAACCTTGTCCCCAGTGTAAAGTTAGTCACTGTAACGCAGGAATGCAGGGGCGCAGGGGTGATCAGGCCCAGCACCCCCAGCAGACACAGGTTCTTGTTCACGCTCAGGAAGAATTAGAAATGCGAACACGTAGAGAGGTTGAAAGCTGGGAGTTTATTAAAAGAGGTAGAAGGAAGCTCAGAGCTCCCAGGAAGAAGGGAGGGGTCCTGAAACGGGTTGCCCCCTTGTAGTTTGGGTTCCAGGTTTATATCTCAACTAGTAGGGTCCCACCCATCAGGAAATGAAAGCACTTTGCCCCATTCTGGTAACCATGATAGTGCTTTTACACTCTCTGTGTGTCCTGGATTATGTCGGTCTGGCCCTTTGGTCTTTTTCTACTTAAATCCCATTACTGGGGACGACTGCATGTCCAAGGGTGGAGGAACACAGTGCCTGGCCCAGTGGAGTTCCATGGTCAGGGCCACGGATTCTTTCAGGACGTCTGCATGTCTAAGGGCCAAGGAAAGGGTGACCGGGAGAGGATAGGAATTGTCAGGAGTCACACCTCACAGTGGTTTTCTTGGGGGTCCCCTTACCCTATCTGCCTATAAATGGGGTCTAACTCTTGCTTCAACTAGAGACAAAAATGCCCTGAGCTCCAAAGAAAGTTCCAAACTTCCGAGTCTATGCTGGCCTCTAAAATTAAAAATTAATGGAACTCAAAACCCCAATAACTCGCCTTAGACATCTAAAAATCTCACTAGACAAGCCTCAGATAACCCTTAAAGTAATAAATAAAAAATGAAGTTTTTAAAATTTCTGTCTAAAGAAATAATTAAAATTGTATCTAAAAGTACAATCATAAAAAATAAACAAAAGTGCCATTAAAAAGTTACAGTAATAAAAATATAGTTTTAATTAAAAATTCTTTTAAAAGTATTAACATAAAAATACTTTGTATAATAAAGTGTTTATCTTAAAAATGGCTAAATTAAAAAAAAAGACAAAAACTACAAGTCTACAACATGTTGTTAAAAAGTCACATTAAAAAAAATCTTTAATAAAATTGGGGACCAGCAGGTGGCATGGCGGTTAAAGGCACTGGACACCCACATGGCTAACCAGGGTTCAAATCTTGGACCTGGTGGCTTGCTTTCTCACTTTCTCTCTCTCTCTTGCTCTCTCTCGCTCTCTGTCTCTCTTTAATCAAACTTGAAAATAGTAATAATAAATAACATTAAATAAACATAATTCTGTTAGGCTGGAGGCCTGGGCAGCTTGGATGTGGGGGTTGGACACCATGCCACAGTCAGCTGATGCAACCCGGATCTAGTCTGTTATCAGACCTGTGTTGCACTCGGATCTAACCTGGATGTAGCCTTGGGGACCTGCAGTTAGCGTAATGGCTATGTCACTGGACTCCCACGTAGTTGACTGCGGTTCGCGTCCCAGAAACGGTGGCTTAAAACTCACGCTGGGCGCGTGTGCGTGTGTGCCCAAGATCCGGAGAGAAGAATGGAGAAGGGATTGCGGTGTGGCCATTCCCCCCACTGGGGGGTGATTTCTCGCTTTCTGTCTCTCTGTCTCTCTCTGTCTGTCTGGAGAGCACACACGCCCTATAGCGAAAACCTCTCAAAAATAAAAAAATAAATAAATAGCCTTTTTTTTTTTTAATAAGTCACTCAAATATAATGGTTAAAAACAAATTGGGTAAATGTAAATGGAGTAAATGTTTGTAATTGAACTTGTCATCATTTTTACATTTTCCTGCGTAGTTTAAATTTTAAAGGCATGATATGTTAAATTATATTAATGAATTGCTTGAGTTATTGCTAAGTTTAAGTGTTGTATATACTTTGACACCACGTTTTATATGGCATAAGTCTGAAATGTAATTTGATCTGTTAACAACTGTGTTGTAAGAAAATATTTCTAGATATTATAAAATGGATGTTAAAATTTTAGGATAATGGTAACCAAAGCTTGAAATTAGAGAAATATTTATGTACTGAAAATATACAGAGAAAACTAAGATGTTTTTGGTGTAACAGGAAATGAAAATAGATGTGAGGGTGTGTTTTTGTTCAAGAGGATTGTCTAATGTGGGGGATGTTTGAAATTTGTTTTAGAACAAGTGAATGAAAAAGAAAATATAAATAAAATTAAGTATAAAAAGTTGGGAAAAAGGAAATGTGGAATCTTAAGGTAAAACTAACTGGAATTGACTAAACTTATCCAATATTCTGTTAAAGACTAAAATTTGTTTTGTTTTTATATAATAGTAACAAAAATGAGTAAAGTTTTTTTTAAAAAAAAAACTTTTTGAGTATAAGAAAGAAGAAGAATTCTGTGTGACTTTTGCTGTCTTAATCAGGTTATCTAGCTATTGTAGTTAAAAAGTCTGATTCTAATCTATTAAAGAGCAGTTTTTTATGGCTATAGTTTGAAAATTTTTAATTGTCACTTTGGTTAAGTAAACATCAGATAGTCACAGTGCCCTGATCCTGCTTTAATCAAGTGTTGTTAACCTTTGATATTTGACAGACAGCCCACATCAAACTTCAGGTCCAGTTTAAGTTTTTTTTACCTTAAACTAATTTTTGAAAATTCTTAACAGGGCCCTTGGATGTCAGAGAAAGACAGATTAGACTTTCTGACATGCTGAAATCGTATGGGAAATATTGTCTAATGAAATGATGTTTAGCTTTCTATATACAAATTTGTGTCAATGGGTGTTCCAAAATTGTATGAGATTCTTAAATATCTGTTATATATTAGTGTATTATTAGTCATACTTGTAATGCTAAATAGTTCTCATGTAGCTTGTCACAGAAATGATCAAATTTGTCTATTTTGTGTTATGTTAAAATCAGATCTCGAACCAGGGCCAATTTAAATTTTGTTGTCTATAGTTAAAATGCTTTATTCTGATGCTCTTTCTAAAACATTTTGTGATAAGCTATAATCCAAAAATTGCCTCTTTTTAAGGAAATTAGTGAAAAAGACTCTGATAAGTACTCTTTTTAAAGAATTATGTAGGTTTATTTATCATTATTATTACTATTCAATTTGAGTAGAGACAAATCAATATAGATACCCCTATCTTAGTAGAGAGTGAGAAGGCAGGCCACCAGGTCTGGGACTCAAACTGTGAGCAGCCATGTGATCACAGGTGATGTGGTGGCCAGTACCTTGGCCACCACATCACCTGCTGGCCCCCGATAAAGTACTCTTAAATATAGGTTTTTGGATAACTTTGAGATTATATCTCTGAACTTCCAGGACTTAAATGGAAAGACTGGACCATTGCAGTAACACTGCAAATTCAACCAAAGATTAATTTCATGAGACTGAACAGGTAAAATAGAATTTTTTTGACTTTGGACTAAAACATTACTAATTTTCCTCTATGCTTTGTCGTACAGATTTAAGGATTTTTGTCTTCTTGAGCTGTTGATAGGTTCAGCAATTTGTTAAGTTTTTTTTTCTTTTGAAATTGTAACAAAATTTTCTCTCTGATCGCCTGGAATTGGAGAATGTTGGTGAGCATTCTTATTTTGTGACAGTACGGTTGTTTGCGTAAGTTCAATAATACTTGTTGCCTTGCATCAGAAATTGGAAACACTGGTTATTGCCAGGGCTTTGACTGGCATGTCATATCTGAAGATATGACCAGAAAGCTAAGGAACTAAGTAGGGTTGATTTCAGTGAAGCCAACAGTTGCTCTTGGAAAGTTTGCCTGGTACCACAAGCAGTTCTGCCTGGCAGGTAAGTAAAGAATGTCACTTCCTGACAGGCCCCAAAAACTTCCAGGTACTTAAAGGCACAGTCAGGATGGATTCCTGACTTGGCTCAGTAGCCTTGGTAGGCTTCTTAAAGAGTCTAATCTGAAGTTTCTTATAGAAGGTTCCAGCAAAGCCAACTAAATTGATTGGTATTCTTATTGGACTTTATGCAAATAACAGACCAAATTAAGACTAAACTTGTTTATTTGCAAATAAGTTAGTTTTACTATGCTTTTCTTTGGTAAAAAGGGGGATTGGAAAGAAGAAAAATGTGTCTTGAAAAAACTACAGTGCACTTATTACTACATTTTAGCTCTGTACATATTTGTTTTTGAGTTTTTTAGTACCTACTTACTGTTTGGACAGAATTCTTTATTTCCTGGCTTTAAGTCTTAAGCAAGTTATTTCACATTTTAAATTTTGATTCATTAAAGCTAAAACTGCTTTTCTTGAAATTTTACATGCTGAAGATGATCAATTAGATAGACTCCTTAAATTACCAAAATAACAGGTATGTAATGAGTGTAAATGACAACGACAGGCCAGAAAATTCTATCGGATCACCTTAGCCTTTTATTTTCACTGTATTTCATTGGCAAAATTTGTCTTAGACCATAAAATAGTTTTTTTTCTTTTTTTGGAGAGGTTTTTGCTATAGGGCGCATGTGCTCACCAGACAGACAGAGAGAGACAGAGAGACAGAAAGCGAGAAATCACCCCCAGGGGGATGACCACACCGCAATCCCTTCTCCATTCTCCTCTCAGGATCTTGGGCATGCACGCACACGCGCCTGGTGTGAGTTTAAACCACCGGGTCCGGGACGTGAACCGCAGTCGACTACGTGGGAGTCCAGCGACACAGCCATTACGCTAACTGCTGGTCCCGACCATAAAATAGTTTAGAATTATGTCTTGCCTTATTAAAAAAGAGTTTGCAGGATGACAACATTTCATGTTGCATTTACAAATCTTAAGTTAAAAAGTACGAAGCTACCTGGCTACTGATGAAAATAGGCTAGTGTTGATGTAAATAAACCAACTCTACAAAAATAATAATGCAGTTTATTTCTAAGTAAAATATGAGTGACCTCGGCCCAGAGAGGAGGTAAAACATGCCTTTCTTGGGGTGATCAGGTACAGGGGTTCCTTTTATTTGGTTTTGAGAGCAAGAGACTAAGTTTGGAATTCAGTAAAGAGTGAAGAGTTTTTCTATTAGTCTGGCCCAAAAAGACAGAACAAGTAGAATGGAGGGGGGACTTTATTATAGTTTTTAAGTTGGTGATTAAAAAAGAAGGTTGCTGGAATCAGAAAAGAATGTACTTTAACAGAGATGAGGAAACTTAATATATATATATATATATATATATATATATATATATATATATCACAAAAATACTACTGCAGGGATGGAATATAAGAAGACTTCTGTGAAATGGTCTGTTGATGTTTGTGGGCATGACTCCCTCTGGGCCTCCTGGAAAGGATTTTGAAAAAATAGGAAAATGCAGTCAGACTTCTGTCCTCGTCAGCAACTTCGCTGTCTTATTTTATATTGTAATTAAATGTGCTTTCAGATTTGAAAATATAATAGTAGAAGCTGGTGCTAGCATAACAGTATTGAAAAACTAAAGGGAAAATTCTGAGTATTTTGAAATAAATGCATGCTATTTCCTCCAATCCTGACCTCTGAAACTACATCCTCATTCAGCAAGAAGCAGCCAGATCGGTCATTCATTGCCCATTTTCCCTCAGGATTGAGAGTTTTTTCTAAGAATAAGGGGGACTGAAACCAAGAAAGGACCTCCTAATGCATTTTCTAGGGTTCCTGAGATATAAAGTCCATTTGGGACCAGCAGTTAGCATAATGGCTATGTCGCTGGACTCCCACGTAGTCGACCGCGGTTCGAGTCCCGGACCCGGCGGCTTAAACTCACGCCGGGCACGTGTGCGTGCGTGCCCAAGATCCCAGAGGAGAATGGAGGAGAAGGGATTGCGGCGTGGCCATCCCCCCTGGGGGTGATTTCTCGCTTTCTATCTCTCTGTCTCTCTCTGTCTGTCTGGCGAGCGCACGCGCCCTATAGCAAAAACCTCTCCAAAAAAAGAAAAAAATATATAAAGCCCATTTGCATTGTAATGGCCCAGAGTAAGAAGTCTTCAGACTTTGGTTATGATAATGACCAACATGGACCATGAGTGAGGGCCATGTGACCTCTAAAACTCTCTCTTAAGGAAAGAAGGTTTTTTTTTTTTTTTTTTTTTTTTTTTTACATTTTTTTTTTTTTTGGAGAGGTTTTCGCTATAGGGCGCGTGCGCTCGCCAGACAGACAGAGAGAGACATAGAGACAGAAAGCGAGAAATCACCCCCCAGGGGGGATGGTCACGCCGCAATCCCTTCTCCTCCATTCTCCTCTCGGGATCTTGGGCACGCACGCACACGCACCCGGCGTGAGTTTTAAGCCACCGGGTCCGGGACATGAACCGCGGTCGACTACGTGGGAGTCCAGCGACATAGCCATTATGCTAACTGCTGGTTCCCAAGGAAAGAAGGTTTTCATTTCAATATGTAAGATGTTTTGTAGGCTGGAAACTGCTGGTTGTGAGCTCAAAGACTCCAGGCTGAATGGCTCTGGACACCTGAAGAGAAATTTGATTATCTAAGGCCTCACCAATCAAGAATGCCCACGAGATGATCATGCCCTCTTGAACCAATCACTGAACTGATCATGAACCTAGAACCTCTGCCCCTAATTTTGTCCTTAAAAACGCATGTGGGGAACATCTCGGGGAGACCAGGTCTTTTCAGCATATGCTGCCTGCTCTCCTTGCTTTGCGCTTTGCAATAAAGCTGTACTGTCCTTCATCACACCATGTGCCTGTGGCTTGGTTTTATAGCACTTGGGCGAGTGAACCTGATTTGAGCTCGGTAACACTTTCTCAATCATTGTACAATTTCAACAAAAAAACGTCAAAACAATCTTCAACCCTTGTGCCCCTAACAGCAATTAGAATTGACCCAGTCAGCATGACAGACCTAAAACAAAGGCTTGTTTCATGCCCCACTCTTACTCAACTCAAATCAGGTCCACTGGCCCAAGCGCTACAAAACCAAACCCCAGGCACATGGTGTGATGAAGGAAAGTACAGCTTCATTACAAAGCGCAAAGCAAGGAGGTAGACAGCTAGGCTGGAAAGACCCGTCTCCCCGAGGTGTTCCCCACATGTGTTTTTGAGGGCCAAACTAGGGGCCGAGATCCCAAACACATGATCAGTTCAGGGATTGCTTCGAGAGGGCGTGATCATCTCTTGAACATTCTGGGTTGATGAGGCCTTAGATAATCAATTTCCTGATCAGGTGTCTGGAACCATTCTGCCTGGAGTCTTTGAGCTCTCAGCCAGCAGTTTCCATCCTACAGAACATCTTCTATATTGAAATGAAAACCTTATCCTTCCTTTAAGCAAGAATTTTAGAGGTCAAATGGCCCTTATTCATGCTCAATGTTGTTTCATTATCATAACCAAAGTCTGAAGTCTTAGGCCTTACTCTGGGTCATTAAAATGTAAATGGCCCTTATATTTCAAGAACCTTCGAAATTACATTAGGGGGCCCTGCTCAGTCTCACCACCACAGTCCAGAAAGAAGGTAAGATAAGGGTCGTCATGGCCCAAAGCATCTAAAGAAAAAATCTCGGACCTTGGTACACACTCAGAATTAGGAAAATAATGAGATCCACCCAGCACGAGACCTTCCCCACAGGCAAGGAATGTGTGCACACGCCCCACCTAGAACCTAAGTCCGGACAAAGTCTTTCCTGACCCAAATAAAAACCCCTCGCCCACAGTTCTTCCTGGGCAACCCATTTTCTGGGCCCCCTCCTTTCTTGGGAGCTCTCAATCCTTCCCCCACTTAAATAATTTCTGCGATTTGTTTATACTTACTCTGTGTCCGTGAATGTAATTCTCCCCGAGCATGGGACAGAAATCCATTTCTCACTGTGAGTGTGGGCCCGGTCACCCCTGTGTCCCCGTGTTCCTTTTTAAAAGTGGAAACTGGGGCCAACAGGTGGTATGGTGGTTAAAGGCACTGGATTCCTACATGGCTGACTATGGTTCAAGTCCTGGACCTGGTGGCTTGCTTTCTCACTTTCCCCCTCTCTCTTTCTTTCTCTCTGATCAAAACGGAAAAATAACAATAATAAAAAGTAAAGTTAAGTAAAATAATTCTTTTTTTTTTTTTTTTAAGAGGATTTTGCTATAGGGCGCATGCGCTCACCAGACAGACAGAGACAGAGAGACAGAAAGCAAGAAATCACCCCCCAGGGGGAATGGCCATGCCACAATCCCTTCTCCTCCATTCTCCTCTCGGGATCTTGGGCACGCACGCACACGCACCCGGTGTGAATTTTAAGCCACCGGGTCCGGGACTCGAACCGTGGTTGACTACATGGGAGTCCAGCGACATAGCCATTATGCTAACTGCTGGTCCCAGTAAAATAATTCTTAAAAAATAATAAAAGTGCAAACTTGGGGCCCAGCAGATAACATAGCACATACATTGCTGGAGTCCCACACGGCCAACTGTGGTTTGAGTCTCAGACCCAGTGACTTGAAAATCACATCAGGCACATATGTGTGCATGTCCAAGATACCAGGAGGAAAAGGGACTGTGGTGTGTCCATCCCCCCAGGATGGTGATTTTGCACTTTCTCTCACTATCTCTGTCTCTCTCTCCAGTGAGTACATGTGCCCTATGGCTAAAAATCACTGATTAAAATATGCATACTTGATTACATTAATCCTGAGGTATACGCGCACTCTCTGGTGGTAGTCAGTGCTGACAGGAGAATGCCTTAGTAAAGCGTAAGCCTCCCTCTGACCTCAGTCCCACCAACCTCTCAGCCTCTGTCCCACCCGTTCCCCACTCTCTAGGGAAGTTTTCTGCTGACAATTTGCTGTTGACGTGAAGTGTAAGTGCAGTGTTCAGTGGGTGTGGCTGGTGTAATTTCCATCCTGTTCCTTCGGCTCACTCTTACCCCAGCACATGGGTGACCTGGGCAGGGCTCCAGTTCCTGAGGAAGAGCCCGCACACCGCTGCCTTCATGCTATCAAACCTCTTACACTAACTGCATTTGTTGACTATAAAGGGGGCTTCAAAAGTCCCGTGCAAAATACGTCTTACTTATTTTGAAAAATCAATGTGTGAGAGGGCCAGTAGATGGCGTGGTGGTTAAGGTGTTGGACTCCCACATGGACAGCTGCAGTTCAAGTCCCATCTTTGGTGGCTTAAAACTCATGCCCGGTGCGTGTGCATGCCCAGAATCCCAAGAGGAGAATGGAGGAGAAGGACTTGAGGTGTAGCCGTCCCCTGGAGAATGATTTCTCATTTTCTTTCTGTCTTTCTGTGTCTGTCTAGCAAGTGTATGCACCCTAGAGCAAAAATTTCTCTAAACAAAACAAAACAAAACAAACCGTACATGAATTTCAGTATTTTTTTGCACCAAAACAAATTCTTGTTTTAATCTCATTTCCAAGCCGTGTCGAAGTCCCCTCAGCTTTGGCCAGTAGTGGTTGAGAGGGGCACTTCCCTCCACTGCTGTGTGTAGAGCTCAGTCTTGTCAACGTGCCCGTCAGCGTGTTTTCTTTTTGAAGCTATATACTGAGATGTAAACCAATTCAGGATTATTATGTGATTCTGGTGATTTCGTTTTTTTATCAATATAAAAATCTCTAGTTTTATTTTATGTAGTTAGTTACTTTTAGGTTTCTGTCATAGGGTGCATACACTTGCTGGAGAGGAGACAAAAAAGACACAGCGCGAGGGAAAGGGAGAAATCACGGGCCAGGGGAATGGCCACTCTGCAATTCCTTCTCTTCCATTCTGCTCCTGGGATTTTGGGCACACATGCACACATGTCCAGTGTGAGTTCCAAGCTGCCAGGTCCACGACTCGAACCACAATCACCCATGTGGAAGTTCAGCACCTTAACCACCATGCCACTGGCTGCTCCCCTTTATTTTTAATAATGCTTCTTACAGAAGAAGTTACGTTATCAATATAGTGACAACACAGGGTACACTTTACATTAGACATCTCTGTATCCTTACCTCTAAAGTGAGTTTCTCGCTCTTTTGTAACTTGCTAGAGAATGTGTCTGCTCACTGGAGAGAGGCAGAGAGAAAGAGAAGAAATGCATCTCCCCTGGGGTCCTTTCACACATGCCCACTGTTTTCCAAGCCACCAGGTCTCAGTCGCAAATGGCACAGCCGACCTCGTGGGATCCGGCCACCTCCACGCCCCACCACAGCTTGGCCGGTGAGTCTCTTTCCACTGACGTTCACCTCAGGTTTGTTTCCTGCAAACGTTAGCAATCGTTACCTACTTATTTCAACTTTTACATTTATATTTAATACAAGTATCAAAATATTTGGGCTTAAATCTATTGTCTTACTATATTTTCCAATTGTCTTACTATATTTTCCATACTGCTTACTGTATGTTTCTGTTTGGGTTCACACATGGCCGGATTTTATGCTAGAAGCAAAGGCAGATACGCTGACAGCAGCAGTAGTTCTGTTAACTACCTCCATATAGGGCTTCGAACACTTGTTTGCTCCGATTCCATACTCTAGACAGCATTGTTTACGTGTGTGATGAGAATAAATGAAACAATGAGATTTTGCAGTGAGGTTTTACACGCAGGATCTAAGTCGTACATGTGGCAAGTGGCCAGGCCGGTAAGGAGAGTGTGGTGGTTCTAGGTGGACTCCCGAACGCAGTCTCACTTTTTGTAAGCTCTGAGCACATGCCCTCCAGGGTAGTGAAATACTGTTATAATATGTAAAGCTGTTTCCCAAGAGCCAGCCTCTGCCTGCACAGCGCTGCAGTGAGGGGTCTGTTTGTGAGAGTTAAGCCTCCTATGAAATTCCGAAAGCCAGTCTCCGCCTAAACTCAAATCTGTGGTTCTAATGTGATATATCAGAGCAAGGGAAAAGCACACCTTCCATTACCCTCTGATCTAAACCGTTCAGCTGAAGGGATGCCCGTCTTAGCAACGAAACAAGTCGATAAAAGGATCTGACTTGATCAAGCAAACAAAAACTAAAAGAAAGTATTGCTTATTTATCAGAGAACTTGAAAGAACACAAGAATGACAGTTTCCCTGAATCACAGGCATCCAGGTGTCAAGTAATGTGAAAAACGCAGACAACAGAAACACTAAGGAAGGTAAGAGTGGAGGAAAACAAAGGGCTGGAATTCAGGAGCAGGCAGTGCCAAGGTGGGCAGCCCAGCAGGGGCGAACAGGGAGTCGCTGCTGGGCGGGCTCGGCGCCGGAGCCCTTGCGGAAGCTTGTCCCACCGTTCGGGGGACCGCGGAGGGAGACGTCAGGCCCTCTGCAAGGACAGAGCCCTGTTCAGCGTTATCTTGGGCCAGCTGGCTGGAGGTCTGGACGGACTACAAAGCACTGCTCTGCTTCCTCTTTAATGCCTATCCAGGCTAGGGTCAAATGCTCCTCTGCTGGGGCCCTCAGACGGCGTAGCTGTTAGGGCTGGACTCCCACGTGGTCGCTGCGGTTCAAGTCCCCAACCTGGTGGTTTGAAACTCAAACCGGTGCATGTGTGTGCGCACTCAAGACCCCGAAGGGATTGTGGATCAGCAGGTGGCCTGGTGGTTAAGGCGCTGGACACTCTCATGTGGTCGACCACAGTCCGATCCTTGGACCTGGTGGCTTGCTTTCTCACTTTCCCTCTGTGTGTCTCCCTCCGGTCATATTAAAATTAAATAAATGAGTAAATAAAATTAAATAAATAATTCTTAAACAAACAAACAAACAGAAAGCTTTTTAAAAAGAAGCCCCGAAGGGATTTGGGCGTGGCCATCACGTGTATGTGTGTGGTGTGCTCCTGCGTGTGTGTGTGTGTTAATTCCTCACTTTCCCTGTCACTGTCTCTCTCTCTCCTCATGGAGTATATGTGCCCTCAGGCAAACACCTCTACAAAAAAGCTTCCTTTTCAGACACCATGCTCAGATCACAAGTTTGCTCCATTCCTGGCATTTACTGACATTTAAAATCCAACTGGATGGTTACTGCTTCACCAAGAATCATTTTTAAAAATCACTTCGGGGAGGTTCCTGCCTTGGTACTTGAACCTTAGAAACTGCAAAGTCCTGCTCCTGTCTGGCTCTGCCAGGCGCCAGGCTTAAGCTCTCACTGCAGCTGAGCGTTGGGCTCTGTGGCACTCTGTGGCCGTGGCACTGCTGTCCCTGTCTACACCTTAGCTCAAACTGCAATCGCTGCAGTGGGTCAGTGCGGGAACGGCAGCCCTGTGGAAACCGGAACTGTTCACCCTGAAAATGACATAGGTATTTTTTCCCTAAAGTTGGGAAAACAGAGTGGTGGGCATCAAATACACATAAGCAGAACAAAATTGGCCCTGATTGCAAGCAACACATCTTATTTAAAAGTAGATTTAATGGGTTGCATAGTGACACAGTAGCAAAACAGCGATGCTCTCCAAAAATCAGTCTGGCACGGGAGGGTTCGTGGTTCAAGTCCGGAGACCTCTGGGAGCACGCTGCAGGTGGATTGAAGTGTTGAAACCCTGCTGGGGATGTTCTCCTTCTCCCTCTCCCTCTCCCTCTCTCTCTCTCTCTTTTTTTCTTGCTCATGGAAGGAGCACATAAACTGAAATATAACCGATTCAGGGCCAGCAGGTGGCATGGTGATTAAAGCACTGCACTCCCCCGTGGTGGACCTTGGTCCGAGTTCCGGACTTGGCAGCTGTTTTCTTTTTCTTGCTTTCTCTCTCTCTTTCTCTGTTTTGGTCTGGGGAATGCATGTGTCCTATAGCAAATTAAAATACTAATAATAACAAATAAAATAAATAATTAAAAAACAAACAGATTGAAAGTAACTGTGTCACCTCTTTTGATCACGGCGTGAGATGGGTTAGCCTCTTGCATATGTGGAGCTGGTGGTTAAAAATGAGGTGCGCTCCCCTGGAACGTGGGCGTCCCAAATCCTGGCAGCACGGAGAAGTGCAGAAGGGACGGTGGTGACCACACCGCATGGCGAGTGCTTTCTCCTCTGTCGCTTCCTGACCAGCACACGTGCCCTCTGAAGATTAAAACAACCGAAGTGTGCTTGACACGTCTCAGACACCGAGGCCTGGGTTTGGATCCTGAGCCCGACCTGCCTATGGTCCTGGTTGCCCTGGGGCAGGCAGGGGAGGCGGGCAGCACGGCCAGATCCTGCCAGGGCTATCCCCTGCCTCTCAAAGAAATAAACATAAACAAACAGACAAAATAACCTTCCCTCAGCTCTAAAGTGCATCCCTTTACAGCAAAGATGCCGGACCTTTTACCGGAGTCTTTTCCTTTTCTACACGTACCATTATCACTCGCCATGCTCATAATTTTGGCATGCATGCTTCTTATTTCTCAAGATCAATTCCCAGAAGTGGAATGACTGGGACAGAACCAAAGCACTTTTTTTTTTTTAAGAGAGAGATTTTTGCTATAGAGCACGTGTGCTCACCAGAGAGACAGAGAAAGAGAGACAGAAAGTGAGAAATCATCCCCCCAGAGGGGATGGCCACGGCACAATCTTTCTCCTCCATTCTCCTCTTGGGACCTTGGGCACGCACGCACATGCACCTGGCGTGAGTTTCAAGCTGCTAGCTCCGAGATTCGAATCGTGGTCGACCATGTGAGAGTCCAATGATGTAATCATTATGCCATCCGCTGGTCCCCTGAAGCATTTTTTGAAAAGTTTTAGATATGTTACCATATTGTCCTATAACACTAGTAACGACTTCTAACTTATCTGTAAATATGTGTAGGTTGGGTCATAAATCAAATATGGAATTCATACCCCTCAAAGAGTATTTAATTTTTTTAGGCTGAAAGCCCAATATTTTTTTTCTTAAATAATTATTTATTTAATTTTATTTATTCATTCACTTATTTTATTTTGACCAGAAAGAGACATAGAGAGAGGGAGAGAGATGGAAAGTGAGAAAGCAAGCCACCAGTTCTGGGACTAGAACCAGGGTCGGCCATGTGGGAATGTCTAGCGTCTTAACCCCACACCACCTGTTGGTCCCCTGAAAGTTCAATATCTTACAGGTAAGCTTTAGCTTGAGAGAAGCTGGGATTTAAACAAGCAGAATGAAAAGCTCACTGGATGGAAAGTCGGAGGACTGGGACTCAGAGGCAGACCCTGGTGGTGTCTGTTATGGGACCTGGAATGTCACGAGTGAGGGCGTCTTCATAAAGTTCACAGAAAAGGTACAACATGAAGGAACTATGCATGGATTTCAATTTTTTCTTTTTTAGAGAGATTTTTGCTATAGGGCATGTACGCTCCCTAGAGAGACAGAAAGAAACAGAGACAGGAAGTGAGAAATCACACCCCGGGGGAATAGCCACACTGCAATCCCTTCTCCTCCATTCTCCTCTCGGGATTTTGGGCACATACACAAACCCAGTGTGATTTTACCAGTCTGGGACTAGAACCATGGTCGACTATGTGGGAGTCCAGTGACATAACCATCACACCATCTGCTGGTCCTGGATTTCAAATATTTTTTTTTGCACCAAAATAAAGTCATACTTTAATTCCATTTTTCCAGAAACTGAAGTCCCCTGTAGTCTCTCTGAGCCTCGGTCTCATCTTTAAAATGATGTGGCAGAACTAGGTGACACCTCTGTTCTGTTTTCACTCAGCAATTTTATGATGGAAGTGAGAAATTTGAAAGGTCAGGATGAACATTTACTTTCTTCTCATCTGGCTCTGTCTTGTCTGTGTCTGCTAAAGCTGAAGTGTGAGCGGCTTTCTTTGCCTTGGGTTTTCTAAATAACAATAAACTGTCTCTTGGATTCATTTCTTACATGAATTTATACTAAATGCTTAGAACTTGGATCTTACAAGAATGAATAAGGCACCATTCTACCCTGGAAAAACTCATGAATTGCCATTAACCAATAGCCACTACCAGCAGATGGCGTAGTGGTTATGTCACTGGACTCCCACACGACCAACCACAGTTCAAGTCCCAGACCTGGTGGCTTAAAAATCATGCAAGGTGTGTGTGCATGTGTGCCCAAGATGCCAGGAGGAGAATGCAGAAGGGATTGTGGAGTGGCCATCCCTCCTGGGGGGTGATTTCTCACTTTCTCTCTCTCTGTATCTGTCTCTCTCTCTCTGGTAAATGCACATTCCCTAAAGCAAAAAAGCTCTTAAAAAATAAAGGAAAAATAAAGAGAAAGAAAGAGAGAGAGAGAGAGAGAGAGAGAGAGAGAGAGGAAAAAGGAAGACAGAAAGAAAGGAAGGAAAGAAGGAAGGAAGGGAGAAAGAGAGAAAGAGAGAAAGAGAGAGAGAAGAAAGAAAGAAAGAGAGAGAAGAAAGAATGAACTCATGAAAAGATAGCATTATACAAATGACCGACTGGCGTGGGACACCAGTCTTTAGGGACAGATAACAGAACCCTTTCCGAGGAGGGCACAGATAGCCGTCTCAAGCAAGGTGTCACTTAAACTAAATTCTAAAGACCTGAAAGTGTTTGCAAGGTAGATAAAATAGAAAAGGTATTTCCGAGGCCAATGGTGCATGAAGATGCTTGGATAACTGAAAGATCTAGTCAGTCCAGAAAAATCGTTACTTCTAAGTTATCACTGATAGGAAAACAGGCCTTGTCTTTTTTAATGATAAAACAAATAGGAGTAATTTGGAAGTCTTACACGATTCGTAAGTCATATGTACCAGGCTTAATATTTGCCCATTGTAAATTTTTTTAATGAGTATTTTTTTCCTTTTATGGTAAAGAAACTCCCAAATCTTCCCTCGATCTTCATTTCCTCACATTGTGGCAGTAATTCTGAGGTTCTCTCTGTTCTCAGGTGTAACTTTCTGGGCCTCTCACACTCTCATGGGATTAAGGCAATGCCACTCCTGGCAGCAGCCACCAGATGGTAATGAAGAGCAGTCTGGCTTTGTGTCTTCGGGGACCAAGCTCCTTACCACGGGTCCAGCTCAGGCTCCAGTTTGTGGGGGAAGCTTAGGTCCACACAGCTGCACGCCGGGCTGGTCTGGCGCCAGGCCAGTGTACACCTGTGACACTTTGATTATCTACTTGAGATGCACGTAAGCTGCATGATTGAGGTTTTAAAAATACTGATAAAAATACCAAAATCTGCTGCTATGCTTTTCTTTGAAAGTTGTGATTTAAACATTTGAAAGACCAAAATATTTGTGAATATAATAAAAATACATGTGTCTTTTAGGCTAATTGAGTGATTTTTTCTGTTTGTGATATTTGCCACAGGAATCCCTTCATAGCACCATGTAAAAAATGATAAAAAAAAATATACAATGCAAATGTGTGCAATGTAATTGTGCAAACACACACGCGGCCCTCATTGTTGCTTCTTAGGCTTGTTTAATTGCTCAGTAGGTGCATTCAGGCCTGTTTTTTCCAGAGCTTATACAGTGAATGGTAAATGTTGTGGAACAGCTTAAGCCCCTTCTTTCTTTCTTCCTTTTAAAAAAAAAAAAAATCATTTATTTAATTTTATTTATTAGTATCATTACTGTTTTACATTTGCTGTAAGGCACGTGCTTTCACCAGAGAAAGAGAGAGAGGGAAAGTGAGAGAGTGAGCCACTAGGTTCAGGACTAGAACCATGATCAGCCACTTGGGAGTCCAGTGCCTTAGCCACTATAACACCTGCCTGTCCCTATTTCTTTCTTTTTCAAAAGGAGTTCTTAAAAAGCAGTTTCTGGGGAGACCAGCAGGTGGCGTGGTGGTTAAGGTGCTGGACACTCCCACATGGCCAACCACAGTTTGGGTTCTGGACCTGGTGGCTTGCTTTCTCACTTTCCCTCTCTCTCTTTCTCTCTGTGTCTCTCTCTGGTCAAATTAAAATAAATGAATGAAGAAATAAAATAATTATTTTTTTAAGTGTTTTTTGGCCCGGCCATGGCAGTAGAGTGGAGAGTACAGTGCTTTGCAATGCTAGCGGTCATAGGGTGGCTCAGGGTTCAGGTTCCGGGTACACTCACCCACATCAGATTCACAAGCACTCAGGATTCGGGCTAGCCGGGAAGGCTGGAGGAAGATTCTTCATTAAAGAAAGAAATACATTTAAAAAAAAATATCATTTTATTTGAATGATTATATTGTACATAATTTGTTCCTTTTTCTGCTAGCGTTTTGCATTCTCCAAAATTTCTATAATGAAAATGCATTATTTGCTTAATTAAAAAAATCAAAAAGACAAAATTCAAATATGGTGATTAAAGTCTAAATAATGGCTTACGTATGTTTAATGCTTAAGATTTATCACAAGTCCTCACCCGGGACACCAAACTGACCACCCCAGCAGCAACAACCATAAGCTGTTATAAGGTAAGGTCAGGATTCTACAAGGATTCATACCACTTTTGGGGGAAATTCAGTGGAATTTGGGGACTAGCAGGTGGAATAAAAGTTAAGGCACTGGACTCCTATGTGGTTGACCATGGTTTGAGTCCTGGACCTGGCAGTATTAAAATCATATCAGGTACATGTGCGTGTTGCCCAGAATTCCAGGCAGAGAGTAGAGGAGAAGGGACTGCAGAGTGGCCATCTCCTCTGGGGGGTGATTTCTCACTTTCTGTCTCTCTGGTATGTGCACATTTCACATAGCAAAAAAACTCTCTGTCAAAAAAAAAAAAAAAAAAAAAAAAAGAGGCATTTGAAAGGTCATAACAATTTTTTGGGGGGGGTGTGGAGGTTGCACGTGCATTGACCAGACAGGGAGAAAGGGAGAAATCATCCCCCCAGGGAGGGGACTGGCCACGCCACAATCCCTTCTCTTCCATTCTCCTCTCAGGATTTTGGACATGCCAGCACGCACACTCAAGCAGCGTGCATTTGAAGCCTCCAGGTCCGGGACTTGAGCCATGGTCTGCTCTGTGGGAATCCAGCACTTAACAACCATGCCACCTGCTGGCCCCAAAGCAAGGACAATTCTAACATAGAGCTGACACATCAAAATTTTATTAGACATGGATTTTAATACATATTTAGTCTTCTATGCCTGCACCATTGTATTAGAATCTTTCCGAGAAACAGAATCAGTAAAATATCATTCGTTCTATCATTCCAGATCTTCAGGAACTGGGGTCACCAGGAGGCATAGTGGTTAGGACACTGGACTCCTACATGGCGGACCCAGCAGCGCATGTGTGTGCACCCACAGTCCCAAAATCCCAAGAGGAGAACGGAGAAGGGACTGCCACGTGACCATCTATCTCCCTTGAACGGCGATTTCTCGTTTTCTACCTTTCTGGCAAGCGCACACACCCGATAGCAAAAAGATTCCAAAAAAAAAAAAAAAGGAAGAAAGAAAGAAAAGAAAATATCTTGAGGATTGGTTATGGAGGCTGGCAACTGCAGGTCTGCGTCCCGGGCAGGCCGCGCCCAGAGGGCCTGCAGCGCCGGGCTAGCTGCCACCTGCTAGCAGAACTTCCTCCGCCGGGAGGTCAGCCGAGGCTCTTCCACCTTGCGGAAGGTCATGTTTGACTCCAAAGTCTGCCGATTTAACTCTTCATCTTCTCTGAAGACGATCTCCGCAGAAATAGCTGGAATAATATTTTACCGAATATGTGCCTAGCCAAGTTATGAAATGAGCCGTCACAGCACCATTATAAACTGTTACTCGATTTTCCTCTGAACTATTTTGGGCGCGTGGGAACATATATATAGTAGCCGGTCTTCAAAGCCGGCCACCGATGAGTCACGCCTCCCAGGAGTCTCATCTCTGCGCAGATCCGGGCTGGCCCTGCAACGCTTTCCCCATGGAACAACGCTCAGTGACTTTCAAAGTTTGGTCTTAAGAAACCATCAGCTTCATGGGGCCGGGAGGTGGTGTGGGGGTTAAGGACACTGAATTCCCACATGGGCGACTGCGGTTCAAGCCCTGGACCTGGCAGCTTACTTTCTCACTTTCCTTCTCTCTCTCGTTCTGTCCCTCTCTGGTCAAATTAAAATAAGTAAATAAAATTAAATAAAATAATTCTTAAAAATAAAAAAAAGAAGAAGAAGAAGAAAGAAATCATTGGCTTCAGCCTAGTTCTTAAAATGTTGGCCTAGGAGAAACCAGCTGACTTCTCATCCGAGACCACCGCGCTGTGAGGAGAACCGAGCTAGCTGGGTGAGGAGGGCAGAGAGGGAGCCCGGCCTGTACCGGCTCCCGCTCGCAGACGGGGCAGCTCAGGCCCCAGACCCTCAGGGCTGCCAGCTGCCTGGGATGCCCGCTGCACTAGACCTTCAGTGGCCACCATCTAACCGTGTCGCGGCGAGAGGTTTCCAGAAAGAACCAGCAGATGAGCCCAGACCAACTCTGAGCCCTGTGAAAAACCGTTGTTTTGGGACCAGCAGTTAGTGTAATGGCTATGTTGCTGGACTCCCACGTAGTCGACCGCGGTTTGAGTCCCGGACCCGGCGGCTTAAACTCACGCCGGGCGCGTGTGCGTGCGTGCCCAAGATCCCGAGAGGAGAATGGAGGAGAAGGGATTGCGGCGTGGCCATCCCCCCTGGGGGGTGATTTCCTGCTTTCTATCTCTCTGTCTCTCTCTGTCTGTCTGGCGAGCGCACGCGCCCTATAGCAAAAACCTCTCCAAAAAAAAAAAAGAAAAAAAAAAAAAAAAAAAAAACCGTTGTTTTAAACTGGCAGCTTTTTTGGTGCTATTATAAGCAATAGATTGTCAGAACAACACAAAAAAAGTCATGAAATGAACACCACAGTCCCTACCACAAGACCTGGCAAATCTTAACATCTTACCATGTTTGCTTCTGATATGTTTTTTTTTTTTTTTTTTTTTTTTTTTTTGAGAGATTTTTGCTACGGGGTATGTGCACTCCGCAGGAAGACAGAAAGAGACAGAGAGACAGAAAGTGAGAAATCACCCCCCGAGGGTATGACCATGCCACAATCCCTTCTCCTCCATTCTCCTCTCAGGATCTTGGGCATGCATGCACATGCGCCCGGCGTGAGTTTTTAAGCCACCGGGTCCAGGACTCGAACTGAGGTCGACTACATGGGAGTCCAGTGACATAGCCATTACGGTAACTGCTGGTCCCCTGATATGGTTTTTTAAAAAATAATTATCAAAAAAAATTATTTATTTAATTTTATTTATTATTACTATTTTTAATTCGCTATAGGGCATACACACTCACCAGAGAGAGAGAGAGAGAGAGAGAGAGAGAGAGAAAGTGAGAAAGCAAGATGCCAGTTGTGGGACTCAAACCACGATTGGTCATATGGTAACCCAGCGCCCTTAACCACCACGCCACCTGCCAGCCCCAGGCAGTGTTGTTTATGCACATATTTCAGTACACAATTCACAGTGTTATTTCTCATGGTTTAAATGTGTAGATGATATTTTGAGGGTTCTTATTCTGCTCTTGGCTTATTTTGTTTACATTAATCTGTATACTGGTATGTATGTTGATACATATTTAATTTTAATTGCTATATACTACTCCACTTACAGGACAGTATAATGTATGCATTTTCCTGTTCATAACGGTTCACTTCTAATTTCTCACTACTATAACCATATAGTTAAGGTGTCTTCTGTTGAACATGCCTGAGAATGTCTGTGGGCTGAAGCGTAGGCATGAGGTGGTTTTGCCATATGGTACAACCGTGTTTGGCTTTAATATATTGCCCAAAAACTTTCCAAATTGGTTGGATTAGCCCTGCTGACAGAAATAACCAACTCTGCAAAAACAATAATTAATGTGTAAAATAAATAAGTAAATAAAGTTAAATAAAATAATTCTTTAAAAACAATGGGCCGGCAGGTGGCATGATGGTCAAGGGCACTGGACTCCTACACGGCCAACTGCAGCTCCAGTCCTGGACCCGGTGGCTTGCTTTCTCACTTTCTGTCTCTCTCTCTCTTGGTTCTGTCTCTCTCTGGTCAAATTTAAATCAATCAATAAATGAAGTTAAGTAAAATAATTCTTTTTTTCCCCTGCTTTTAATTTTTAAATTTTTATTTATTTATTTTTTAATTTGACCAGAGAGGTACAGAATGAGAGAGAGCAAGAGAGATGGAAAGAGTGAGAGCAAGCCACCAGGTCCAGGACTCAAACTGTGGTCGGCCATGTAGGAGTCCAGCGCCCTTAGCCACCACGCCACCTGCTGGCCCCAAGTAAAATAATTCTTTAAAAAAATAATTAGTGAAGTTTAATTTTAAGCACAAATTTGAGTGACCTAGGCCCAGAGAGAGGGGTAAATTTGCCTCTTTCCCAGGGTGATCAGGTACAGGGGTTCCTTTTATTTGATTTTGAGAGAGAATTTAGTGAAGAGTTTTCCATTGGCCTGGCCCAGAAGGGTGGGACCTGGGGCGGGGTAGGAGGGGGTGCTTTTAGGTTTGGGGAGGGATTCGTACAGAGTGTACTTCACCAGAAATAAGGGGGCTTTAACAGTCACAAGATACTCCCCAAGTACAAGGTGTCAGAGGAATCCTGTTATCAATAAGTCAAAATGGTCTGTTAATGATTGTGACTCGCCCGTTACATACTATGTCAGGGACCGGATGTAGGAAGGTTTCTGTTACCGTCTGTGGGCGTGACTCCCCCAGGGCCTCTGGTAGGGATTTTGGAAATAGGAAAACGCAGTCAGGCTTCTGTCTCTATCACTCTCAGGACACAACATCGTATTTGTCCAAAATAAGCACTTGAGGGCAAATTCGACAGTACATTTAACTAGGGGTAGGTACTGCTGGTGATGCCTAAACTGCCCTTACTAACCATTACTATTACACATTGACAAAAAGAAATCACTTGATAATAGTATTTTTTTTTTCAAAAAATTTGAGGACACATACACACACCCCCACTAACACAATTAAGAGAATATTTTTCCTAGTAACTAGGACTCTTGACGAAGTTCGTAAACATTCACAGATTTATATATAAATAATAACGTAAATGATCATGGTCCCTTTTGGACTTCTAAACTTGCTCTGAGAACTCATCCCAGGACTCCATGTCTGATACTGTTTCGCACATTATTAGCCACTGGCAAATGAGACTGCAAGGTATTTATTAAATTTATGACTTGGATGGCAGGCCCTTCAAATGTATTCTTTCTGCTTATTATAAAACATTGACTTTCCAGAGGAAATAAAAGCTGATTGTGATGAGAGCATGTCCCCACTGCGGTTTAGATTGGTGTGGAGTCTTGGAGACTCCCAAGTATGCATACATTCTTTTAATGTCCGCCTCGATCATGACCAATATAGAAATATTTAATTAATCATTTTAAATACCTATAACAGTTGACTGGCCAAGTTTCATGTGTAGAGATTATGCAGATAAAAGCGTTGCCCAAATCATATTTCTCTTTCAAATAATCACACTGAAATAACTTAATTTGCATTCAATCTAATGCAAAAAAGCATAAACATTTATTTTAGGAACAGCATCAACTGGTATTATGAGATGTTGATTCAAATAGAATCTTAAAATTCCCCAGATTAGGGAGCCCTCGCACGCTGGAGGTGGGAACGTGAGCATGGCCGTGACGGACATCAGTGGGATGCTCCCCAAACACTCACCGACAGGGCTGGCTGGGGGCGCGACGCTGCCGGACACTGCTCCAGAGAGGCTGCGTGCCGAGGTCGGGCCTCCCCCGCTGGCCCTGGCCTCGTACTAGCACTCGCATGTGGTCCTGCGGCTGGAACAGCTGTGGGCGTGGATCACGGCCTGAGCGTCCGTGGGGTATGCTCCTTTCTCTCTCTCTGCCTCTAGTTCTCATGAAAGAAGTCAATAAACTTATTAACAATTTGTAAGGACGGGACCAGCAGTTAGCGTAATGGCTATGTCACTGGACTCCCACGTAGTCGACCGCGGTTCAAGTCCCAGGCCCGGTGGCTTAAAACTCACGCCGGGCGTGTGTGCGTACGTGCCCAAGATCCCGAGAGGAGAATGGAGGAGAAGGGATTGCGGTGTGGCCATCCCTCCCGGGGAGTTATTTCTCACTTTCTATCTTTCTGTCTCTCTCTGCCTGTCTGGCAAGCGCATGCGCCCTATAGCAAAAAAACCTCTCCAAATAAATTGTAAGGAAACAATGTAAAATAGACCCGCCATAGAAGCTAGCAGTCCCTTGGCTGGAACACACCCAGAGCAGAGGGAACCAGTGCCTTGTAGGGACACAGAGCATTGCTCACGGCGGCCAGGACGGGCAGCCTAGTGTCCATCGATGGAGAAATGTGAACACACACACACACACACACACACACACACACACACGTCTGAACGTACTTCAACAAGCTCATGGAAGGGTGGAATTACAGTATGAGTCTATTTTAGTGCATAAAGAATCAAAATCTATGTAGTTTTTGTTTGTTTGTTTCTATTGGGGGACGCATGCTTACTAGAAAGAGGGGAGAGAAAATGAAAAGCACCCGCCATGGGACATGGCCATGCTGAAATCCCTACTCCTCCATTCTCCCCTTGAGATTTTGGGCACATGTACACAATGCCTAGTGTGTTCCTCAGGTCGCCAGATCCAGGACTCCAACCGCAGTCGGCCATGTGGGATCTGGCTGCCTTCACCACCAGGCTGCTGACTGGTCCAGTTCTTTTTTTAATAATAAAAACATTTTTAAAGAATTATTTTATTTAATTTTATTTATTATTATTATTTTCCAGTTCAATCAAAGAGAGACAGAGAAACAGAGAGAGGGAAAGTGAGAAAACAAGTCGCCAGGTCCAGGACTTGAACTGCAGTTGGCCATGTGGGTGTCCAGTGCCTTTAATCACCACGCCACCTGCAGGTCCCTATAATAAAATATTTTTATGAACTTCTTGAAAACCATTTCATGTATACTATATAGGTATATACATGTGCAAGTCATGATACATTCAGAACATTATATATAGTACACATATGTGTATGTATATGATGATATGTAATAGTATATATGACACTTATACTATGTGTATATGTGTGTACACATACATTGGAGGACATTATCTAAGTAAATAAGTCAGAAACAGAAAGACAAATACTTCTTTTTTTCTTTTTTTAGAGAGATTTTTGTTATAGGGCACACGTACTTACCAGAGTGACAGAGTGAGACAGAGAGACAGAAAGCGAGAAATCATCCCCGGGGGATGGCCACACTGCAATCCCTTCTCCTCCATTCTCCTCTTGGGATCTTGGGCATGCATGCACACGCACCTGACATGAGTTTTAAGTCACTGGATCCAGGACTCAAACCACGGTTGACTGCACTGGAGTCCAGAGACGTAAGCATTACGCCATCTGCTGGTCCTAAAAGACAAATACTAATTGATCTCACATATACAGAATCTAAAAAAGTCAAATATATAGAAACAGAATAGAACAGTGGTTCCTAGAGATGGGACAAGGTGGGGGATGTAGATTGAAGGGTACACGTTTATGTAGGATGAATAAATTTGGAGCTCTAATAGACGACATAAGGCCTATAGTTTATTATATTGTATGCTGAGCACTTATTGGTTAGAGAGTAGGTTTTTTGGTTTGCTTTTGCTAGATAGTGCTTGTGTTCACCAGAGAGACAGGAAGAGAAAAAGGATCAGAAAACACTGTCATGGGAATGCTCACACTGGAATCCCTTCACCTCCACCACTCCCTCCATTAGGAATTTGGTGCACACACACGCATGACCCTGGTATGCTTCGTGAGCTGCAGATCCAGCCAGACATCTGAGAGCCAGCGGCCTTAAGCACCAGGTGCAGAGCTGACCCAAGAGTGGACTTCAGGTGCTCTTTCCACACACACAAAAAGTAGGTGGTAAAGTAATGAACACGTTAATTTGTATTCATCATTTTACTCTAGTGTATCAAAACATCATGTTGTAAGGACCAGCAGTTAGCGTAATGGCTATGTCGCTAGACTCCCATGTAGTCGACCGCAGTTCAAGTCCCGGACCCGGTAGCTTAACACTCACACCGGGCGCATGTGCGTGTGTGCCCAAGATCCCGAGAGGAGAATGGAGGAGAAGGGATTGTGATGTGGCCATCCCCCCTGGGGGGTGATTTCTCGCTTTCTGTCTCTCTGCCTGCCTCTGTCTGGCTAGTGCACATGCCCTATAGCAAAAACCTCTCCATAAAACCCCACAAAAAACATCATTGTATACCTTAAATACATACAACAGAAAATAGAGGCAAACAACTCTAAGTAGATGATGATATTCAGCAAGCATGCAGGTAAGATTTCAAGGATCTGTTTTAATACTAACAAGAGAACATCGAATCAATTCTTCTCACCTGTCCTAAATACAGTGAACGGAAACATGTGTTGACATCAAGCAGTCAATGGCTTCTATAGTCGCAGAATGGAACTGTTGAATCTGGGTCTACCTCCACAAGCCTTCAGAGTTCCAAGCAGTAACTCACATCATTATTGTTCTCAAATGGTGGCAAGTGGTCCTAAACCTACCATCAGGAGTTGATGGGAAGACAGAGGAGCCCTGGAGCCCTTTCACGTGGGCCAAGCTAGTCAGACATCTGATAACCTGGCAGTGAACGGGGCTGAGTGTCCATAACGAAGACATCGTCTGGGGAACCCGGCAGTGGGCAAGCTTGCACACAGATAGGGATTTTACTACACGTTAGTTAGAACATATTGTTCTCCTGCTGTTTGAGTGTTCTATTACTTACATACTCTTTTATCGTGAATCTTGAATCCATAGCATAGTTGTCCATAATCTTTATGAACGTGAGGAACAGACCCACAGAATGTGCATCCAGACGTGAATGCAAAAGGTGGCAGTCGTGGTCACTGGAGCGCCCCTCTTAAGACGTCCGTGGCAGAGCGATCAGAGCTATGTGCCTCCCACCTTACCAGTCATAAACCTTCTGTTAAATTTACAAAAAAGTAACTGCCAGGGAGCCAGCGGGTGGTGCGGTGGTTAAGGTGCTGGATTCCCACATGGCTGATTGCAGTTCAAGTCCTGGACCCAATGGCTTGAAAAATCACACCGAGTGCATGTGTGTGCATGCCTAAAATCCCAAGAGGAGAATGGAGGAGAAGGGATCCTGGCATGGCCATCCACCCCCAGGGTGACTTCTTACTTTCTGTCTCTGTCTCCTGTGAGTGCATGATCCCTATGGGATAGTGAATTGGGCCCAATGCAAGGTCTTTCCATAACACATAGTAATCAGAGATGCATGCTAATCTCACAGAAGAAAGATTCTGACTCCGTTCAGTTCTAACCCCGTCCTAGTTCTGCACAGCAACCGAGACATCAGAAGAATCCACTTGAAATCCTGGGTCATCACGAATAGGAGCTTACTTGAAAAACAACAGCACACTTAATGGTATTTGTAACTTAAGGTAAATTATAATGTTTTGGAATGTTGGATTTTTTTAAAAAAATCTCATGCTGGGGGGACCAGCAGTTAGCATAATGGCTATGTCGCCGGACTTCTACATAGTCGACCACGGTTCGCGTCCTGGACCCGGTGGCTTAAAACTCACGCCAGGTGCGTGTGCGTGTGTGCCCAAGACCCCGAGAGGAGAATGGAGGAGAAGGGATTGCAGCGTGGCCATCCCCCCTGGGGGGTGATTTCTCGCTTTCTGTCTCTCTGTCTCTCTGTCTTTCTGGCGAGCGCACGCGCCCTAGAGCAAAAACCTCTCAAAAAAAAAAAAAAATCTCATGCTGGCAGGCAATATATAAATTTAAGATCTCAGGCAGTAAAATCCAGCATATAACCCTTTTAGGTAATAGAAAGCAATCTAAATGAAAGGCCGTGTAATAAAAAGCTTACCCTTAGCTGAACTGAAATGAAAACAAATGTTTGCTGTTTGTTTGAAGGAATTAGCCTTGCATATTTAAAATTAGTTTTAAAAATACTTATCTTTAGCAATATAGAACTTCTTTTTCCCAAGGCCTTCAAAAGTGTTTTTTGACATGTGTATTTTTTGTGTGTGCCATAGGGCACGAAACTCGCCAGAGAGCGACAGAGGGAAAGTGAGAACTCACTCCCAGGGATAGCCACGCTGCAGTCCCTTCTTGTCTTTTCCTTCCTTTTTTTTCTTTTTCTTTTTTTGGAGAGGTTTTTGCTATAGGGAGCGTGCGCTTACCAGAAAGACAGAGAGAGACAGAGAGATAGAAAATGAGAAATCACCCCCCAGGGGGGAATGGCCATACCGCAATCCCTTCTCCTTCATTATCCTCTCGGGATCTTGGGCATACACGCACCTGGTGTAAGTTTAAGACACCAAGTCCGGGATTTGAACTGCGGTAGACTACGTGGGAGTCCAGCGACATAGCCATTATCCCAACTGCTGGTCTCTCAGTCCCTTATTGTCTAGTCTCCTCCTGAGAGTCTCTGCACACAGTCACACGTGCCTGGTGTGATTTTCAAGCCACCACGTCTGGGACTTTAAGTGCAGTCAGCTTTGTGGGAGTCCACCTCCCCAACCACCATGCCACCTGCTGGCCTTGACATATATACATTTTTTAAAAATAGAAATTGCAAAGAATATAGTTTATAGAATACTGATGTAGGTTTTAGAAAGTGTAGCAAAGTGTTAAGTTGGAGAAAAAAGTGACATAATATAATAACGATAGTATACATTGGAAGGCTTCCCGTGGAGCCTCTGTGGAGACTCTTCCATGGCCTATTTGTGGCCTGTTCTATTCTTCCCAAAAGAGAGAGCTTGAATTTAATTCCTGAACGAAATGGAGCTGGAAGCAAGCAACTTATGATTTTACTTGTTCATTTCGTAAACGTCCACGCCGTCTTGTTTCCCTGCACTGAAACACAGGGACAAAAATGGCACAGTCCCAGCCACCCAGGGGGTTTCGTGTCCAGGAGGGGATGGCGGTGATGGCTGGGGTGACGGGTGACGGGCACAAGAATTCGGGAGGGAGCAATAAGGGGCGCGGCCCGCCTGGGGACCAGGGCTCCTGGCGCTGTGGGTACTTCCGCCTTCGGTTCCACGCAGGATATTGAGGCTGAGTGTCGCCAGATCTCCGCGGTGCGTCCAGGTCGCGCCAGCCCGCAGGCCGTCACAGTCTGAACAGAACAGGAGGAAGGACCGGTCACTGCCCCAACCCTCGAACTGTCCCCAGGAGAACCAATGGGAGGGAAGGCGCGTTTCCCTCCTGCAGCCAAATGACTGTCCTAAAAGGACAGAAGGACGCGCTGGCCCTCACCAGCGGGACCCTAGGGCACGGCGGCCCCCGCTGGGCGAAGACTTGGTCCCCGCCCTTCGAACTTCAGTTTCTCGGTCTCCTTTTCTCTTTGCCCTCCTCCTGTCCCCTCCGTAACCCGCCGACTCTGGGAGTCAGTGCGCATGGTCGCAGAGGGGAGAGTCGAACTGCTAAAGTGGTCTGCCCCCGGCCTCGGCCCGGCCTGGCCATCCCGTCCGGAACACGCGGAGGCCGCGTGTGCCCTCGGCCGGCCCTGCAACGTGCTCTGCGTCCCCGCCGCGAGGTCCCCGGGGTGGGGGAGGCCGCGCAGCCCGACGGTTTGCACAGGCCCCGCGCAGGGCCGCGACCCAGTTCCTGGGAGAGCCTTCCTCGGCCCCAGCCCCTCGCGCCCCGCGGCCCCGAAGGCCATTTCTGCCCAGACCTCCGGAGCCCTCTCCTCGCCTTCCCCACCTCCAGGACCGCAGTCCCTGCCACCCGCCCTGTCTCCACCTCCAGCGTGACAATGGGTACAAACAGGTCCCCGCACAGCCGAGAGAGGCGCCTCATTGGCTGGATCCGAGTGCCTGCGGCAGGGAGGGGGCCGGAGCGCGGAGGAGGCGAGCGCGGCGGTGGGCGGGGACCCGGCGGGCCGGGGGTGCGGGCGGGGAGGAGGGGCGAGCGCCGGGTCCCCGGGCCCGGAGTTCCGGGGCTGAGCCAACTTGCCAGCCTGGCACGCGCGGCTGCTCGGCACGGAGCCCGCCGGGTGCGGGCACGAAAGGGTGTGGCGTCTACATAGCTCCACACACTGGTCGCCGAGCGCGGGAGGGGGCGAGCAGAGCAGGTCCCGCCTCCCCGGGCCCGCGTGCACACACACGCCCACCGCGGCTCGGGCTGGGAGCGCGGGCGAGTGTGAGCGCGAGTGTGCGCACGCCGCGGAGCCGCTCTGCCCGGTCCTCGCACCCTGCCCGGGGCATCTGGAGAGCCTGGAGACGTGAACAGGCGTGAAGTATGGCATGTTGCAGAGATGGGCTCTGTCACCAAGGTACCCGCGACCGTGCTGTCCTTCGGGGCCAGTCTCGCCCTCCTGCGCGTCCTGTGCCTGGCGACTTGGTGAGTTCTCTGGGGTGCTGGGGGAAGGGGGGAGAGGGGAGGTGGAGAAGTTGCCAGTTCCCGACCCCGCGAGGCCTCCTAGCCTTCCCGGGTAGCCAAAGCTTCCCATCTCCTCTTCAAGATCTGTGACCGTGTAGACGCGGAGAGCACGAGGGGCGCCTGGTGCAAGAAGCGCTTGGGTACAGGGGTGCCTGTGCCCGGGGGTGCGCTTTTTCTGGTCATTGCTGGCCTCTGCACCCCAGCCCCCAGCCCTGCCTCCTGACGCTCGGGGCAGGGCCAAGCCACTCTTTCCCTAGAAGACAAACCTGTTTCCACCTGTTCGCTGAGCCTTTCTTAAAATAATCTCCTCCGCCTCCGTGTTTTGCGCTTGCAGTTTACACGAATCCCCAGGACAGAACGAAAAGGAGGAGAAATTGTGCCCGGAAAATTTTACCCGCATCCTGGACAGTTTGCTCGATGGTTATGACAACAGGCTGCGTCCTGGATTTGGGGGTATGAACGATCTCAAACGCGCGAGTGCTCTGCCCGTCCCTCTCTCGGTCTGCCTGTCTGTGGGAATATCGTTCGGTGTGCCTCACGTGCAACAATGAAAAAAAAAATCTCCCTCCTCTCTCTCTCTCCTCTCTTGGTGAGACCTATGACAAGAAGAAGACCGCCCCCACCTGTCCTTTCCCATCCCTGCCCCCACAGAAGCTTCGCCTCTCCCCCACACTAATTACCTCCCGCGACCTGACTGCTGGGTGGGGGAGGCTGGAGGGGAGAGTCAAAAATGGAAACTCGAGGCTCAGCTGCCCTGCGGCTGCGTCCTGAAAGCGGAGTTCCCTAAACCTGGGGGCTTTGGCTTTGCTCAGAGCAGGTTGCACCGAAGTCCCCTGTCCTCCCACGTGTCTGTCCCTCTGCCAGAACCTCGGTGGGTGTTCTACCTAGGACGGGAATCTGGGCCACGGAGGGAGAGCCCAGTGCTTCTTGTCTTTTCTCCGGCAGGAAGGATTTTTTTCTTTCTTTGGGGGAGATGGCGTTTGCTTTTCTCCTAAGACTTTGGAGTCAGAGGTGTTTCCGTTTTTCCTTCCTTTTTTTTTTCCCTACAAAATACTTAAGAAAGGCTTAATGGAGGCACATCCATCAATGCGCTGTTGCTCTTCCATATTCATATCCCCTTTGCATATATAATGACGAGGTGGCAAGCTTTGCAGGAAGCACTAGCTTCACAGAAATCTTGGAATATAATTCGGAACCTCAAACAGCGTCCCTGTCCAGTTCGGTGAGGACAAGTCGTGACATGCTGGAGTTCCACTCACAGGATGACCCAGGTCTTCCTGCCTCCAAGGTCCGGGGCTTCTGTGCTTCTCCAGTACACGGCACTAGCTGTCTTTCAGCAGATGAGGTGAACGAGATAGTCTGTCCCAAAGGGGCTTGTGCTCTAACGGGAGTCACAATGACGACTACCACTCACGTGGCACTTACTGAACTGTCATAAACACCATGCATTTTGCAGGCATTCCTCTGGTCAACCCCGTAGCAACCCTAGGAGAAAGCGTCACACCCCTGCTTTACAGATGAGGCAGCGGTAACCGTTCCAAGTGCACAGTTAGGAAGTGGCAGGAGCAGGACGCGAACGTGGACCAGTTGAGGACAAGCCGGTGCAGTTTGGGGTGGCATCGGGCACCATGTGATGAGTGTCCCGTAATATTAGAAGCATGGAGGAATCGTATGCTTCCTTTGAGGGTGCAAAGGAGGTGAGATGTGGGAGAATGGGAAGCGGCAGTGTGGGGGACAGGAAGCCATTAGGCCAGAGTAGGAGGGATGCCGACCCGGTTCCAGAGAATGGCCGAAGATAAAATACAGGTGGGCAGGGCGGAGCCCAACAGGCCTTCCAGGTCTCTAGTTTACCGGAGGGGGACTCTGAAGACTAGGAAGGGAAAGTGACTCATACCTGGGCCTTCACGTGGAATTCTTCTGAATTCCAAACCATTTTCTTCTGGGTTCTGTCAAGATCATGAGAAGCCATGAGGGTGGGCGGTCAGTGTTTGCGCCTGACAGGGATCCGGATGGGGGACGAGGATGCGTCTCTCCTGGTTCTTTCCCCAGGGCCTCTCCAGAGACAGGCTGCCCGCACTGCATTGGCTGTCATGCAAATGTGAATAGACTTCATTACGGAAGCGAATTATTCGTCAACGCACTGTCTTTCATAAATGACTGGGAAATGAGCCTTTTAGATCAAAAATAGTTCTGTAGAGAACGTTTCAGAGGATGTGATACCATTTAAGACGGTATTATATCAATAGCCAAGGATGTATCTGCCCATAAAGGTTTTAGACTTGACATTTCCAGGGAAGAAAAAAAAATAAGTATCAAAATCACACGTGGTTTAAATATTCATCAGAGAGTTGATGTGTCTGAGCATACAGAAAGGCAAAAAGTTATAACTGGAGCGATAGGGTTTAGTCCTACACGTTGAAAGTTAAAACAACTGCCCGGCTGGCTGTAATGCCAGCCATAACGCAGCAGGAAGAAGGACCTTTCGTGGATGAATCCTTTTACTGTCTACACTCCCATCGCATCATATAAAAATGGTACAGTGAGTGAAAACAACCTGTGGAAGCCATTCCTGGGTTTGAGTGGACTCCAGTAAGGCCGAATGTCCCGAAGACATTGTGTCCTGAGTCACCTGACGTGGCACTGCCAGGCGATCCACTTTACCCACCTAGCTTTATGGGAAAGGGTTGCAGGCGCTGGAGAGGGTTCGCAGTTGCTTAATCCTTAAAGATTCCCCATATAACACAGTCAGTCCAGGGCTCTGCTTTTGTGTCGTGTTCGGCTCTGCTCAGAAATACCTGCGGCAAGCAGGACTCAGTGTGTAGAAGTGGGTCGTTCTGTCAGTGTGTAGCACCCAGATGTGACACAGGCATCGTGCTCCTCACCTGCAGAAAACAGGTTAATCTGTGTCATCTGTTCACGGGGCAGTTGTAAGCGTGCCCTGAAATGATGGCAGACTCATTGTCCCCACACACCCTCCGACGCCACAAGTTCCATCTCGTCCGTGATATTTCCCACTTTGAGGAAAGTTTGGTGTTTTAAAATGAGGTGAAAACAATTCAGATTTCGACCAGCATGCTATAAATAGAGTTTTTTTTTTTTTTTTTTTTTTTGTTTTTTTTTTTGTTTTTTGTTTTTTTTTCTGGCTCCTTTAATCCTACTTTTGCTCTTGGTGGAGCCCTCGCTTTCTGTCTGTTTATACAACTTCGCTGTGTTCCACTTAAAATAAAGCAAAAAGCAAAGATCTGAATCGAAATGGGATGGTTTGTGATTGCTCAGTAGGCCAGGTAGGGTTGGAAATAGATTTGAAAACTAAATTATATATTTTTAACTCAGCAGCACAGCTTGCAATAGAGAAATAAAAGGAGCTGAAATGGTGCTCTTCTTTTTCTCCCTCCAGGCTCTCCTCTCCCTTGTCTCCTTCCTTCTCCCATGGAGGACAACGGGGGCAAAGTGAGGGGGGAAGGAAGGAGGCATGGTGAGAGGAGCTGGACAGCACTTCTGAAACGATATGGCCTTCAGCTGCATCACTGAGTAGCTTGCACCTGCTCGGAAGTGGCACACAGCAGGCCTTCCCACGAGGGAGCGAGGAAGTCACCCTCTCTGCTCTTCCTCACTTGGAGCACTGCCGTCAGCCTTCTTCAAATGGCTCTGGGTTCTGACTGCCGGAGTCATTGGGGAAGCCCACCCTCACCCATGTTCCACTCATGGGTGTCTTGCACAGCCTTCTGTGCATCTTGGCCCTTCGAGGCACCAGGCCTGGAGTACTCAGGATGGCGCGTGTAGACAGTGGTCTTAGCTCAGCTTCTCCAGCTTCCCTGAGCAGGACACGAGAGGCAGTTGTGCAAGGTTGCTCACTCACCCACTGGGACTTCGTGGGAGTGGGGTTCTCTACAGTTCTGACAACATTTTCACTTCCGGTAGCTAGTAATAGTATCACAAAAGCACGAAAGAGAAAAGCAGGGCAGGCATTGTCTCTCTTGGAGAAGAGGCTGAGGAAGTCGCAGCGAGTTGCTCAGTTGTAGCTGGTAATTGACAAGGTCACCACTCACACCCCAGTCTGAACTCTTAGGCAGCTGGTCTATGGCTCCATCCACTTCCGAGGCTGTCTTGAATCATCTTGTTTATCAAGAGTCACATTTTCCTAAATGGTCTTGTTACTAAGTTAAGTAGCTCCTTAAAATAAGCAAAACTATGTTCCTTCCAATGAGTGAAATAAGAACTCTCATCCTGTACCCTTAATAACATTTTTAAATGGAAAACTAAACATGCAAAATCGTGTGCATTTTTTCTCGAAGTTTATTTATTTATTTCTTAAGAGAGAAGAGAGAAGCAGTGTCTGACAGTGTCTTGATGACACAATCCACCCCCAACTCCAGCCAGCCCTCGCTCACGGGCACGCACCCGCCTCGTGTACTCAGGGAGGTCCCAGGACGTGAACCTGGAACCTGACCGTGTGGTCGGCTTCACAGAGCACCTCGTTTTGCTGCCGCCTTCCCATCCAGCCCTGAAAACGGCATGCGTGTCAGCTAACCTAGAAGATGTTTCCCACACGAGTCAAGGTGTCCTTGCAGTGTTCCCAAATGATCTCTACCTCAATGTAAAAATGAAATGGATGTGTGAGTTTTATTGAGTTAGTTTATGTTTCTAAAGACATATAAATGAAAAACAAAATAAAAACACTTCAAATCCATAGGGCGACAGAACGATAAGGCATCCCGGTCTTCCAATTTGCCACATCCATTCATCGGCCCCACTCCTGTGTGCTGAGAGACAGGTGCGGGTCAGGAAGAGGGTTCGGCTGTGAGGACAGCGTTCTGACCCAGCACAGGCTCTCCCGGGCTTCACAGCTATGTATAGAGGGGCAAAATTACTAAGGGGATGAATAACAAAATAATGAAATAAAAATGCCGTGGGGCAGTCTATTGGGTTGTCGGGGAAGTCATGACGTGTTTTTCTACGCAAAAATGTGCCCCGACTTTCCCGACAAGCCGACAGTAGTATGCTAAGATAGAGACGAGCCTGAGTGAGCGTTCTGTCTCAGGTACAGTGACCGACAAGGTCCTCCAAGCTAAGGCCTAACGGTACCAGGCATGGAAAGGGGAAGAAAAAATTATCTTCAGGGAGGTAACAAACAAACCAGCCAGTGCGAAGGTACATACTACACTAGCGTGACATAGTAAAGCTGTCCCCCTGCAGCCGGAGCAGGCCGAAGGCTCGCATGGGTTTAGGTCCCGATGGCGTGCGGAGGTCAGCTCTCGCAAGCCCGTTGGGGACCTGGAAGGGAGTTTAGGTCATTGTTTTAGTGACTCTGGAAGTCGGTGGAGTTCTTTAAGTAGGGGAATGACATAATGCGACTGTGGTTGTACTGTGACCTGTCTAAGTGGCTGCACAAATAAATGTTAGAAAGGGAGATGGGGGAAAAAAGAAAACGAAAGAGATGGGCAGTGTAGGAAGCAAGAAGACCAGTGAAGAAATATTTTTCCCCCTCTTCATTAAACGGATGGCTGCTTGGAGTAAAGTGGTAGTTGTCATAGTTTAGAGCCTGTAAGTGGATGGATGTGCGATTTTTTTGGTGTGAGATAAGGCTCAGTGAAGAATTGGTAGTAGATTTGATATCCATGATAAAGAAAAGGGAAAAGTCAAAAGTGACTCTCTGATTTCTATTTTGAGAAAGTGGCAAGGGTGATGTTATGGCCGGATGGCGGTGCAGGGGTAAACTGTGACACTCTGCAGGGCTGACACGCTCAGGAAGGTTCCGTGTTCACGCCCGGAGACCTCCCTGAGTACACCGGGCATGTGTGTGCCTGTGACCTGAGGCTGCAGGGCCGTGAAGACCGGTTGCATGCGCTGTGTCTCTGTCTCCATGTCTCTCTCTTGCTCCATCTTTCTCACTCATAAAATAAATAAATTAATACTTTAAAAAATTAAAATACTGTTAGAGGAAACTGCACACATTCCAGCCCTCAAAGACTCACCCTCTAGTGGAAGACACAGAAAAGCAGCTTCAGAAATAATGAAAATATAGAGGGTGCCAGATGTTGTCTAACCGCTAGAGTAATTTGAAGCGGGAGGGAGTCAGAGTTTTACCCAGGGCACTTAGGGAAGGCCTCATTGAGAAGGTGATAGGTGAGCACTGATCCTACATGGTAGGAACGAAGCCACATCGGGGTGGGGTGTTCCCGGGGGAGGGACTCCGGCTGTAGACATGCTCAGCACGAAGTCATACCGCAGCGAGGGCTAATGGCTGCAAGGATGTCCCGGGCGGTGAGCTAAGGACCGGGTGTGTCACGCTGGGCCTGCCGGAGAGACTTTGCTTTCAGTGAGTCAGGTGGACGTGAGTGGAGGCTCTGAGCACGGGGAAGGCTGGGCTGACCATTCGAGGACTCCTTGGCTGCTGACAAGAGAAAGGTGGCATGGAGAGGTTGTCACAAGCCGGGCCAGGGACGGTGGGCACTTGGCCCAAGTGGGTGGCAGAGAGGTTCGACCTCGGTAAGCAATGGCTGGCTTCTGGCTGGCTCCTCAAGTTAGAGTCAACTCAGGACAGCCAGAACGTGGGGAATGAGGGAGAGGGGTGTCAAGGCTGACGCCAGGGTGTTAGACCTGCACACCTGGAAGAATGACGCTCTCAAGCTAGTGACGGAAGCTGAGGACGGGCGTGGAGGGATGGTCTGTGTGTGGCCACGCTAACTTCGAAATGCCTATTGGACAGGAGGCGAGGCAAGCCTAGAACTCGGGCGCGGCGGTATGTCTGCAGCTATGGTACTGCAGGCCAGAGCCCAGTGATCCTCAGGGGTGAAGGGTGAAGAGAAGACAGGGATGTCTGACTCCCGTGCCGCCAGTGTTCAGAGAGGTGGGGAGAGGGGAGGACTGTCTGTCCTAGGAAGGCTGAGAAGTGGTCTCCGAGGTAGCAGGAAAACCAAGAGAGTGTGTATACTTCAAGGGGGCCAGCAGGTGGTGTAGCAGTGAAGGTGCTGGACTGCCTTGTGGTCGACTGTGGTTCGAGTACCAGACCTGGTGGCTTGAAATTCATGCTGGGCACGTATGTGTGGGTGCCCAAGATCCTGGGAGGAGAATGGAGAAGAAAGGATTGTGGAGGGTGACTTCTCGCTTTCTGTCTCTGTCTTTGTCCTTCTGGTGAGTGCATGCACCCTATAGCAAAAATCTCTTAAAAAGAAAAGGTGTTACATCTAAAAAAATATTTTTAAGAGAAGGAGGGACTGATTAATTAGGTCAAATGTTTCTGACAGGTCAAGAAAGATAAGAATTTGAAACTGACCATTCGATTTAGCAATATGTGTGTGATTCGGTAAGGGCCTTTTGGTGACATGGTGGGTGTGACGGTTTGATCAGGTGAAGAGACAGGCTGGGATGCTGGCGGTGGTAGCAACACTTCGCGATGCTCAGGCCTGAGGGGGAGCCCTGAGCTGGGTCCTGCCTCTGCCGGCTCAGCAGGGTGCAGGTGCCTGTGGTCCCGGCTGCCGAGATGCACGGGGAGCTCGGCCCGAACAACTAGTGGAGGCGTCTCTTTTTTCCTCTCTTCCTCACTCAGGGAAGAAAGAAAGAAGCTTTGAGGGACCAGCAGTTGGCGAGTTGGTGTAATGGCTATGTCGCTGGACTCTCACGTAGTTGACTGTGGTTTGAGTTCTGGGCCCGGTGGCTTAAACTCACGCCAGGCACGTGTGTGTATGCCCAAGATCCCAAGAGGAGAATGGAGGAGAAGGGATTATAGCGTGGCCATCCCCCTGGGGGGTTGATTTCTCACTTTCTATCTCTCTGTTTCTCTCGTGCTATAGCAAAAACCTCTCCAAAAAAAAAAAAGAAAGAAGCTTTAATATAAGTAAATGATCTTTTTTTAAAAAAAAGAATTATTTAATTTAATTAATTAATTAATTTTAGTTTGACCAGAGAGAGAGAGAGAAAGTGAGAAGGCAAGCTGCTAGGTCCAGGACTCAAACTGCAGTCGGCCATGTGAGTCCAGCACCCTTAACCACCATGCCACCTGCTGGCCCCAATAATCTTTTTTTTTAAAGGGATAAAACGCCTTCTAAGACTTTATAAAAGGGAGCAGAGAAATGAGATGTAGCTGAAAGGTGATAGAACAGAGAGACCTATTTGAAAAATAAGATTCCTTTTAAAGGTGGCAGAACAAGGCGATAGATAGGGAAACCTGAGGTACGGAGGGTAGGAACTTGCTGAGCATGAAAACCGGGTTATAAGTAATAGTGATGGAGTGGCTAGGAAGAGAAGACTCGGAGGCAGTGTGTGCACCTGTTCTTCAGAAGTTTAAATAAGGAAGAAAGAAAGGAAAGGTTCGTTTTCGTTGTTAAGAGTAGCAATACCGGGACCAGAAGATGCTCTGATGGTTACACTGTGAACTCGCACGTAGTCGACCGCGGTATGAGTCCCAGAATGGGTGGCTTAAAATTCATACTTGGTGTGCGTGCCCAAGATCCCGAGAGGAGAGTGGAGGAGAAGGGATTGCAGTGCGGCCATCCCCTGGGGGTGATTTCTCGCTTTCTGTCTCTCGCATTGTATGTGCCTATAGCAAACATCCCTCTTAAAAAAAATGAGCAAGGCTATCATATGTTTGTGTGCTACCAGAAATAGTCTGGTGCATCATTTAATGTGGGGTGCAGGGAGCAGACGGGAGAAACAAAAATGCCCTGGAGAAGGCGAGGAGATCCAGAAGGAAAACTCATTTTCATATGCTCTTACCTTAAGGAAGGAAGGAAGGAAGGAAGGAAGGAAGGAAGGAAGGAAGGAAGGGAGGGAGGGACAAGCAGTGACATATATTGCATATTCTTTAGGGTAAAGTGTAGGCGCTGGAGCGTTTAGATTATGGTCTATGGGTGGACTGTTGGGTACTGGGTCAGGCTTTACCGGGTGGCTAGCTTTCTTTTTAGATGAAAATGTACATCGGCGTGCAGCTGTATGCCGTTAACCTCTGCTGCTTTATGTTTTCAGCCTTCGTATTTATGCTAGAGAGCCGTAGGTGCACAGAGCTGCAGTCTGCATTAATGCTGCTCCGTCCAGGAGCCACCCTCAGCACTGGCCCACGCACGCCCTTCTTTTCATACCCCCCAGTCATCTATGCCTTGTTTGCTTCGGTGTGATAAACACAAGCAAAGTCATCAGTGGGTAAAAGAGGTGTGATAAACACAAGCAAAGTCATCAGTGGGTAAAAGAACGGCCCTCGACAACGTTCACGCTGTTACGTGGTCTCCCCATCCGCTTCCGCCTTCTCACCCAAAGGAACCACCATTTGAGACCAGCAGTTGGTGTAATGGCTATGTTGCTAGACTCCCACGTAGTTGACCACGGTTCTAGTCCCGGACCCGGTAGCTTAAGCTCACGTCAGGTGCATGTGCGTGCGTGCCCAAGATCCCGAAAAGAGAATAGAGGAGAAGGGATTGCGGCATGACCATCCCCCCAAGGGGGTGATGTCTCACTTTCTGTCTCTCTGTCTCTCTCTGTCTTTCTGGCAAGCGCACGGGCCCTATAGCAAAAATCTCTCCAAAAAAACCTCACAAAGGAACCACCATTCTAAATCTTTCTAAAATGATTTCATAGTTTTTCTTTGACTATCATTTTAGGCCGTTTAAAAATACATATATTTAAAATATGTCATTGAACCTGCTGTATATGATGTTTCGATGCTTTTGAAACTTAACCATGTATTCTGAGACCCGTTCTGATTGTCGCCTGTGGCAGAGGTCACTCGTTTTGACTGCCGTGTGATATTCCCCTTGCTTAGAAACCAGTTTATTTGTCTGCTCTGTTGGCAGTAGGCTTTTTCCTTGTCTCCAAAATTGTGTTGCTGTGAATATTCTGGCCCAGATTTCCTGCTGTAAATGTACAAGCGTTTCTTTTGCATATATATCAAGGAATGGATTTTTCTGAATCTTAGTTTAAGTGGGAGGCCAAGCTAACAGGACAACGCCAAGCCATTTATCACGATGAGTTTACAAAATCAGATTCCCATTTGCAGTGAACACGGGTCTCAGGATTCACGTGCTCTTTCACACCATGGAGATGTGCATGTGTGTGTGTGTGTGGACATGCGTGTGAATGCACGCATTTGCGGAATATTTGAAAGGGTATTTTGTTGTGAGATCATTTGAATCTTTCGGATTCTATTATGTTCTAATGTGGTTGGACATCTTTTCAAATCTTTATTGGCCACAGAACTTTCCTTCCAGGATCTGCCTGTCTTCATCTTTTTTTAGAGGTTTTTGCTATAGGGCACATGCGCTTGCCAGAAAGACAGAGAGAGACAGAGAGATAGAAAGCGAGAAATCATCCCCCAGGTGTGATGGCCACACTGCAGTCCCTTCTCCTCCATTCTCCTCTCGGGATCTTGGGCACGCACGCACACGCGCCCAGCGTGAGTTTAAGCCACCGGGTCTGGGACTCGAACCACGGTTGACTACATGGGAGTTCAGCGACAGCCATTATGCTAACTGCTGGTCCTCTGCTTGTCTTCATCTTTAGCCCATATTTTATCATCATTGCTGCTTATAATTTTCTTATTGACTTGATGGTTTTAATAATTTACAAAGTGGATCAGGATCTGATATGCTACAGGAGGCACTAATCTTTAATGACTTCTAAGTAAAACGAACTTCTAGAACTCTAGAGTGTTTTACTTTCTCAGAAATATCCATGAATACCTTTGACCAATCAGTGGTCTTTGTGCAGGAAGGCTAGTATTTCTGTGCTTTATAAATGATAAGCAAAATCACACTTTTATTTGCATATTTAGTTTAATATTCTGCGCTATGATTGTTGTACCTCGTAAGTATTTTGAAGTTTCTTCATTTGGAGAGACAAAGTGCCTCATAAGATGTAGGTGGATTAGTGATATAGGTGGCTGAAAAAAACAAAAACGTTTTCCATTGCGAAGCTGGGCAGACATTGTGAACAGAGACTGACTCGTTTCAAGATCAGCCAAAAGACCTTACTGTAACAGCAAATAACACACCATTATTCCAGATGAAGTTAAAAAGTGATACCTTTGGGGCCAGCAGGTGGTGTGGTGGTTAAGGCACTAGACTCCCACAAGGTAGATGGGAGTGTCCGTCCTGGTTCTCTGGTGCTTAAAAATCACACCTGCCACGTGTGTGTGCATGCCTAAAATCCCAGGAGGACAGTGGAGGAGAAGGGGCTGTGGCATGGCCCTCGCCCTTGGGCAATGATGTCTTGCTTTCCCAATCACTCTCTCTGTCTCTCTCCACATGCCCATAGCAAAACTTAAAAGAAGTTAAACCTTTTGACCAGGTCTATACTGCTAAAGTAAACAGTTGACAATTATCTGATACACTGTTAATTGCTTTCCCACTTCCCCAGAAAGTTCGAGTGATTAATTAGGTGGGAGTGTTTTCCTGAATTCGATCTTCCCGGTGTTAGCTTTTTTCTCTTAAAGACCGTTGAAGATTACCATTATGATCTGCCCACCATACTTTGGGGATTAAAAAACATTTTCCTATTACTAAAAAAGTAAGATTTTAAAATAAAAGATGTCTCTGATGTCACACTTATGCACATAAAAATATGGGAAGAAGTCCCTTCAAGCTCAAATTTATCTGGTTTCTATGTAATTATGCTTTTAGTAAGGTTGATTTGAACATCCTAAACGGTAGTATTAGAGGAAGCGTCTCTAAGAATTATTCTTAATTGCATAGCGACCATTATTCATTGACAACTGATTTATCGAAACCTATTATGTTTAAGGCCTGGGATTGGTTCTGGGAGAGGATACAAATATAAATAAGACACAGTTTCTGCTTTAATCAGGAAATATTTTTAGCTTAACTGATACAGCAAATGTAGTCCATTATTTTTTCTTTTGGGAGGGTTTTTAAATCACTGTCGGGATGACATTGGGAACACAATGGAATGGTTATTCTGCACTCAGTATGTGCAAATCCTGCTAGTTTGGGGCTTCAGAGAGGATGAAGAGCTTCCCCTTGCTGTTAGGGGTAGATTTAGTCAAGCAGGCTGTGAGAAGAATAAGAGAAAAGAAGTGAAAAGTGCATCAGAAACATAGTTCCGCAACTACTCACGGACAAAACAGGAAATGTATGCATCGCATGTTATTAATGTATACTGGAGGGCCAGAAGGTGGCGTGGTGGTTAAGCCTCTGATCTCCCACATGGCCGACAGTGGTTTGAGTCCCGGACCTGGCAGCTTGCTTTCTCATCTTCCCTCTCTTTCTCTCTTCCTTTCTCTCTGGAGGGCACATGCGCCTATGGCAAAGTTTAAATAAATAAATAAATAAAATTAAAAATATATATGCTAGATAATAATTCCACATTTGCTTAAGTAAGTAATCATGGATTCATTACTCTATGAGATTGTACAATATTGAGGTAAAGCTGCAACACACTTTGGGGAATGACACAAGGGGTTAGAATTCAGGCTCTGGCACGCAGTCGCCAACCTCCGCAAGTTCCGGTTCCAGAGCTCTAAAACTCTCGTGATAACAGCACCTTGGAGGGTGTTGTGGGGATTAGGTAAGAGCATATGGAGACGTAATAGACCTCCCATAGACAGTAGTCACTGTATGTGCTTGCTGTTCGCCGGAAGGAATCACCCTCGTCAGCAGGTGCGCACATATGTCCCCCAGTCGGTCCACTCCCGTCCCACGGCCGCGTCTCCGTCCAAGTCCCAGCACCTGCCAGCCCGACTAGTGTGGCCATGTCTTCCCAGAGTCTATTCCTAGCCTTGCCTCCCTATGATATATAGTCCGTACAACTGCCAGAAGCATTTTCTGAAAAATGTAACTCGATCGGAGAATCTTCTAACTTCGCACCCTCAGTGATTATGGGATAAAAATCAAACTTCGTACCACAGCCCGCAGGCAAAGACAGAGTGAGCCTGGGTCTCAGAGGAAGAAAACTCAGGAAGGACAGGAAGAATAGCACAGGTCTGTGTGCGCTTGCTAGCACCCCACAGCGAGGTACCACGGACGTCCTGGGCGGTGGGGACAGCGGAAAACTGACTTCCTCCCGGTTCCGAAGGCATCGCGTGTCGCCGAGGTTGGTTTGTTTTCGGCTTTCTCTCCTTGGTTTCCGGACAGTGAGGAGAGGTTCCCAAGGGACCTGGGAGGCCACATCTGTGAACACTCCCCTCACTGTAACAACAGCAGCTCTGCCTGTGACCGTGGGCAGCCCCCTACCTCCCGACCCTGCATGGCATCACCCAGCCCTACATTATCACCTACATTTAGGTGGGGTTCAGACCTGCCTTTCTACTGGCCCCAAGTCCCTTTTAAACAAAGACTTGGATGTCTGACCACTTACTAACCTAAGAATTTCAAACCCACCTGTAACCTGCAAGCCCCACTTCCAGATGTCCTGCCTTTGGGGGGCCAGGCCACTGAAGAGACTCCTTATGCCGATTGACAGCTGGGTCAGGGTCTCCCGCTCTCTGCATCTGAGCACCTGGGAGGCAATGCTGTGCTCCTCGGGCTGGACTCTCAGAGTCGTGTTTAAATAAACCACGTTCCTTACTTTACGGAGGGGCTGTTCCGTCGTCAACGGCCGCCTCTCCTCTGCGTCCTCTCATGGTCTTCCCCGGTGTGCGCCTGTGTCCTCATCTCCTCTTCCCATGTAGGGTCCCTGCTAGTGACCTCATTTTACTGATCTCTTTCAAGACCTGTCCCCCAACGTGGTCATATTCCCAGGCTGAACTTCAGTGTGTGAATTTGGGGAGGAAATGACTTAGCTCACACTAATCTTTTTTTTTTTTTTTTTTTTTTGTATTTTTGAGAGGTTTTTGCTATAGGGCGTGTGCGCTCGCCAGACAGACAGAGAGAGACAGAGAGATAGAAAGCGGGAAATCACCCCCCAGGGGGGATGGCCACACTGCAATCCCTTCTCCATTCTCCTCTTGGGTTCTTTTTTTTTTTTTTTTTTTCTTTTTTTTTTTTTTTTTTGGAGAGGTTTTTGCTATAGGGCGCATGCGCTCGCCAGACAGACAGAGTCAGAGAGATACAAAGTAGGAAATCACCCCCCAGGGGGGATGGCCACGCCGCAACCCCTTCTCCTCCATTCTCCTCTCGGGATCTTGGGCACGCATGCACACGCGCCCGGCATGGCCATGAGTTTAAGCCACCGGGTCTGGGACTCGAACACGTGCCCGGTATGAGTTTTAAGTCACCGGGTCGACTACATGGGAGTCCAGCGACATAGCCATTACACTAACTGCTGGTCCCTCTCATACTAATCTTATACATCTCTTTCACTGCTGTTACAAGTTCTTCCCGTATAGTTTCAGCAACTGAATATGTTAGCAACTCATTTATGTTAGTTATAATACTAAGATGCTGCTTAATAATAATGCTATATTACTAACAGGTTGCTTAAAAGCTTTCATTTTTCAGAATTGGGCCCGAGGATAGGTATTCTGCCCGCTGGGCACAGGTTTTATTCTGTCTTTGTGACTTTCATTTTCTTTCTTTCTTTTTTTCTTTTAAAAGAATGATTTATTTAATTTTACTTATTTTTATTATTTTAATTTTGCTACAGGGCACATATGCTCAGAGGGCACGGCACGTGTGTGCTCCCTGGGGGGGGGGGGTGAGAAATCACCTCCCCCGGGGAGCTATACTGCAGTCCCTTCTCCTTTTTCCCCTCGGATTTGGGGCATGCAAGCACGCATGCCCAGAGTGTCTCTGCAGCCACCCTAACTGCCACACCACCAGCTGGCTTGTCACTTTTATTTCTTATAGTTAACATCCTCCCTGGGCCAGCATAGGGCATAGTGGTTACGTCAGTGGGCTTCCACGTGGTTGACCCTGGTCCCAGACCTGAACCTGGTGGCTTGAAACACACCAGGAGCGTGTGCGGGCGTGCCCGAGATCCTGTGAGGAAAATGGAGGAGAAGGGGTTGGGCGTGGCCATCCCCCTGGGGTGATTTCTCACTTCCCTCTCACTGTCTTGTCTCCCTCTCTCTCTGGCAAGCATGTGCACCCTAAGGCAAAAAAAAAAAAAAGCCTCTACAAAATAATGAAAACATCCTCCCTGGTTTGCTCAGCTCTGCTGCAGGCCTCTGCCTAGCTCTGAACACGCCAGGCCCTTTCCCACCTCAGGCCTTCCCTCCGGCGGGTCCCTCCACCCGGAACCCGCTTCTCCCAGCTGCTCCGATGGGCCTGCTCGTCCTCCAGGCCTCAGTTTAGGGCGCCAGCAGCTCTGACCCGTCTGGAGTGGCCTTGCAGCCTGCACGCTTCAGCCAGCTTCCTCCTGGGAGGTGACAGCTTCTGTGGTTACTTAATTTCTCCGCTCTTGGTACCCTGACTCCCCGATGGCAGGGTGACTCCTTGAGGCAAGGACGTGTGGTCTCGTGCACCCCCCTGGCATCGAGGCCCGGCGTGGACTCAGCACTAGCCGGTGCTCACTGGGGATGAGGCATTGCTGAGCGCCCCGGTGACTTGTCCCTGTCCCCTTACCAGGCACAGGTTTCCCACAGCTCACGTGATCTCAAAGATCTATACAATTACATAAAGTGAACACTGAATAATACCGTGAATACTGAGGTTAAAATTCTGAATACAGGGACCAGCAGCTAGCGTAATGGCTATGTCACTGGACTCCCCGTAGTTGACCACGGTTCGAGTCCTGGACCCGGTGGCTTAAACTCAACGCCGGGCGCGTGTGCGTGCATGCCTAAGATCCCGAGAGGAGAATGGAGGAGAAGGGATTGCGGCGTGGCCATCCCCCCTGGGGCGTGATTTCTCGCTTTCTATCTCTCTGTCTCTCTCTGTCTGTCTGGTGAGTGCACGCGCCCTATAGCAAATACCTCTCCAAAAAAAGGAAAAAAAAAAATTCTGAATACAAAACATTTTTTAGGAGTCATTGAAAAAGTAACATGTTATGTAAGAACTTGAAAAAATGGCCCGTTATTACCATAGAATGATTTAAATACAAGAATTAGCATAGACCCACACACTTTGAAATAAATACATAAAGAAAACATCATTGGTCTAATCTTTCGGGCTCCTTCACTCCTTCCCCTCCTTTGGATTACCGATGGGCTGATATTTTATAGGACGTGGTTCTGTAAATTCTGTTGTGGAAAATGGTGAAGGCTGTAGTCTCCCTCGCCCACTGAGGGAACACCTTCCAACCTCCCCTGTGGGTGCCCGAAAACACGCTAGTCCCAGCCCCACACGCACCGCCTCTTGGTTTCCTAACGAGGAGAGCTTTTACGTGACTGCCAGGTGGTATCCTGGGTGGGTCACGTCCTGGGGGATGACGCAGGATCAGGATGGCATGAAATGTCATCACACTACTCACAGTGACGCACAGTTTCGAACTCGGGAATTATTTCTGGGATTATCCATTTAATATGTTCAGATTGTAGTAGACTATGGAGAACTGAAAACACGGAAAGTGAAAGTGAGTGAGGGGAGCTACTACTGAGGCTGTACACAGGTGAAGTGGTAAAACACTACACTAGGGGGCCAGCCGGTGGTATAGCAGTTAAAGTGTCGGACTCCCACATGATGGACTGTGGTTCGAGTCCTGGACCCGGTGGCTTGAAAAATCACACTGGGCACATGTGCATGTGTTTCCAAAATGCCCAGAGGAGAATGGAGGAAAAGAGTGTGTGGCATGGTCATCCTTCTTGGGGGTGATTTCTTACTTTCTCCCTCTCTGTCTCTCCCTGGCAAGTGCACATGCCCTGTTGCAAAAACCTAGAAGAAACCCCCAAAACCCAAAAACCAAACCGCAGTGGTGTCCACGGACCCATCTGGAAGGTTGCCGGTTTGTGTCCAGAGACCTCTCTGAGTGTTGAGGGCTTGTGTCCGCCACAACCTGTGTTGGCTAGTACTGGGAGTGGGTCACTGCGTCCAGTCCTGTCAGGAAGGCTGCAACACTCTGTTTTTGCGTCTTGCACTCAAAAAATAATAATATATTTTCTTAAACAAGAGTTTATCCTTCTGTAAAGTGAATAGCCTGACCTATGAGCTCGTTAAATTGCAATTGTCGAGCCCCACCTTACAGAAACTAGATCTTCAAATCTGAGGGTAGCAGTCCAGTGTTCCGAGCTTTAATGAGGCCTTCCGATTTGAGAACCATTGCCATGAATTGATCTTCAGTAGCTTGATTTCTCAAGAATCTTGTCAAGTCGTCCAGTGGCCAAGACATACTCCATCTGAATTGTTCTGAGAACCTTGCCTTGCCTTGCAATGATGTAACGTCAGTCGTTTTTCATGGTTTTGTAATTGTCATCAAGAAACTTCTGGAGGGACCAGCAGTAAGTGTAATGGCTATGTCGCTGGACTCCCATGTAGACGACCATGGTTCAAGTCCCAGACCTGGTGGCTTAAAACTCACGCTGGGCTCGTGTGTGTGCGTGCCCAAGATCCTGAGAGGAGAATGGAGGAGAAGGGATTGCGGTGTGGCCATCCCCCCTGGGGGGTGATTTCTTGCTTTCTATCTCTCTGTCTCTCTCTTTCTGGCGAGTGCTCATGCCCAATAAGAAAAAAAAAAAAAAAAAAAAAAAAACAAACAAAACAAAACAAAACAAAAAAACTCTCCAAAATAAAGGGAAAAAAAAAAAAAAAGAAACTGGTGGAGTGATTTCTCCCACTCCTGAACTTACTGAGAGAAATTGTCATCTGCTAGGGCCCATCACATATTACCTGCTTCTTGGGTTTCCTAACTGCGCCTGGAGCAATGTGGCTTTAATGAGCTTATTACTACCATTTCGTTTTGTTTCTAACTTCTTATTCAAATAAAAATTTAATTATCTTCTCCACTGTCCAAAGATGTAATTTTTTTCAATTAAAATGTGTAATAATCCACCTGACCTATACTTACTCTCTCTACATTTTCGCAGGCTTTCATTTTCTTAGAATACTTGCTCAATATAGAATTTCCTTATCCTTTGTCAAGTTTTTGTGTGTGTAGCTCAGTCATCGCCCTTTTGAGAGGGAAATACTCAGATTCCTTTTTATGAGGATGACCTAGGTTAGGGCATTCAGCCATAGCAGCCACTTTTTGCATATCTTGGCATAAATCCAGTTTCTCAACCAATATCAGAGGGAGCTACTCCACCGGTGAGCAGAGGTCGCTCCTCCCAGTTGTGGAGAGGTTAGCCCCTGGCTGTGCGGTGTTGTGAACCATCATATGAGGAAATGATGTTCAAGAGGGCACTAGTTTTCATGTTGTTACTGGTTATAAAATGCTGCATTATCTACAGTAATAACTACCTCGTTATTGGGCACATTGTGTTCTAGCACCAGGGACAAATTTGCCTCCAGTATCTCAGTTAATAGCTGTTACACTCTTTACCTGTGAGGACAGTCAACTCTAGAAGGTATTAGAATCCCCAGAGTTTCTGGGGCCAGCAGTTGGCATAATGGCTATGTCACTGGACTCCCATGTAGTCAGCTGTGGTTCGAGTCTCAGACCTGGTGGCTTAAACTTAGGCCGGGAGCGTGTGCATGTGTGCCCAAGATCCCGAGAGGAGAATGGAGGAGAAGGGATTGCGGCATGGCCATCCCCCTGGGGGGTGATTTCTCGCTTTCGGTCTGTCTGCCTCTCTCTCTGTCTTTCTGGCGAGCACACGTGCCCTAGAGCAAAAACCTCTCAAAATAAAGAAAAGAAAAGAAAAAGTTATTTAATTTCATTTAGTTTATTATTACTACTTTTTAAAAGAGTTATTTATTTAATTTTATTTGTTATTATTATGTATCTTTTAATTTGACCACAGAGAGACAGAGAGAGAGTGAGAAACCAAGCTGCCAGGTTCGGGACTCAAACCACGGAGGGCCATGTGGGAGTCCAGCACCTTATCCACCACTCCTTCTGCTGGTCTTTATTGTTACTTTGTAATTTGACCAGAGAGAGATGCAGAGAGAGAGAGGCAAAGTGAGAAAGCGAGCCACCAGGGCTGGAACTTGAACCATACGGCCATATGGGAGTCCAGCGCCGTAAGCACCACGCCGCCTGTCAGCCCGGATAGTGCCCCTTTATCTGAAATCTGTGTTAGGCAGATTGTGACCACGCTCCCACCCGTCTCCCGCCGGAACACCGTGGACCTTCCGTGAAGCCGTCCCAGTTGAGCACAGAACGGTGCTCAGAGTGGCCGCTGTCGGGAGCACAGGGAAGCTGCGTGGGCTGAGCACACCCGTGAGAGCGTCGCTGTGTCCAGCCTCGCACGTGAGCCACTTTATTGACCTGTACCGGAATCTCGCCTGATAGGTGTGCTTGCTGCTAGTGACTCCCCCAGGTCCCACGGCTGGTGGGTGCCGGAGCGTGAGTAGCTGTAACTTAGAGGAGAGCTTGTCCCTGACCCCAGTCACTGGTGGCTGGTGTGCGTATTGTCACAGGTGACGTGAATCATTTTCTAAGTTCTTTACCAGTGTCCTCACCTCTCCGAAGACCCAGTCCTCACCAGCCATTCTGGGTTTTCTCCTGTCCCTTTCATGGCCGCATTTCCTCTTTCTAACAGCTCCCTTAACGTAGAGGCCGGTCAGATGACGGACTGCAGGAAATCGCAAAGGCTAAAAGCTTTTGTGTCTCTGCACTGCCTCTCGTAGCAGTGCCTGGGGGTGCTGCATCTCTGAAGTAGGTTCCTGGTCAGTAACTGGGCTTCTCCGTGCCTGAGTGACACCGACTGCCGTCTTCGCGGGGCTTTGGTCCACATGCTTTGTTCTGTGGAGATGCATTATCTCCCTGAAAACTGAAGATGCCTGTAACAAACTTGATATTCCGTATCTGTGCTTACTCTTTGGTTCTCTGCCCCGCCTCGCCTGAGAGACTGGTCATTACCTTCTCACACCTGCTTCCTCCCTACCTGCTAGGTCCTGTTACGGAAGTGAAGACCGACATCTATGTCACCAGCTTTGGCCCTGTTTCTGATGTGGAAATGGTAGGTATCTGGGAGGTGCCATGTACCCTTGGAGGTTTGAAAAAAAAAAAATGCAGAAAAAGGGCAATTAATACATACTTTGTTGTCAATCATACAAAGCTAGAAAGTCCAAGAACGGCCTGATGCAACTTAGGCGTGGACAAGGAGTCAGACAGGAGGGGGCATCCCAGCTCTCAGGGTTGGGCCTTCTCAGCAGAGAACGTTCCCGTTTCCAGCCTCCGTAGCACGACCTCGTGTGTAACTGGGTGTTTGTTCGCCAGCTCTCGAGAAGGAGAAGGCTAGAGGCTGGGTCAGTCTCGGAGTGGGCTCAGCATATGTACTGTAGCCCAGTTGCATCTAATATTTTATGTCACCTAATCACTCCATCCCAATCCTTCCCTCTTCCTGTGCTTAAAGAGCTTAGAGCACCAAGTGCTGGTCAGGACGAGTTCACCCCTCCAGTTGTACGACGTTACATGAAATCTATTTCATTTACATGATAAAAACCCACTTTCCTTTTCTCCTTGGTCCCGAGCACCTGCTTACTTCAAATCCTTGAGTTGTCTGACTTATTTTAATCAACTCTGCAAGAATAAGATTTGTCTTTTACATATTTTACTCTGTCTTAAAGAAATGCCTACAGTGTTAGGATTAATTATGCAATTAATTATGCAGGGGTATTTGTTACATATTAACTGAGTTTTTGCTATCTGGTCCAAAGTAAAACACAACTGTGATCCCGTTGTGCTGTCAGTTTTATTAAATTAGAGTAATTGTTCTTGGCTAATAACTTCATTTGTGGCGTCCTTTATTTTTTGGCTGAAGGCATGTGCACTGGCCAGACAAAGAGAACACACGGCCCTGTGGGACATGGGCCAGCAGCAATTCCTTCTCCATTTCTCCGTGCCTTCAGGACTGGGGGCAGGCACGCACATCACTGTGGTCTTTTGTTGGTTTTCTTTTTCCAAGCCTCTAAAGTGGGTTTGAACCCTGTGGCTGGCCATGTGGGAGCTGACTCCCTTAACCAGTAGGGCCAAGGGCCAGCCCCGTGATAGGCTTTCTCATGAGTGGGAAAGCAGCTGGAATTCACTGCATGTTTGTATAAGTACTCATCTATATTTGAATATGTCACAAACTAACTTCCCTAGGAATACACAATGGATGTGTTCTTCAGACAGACGTGGATTGACAAAAGACTGAAGTACGATGGCCCCATCGAGATTTTGAGATTGAACAATATGATGGTGACGAAAGTGTGGACCCCTGACACTTTCTTCAGGAATGGGAAGAAATCCGTCTCCCATAACATGACAGCCCCAAATAAACTTTTTAGAATTATGAGAAATGGAACTATTTTATACACAATGAGGTAATCCGTTTTCCCTTCTTCCTTACTTCTTCCTTCTCTCCCACCCTTTCTCTTCCCTTCTCTCCTCTTTCTCTCCTTCCTCCTCCTATCCCTCCCTCCCTTCTATTCTTCCTTTATTCCTTCCCATTTTAGGGATCTATAAAGTTACTTTGAAAAAGAGGTTGATTTTATTCAATTGCATTTTTCCATTGTAGACTCACCATAAGTGCGGAGTGTCCTATGAAATTGGTGGATTTCCCCATGGACGGTCATGCATGCCCTTTGAAATTTGGGAGTTGTAAGTTATAATAAAAATGTTGTTAGAATTGATGGTTACTTCATGTAAGCTGATATTTATATATGTGTATGATATTTCATAAGCCAACATTTAAATCATTGTCCATGGTAAAAACTGTCCAAGGCTGAATGTTTAGGAGACTGGTTATTAATTTTTTTTTGAGAGGTTTTTGCTATAGGGGTGTGCGCTCACCAGACAGACAGAGAGAGACATAGATACAGAAAGCGAGAAATCACCCCCCAGGGGGGATGATCACGCCACAATCCCTTCTCCTCCATTCTCCTCTCGGGATCTTGGGCACGCACGCACACAAGCCCAGCGTGAGTTTTAAGCCACCAGGTCCAGGACGCGAACTGCGGTCGACTACGTGGGAGTCCAGCGACATAGCCATTACGCTAACTGCTGGTTCCCAAGACTGGTTATTAATTAACATTTGAAAAGAAAAAAGAAACAGACTTTTCCCTCTCATAAATCTAAATTCCTGCTTGTACAGACAGCCCAGTTAAATGGAGTCACGGTTACAAGGTTGGTGGTCAGTGGTGAATTTTAGGGACCGCTGAACTCTTCGTATTGGTTGTGTAACATAAAAAGTGGAGATAGCTTTTGTCGTTGTTGTTGTGTTTGTAAGTTAACAGCTTCTGTCGCGAGCAGAAGTTCTCTATGGCAGCTGTGAAAAAGGCCGAAGAAGGTTCAGGGCTTTCTGCCATGACAGCGTGAGCTGCGCTCTTAGTATGAAGCGGCCGAAGTGTGGCCAGAGCATAGGAGGGGGTGTGCTCTGCGGGAATACAGTGCCTTGTAGCCCACATTATGAAGGTGTGGTTAGGGGCCATCAGGTGGTGTAATGGTTATGTCGCTGGACTCCCACATGGCTGACTGTGGTTCGAGTCCTGGATCCGGTGACTTGGAAATCACACTGAGCGTGTGTGCGAGTGTGCCCAAGATCCCAGGAGGAGAATGGAGAAGGTATTGTGTTGTGGCCATCCCCTCTGGGGAGGTGATTTCTCACTTTCCCTCTCACTGTCTCTTTCTCTCTTTGGTGAGTGCACTTGCCCTAAGGCAAAACAAAACAAAACAAAACGAAGGTTGGATTCTCTCTCTCTGGAAAGCCTGCAGAAGGTTTGACGAACAGGGGCAGCGTTCTTTGATTGACATTTCCCCATCCCAGTCATCTCAGAGAGGCTGGAGGGAAAACAGAGGAGTTGGAGGCTGTTGTTTTAGTCAAAGCAAAGATGGTGGAGGCTCAGACCAGGATGGCACAAGAGAAGAAAGCATGAGACAGGATGCGTTCGGGATATTTTGGGAGAAGTGAAGGCAAGCGGACGAGCGATGAATGGCTAGGAAGGAGTAGGAGCTTCTTTCCCTCAAGCCCCCTTCTCGGAGACGGTAGCAAAATGTGACTGCCTCTTCCAAGGTCTGTCTCAAATATTTGATTCAATCAGAATCTACCAAAAATAGACTCTGGCTTTTACTATTGCTGCAGACGGAGCCGCGCTGATTGTGAAACTGCTGCCTGCTGTGGCCGTTGCTCGCTGCTTCCCGTAATGAGTCGCGGCAGCCGCCATTCTTTTTATAACCCTTGTCATCTCAGCACTCGGGGCCAACGCCGAGCTCCGGGAGTCATTGCTCCCTGACCAGTGACTTAACGAGTGAAGATAAAAAGACAATAAGGATGCTCTCCCAGGGGGAGGCAGATTAAAATCCATTTGTGCTATAATAATTTAAATTTCACCCAAGATGGTCCTCAGCTAGAGGACGCTCTTTCTGCCACCTGTCCCCTCTCGGTCTCATAGAAAGCACCCTCTGAGCGACTTGACCATCCTTGGTGCTCATTCGGGGTCTGTGTGAAAGGAAGAACTCACACCTCAGAAGCTGATGTTTTGGGATTAGAAAGTAAAGAGAGGCCCACCATGCTCAGCCAGGAAGGGTCTTTCGTTATTTTGGAAAAAGAAAAACACTGTTTAACTATGTTTACAATCTGGAGGAATGAAGAAAACCAGGAAAGAAAAGTTATTCTAGCCAAGGTAGGGTAGCCAAGAAGATGCCTGATTTAAATACCGTAGACAAGGGGATAGCTGATGGCATAGTGCTTAAGGAGATGGCCTCACCCATGGCTGATGGTGGTTTGAGTCCCAAACCCAGTAGCTTGAAACTCACAGCAGGCACATATGCGTGCGTGCGTGCGTGCGTGCCCAAAATCCCCAGAGCAGATTGGGGGAGAAGGGGTTGCAGTGTGTCCATCCCCTCTGGGGGTGATTTGCTTTCTGTCTCTCTCTGGCAAGCACATGTGCCCTATAGCAAAAATCTCTCACAAACAAAACAAAACAACAAAAAACATAGACAAGAACTCAGTATCCAGGGGCTCTAAATATGATGAAATATGAATATACTTCGGGAGACAAGTGCTGCCTGTAACTGTATGAGGCTGAAGGACAACATGGGCCTCATGATTCGTTTTGCAAGTCGTTTGTAAAGATCGTCTCTTGTGGTATAGACGCCTTTTAGAGTTAAGCAGTTCCAGGAAGGGCCGTCTGTGCTGTTGCCATTTTAGCTCGGTCTGTGGACGTGTGCGGGGCCGGGGGTGGTGGTGGGGAGCACAGTTCATCTTGGCTCTTTTGAACTTGTTTGTGTGTGAGCCGGCTGTCTGCTCCGGGTAGGCTGGTAAGCCAGCAGCTGGTCTTCATTTGCACTGAACGCCAAATAATAGAAAATGGGCTTCCGTTGCCGCTGGGAGGAATTTGCTGAAGATGGAAGGGGACATGTCCTGACTGAAGAGTTTGAAGGTAGTGGAGCTGGTTGTGTAATTATACTCCCCGGAGAGCTCTGCAAACTGCATAGCCTGTTGTCACTGCGCATGGCTCCCAAATGGCAGGGGTGAGCCCAGGGCAGGGTCTGGAAGAGGTGACCCCTGGAGAGCTCTCCCAACAATAGGATTAGTTTCTGTTTTTGCTGTTATTATTCTAGGCAGCATCTGGTACATTTCTGAATAACAGAGCTGCGTTAGTTCGGAAGAAGTCAATACGGGTCAAGCACCAGGCAGGAGCTAAGTGAAAGGGGTAGGGCTTGACAGGACTGTTGGGTTACAAGGTATCTGCTTTTCCATGGCTTACCCTGTTCCCATGGAAACACATCCACGTGCCGCATAGCATTTCAGATGCTCAGGCTTAGTCTTCCTCCGCTAATTCCTTAGCATAAAAATAATAAGCCCCGTCGCGTTGCAAGGGTACTGATTGAACTTCTACAGTTTTTAAATCGCACGTATGTTTGACTGCCTCCTCATGCACAGTGTTTGCGTCCACTCTATCTTCTTGAACGTGTGAGCCCCTAAGCGTTGACCATCGAGCTGACCAGCCAGGAGGCTGAGCTGACCACCCTCTGTGCTCTCGTTCAGATGCGTATCCGAAGAGCGAGATGATCTACACCTGGACGAAAGGGCCCGAGAAATCGGTGGAAGTGCCCAAGGAGTCCTCCAGCTTGGTTCAGTATGACCTGATCGGGCAAACGGTGTCGAGTGAGACTATCAAGTCGATCACGGGTGAGCAACTGCACGATGAAGTCAGGACGCTGCCTGGCGTTAGCAATAGGCTTCTCACTTAGCTCTCATTGACAGAGCTAGTGTTCGCAGAGAACCAACGAAAAACGTCCAGAAATAGGGTGGATGCATAAATCACAGCCGAGCATGTCTTTATTTATATTTATAATCTTATTTTAGTGTATAACAAATTTTGAGTTGGTGAAATGTGAGGAGTAGGTTGGCTTTCTGACTTAGAAATCAAAGTCAGTAATCGAATAAAGTATTAAAACTGTTTTGGCAAAATGATGAGGCAGAATGTCTGACCCTGTTTTTTTTCCAGTGCTTTCCAAAGATCTCTTTTTATTTTGCTCAATTTTGTGGGGGGATATTCCCCCCCTTTCTCCAAAGTATAAGCGAAATCCAGAGCTTAATTTACAAAGTATATTAAAGGTATATTTTAAAGTTGTCGCATTGGCAGTTAAATGGTTGTTGTTGACAATTCTCAGTCTGTATTTGCTTTCAGAATGTGATGGAAAGAATGATAGATTTAGTTTCTTATCATATTGAGTGGGAAGGATGTACTGATTATTGTTTGTTGTAAAACTGTTCCTTACATACCCATGCCACTAGGAGAAGGGATTTTGGGGGTCGATTCTTGTCTTAGTCTGTTTGGCTGCTATAACAAAAGGCCATAAACTGAGTATAAACAACAGAAATGTATTTACCGCTCTAGGGGCTAGAGTACTAGGTCAAAGTGCCATGAGGAGACATTCCCTAATTCACAGTCATCTTTTATCCGAGTGTTCACGCCCCTCATGAGAGGTGGGGGGGCTTTGTAAATGAGAACACAGATTCCACTCTCGAGGGCGCCACGGCCCACCTCCAAGGCCTGCCTCCTGAGATTGCCGCATTGGTGATTAGGCCTCAACATAAGAATTTGGGGCCACACGAACGTTCAGACCACAGGAACAGTTAGAATGTACCAACACTTACCGCCTGACAAATACCATTCTCAGGTCTTTCCATGTGTTAATTCATTGAATTCTTTTTTTTTTCTTTTGGAGAGGTTTTTTGCTATAGGGCACGTGCACTCGCCAGACAGACAGAGACAGAGAGACAGAAATTGAGAAATCACCCCCCAGGGGGGATGGCCACGCCGCAATCCCTTCTCCTCCATTCTCCTCTCGGTATCTTGGGGGCACGCATGTACACGCGCCTGGCGTGAGTTTAAGCCACCAGGTCCGGGACCCGAACCACGGTCGTCGACTACGTAGGAGTCCAGCGACATAGCCATTACGCCAACTGCTGGTCCCAATTCATTGAATTCTTTTAACAGCCCCAGGAAGTAGATACTACTAATGTCTTCATCTTACAGATAAGGAAGATGTAATTACTATGTATTTAAGTACCGTGACTGAACCACACAACTAGTAAATGCAAAACCCAAATTCAAACACAGGCATTAGGCTTTCTGGCTTGTAAGAGTTCTCGGGACCAGCAGTTGGCATAATGGCCATGTCACTGGGCTCCCTGTAGTTGACTGCGGTTCGAGTCCCAGACTTAGTGGCTTAAACTCACGCCAGGCACACGTGTGTGTGTGTGTGTGTGTGTGTGTGTGTCCGAGAATGGAGGAGAAGGGATTGCAGTGTGACTATCCCCCCTGGGGGGTGATTTCTCGCTTTCTGTCTCTCTGTCTCTCTCTATCTTTCTGGTGAGCGCACACACCCTATGGCAAAAACCTCTCCAAAAAAAGGAAAAGAGTTCTTGCGGGCCAGATCAGATTGTTAAGGTCGTATTAGTAGAAAATTGAGTATCGTTGTGAGATCTGGAATAAAGGTGTGAGATGATGACGTTCTGTTTTCGTTTTAAGGGAAAAACATGACAAGCAATGATATGTAGGGATGCTGAGTCTAAAATAGTCAGCTCAGAGGCAGGGAGTGGGATGGGTTGTCAGGGGCTGGGAGGTGTGCAAAGAAGCTCCGCCCACCTGACCTCACCTCCCTGCAAAGCTGCCACCTAATATCTTCTCCCTGGTGGTGAGTTTCGACACCTCTGATTTGTTCTTTTTGTTATTTATGTCCTTTTTGTGTACACTCACAAAATTTCAGTTGTACAAGATGACTATGTCCTAGAGGCCTACCCACAGTCCACCCGTGGTTAACCATCCTGAGTTGTATTCTTCAAGTTTGCTGAGAGGATAATTCTAATCACACACCCCCAATAAAAATAAATAAGAAGGTGGAAGGAAACATTTGGAGGGGTAGGCTGGTTTCTGGCATAGATGTTAGTGATCCTTTCATGGTTTTATACTTATTTCCAGACCTATCAATTTGTATAAGTTAAATCTGTGTAGATTTTTTGGTATGTCAAATCATACTGCAATAAAATAGGTTGTTAAGTTAATGAAGTAGATTTTAAAGTTTAAAATAAATAAAAAGGAGATAAAATTATCTGTGGAGACATAAAATTAATACATGAGCGTATTTTAAAAAAGAAGCATTTAGCCTTTCTCTTCTGTTAAACTGCTTTGTATAAATCCACATCCTCTGGCAAGAAATCAGCGATGTTGCTCTTCCCTTACATTCTCATGGCTTTTTGTTTTTTTCTTTGAGAGGTTTTTGCTATAGGGTGTGTGTGCTCGCCAGACAGACAGAGACAGAGAGACAGAAAGCGAGAAATCACCCCCCAGGGGGGATGGCCACACTGCAATCCCTTCTCCTCCATTCTCCTCTCGGGATCCTGGGCACACACGCACATGCTCCCGGCGTGAGTTTTAAGCCACCGGGTCCGGGACACGAACCGCAGTCGACTACATGGGAGTCCAGCAACATAGCCATTACGCTAACTGCTGGTCCCACATTCTCATGGCTTTTATCTTCACAACAGCTGTCAAGACTGTCATCATTTTGGGGGAACCCTTTTCCCATCAATTATGAAACAATACAGTAGCCCTATTATAGGGCACTTTGCCTCTCATCTGTACAAGAAAAAATATATTCGTTAAAGGACATTTATTTTCCATTCTGTAAGTAGGATTGAAACACATCTAGGAGGATCTGAACCTTGGGTTTCACAGTCTGAGAATAAAGCTACTATTTCCTAAATAACTCTCTTAGTATGTTTCTTTAAGATGTAACCACTTTTTAAAAAGAATTATTTTATTTAATTTTATTTATTATTTTTTAATTTGATGAGAGAGAGAAAATGTGAAAATGCAAGCTATCCAGTCTGGGACTTGAACTGCAGTTAGCCATGTGGAAGTCCAGTGCCCAACCACCACGCCACCTGCCGGCCCCGTAAAAATCTTTCTTAAAGGATAATTATTTATTTAATTTTATTATCATCATTATTTTTCTTTAATTTGCAATAGGGCACATGTGCTCACCAGAGAGAAACAGAGAAAGAGAGAGAAAGTGAAAGTGAGAAAGCAAGCCACCAGGTCTGGGACTCAATTGGCTGTCAGCCATGTGGGAGTTCAGCGCCTTAATCACCACGCCACCTGCTGGCCCCAAGAGTAAAAACCTTTTTTTTTTTTTTTTTTTGGAGAGGTTTTTTCACTATAGGGCGCGAGCGCTCGCCAGACAGACAGAGAGAGACAGAGAGACATAGAGACAGAAAATGAGAAATCACCCCCCAGGGGGGATGATCACGCCGCAATCCCTTCTCCTCCATTCTCCTCTCGGGACCTTGGGCATACACGCACATGCGCCCGGTGTGAGTTTTAAGCCACCAGGTCCGGGACTCGAACCGTGGTCGACTACGTGGGAGTCCAGCGACATAGCCATTACTCTAAGTGCTGGTTCCCAACAGTAAAAAATCTTTAACAACAGCTACCAGAAACCTTAGGGATGGTTTTCACTTATTAGCTTTTTAGGTTTCTTTCTAAATGTCAATAAAATGTACTTAAGTTCAGGAATGTTATACATGCCTAGATGTTATACACACATTTTTTTTTTTTTTTTACATTTAGAATGTTTGCAAATACAGCTCTTTACTAAAACCAAAAAAGCCTCTTCCCAGGAACCAGCAGTTAGTGTAATGGCTATGTCGCTGGACTCCCACGTAGTCGACTGCGGTTCGTGTCCCGGACCCGGTGGCTTACAACTCACGCCGGGCGCGTGTGCGTGCGTGCCCAAGATCCCGAGAGGAGAATGGAGGAGAAGGGATTGCGGCGTGACCATCCCCCCTGGGGGGTGATTTCTCGCTTTCTGTCTCTATGTCTCTCTCTGTCTGTCTGGCGAGCGCACGCGCCCTATAGTGAAAAACCTCTCCAAAAAAAAAAAAAAAAAAGCCTCTTCCCAAGCTTCATGTGTGCGCATGAGGTATACACATGAATGAAATGTATATACATATTTATATAAATTTATATTTACGTATAATATATAATATTTGTTTTCAAATTTAAGCTTATGTATATGAGTTTCCATTTTTTCCTAGTGGTTTTCCATTAAAATTAGGTCTAAATTCTGCTTTTAAAAACTGCTCAAAATGAAAGCTAATTGCTTTAGCAAAATTAGACCTTGAAAAACGAAAGCACTGCAAGACATTTTTTAAAAGTTATAGCCCGATTTATTCATTTGCTTCAACGCCCAAAGTGTTTTTCTGTATAATGTTTAGCACGACGTCTCCCTAGTTAGGAAACTGTCACTTCTTCACATTTGTGTTGCTATGAACAAAAGGTAACTTCTCTGCTTAGAGTACTGTCTTTAAGCCTGAAATGCAATTATGACGCGATCGAACAACTGTCTACCAACCCCACAGCTCATTGTCCTCATGTTTTCTTGGCAGGTGAATATATTGTTATGACGGTTTACTTCCACCTCAGACGAAAGATGGGTTATTTTATGATTCAGACATACATCCCGTGCATTATGACAGTGATTCTTTCCCAAGTGTCATTCTGGATAAATAAGGAATCGGTTCCAGCTAGGACTGTATTTGGTAATTGCAATTCATTTGTTGGCTGTTTGTCTACATTGCATTTTGATCGTGATTCATGGAAATAACCCTTAGATATTTCTAAGAAAATACTCTACCAGCCTATCCTGAATAAAGTGTCATATAAGCTTTCATTTTTATCCAGCCAGCACACCCTGGGGAGTTAGGGGCGGTCAGTCTCTCCCTCTGGGGCCGCGTGAGATCTCCCTTGCTGAGCACCAGGCAGTGAGGACAAAATGTGAGTCTGGGCATCGTCTCACTGTCAGAGATATTCGTGGACTCCAAGCATAATGCTGTGTAATTGAATTAAAATTGTATCTAGGTGTTAAAAAGAAATGCACTGGGAGCTTAAAATAAAACAAATAAAAGTCATGGCTGAATGAATATGAAAGCCTTAGAATAATTTAGCTTTTAATGAAGAGGAACAAGATGCAAATGGTTTAAATGCATTGACTTGGAAGGTATGATGTGCTTAGTTGATAAGCTCATTATTATATTCTGTCTGTGTACTTTTTTTCTGAATCAACAGTTTTTTTCTTTTCTTTGTGTCTTTATCATAACTTCCTATATCCATAGTGTTACAAACCATAGGAAGTCCAGGACATAGGAGTTCAACATTTTTATAAATGTTAAAGTTTTGTTTGTTTGTTTGTTTTTTACTTATCAGTAATACTTGTAAGTAGTAAAATTAGTTGTAATTTTATTTAATATTTATTTTTCTTTAGTTTTTCACTGTTCATTGTGAATAGCAAAAGCCTTCAGTGGTGGAATACAAAGCAAAGTTATCAAAATTGCTTTGGGATGGAGGTACAGTCCTCGAAAGAGATGTCAAGTTCCCTGGTAGGGTCAAAGTTGTGGTAACACCCCTTGCCAGGCAATAGCGGAGGGAGTGCTGGCGAGGAGCTGGGCAGAGCAGGGGTTTTTCATCCTACTGCCTTATTCACTTAGAAAGCTGGTGATATAGGCATACTAGCGCTCTCAGTGGACTTAGACATACCAGTGGAGGGATTTTTCCCTTTACAGCCACCCTCTTTTTAACCTTTAGAAAGCGCTGGCACCCACTGTGGGAACTCACAGAGAGTCAGAGCTGGAGGCAGGGCGTGCTCTCAGGAAGCGATGGACGCTTACGAAGGTGCTACATATCTCAGTAGAGTTAGGGACTGGGGTCAGCCCCCGCGCAGTGATGAAGGCGGCTGAATCCCACATGGCCGATCACATCATTCAAGTCCTGAGCTCCACAGCTGGAGAAACACACTGGGTGTGCATGTGTGTGCCCAAACCCCAAAGGAGCGAGAGTATGACCATTCCCCACGGGGGATGCTTCGTCCTCTCCCTGTCTCTCTGTCTCTCCCCCTGGTGAGTGCTGGCAAATTAAAAAAAAGTGTGAAAGTTTAAAGAAAAAATTGTGTATTGCAAATATTAAATAAGTGTTAGCTATTAAATATGGTTGTGTAAACAAAAGAGAAAAACAAAAACAATACATCTAAGATTTGGATTTCATCAAGGTGGGATTTAAAACCCAAATGTGCCACCTGTTTTCTCCATCCATACGACTGTAATCACGTGTCTCTCCCTGATAGCCCAGGGAGGGTTAGAGTGTACAGCACTCAGGGCGAGGCATCTGACGCCCTTGCTGCCTTGGTTACTCTCTCCCCCACTTCTCTAACGTAGGGGAGATTTATTTCGTTCTCAGTTGGTTTCCTTGATTCTTAAGTATTTGAAAAGAAAATCTCTGTCCTCCTGCTGTGTATTACCAGGCCCCCCGCTAAGTTCTTGCTGCCCTTCATGTAATGTAACAGGCGCGCAGATCCTGGGTCTTCGTACGTCGTGCCTGGAGGCCACCAGACTGGGTGGCAATACCTGTTGAGGCTGAGCACCTCAACAGAGGTGGTTAGAGCTCCTTCTCTTTTACACTGCAAAAAAATGGATATTTCAGGAGCTGCTATCATTAAAAATGAAAAAAACCCACAGATTTCTACTAGCCTTTACGAATAGAAGTAATTACTTACACACGTATCATTATATTTTTTCTGTGACCCTAAAGCAGTTAGAGAGCAGATAAATGACCCATCATAGGTGCCGAGGTGATAGTGCAAGGGTTAGGACGGTATTCCGTGCTGACATAGACCTCACTTAAGAATCGCTGCTTGATGCTCTGGTGTGACTGTCCATATTTTGAATGCTTTCTTGATTGATGACAAGTGAGCAGCTACTGTTCGGCCTCACTTGTCCCCATATTATAGACATCTCTGATGAAGCGGGGAGGGATAGCACTGATTACAATTGTATGCACCCAACTTTCCTATCCCATAATATTCGTAAGGAAATTAAGTAACATGTAGCAAATGTGCTAGTTCTGATGATGAAAGGAATTGCCATTTGCTGATGAAGTCATCTTCTTTGTTCCAATAACTCAGCAAGACAGGCATTGTTCATTTTTTATATATATGGAAAATGGCTCAGATATTAAGAAACTTGTATAAAGGCACCTATTCATAAATGGTGGAGTGAAGACAATTTCTGGCTGAGGACTTGAACATTCTGTCTTCACAGAGGGTGCGGACTTGTGGGGGCGTGGGACTTGTGGGGAATTCCAGAAGGCTGGGTGAGACTGTCTAGATGCATGGTGAAGATATTTCGTGGGTAGATTTTTCCATCTGAAATTTTGAAATGTGCCCGTTGGTTCTGGTTGACCAAGAAAAGCTTACCCAATAACTAAGTCTTCAAAGACCTGAGATGTATCAGAACAGTAATTGTTATTCTGTTCACTGATGCTCTAGGAAGGTACTTTCCCTCCTAGAAAATCTGGAAGTATTTTGGTGGTATTAATCCATTTCATGTAAGATGTAGATGAGAATTAATTCTGGGCTAATGTTTTCACTCCCTAACACTCATTTCCCTCTTCACTCAAAAGAAGAGAATTTGCTGGATCAGAGATGTCACTAGAGATCATGCAAAAATAAAACCAAAAAATTCAGCATAATTATGAAAAGCAGAGTGTGCTAAATTCTTTCCAAAGACCTTCTATCTCCAAAGTTGTATGCCTCTACGTTTTCTAATTATTCCAGTATAGTAAAACATTAACCACAAGTAAATGCCAGCTGGCATATCGAAATCATTGCTATTTCATTTTCCAGGAGTGGCCAGCCAAAACCCACTCTTGTGTACAGTCTTAGCCCACTCCTCCACATCCTGTCCCGACTCCTGGGCCAGCCAATATGGTGCATACTCAGCATTCTAAATGCGGGGGCTGGCATCAATACTTGAATATGTCAAAAAAAGAAAAAATACCCAAAAACCTGACTTTGAAATGACTTCGGGGTAGAAGCTGACCAAGCCATTTATGACGGTGCCATGACTTTCTAGATACAGAGGGGTCATGGAGTCGTACCCGGAGGGCCGATGGTTTGCCGTTCCACTGGTGTTTATTTCACCAAATGCTCCATCTAGAACCAGGTGTGATAGCACAACCTTGTTCTGCTCGTGCTTTTCCCACATTTGGACACCAGGTGGAGAGACCATTTTAATGTCTGAAGACAGGGCAACTCTGAAACCCTTAGCCAATTGTTTTCTCATTTTGCTAACAGACATCATATCTGGAAGGCTAGTCCACACTTGAGAATCGAACTTTCAGACCCTGACGGAGAGTGGGACACAGCCGGACGTCCATCACTGTCTCGATGTTGGTGTCCACGACATCATTTCAGTCAGAATCTGTGATTTAACTGGAAGGCCATTTTCCAATTCATGATCCAGTGATTGCATTGGTATTCTGCTTAATCCATATTCATAAGGGAGTGTTTTTTTTTTTTTTATTTTCTTTACAAGATAGTCATAAAAAATGAAGACCACTGCTTAGGATCCTTAAGATAAATTATTCTTTGACAGAGAAAACAATGTCCAAAGTAAGACTGGGAGAGTTAAGTTGGTTACATGGATTTGCTTCCTTTGTGGTTATCATTATGGTCTCTGGAATTTTCTCATCTAGACTATACAAGTGCTTCCAGCACAATTTCTTTTTCTTTTTTCTTTTTTTGGAGAGGTTTTTGCTATAGGGCGCATGCACTCGCCAGAAAGACAGAGAGACAGAGAGATAGAAAGTGAGAAATCACTCCCCAGGGGGGATGCGCACGCTGCAATCCCTTCTCTGCCATTCTCCTCTCGGGATCTTGGGCATGCACGCACACGCGCCCGGCGTGAGTTTAAGCCACTGGGTCCAGGACTTGAACCATGGTTGACTACATGGGAATTCAGCGACATAGCCATTACGCTGACTGCTGGTCCCCCAGCATGATTTCTATGACACACAGTTTCCATAACTAAGAAAGTTAGAAGGCATTCTTTTTTAAAAATATTTTATTTAACTTTATTTTTTTTAATTTGACCAGAGAGGGAAAGAGGGAGAGGGAGAGACAGAGACAGAGAGAGAGAGAAAGTGAGAAAGCAAGCTACCAGGTCCAGGACTCGAACCGTGGTTGGCCATGTGGGAATCCAGTGCCCTTAACCACCACTCCACCTGCCAGCCCCCCCTTTTTTTAAAATTTTTTTAACTTTATTTATTTACTTATTTTTTTTTAATGGGCATTCTTGAACTCTTGTTCTGAATAAAAAGGAAAAATGTGATTAATCTTCAAAAACTGTTTAAGGCATTTTCAGATTTCCATACAGCTCAAAGCCAGCCCAGACAGCGTGGTGCCATTTTCCTGAAAGTCAAAAGGGAGGCCTACAGGTTCTAAGACCTCTTTTCTGAAATAAAGTGCAATAAATTCACGATGTTGCATTTTCATATATACATTTCTATTTTCTGAATGAAATCACATTAAAATCTATAGTAGACAAATAAAAATGCTAAAAATAGCACCAAAGGTAGGAAAAGAGAATACGCCCGAATTTCCCAATGTCCTTCTCTGTATAGTTTATGGGGTGTTTTTAAGGAGCAGCTCTTCACGTGCTACACCGATGCTTCGAGTTTTTACGTTCGAAGCATTGAAGACTCAGGTGGAGGCTGGAATTTGGAGACCATGGCTTGGTGACGATCTGGGCAGATAGCTTCTATGTACTGTGCATTTCTCGTGTGCCCTGCATTGTGTGAAGTACTGGGTGGTCAGGAAAGTCATCATGTATTTTTGCGTTGAAAATATGTCACGGCTTTCCCGACGACCCAGTGCTATGCAAACCCTAAGGCAGTACTGCCCACCTCTGCCCTCGAGGAGCTGTGTCTGGTCAGGTCGTGGCAACAAGGCTGGCCCTCCTGGGACAGTACAGGCAGGATATAATTAAATACAGAGTTGCGAGGACAATATTATTTTTCTTAAAAATATGATCATTCCTTTATTATTTCACCGGGCTTGATATTTTATCAGGTGGACATGTACTATTTGCCTTCAGCTGGAGGTTGTTGTGGACTGGAACATGCAGTATAGACGCCTTCTCACTGTCCTCATTGCTGTTCTCATTCTCCTCATCGTCCTCATCATTCTCGTCCCCAACCCCTGGGTGTGGCAGCTTCAGGAGCTACAGCTGAGGCACCAACAGAACCAGTTCAAATGGAGACTGACTCCCCGCAGGGACTTCCAAACCCAGCTAGGGAACCCGGATTAGATAGGCAGAATGGCAGGAAGGGACGGCGGTCACTTCTCAAGGAACGCATTGCTGTATAGTTCTACTTTTCTGCTCAGAGTGGAGACTCGCCTTTATTTCCAAGCTGAGGAGAAAGTTTTCTTGGAGCTGGTACCTCAGAAGCCTCTGATGGGCGAGAAGGACCCCCGTTCTTGTTGTAGATGTTTCCCTGCCAGCTGTGAACTGTGTATGTCCGATATATTTCAAGTCAAATTGCTCTAGAAAGCTATTTGTCCCGGAATATATTGGGTCATCAGAAAAGTCATGATGCCTTTTGCCATAGGAAAACATGCCATAACTTTTCCAATGGCCCAATATTTTCAGGATTTTATATAAATTATACTCTTATGCGAGAAGTAGATTATTATTTGAATCCAATAGGTAATAGCTAAAGGCCAGGGAAGTCTGTGCACAATGTGTGCGTTTCCTAGTGATCATTCTCAGTTGCTGTGGACCATGCTCACTCCTGAAATTCCAGTGCTAAAGTTTGGGAGCCAGCGTTTGCAGCGTCTCACTCCTATTTGAGAATCACCACTTCAGGAAGTTGATCCTACTAGGCATGTGTTTTGAGTTCCCCTGGTGTATTGGCTTGGTTTCCAGTATTGTCCCATTGTATGCCAGCTGCCTTACGTACTTCTAACTTTTTCTTCTTAAAGGTTTTTGTCATAAGGCACATGCGCTTGCTGGAGAGAGACAGAGAGAGACAATGAGAGGGGAAGTGAGAAATCACCTCCCAGCAGGGATGGCCACACTGCAATCCCTTCTCCATTCTCCTCCTGGGATTTCGGGCACAAAAGCCCATGTAGCCGGCATGGTTTTCAGGGTGTCAGGTCTGGTACTCGAACTGCGGTCAGCCATGTGGGATTCCAGCGCCGTAGCCACCAGGCTACCTGCTGGTCCCATACTTACAATCTTTATAGCAAAGCCAACAGGTAGATATCAAGCCAAGCCTGATGAGTTTTACAAACTCAATCTAGGTGACATGGAACCAATGACCAGAAAAGCCAGAATTTGTACCATATCTGTCGTTCACCCCAAAGCCAGTGCTAATTCCACTGAAGCGCTAGGATTCGGATCCTTCGTCAGAAATAGCTTTGAGTTCCTAACTTAGTTCAGCTCATCCCACCGACCCTCTCGGGTGTGTGCCCATCTGAGTTTCACAGACCAGTAAAGTAGGTGCTCTGTCTCTGCTCTCTTGCCTTGAAGGGATAACCACAGTTCTCACCATGACCACGCTGAGCATCAGTGCCCGGCACTCTCTGCCCAAAGTGTCCTACGCCACGGCCATGGATTGGTTCATAGCGGTCTGCTTTGCTTTTGTATTTTCGGCCCTTATTGAGTTCGCTGCTGTCAACTACTTCACCAATATTCAGATGGAAAAAGCCAAAAGGAAGACATCAAAGCCCCTTCAGGAAGGCCCAGCTGCTCCAGTGCAGAGAGAAAAGCTTCCGGAAGCACCTCTGCAGGTATTTGGCTTAATCTCCTGTGGTTTAAGATTGCAGCTTCTCTGTCAGATTTGCGTTGCCAAGGGAAAAACTGAGAGCGGGAAAATCCCAGGGACCATGCCTGTGTCATTTAAACAGCCAGAAAAATACAGACAGGTATTTATGAATGAAGACTTTAAAACAGTGATTAAAAAATCAAACCAGTCCGAACAAACTAGATAGAGGTGAAGTTAGCTGTTCAAAGTTCCTTTGGGAATGACATGTTCTTGCAGAAGGTTGAAATCTTACATAGAATGTTAAGAATGACCCATGGACGTTTTGGAGGGGATTGGAGAGGTGTTTTGATAGAGTTTGTTGAACAAAACATGCGGTGGATCTTTATTTATCTATTTATTCATTTCTCCCAGCATGGATACTACACACATTATCACCCACAAGTAACTTTCCATTTTTGTGTCCCTTAAACATCATGCTTTCCCTCCCTCCCCACCCCACTGCCTACCCCCTTCCCACACTGTCTCCAATATCGACAGTTGTCCTCTCTACTTTTATACCGTCCAGTCTTCCAGTTTCTACCAAAGTGCAGATATTCGGTATATAGTGAGTGGGAACAGATGAGACCTCTGTTTCACACTCTGGCTTGCTTCGCTCAGCATTGAGTCTTTCGTATTCGTCCACTTTGTATTAAATTTCCGGGACTCATTGTTTTTTATGGCTGGCGAATATCCCATAATATATATATTTCACACTTTCTCAGTCCATTCATCTGCTCTTGGATATTTGAGTTGATGCAACGTCTTAGCAGCTGTGAATAATGCCTCAATCAACATGGATGTGCAAGTGTTTTTCTCAGCAGATCTTAACATGGTCTCACGTTGGAGTTACCCCATGTGACTGAGGTAACTCTTCTTTGGAAACAAGATAAAACCCATAATAAGTGAGAAGACACAGAGCCATAATTGATATACATACAGGATCAGGAATTCTTACCTTACAGGGATAGATCTAAGAGAAGACAGCTTAATAAAACCTACTGTAATTTCCACTGGGCACACTGAAGAGTCTGTGATTAAAAAGAAAGATTTGAAGTGTCTCTTTCTTTATGGACTAATATAAAAATAGAAAGATCTTCATGAAAACAGGAAAGCAAGCAAGCAACCTCTTTCTCTTTTTCCTCCTCCTCCTCCACTACTCTAATCTCTCTCTCTGTGTGTCTCCTCTTACTGTACTCGGATTCTTCCTTGAATAAGCCTGAGGCCACTGACACACAGCCTGCTGAAGCTGGTAGTGTATAGCTCCTTTTGTTCGCATGTACCTAAACCAAAGTCGACACAAATCACCTTGATTCTTACAGAAGACAGATCAGTCCCTTATTCTTTCATTCAACCAACATGTATGAGAGTCTTCAACAGATTTGTAGACATTGCATTGTATTTTAAAAGCTATACTTGGATTAATTTTTTTTCCTGTATCAAAATAAACTTGTATTTTGATTCTATTTCCCCATGAATTTTTGAAGTACCCTGGTATTAAATGCCAGATATGGTCCAGACCTTGTTAGGACTCAGTAGCACATCGAAAAATCCCAACAGATATCTTGCTATACGGAGTTTGCATTTACTTGGGGTGAGGAAGCGGAGGCAGACAATGTTTTAAAACATAAACAATGAAACAGGTGGTACATTAGATGGAGGTAATGTGTCGTAGTTGGAAGGCTCTGAAGGAGGCCATGCATGCTGGAGCAGGGTGAGACGATGAGACTCAGTCTCAGAAGGTGACACCTGAGCAGATTGGGGTAGGTCTCACCTCGGCAGGGATTAACCATCAGCTGTACCCCGCAGGGCTCTGGGTGCTGTGTCTAAGAATGGTGTATGAACAGGTGAGAAGGGGAAGGCCTTTTCACTAAGTAAATTTAGATAGTTTATATCTTTCTCTGAATGGATCCATTTCATCAAGATTTTCAAAATTATCAAGATGCATTTTGCATACTGTTTTCAGTTAAAATACTGAGCACGAGGGCCAGCAGGTGGCATGGATATTAAGGCATTGGACTCCCTCGTGGCCAGCTTCATGGTTCAAGTGCCAGACCGGACAGCTGGAGAATCATGCCAGGTACTTGTGCGTGCACGCCCAAAATCCCGAGAGGAGAGTGAAGCATAAGGGATTAAGGTGTGGCCACTCCCTGGGAGATGACTTCTCACTTTCTCTCCCTCTCTTCTCTTTCTCTCTTTGGCAAGTGAACATGCCCTACGGCAAGAACTGGAAAAAAGGAAAAAGGAGAAAGAAAAAGAAAAATACTCTGTGGAGTTTCGTTTTCTTTCTCATTCCTCTTGGGTAAACTTATATCCTCTCTGCATGTTATTGTTTTATTTTTCTTTCTTTTGTTATGTCAGAATAACATAAGTAGAATTCTAAGTAGAATTCTACTTATGACTCTTAAAAAAATCAAATCCTGGATTGATAGATTGATTGATTGACTTACTGTTTCAGTTTTCTAGTTATTAATATATGATTTTTTAAAAATTTTTTTGAGAGATTTTTTGCTATAGGGTGCATGTGCTCGCCAAAGATAGAGAGACAGAGAGACAGAGAGACAGAAAGCAAGAAATCACCCCTTGTGGAGGATGGCCACGCTGCAGTCCCTTCCCCATTCTCCTCTCAGGATGTTGGGCATGTGCGCACATGCACCCGGCGTGAGTTTAAGCCACTGGGTTTGGGACTCAACCACAGTCAACTACATGGGAGTCCAGCAACGTAACCATTCCGCTATCTGCTGGATCCACTGATGTTATTTATTTATTTAAATATTTTATTTTTTAATTTTTTTATTATAAGAGGTTTTTTTGCTATAGGGTGCGTGCGCTCGCCAGAAAGACAGAGAGACAGAGAGAGACAGAGAGGGAGAAAGCGAGAAATCACTCCCCAGGGGGGATGGCCATGCTGTGATCTCTTCTCCATTTTCCTCTCGGGATCTTGGGCACACATGCACACATGCTTGGCATGAGTTTAAGCCACCGGGTCTGGGACTTGAACCACTGTCTACTACATGAAAATTCAGCGACATAGCCATTACGCCAACTGCTGGTCTCCCATTGATTTTATTTTAATTCTATCTTTTGCAGGTTTTTGTTACTGCTTTTCTAGCTCCTTGAATTTACTTCTTATTAATATATCCTCACTGTTTCATGTTTGATAATGAGGTTGTCTTGATTGCAGTGAGTTTTTTTGGGGATACAGATTCAGCCATAATTTTTAACTTTTGATATATTAATGTTCATAATTACTTGCTAGATGTTCTATAATTATGCTACGGCTTTCCTTGTTTTAAAGAATTATTTAACTTTATTTATCTGCTTATTTTTATTTTATTTTATTTTATTTTGACAAGAGAAGGACAGAGTGAGAGAGAGAGGGAAAGTGAGAAAGCAAGTCACCAGGTTCGAGACTCGAACTGCAGTCAGCCATGTGGGAGTCCAGCGCCCCTTAGCTACCATGCCACCTGCTGACCCTGCTACTGCTTTTCTATATGAGCTAAGACTTATTTAGAGATAATACTAAAATTTCCAAGGGGAATTTTTTTTTTTTTTTTTTAATATGCTAGAGGGCACCTGCACTCCTGGGAAAGTGGTAGAGAGAGGGAAATTGAGAAATTACCCCCTCCAAGGCAGGGATACCCACACCTCAATTTCTTCTCCTCCACTTCTCCTTTTGAGATTTTGAGCACACATGCACACGTGCCCAGCATGGTTTTCAGGCCACCAGGTCCAGGACTTAAATTGCTCAGTTGGCCATATGGGCCCTGCTCCCTCAAGCACTGTGTCAACATTTGGCCCCCAAGTGTAATTCTTTTGGTTTACTTAACTCCACAGTTAGCTTTTCATTGAATGTGCACATGTTCAAAGATAATACCTGTACAGATGAAAATTCTATGGATATTGTCACCTCTAGTCTTGATTTCAGATACCAAGAAAGATGTAGGAAACTTTCTCACTAATACCATAAAATTATTTTATTTTTTTTGCATTTTAACTATTTGGTTTACACATTTGAATGTTTGGCTATTCAACATGAAATGATTCATAATTGCTTAATTTCTATATTAGTCTATGTGTTTAATTATAAAATAAACTTTGTTTTTCTTCTACATAATACATTTTCTCTTTAATTCTATTTGGTCTGATTTTGATATTTTTATTTTATTCTCATCTTAATATTTAATTTGCTATTCTATTTTTACTGTTAATGTTTTTCTTATTCTTTTCTAATGTCTTTGAAAGTTATATATCATAGTTTAATATCACTAGTGGTTAACTTTAAGTTTTAAAGCCATATATTTCAACTTGTGGTTTTCTAATAATGTTAAAATTATAAAATATACTCTCCCTTGTAGCTGCTAGATCCCCAACCCCAGGACTGTTGTAGGTCCAAAGACTCCAGATAGAGACACATATCTGGAATATGCATACATTGCATCTGTCTATCTATTTATATATATACACACACACACACATATATACACATACACACACATATACACACACACACATACATCTACCTGTGTGTGTATGTGTGTGTGTGTAAAACTTTCTGTGTTTATAATGAATTGATAAAGCTTCCATTTTTACAAAATGGTGAGACTCATTGAGCCATTGCTATATAACGGAATGCTGTAATACTTGAAAGTACCGTTTAATCAGAATAAGACTACTCTGCAGAATTTCCAAAGATGGGAAGAAAACCAGTCATCTGTTAGCTCCCTGAAATATACCTGTGGACTACAGCATTGTTTCCTGTACATGCTCGCTCAAACTCATCTTGGTTAGTCCCTTCTGATTCGGTAATGGCTCTCAGCAATGCTGGCCACGTGCTGTGTGCACATGGCATATCCAAGGTCAAGGTGATAAAATGTGTTTGTGAAGGGTGTAGAGTCATACCAGTTAACTGTTTGGAAGGACTTTAAAATGAATCTAGTCAAAATACGCATTGTCAGGGAACCAGCAGTTAGCGTAATGGCTATGTCGCTGGACTCCCACGTAGTCGACCGCGGTTCGCGTCTCGGACCCGGTGGCTTACAACTCACGCCGGGCGCGTGTGCGTGCGTGCCCAAGATCCCGAGAGGAGAATGGAGGAGAAGGGATTGCGGCGTGACCATCCCCCCTGGGGGGTGATTTCTCGCTTTCTGTCTCTATGTCTCTCTCTGTCTGTCTGGCGAGCGCACGCGCCCTATAGCGAAAAACCTCTCCAAAAAAAAAAAAAAAAAAAAAAAAATACGCATTGTCCTTGTCCTCTGCAGCATGTGACCATGTGTTGTCGTGAGTGGGACCCCCGTGGCAGTCTACCTGAAGAATATCTGTGTTCTAAAGACAGGGATTATGGGTTGCTCCATCCTTCCTCCACTCCAGATCCCTCCAAGAGGGGGGTGACTCTGGAGTGCTAGTTGTCACTGTATGGCTACAATACTGAGTTCAACTTGGAAGGCTGAGGACAAGCGGAGGCAGGTTGGGAGGTAGATGGCTTTTTTTTTTTTTTCTTTCTTTCTTTAATTTTAATATTTTATTTTTTATTTTTTTAATTATTATTCATACATTAAATTGCTATACAGCTTCAAGTCTTAATGTCTGATTAGATATGTTGGGTGAGGGAAATGTAGGATGAGGTGGATATATGTGGCACCGTTCATTTGGATGATGAAGACAGATGAACCACATTTAGTGCAAAAGCAAATTAGTTCTGTTTAGATGAGTGGAGATTTACATAGCAGGACATTGTCTTTTTCACCACCACAATGGCTTTTGTTTTTTCCAGACCACAAGTGCATACTTCTCTGCTGCATGCATGTCTTTTCCTATCTACCTAATTTCTTTTCTTTGTTTCCATTTCCCCATAACTATTCTTCATGAACTTTTCAATTTTAATGTGTCATAGAGTCTTACAAGGCTATTTGCAAAATTAAAAAGCTATTTGCGCTGTGTAGAATCTTTAAGAAAAAGATGATATATAAAGAAAGAATCTATTAATAATTCAAGATACACCTTGGATTCAATCATTCAAGCACCCTCATGAGGACCTCTTTTCTTACTATCCATTTTTCAAAGTCAAACTGATCCTGTTTCCCACATGGAGTCACACGCTGACTAAGCCTCAGGATCTCAGGGATCAGTCTCAAGGACTCACAGATAAAATGGAAGTAATAAGAGGACTTCCTGGAAAAGTTTATAGTGAGAATTATGCCGTGTGTATAAAAAACACAGAATAATGCTTAGTAAGTAATGCCCGTGGTTATTACTACCCTCTATATCTTAAGCCTCTTCAATTTTAAAGTATGCATGACCTTCTCTGCCCCTGTTAACTCCCTGTGGTATTTTGCCTAAATTATTTCATCTGTGATTGCTGTATTTTCCTAGCTAGATGGCGAGCTTATTAATAAAACAGATGATGGGGCCAACTCTGTAACCTAGTGGTTAAGGGAGCCAGATCCCACATGGCTGACCCCAGTTCAGATCCTGGCTCTGGCAGCTTGTAAAAAACACACTGTGTGTGTGTATGTATGTGTGTGCACGCGTGCATGCGTGTGTGCCCCAAATCCCAACAGGAGAGATGGAGAGACAGGAATGCAGCTTGACCACACCCCATTGGGGGATGCTTCTCCCTGTCTCTCTCTGTCTCTGGCGAGCACACGTGCCCTTTGGCAGCTAAAATGGATTATGACTTCATTTTATTTTCCCAGATATCACATAGCATAATGATTAACAGTTACAGTTGTTGGGGCCAGCAGGTGGTATGGTAGTTAAGGCACTGGACTCCCCCACAAGGCTGACCGTGGTTTGAGTCCCAGATCCAGTGGCTTGAAAATCATGCCAGCTGTGTGTGCATTCATGCCCAGAGAGGAGGCTGAAGGAGAAGGGATTGTGGCATGGGGGGTGATTTCTCACCTTCCCTCTTTCTGTCACTCTCCAGTGAGCACACGTGCCCTAAAATATGTTTATATATATATATATATATACATATATATATATATATGTATATATATATATACACACACACACGTACACATACATATATATGTATATATATAATGTATGCGTATTATATATATGTGTGTGTGTGTACGTATATATATATTGTTTTTCACCTTTTTTCTTTCTTTTCTTTTCTTTTCTTTTCTTTTCTTTTCTTTTCTTTTCTTTTCTTTTCTTTTCTTTTGGTTTTTGCTATAGGGTGCCTGTGCTCACCTGAGAGAGACAGTGAGAGGGAAAGTGAGAAATCATCCCCCTGTGGGATGGGCACACCACAGTCCGTTCTTCTCCATTCTCCTCCTGGAATTTTGGACACATACACACGTGCCTGATGTGATTTTCAAGTCACTGAATCCAGGACACGAACTATGATTGGCCACGTGGGAGTCCATTGCCTTAACTACCACACCACCTGCTGGTTCTATCTACTTTTTCTTTTAAGGTTTATTATTTTTTCTTCTGAGAGAGAGGGAGAGAAAGAGAGAGAACCTCCAACAATTCTTGTTGTCCCAGTCCACACCCAGCCTCAGCCAGCCCCAGGTCACAGGCATGCGTGTGCCTGGCATACCCGAGCTGATCTCCAGACAGGAACGCAGAACCTCCCTGCGCGGCTCAGCCTCCCAGAGCTCGCGTTTCCCTGCCGCACCACCATCTGGCTCCATAGCTGTCTACTGACTGGTCGTGAGCTGGCTGCAGGGACCGGGCAGTCGGAGACGCGGCACCTCTACAAACCAGTACATTTATCACCGATTTTCAAAAACATGTCTTTCATTAAAATGATTTGTTCCCAGAAATAAATGTGCACGTAAGGCAGATGACCAGCATAAGCTACAGTAGCAGGGTCCCATGAGCACGCAGGACAGCAGACTCCCACCGCCAGCTCTGAGCCAGGGGACAGCAGCAGTCGAGAAGCGAGGAGGACACTGCGAGAAGCAGAACACGAGCCTCAGCAGGTCACGTGCAGCTGTGTGCTCTGCGCAAAGGGGCGGCTGTCGCCCTGCATCCTGTCAGTCACAGCCCGCACCGGCGTCAGTGGCAGTGGGTGGCTTCCGTGGGACTGCACGGGTCTCCTGGTGGGTAATACGTGAGCTGCTTTCCATTCCTAAAGGGCGCACAAACTGGGTCAGTTTCAGATTTCCACTTCAATCATTCTCAAAACTCCTCTTAGAAGTGCCACTCTTTAAATAGTTTAAGCTAACATGCAAAAAATCTTATTTTCCCATTTGTCCTTATTTCTTTCATTTCTTCACTTAGTTTAAAATCTCTCTCCTTGGCGATCTGAAAAAGGCTATTGAGCAATACACCTAATTGTCAGCTCATTTGATATTTAGGTTGTGTTTGTGACATTAAGGAGTTTAATGACGTTCTTTAAATCTTGTATAAATAAGTACCTCCCCAGACTCACACCTTTTTAAGTACAGAGTGTTCTGTGGTTAGTAATGTTCTTCAAGCAATGAGTGATTGCTTAATTGCACAATTCCTGAATTGTTTAAGTGTTGGAATATGTTTTGTCTCCAGTCATGCTTTTTTTTTTTTTTTTTTTTTTTGAGAAGTTTTTGCTAGAGGGCGTGTGCGCTCGCCAGAAAGACAGAGAGAGACAGAGATAGAAAGCGAGAAATCACCCCCCAGGGGGTATGGCCACGCCGCAATCCCTTCTCCTCCATTCTCCTCTTTGGATCTTGGGCACGCACACACACGCGCCCGGCATGAGTTTAAGCCACCGGGTCCAGGACTTGAACCACGGTCGACTACGTGGGAGTCCAGTGACATAGCCATTACGCTAACTGCTGGTCCCCAGTCATGCTTTTTATTTGCTAGTTTCATTTTGCCATGTGCAGAGACATGGCATATTAATGCGTAAGGTTAAACCTCAGCTAGTCAGTTAACAAGCATTACTTGTTAACAGGCAACTACTATGCACTGCTCACCATACGAGGCACTCAGGATGTGAAGAACAAACGCAGGAACTTAGACTCGTAGAAGAAACAGATCGTTCCTCTTGTGAGAGACTGTATTTAGTGTATAATAGTATGGTCTAAGATTTGGTTTAGGGCCCGTTGTGTACTTGGTGGCGTAGGCAGCTAGGCCCCACATGGCTGACTGCATGGTTCTGGTCCTGGCCCCGATGACTTGAAGAACACACCGGGTGCAAGTGGGTGCCCAGAGTTCTGGAAGGACAGATGGAGGAGACAGGATTGTGGCATGGCGGTTCCTCACAGGGATTACTTTTTCACTTTCTCTCTCTTTCTCTCTCTCCAGTCAGTACATATGCTCTCTGGCAAATCAAAAATAAGAGAGAGATAATCGGTTTAGAATAATTCAAGCATAGATACTGTAGTGTAAACTCAAAGTTTTACTGCTACCCTCTCCTGAAATACTGATTTCTGTATCTGGTTGTATACTGGGAACCTGCTGTATTTGTAGATATATTAATGGAACACCGATTAAGTGTCAGTTTGTTGGGATTACTGAGTTTACTCCAAGATACTGAGAGTAGTGGGGAGGACAGATATTCAACAATTAATTCAAAATAAATACTGGCAAATATGCAAAATGCTGTGAAGGCGAGCTAGAGGGTGTAAGGAGAAGCTGTCAGAGAGAGTGGAGCTGAGACTCCAACGTGGTCTTCTAAAGGGAAGAGGCGACAAGTTAAGGGGTATCATCTGAAGGACGAAGGCTAGACGCAATCAGTTTAGAAGCTTTATTGAGGCAGTATGTGCATATTTTGGTAATTATTGATAATAATGTCACGTGAAAAAAAATACCAACATAAGCATCATAATTAAAGGCAGGCTGTTTCTTTCTGCAGAAGGAAAAAATGCCATAAATTTAACACTACATTAAAAAGGCAGGACATGGGACCAGCAGATGACGTAATGGTTACGTTGCTGGACCACTATTTGAGTCCCAGACTCAGTGGCTTAAAACTCATGCCGGGTGCATGTGTGTGCATACCCAAAATCCTGAGAGGAGAATGGAGAAGAAGGGATTGTTGCTACATGGCCATCTCCCCGGGGGTGATTTCTCGCTTTCTGTCTCAGTCTCTCTCTCTGTTTTTACACGCACATCCACTCTGTCACTAACGCAGTCTGACTCACCCTCTGTCACATGCACTTCCTTCAGGAGACATGACACACATCCAGAGCCATTTCGAGGGAGACTGGCTCTTAAAGGGTCACTGAGTCAAATCAAAGTAAATATTCAAGGTATTTTATACTCACCTGCTCGGCAACAATCGGTACTACCTGGACGGCAGTGGCAGCACCGACCAATAGGTCTGCCATGTGCCAGAGAGCGCGTCAAACACCGTGCAGACGTGAACTGCTTTACTTGTCACAGCAGCCCTTTTTATACATGAGGAAATTGAGACCCAGAAGGTTCATTGACTTGCCCAATGTCACTTCACAGAACTGCAGTCATGGAGCTGAGACCCAGGTCTGGGTAGCCTGGATCCAGGTGTCCACAACCGCCGTGCACTTCTGCCCCTCAGGCAGAGACTGGGGCTGCAGCTGCCCCCGGCCGTGCCCCGCTGCCCACACAGACTGTCTCCCACTCCCGGACTTCCTGGAGGTCGTCCTCACGTTCGCACTGCTGAAAGTATAAGCCGTACTCTGCAACTGTGTCCCATTTATAACCAAGCCATATCCCTTAGCCAGCAGCATGTTCTACATAGAAAGCAAAATCACATAAAATTAATCACACTCCTCAAATCTCCCACTTTGTGTAAAATATATGTGGGTTTTTGTCAGGGCTAACAATCACTGAGTAATTTAGCACAGTCATCTAGACAGACTAGATTAACAAGTCCATGGTTTTTTCAAAATTGTTCGACATTTTCAACATTTAAAAAACTTCTTTAAGTATTACTACTTCTTTTCAGTTTGAAATGACCCATCTTAGATGTCTCAATATATTTAATGTATAACATTTATTTACAACATATGTTGAAGGCCAGCAGGTGGTGTGGTGGGATCCCATATGGCTGACTGCAGTTCTAGTACCAGACCCAGCACCTTGAAAAACACACAGGGCACATGTTTATGTGTGCCCAACATCCTGACAGGAGAAGGGAATACAGCGTGCCATTGCCAGCGAGTACATGCACCCTGTGGCAAAAATCTAAACAAAATATAAATAAATAAGTAAATATTTACAACGTATGTTCAAAAGAGTCCCATTTTAAAGGTAGTTGCACAATTTTAAAGAAGGTCCAGAGTAGTTCTGTCCTCAGTGAGTTTATGCTACATCGGGTGATGGTATAGTGATGTACGTCATCAAAGGGGGACACTTTTGGTCAGGAGAGGGACACTGGGGCTGGGGACTGCTGGGAGAACTGACTGGTGGCGAGGCAGACTTTATCGACAGCCAGAAGATATCAGAATAGCAAGACAGGAATTCAGCTCAGCACTGTCAATGTCATAGTTGGTTTGTAATAGTTGTGGACTAGCTTAAGAATCCTTTTATAGGAGGCCAGTAGATGGTGTGGCACTTACGCCACTAGACTCCCACATGGCTGACTACGGTTCAAGTTCCAGGCCCATGGTTTGAAAATCACACCGGGCACATGTGCGTGCATGCCCAAGATCCTGGGAGGAGAAGGGATTGTGGCGTGGCCATCCCTCGTGGGGGAGGAGGGTGGTTTTTCACTTCCCCTTTCGCTGTCTCTGTCTCGCTGTTGCTCCACCGAACACATATGCCCTAAGGCAAACACCTCTGCAAAACAAATTCTAGAATTGCCATATCATATATAAATTATTGGGTTTTCTTATGACTTCTCTATTTACTCCATTCTCTCTCCAGCAAATGTGGCAGGGACTTCCTAAGAATGTGGTAGGTGCTCAGGAAATACCTGCTCACTGACTTCACTGCTCAGGAAGCAGAGGGAGACTTGGTTGCTGGAGATGGTGACAGAGGAAAGAGCCGCTCATGTCTCCTGGGGAAATCTTATTATTAACATTTTTTAAATGCTTCAAATTTTTTACTTATTTGATGATCTTTTTAAAAATCTGTATCAGCAATGTGAGTGGGCCAGCATGTGTTTTTAGAACGGGGAAAAAAATCAGCTTCAAAAATATACAACCGCTTTAAACAACCTTCCTCAACGTTTAGTTAAAATTTCCAGCAAGTCCTCGTCCCTAAGCTACTGAGTAAGATTATTCATTCCTTCTGGTTTATGTGGCTGAGCTGCCAATTCTCTCTCTTGCTATTCTGAGGAGCTAATTCTCCCACAACATAACGTACACGGCTTAAGCTCCAGCTTTTTGCTCAGCCTCAGATGATTTAGAAGTTTCAAAAATATCGGTTTGGGTATGATCTATTTCATTTCAATGAATTAGAGTATATTATGTATGAAAAATGCCTTTGGTAAAAGATTATTCTGTATTTTGGTCAATTTTCCAACAACGGTAGGAAGAGGACACATTTCATTCAGAGCTATTGGCATGAGATGCTTTTCTTAAATGTTTTCTGGAATCTCACTCACAATACTTTATCCTACCTCGATCTTTGCTCGAATATTACATCATGCACTTCTCTAAACTGTCTTTTGCTGCCCATTAGCGATTCTGGTTTTCGTCTGCCTCTTCATTAGGTACTCGGAGACTCTTTTCTCACAGCTTACCGCTCCTGAACTCTGACTTCGATGCTCTGACTCTGGTATCTCCATGTAGGCGACTGCGGGGAGATCTCATTCTCTCTGGCCTCACAACTCTCTATGTGGTCGACTGATTTTTTTCCCCTCTCTAAGACTCTCTCTCTTGCTCTCTCGCTCTCTCTCCCTCTCGTGGGTTGTTACTTTTAATTACTTTTTGCTAGGCTAATTGAAAACAGTTTTAGAGACGAGGATTCACAGAAGGCAATGGGAGTGTGGGCACTTTCTTTTTTTGACTCTCTATAAAGTTTTTCTAAGGCCAGTCAGTTTAATGTGGATATCAAGATGCCCCTTGAAAATGAAAAATTATCCTGTAAGATATGAGGCAGAGAGCAGGCGTGGAGGAAGAAGGTCCCCACCATTCGGCACAGCTGCGCATTCTCTTGGCTCAGGGGCTTGGCTCTTCAGAGTTGATGCCGCCAAAGGGAGTTCGCAGGGCGTGGAGAGGACTCTGAGTACCCAGAGCACGAAGTCCGCTCTTCGCGTACAAACCTGGACATAGTTGTCTCTGGTCTAACAAGTCACAAGCACATACGAGTGATTGGCGTGATTCCGTAGGACAGATCGAAAACACGGTGGACAGGATGCTCTTTGAGATCAATGTCGGGCATAGGGCTGACACCCAGTATTTGCTGAGTCAATTAACGCAATGTGGTGTCCCCTAGACAACAGCAGCAAAGAGGAAGCTCCACAACCCCATTCTAGGTTATTAGTTTGCCTTCTGATGCTCACACAGAACTTTGGAGGAACTGCAGGAGATCTCTGTACCTCTTTTCTTAACCCAAAACCACCTGGTTTCTTTGGCAGTAAGTTCCACCATGGCCCTTCCATTGGCTGTGGCTTCACCCTTCGTTGTACTGTGTGGGTCATCTCTGTCTCCTGGGGCAGATGGGTCTAGATGGCAGAAGAGAATCACTCTCAGCTCTCCACTGGTCGGGGACACTCGGAACACAAGTGCGTGTCCTCTGGCTGTGTGTGGAGAGCTGGTCCGGATGGATGAGCTCTGGTGAGGGCATCTTGCTTGGAAGATGAGAAGAAGAGGCCTCTGTGGAACATGAAGGGTGCTTTGTCTGAGAGTAAGCGAGAGCTGGCAGCCAGGCAGTAACTACGCAGTTGTGTTCTCATGCAGGTCCTTGGCCAGAGCCCTGTGGGCGGGCGGCAGGCGGCGGGCGGTGGGTGGTGGGCGGTGTGGGTTGAGTACCACCTTTGTAGGCCACCCTGTCCTTGAAGATGTGAGCCTGTGATCTGCTTTCAGAAAAGCCAGGTTTTATTTCACCGTAATAAAAACATCACGTTGGCTAGTCAAAATAATTTTTTTAGAAGGATGGAGAGTGGCCTGCGAAGTAAAGAGGAGACCTAGATAAGACCTCACTTGCCTTCATCAGTTGTCTCTCTCTGACAGCAAGGAAGGGAATTAATAAATTATCCCCGGGATGCTAGTAATTAGTATTTTTAAAATTTATTCATTTATTTATTTTTAAGACAAAGATTTCAGTTAGAGATAAGAATATCGAAACTTCGAAGCTCGACTCTGTGCGTGTGGATCAGAGGGCCACCTCCTCTGTGGGCGTCTTAATGCTCTCTGTAGGATTCTTTGTTCATTTTTTATTTCATTTTATTATGACTCGAGGGTTGAATAGATTCAGAGCTTCGACAGGCATTCTCCCCTGTGCTTAGCTCACTACTGCTGCATTTGCAAGAAAGAAACCCACTTTGCTAGAGCCTTGGCTGATCCGGGAAAATGTTAACATGCTTTCTGCCTAATGTTTGCCAAAGGGATGATCTAAAAATGGCACCAAGGAGGTTACCTATTATCCACAGAACAAGAATACATTTTGGGACTGAAATAGATTACGGTCAATGGGGACCTAATCTGCTGACAGAAAGTTATTTTAGTATCCCCAAGCAATTCATAAAAATAGAATGAGGTTTTTATATGGTGTATCCTGTTTGTTTTCTGTTAATTGAAAAAATGAATCCTTGGTAGTTTTCGATATTTAATTTCTTCTTCTTTTATATTTATTTTCCCACAGTGTTTCTTTATGAATTGCATTTATCTTTCAAAATTCAATATGTCACTTATTTTTACACATTTACAATGGTTTATAACCCTTGAATCACAGTCCAATTTATTTGATCAAATTCATTACTACAACTATTTTTAAAGAAATATATCAGTGTATCATTGAGAGAGAATATGGAAAGGTCTAGAAATAATTTTTTTTTCAATGAAATGTATTTCCCTCCCCTTGGTGATCTTCCAATCCCTAGCAAGTGGAAATAGTTTTTCAATGAACGTGTAATGAACAGGTTGAGCTTGTCTTCCTTTGCCCATAAAAGCCCTAAATTATGCACACCGTCCTTGTCCGCTCACTCTGGACACAAGCTCCCTGGCTTAACTGGAGATGGCCTTGTCACCGCAGTAAGGAAGCAGGTGTGAAAAGCAGTCTTCTTGCACTGAACATTTGCTCAAGTATTTAAGTCACATGTTACAAATGGTAACCTAGGTATGTATGACCATAATAAGCATGCTCTAAAGGAGTTAAAGGTTAAAATTACCATCCATGGAGGTTTTCAGCATCTCACACGACAATTTGAGATAATTACTGGTTACGATGAACTTCCTGGTTGCTGTCCAGTCATTTTGTAGTCATTAACTGAAACTGGCTACTCACAGTTTTAGAAATGAGAGCATTATGAAGTTGCTAAGTTCCAAATAGAAAGAAATACGTATATTAGAGAAGGGGGATCACAGTTTTGTTGTGTTACATGTTTCACAAGGTCCAGGTCAACTGTTCTCTAATGTCAGACAGATAAACCCCATTGCTTTACACTCAGATTTGTTATCAGACTAGCTTCCTCATTTAGGAAAAAATACATGGGAAGAAATCAAAGTTAGGGCTGAAACAAGTAGGGGGAAATCAGAAGTATGAAAGGGAGAAGAAAAACCCTGAATAACATGTCCTTTCTTCCACCTGCTGGGATCAACCAGTGCACTCGTACAGTACCTAAGTGCTTCTAATTTGAGATAAAATTTCTGAAGCTATAATTGAGGATGCCTTAGTGTTTCACCGTACGCGTGGCCTGAATAAGTATGTGTTAGATTTTTGTTGGGAAGAGGGGGCCAGCAGGTGGCGAAGCAGCTACTTGGCTGGACTGCTACATGGCCAAAGGCGGTTTGAATTCCAGACCCAGGGGCTTGACACTCATGCCGGGTGCATGTGCGTGTGTGCTCAAGATCCTGGGAAGAGAATGGAGAAGGAACTGCAGCATAGCCATCCCCCCTGGGGAGCGATTTCTCACTTTCTCTCTTACCGCCTCTGTTTCTCTCTCTCCAGAGAGCGCGTGTGTCCTAAGGCAAAAACCTCTACAAAAATAAAAAAAAAAGACTTTTGCTGGGAAGAGAGTGGCACAAATCTGAGAGTCACATTCTGGATAGCAGACTGTGGTTTGGGATTACGGGGCTCTGCTCCGTAGACCTGATTTAGCTTAGTGTAGAGCAGTCCAAGCATTACAGAGCCGTTTGTGTCTGAAATAGCTGCATGAATGAAAACCTTGCACACGCTATCCAGCCCATCTTGGTGCACAGCGGAGTGAACACCAGCATCTACTCTCCGCGATACCACAAACCACATGTAACTGGTTGCTGCTTTCTCACTAGCTCACTGTTATGTTCTTCCCTGGTTTGAACACTCTCCGCAATCTGATTATTGTATTTACCCCACAGTGTTCTTTCTTCGTGTCATTAATATCCTAGTTTCTAGCTGAAGGTCTCTTCATTTATGACAGCCATTAGGTAGGTTTCCAAAGGATAAACAAATAGGATGGTTTCATTGGTTGAAGAATAGACTAGATGTCCTGCAGAGGTCTTAGGGTGCTTCAGATCAGCTGGTTGGGGTTCATGGTCTAGGCCTACCCGGGCTCACCACCAGAGCCATTCTAAGCAGCAGAGGTGATAAAGACATCAGCATGAGCCTCTGGGTACACTGAGAGTAGACGGCCGAGGAAGGTGACAGGCACGCAGCTCCGAGTGGGCTGTGTGAAGCCCGCCTACAATGCAGTTCCTCTGGTGCTATTCCCGGTATGCTGCTGTGTATTCTGCTGATGGTCCCGTGTCATCAGTGCCAGGTATGTGACCAGGGACATCTTGGGTGACTCTGGCTCCAGTCATTCACGATGGACACTGACTGAGACTACCTAGCTGCCTAGTCAACCTCCCAACCCACGGAAGATACTAGATGATTGTTGTCGGGGCCAGCAGGTGGCGTAGTGGTTAAGGCGCTGGACTCCCATATGTTTGACCTTGGTTTGAGTCTGTGACCCAGTGACTTGAAAGTCATGGTGGCCATGTGTGCGTGAATGCCCAAAATCCCTGGAGGAGAATGGAGGAGAAGGAATTGCAGCATGGCCATTCCCCCACCCCCCCACCCCCCCCACCCCGTCCCCCAGGGGAGTGATTTGTTGCATTCTGTCTTTCTGTCTCTGTCTCTCTGGTGAGCGCTTGTGCCCTATAGCAAAAATATCTTTAAAAAAAATAAAAAAAGATTGTTGTCACTTTAGGTCCCTAGGTTTTGGGGTGATTTGTCATGTACCACTAGATAACTGAGAAACACATGCTTCTAAGCCAAACATACCCAAGGTCAAATACTGACTCTGCCACTTGCTTGTGGGATAACGACAGGCAGACCTTAAGTTCTTCTAATTCTGTTTATTCATTCATGTCATAGATGTTTCATTTGGAATATCGCAGGTGCCATATATATTTTTTCCCCGGGTCTGCTCCCTCTTCGTCTCCCTCCATCCCTTCCTTCCTGCCTTCTTTCCTCCCCTCCTCCCCACATACAGCCAACTGAGCGCAGCTGCCCTTGCGGTGGGGCATCTCAAACTGGCGAGTGCCGGGCCAGGTGTGGCTTTAATTGGACCTTTACTTAGACAGAGGCCGACAGAATTCAGGATGCATGTTTTTTTTTCAGTGAAAACTGCTGAATCACTGGTTCCACAGTCGGCGTGAAGTAGGCTGAGACCTTCCACAGACAGCATGTGCGGCATGATCAAGTGCCTTAGAGGAATGGGGTAAACACGTTTTTTAAAAGGAATATTCCCATCAGTTCATGGTGAGCAGTATCTGAATCCAGTTCAGGCGAAGAAGATCCTAAACAGCGAGGTAGAGGAAAGGAAGGCGTGAGCGGCATGTTATCTGCAGGAATGACATACATTATCTCCTTGGCAACTGCGGGGTGGCATGCAATCTGGCAGTCTGCGTTGTGTCATCTTGGATGCCTGGAAGTCACTGTTTCCTACGGAAACAAGGGAAAGAACAACATGAGAAAAAGAGTTCTGATTTTAGTATGCTACAAGAGTATTTTAAAACCAAGGGACCAGCAGGCTTCCACAGCATAACTAGAACACAAAATGGCATTAAATTTTCATTTATTAATTTCACAATGCTTTAGAATATGAATTCGATTTTTTTTTCCTCCTGGGTTTTTATTTATGCTGTTGGGTAGATGACAACTGAAGACATTTGTGCGAAGCTTTCCATGCCCCGGTGGCGAGGGGCCCAGCTTACACATATGCCTGTATCTATCCATTCAGCTGCTATTTGTGGAGTGCCCAATTTGCGCCAGGCATCTTGCTGGGTACTGAGCTGGGTAGACCCCTTACCTGTGCCTTATCATCACCCTGTCATGGCCATGAGGTACTATGGCATTTCTTCTTTTTCTTTTAAGTTTTTTTTTTGTTTTGTTTGTTTTTTTAAGATTTTTGCATTGGGCACATGCACTCACCAGAGAGACAGTGAGAGAGAAAACAGAAGTCACCCCCCTCCCAGGGGTGCCTGGCATGATTTAAAGTCATCAGGCTGGGGACTTTAACCATGGTTGGCCATTTGGGAGTCCAGCACTTTAACCAACATGGCACCTGCTGGGCTGATGGCATTTCTTGATTTGATGTGAATCTGTGATTTAGCTAGGCATTCACTCAGCCCTGACCTGGAAACCCTGCCTCACCGGGAGCTAAGAATGATCAGGAATAAACCGTAGGCCTTGGTGGGCCACAAGACAGTGCTCAGTATGCCTTTTCTTCGCTCAGGGGTGTCGGGAACCTTTCTTCGTTGCAGTCAGCTTGTTTCTCTCGGCAGCCTCCAGGTGAAGGGCTGCAGAGCATCTGTAATAATGACTCATGCTCAGCATCATTTCATGTGATCAGTCGTTGGGCTGACATCGAATGTCTTAAACAATGAAATCACAGGTTGTAAGGCAGCAGACTGGAAGCTCCAAGTTTCCCATTTGATGAGATTCAAAAAAGTATCAACCCTGTTAGAAACACAAAGGCAGCCTGGGGGTACAGTGGGGTGTGATGGCAGCGGGAGGGCACTACTGCTGGTTACGTGTGATCACAACATGTCTGCTCCCAGGGCCACCAGCGGGCTTCTGGGGTGCTTTCTGAAACAGTGCTGAAGGTAAGGTCTTGAGGTTGACTGTGGAACAGAAACTCAGGTGCAGCCATCAGCTCTTCCTGAGGACGATGTGGCCTGCCCTTGATCTTCTTAGAGTCTCCATTGCATTTACTGTTTTATTTTTCATCCCCTTTCAGCTTCATCAGAGCAGACGGTGAGGTGTTTATCCACATTTCTGGGGTCTATTAAGGAATGACTTTGAGGCAAACTGTTAATGCCTACCAGAGTCTCACCAAAGAGCCTGTGGGCTTACCCTCCGGAGAGCGACTTCAGGTGTTCTAGCTCGTGGAAGCAGACGCCGTTCGCCCAATGTCAAAGTTTCAGTATTAAAATTAACCGCCAGACTTCACTTCCTGAAATTTTCCCCCATAGGGCCTTATTTCACTATGTCCTCCCTAAGAGCAGTATTTTGGTTTAGAATTTTCTTGGGTTTGTGGAGATATTCATGGAAGATTTAAATAGCATTGCAGCTGTACAGAAAAGCTGTTCTAGTGTGTGCTTTGAAAATCAGCTTTTCAATAAACGATAGCTTTGGAGCGATGATTGAGAGGAAAAAAACCAGTACTTGTTAAACAAGCCCTTGCAGCCACCGGCCAGGCGTTCCAAGCGGTTCACAGAGGAGGCTCGCGTTTCCCGTGGCTTTGCCCTGGAGAAGCCAGTGGGTGCCCATGGCCTTTCCTGTGGGCACCGAGGGCTGGAGGAAGGTGGAGGCTGACCCAGGAGGGATTCTCGTGCTCAGTAGTGGTCATTCAGTCATACCTTTCCACAGGAGATGTCTGAAACGGGAGAGGAAGGGCACTTCATCCGGGTGTCAGGTAGTACCCCAGAGCTGACCTTTCCAGCAATCCGTTACACAGAGTAGGGGCCCAGCACGCGAATCCTGAGCGAAGGCGCCTGGGGTCTGTCCTCGGGGATGTGCCTGTGCTGCTCTGGCCAGGTGACTTCGCCAGCTACTGTCCGAGACACGGACAACGTGCAACTCGTTTTCACTGTTTTGAGTGTACAGGAGGGGATGGTTTTATTGTGGATTTACTCTAATACAATCTGCTCATCATGTGTTCACCTCTTCCGCTGTCTTACCGAGTACTTCTTAGTGGCGGGTACTGTGCTGGCTGGTGGTAGACTCCGCGCGCCTCACACAGCACGCTAAGTGTCGGCCAGACCGCAGAACCTGGGCGCTGCGTGGGGCCTCTGGAGTCCGGACCCGGGTCTCCGGGGCGGGGCACTCTGAGGTGGATGGGGGTCGGGTCAGACTGCTGGGAGAAGTCATATCTAGGGACTATCTTGAATAACACAGAGCATAGGAAAGGACATTTGGGGAAAAAGGTAGAGAGGTAAGACATTTGTGGGACACAGATGTGGTTTATTACGTGTTGATGAGGACGTGGATAGTATTCTCGGTTCGGCTGGTCTGAGGTGTCTATCAGGCTGGGTAAAGTCTCTTCACAATCTAAATGATGTATAGCAATTGAATGGATAAATAATAATAATAATAATAATAATAAGAGGGAGGCAGTGAAACCCGAGACGGGAGTGTGGCTCGTACTTGAGAGCTCGTCGAAGACGTCCATGCTGGACACGTCCCCAAAGCAGACTGTGTTGCAAATATTTTCATGGAAGCTCTTTTTTTTTTTTTTTTTTTTTTTTTTTTTTTTGAGGATACTTGCCAGAGAGAGAGAAAGGGAGAGGGAGAACAACCCCCCATGGGGTGTGATCACACCACAGTTTCTCTAGTTTTCCATCCTGCTGGGATTTTGGGCACATGAGCATACCCACCTGGAGTGTTTTTCTAGTCACCAGGATTAGGGTTTGAAGGTTCACATGGGATCCAGATGGTAAACCACTGGGCACCAGGGCTCGCCTGAACTGTCTGTTTAAGGTAACCCTAGGAGTACTGTGAGAGAAGTCGGATGGTAAGGAAGAAGAGCCAGCTGAGCCCACTAGCCTGCAGGCCCAGCTCTGTGTGCGCACGAGAGGCCCTGCTGAGAACTGTGGGCGGGCCCAGGCCTGGCGCCCCACGGGGCAGAGAAGCTGAGATAGTTACTCATCAACTCTTACCTCTTTTGGCTAGGTTTTTATTGGAATTGTATATATTTAAGGACTAGTTCATGATGTTTTGATATACATAGTGAAGCGACGACTATAGCTAAGCCAGTTCACATATTTCTTCACATAGTTGTGTGGCTCTTTGGACGAGGTGTGCACTCAGCCAATGTCAGGGCGCGGCGACATGACCGCAGGCCCTGCCGTGCACCTGGTCTCTGGGCGTGCTCGTCCTGCCAGTGGAGCTCTGTGCCCTGACTGGCAGCTCGCCTGCCCCTCCCCCCACCCCTGCCACCGTCTACTGAGTACATGACGTTGGCTTTTTTAGAATTCGCGCATACGTAAGGTCGTGCAGTATTTTTCTGAGACTCGCACTTTTGGTCAAAGCTTCTGCCAAAGTGTAGTCTGGAGAGAGAGCATCCCCTGGAGAGGGGAGAGAGTGAGAGAGTGAGAGAGCAGAGAGAGCTTCTCTGGAGAGAGCAGCAAGCCTCGGCCTGGTCGAGGTAACCCCCGGGGAAGCTGCGTGAGTAAGGGCCAGCCCGGGTAACGCGCACTGTGCTCGGGGACCGGATGGCTTACAGGAGGGTTTGGGGGAAGGAGGGAGGAGAGGTCCAGCCACAGTGGAGCTGGTGGCAGGACCCCACTCTGCAGTGCTGGAGCTGCACGGAAGCCGGGTCGGGCCCTGCTGGACCTGGACACCCTGGGCCCAGCGCCCACTCCTGACCCTGGCTGGCTGGAGGGCTGGGGTAGGAGCAGCACCAGGGTGCCTGTCTCTCATTCTGTCTCTCTCATGGTAGAAAAAAAAGGAAAAGAAAACAAAAAACAGAGAGAGGGATGGACTGGCGGCAGGACCCAGATCATATAGAATGTTATGCTGGGTACATCCATTCTCCCCAGAAAACCGTCAGGTGCCACTGAAGAAAGCTGAAGCAAGGGGGTGGTGTGGTCGGATTTACAGTGTGGGGGGGTGGAGTGAAGAAGGCGTGCAGGAAGCCAGGTTTCCGAGGGCCGGTAGCCGTGCGGCAGCCGGGTGAGGACGCTGAGCACCTTCGCCACGGCCGTGCTGGACCACACAGGCTGGAAAACAGTGAAAAGTGAACATGGCCCGGGACCAGCAGTTAGCGTAATGGCTATGTCGCTGGACTCCCACGTAGTCGACCGCGGTTCCCGTCCTGGACCCGGTGGCTTAAAACTCACGCCGGGCGCGTGTGCGTGCGTGCCCAAGATCCCGAGAGAAGAATGGAGGAGAAGGGATTGCGGCGTGGCCATCTCCCCTGGGGGGTGATTTCTCGCTTTCTGTCTCTCTGTCTCTCTCTGTCTGTCTGGTGAGTGCACGCGCCCTATAGCAAAAACCTCTCCAAAAAAAAAAAAAAAAAAAAAGTGAATATGGCCCGAAGTGACAAGAATCACTTCAGTTCTGTGGCTTGGAACGCTTGCTGGATGGTGCACTAGTCTGATAACGATAAGGTGACAAGAACGTGGGAGATGAAGTGGACACAGTAATTAGAGACAAGTTTCTCCCCAAACTGGAAGGGGTCAAAGGTGTGGGAGTGCCAGGAGCTGATGTCCCATCGGGTTTGGGGCCATTCCTTCACTCCTGTATCACCAGAGCCAAAGACGGTCCTGGAACTGTTCTAGACGGGCACTGCAGACAGTGAGCTGAGCGGCTGGACGATGCACGGGTGGGTGGGTGGATAAACTGACAGTTCGCTGTGTCTCTAGGACCTTCCGTGGGGTCCTGCTGGGTAGAAAGCATGGCTTACTGACAGTCTAAAGAAATTTCTGAATGCTGCGTGTGGAAAAAAACGCAAACATCTGGGGTGTTGTTAATGTAATTCAGTGGTATAAGAGTCACAGCGTTCCTGGTTTAGGCCTAATTTGAAGAATCTTTCAGACCAAAGGGCACTTAACCCTTTCAGACCTTGGAGGCCTTAACTTTTTCTTCCTGTGATCGGCAGATCTGGGCAGCAAGTTCATATCATTGCTCCAAGGAATGGAGTCGATTATGTCCACAGGAATAATAAATAGCATGAATTCTGAACAGGGCACAAAATGTAAGTCCCCATATAGTTCCAGTATTTTCTGAAGTGGAAAGTTACAGTGTTTATTAACGTTAGTTCTGTTGACAAAATACAGTGAGCCGCTGAGTGCAGAGATACTCAAGATAGGGTGCTGGACAGTGATGTAGGGGTGGGCTGTGCACGCGAGGCTGACCCGCATGGGGAGGGCCCAGAGACCCCGAGTCTGCCACGTGCTATGCACCCATGAGCTGGAGCGAGCTACACCCGTGGCTGGATCGCAACGTCAGGCCCCGTGAGGGGTGCTGTCTGGCTGGCTGTCTCCTTGTCTCTTTCACTCATGGAAGAAATAAATAAACTGAAAGAAAGAAAGAAAGAAAGAAAGAAAGAAAGAAAGAAAGAAAGAAAGAAAGAAAGAAAGAAGGAAGGAAGGAAGGAAGGAAGGAAGGAAGGAAGGAAGGAAGAAAGAAAGAAAGAAAGAAAGAAAGAAAGAAAGAAAGAAAGAGAGAAAGAAAAAAACGACAATGTTTAGAGTAATATTTTATCTTACAAAGGCCATCTACCTATCTATCTTAGATTATAAAATAACAATAGAATAATAATCTTTAGCATAACTAGTCACTACCATGTGCTAGGCAGTGTGTGAAGCACTTTACTCATATTATCCCACCAGGAATTCTAAGAAGTAGTTCTTGTTATCGTCCACTCTGGATCCAGGAGAAATCCGAAGGACAGAGAGGCTAAATAACTTTCCCAAAGCTGCACAGCTAGTCGTTAGCACAGTCCAAAACTCGAATCTCTCTGATTTCAGGATCTGTGGTTATGACTTGTTTTAAGCTTTTTTTGTGTGTACTGCCATCTAGGAGAGCCAATGAGTGATCAGAGTATGTGCACCTTTGGGCTTCAGTGCTGTCTCAGACGTGTTGATAGAGAGCACACTGAGGGCATGTCTCCCTCACCGCCCGCCGGCTACGTGGGTCTCCTCCTCTCCGGCCTGGCTGGCTGCAGTGGTTATCTCGGCGTATACATTAATGTGCTGATGAGCCATTTGCCATAAATTGCAACTCAGCTACTGGTTCAATGCATGCTAAATTTGCAATCTGCCTTTACTGAAGTGCAAAATTGGCTTTCTCGTCATAAAGTGGTAGAACATGCAAAATAGTCTAATACCTTCTTTTCTAGCTCAAGTAAGATTAGCTAGGCTCAGAGAAAGTTTAAATATTTTTCACTTTGAATGAACAGCTGTTTCAGCATAAGAGCCTTGTTAAATGTTGAATGGTTCTGATAATGCCCCACTGGAAGCTATAGATGACAGCATGGGGCTTTCTCCTCAGGACAAGTCAAATTTCCTGGAAAACGCCCAGATGGCTTCGGCTCTTAGGGGAGTTGAGTTGTCGTTTGACACTGTGAGTGCAACCAAGCAGGACCACGGTAGGACTTGAGTGGCTCTGCTGACTGACTGTGTTGTTTTCCTGTAGATGGGGTAGACCTGTAATGAATTTTGTTATCAGGATCCTTCAACGTATGCTTCATGACCGATAGACCATGCTCCCATTTGTGAAGACTAGGGAGGGGCTGATTTAAATGACAAGGGGTTATGCAATAGGTGGCTTCATGGATCCTCCTTACTACATAGAAGTGTGCACATGCACTTACCGTCTACAGAACTGATACGTGCATTGTTGAGTTTCATGGCCTTTCATGATGTAGAAAATAACATGTTTGAAGACTCAGTCTTAAGTCAGGAGCTAGAGTTAGTATTTATGTTAATATCTTTACTGGGTTACACGTACAGCTAAAATTGAAGTCTCTTATGCACCAGGAGAAAAACATGTTTCAGTGAGCTTTATTATACACACACACACATACGCACACACACACATATATATTTAGACTATATAAAGGTTTTTGTCATGGAGCACATGGACTCACTGGAGAGAGACAGAGAGAGGGAAAGTGAAAAAAAACACACCCCTCCCCCAGAAGAGGACGGCTGTGCCACAATCCCGTCTCTTGTATTCTCCACCTGAGATTTTGGGCACACACGCACACATGTCCAGCATGAGTTTCAAGCCACCAGGTCTGGTACTCCAACCATGGTTGGCCATGTGGAAGTCCAGTGACTTAACCACTACCCCACCTGCTGGCCCCCACTTTATCATATACCTAGAATTGTAAAATTTTAAAAAGCTTTTGAAAATGCTATATTCAAACTGAAGGGAACGCCTGTAGAAGAAAGTTAGGGAACAGCTTCCCTGTTAAGGAAGAACATCACAAAAATATGTTTATTGTCCTGACGGTGCAGATTTTGAGTAAGGGTGTTGATTCACTTTAAAAATAACTCAGAGAGAAAGTTTCTTCAATTAAAAAACCTTTGCTTGGCTAAATTGCATTTGTTGCAATACAGTGTTCTATAGAGTAAACTGTCTCAGTGTAAGCCTATTTCTAAACATTGCCATTGGCCAGAATGTGGAGGGTATTTGTGATAAAAAGTAATATCCACAAACACTTCATGACAATCAAGTATCCAATGAGGAGGAAGAATGTTATGAATGGGAGTAAGAACCATCCGTAAGGACTCTAGAATAATTTCTGCATATCCCAGCAGGGAAGGATTATCCAATCAGGGGAGGATCTTTTTGTAGAATATGAAGAATTCGTAGTGTTTAGATTACAGTTGAAACTACATAAATGTAAATCAAATTCAAATAGAAAAACCAAGCTGCTTACAGATGCCACTTTATCTGGCTTGGTTATTGTGAACTTATTTCAGGCAAACTCTTGTCTGCTTTTTAAAAATCCGATAAGCATGACTATTTGGTGTCACAGGCAGCCTCTTGAAGTGGTTACAAGCGTGGGTTTCGTATTCCATGGGTGAGACGAACACATCTGAATTGGGTGACACTGAGGTGCCCGACTTGTCTAGGCTCCTGTATCCTCACAGAAAAATGAGAACAGGAATACCGTGTCATGGTTTGTTGTGCCTACGTGAGATCATCTGTGGAAACAGTTTAGTGTCATGCTGGGCCCATAGTAGGTGCCTGGTGCGCTGTGGAGAAGGTGACGCGTTGATTTCTGTCTGTAAAGTGTTATTATCAGGCATGACTTGCGTATGAATAGAATGAATCATTACCTTAACATGCCAGTTCAAAAGTAACTAGGAGTTAGAAGAGAGAGGGAGGATTTTAGATCATCCTCAAGAGATCTCAGATGTTTATTGTCAAAGATCATTGGCCTTCCTCATCCTTATACCACCGAGGAAGGCCTCTGACCATTGCTCTTGTAAGACCAGGCCCTTTCTTCTCTGACCCCACACCTCCTCTTTCTTTCTTTCTTTTTCTTTTTTTAGAGGTTTTTGCTGTACGGCACGTGAGCTCTCCAGAAAGACAGAGAGAGACAGAGAGAGACAAAGCGAGAAATCACTCCCCAGGGTGGATGGCCATGCCACAATCCCTTCTCCTCCATTCTCCTCTCGGGATCTTGGGCACGCATGCACACGCGCCCGGCATGAGTTTCCCAGTCCCACTGGGTCTAGGACTCAAACTGCAGTCGACTACATGGGAGTCCAGCGACATAGCCATGACACCAACTGCTGGTCTCTGTTTATTATAATTTTTAAGTGATTGCTGGAAGACATTGCAAGGACTGCATTATCTGCCTCTGTACTCCCTATGACTAGCAAAGTAACTCAAAAAGTTAGACACTCAATAAGTATTTGTTGAATGAACAAATGAATGAATAGGTTGACTCAATATTTCCTTAATAAGATCTTAATTGTTTATGGCACTAACTGTGTATTTTTTTTCCTTTTTCCCGTTTTTGTTTATTAGAGAGGGAGGTTGGGAGAAGAGAGAGAAAAAGAAAAAGAGAGAAGGGAAAGTATTTTTTTTTAATTTTTTCAGAGTTCTCCTTTTTTTTTTCCCTATAAAGAGTGGAGAGACAGAGATAGAGAGACAGAAAACAAGAAATTACCCCTCAGGGGGGATGGCCATGCCTCAGCCCCTTGTCCTCTATTCTCCTCTTGGGATTTTGTGCGCATGCACACACACACGACCGGTGTGAGTTTAAGCCGCTTGGTCTGGGACTCAAACCGCAGTCACTACATCAGAGTCCAGCAACATAACATTACAACATCTGCTGGTCCCCAAAGGTAGGTATTCTTTTTTTTTTTTTTTTTTTTTTTGAGAGATTTTTGATATAAGGATGCGTCTGCTTGCCAGAAAGACAGAGAGAGACAGAGAGATAGAAAGCGAGAAATCACCACCTCCAGGGGAGATGGCCATGCTGCAATCCCTTCTCCTCCATTCTCCTCTCGGGATCTTGGGCACGCAAGCACATGCGGCCAGTGTGAGTTTAAGCCACTGGGTCCAGGATTCGAACTGCGGTCGACTACATGTGAATCCAGCGATAGCCATTACGCCAACTGCTGGTCTCAAAAGGTAGGTATTCTTGACGAAATCCTGCTCTGTTGTGATCCTTCTTCTGTGTCCCCCCAGTTACCTAGGACCAGAGGTCCATGCCAAAGCGCACTGCCTGCACGGGTCGACCTGGGTCCAGTCCTGGCCTGACAGCAGCCTCGCTGACTGGGAGAGGCCCAGTCCCGCTGGCAGCACGAGGGCCGGCCTCACGGTGGACCTTCTAGTATTTGCTTGATCTGCATAGTAAGCTCCAGTAGGAGCTGAGACATGGAACTTGAGCTTTTCGTCCCTGAAATCAAACTAAAGTTATAAATGTTTAGATTCAGTAGGCAGACACTGTCTGGAAGGTCAGAGAAGTCCAGTAACTCTCTCGGCCCACCAGGACTTCGTTGCCCCCGTATCTATGACTTTACATAGGGACGTGGCTGATGGTGCTTGGGCTGTGGGCACCCTTGACCCCGCTTTGGGGGGGAGCGCCAAAGTCTGGTCTTGATAAGTGACCTCCCCAGGCAGCGCCCTTCTGCCTCTGTCAACGTGAGTAAGACTGTGACACAGACTTCTCACCAGATAGGGTTGGTCCAGATGTGAGTCCTTCCGGCTGGCTCTTCCTCAGAGCATAACTTCATCATGATTCAATCATATCAACTCTACATTAAGAATAATGCATTATTCAAATTCAAATATTATCTGGGTTTGAGTGTAATTATCTAAATATTCTCAAGTGGAAGCAAGTCATTTCTATAGGGCGCTGTGGAGTCTTTTTTTGTTTTGTTTTGTTTTTGGAGAGGGTTTTGCTCTAGTGCACATGTGCTCGCCAGAAAGACAGAGAGAGACAGAGAGACAGCGAGAAATCACCGCGCAAGGGGATGGCCACACCACAATCCCTTCTCCTCCATTCTCCTCTCGGGATCTTAGGCACACACGCACATGCGCCCGGCGTGAGTTTAAGTCACCAGGTCCAGGACTCGAACCGCGGTCAACTACATGGGAGTTCAGTGACGTAGCCATTACGCTAACTGCTGGTCCCTAGGGCACTGTGGATTCTTTTAAGGTGAGTTTGTTGGACATCCAAGTTAGCACTTGAAAAACCTAGAAAGATTTCTTTTGTGTTGTTTTATCAGCTGTCTACATCTACAAAATCTGCTTTTAAGAACTAAAAACACTAGGGCTGGCAGGTGGCGTAGTGGTTATGATGCTGGACTCCCACATGGCCAACCATGGTTCGAGTCCCAGATCTGAATGCTTAATTGTAGTCCAAGCACCTGAGTTTGTCTGCGTGTCTTTTATCTTGGATCTACCCACGATTTGGGAGTTAGCAGAAAAGTATACCTACTCTGTGAAAAAGGAAGGACAGAACAGTTAGAAACAGAGAAAAAGTTTGAAAAGAGAGATACCCGCAAGGCTGTTTAGGTTTTGTTACTTATGTTTTCACAGATAAAAATTTTAATATCGGGACCAGCAGATGGTGTGATGGTTATGTCGCTGAACTCCCACGTAGTCGACTACAGTTCAAATCCCAGACCCAGGGTGCGTGAGTGTATGTGCCCAAGATCCCGAGAGGAGAATGGAGGCAAAGGGATTGTGGTACAGCCATCCGCCCTGGGAGGGCGGTTTCTCACTTTCCCTCTCACTGTCTGTCTCTCTGTCTTCTCTCTCTCGCTGGTGAGTGCATGTACTCTACAGCAAAAACCTCTAAACAAACAAAGAGAATTATTTCTTTAATTTTATTTATTATTATTATTTTTTAATTTGACCAGAGAGAGACAGAAAGGGAAAGTAAGAAAGCAAGTTGCCACATCCGGGAATTGAGCTGCAGTCAGCCACGTGGGAGTTAAGTACTTTGACCACCATGCCACTTGCCAGCCCAGCACTTGTTTTTTATTTCTTAATTTCTCTTGTAGGCTGGTTCTCAAATCTATTGCTCGACTGTGTCACAGATCTTTTCCCAGTCAATCTGCTTTGTTCCGTGTTTCCATTTATAGTATGCAGACTTTTCCCTCTGCAGTGCTTCCTATCCAAGTCATCTAGTAATTTTTTTATTATTATAATTTTTAATTGGCATTTAGTCATTACATATATCTATAAGGTTCAGTGTGATTTTTTTTCATTTTATGAATACATACCTGTGTAATGATCAAGAAAAGAACAATAAACATATCTACCATCTCAAACATTTACATTATTTTGTGAACATTCTAAATCCTCTCTTCTATTTTGAAATATGCATCAAATCGGCACCAACCATAGTTGCTGCACCGGGCTCTCAGACTGTAGGATCCCTCCCGCCTACCTTGCAATTTTCTGTCTAAACCAATCTCTCTTATGAAAAGGTCCTATCTACTATTTATTTATCTTTGAAGAGGTTTTTGCTATAGGGTGCATGTGCTCTCTAGAAAGAGAGAAACAAAAAGACAGAAAATGAGAAATCACCCCCCGGGGGGGATGGCCATGCCACAATCCCTTCTCCTCCATTCTCCTCTCGGTATCTTAGGCACGCACGCACACACGCCCGGCATGAATTTAAGCACTGGGAATGGGACCCGAACTGTGGTCGACTACACGGAAGTCCAGTGACATAGCCATTACGCCAACTGCTGGTCCTCCCCATTTACTATTTTAAACTCTTTATGATCTGGGTGTCTTAAATTCAGTTTTGTTGAAATTAGATGATTTTGCTAGTCTGCTTGTACTGCCATAACAAAATGGTCATAGACAGAATGACTTAAAACTTTATTTCTCATAGTTTGAGATGTTCAGCAGTCCAAGATCAGGGCTGGTGGGGTTTAGTGTTCAATGAAGGCTTTCTTCCTGGCTTGCAGATGGCCAGTTTCTCACTCTGTCTTCACTGTGGAGAAAGAGATATCTGGTGTTTCTTCTTTTTCTTCTTCTTTCTTTTTTTTTTTCTTTTTTTTTTTAGTTTTTGTCATAGGGCATGCACTCTCAATATATACAGAGAGGGAAAGTGAGGAAGCACCTCCCAGCGGATGGCCATGCTGCAATCCCTTCTCCTCTAGTCTCCTTTTGGGATTTTTGGCATGCATACACATGCACCCAGCGTGATTTTCAATCCTCTGGGTTTGGGACTTGAACTGTGGTAAGCCATGTGGAAGTCCAGTGTCTTAACTATCATGCCATATGCTGGTCCCCTCTCCTTTGGAGGACACAGGTGCTATCAGATCAGGGCTCCACCCTTACACCTCATTTAATAGTAACCCTCTTTATTTATGTATTTTAGGTTTTTGTCATAGGGTGTTTGTGCTTGCCAGAGAGACACAGAGAGAGGGAAAGTGAGAAATAATCTCCCAAGGGGGATGGCCACGCTGCAGACCCTTCTCCTCCATTTTCTTTTTGGGCCTTACATAATCTTCTTTTTTTTTAACATTTTTTTATTTTTAATTATTTATTTAACTTTATTTATTCATTCATTCGTTTTTTTTATTTTGAACAGAGAGACACACACAGAGAGAGAGAAGGTGAGAAAGCAAGCCACCAGGTCCAGGATTTGAACCGTGGTCAGCCATGTGGGAGCATCCAGCACCTTACACAATCTTCTTAAAGACCCTGTCTCCAATACAGCCATGCAGAGTGTCAAGGCTTTGACATATACATCTGCAGTGGGGTGAGAGGTGGAGGGAGCATTCAGCCAGCAGTAATGGTTAACACCTCATAATGGTTCCATTTATCATTTTAGACACTTGTTACTTCAGCCATCCCCACTCATTGCCCCATTTCCTGCTTCCAACGTCTAGGTGGAATGAAGTCCTTTTGACTATTGTATTGAAAATAAGAGATAAAGGAAAAGAGTGGCACTACCTTCCAGGCCATGTAGTCACGGATGCCATTCTTTATTATTATTATTATTATTATTATTATTATTTATTTTAATTTGACCAGAGAGACAGAGAGAGAGAGAGAGAGAGAGAGAGAGAGAGAGAGAGAGAGAGAGAAGGAAGATGAGAAAACAAGCTGTCAGGTCCAGGACTTGAACCATGGTCGGACATGTGGGAGTCTAGCACCTTCACTACCAAGCCACCTGCTGGCCCCAACAGATGCCATTCTTTTTCCTGTTTTACTATAGTTAGAAAGCGGTCCAGAAAAACTGGGTGCCAGAGCTTCAATTATGTCTTTTACAACACCATGAAGTGTGATACCATCTCGCAGATAGGTTCAGATGACAGTGGTTTCTGCAGCCCTTGCTGTTTCCCTTATGATTGGTCTCACAGTTTTCCAGAGAGTTGGTGAAGCCCCAGAGAGAGAGAGATGGCTTAAGAGAGAGAGATGGCTTCACACTTGAGATGCCCTTCTTACACGACCCACTTCTTTTCTGACATTGAGATACTGCTGGCTATAGTTTTTCCTGTGCGGAGCACAGGAAAAAAAAACTGCTTGTGGTAGTTAGTTCTGTTAAAAAATATGTTAGCTGTGCCCAGCAGATGGTGTAGTGGTTAAAGTGCTGGATTCCTATATGGCTAACCATGGTTCGAGTCCTGGACCTGAAGGCTTGAAAATCAGGCTGGGCGCATGTGTGTGCATGCCCCAAACCCCAGGAAGATAGCAGAGGAGAACGGACTGTGGTGTGGCCATCTCCCCGAGGGCTGGTTTCTCACTTTCCCCCTATCTGGTGAGCATACACACCCTATAGTGAAAACCTTAAAAAGAAAAAAAAGGATGTTAGCTGAGTGCCAAGTGCAGGATAGCCACGGAATAAAAGTCAGCCATTGTTGCTGTTGCTAGTTTTTCCTTACAGAACTTTTTTTTTTTCCTTTTTTTTTGCTATAGGGCACGTGTGCTCGCCAGACAGACAGAGAGAGACATAGAGACAGAAAGCAAGAAATCATCCCCCAGGGGGGATGGCCACGCCGCAATCCTCCATTCTCCTCTCGGGATCTTGGGCACGCATGCACACACGCCCGGCGTGAGTTTAAGCCACCGGGTCCGAGACTCGAACTGCGGTCGACTACGTGGGAGTCCAGCGACATAGCCATTACGCTAACTGCTGGTCCCCTTACAGAACTTTTTATATTTACCTTATACATAAGTTGAAAGATTTACTCTAGTGTTAATTATCACCTTTACTACCGAGATATATTCTAACTTTCCAACTGTATTTTGTATTGTTTTGTATTTATTGCAGTCAGCAGCAGCCTTTTTAGAGCTGTCTTCAGCACAGACTGTCTGTGCTTTGCTTTCCCTGTCTTTCACGTGATTATGAATGGTAGTGCCCGCCCTGTAGCATGGTGGGTACGTGCTGTGTTGGGACCGAGATGACACAGGTGGACCACGGTTTGAGTCCTTGACCCAGCTGCTTGAAAGACATTCCAGGCCAGTATGCATGTGTATGTGCCCCAAACCCTGACAGGGTGGAGGAACGGAGGAGAAGGTTTGCGGCCTGGCCCACACCCTACTAGGGACAGCACTGGCTCTCTCTTGCTCTGTCTCTCTGATAAAATTCTCTCTAACAATTAAAAAAATGGTGGCCATATTTTTATAGATGTATAAATGTATCTATAAAATTTTTTGTTTCCTGTAATTTAATTTTCTTTCTCTTTAGAGGCAGAATCTTATGATCTGACCTCAGCTTGGCTATTTCTATGTAATACTCATTTAATGCCTCTTACGTGCTGGACGTTATGCACAATGCTTTACATGCATTATCTTCCTCCTTATGTGGAAGGTACCATTACGATCCTGTATCGACAAGGACTTTGAGGTTTCAGACTTTAAATAACCTGCTGGTTATCTCACAGCTAGTCAGCGGCACATTCAGTGCTTGAATTCAGGTTTGTCTGATTGGGAGGCCCACAATCCCATCCACTTAGCCAGTATTTTCAATTTCTCATCTCTAGATCACTGGTAATAGGATAGCTAATGAAAAAGACTTCCAACAAATAAGGCCTGAGAGTTTGCGTATTTAAACTAGCCCCCGGGATATTCTCATAGACACTTCAGATGACTGCAGTACTGCTTTTTCTTATCGAGTGAGAGCAGATCCAGCCAGCTGCACGTGAGGATTTAGAGAAAGCGAGTGTCTGTCCTTTGCCCTCTCCTCTGCCGGGGCTGTGCTGGATGAAAGCAGCCCCACCGTGATTCCAGAGAGCGCTCTGCACAAGCACGCTTGACAGGATGGGGGACTCCCGCTCCCACTAGTGGAGCCTCTCCACCAAAGTGGTTTCCTCTATTGGAACTATGTTTTTAATAGACAAAGCATCTACAGATAAAAGAACTAGGAATCACTATGAGACAAAACTAACCACAAAAATCACGTCTTGGGACCAGCAGTCAGCATAATGGCTATGTTGCTGGACTCCCACATAGTTGACTGCGGTTCGTGTCCTGGACCCAGTGGCTTAAAACTCACACCAGGCGCATGTGCGTGCGTGCCCAAGATCCCGAGAGGAGAACGGAGGAGAAGGGATTGCGGCATGGCCATCCCCCTGGGGGGTGATTTCTTGCTTTCTGTCTTGCTGTCTCTGTCTGGCGAACGCACGCACCCTATAGCAAAAACCTCTCCAAAAAAAGAAAAAAAATCACGTCTTTTTTTTTTTTTAACAATTATTTTATTTAAATGTACTTATATTTTTTATTTATTTATAATTTGACCAGAGAGGGACAGAGTGAGAGAGCAAGCCACCAGGTTCGGGACTCAAATCATGGTCAACCACTTGTGAGTCCAGTGCGCCTCACCACCACGCCACCTGCTGGCCCCCAAATCACATATCTTCAAGAAATCCTGATGTTTTAAATCCTCAACTTTAAATATGTAGAAGAAAAATGAATGGTTCTTTAAGATCTCTTTTTCTGGTAATTACACATGGAAAAAATTTTTCCCGGCGTCTGACATTGAAAGTAATATTTGCATCACTTATAGGAACACAAGCCTTGAATTCAGTGCTAACGTTGGGACTGGTGAAGTACAGTGCGCAGGGAAGCATTTTCACTTCTACATTTCATAGCTCGATGTATGATAGAGTCCCTTGGTCACCACTGAAGAAATGTTCAGTGCGTTTATTTGGAAGTGGCGGTCTGCAGTCTCCAAGGTGGCACTCTCTGAGACACGGTCGGTCGCAGCCCTCCAAAAGTCCCCACCTGGAGAGCGAGCTCGGGCTGCCTTCCCATCCTCCTTTTTCTCCTGAAGTAAAATGTGTGCTGCCCCCGACGTCCTGTCCAGATGGCCTTGAATACAGTGTACACGTTATTGGATTCTTTTCGGAGGGAGGGGTATGTAACTCACTGATATTCCAGAAGATGAATCTGTTCATTATTAGCCTTGCTAGTTGTTCATTTAGAAGGGCTAAGTTACATTTTTTAAAACTTCGTCGGCGTCTCAAGTGAGCAGTACGCTGGAGCTGCTTGCACTCTGCAGACCCTGTCCTCGTCTCTTTTTCTCGTTGCCGCGAGAGCAGTAAGTGGGGATGAGTTTTGTGTCTGCAGTTGATAATGCTTCTTTAGAAATTGTGTCAGGTCACAGTTGTGATTGACGAGTTGCTGGGATCTGCTCCTGTGTGCTGTTGCTGCTTTGATTTGTCGGTGACGTTCGAATCTGCCACCTCACATCTCTTCCCTTGCTTCAGGCTATTGTGACTAATGACAAAGTGATTTCAAACCAAATCAGTTTTTAAAATTCAAATGAAGCTTAGGTGCTTTTCCTGTTTGAAGCTACTGCGTGTCGTCGGCTGAATACCGATGGAGCCTCGTGTGTCCCTGTCCTCTGCGTGCAACCCGGCAGCTCTGACACACACATTAGGCTCTCCAGACCTGAGAGCTGGGGGCTTATTCCTAGTAAACCCTGTGGCAGGGAGGTCCACGGATTCCTCATTCCTTCTGTGGTTTGTCATGATAGAAAATGACAGCTGTCTTCTTATGTAGTTGATCTTGAGACATAACTACAAAATAATTTGAATATCATTTAGCTGCTTGGTGGAGAGCAAAGACTTAAACTTAAATCAGTCTATTTCTACTTTCCTTTATGGAAGTTCTGATGAAGAGTATTGGGACTTCTTAGGCATTATCAGTCAGACTTGGGATTGAATCCAGGTAACTTACATGCCTTAGATGCTGCCGGCAATATTCTAGAAATCTGCCCCATCAACAGAGAAATGTCATCTGTAGATCAGATGAAATTTCTGACACTCTTCAATTTGAAAAGTATTACACACTTCAATACGATTTATCAAAAATGAAATGGGTGCCTACTTTGTGTGTTAGTCTACAATGATTAGTAACACAGTCTCCTTTTTTTTTTTTCCCTTTTTTTGGAGAGGTTTTTTTGTTATAGGGCATGTACACTCACCAGAAAGACAGAGGGAGACAGAGAGACAGAAAGCGAGAAATCACCCCCGGGGGGATGGCCACGCCTCAATCCCTTCTCCTCCATTCTCCTCTCAGGATCTCGGGCACATATGCACACGTGCCTGGTGTGAGTTTAAGCCACCGGGTCCAGGACTCGAACCATAGTCGATTACATAGGAGTCCAGTGCTACAGTCATTGCGCCAACTGCTGGTCCCAACACAGTCTGTATACTTTAGTACTGTAACACTTCTAAAGGGGGAAATAGAAAGATGTGACCTGAGTGGCACTGTTTCTCCTGCTCCCTTCAGTCTCATGAAGTCTCTTGATTCATCATTTATTCATTTTCATAATCACTTTAGACTGATCCTGTTTCTTTTGCTTGGGCTCTCCTTTTTTTTTTCAAGGAATTTTAAGTCTATGTTTTTATTTCTTTGATATTTCTAACTAGTACAGTAGCACATGTCAGACTATATTTTTCAAACTGTCAAAAACATGACTCATACAAATATAGAATGGATACCTGTCAAATATTTTCCCAATTCTTCCATTAATGAGAGAACCATGGGTCAGCCATGATGGCACTGTGGTAACGTAATGCTCCATGATGCTGAATCCAGGTAAGAAGGTCCTGGGTTCAAGTCCTGGGGTCATCTTATTGTACTTGCTGGTTTGCACACATGCATACCCATAATTCTGGCTACCTGAGGAGGAGAAGTGTGTGAAGACTTGGCAAGGGGGAACTAATAAAATAAATTAATTAAAACTTTTTAAAAGGGTAAAACTGGTTTAAAATATTTTTGAAGAATTGCTATTTACAAACTTTTTAAAAGGAATATTAGAGGAAAATTGTTACATTAGATAATGTTAGATACAGAGGTGCTTGATACCTTACAAAGCAATAAAGGCATAACCTTTGGCGATCTGTTCCACTAGGCAGGAACCTGCATGGTAATATGGGCACCTCGCAGTGCCCGAGCTGTAATAAGATGTTAAAAAGCAAGATCAAACTCAGATCACTTCTCCTAGAGATGTCAACATTGGTGGAGCTTGCTCTGTTGAGACTCCTCTCTGATGTCCAAATCTCGAGTAATTTTTCTTAACAATATGCTTTATTATTTCAAATATTTGACTGACTGAGACAGACGGTGCAGTTTCTTAAGTTCTTTAAGGCCTTCTCCATGTCTGAGCGTAGAGAGGCCATCCACCGACACAGAACAGACCGTGTGGGCTCTCTCTGTGTGACTTCCAACCAATCAAAGCCTTTCTGTTCTTATTTTCTTATTGTTCTGTTCTTATTTTCCTTAACAGTAAAGTGAACAGAGTAAGTTGATCACCGTAAGAATGGGATTAAGGAGAGTGAGCTCTTGGGCCTTTGGCTAGCCTGTGGAGTTAGGCAACAGTGCCCCCTAAAGGTCCTCTGTGCGTCCTGGGCAGCCCCGCTGTCTCGTTATTCTAGTCCGTCTGAGGAGCTTCTCTTCACAGGAGGTTTGACCCTCCATCCCCTCTGCGTTGGCTACGTTAGCTACTGCTGTCAGTCCTGCTGCAGAAGGAACGGCACGTGCAGTCCAGTCCTGGGACACACAGCGTTCCCTCTCCTGCTCTCAAGTCCGTGGGTTAACTGGTTGCCCAGGCAGTTCACCTCTCAACTGGGACAGGCTCCCCTGCCGAGTGTCAGCGAGCTGTGGGTGACTACCTGGCCTCCCTGGGCTGTCGGACTCTGCTCCAAATGCTCTCTTGTCCTCCAGCAGGCTGGCCCAGGCCTGATCATATGGTGGTGCTAACCATTTTTCAAGACAGAGAATGAAAGAATGAATCATTTTTAAGTGATTCATTTTCCTAATCACTAAGCAAGCCAGCTCTTGAGGCTAAGATGTGGAAATGACACACCATCATTTTACCACATCTATTGGCCCAAGAAAGTCACAAGGCAACCTGTGGGTATAGACACTCTTCAGTCTAGTGGATGGGGGCGTGCCCTGTTCCTGGCTCTGTGAGATCAGATACGGTTTCCTCTAAACCTGTCAGGGGCTTCCTTTTCACCCTTGGGAATCGCCTCGCATTCATAAACGAATCCATGCTTAGCCAGCTACTCAATGGGGACTCCTCAGAGTTTGGAAGTTCTGCTTTTGTTCAGCATTCTCATCTCAGGTACTTTGCCCTGGGAATTCTAGCTACACGGTCTCCCAGGCCTCAGCTTCAGCCCCTCAATTCACGGACTTGGCCGGTTTTTTCCAGTTCCTCTTTCCCACACCATAGCGTGGAAACTCAGATTTGATTTCTTCTCTCTCAGTTCTCAGTGATTAGGATTCTATGTTTCTTCTTTCTCATTCCAGGCAGGAGTGTAAATTACTCCATTTGAGCTGGAAATAGAGGTTTCAAATCCTTAGAATTTGGTATTAAAAAAATATGGGTTTCTAAATGTTAGGAACAGCCTAACTGTTGGCAGAAGAGAATATGCAACTATCAGATTATATTTGAATATATATATTAATATTTCTTTACTGTCCAATTCATCCTTTTTTACGGTCTTCCCTTATTTTCCCAGGATATTTAGCATTTCATCACAGTTTGGCCTTGAGTATATTTTACTCTATATTTTTTATTTTATCTTGTGTGTGTACATTATCTGGACAGTGATAACACAGAATGAGTATTCCTTACCAAAGATGATTGGGACTGGAAGTGTTTTTCATTCTGAAATTTTTTTTTTCTTGATTTTAGAATATGTGCCTCTACATAATGAGCTGTCTGGGGTACGGAACCCAAGACTACACACAACACTGATTTATGTTTTACGTATACCTAATGTGCACGGCCTGAAGATCATTTCATACAGTATTTTTGTACTGCAGCATTTTGGTTACTGCCCATCACACGGGGCAGAGGTGGAACTTTCCACTTGTAGCATCAGGTCAGCATTGACAAGCTTTCAGACTTGGGAACTTTCAGATTTTGAATTTTCATATTAGGGACGCTTGGCCTGTATGTGCTTTTTAAATGCTGAAGGCTCTTCCTTTATGTTCTTTACCAGGTATATAACATTTTAGAATAGTGATCAATGATTTATTATCCATTTATGTAAAAGAAGATTCAAAACCTGAGGTTTAATTGGGTAGTTTTATAACGTGCTCTGAAGAGGAACAGAGGAGGGTACATAACAGGTCTTCAGCTCCGAGGTGGATGTCCGTTGGTTGCAATGGTCTCCACCCAAACTAGGTGCCATATGTTAGCTTACAACTTCGCATTAGTTCCCCTGCAGCCTGCTCAGACGAGTACTCCAGGCTGACATGAATAATGCTTTCTGCACCTCTCAGAGTCTGCTCGGCTGTTTTGTGAGGCTGCTTTTCTCTCCCTACTCGGTGACCTTGAAGTCATAATTCACGAGAATGTGAGACACAGATTGAACATCTTAAACACGCTCGATGAGCGTGGCACTGAAAACGATTATACTTAGAGAATAAACCTTTCCTCTAAAGTGAGCTCTCCCTCAGTCGTACGCGACTGGTCCACTCTGTGTTCTCTGCGAACTGTCCTCGCAGCCTGGCCCCTTCCCATCCCCCGCCTGGAGCTGTCTTCTTCCTCCCTGTCCCCTCGACTTTGTCATCTCTTCACCTGTCCTTGACTTCAGAAAACAACGCGAGGAGGAGGTATGGAAGTAGCCACAGTATAGCCTTAACTAGAAAGAACACAGGTAAGGTGGACAAAATAGTGAAAGAAATCATAGACGACTCTAGGGTCAGACGCGCCCCTTGGGGAGCATCTGAGCAGCTGTGCTCTCGCTGGCCGCGACGACCTGCAGTTGCTAGTTATTCACGGTGCCTGCCTTCATCGTAATGAAATTAACTTTAACAGTTTAACACGTAGCTGTATTCGGATATAGTCTTATCGACAACAAATAATTAGATGGAAAACAGTGAATCACGTGATTTAATTACTCTTTATCAGTTAATGGTTTGAAATCAGCTTTATGCAACTATTTCGTGATGCTGTTTATGTGTCTAATATACCCTTTTATTAAAAATTCCTTTTGTATTTTCACTATTAATTGTGGTGAAAACTACAATGAATCAAGTTTTTTAGGTTTTATGATAATGTGTGTGACTGCCTAGCTAAGACCCTTTTATGAAAATAAATTCTAGTGACTTGGCAATTGAAGTGTTTGAAGTCTTTTGAAGGAATGTCATACACATATGGGATAGTTATTATTATCCTATGCACAAGACTAGATACAGTTCTTACTGTTTATGAAACACATATACAAAACTCTTTGAAATGTATGTGGCATATTGAGGGAAATTATTTGCAATAAAAATAAACAGTATTTATATTGCTATTCATGAACTCTCAAGACAAAATCAAATATAACCTTAGTTTATTTCCTAAACTTAATCTTCTTTCAATATATTTAAAGTTCAATTATAAGACTGGATCATATTTTGAAATAAACCATTTTTGATTCAGGTTCACATATATGCATTACTTTTTAAAGAGATTTTTGCTATAGGGTACATGCACTCGCGAGAGAGACAGAAAGAGAGAAATCACCCCCAGGGGGGATGGCCACGCTGCAATCCCTTCTCCTCCATTCTCCTCTCCGGGATCTTGGGCACGCACACACACGTACCCAGTGTGAGTTTAAGCCACTGGGTCCGGGACTCGAACTGCAGTTGACTACATGGGAGTCCTGCAATGTGACCATTTTGCCATCTGCTGGTCCCTGTATACGCATTTTCAAGCTTTTACCTCAGGCGGAGTAGCTATCAGGTATTAATAAGGGCTTATTTTATGCAAGTGACTGACTTTAGTTTCAGTTTGTACAGGCCTGCCTAAAATGACATAACCAAAGTAATTTTCCATATCCCTTTTCAGACTACGAATGCCAATTTGAACATGAGAAAAAGGACGAACGCCTCGGTTCACTCGGAGCCTGACGCCGGCCCCAGGACCGAGGTGGGGAGGCACTCGGGCAGGTCTCCCACGGGTGTCCGGGAGCCTCCGGGAGCCACGCCCCACCCCGCGTCCAGCCCCAACCCGTTCAGCAGCGCGCACGCCGCGGAGACCATCTCTGCGGCCAAGGCGCGCCCGCCCGCCTCCCCCTGCCGGAGTCGAACTGGGTCCGGGCCGGCCCCGCGGAGGGCGTTCGGAGCAAGACTGCAGCGGGTTAAGACCACGGGCACCCCCGGGGCGGCGGGCAAGGGGTCGGCCCCGGCTCCCCCGTCTGCGCCACCCCCGTCTGGGTCTGGCACAAGCAAGATAGACAAATACGCCCGCATTCTTTTCCCAGTCACATTCGGGGCATTCAACATCGTCTACTGGGTGGTTTACTTGTCGAAGGACACGATGGAGAAGTCAGAAAGTCTCATGTGATTTTTGCTATAGTCATTTCCCCAAAGATGACATCATTGCAGAACGTCTTTTTAAATGTTTTTAAATATAAACAAGTTATTCTTTACTAAAATAAAAACTCAATGTAACTTTTCATTTCCAAAAATGCAAGCCAGTTATTGGGAGAGTGCATTAATTCCTCAGTGAAGAGAAAGTCAACCATGCTTTCCTGAAAGGTACTGAGTAATTTTTCAGGAATCCGGCCTCCACGTGTGCTGGCGCACAAGCTCCCGGCAGGTGGGCAAGACCAGCTGGGCCACTGGAAGTCTATGGTGCATATTTTTTGCATTGAAATTTGAAAACAGACGATGACATTTTTCCTCATCCCCTGTGAGTATCAGCCAGCCGCCCCAAGTTTCCTAGTGGCACTGCCTTTGACCACAGTTGTTTATCAGATCTGGTATGCAGTGACCTGGGGTCCCTACCTGCCAGAAAAAGACTTCCTGTGAAAGGACACATCAGTAAGAGGGAAATGGAACAACACAAACGCCGATCAATAGAGTGAAACCTTAGGTACATCGAAAATAAACATTTTAGACTAGAGGAAATGTTTTCCCTTTCATATATTGACCAAACGGTATTTAACGGTTGACTTGAAATTTTGTGCTCTGAGCCAGTTTAATTCATTGTACGGATTCTTTTTCATCCGGTTACGTATTTGTTCACCACATAGTTACGTGGAGCCTACTGTGTGCCAGGCGTTATGCTAGCTGCGGTCCTAGGAAAGCTTTCACTGTGACTAGTAGGGCAGTCCGTGCATGCCGAGAACCAGGAGCTAGCAGGACACTGCCTTCTTCCATGGAGGAGGTCGATTTAGAACCTGACAACGTATTGAAAATACCGGTTTCTCCTTCACTGCTAGAGGGTAACGAGTGTACCTGTTCACATACCCACTTTGTGATGAGCGGTAGTGCAGCTGCAGCGACTGGTTTTCAAACTGTGATGGCAGTGTGGCACGGATCCTCTGTACGTCAGAGGCGCTGTGTGCCTAACGGTGAGACTCGGCACTGTGAACCTTCCTAGATGACCTGCCTCGAATTGGATCAGAATCACAGAATCAGCAGAACTAGGAACTCAATGCAGGCTTTTTAGATGTTTTTCCCAACACTGATCTGTTGTAGATTAGCTGGTGAAATGCTAACCTTGGTAGTTTTTGTACCCGTAGTTCTGTGTTTCTGGGCAGTTGTTACTGGTTTTCTGGGAGTCTCAGTAAGGTTTCCTAACTAAAGTGAGCTTTGTAAATGAAAAGAACAGCAAAGAAAAGGATGAAGGAGAGCGCTGGGGCTAAGGGCGGATGGCACTGATAGCAACTTCTCAGGGCTTCCCTGTGCTGACTTCCCTTTGTCATTAGGTAGGCTTCACGGCTTAATCGAGTTTCTTGCAGCTGTCTCATGTAGCGCAATCCATGTCATTTTGTTGTTGTTGTGTTACTTCCAGATTTTTCTTCTGTATGTCTCTCCGTCTGCTCTGGGATGTGTGAATGTGTTCTGGGTGTTTAGGGGGAACATTTTGATAGAAACAGCCACCTCATAGACAGGATCTCCTATTTTTTGTTTTTAGAAAATACTTACCTGGCACCAACTTTTCAGTTACTGCATTGCCTTGAAATGGTTATATATGCGATCTGTAAAATGTGCCAATGCCAGAATTAATCGTGAGTCAGATCTGAGAGCTTCTTGGCTATCTTTCTAAACATTTCATAGAATCAACATATTTTAAGCCTGTGAGATTCTGAAGAGATCATCTAGCCCAAAGCCTCATTTACAAATTGATTTCAGTAAAATGAGGCCCAGTAAAATCTGTACTTACATATATATCTAATAAAGAATACTTGGACAAAAAAGTTTATGATAAATTATGTTATAAATACCCGCAGGTCTCTGGCCTGGAGGACAGTGCTTGGGGCTGTGACGGAAGCCATGACCGCTCATAGTTCTGATGGAACGGCCCGGCTTCTCTGTGAGGAACACTTATTCTTTGCTTACCTATTTGCCTAATTTAAAGAAATATTGCATTGGCTTCCTTTAAAAAACAAAAAAAACTCTAAATTTTAAAGGTGTCAAAAAATAAAAATAAATTATTTTAGATTCATAGGCCAAAGATCCTTTGCATATGAAGACTTGAAAATAAATCCTATGGTGAAACAGAAAGGACAAAAAAATTACCCAAGGATTTTTAATTGTTAATTTGTAGAATTGACCAGAAAGTTGAATGATGAGTGTAAAAAGGAATTATTTCATTTGCATACAATGTTAATGATAATAATATGAAGTTTGTTTTTCCTAACAGAATTCCATCAAACCCATCCAGTGAGTCTTTATTTTGGTCATTATTTCTATCTTCCCAATAACTTAGAGTAATATGTTTGTGAAGAGCAGTGACTTTTCACCATTAGAAAATCTCTCAAGACTAATTAAGTGAGCCCAAGGCCCTGGTAATTTGTGAAGAAAAATTCTAGCTAAGAAAGACAGATTTATAGGACTCTATCTTTTTTTTTTTAAAAAAAGAAAGAATTATTTTATTTAACATTATTTATTTTTTATTTTAATTTGACCGGATAGGACCAGAGTGAGACAGAGAGAGAGATGGAAAGTGAGAAAGCAAGCCGCCAGGTCCAGGACTTGAACCACAGTCAGCCATATAGGAGTCCAGTGCCCTTAGCCACCACGCCACTTGCCAGTCCCAGGTTTCTATGTTTTAATCTCTTTTTTTTTTGGGGGGGGGGGGGGAGAGAGGCCTTTGCTATAGGGTGCGTGCGCTCGCCAGACAGACAGAGACAGACAGAGAGACAGAAAGCGAGAAATCGCACCCCCAGAGGAGATGGCCACGCCGCAATCTCTTCTCCTCCGTTCTCCTCTTGGGATCTTGGGCACGCACGCGCCCAGCGTGAATTTTAAGCCACCGGGTCCGGGACGCGATCAGCAGTTGACATGGGAGTCCAGCGACATAGCCATTACGCTAACTGCTGGTCCCCCAGGTTTCTGTGTTTTAAAGTTAAAATTCAGAATGGTTTTTATTAAGTATCAAGCTGGCCACTAACTGCTACATAACTACTTCCAGTTTGCTCCAGCCATGATTAGTAGAAAAGTATATTTACATGATTAATCTGCAATAAAAAAGTGACTTCACTTGTGCATCTACATACTTGGAATAATGTGCATTTTAACCTGGCCCTCACAGATCTTGAAGTAAAGTAGGCAGAGAGTAGAGTCGCCCTCTTTTGGAGATTAAATAAGTCACAGAGAAGTTAGTGATAGACAGAAGTGCGGGGCCGGGAGGAAATTTCAAAAGTGATTTTCAATCTCTTCACCTTAGCAGTAGCCATATTTGAAGCATTACCTAAAAATGTGTTTATGGCTTATTTTACCAATGAATTGGTAAAGTCTGCCAGGCCTAGAAAAAAATCTTAGCTCTCTACCCCTGTTCTGTTTAGATTTGTGAATAATCTCTGGGGAAAAGCACATGGTGGGGGTTCAGCTTACTATGTCAGGGTCTTCACTTCTAAAGAAGTGAAGTGAGAGCCACTTCACTTCCCTAGGAATCATTATTATTATTATTATTATTGTTTAAATAATTATTTTATTGGACTTTATTTATTTATTTATTTATTTATTTAAATTTGACCAGAGAGGGTTAGAGAGAGAGAGAGAGAGAGAGAAAGAGAGAAAGAAAGGAAGCCACCAGGTCCAGGACTCAAACCACTGTCGGCCATATGGGAGTCCAGTGCCCTCAGTCACCACGCCACCTGCCGGCCATGCGAGGAATCATTATTTATAACAGAAAGGAGGCAGATGAAATATTATTTCAGATTTTTTTTCAATTTTAATATCCTGTAGTTCTTAGGTACAAGCATACTCTTGGGATATACACACTCAAAGCTTTGTGCCACAGCTAGGTGTTTATGGGAACTGCTTAATTACTGTACGCTCATGAATTGCCTCAAGTAAGATTTCCTTATTTTAAAAAAAAAATGTTTTAGAAAAAAACTCTTCATTTAGAATAAGTTTGTTTGTTTGTTTGTTTGTTTTTGGTTATTTCTCTTTTCTGGTTCTGTATTCATTCTTACTAAGTGGACTCCTGCCCAGTGTGGGGTACTGTGCTGACTTGTGGATGTGCAAAGATAAACAGAACTGGCCCCTTTCCTTGTTGGTGAGCACAGCCTGGGCATGACGACAGATACAGAGGCAAATAAGTAGGACGTGGGGCAGGTGTTTCAGTGCACAGGAAGGCCGACTGGAGTGATACCGGCTTTGACACCAACATGTATGGCGGTGCCAAAACCCTCGATAATCAAGATAGGTGGTATTTTAAATCAGCATATCTTTTTAATTTGCCAGAGGCCATGTGTGCTCACCAGAGACAGAGGAAAGGGGAGAAGGAGAAAGCACCCTCCAAGGGGCACAGTCATGCAGTCACCCCTTCTTCTGTCCTCCATCCTCCTGGGGTCTTTCATGAACCTGAAAGGCTACTCAAGGCTCTGGGTTCATGACTTGACTGCTCATTCAACCATGTGGGGTCTGACTCCCTTAACCACTAGGCCCTAAGCTGGCCTAACTAAAATACGTATTTTTTAATTAAAAACAATTGCTTTAGGGTGTGTGCACTCATCAGGGAGAGACGGAGGGGCGAGGGGAAGTGAGAAAGCAACCCCTGGAAAGATGGCCACGTCAGAATACCTTCCCTCCTCCATTCTTCTCGTGGGATTTTGGGCTCATACGCACACATGCACTGGACCAGGTGTGTTTCAAGCCAGCAGGCCCAGGCCTCACACTATGTAGTTGGTCATGTGGGATCCAGCAGCATACCACTGGCTGGTCCAATCAATATTAGAAGAATAAAATAAAACTAATGCCAAAAAAAAAATCCACGATAATTGATTAAACAAACATAGGCTCAGAGTTAACAAGGTTTCCTTTTGCCTTAGATGTCACTATTGCTTGGCATGACACTGATACATTTGGTGGGAAAAGGACACAGTAACTTGTAACTTTGATGGGGAAGAAAAATGAGGGATAGCAGAGAAGGCTTTACAGAGATGATTTGAACTAAATTTCATGGAATAATTTTCCATGTTTTCCCAGCCCCACCCTACTCCCATAAACAAACAAAAAAACAAACAAAAAAGCATTTTTTATTAGCATCTGAAGCATGAGAAAAGATGGAATTTTAGAAGATCAAGAGAAACCATTACTTCACAGAGTTTATGGTGGTTGGAGGGAAGGCAGGATTTGGGGGAGTGAGAGTTGTTGATGTTGGAAGACCCGGTGGTACTGGATTAGGGAGTTTTGTGAAAATTACTAAAGAGATTGGATTTCATACAGTTTAGTGGCAATTTACTGAAAACCATGCAAAACAATAAGATGCAAACTAACATGCTTATGCTTCTGTGTTAGAGGAATCACCTGACTGCTGTGGGCCATGAATCTAGAGGTAGTGGAACAGTTGAGATTTGTAATTTCTTATTTCAGTTGTTGCCTTCTACTTCTTTTAAAGCCCAAATGACCTCATTTTCATTTTTTAAAATGATAAATGGCAGTTAAAAATAAAGACAAGGACTTTAGAAATTGTAAAACCATCTTGAAATCTCACCACCCAGAAACTGTTAACCTTTAGTACATATCATGCCAGGTACCTTCTCATAGGCGTAGTTGTATAGGATATGTTGCTCGAATAAAAGACAAAATTTTATAAATGTAGGAGCCAAGCATGTCAAACGCAAAAATAATTTAAAAAATTCAATTTAATATAAAACTAGTAGGGTGAAACTGAAGGAAGTGTTGAAAATTAGTGTTGATGCAAAGTAGAAAATTTTAGGGAGTCTGAGTGTTTTAATCACAGATTTCAATCTTTACATTAGGATTGTTTTGGTCCTATTATACATTGGAATATTTTTTCTTCAGGAATCCTAATTACATTAAATTTTTTGTCTCCTTAGCTATCTGTTTTCTATAATCCCTCTTGTATCTTCAAATTTTTTGTCAGCCATTGTCAACTGTAACCCATGAGTGTTCAGTTGTGTTGATCCTATTTTGTATTTTCTAATGTAATCTTCAACTTCAGAATAACTTTATCTAATTTTTATCATTGCATTTTGGGTCTCTGCCACTTCATTTTCCATCTCTCTGCTTTTATCATTACTTTATGGAAACATGATTGCTCTTCTTCAAGCTCCTCACCCTCTCTGTTGATGACATCATGTCTACGTATTTTGTAGATTACAAAGATTTATTTAGAAAACATTTTTCATTTCCTGAAAAATACGTTTCTTTGATATGAACTTCGTGTAGATTTCCGTGTGTTTCACCTCCTGTGTCTATTTCCTGGGCTGGTTTCTTTCTATTAATCACTGAACAGACTCAGCTCGTTACCGAGCTGCAGTGTGGGAAGTGGTGGGAAGGTGAGTCAGACCAGCCCACAGAGCTATTTCAGTTCAGCTCTCAAGCCCATCTCCCCAGAGCTGCTTCCTCTGCCCAGGAACCATATTCTCCCCTGTACCGTTGACATCTGGGTGATGGATACAGCTCATGGGAGAAAGCTCTGTTCTACTTTCTCTTAAAAAACAGTAAAAATATACTTGAGAGATCACTGGGTAATTCAGACTATGCCAGAGTTGGTCATGTTAAGCAAGGAATATGACTTAAGTATATTCCATACTAAACCCTGAAGTTTAAAACTAATTATACTTTTCTACTATTTTTCTACCACAGATGATTCATCTAGTTTCAGAGACATACACTTTTCATCACTTCTACTTATTCTATGTAAAGCTAGCTGTTGTGATGTACGACCTCCTTTAGAAATCTCTCCCTGTAATGCACTGAGGTTCCGTGCGTCTGTGCGCATGTGCGTGAGAGAGGTCAGAGGGTACGTAAGTGACGTCAGCACAATACTGCGTAAAACAAAGAGATGAAGGGATTTATACTGATGAAAGTTGTCCTTGTGCTTTACATAATGTATTACTATCCTAACGTGAAGTGCAAGTGGGATTTTTTCCAGTATACGTTTACATCATTTCCTTAATGTAATATTTTGCAACAGGTCTTGTTTTTATTACTATAGTATTCACTTAAAAAGTCTGGCAAATATATGAAACAAAATTATATTGTTGGCAATATAAGATCTTACCGTCTTGCTGATCACATATTTATTTATTTTTAGTTTTTGCTATAGGGCACGTGTGCTTGCCAGACAGAGACAGAGGAAAGAGAGAGAGGGAAAGTGAGAAAGCACCCCTGGGAGGATAGTCACACTGCGACTCCTTCTCCTTCATTCTCCTCTCAGTATTTTGGGCATGCATGCACACATGTACAGTGTGATTTTTAAGCGGCAGGGATCAGGTGGGATCTGACACCTGAACCTCCACGCCACCTGCTGGGCCCCTATGTTATTATTTTGAAAGGCAAATCAAGATGCAAACTATATGTTTCAATGGGCATTTATATGAATGATTACTTGGAAATAACAGAAAATCTGAAAAGAAAATGTGTATTCTTGCAGTAAACCTCTCACATATTCGTTCTCAGTCTTACTCATAAAGTGCAGCCTGTACTCCACCTCGCAGACGTTGCACATGCCGTGTGGCATGTTGGCTTGTCCTTTCACTGTTATGTGTATTGTCTCCTAGTTCAAGTGTGCAGTAAATCAGAGCTTTCATTTTCCAAGAGACAGACAGACTATTGTTGGTTGATAAGGTAAGATTTCATGATTTTAAGGGAGTTCTACTGCAAATAGAATAAGAAGCCAGTTTTCACCCAAAGATATTATGTATACAATGAGACAATGAAGGCCCATAGTTTGAAATAGTTTAATTTTTTTTTTTTTTTTTTTTTTTTTTTTTTTTTACTGGCTTGGGGCCAGCAGGTGGCATAGTGGTTAAGGTATTGGACTCCTGTGTGGTCAACCATGGTTTGAGTCCTGAATACAGTGTTTTGAGACTCACACCAGGCACTTGTGTGTGCATGCCCAAAGTCCCTAGGGAATAATGGAGGAGAAGGGATTGCAGTGTGGCGATCCCAGTGATTTCTCACTTTGTGTGTCTCTGTCTCTTTGGTGAATGTCCACACCCTATAGCAATTTTTTTCTTTTTCTTTTTTTTTTTTTTTTTTACTGGTTTATCTTTAATGAAGGAAATCCCCAAGTCATTACAATGATACTGAAAATGTTGAGAACTCAAGAAGAAATAAAGGCTTTCTTTGGTTTTTCAACTCGATGGTTATAAAAACCAAAGAATATAAAAGTTTATCTTCTTCTCCCTTGTCCCCAAAATTTTAAGTTCTTTAGTTGTATAGTTGAAAAGATTCTTTTGTATGGAAGTAAAGAAAAACAATAATGTATATTTCATCATATCACAAAACCTAGAATTTTTAATCCTCTTAGCTTAATTATTCTTGCGCAAACAGAATAGCCAATGTAGTGATGTTTTTAATGGTTTAGTGAGAGGTGTGGGTGCGTTGATTTCATGGGGAATACAGTTTTCCTATGAAACGCCTTGTTTCTTGAGCTTTTAGCACTCATACTTGCCCGCCCGAATCTGGTGATTTCATTCTGTTCAAGAATAGGACTCCTGGCATACTATAGCGAGGTACACAGTCATTGTGATTTTTGTTTTGCAAATTTATTTGGAAAAAGATATTATCTAATATTGATTTAGTATTTTAAAATAACCTACTAGGGAATGGTTTTTAAAATGCTCTCTCTTTTAGGAAACTTTCCTTGATATTCAAAGCTAAACTTATTATACATGGTAATGAACGTCCTTTGCTTTTTAAAACAGAATTTATACCAGAGCATAGCATTGTGGAATAATTCAGGTCTCAATTTCTCACTGGAAAGTATATCTTTAAAAATGCTAAGGATTTAAATTTCTATAAAATTTAATCACAGATACTTATATTTTAAGATAAAATGTGTTGGAGTGAAACTCTGGAATCATTAAAATATATAATATTGTATCCCTCTAATGTATTTTTTCTATTTAAATTGAAAACAATAAACATAATTATCTTTGGAATAGGTTTTTGGCTTAATTGCTATTTTTTCCTGAGTATAAATGTCCTTTCTTTCAATTGGTTATAGTATAATGTCTGATGTTATCTTTAACTTTTTCTTAGTTTTCACTTCCTCTAGTTCCCTGCAGGACCAACACCACCATACAGATTGTCCTGCAAAATTTCAACAGTGAGGAAAATTCTTTGTAGGTGACATAGATGAAGCAAAGTTGTAGGACCCTGATATCTGGTGGGACATATTCAAAACATTTTAACTACATGGTTTTGATTCACTAGTGGGGTATACAAACACATGCGCATACACAGGCACATATATGTGTGTGTATTACATGTATTTTTTTTCTGATGAGTTCAACCCAATGGAAAGGGTCAAAATTAATAATGTATAGCAATCTATCTATGACTTAATCCTAATTTGGAAGTAAATATCTGAGAAAATGAATGGACTAAAATGTTAATAAAAATGAGACTATGCTTTTTAGTATTTAGCCTAGAATATAGGCTGCAGTTAATTTGTTGATATGAAGCACTTGGAACACTAGGACTGTTTTTAATAAAAATTTTGGTGTTATTTATTTATTCTTCTACATTTTATGGTGTACCATGACACACTCTGAAAATAATGTCACAAAACAACTGTTTTCTGAAGAAAACTTCAGGCTCTGGATTATACGTTTCAAAGCTGAGCACACCTAAGAGGAAAAAAGTTGATCACCAATTGTCTAACCCCCCCCCACACACACACACTCACACATACACACCCACAGGTCCCTATGTGAACACATGCTAATTGCTATGGTTTGAGAACCCTCTCTGCCTGGAATTTACGTGTTGAGATCTGGTCGTAAAGATACTCAGAGGAAAATTACTATCTCATGGTGAAACGCAAGACTGTCCTAGTTTTGAAAGTGGGCCCTTTGGGAACCGTCAGGGTGGTCCCTGTATGATTAACTCCTGGAAGGTTTGTAAGGACAGAGACAGAGAAGCACACAGAGACATGTGCTCCTGTTTCATCACGTGCCCACGTGACCTCAGGGCCACACCAAAAGGGAGCCCCTTACCAGATGTCACCTCTCCATCTTGGACCTACCAACTGTGAGCTGATTTATGACATGCCATATTAATCAGGTAAGTCTCCACCGTCTGTATTGTATTTTGTCATTTAATTATGATTTCCTACTGCAATGAAAGAATTTCTATTAAAATGTTAATATTTATAATGTACAGTTCCTTTATAATGTAGATATTTATACTATGTATATTTTTCAACTTTTTTTGGAGAGGTTTTTGCTATAGGGCAGGTGCTCTCACCAGAGAGACAGAGACAGAAAGACAGAAAGTGAGAAATCACCCCCCAGGGAGGATGGCCACGCCGCAATCCCTTCTCCTCCATTCTCCTCTCGGGATCTTGGGCACACATGCACACACGCCTAGTGAGTTTAAGCCACTGGGTTTGGGACTCGAACCGCAGTTGACTACATGGGAGCCCAGTGACATAGCCATTATGCCATCTGCTGGTCCCGCTATGTATGTATTTTTTAAAAAGATTTATTTATTTATTTAATCCCGTTTGTTATTATTATTTTTTAATCTGACCAGACAGAGACAGATAAAAAGGGAAGGCTAAAAAGCAAGCCACCAGATCCAGGACTTGAACTGTAGCCAGTCATGTGGGAATCCAGTGCCTTTAACCACGACACTTGCCGGTTCCGCTATGTATATATTTTTAATTTTAATTAAAAATCACCAGACTGTGTTTCCCAATGAACTGAATGCTCATCAAAAAGCACCTCCCTCTTACTTTCAGTGTTGATAGTGGAGAAGTACAGCTAATGTAGAAGTTGGAAGTCAAAGTCAAAATCATCCACGAACACAGCAACAATAGAGAATTAGGAAAAGTAAGTGAACGGAAGATTTGGAGATATGACTTACCGAGCTGGACTAAATCATTAACTTTAGTTGTACTGGTTTCATTTGGTACACTCTCCTATGAACAAGTTTTACAGGGCTCTTTTAGAGAAGTATAATAATCCAAGGTCAATGTCCCTCCTGACTAATTGGAACCACAAGCTCTGGTTCCTTGGTTATGAAAATAAACCCTGGAGTGGTTCAGTAATTGTGAACTTGTTTACAAATGTTACCTAGTCTGCATTATTAACCTCTCTAAATTCTAAAAACTAATCTCTCTCACAAGAAAAGTATAGGAAATTCTTGCTAGTATATTCTGGTATGTTTTGCTGATGTCAAATACATCTTCATCATGTGAATTCTTAAATGCTATCCCCTTCGTCTTACTCTGGAGAATGTAAAATAATATCATCCATTTAACACTGGTTCGGATTGTTTGCCTTCGAAAATTCTGCAATGTAACATGCATCAAGTCTGCATTCTAGGCAAAGGGATTCAGGAATCTGTATCATTAGCATTTTGATAAATGCCAATCAGTGGTTATCACTTATTAAGTAAGGCCCATATGTCTGCTTGTATAATAATATCATTGTCAAGATGCCCTTTGTACATTTATCAGTTGAAAACTAAACAGATTAATATATGTGTACTCAAAAAAGGGATCGAGCTCCACCATCACATTATTCTAACATTTTGACAGCATTTCCATTTCTTTAGTTTCCTGCATTTTACCCATTCCCCTCTTGGTTTAACTATAACATAGTGTGGTGACAAACTCCTTCCCTCAGTCTATGGTGTTCTTACAAGTGCCATTGAGAGTGGAGGGAAAAAAATCCCCTCCTCTCCTGCACGTAGAATGAAAGAGATGAAGGCATCTTTTTGTGCATATTCAAATGCATAATTTTCTAACCACGACATCATCTAATATATAATACTTTTCTATAAATGAGAATAACATCTTCTTAACTCGTAAGAAAGACTATTGTTTCTTTTAGTGAAAAAGTAAATGTAGGGGGAAAAGCTACTATTCTTTATTTTGGAGAAGACTACGTGGTGAATACAAGCATACCTTCTGGCCACTCTAAGAATAAACCATAGCATTGACAATGCCCTTTGGAGACTGGGCTATCTGAATTATTCAGGATAGCCCTCGCAGAGCAGATCTGAAATTCTGGCATCCATCAGAAAGGCTGAGTGCTATGTAATTCATTTTGCACTAGGCAATTACTGCTCGCGTTGCTGCTCAAGTGTGGCCTGATTACTTACTGGCTTCTTGATCTTGTCTCTCCAGACCCACCTACTCTATATGCTGATGTCAGAATATTTCTGACGCTTACTTTGGGTAATTTCACACTTGCCCGAGAGTCTCTAAGCAAGAACTTCTTGTACTTTTCCTTGTGGTTCTCTATCACCTCTGGGATAAAATGTGCATTCCTTCCCAGTGCTAACGTCACTCTCCTTTTCCTCCACCTGGTGTATGATCTCTCATCCAAGACGAAGTGAAGTTCTCCGAGCACATCCTGCTGGGTGCACCACGGTGGCTCGTGAAGCTGGAACGTGGTCTGGCTTGCCTTTGTCCTGCTGCGGTCTTGCTGCCAACTTCCTGTAAGTCACAGCACTAACGGCCCGTACTCACTGGGAGTCTCCGACTCTTCCTAGTTATCAACTTCACGGTGTTTCTTACATTCCCTACACCCTTTTTTGTACACTGTTTTATTTGCGAACTCTATCTGGATAAAGGGTGAGTAGGCTATAGTCCTGGATCATGAATTCTCAGTTATATCTCGAAAATTTACCAAGGTTAATATCAATATACCCATTTGCCTAAGGATAAAATGAGTATTCTCGCATGGTATTTGGCAGTTACTAGGTTAAGTTTACTGGTAATTTGAATTTTAGGTTTAGTTGATTGCTAAAGAAGAAGAGTGCCTTCAAAAAATTCAAACCCCAAATTTCTCATTCATTACTAGCGTGTTTTAGCAGTGGGTTCCATTTAAAGAAGTTATGTTAAACAACTAGTCTCACTACTATGCATATTTCATCAATACAATCTTGATATTTTTAGCATTATAACTGACCTATGACAACGTGGTAACAATAGCTTCCATTCTCTTTATACATTTTTGATACTATAATATTCAATAATTTTAAAGAAATAGGCAAAACAAATTACTTCACAGTTCCAACTTAAGATGGAGTACTATGACTAAAACAACAATTTTTAATGCTCTAGACAAAATGTATTACAATAGCTCTATAATAATTCTGACATTTACTTTAGAGTAATTAAAGAAGGATTCAAGTATACAGATTTTGAAACTGTCTTATGATTGTATATTTTTGAGAAGTAATATAACTTCACTGGTTTTCAATTGCCATTTCATACCCATCTCATGGCTAAAACCCTCTTATTTTTATACTCCCTATGAATTTCCGTTTGTCATTTAAGTGCGCCAACAAATTTGTGATCCTTTAACAAGAATCACGCTTTGACGTAGGAAACACTCCTTACGCAGACAATACAAAGTGCTTTTAAATAGATGTTGTGACAAATAATTATCAGGCAAAATTGGTTCCAATGGTTTCAGAAGTAGAACACTGATTTAAAATTGTTGTTCCATGAAAACTTTATTTTAGTACGAGTATAGAAGTGCATTGTTGGAGGCATGCTAACCAGTGCAAAACTTCTTCATCTAGTGAGAGCAAGAAGAAAAGTATGGAATAACGGAGGTAAGAGAGTTAGGAAGATGGGTTGTCAGAAAAGTCAAGACATATGTTTCTATGTTTTTCTATGCGAAAGTGCATCAGGACTCTTCCACGACCCCACAGCAACCACAGTAAGTGATATGGTGAAAGAGGTTCAACAGTGGCTTCTTCAGGTTGTCTCAGAGGAGAAGGAAATGAAAGCTACACAAATCAGGGATGCCATTTCGCTATTTCTAGCTAATTTTTAAGTATAGTGTAATTACGAGTTAACTTCAGACCACAGAAAATGAAGTAAGATCATGGAGAGGAAGTGTGAGTCTTTCAGTGATCATAATTGGATGTATATTTCAGCTTATTCTTGTTCTATTTCTGAGTTGTTTGCACAGAAGCATAGCCGTTCAGTACAGTATGCTGAGGACACAATCACTGTTGCTAATGTAGCTACTTTTATTGAGTTGTGGACTTCATGGACAGAAATGTAAAGCAGAATCAGCCATCTCTCTTACCCCAGGCCAGGCTGGTAAACAATGCCTCCCTAGACAATAAATGGACCGTTATATTATTATGCAAAAAATGTAAGACAGAAATGAAACTGTGGGGATAAGAATAAAGCGCAGGGACACCCCGAGGAGATAAGGTGAACGGAAACAAAATTGACATTTTTAATTTATAAAATCATTTCTTGTATCCCTTGCATTAGTTTGCTTTCCTCTTTGGGTATTTTTAACTGCTCCTGTCTATAAACCCTTCAGGAGAAGGCTAGCTCTGATTTTTATTTTATTTTACTTTTGAATCCTTCACTGTTTCTGTTAGGACTACATGATCTCTACTGAGAACAGTAGATAGATGGAAGATCTTACGCAAGAGATTTTTATTCAGTTAGTATTTCTTTGCTTTTCTCTTTTGTGTGTGGAAGCAAGTCGAGCCACAGCAGTGAGGCACACGCACACGATGTATTTACTAGATATTCTGCATTCCCTCATGAACATTTCTGATCGATAGCTATTTGATTTTGTATTAGGTGACATTTTTGTACCAACAGCATTGATTTTACTTTCATAATGAATAGTTATAGGATCCTCATCGTTTATATACATCTTGCCATCTGATGTAAGGTAGCTGAAAGTATATTTGCTTACTAGCATGCACACACATGCACACACAATTCTATAATTTGGAGATTACAATCTGAACATGGAAAACGAAAATATAATCTCTCACTATCAAGAGCTAGGTTAACAGAGTGCTGGGCTCACTCTAGATTCATAAGACCATTTACTAGTTTGTGGAATCAGACATATTTAATCTCACTACTGCTTATTTCTTCAGTCAAATACGGATAATAATTTATTTCAATAATGTTTTTCGCTGTTGTAGTGTAAGCGCTTATACATGTGTCATCACAACACCATGCTGCCCGTAATTATACATGATTGATTATAATTTTTGAAGCATGTTCCTGGTATCTAAGTGAGTTGACGCATGTGACCCAGGAACAAAGCAAAGTGCTCAGCCAACGCCGGGTCTTACTAAAACGAATCTGACGCATGGTGACTTAGGCTGCAATTCATTGTTTTTGTAAATATATATTTTTTAAAAAAAATCATTCTGTGAGCACAGCTGTGTAGCTCTCACTTGGTGTCTCTTACGCAGGTGCAGTCGGATAGATGCTAAGAGTGGAATTGTGGGGATGTTTTTCTCACTTACAGGCCCGGTGCTCAGGACGAGCCGGCTACACTGGCGGCGGCTGTATGAGCATCTCTTTCCACGTGGCTACCCTGGGCTTTTTCCTAGCATGGCAATTCCAGAAGGCAAACGACTGAAATGGCAGCAGGCCTCCCCAGAGTACACACGCCCGGTGACAGGAAGTAGGAACCCAGCAGACAAACTTGCTGGGTTCCATTGGTCAACGCCGTTACGGGGTCTGCGCAGCGTGGTGCTCTCAATCGACTCATTCCATGAGTGAGGAGAGACCTTATTTCTCAATGGGAGAAAGGCCAGAGTGCTGTGGCCATCTTTGTGATCAGTCACTAACAGTATTTGATAGTCTATTTAATGAATGCCATCACTGAACACCTTGGCAAACCTTGAAAAGCCTCTGTGGAATTTACACACCTTGACCTTAGATTCTCCACACTGAATAGGAAAAGCAATGGTCTTTACATAATTAGCCTTATAACTGGGAAATCATTGTACTCTATGAAAAATAGCCCAGGCTTATTGTTCCCTCTGACCTCTGTTTCTTGGTGTGTTTTGTGCACTGTCACTACCTAATAGTCAAACACCTGTCCGAACAAGTGAATATAAAGGAAAACACTTATCTTGGGACCAGCAGTTGGCATAATGGCTGTCGCTGGACTCCCATGTAGTCAACCGCGGTTCGAGTCCTAGACCTGGTGGCTTAAACTCACGCCAGGTGTGTGTGCGTGTGTGCCCAAGATCCCGAGAGGAGAATGGAGGAGAAGGGATTGCGGTGTGGCCATCCCCCCAGGGGGTGATTTCTCGCTTTCTGTCTCTCTGTCTCTGTCTTTCTGGCGAGCGCACGTGCCCTAGAGCAAAAACCTCTCCAAAAAAAAAAATAATAATCCCATTTATCCTTTAGAAAACTCGGTAGGTGGTACATATCTCTACGTTTAGAATATATGAAAGGAGACTGAGATTGGGTCACAGATGTTTCTCTAACCAGGGTGTTAAAACTAGAGGTTGTTCAGGTTCCAGGGAATAGACCTGCCAGAGCAGAGGGGCTTCTTCTTAGACCTTCACTAAAAATTGCAACGTGGATTTGAATCAAGGAGACTCAAGCTTGAGACTATGACAGTGAAGATACGGTACCCTTCCTGAAGATATTACCCTGTCCCCTGAGGTAGCTGATTGACTCCACACCTGACAGTGGGTGGCGATCGAGCCAATTAAGTAGTGATTTGAAACCAGGCAATTTGAAATTAGGTTTTGAGCATCAATTTCACGAATTTAAACCAGCTGTATAAATAAGCAATTCATATGATCTAAGTAAATGAAGCTGTCAGTCCTATCAAATAACTCACAGGTTATTCATTTAAAAAATAAAAACTTGCCAGGAGGCATGAGATACAGTTAGAAACTCCCATGAATCCATGGGGCCAGTCAGGCTGTGGGGCTCCCCAGCCCACAGCCAAAGTCGGTAACAGTTTGCAGGCGCTACTGCAGCTCGATGGCTGTTTTAGACTGGAATACTTTTTTTTTTTTTTGGAGAGGTTTTCGCTATAGGGAGCATGCGCTCAGCAGACAGAGAGAGAGAGAGACATAGAGACAGAAAGCGAGAAATCACCCCCCAGGGGGGATGGTCACGCCGCAATCCCTTCTCCTCCATTCTCCTCTCGGGATCTTGGGCACACACGCACACGTGCCCGGCGTGAGCTTTAAGCCACCGGGTCCGGGACGCGAACCGTGGTCCACTACGTGGGAGTCCAGCGACATAGCCATTACGCTAACTGCTGGTTCCCTGGAATACTTTTTTGATCAAGACATTCTTTTATGAACATGTCTCCTGAATTCCACTGGTGGTTCTATTTCTTATCACTCTGGAATCACAGGCTACACTTAAGTGGTCAAAGGATCACAGCACAGCAATAAAAAAATCAATTTCCAAATACGTCATTTATATAGATTTCTTAAATATTTTGAAGCGTATACATATAACACAAATGAAAGCTTCCGGAACCTCCTTTTCTGTCTCATTTCTTCCCCGTCCCACAGTCCGTCCGTGTCCACAAGTCCCTGTCAATAGCTCCCTCCATCCTCACCCACGTGTCCTCATCTTTGTATTCTTCCCACTTTCCTCTGAGCTCTCTAAGTTTTCCTCATGTTTTGTGACAATGAAAACAACCCACCTAGCTAGTCATCAACAGACTTTGAGAGTTCAGTCTCCCCATTTCCCTTAGGATTTGTGACTGAGATATAAACTGAGAAAAATTATGGTGTGACCGGTATTTTGGGGATCGAGGAGAAAGTGAAAGAGCTGTCAGAGAGAGCTGGGCACAATGGCACCCCCCGCCACACACACACACTTCTAAAATTAAGCCCTGGAAGAGACTGGAATACAGGAAAGAAAAAAAAAAAAAATAAATATATATGTGTGTTTTGAGATAAATTAGATGTAGATGAGAGATCTTGTCTGAGAGGACTTGCTTTTAGCCCTTATCTAGAGTTCTGACCAGGTCGTGTTCACAGGAGCCCAGCACACCAAGGCTGCTTACCCTGCTTCCTGGCATCTTGGCCAGTATAGTATTTATTTTAGATTTTAAATGTTAATTGAAAAATTAATGTCCAGGTTTGCATTAAAATGAGGCAGATGGGTTTGTTAGCCCCTGACCTTGTACTGCTGGCTTCTGCTATGGTTTTTTAAATTTTTTTTAAGATTTTTTTTTTTTTTTGAGAGGTTTTTGCCTTAGGGCACATGTATTAGCTGGAGAGAGAGAGACAGAGACAATGAGAGAGAAAGTGAGAAATCACCCCCCTGGGGATATGGCCATACCTCAGTCCCTTCTCCTCCATTCTCCTCCCGGGATCCTGGGTGAGCGTATACACGTGCCCAGTGCGATTTTCAAGCCACTGGGTTTTATACCCGAACTGTGGTCTGCCTTGTGGGAGTTCAGCGACAGAACTACTGCGCCATCTGCTGGTCCCCAAAATTCTGATTGTAACACATGATCAAACCTGAAGGCCAGCCAGTAATCACTTGTTTCTGTTTTCCTAACCTTTCCAGACCCAATGGAACCAACGTCTTTGTATGAGGTACACGCAGGATGCCAAAAGAAGGGGCATCTTGACAGGACCGGGGCACCCCAACTCTGCCTGGACAATCGAGGCTGATGCACGCGGTTCTCTAGCCCAAACAACAGTCTGAATGCTTTTGTGACGGTTGACAGTTGTGTTATCATTTACTGTGTATTACTATCTAGGAAAAATTCTTTTAACTTTCCCTTAAACCTTTTCAGAAGCAATGAGTTGAAACAAAGGAAAGCATATGTTAATAATTAATGAGGTTTTACAAATTTCTCTTTTTAAGAACTATGATAAATAATGTGTACAGTATATAAGATTTGTGTCAATAGTTATAATCTACTATGAAGATATTGTGATGTCATCATGAAAACCAGAAAACAGAAATCTGTTAGCGAATCATTAATATTGACTTTAAAAGTTAGTATCTATTGGGACGAGCAGCTGGTGTAATGGCTATGTGCTGGACTCCCATGTAGTCGACCGCAGTTCAAGTTCCGGACCTGGTGGCTTAATCTCATGCCGGGTGTGTGTGTGTGCGTGACCAAGATCCCGAGAGGAGAATGGAGGAGAAGGGACTTTGGAGAGGCCGTTCCCCCTGGGGGGTGATTTCTCGCTTTCTGTCTCTCTGTATTTCTGGTGAGCACACATGCCCTATAGCAAAAATCTAACCCCCCCCCCAAAAAAAAAAGTTAGTAGCTATTTAAAATATATCTCTGTGTGTATATATGTATGTATATATATACCAGAAGAAGAGAAATTAACATATGGCAGCAGAAGGTGAGTTTACACATAGCCCTGTGAAACCTAAGTTTTCCTTTACACCACTCACCTAATTAAATTTTTCTTAGTTTTTCTTTTTTTTGTTTTTTTAACTTTTTGCCATAGGGGTGTGTGTGTATGTGTGTGTACTCACTGGAGAGAGATGAAGAGATACAGAGAGAGAAAAAGTGAGAAATCATTCCTAGCGGGGGGTGGCCATGCTGCAATCGCTGCTCCTCCATTCTCCCCTCAGCATTTTGGACACGCATGCACACATGCCCAGCATGATTTTCAAGCTGCAAGGTCCAAGACTTGAACTGTGGTCCACTCTGTGGGAGTTTGGTGCCTTAATCGCCATGCCACCTGTTAGCCCCAATTTTTCTGTTTTAATCTCATGTTTTCTAGTGAATGTCTGTTGAGACATGTTGGACCAGTTTTATATCATTGTTATCAGGTACTATAAATAGTAAATCAATCAAGTAATTGCTAATGTCTGTATAATTATTTTCCCATTTAATTCATGAAATCAAATTAAAACTTTGGAAAATTTATTCTTCAGAAGTAAAATATCGGGACCAGCAGTTAGCGTAATGGTTATGTCGCTGGACTCCCATGTAGTCGACCGCGGTTCGTATCCTGGACCCGGTGGCTTAAAACTCACGCCGGGCGCGTGTGCGTGTGTGCCCAAGATCCTGAGAGGAGAATGGAGGAGAAGGGATTGCGGCGTGGCCATCCCCTCTGGAGGGTGATTTCTCGCTTTCTTTCTCTCTCTGTCTGTCTGGCGAGTGCACGCGCCCTATAGCAAAAACCTCTCAAAAAAAAAAAAATAGCAGATATTTTACTCCTTCTTCTTTTTTTTTCTTTGTAGAGGTTTTTGCTATAGGTTTTTTCTCTACAAAGAAAAAAAAAAAGAACTGCATGGGAGTGCAGCAACATAGCCATTTCGCTAACTGCTGGTCCCCATATGCTATTACTGTGAATGTTATTTTATATTTAGTTCAAAGACTACTTAAAATAAATTGTTTACTGTGTCATATGAATTTAAACTGGGCAGAGCACAAGGTCATAATAAAAAATAAAATATTCATATTAATTTGAGAAACATATGGGATTACTATATCCTTGGCATTGGAAGTAGTGTGCACACATTTCATGAATGTATTCAATCTACAACTGAGATATTGGATGTAATTTTAAAAATTCACAAGCAACGTTTCTGTCACAATTAGATGAATCAAACTATAAAAGGTTTCTTGATCAAACTAGAATTGAGGACTGGAAAAAAAAGACTAAAAAAATAATATAACACGTGTTTTGTTTTTTTTGTTTTTTCTAAACAGAATTTCACAAATATTTGATCCTTTAAAAAAACTACTTTGTAAATATACTTAAATGGTCTACAAAAGTATTGAACTTTATAATACAGATTTATAAAATTTTGTTATATTGTATAAACATCATTTGGACATTTTTAGTCTAAGAATTCAACTGTTGTGCCAATAAAATTCAGGTTTTCGAGATTTTGTGGATTGCAGTCACTGAAAACAAAGCCTGTGACACAGGAATATATTAAAATTTATCCTTACAGAATCAAGGGGTAAGATGAACACATTTAATTGAATCTAAATAATGTAAAATACTTAATATTGAAATTTTACAACTATGCTTTGGGATATTGTAAACCCACATGAAGAATTTTTCAATTGGGTTTCTATGATAATTTGCATAAATTCACATTCTTAGAGAAAAAATTTTAAAAGATTTTCAACTTGCAGAATCTAAATTTGACAAAACCTTGAAAATAATCACAAATAATGAACTTATTTTTTATCATTTGCCTCAGAAGTATTTCCTAAAGATAGATACTCTGTATAGAGGAAAAAAAGAGTACTTGTGAAAATACTTGAGCTAAATAATTACCTATTTTAATGAAAAAAGGAAATGAGATTTTCTGTTTAACAGAATTTGAGCTTATTTTCTCAATTTAAAAATATGATAGCCCAGAGGAAGGCAGAGTGATAAAATACCGCATTCCTAAGGCTGGCTTGCCTGGGAGGGTTCCAGGTTTGCATTTAGATCTCTGGGTAGCCAGGTGTGGAGCTGAGGCTGGGGGAGAGGATGGCAGCCTCGAAACTTGCTGGGAGTGCTGTCTCTCTCTTTATCTCTCTCTCAGTCATGCACAAAATAAATAAAATGACAATAAATAAAATGAGAATATAAAAATCAAATGTAATCTACATTTAAGAGTAAATGGAAGATGTCACAAATTTCATGTATATTAACCATAACATACTTATTTGAGAGGCCTATAGGCAATTTGAATATATTATAACAATAATATCATATAAAAATATGTTCTTCGGGGCTGACAAGTGGTGTGGTGGTAAGGTGTTGAACTCTCACATGGCAGACAATGTATCAAGTCCTGGACCTGGCAATTTGCTTTTTCACTTTCCCTTTTCTTTTCTTTTTCTTTTTTTTTTTTTTTGTTATAGGGTGCGTGTGGTCGCCAGACAGACAGAGAGAGACAGAGAGACAGAAAGTGAGAAATCACCCCCCCAGCGGGGATGGCCACGCCGCAATCCCTTCTCCTCCATTCTCCTCTCGGGATTTTGGGCGCGCGTACACATGCGCCCAGCGTGAGTTTAAGCCACTGGGTCCAGGACTTGAACCACGGTCGACCACGTGGGAGTCCAGTGACATAGCCATTACGCCAACTGCTGGTCCCTCCCTTTCCCTTTTCTCTCTCTCTCTGGTTGAATTAAAAAAAAAAAAAAAGTAAAAATTAAATAAAAATAATTATTTAAAAAATGTTTTTCAGAAAATATTAGAGACTCAGTAACAAAGACAATGAAGGCTGAGACCAGCAGATGGCATAATAGCTGGACTTTTGTGGTTCTAGTCCCAGACCCAGAAACTTAAAAACTCACAGTGGATGTGTGTTCATGCATGCCCAAGATCCCAAGAGGAGAATGGAAGAGAAGGGATTGCAGCCTTAATTCGCATGGGGTATGATTTCTCACTTTGTCTCTCTGTCTCTCCAATGAGCATACAGGTCCTATAGCGAAAATCTCTTTTAAAGAATGACAATGGCGCCTGCCAGTGGTGTGAAGGTTAAGGTGTCTGGATCCCACATGGCCAACTGCGGTTCAAGTCCTGGAAAATGTTTTTGGGCGTGGTAGCACCTGCCCTATGGCAAAAAAATGACAATGAAGGCTAAAAGTATACCCACATTAACACATGTCCAAAAGTTTTTAATGCTTCTATTATTATATAGACATGGAGAAAGTTTTTGCCTTAATGTAGTTAATTTTTAGAACTATTTTTAAAAACAAATTTTGAATTGCACTCCTTATAGGTTCATCAAATATAAAATCTCAAAACCTCAAGAACATACATTCTAATTAATTATATTGCCCTCTCATTTAGAAGAGTCCCAGTTTGGATAAAATATTATATGGTCATCATAGTTAGCATTCGGGCATGCTTTGGAGAGAGCAGGTATAACATAACAGACTTACGGGTAACTTGCTTTGGGTTGTAGGCAGTCTCAAAGTTGGCTCATGACCAAGTGAGATAAAAGTGTGACTAGGTGGAAGAGCTAGTGTGCTCGCCAAGTGACTGCTACAACATGGAAGGAAAGACGTTCTCCACCAGAGCGACTGCATTATGCCGGGAAGCGGAACACTAACGCTCAGTTCCACAGTTCACTCTGTCCCGAGGGACACATATTAGAACCACATCCCTAATGTCTCAGCCATAGTACTATTTCCTGTGGAGGCACTGCTCCGTTATCTGATTGGCCAGTTTGGAAAGAGAAAGTGGGCCGTGTGACCCGCCCCTTTTTTTTTCTCCTCAGCAGGCACCGCCCACCGGAAGCGTGCGTTTGACTCCGCCCACTCCGGCATATAAAGGCGTGGCTGCGGACTGGATCCCACCGCCATCTTCTTTCAGCGGCCTGGCGCGACAAGGCAGGTAAGTTAGTCTGGTTCTGGGATCCCAAGGCAGTACGCCCACGGTTTTAAGCCGCTGTCTTCAATAGCTGCTCTAAAAGCTCTACGTAAATGTTCGGGTTACCATGCTGCTTCACCTGCATTTTCCTCAGAGGAGAGCCAGAGGCGTCACAGGTCGGGCTCCCTCACATCGGGCGTGAGGATCTGGAAGGCCGGTGTTGCCCAGTGATGCTGCGGGTGTATGCTCCGGCCCTCCCCGTCGAGGCATTGCGCTGTGGCAGAAGCAGGACAGGCCCTACCACGACTTCAAGCTGTCACAGTTGTTGCGGCTTACGATGGTTCTGTCCGCGGGAGAGTGGCAGTGTTTTTTTTGGAGAGGTTTTTGCAGTAGGGTGCATGCGCTCGCCAGACAGAGAGAAACAGAAAGCAAGAAATCACCCCCCCAGGGGGGATGGCCACCCGCAATCCCTTCCCCTCCATTCTCCTCTTGGGATCTTGGGCACACATGCGCATGCGCCCGGTGTGAGTTTTAGCCACCGGGTCCGGGACGCAAACCGCAGTCAACTACATGGGAGTCCAGCGACATAGCCATTAGGCTAACTGCTGGTTTTTTTTTTTTTTTTTTTTTTTTTTTTTCCCGAGTGGCAGTTTTTATACGAGCAAGCGTCCATGTGTTATAGAGGCTGGTGTGCATGTTCTGGACTGTAAGCCGGAAAGGCTCGTTGAAGCCGACTTTGAGAAACTTAGCAGGACATGTTTGACCAGGGGTGCCCGAGACGCTCTTTTACATGGGTGCTGGTGAAATGACTGCTACTGCTCGGCCCTGAAACGAGCGGGTAGACAAACTTCTGCCAAGTCTGAGAGAAGGGTTCGATTATAGTGTATTCTACATCCCAGCCGTTTAGGGGTCCAGGTTTTGATACTGTGCTCAGCAGTACCTGCAGGGCATATTTAGTTCCGGGTCTGGCTAGGTGGTATAGAAAGTCTGATCAAGTGCCTGGGACCAGCAGATGGCGTAATGGTTACATTGCCAGACTCCCACATAGTCGACCACAGTTTGAGTCCTGGATCTGGCAGCTTAAGACTCACACTGGGCCACTCCTGTGCTCAAAATCCCAAGAGGAGAATGGGAGAGAAGGGATTGCAGTATAGCCATCCCCACGGGGCGATTTCTCGCTTTCTTTCTCTCTGTATCTCTCTCTTTGGCAAGTGCACATGCCTTCTAGCAAACATCTCCAGAAAGAAAAGAAAGGAAGAAAGACTGGTCAAATTCTGATACTCTTATCATTTTGACTTCCGTTTAGACGAGTGCTGAAACTTCTGTAAGAACAAATCTTGGGATTATGTGACTTGTTAGATGTTTTAAAAGTTGCTCCTACTACTTGATCTCAAGTTGGCTTTGATTTTGATAATTTTATGTGCTCTGATCATAAATTTGATTGCTGAATCCAAATTGTGACTCCCTGATAGGTGATTATGAATATCAAATTATGAAGATGGTATCAAATAAAAAAAGGAATGGGGAGACAGACAGTGGCGTGGCAGAAAGTTGTGACACTGTGCGGCTGACCCACATGGGCAAGTTCAGGGTTCAAATCAGGAGCCCTTCCTGAGTATGCTGAATGCATATATGCCTGTGCTCATTCATGGTTGAGGACTGGCTGAGGCTTGGGTTAGATTACTGGTGTCATGCCCTTGTTGGGCTGTCTCTCTGTTTTTGTCCCTGTCTCTCTCACAGAATAAACTTTAGGAAAGGAATGGATGGGGCAGCTGGTGGTGGTAATTAAGGATCCTCTAATACATTGAAGATGAGAAATAATAATAAAATTATTTTTAATATGAACGCCAGTAACAAGAATGATGATTGGAATGTTTTGGTTCTAATTACGATTTTTTTTTAAAGGAACTTAAGGTGCTGGAGTAATTTAAAATTTATGCTTCAGTGTTCTTACAGAGTAATGGAAGAATCGGTTAGAACTGGAGGAAAAAGCACTTTTTTTTTTGGAGAGGTTTTTTAGGAAGGCAGAGAGAGTTAGACAGAAAGCGAGAAATCACCCCCCAGGGGGGATGGCCATGCCGCATTCCCTTCTCCATTCTCCTCTTGGGATCTTGGGCACGCATGCACACGCGCCCGGCGTGAGTTTAAGCCACCGGGTCCAGGACGTGAACCGCGGTCGACTTCGTGGGAGTCCAGCGACATAGCCATTACGCTAACTGCTGGTCCCCAAAGCACTTTTTTAAGGCGCAAACTTGAGAAATTAAGGACAGACTTAACAGAAGTGACAGAATGAGATTTGAAGTGGAAATAGTTGTGTATAAGAGGGAATTGAGATTCAAGAAGACCTAAATGTTGTATGTCAGAATATTGGAAAAGGGAGACGTACTGAGTTGTTACTAGAGTGAAGCAGGAGCCTGAGTTCCAAATTAATATAAAAGAGAAAAGGCAAAATGTCAATGGAATGATTTCTTCAAAGAAGGTCAGGAAATTCAAAAATAGAGGTCACAAATCAGGGATGATGTTAAAAGTAATTTGAAATGCATCTTAAAAATTAGGAAAGACTAGGAAGATCCGGAGACTACACAAAATATGCTTGGGGAATTTTCAAGGTAAGGTAGGCATTATAGGTTTTAATTATGAATATAATTTGTGCTCTGAAGAAATGTGCTCAAGAATTAGCACTCAAGACAAGCTCCAGCAAAGTGAGGCATTGAAAGAAATTAGGCAAAAAGTTAAATTTAGCTCAAGTTTGGATAGGCTCAATATTGGGCTGATGAGAAAAACGTTTCTCTAGGTAATAGCCATTCTAGAAAGAGGGGGGAAGATTTGTTTGAACAGTGGATACTTTTAGTAAATTTAAAACTAAATAATTTGTTTCTGGTAGAGAAGATACTGGAATTTAAGAAATTGAGGAGTATGTTAAAAGAAAGTAATGTCTAGAAAAAAATAACAAGGAAGGCAAATACTCATTTCCTAACATTAATGCTGTATGTGTTGGAGAAGAGATAGAAATAATAAGCAGTTTAAGCAGTTAGGAACTCAGTTTCCTAAGTAGATTAAATAAATATTAGGTTGTTTAGAAAATCATGATGTATTTTTCTATGTTTTTGTATGCAAAAATGTGTCATGACTTTCCCAATGACCCAATAGTTAAAAAAAAACCTACAACTTTGGGCAAGGTATAGTAGGATAGAAGACAAAAAAAAAAAAAAAGAAGCAAAACCTAGAGCTGTATTTCATTGTTAAAGAAAAATATGTAGCAGAAAAAAACACTGTTCAAAGACTGAAAAATTTAATGATGAAAGCCAGGGCCTAGAGGAACACTGGAAGAGGACTTCTCATTGGGTCCCTAGGGGCTCAGGCTTGAGAAGCATCAGTTGCAGCTTCAGTGTAGGAATGTGCTGAGAGTGATTTTCTAGCTGAAACAAATGGGATGAGAGAGAAACCCTCCCTAAGAGACAGGTTTCACCAGCTTAGCCATTCCATAGCAAGAGGCAGTGGAAAGAGTCACTGTAGTATAGGATTGAAAGTATCTGCTTACTGGAGATAGTAGGCTCTGTTTTATAAGATAGAGTCCACGTCAACAGTACCTTAGTGCCAGAAACTGTGCCTTACAGAAGATAGGGAATTGAAGCGATTTTAAGACGTGATGTAGTGGAAAGAAAATGTACTTTAGGTAAAGCTTAGTGATCTGGATTGAAAAATTTTAAACTTTTCTGCAAGGCAAGAATGTCTTAAATCTAATTCTCTTAGAGAAGTAACAGTATGCAAAATTCATTTTCCTCTCAGATATGAATTCATAGTCTCAAAATTAATCTATTAGTAGGAATTTGCTGGATTGTGTGCTACTTACATGAATGAACAAGCATTCTAGTGAGTCTGAAACCAAGAATATTTCCATGTTCCATTCTTCCTTTAGGTTTCATTAAACTCTGGTTTCTGTGAACAGTGTTCTTTGGGATAACTATTCTGGGATCTGGGAATGGCTTGTACTTAAATTTCATGGGTATGGGGAAGAGTTTTGTTAAATTGATGTGTTGTTTTATTGTTTTGCAATGGTATATCCACATAGTTAAAAAAAAAAAAACAAAACCCAGGGTGATGGGGAAAAGGTTACATTGACAAATCTTTCTTCCATCATTCATGTCTCTACCCATCTCCTACAGGTTTTGTTTATTTTATTTATTTACTTTTTTTAAGCGGTTTTTGTCTTGGGGCACATGTACCTTCCTGAGATAGAGACAGTCAAGAAAAGTGAGAAATCACCCCCCTCCCCACCAGTGGGGATATCTATGCCATGATCCCTTCTCCTCCTGGGATCTTGAGTACTCATACACATACGCCTGTGTGAGTTTTGAACCAGCAGATCTGGGACTTGAACTACATTCGGCCATGTGAGAGTCTGGCGATGTAACTGCTACACCATCTACTCTTTCTTTCTTTCTTTCTTTCTTTCTTTCTTTCTTTCTTTCTTTCTTTCTTTCTTTCAAACTTCCATAATGCCTTTTCAGTGCATGATACTGTCTTAGGTACTTAGCTCCTGTTTTAAAAATAGTCCTACATTTTTAAAAACATGTAAGTGGCACAGACTCTGGCAGCCTAGCTTGCGTTTGAACTATGTAGGTAAACCATTTAATAAGTTCTACTTTACTGTATACTTCTGTGTCATCTTTTAAAATGCAAACACATGCAAATATGACTATGCATTCTTTTTGCTGTAGGGCACGTGTGCTTGCTGTGCAGACAGAGACAGAAAGTGAGAAATTGCCCTCTAGGGGAATAGTTATGTTGTAATCCCTTCTCCTCCGTTCTCTTCTCAGGATTTTGGGCATGCACACACATTTGCCTGGCATGAGTTTCAAGCTGCCTGGTCTGGGACTGGAACTGCAGTTGCCATGTGGGAATACAGTGCCTTAACCATTATGCCAGAATGTATATTCTGCTGGCCCCAGAATATACATTCTTATTTTTTATTTTCTCTCTACAAAAGAAGAGGAAACTTTATACACTGCCTGCACCTTCTTTTCAGTTGTGTATTTTGGAAATTTCTTCATACCAATATATATAGAGCTTTTCATTCTTTATTAATAATAGCTGTATGACTTTAAAACTTTGATATATGAATATATAAAAGTTTATATAAGCGTCTGTTAATGGACATTTAAATGGTTTGCTTTGTTTTGCAATTAAGAGATATCATCAAAAAGCTCATGGAAACTGAGTATTGTGAAAAATCTATGCATAGATTTAAAATTTTTTACAACAAAATAAACTCATGCTTTTATTCCACTTTACTGTGAACTTTTGAAGTACCCTCAAATAGGGTAGTAATGAACTTGTCTACTTGACATTTTTGACAAGCATATCTAGTAGTAAAAATTTCAATTGCTTGATGAAAAGATAACTGCACGTGTAGTGTTGTTTATATGTTGCCAAATTTTTTCCCAATAAATTTTGTACCACTTTGCATTCAATTTACAGTGTAAGATTTCTGCTACTGCTTAGCCTCATCAAGAGTATTATGAAGGGTATGTTTGACAACTTGAGAAGTAAAACATATTACCATGGCGCTGTTTTGATTTGTATTTATTTATTTTCATTTTTTACTTGTAATAAAGTATATGTGCATGCATGTGAAAGAGAAAAGCCTCTAGAGGGTCTTGTCACACCTCAGTCCACTTCCCTCAGCCTTCCATCTCACAGGATCTTGGGCACTTGCATGTGGACCGTGTATTTTGGGCTTCCAGGCCAAGGAATAGAACCATGGTTTGCCATGTGGGGGTTCTCTTGAACAGCACATAACTGGTGCATAATGGAGCTGGCTTATGTGTTCATTATTAATATAATAGTAATTGTTAATAAGAATGAATGACTTTCTGTTAATTAAGGGGCCATTTGAATTTCTTTGTATGTGTATCAACTTCATTCTTTGACCATTATTTTAGGAAGTGTTTAGTATGTTATTCTATTTCATACAGAGCTACCTTTTTAATAGGAAAAATATGAACCTTTTGCTTGTGATGGGTTTCAAATATATTTTCACAAGTCTATCATTTGTCTTTTGGTCTTTCTTTTTTAATACAATCATATTTATTAATAGGCTATATTTTGTATTCTTGATTTTGAGTCTTATTTAGAAATATCTTTCTCAACCCTAAGTTTGTAAAGTAATTTGTTTCCTTTTAGGACTTTCATAGTTTTATGATTTTTTTCTTTTTATATTTAAATATTTTATTTGTTTTAATTTTTATCAGGGATCATAGAGTACAATATAAATTGTGCTCATCTTTATTTATTTATTTTCAGTTTTCTGGAGGACACATGTCTCTGTTAGCTAGAGAGAGACACAGAGAAAGTGAGAAAGCATCCTTTGTGGGGGTTACCCTGCCTCAATCCCTTCTTCTCCATTCTCCTGTAAGAACTTGAACTTTCAAGGTGATTTAATCTTTGGGCTTTAATTTCTCCTTGGGAATTTAGTAATTTAAGACCATATCTCGATAGTGAATTTTATCATTGGAATTTCTCAAGTCTTGATCTTATTTTAATACTCTGATAGATTATGCTGAATAATAAATATGCTGTTCATAATTTGGGATAAGAAATAGAATTGGGAATAAGTGTTCAGCCTCACAGAACAACTACAGATTGAGTCCTGGACCCAGCAGCTTGAGAAAAACTCCAGGCGCATGCGTATGTATGCCAAAAATGAGGGAGAGGGACCAGCAGTATTTTGACCTATTTTGGAGGATTTGGGGTTCAGAAATTCCAACTGACAGCAGTCATTCAGAATGCTACCCAAAGTCATAGGTGGAGAGATGATTTAGGAAGATAGAAGGTAGAAGCAGGATCATCTTGACAGGCTGCTGATTTTTTTCTCTAGGGGAGAACTAGTCACAGGGCTGACCATGAACTTAATGGTTTTAGAAGACAAAATGCTGGAGATGTTGGAATTGGAAATGCTTCCTTCCTGCTTCTGATGTTTCCATCTGTGTGGAAGATCCATTGTTGTAACATGTTTTTGGCTGCTTGGATCTCATTTTTACCTGAGTAGGAGTTAAATGATTGCTGAATTTAAAAGAAGAAACTGGGGCCAGCAGGTGGCGTAGTGGTTAAGGTGCTGGACTCCCACATGACTGGCCATGGTTCAAGTCCTGGACCAGGCGGTTTGCTTTCTCCCTTTCTCTGTCTCTCTCTGGTCAAATTTAAAAAGATAATAAATAAAATTAAGTAAGTAATTCTTAAATAAATAAATACAAGAAGAAATTGGAGGCTCCTCTCTCTTGTTCTTGAAATTTAGCTGTCCTGAGGAAGTTGCTTTGCTTTCCTGATTTACAGGTGTAGAATATCTGTTCTCATACTGTACTGCTGAGAATAAATGGGAAAGTTTAATTTTGGGTTCAGTAGTAGAAAACCTATTGTTCAAATATTGTCAGAGTTCTCTAGAGAAGCAGTATCAATGGAGTGTGTGTGTGTATATATATATATGTGTGTGTGTGTGTATATGTGTGTGGTATAATTCAGTTTGAGTTCTAAGGCCTGAGAACCAGGGGAGCTAATGGTGTAACTTTCACTGTAAGGCCTGAGAACTGGTGGGGACTGCTGGTGTTAAGCTCTGGAGTTTGAAGGCCTGAGAGTCAGAAGCTCCATGCCCCAGTTAAAGAAGAGAAATAGTAGATTCGCCCTTTTCTGACTTTTTTGTTATGTTGTATTTGAGCTCTTTATTATGTTTGGCAATTCAAATGCTAATCTCTTCTGGAAACACTCTCATGTACACATCCATAAATAATGTTTTACCACCTATCTGAGTACAGCCACTCTTCACTAAACTTGCTTAACAACCTACCTGCTCAGATTTACCACCAGTTCTCCAGAGTGGGAAATTGTCTTGTTCTTGCAGTGTTAGTATTTACTCCATGAAGCATTCACAATCATGCAAGACTACATAATTTGTTCATAAATTTTTACTTTATTTTGCACCCATAGTGGTATTCAGAATAAATAAAAATGATTATGCCTGATTTATATTGTATTGTTGTGTATTGTTGCTTTCTGGTGCTTATCTAATGTATGCTTTCTGTGTGGATATGTTATTCTAGTGTGATGTTGCCTGATACTTGTTGAAAAATACACACCTTTCGGTGCCATGATACACCACCAGGCATTGGCCTGGCTTCTTGCTTATCAATCAGTTCTTGCTTATCACTTAACTACCTACTCATAAGAAAGGAACTCAGTTAAATGAGGAGTGCCTGTATCCCTTAGCCCAATTGGCTCTACACATAAAATTAATCATCACAATAGATAAACCTAGCTCTCCACTATCTGCTTTATCAGTTACAGGGATAAGATTTGTATTATTTTTGTCTTTTTGATTTAAAGTTTATTATTTATTTCATGATTTAGAGACCAGAGACACAGCATCCTCAACAAGATCTTTTTTTTTTTTTTTTGGAGAGATTTTTGCTATAGGGCGCGTGCGCTTGCCAGCCAGCCAGAGAGAGATATAGAGACAGAAAGCGAGAAATCACCCCCCAGGGGGGATGGTCACGCTGCAATCCCTTCTCCTCCATTCTCCTCTCAGGATCTTGGGCACGCACGCATACGTGCCCGGTGCGAGTTTTAAGCCACCAGGTCCAGGACGCGAACCGCGGTCGACTACGTGGGAGTCCAGCGACATAGCCATTACGCTAACTGCTGGTTCCCCCTCAACAAGATCTTGATGTTGAAATCCACCCTCAACCTTCAGCCAACCCCTAATCATGGGCACAGCCATGTTTGACATCCTCAAAGAGGTCTCCAGACTCAAATCAGGAAATTGTACCTTAAGACCTACAGATAATCTACACTTTCTCATGGAAGGTCATATTTGTGCTCACAACTTGCTTTTTCTCCTTCATTGGTGAAAGCACCATCACCACATTTATACAGATCTCTTTCTTTCTGTCTCTCTCACATACCCACTTGAAACTGGTTGTAGAGCCTGCCTCTTTTAAATACATATAGGTTTCCATTCTCTGCAGAGCTTTGTCAGAATGGATTTTATGCCTACTAAAGAATTTAGACTAAATCTATTCTCTTACTAGTAGTTAAACCCAGTAGTTAGGAGATAATTTCTTACTCATTGACCTTTTTAAAATCTTTTAGAATCTAGTTATAAGATACCTAATTCTTCTTGTTTTATGTCTAAAAACTGTGGCATTATTTTCAAGTATACAGGGAACTGTAAAATCTAGTTGAAAAGACTGCAGATTGAATCATAGTGACAGTATAAGCAGTTTGGAGCAGTTACTAATATTATTGGAGGAAAAACTATGTGAGTTTGACTTTGTTTTGAAAAGAAAGAAGAGAGCTTATCAGGTATGGAAACTAGTTTGAATAAAGACCATTTCTTGAACATGTTTGCTAACTCTTTTCTCCAGGTACAGTGGAATACAGTGGTAAGCAAGAGGTGATGGACAGTTCTTTTTGTGAATTTATGGTATAGCAGGTTTATAGTGTGTTGTAATTCATTGATTAATTCCGTGATTAGGAAACAGAGGGATGTATGCTGGCAGTAATAAGGATGTCAGGTTAAACCAGTTTAAACCAGAGGCTGCAGGCAATGTAGGATCAATAGTTTTTAAAAAGGAAGGTAAAAGGGGACCAGCAGTTAGCGTAATGGCTATGTCGCTGGACTCCCATGTAGTGGACTGCGGTTCGAGTCCCGGACCCGGTGGCTTAAACTCACTCTGGGCACGTGTGCGTGCGTGCCCAAGATCCCAAGAGGAGAATGGAAGAGAAGGGATTGCGCGTGACCATCCCCCCTGGGGGGGTGATTTCTCGCTTTCTGTCTCTCTCTGTCTCTCTCTGTCTGTCTGGCGAGCGCATGTGCCCTATAGCAAAAACCTCTCCAAAAAAAAAAAAAAAAAGAAAAAGGAAGGTAAAAGAATATTAATGTTTTAGAAAAGCTAGTCAGGGACCAGCAGTTAGCGTAATGGCTATGCTGCTGGACTCCCACGTAGTCGACCGCGGTTCGAGTCCCGGACCCGGTGGCTTAAACTCACGCTGGGCGCGTGTGCGGGCGTGCCCAAGATCCCAAGAGGAGAATGGAGGAGAAGGGATTGCGGCGTGGCCATCCCCCCTGGGGGGTGATTTCTCGCTTTCTATCTCTCTTGTCTCTCTCTGTCTGTATGGCGAGCGCACGCATCTTATAGCAAAAACCTCTCCAAAAAAAAAAAAAAAAAAAGCTAGTCAGTCTGTCATAAATTGAAATGGAGAGAAATTTGAGTCAGAATGACCAATTAGGGAGCTACTGGAATAAACTAAGCAATAAATGATGAGAATGTCTAATAACAATTTTAGCTTTGGAACAGAGAAAGAAGATCCAAATGTTGTAAATGTAATTTATGAATGGAAGGAAAGAGAAAATACAGAGATAGCCTCAGGATTTCCGATTTATATTTGGAAGGGAAAGTGACAAATTAATCTTTATACATGTTTGCTTATGATAAATGAATGTATCAAGAGGGGAGCAATTCCTCTAGGCTTTGAACATACACTCAAAGATAAAGGTTTACAGTTCACCAACTTAAAGATGATAGCAATTATGAGAGTCAGGAAGCCCTTTGAGTTACAAAACCAAAGAATAGACTTTAGGGGAAGCTCACAAACAAGAGGAGAAACAAAGAGGCAGAGGTCAGAGAACATAGAGAAGCTTAAAAAATAGTGCTGTGAAGTTACCAAGATTAGAAATATCAAATTGTGATGTGAGAGAAAATAAAATGAAATCCTTGTTAGAAATTCTCATTAATTGGTTTGAAGTGAAGTATTACCTAGGGTGAGGGTGGGGTCTAAATGGAAGGCCTGAACTTTTCTGTCCCTGTACATGTGCACTTCTCACCACTGTTACTTGTTATTGGAGGCCGATTTGTCAGATAAACTGAGAATGGGCTACTTAATTTGGTCAAGGAGAGGGAGGAGGGATAGAAATGTAGATGGGGATGCATCCAGCAGTGCAGAGCTGGCTGCCACGGGGTGATTCTGGTTATGAGACCAGATATGTAAAACAGTAATGGACTGGTCCTTCCGTTAGTGCCTACTGATCCTGTTGGGGCAATGGACTACTCTGTTTCTTAGCAGAGCCCCAAGTGATGTCTGTTTAATGGGGATAGCATAGAGGTAAAACAGTGAAATGCAACTTTTCATAATACTCAAGAAGGGACATGTTCAGCATTCTCCTGGTTCACAGAGAAAGATTCCAGCTAAGCTGACCTTAGATCAGTCTTTTTAACATGGATAAAATGAGAGGAAATTCAGCGATGTCAAATTTTTAGGACTTGAAACGAGTAGTGACTGGGGAGAAGGGAACTGGAATCTTAATTTTACAAAAGAGCTAGCAGTTCATGACAGGGCCCACAGTCTGAGTGACCTGTATTCCCAGACAGTTGCCCCTGTCTTGACCCTGTTTGTTTCTAGTTCTGTTGTTTATGCCGCTGGGGTAAGACAGGAGGACAGTTGGGAAGACTGCCACTGCCTACAAAATAAACCTTCAGTTGTCATTTTAATGGGTGTACCATTTCACCTTAATTTAATTTCCCTACCTCCAAGAATATATCTTGTTTTGTAAGTTCACAGGCTGACACATCATCCAGAGAGACTATTTATTTTTCCTATCTTCTTCACACAAAGGCTGAGATTATTTTTGCAACAGTAATCAAGATCTTCTGTCTTTGGGTTGCAGAGAAAATGCATTCAACTGTACTTGAAAGAGAAAATTGAAATTCGGCTACAGATGATAAAGCACATTCTCCTTCTCTTTCAATTTTGTCTTGCTCATATCAGCTGAACTACATTAATAAAAACATAGGGTGCCTGTTGCTTGCTATTGACAAAACAAAAAAAAACAATATTCGATTGCCCCAAAGTGTGTATTAGGTATGTTGAGTATCACTCCTATTATAGGGCTTTATGCTTTCAGTCCTTCTGTTGTTGTTAGTGCTAGGATGGTACAAAATGAACCAAGAAAATATTCCCCAGAGGGAGATTTTCTCACTAGCTTCAATAGCTGAGCAACTGTCAGTCTTTCAGAAAAATGATTAGATCTCAAGTATCATTGGCTTTCCTATCTTCTTGTAACATTTTTACATTACTAGTGTAATTATTTTAGGAAATGATGCTGTAGACTTACGAGTATCATCTGCTTAATGCTAGCTTTAATTATTTGTTGCTTTTATTGGGAATGTAAGTCATGAAATTGCCACTGGGTATGTTATTAGTAGCACAACCATCACAATAGTAAAAAAGCATCCAGAAATAAAAGTAGGTTGGTTGGTACCTCTGAGCTAGAGATTTTCATAAACAAAGGGTGTTTGTTTTTCTCCATCAGATTATCTCATGGGTATGCTGATGGTGAAACCATAGTCAAATACACAGAATTGCAAGAGTAAGGACAAAGTAAAAGTTTACACTCATGCACAGTCAGTAGATCATTATTTTTAGCCAACCTTATCACAGGAGGCTAGTTGTACAAGTGTAGGCAAAATTGTGAAGTAGGAATAGTTTATCTTCAGATATCTCTAACCTCCTCTTCCTATTCTTAATAATACCACCGTTTGTGGAAGTTTCATTGATTTTTTTTTTCCTTTCCTCAAAATTTATATATTATCAAGAAGTGATAAAATTCATTCATACTTGAGTTTAAATGGTAAAGGTGGCAGTGGTACAATGGAAATACCTGTTTGAAACCAATCAGCCCTGGCTTCAAGTCTAATTTTAATCATTTATTAGATAAGATAGATATTAGACATTAATTAACAATTTCTCATTGAAGGAGATCAGAGTTTTGTACATCCTGAAGCTTATACATTTTGGGTGTCTTTAAAAAATATACATAACTATACAAGTGTTTAAAAAAGGTTAATATTTATAATTACGAAGTAAAAATGACAAATACAAGACAACCCAAAAAAACAAAATTTTAATTTCTTAATACCATTATAATTACTTTTTCTCCCTTTTTAAAGCTATATCCTTTTTGACTCATTCATATGACAACATTTTATAACCTTTTCTGTAAAGAGAAGATAAAGATAATTTTCACTTTTCATATGTAACTAGTATTTTTTCTTTGGTTGGAAAAGTTTCTTCTACTTTACACTGTCATTTTCGGAAAATGCCACATGGGGTTTTATTTACAGGTTCTTACTATGATTGCTTCTCCAGCAATTTGTAATTTCTTTGCATTGCCTCATCCATGCTATAGATGCTACAGCAACAGATCCTGTTTAACCAAGTCTTTGCCAATCTGAAAAAAAAAAAGTGTGAGCCATATTAACAAAATGAATTTATTCAGGTATTCATTTACTCAGGGCCAAATGCATTTATTTTACATTTATTTATTTATTTCTCTGTGCTGCGTCCTGAGAATAAAGAATGAAAACAGGAATTTCTGCAGTTTGTTTGTTTCAGATTGTCAAATAAGACTTCACTGACTATTCTTCTGAATTTAGCATCCTTTCTCCTCTTTCTTTTTTGTTTTAAAATAATATTTATTATAATTCATAATTTACATATAATTGTACATCTCTTGGGATATAGTGTATTTTTCAAAGCAAGTATATACAGTGTGTAATGAGGATATAAACATTCACTATCTCTAGCAATTATCAATACATTACATCATACACCTTCAGAATTTGCCTTTTTAAAAAATGTATTTTAAATTCTCACCGATGTTGTTTACTGCGATACCCTGTTCTATAGCTTATCCTGCTTATTTACATACATTATCATGTCTTTTAACCAGTTTCTCCCATCCCTTCCATCTCTTCCCATCCAGCTTCTAGCATCAAATATTACATTCTCTACTTCTGTGCCACTGGGTCTTTTAGCTTCCTGTGATGAGTGAAGACACTTGTATTTGTTAAGTGAGAGCATACAGTATTGTCTTTCATAATCTGACTACTTTTACTTCCAAGTTCATCTATTTTGTCTCAGATGATGAAATTCATTTTTTTAAGGCTGAATAGTAGTTTATTGTGTATATATGCCTCATTCTCTTTACCCATTCGTAAATTTTGAGGCGTTTTAGGTTGATTTAATGTCTTCGCCATTGTGGATAGTACTACAATAAACGTGGATGTACACACAGCTCTTAGATTAATTTCCTGCCTTTTGGATATATACCCAATAGTGGGATTGATGAGTTGAGAGTTAGTTTTATTTTTAGTTTTTTGAGCTATTTCCATACTGTTTTTCTTAATTGTTTTAATAGTTTGCATTCTCACTAACTGTGCACAAGGGTTCTCCTTTCCCTGCCCCGACCCGCAGGACAGTCGAACGGGTACCTGGGTGAGGATGGTGAAAACCGGGATCCTTTGTGTTTAGGCTGGTGAAGTTCTTACTGACACACAGAGTGGAGACAAGATGAGGTGCTGATCAAGTCTTCCGTTTATTGCAGAACAAACAGTGCTTTATATACAGGATGGTGGGCACACCAATTGGTTGCCCAAAAATGAGATACAACAGTATGAGCCAATCATTGATGTGGGTGGATCTCCCATTACCTAGCAACAGTTGGTTACATGATTTCTGAGATATGGTTTGCTCAATGAGGAAGTGAAGCCTAAGATTTCTAAGACGGCAGACAGTTCTCAAGAAGCTCCCAAGATGGCTTCCATATGCAATGCCCTCCACATATCCCCCTTTTTTATTTTTTCAAAGAGAGGAGAAAAGCCTGGGGGAATCGTGCCTGTCTTAGGTTGGAGTCGTTTATCGAGCCACGTCCATCCTTACCTGTCATTGGAGAATCCCATAGCTATGATGGGTTTCCTGTCTTAGGTGGGAGGACTGTACAGCTGTTATAGGCTCAGACTCTCTTACCCGTCTTTGGCTAACCGATTCAGTGCCTCAGGCAGGAGCAATGTCTAGGCTCCACGATATTCCATCTCCAGGTTGTGGTAGTGGACTTGGATAGGCTGCATTTTTATGGAGTCATCGATATGACGTTTTATGAAGGTCATGAGCTTATTAAAGAGAACAGGTCCCAAAGAGCAAACAATCAATAAAACCAAAATTGGGCCAAATATGGGGAGTAGTATGGGGAGGAGTCCATTCCATGCAGTTAAAAAGGGATTATCGGTGAGTTGTTTTCTTCGTTCCAGAAGATTTTCTTGTAGTTGGTTGAGCTTGTCATGAACGATGCCAGACTTGTTGGCATAAAAACAGCAACGTTCCTGTAAAGCAAGACAGAGACCCCCCTGTTCTGCCAAAAGGAGGTCTAGCTCACGTCTATTTTGGAGTACAACTTCTGCAAGGGAATCTAGTTGATCTTGGACAAAAATAATAGTAGAAGCCAATTCGTGGACATCAGAAACAAGGGCATCAGTTAATTGTTTGACCTGAAGGGAATATCCTAATCCAGCAGCACCAGTGTTGAAGAGGTAACTGCCAGGGCTAAAACCAGCAGCGATAGTGTTGAAGAGGTAAAACAATATCAGGTATTTAAGAAGAATCTTCATTTTGTTGATCTGTGGAAGAAAAAAGAGGTATCTCAGGGCTTTTATCATCCCTGGATGAATTATTATCATTTGAATCAATTTGTTTGACCAATCTTTCTGGTAGCCAACGAGCAGCATCCATTTTCTGGGAATAAATGCAGACAGACCCTCTGCCCCATATGAGGACAGGGTCTGGACCGTTCCACGTATTGTCTAGTGGATCTTTCCACAAAACTGTGGCAAATTTTGTTTTGGTAGTTGAATGCCAGAAGCGCTCAGCAGCTGAGTGTCCATCTTTATCCAGTGTTAGAAAATTTAGCACAAAAAGTGTATGTGCTAAAAGGTTTTTTGGTGAACCTTTAATTTGTAAAATCTCTCCCTTTTTTAATTTTTGGAGAGTATTTTTTAAGGAAAGATGAGCACGTTCAACAATACCTTGTCCCTGGGGATTGTATGGAATCCCCGTGACATGTTTAATATGGAGTTGTTTACAAAAAGAGTTAAAATTGTTTCCGGTATATCCTGGGCCATTATCTGTTTTAATTTGTTGAGGCTTACCCAGAACAGAGAGTGCGGCAAGAACATGAGAAATAACATGTTTACCAGCCTCTCCGGTTTGTGCCGTAGCAAAAATGAAACCACTAAAGGTGTCAATAGTGACATGCACGTATTTAAGAGTACCAAATTCTGCAACATGAGTGACATCCATTTGCCATAAAGCATTAGGCATAAGGCCTCTAGGGTTAACACCCAAGTGTGGTGTAGGCAAAAGAGTAAGACAGGCTGGACATTGTTTTACAATTTGTCGAGCCTGTTCCCGAGTAATTTTAAACATGAGACGAAGGGTGTGAGAATTCAAATGATGTAATTGATGGGCAGCAACAGCATCTGAAAGATTTGTGTCAATTTGAGTATGAACCAAAAGAGAATATTTTGTGGCCAGATCAGCGCGGTGATTACCCTCAGTTAAAGGACCAGGCAAGTCTGTATGGGCGCGCAAATGGCCAATATAAAAAGGCAGCTCTCGATGTCTAATGAGAGACTGTAATTGGAGGAAAAACTGTGCGGCTTGAGAAATTTGTTTAATTTGTGCCGCAGTTTCCAGAAGTGGTACAGACATAGTAATATAAGCACTATCTGTATACAAGGTCAAGGGAAAGCAGAGAAAATTGTAACAACTATTAGCAGCTCAACTAGCTGAGCTGATATTGAGAATGTTGTAAATGTAACTTGTTTAATCAGAGAGAGAACAAAAAGCACTGTGTAGATGGTGGAATAGAGGACCAGTTCTGTGTTTCATGGCGTAGTTCTGGAAAGGTCTGAAATAAATTGTCATTGTTTACAGAACAAACTCAAGCATTTCAAAAGTTTGTTTTAGGTCTGGAGGCTTGGGGCGGCCCCGTTTTTGTTTCCCTGATCCCGATTAATTGACCTACCATTGACATCAAATCTGGATCTACATTCATTAGGAGGGTGACGTCCCTTCATACATTTACTGCACAAATCAGGAAGTTGATTTGGTCGCTGATTACCACCATTCTTTACCTTACAGTTTTTTGCAAAATGTCCAGACTGACCACAATTGTAGCAAGTAATTTTGTTACTTATTTTGTTAGCATTGTTGTTACGAGTAAGGAATTGGAGAACAGTATAGTCTTGAAGGGCAGCGGCCATAGTCAATCCTTGTTGGAATGCCAATTGTTTAATAAGGTCAGTGCCTGAATCAGTCAAATTTCTCTGAGTAGGAAGTTTTGTCCAAGCTCTCATAGCTGCTGTATAAATTTGAGCAAATAGCCCTGGACCATATTGTATTAGATTGTTACTATTTGCATAATTGCCTTCTCCCAATAACATCTCTGTTGTCCAACCATTGTTGGCCTGGGCATTACGGCATGCAAGCTCCCTGCAAATTTGTACATACTTTGATTTCCAAAGTAAGTAATCTCCTCCAGAGAGCGTAGCATGGGCCAATATGTGCCACTCCATTGGTATAAGCCAATTATCTGCCACTGATTCAACTATGGCTAAAGTATATGGAGCTGTAGCTCCATATTGAGCAACTGCTGTTTTAATTTCTTTTATGATTTTAAAATCAAAGCCACCACAAGGACGCCATGTTTGTCCTTGGGGATCTATGGTTTCTGTTACTGGAAATGCTTCCTGTTCCTCAAGATCTATCAGTGGTTGTAATCTCTGAGCTGGTTTAAGTTTTGCACTAGGAGTAAAGGTGGACTGACAGCGATTTTGTGAGGATGAGAAAGCTGTACTTTTAGATTTACCCACTTTCAGCTTTTCTAATCGTGATATCAATTCTTGATGTTCTTCTAACTGAATATGTTCTTTGAGTTGTTCAATCTTAGCCCGAACCTCTGCCCTAGGATCAATAACGGGGGCATTGCCAAAGATGGCTGAATAGTCTTTTCATGGCAAGAATGATTACATGTCAAAGATGGCACAGATGTAACCGAGTCATAAGATGGAGGTCGTTTTTTGAAAGGAGGCCATTTTGAATTGTTGTACTCAACAGCCTCCACTTCTGAAGTTTCTGTCTCTGGTGGCCATTTTGAACTATTGTATTTGGCAGCCTCTTTTTCCAAAGTTTCTTCTTCAGGCGGCCATTTTGGGTTTGGGTTATTGTATTTGGCTGCCTTTGTTTCTAAAGTTTCTTTTTCAGACGGCCATTTTGAGTTATTGTACGTGGCAGTCTGTGTTTTTAAAGTTTCTTCTTTAGGCAGCCAGTTTGAGTTGTTATTTTTGACTGCCCTTAGTTCTAAAATTTCTTCCTCAGAATCAGTCGATTGACTATCCAAATGAGTTTTAAACTCTGTAAGAGATGGGTATAATTTTTTCTGAGGCTTTTCAAAGTTTGTAAATTCCTCACTGATTTTTGGTTTTTCAAGTTGTTTTGGCCTGACATCCAATTGTTTAGTAAAATTTGTTACTTCTTCCTCACTATCTAAGGAATTTAAATCTTTTTCTTTTTTGGTGCCAAGGTTTATTTTAGTTTCCATGGCATCTTTACTATCTGTCCGAGTTTTATTTTTTTGCATAATTTGTTCTCCCTCTGCAACAACTGTTGCAATTTTGGGGTCAGTTGACTGTAATTTAATAATTTTATCTATTAGATTCCAATATGAAAAAGTTATTACTGGGAACTTTCCTGGTCCAAATGTGACATAGTTGTCTTTCAGAGCATCACCTACCCTCTTCCACCTTGCTTCATCAATAGTGCCTTCTTGAGGAAACCAGGGGCACACCTCTTTTAGAAAGTCAAAAAAGGAAAGGAATTGTTTGATTCTAATTTTAACTCCACGTGTCCTAAGAGCATCACTAAGCCCCTGAACAAATCATTTGTTGTCCCATAATTGCACTCCGGGAAGTTATTTAGTAATCTGTATTACTATTTACCCTTCCACACTTACCAGGCCTGGCTTTCTTCACAGTGCACTTCACCTTGATCCTCTTGGCCCAAGGCCCCACGTTGGGCGCCACTTGCCCCGACCCGCAGAACAGTTGAACGGGTACCTGGGTGAGGATGGTGAAAACCGGGATCCTTTGTGTTTAGGCTGGTGAAGTTCTTACTGACACACAGAGTGGAGACAAGATGAGGTGCTGATCAAGTCTTCCGTTTATTGCAGAACAAACAGTGCTTTATATACAGGCTCGTGGGCACACCAATTGGTTGCCCAAAAATGAGATACAACAGTATGAGCCAATCATTGATGTGGGTGGATCTCCCATTACCTAGCAACAGTTGGTTACATGATTTCTGAGATATGGTTTGCTCAATGAGGAAGTGAAGCCTAAGATTTCTAAGATGGCAGACAGTTCTCAAGAAGCTCCCAAGATGGCTTCCATATGCAATGCCCTCCACATTTCCCCACAACCGCTTCTTCTTTACTTGTTATTTGTTTTGGCAATAGCTTTTCTAATGAGGGTGAGATAATACCTCATTGTGGTTTTTTTTTTTTTTTTTTTTTTTTTTTTTTTTTTTTTTTTTTTTTTTGAGAGGTTTTTGCTACAGGGCGTGTGTTCTCACCAGACAGACAGAGACATAGAGACAGAAAGCGAGAAATCACCCCCCAGGGGGGATGGTCACACCACAATCCCTTCTCCTCCATTCTCCTCTCGGGATCTTGAGCATGCATGCACACGTGCCCGGCATGAGTTTTAAGCCACGGGGTCTGAGAGGTGAACCACGGTCGACTACGTGGGAGTCCAGCGACATAGCCATTATGCTAACTGCTGGTTCCCCCTCATTGTGGTTTTGATTTGTATTTTCTTTATGATCAGTGATGCTGAATATTTTTTCATGTGCTTTTGGCCATTTGTATGTTTTTGAGAATTGTCTGTTCAAATTGATTGCACTTTTTATTGAATTATTAATACTTTTAGGTAAATTAAATAGTCTGGTTATGAATCACTTGTCAGATATATAGTTTGAACATATTTTCCCCCATTTTATAAGTTACCTCTTTGTTGATTGTTTCCTTTTCTGTCAGGTAGATTCTTAGGTTAATGTAATTCCAGTTGTCAGTTTTTGCTATTATTACTCATGCTTCAGGTAATATTTTTTTAAAGAATTATTTTATTTAACTTTATTTATTCATTTACTTATCTTAATTTGACCAGAGAGGGGCAGAGAGAGAGAGAGAGAAAGTGAGAAAGCACACTGTCAGGTCAAGGACTTGAACCATGGTTGGCCATGTGGGAGGCCAGCATCCTTTACCACCATGCCACTTGCTGGCCCTTTTTAAAAAACATCATTTAACTTTATTTATTTACTTATTTTTTAATTTGACCAGGAAGAGGGAGATAGAAAGCACGCCTCCAGGTTCAGGACTTGAACTGTAGTTAGCCATGTTCCCAGCGGCTCCAACTATCATGCCACCTGCTGGCCCAAGGTTCTTTTTTAAAAAGTGTTTCTAAAGCAATGTCTTGGCATGTTTCCCCTTGTTTTCTTTTTTTTAAGTTATTTTATAGTTTGGGGTTTTATATTTAAATCTTTAATCCATTTTTGAGTTCATTTTTGTATACGGTAAAAAAAAATAGGGGCCTAATTTAATGATTTCTTTAATTTTTTGTTTCTGATATCTCTCAGAATATAAGATTTATGAGAAGAGACATTATTTGATTGTGTCATTTGTCCTTTTTGATATACCCAATGTTTAAAATGTCTCGACAGAAATATTAAGTAGACATTCAGTTAATATTTAGTCAATGAATTAATAAAGCATCCTTAAAGTTTTAGGGGCTTGATTTTGCTGTAGAACAGCATCTTTTCTGTTGGAATAGGCAAAAAGAGTATTGCCAAAGTCAAATCCATTGTAGTTCCCAGATAATTGCCAGACTCTAGCTTTTAGCAGCTAATCTCTACTAGAACAGAAGCCCCAAGTCCTTGCTTGTGATTATGAAAACATGTCATGTACCAAGGAAGGCCTAGACTTACTTTTTTGCCCTGACACACCAGATTAACATACAGCTTCAGGACTCATTCCAGATTCTACTTAGTGGGAATTTAAGTCTGCTCCTTTCAACTGGGCCCATTATTTCTTGAGTTGAATTTAGCTGGTTGTGATTAAAAGTGTTGATGCTTAGGTGAATTTCCTATTTGTTTATGGTGCTGTTATTTATTTCCTTCATCCCTCATATTAAAAGTAATACAGTCTAGGGAACCAGCAGTTAGCGTAATGGCTGTGTCGCTGGACTCCCACGTAGTTGACCGCGGTTCGCGTCCTGGACCCGGTGGCTTAAAACTCACGCCGGGCGTGTGTGCGTGCGTGCCCAGGATCCTGAGAGGAGAATGGAGGAGAAGGGATTGCGGTGTGACCATCCCCCTGGGGGGTGATTTCTTGCTTTCTGTCTCTATGTCTCTCTCTGTCTGCCTGGTGAGCGCACACGCCCTATAGCGAAAACCTCTCCAAAAAAAAAGAAAAAAGTAATACAGTCTAGATTAATTAGGAAACACTGGGAAAATGTAGAACAGAGATAGAAGAGTATTTACGCAAAAATTTAACTCCTTCGAAACAACATCGTTTATGTATTGATATATTCCTTACCAGTTTTATTTTAGAGAATATATGTATGTATGTGTTTATAGAGTTGGGATAAGCCAACCTTACTCACTGAGTGTTATTTGTGTTCCTTGCCCTTTGTGAACTAAATAAGCCTAATTAAAAAAAACAAAAACAAAAACAAAACAAAAAAACAGGGAATTTGACTTGTTGCTCTCATTATGAGCTGCTCCTCAGAAGGCATCCCTTTTACAAGAATTATAGACGTCATTCTGAGTTATGTTACCCTGGCGCTTAAATGTACACTTGTTATCTTTATCATACCTGTTTAACCTCTTTATCTTGATAACTACTTGAGAGACAGTGCCCATAGCAGCTTCTTCAGTTTCTTCTTAGACAAACCAGAGCAACATCAGAATACAGAATTCAGCAAATGAAAACAAGAGGTAAAATGGTGTGAGTATTCCTTTCTTGAAAAGGAGTGCAGTAGTACTTGGTACCAGGCCTAGTGGGCCTGGGAATGACTTGAGAGCTAAGACTGCTTTCTGACAGAACCTAAATTTATGGAGCAGGTGGCAGATTTACAGTACACTTTGAGAACTAAGTCCAGACCTACCAAGGGAGATGCTAAATATCTTAGCCAGAGAGAATGCAAATGATAAGCATAATGAGAGATGTCAACTGTGAGAACTTTTTATAAGGGTGGTTTAACTTGCCAAATGGATCTTCTTGGATTTCATTAATATATGATCATTGTAGGAATACTAGAAAGTACAGATAAACAGATGCCATACATACATTAACAATAACTGTTGGGGACCAGCAGTTAGCGTAATGGCTATGTTGCTGGACTCCCCCGTAGTTGACCGTGGTTCGCATCCCGGACCTGGTGGCTTAAAACTCACGCCGGGCGCGTGTGCGTGCGTGCCCAAGATCCCGAGAGGAGAACGGAGGAGAAGGGATTGCGGCGTGGCCATCCCCCCCGGGGGTGATTTCTCGATTTCTGTCTTTCTGTCTCTGTCTATCTGTCTGGCGAGCGCAAGTGCTCTACAGCCAAAACCTCTCAAAAAAAAAAAAAAAATAGCTGTTGAGGCTGGCTTGTTTTGTGATATTGGTAGTACATAGGATAGCAGATTAGGAGAGGGGAGAGAATTGGGATTGGAGGAGGTATGAAAAAGAAATAAGGAAGTAATATCAATGACATATAAAAAGTTTAAGCTAAAACTATAGTAATCTGTCCCTGTTATATATTACTTCAGTAATTTGAAAACAAATCTAATATTTAAAAAAGTCATTAAATTCTTAAGTTGGCATGAATAAACTGGAAGTAGAAAGTTGGAGGGGTTGGGATTTAAATATGGTTTATACTCTGTAATCCTAAAGGAATTCACTGAAGTCTTGGTGGAATGCAACATCTGCTACCTGAAGGCACCAATCTGAAATACGAAAGTCTTTGCCTCAAAGGTTGACTCAGCTCTTTTGGCACCTTCTAAGGGACACCACTTTACTACTCCTGTTGTGCTCCTAATGCACAGTGCACAGCATGCTGAGTTACTGCTTATCAGTGAAGTTCTGATTGGCACTGTGAAATGTTGTTTTCCAGATGTTTCAGTCATTAAGTGTGATGTCAGCACAGCAAGTAGGCCTTCAGTTTTGGGTATCTATGCCTTCAGCAGGGGTTGACAGCCTACTGGTTCTAGCTGATTAATGGCTCCAAGTAGGAGTGAGGCATGTCTGGGAGATGGCAAAGGAATCCCTGGAGTAGGCCAATTCTCCCACAGTTGTTTTCAATTTCTAGGCTGCCTGCAGGTGTAGGGGCTAACTGCTGAAATTAGGGAAGACTCTGAAGTAAGATTACTTGCCTGTTTAACACGCACGGGAAAAAAAAAATAGTCTTAGCTCATATCTCTGTTGGATTTTTACTTTCTAAAGTAGTTTTATGTACTTGATCTTACATGAATCTTCTAAGATCTGAGGCTTGGAATCTGAGCCCTAAGATGGCTCACTTTTGTGACTAGGAAACAAAGTTAATATTAAAGAAAAATACTTAAATTCTTAATTTGGCATGAACAATTTGGAAACAGAAAATGGGAGTGACCAAGATTTAAATGTGACTTATTTCTAGTAATCCTGAATGTGCAGATAAAGGACATAAAGTAACCCTTTTCTGTTTTTTCACAGATCTCAAACCAGCTAGGGCTAGAATAAAGTTCTACTTGAATGAGTGTGTGTGCTTTTTTAGCTCATATACTTAGCCTAGGAGGGTGCAGATATCTTTCTGTGGAAAATGCTTATGAAAATGTATCCCCTAAAATGCTTTTCAGAAAACCAGACAGATAAAATAGGAATATTAGGAAGAAGAGATAGAGCTCAACCTCCCCTCCCCTGTATTTCCTTTCTTCCTATTTGCTTTTTATTAAGCCCTTCTTGATGTGAGAGACATGTAATGGTTCTTGCCTCTTGTTAGGATTATACTACTTTTTTTTTTCTTTTTCCAAGTCAATTATATTTTCTTTTTGCTGAGAAGATTTCTGCCTAGAAACATCCATTTGTGATTTTTTTCCCCATACCAATTAACAGTTCTGTCCAGTAGGTGGACTCCTTCATGTACGCATAGAGACTTCTTCCTTTAATCATGTATTCCTTAAATCTGTGGCTAGGAGTTTCCTCATATTGAACATCTGGTTTTATCAATTTACTATCTGAAAGGCTAAAAATAGATTCTGGGATTCTGCCTACTGTTTGAGAAATACTTTCATCTGTAGTTACTTTTTTCTTTCGTTTTTGTTCTAACATAGATCTTGACATTTTTGTTTATTATTAAGGGTTCTTTTGCAATAACAAGTTACTTCTTTTGGATCTAACTTTACTATCTGCAGCAAATTGTTTTCAAACTTATTTCTGAGCTTATATTCATCACAGTATACAAATATGTGAATAATTATGTTTAAATTCATTTTTCTGCCACTAACATCTGAATACCACACAAGCTAATTTATAAGGAATCAAGGCTTATTTAGATGATGTTTTTTGAGGTCCATGGTTAACATTCCATAGCTGGCGAGAATCTTCTGGTTGGTGGGGACTGTCTGCAGAGTCTAGAGGTGATGCAGAGCATCATGCAGTGGGCTTAAAGGTCTGTGTCTGTTTTATTCCCTTTGTTTATAAACCTACTAGGATGCTATTGTGGGGACCATACTTTTCAACATCATAGTTGAACTTTCATCTCTTAATCCTATCACAATCAAATTTCATTGTGTGCTTTTTTGAGGAGACATAGTACAACCATAGCATTAGATCCTGACATCGAGGATTAATAATTACATTTGTGGGAATAAATTTTTTCATAATATCATAGATTTTTTTTTCATATTGTATGGCAATAAATTTTTTGATGCTTTTTTTTTTTCCAGGGAATATGGCATATAAATTATTTTCAAGTTGATCTCTGTAATTTCCATGAGGCTCACCAGAAGTTGAGTGGCCTTGGCAATTTCTTTGTCTGCCTTATAAGGCCATTGCAGCAAGTAGAGATTACCATTACAGGTTATCAATTTTCTTTTCTCCCTAAATCATTACTTTGCTCCTCCATTTTTTGAAAATCCTATCTCACCATTGGCCTATGGACAGTAAGACTTCTGCATAATGAAATTTCATTAGATGATTCAATACATTTATTCCCACATGAAAGAGAAATCTGTTGATCTGCAAACCCACTTTAGGAAAAGCTTCAGTTAGGTAACATTTGTATATTATTAAATGCTATAAACATTCATTTAAATTAATAGCATTTAATAATATACAAGTGCTGCCTAATATTAATAATTAATTATTATTAATGCATATTATGAAATGCTATTTAATTGACCAAACCAACCAAACATTTCTAACAATTCGTTATCTTCTCTTATGTCACAGGTTCTACCTCTGGTGAAAAAATTAAATGTTGAGATACTTGGAAAAAAAAATCGTCAACTGTTTCTTGTATAGTCAAGATAACTTTCATTAGTTTTTAATCTTGTTGACAGGAAGAGTTATGTCTTATTCATCTTTATAACTAGTCTGTCATTTGATATCAAACATGGAGGCATAGTGTCCTACACATAATCACGAATCAGTAAATGTTTCCTTAATAGAATGTGGTTATGCTGATTGTTTTAGTAGATATAAAACACTAAGGCACCACACAGATACAATTATACCAAAATCATTTTGCAGAACACAAGTATAACAAGCTATGGAAGAGCATGTATTTCACTTGGAATTTGTCACTATGTTTATTTATTTATTTACTTGTATATGCATATGCACACACACATACACATAAAGTTTTTTTTTTTTTTTCTTTTTTTGGAGAGGTTTTTGCTATAGGGTGCGTGCGCTCGCCAGACAGACAGAGAGAGACAGAGAGATAGAAAGCAGGAAATCACCCCCCAGGGGGGGATGGCCACGCCGCAATCCCTTCTCCTCCATTCTCCTCTCGGGATCTTGGGCACGCACGCACTCGCGCCCGGCGTGAGTTTAAGCCGCCGGGTCCGGGACTCGGACCGCGGTCAACTACGTGGGAGTCCAGCGACATACGCTAACTGCTGGTCCCCACATAAAGTTTTGTATGTGTATACTATTTAGAAGAAGAGCTACACTTCAAAAATGTTTATATTTCTGTTTTCTAATATACAGGTAATGAAAATAATATCATACACACACTAGCGGCAAAATATTCTAAATTATCAAAGTACAGTACAGTTATGTTCGAGTCTTCTCTCTGCAGTACAGTGTTATTTTTCTTTTTATATTAACTTAATAGATATTTCCTGCAACTTATAGATGATGGAAAAAATAGGATTGGGGCTGATCATTCAAAATTAGGGTATTAACAAAAATGTAGCAGTCCTATTAAAAATGCTAGCACAATTTAAATAGATACACATATTGTTTACACCCGATACACGGGATATTTAGGACATTATTAGAAAATACGCTGGAAGGAGATATAAAGAAGGTTGAAGTTGCTGAGGCAAGGAGAAAGACAATTCAGAAAGGTAAGGTCAAACCAATCAGTAAACACTTCCAAGATGGAGCAATTAAAGGAACCAATGGAAACAAATGGGATGAATAGGCAATGTGTTTTTGTCAAGGTATCCCATACTCTGACTTGCAAAGTTCTTTTGCTGGTATTTGGTAGCACAAAGCATTATCATGCTGGGGAAGAAAATCATGGATGATTAGTGTGATTTCAGTAATACACTATTTACTGATCACATATGACCTATTGTAATTTGTGTTATACAGTATAACTGGATGAATATGTATTCTGTTCAAAAATAGAGGCAACATGAATTGGAACCTTCTATTACATAAAATAATTATGGACATCATTATAGAACAGAAAAATTTTAAAAACCCACACTCATTCTTTAGGACAGGCAGATACAGTTTTGAATCATGACTCTTTCTTATTAGATGTCTGACCTGACCTTGGACATTGAACCTTTTTGAGCTTCACGTTTTTCAATTTCTAAAATGGGAATAGCAGTATTATTAGTAGGATATTATATAATTCAACTACTAATACATTATGAAAAATGGAGACTCAAATCTAGCTTTTGGATTTCTTCTATATCAAACTGAAATAGTCATTGTGTACTGTAGGTATTTTTAAAGCAAGGTCGGAAATTCTCCACACTAATTCTAATGTCCTGTTTATAGAATAATATAGAAAGAAAAAATAATTCTGGAAACTTCATTCTTAGAGTAGATTATTTAAAATTTGAGGCCCTGGTAATTTAAATTAATATTCAGGTGCTGTAATTAAATGTTTAATACCATCTGCATTGGTAGAGAATAATTTGAGAGAAAATTTTCTGGAAAAAAATGAATGATAGGGAATTCTAAAGAGGGCCATGTTTGAGAGGTTTTATTTTTTTTTTTTTAAAGAGAGATTTTTGCTATAGGGAATGTACATTTGCTGGAGAGACAGAGTCAGAGAGACAGAAAGCTAGAAATCACTCTCTAGGAGGGATGGCCAATTCTCAGTCCCTTCTCTTCCATTCCCCTTTCAGGATATTGGACACAGATGTATACATTCCTGGCATGAGTTTGAAGCCACTGGGTCCAGTACTCAAACCACAGTTGACTACATGGGAGTCCAGTGACATAACCATGTCACCTGTCGGTCCCAAGAGGTTGTTCTTTATGTAAATTAAGTCAGATGAGCAAGACAAATAACCAAAATACCAAATTTTCAAAGTAATTTGGAGGAAGTGTGAGGTAAATAAATGATCGGAATTGTTAAAGCAGTTGAAAGTGTTTGATAATATTCCTTAATGGTTAAACATTTCCTTGGTACTATCCCTATCTAGGATTTAACATTGAGTATGAAATTGACTTTGATTATTGTTTTTATCAAATGTTTAAAATAGAGATTTTATTTCTGTGTAGCAAAACTAAAGGAAACCAACCTTTTATATAAAATCACAACCTTCACATTAAGTTATCCAGGTGAGGGATAGTCATGAAGTGTATGTGAGAAATTAAGTCTCTTTCCCATTGCACATTCATTAAAGGTTTCAGGGAATGGTACAGGTATATGGTAGTAATGATAGCATGCATATAGAAAAAGGATTAAACTCATGATTATAAAACTAAAAAAAATGACCAGTCTACTATTTGATTCTTACCCTGCTTTTCAGGCCACTGTTTCAAGTGGCATTCATATTGTTACTTTCTTTCAGGATACACTTAATATTTTATGGGCCTTTGCAACTCTGCATTCTGCATTGGAAAGCCTTGGCTTACAAAATGTCCTGTTCAAACTGTAAAACCAGAAGAAATAGTAGCCCCAGGTTGTCTCTGTGTCAGGACTTCTCATGAGATATTAGTGTGGAAGTTTACCATAACCAAAAGTTGTACTATAACCTGGGTTTGTCTGGACCCATTATAATGCTTTAGGATTCAGTATAATTTATCAGCTTTATTGTTTATACCTATCAGCACAGTTAATAGTGTCATACAGATCACATGTAAGTGGACTTCAGGAAAGAAATCAATCTTTTGTCACTCCTTTAGACTCTTTTCTTTGAATTGTGGCAGGAGTATTTTGGTGATTAAAAAGCCTAGCAATCAGAGACTTGGGCTAAGATTTCAGTTTTCACATAGGTGATATTTATAACACACAGAGTTTAGAAAAAAGAGAAATTTAGTTGTCAAAGAGATATTTTTGCTGTCCTAGGTTCCATGCATCTAAAGAACTGAAACTTTTAAGTAAAAATTCTCTGCATAGCTTTCATTCAGTTGAATCTGACACTTCTGCAGAACAGCAACAATACCCCCATGGAAGGAGAGGAGCAATGAGTGGAATCTCTGTTAAGAGATATCTCTGGTTGCTGAGGCATGTTTTTAAAGTACTCAGCCTTTTCTAATTTTTTTAAAAATATGTTTTCATGGTAATGTTTTATTTATTGAAGTGTTTGCCTTGAGTCTTCTGGTTAACAGGGACAAAACCAGTCTACCGTGTGTGAACTTTTGCCAGTCAACACAAGCTAGACTGACTGCTTAGCAAGATGAATTTTAGGAAATGGATTCAGTACAACTAAAATTTTATCAAAAACTATCATTTGTATTCAACACTGACTAGGTATAGCAGATCTTTATAGTGCAGAGGCCAGATACTACCGGATCCCATGTGGCTGACCCCGTGGTATAAGTCCCAGACCCAATGGCTCGAAAAACATGGGGTGCATGTTTGTGTCTGCCCCCAACCCTGAAAGAAAAGAGCAATGGAGAAGGGATGACACCAAATAGGTGTGCTTGTGCTTGCTTTCCCTCTCTGTCTCTTCCTGGCAAGTGCACACATCCTTTGGCAAAATTTTTTTAAAAGTCCTTTTAGTACAAACAATGGGGTTATGTTTTCCACATAGATAATGCTACACTTTCTTGGTACTTGAACCAACCTTCCCTACCCTAGTTTATGTTATACACATGTGGGTTTATATTAACATATGTTGACACAGCTTAATTATTTTCAGAGTGTCTCATGTTAATAATTTTTAAGGAGTCCTAAACTTAAAGAAAAATTTGAAGCATAGTACAAAGAATGTTTTTTCCCCCAAACTATTTGTAAATTGTTGATTTGATCTTTCCCAGATTCTTTAGTGTATAAACCCTACAGACAAGAATGTTCTTCCATGTAAGCATAGTATCACCACTAAAACCAAGAAATTAACTTTGATACCTATAGATAAATCTCAGACTTCATTCAAGTTTGTCAGTTGTCCTAGAAATGTCTTAAATAGCAAAAAGATCTAGCTAAAAAATCATGTTACATTTAGTTATGCTCTTTTGACTTCTTTGGTCTGAAACATTTCCCACTTTTTCTTTGACTTTCATAACCTTGCTTGACACTTGTGACGATTGCAGACCAGTTACTTTGTAGAATGTTGCCTCATTTTGGTTTGTTTGATGTTTCTTCATTATTACATTCAGATCAGGCATTTTTGGGAGGAAACCACAGAAATGATGCTTTTTGTTTTGCCTTGTTTACTCTCGGGGATTTGTCATTTCTGTTTGTCATATTAGTAATATGTTCATTTTGATTACTCAAGGTGATTTTTACTATATTGCAAAGTAACTATTTACTCATTAGTATTTGGTAAGAATTTCATGAGAAGGTACTTTGTAACTGTGTGAATATTCTGTTTCTCATAAATCTGTCACTTAATTTATTAATTTTTATTGAACTAAAGACTTTCTATTTTTTTTTTTTTTTTTGTGCTCAAATTGTTCCCAGTTTGGCAGACAGTAACTCACTTAAGATATCTTATCTGTTCTTACAGCATGCTCTACTATTTGATCACGTTTGTACTTTGTGGTTTATCTTTTATTTCCTCTATCTCAGTCCTGGAATCAGCCATTTCTTCAAATAGCCTGATTCCTTTTTTTTTTTTTTTTTTTTTTTTTTTGAGAATAGTAGAAGCTAAGGTCTGAGAGTTAGATGAGCTGATTTCTTTTAGAGTGGCATTGATTCCAAATCTTAACACTGGATAGATTTAGGGGATATAGTTATATAACACACATACCCCATATGCCACACTCACTTATATCACAAATATTTTTATATACTTAAAACCATGAGTTACCACAACTGAAAGTCCAGACTAACTTGCAAGTATAAAGAAGATATACTTGTGTAATGAATCACAAGTAGAAAATATCAATGAGAGAACATATGGTAGCTATACAGTGTCAGGAACTCAGCCTCCTACTGTTTTACTGCTCTGTCTCCCTCAATATGTGGTTCCTACCTCATTGACAACTATGGACCTCCAGTTTTCCAGACTACACCCCCATTCTAGATAATGGAAAGAGAAGGGAGGGGAAGTGAAGGTCTAGCCCAGCCCTCTAGGTCGTGACGTAGAAGTTGCCGACATTACTTCTACTCACATTTCATTGGCCAGAATTTAACCACACAGACACATCTAACAAAGGAGGCAAAGAAGTACTGCCTTTGCTGATGAGGAGTGTACTCAGCAACAACTTAACATTACAGTGAGTCCATGCCTAACGATGATTATAGGTAAACAACATACACTTCTGATTGTCTCTCAACTTCCTATTAAAGTACAGTTATATTTAGTCTTTCTGGATATAATGAACTAAGGCCATCTTTCTTTTTCTTCTGCTTATGTTGAGATTATGATGTGAGAAATATATTACTACCTTATTAAGGGTACTATATTATTAGGCCTCAGTTTTTGATTTTTATATTTAAGATATACAACATGGTATTTCAGTATATACGTGCACACACACGATGAAATGATTATACAGGCTTGGAAATTACCTAGTCATCTTCCGTAGTTACATTCGTGTGTGTAGGGGTGAAAACAAATATCAATAAAATTTCTCTCAGCAAATTTTTAATATTTAAGACAATTTGTTCTTTTTGCTGTGCATTAAATCTCTAGGTTTATTCATCTTACATAACTTAAAAATTTGTACCCATTGAGCTGTTTCTTCCCATTTCCTCCTTTCCCACCTGTATATTCAACTTTTCTTTTTTTTTTTAATATTTCACACACATGTGAAATCATGCTGTATTTTTTTTTTCTGTATCTGACTTATTTTACTTACCATAATGTCATTCAGATTTATCCATGTTGTAGCAAATGGCTATGACGTGCTTTATTTTTAGGCTGCATAATATTCTTGTATATGTGTTTATGTGTGTAAACATTCACGCAGGGATGGACACTTACGCTTCTGTATCTTTGTTATGTTAATAATTCTGTGGCAAGCTTACAAATATAGATATCTCTACAAGGCACTAATTTTATTTTCTTTGGGTATCTACCCATCACAGAAAATTCTGAGTCATATGGTCATTTTATTTTTAATTTTTTGAAATGCCTCCCTAATATTTTCTACAATAGCTGTACCACTTTTACATTCCCACCACGACAGTGTTCAAGAGTTCCCTTGTCTCCACATTCTTGCACTTTTTAGGTCTTGTGTTTTTGATAATAGTCATCCTAACAAGTGTAAAGTGATATCTCATTGTAGTTTGATGTGCATTTTTCTCATATTTAATGATCTTGAGTGGACCAGCAGGTGGCCCTGTGGTTAAGGTGTTATACTCCCACTTGACTGACAGCGTTTTTTGAGTCCTGGGTCTGACAGCTTGAAATTCCTGCTGGGCCACATGTGTGTGCCTGCCTAAAACCACAAGAGGAGAATGGAGGAGAAGGGATTGCAGTGTGGCCTTCCCCCTGAAGGATGATTTCTCTCTTTCCCGCTCAGTGTTGGTCTTTTTCTCTGGTGAGCACATGTGCCCTATGGCAGGTTGTTTTTAAAACCTAAAAAGAGAAAGAAAAAAAAAAGATGTTGCATGTTGCATATATTTTCATATACCTGTTGTTAGCCTTTTTATGTCTTCTTTAGAAAAATGTCTCTTTAGGTCTTTCACCCATTTTAAAATTAGATCTCTTTGTTAGAGCAGCTTTATTCCTTTGATATATGTAATAACTGTACCATGATGTATAGCTTTATAAGGGCAATTAAATTTTTAAAGTACAGTTTACCATCATAATGTCCTCTTTTACTAAAGGAAAAACTAACCATCTGTAATAGAAAGAAAGTGATACATGTATGTGCGTACACACACACACACACACACACACACACATAAAGTTTTTTAAGGTATTTTATTCTAAGACGTAAGAAATGAGAAAAAATAGATTTCAGACTCAGACAGCCTTGAATTTGGGTATGAAAACTTAGATTGGTTATAATATGGGATTACTTATTCCCATGTTACAATGAGTAAGTGAATGATATTGTTTGTTATTTCTTATTATATATATTCATCTTCCATCCTGTGCTCCATTTACCTGCCCATGATACACCAAGTTAAACTTAATGGACAGCTTTAACACATTTCTATTTTGTTTTTGGAACTTTTGGACTTCATTTTGTCATCTGTCATACTCTAACTAGGACTGAGTTTTGAAGAGTTGTGCAGTCCTCATTGCTAATGGGTTTGGTTGAAAAATTTAGAATTGTACATTCATAGTCATGACACAGTTCCCTTTTGAGATTTATTTATGTAAGGATTGGTAATTTTTTGTATATATCAGTAGCAAGGGGAAATACCTTAGAGTATTGTGACACTTTTACTTATGTTTCAATTCTGTCATCTTGATGTAGATAAGACCACTTTTTCCCCCCTGATTCCTAGATTAGAAATCAAAAGCTTTCTTGATCCCGTAGGACATATACCTGTCTTGGAAACTCTGAAACTCTGGGGATCATCTTTTTTTACTAGGAGATTCACCAATAGATTATCACCATCTATGTGTGTGTATGTGTATGTATTTTAAAGAATTTATTTATTTATTTATTTGAAGAGAGAAAAAGAGAGGGGGAGAGAGAGAGACAGAAGAGAGAGGGAAATTGAGAAAGCAAGCCGCTCTGTCTGGGACTTGAACCGTGGCTTGCCACGTGGGAGTCCAGCGCCCTTAACCACCATCCCATCTGTCAGCCCCACTGTCTAGTATATTTAACCTGTACTTGTGTTTTAAAAAATTTTATCACTAACCTGTCACAGTACATTGATCTGGCTCATTCATATCTTAGACAATCATTAATCTATCCTTGTAATAGTATAGTTAGCACAATTGCATTGTTTATAAACCTATTTTTTAAAGTATGTTATATTGAGTCCACTTTGCATCTTTCTATATCTAGTGTACAGAGTGAAAAGAGTATACTGGGTAATAGAAAAAAGTCCATAGGGAATATTTGTACTCCTTCCCAATTAGTTTTTAAATCTATTTAAACTAGCAGTAGTCCCATGGGAGATATAATGAAGACCAAGAGCAGCATACAAATTTTTGTTAAATATATAGTCAGACAGTAAATATAGTGTAAGTTCTGAGAAAAATATCATCACTGAATGGGCTGAAGTAGTTGAAAATTTTTATAGGATTTATGGTGCTTCAGTTAGACTTGCAAAATTGTAGGATTTGGACAGGACAAGAGATGAGAAAACAAGAAGGAAAATCACAGAGGCGGAATAAGAATAGGTCATGAAGAATGAAAAGGAGTTTATTCTGATAGGAACAAAATTAAGTTGGGAATTTCTAGGACTGTAGAGTGATAACTCAAATGGGATCCTATTTCTCAGGCCTTGGAAACTTGTTGATGTCAGGAGTGTAGGCTTTTCTCCATGATCACTAGAACTACTATAAGATCTTGAGTATGACTGTGACATGATGAAAGTTGTGCTTTAGGAAATTTAATCTGGAGGATATTTACAGTATAGATTGGAGGTAGCAAAAACTGTCATTTAGGGAGTAAAAATGGACTGAAATTGTTCAAGTCGTAGAGTTGAGCTGTGATACTGAGGGTTTAAAAAATGTAATAATTCTGAGTTCTTCCCAAGGACAACTGAGAACACGGTAAGTTGAAAAAATTGAAGATTAGATTGGCTCCAGAAGGTATTGGGCCAACTGAGTGGGCAGTGATTTCATTGTTTGAAAGAAACAGTGAAATATCATATTTTGCACTTGCCATTGAATTTACTGCTTGTCTTTAATTTCCTTGTAATTCTTTTTCTGTGATACCTCTAAATAAATCTGCAAAATTCACATTAAAAAAGGCAAAGCAAAAATTAAAAATAATTGGTAATAAATGTTTAGAGCCCCGTACTTGTACAGAAGTTATCTTTTTATATAGTGTAGCTGTTACATGCTCTAGAAAAGTTATAAAGCCTTTGAACCAGTCATAGCCCTAGAAGCAAAGGGGATGTCTGAAGTTTTTGTATGAAGTGGTACTAGAAGGCAGGAATTGCCTGTAATATTCAGAGAATAACCTAGGAGACCTGCATGGTAACAGCAGACATATCATGTAGGGAGTACATTTGTTAAACCATGTTATGATTTTATGTCTACATAAAAACAAACGCAATGGAAGAGAAGCAGTAAGGGTAGAATTACATGTGTCAGCCTTACAAAGTGCACAAAAATATCAGTGTTGAGAGAAATTTCCAGAAAGCTTCTGCAGGATTTTTCTGGTGTTTGACTAGGTTTACAATTTTCTTGATATTTTAAAAATAGCGTATCTGGTGTACATAGACAAACATAACTGTGTGCTTTCAAAATGCAGCAGAGATTATATAAATGGCTTGTATATCAAAACATAACCTTGATTTTAAAATATGATTAATATAGTTGAGGATAATGCTGCTCTTGGAACAAAGAGCATTCACAAGAGAATCAATATGATGGGCCATATGTTTTCATAGTTACAGAAATGGAATATAAGATTGAGCCTAGATAAGTTTCGGCTTGTTTGGTTTTAGTTTTGCACATTAGACATTGCAACTGAAAGAGTATATCCTCAGTGAAGATTCCAGGGGTGAAATTCTACTCACCATTTCATTCCCTTGGGAGCTACTGTATCTTCACTGCAATTAAAAACACTTCAGCTTTGGCCAGAAGCATATATTATGGATTTTAAAAATATCCCAAATTTAAGAAAATTGTGACCCTCCCACACCCAGCAATGTAATTCTTATTTGAGTAAAACAGAATTCAATATCAGATTTGGGTCTTATATTGCAAATTATGAACTTTAGTCTAAGCCAAATGTCTATGATTTTTTTGAAAAAAAAAAAAAAAAAAGAACAGAAAAAGATCAGACTAAGGAAAGTCTTGCTTTAGTTTTACTTAGACATAAACTGAATTGTACAAAGTGTCCATGATATTTCATCCATTTACCTCTTGGCCATCAATTTCAGCTCCCTGATAATTTGGCCAACAGAATGTGACTGTGGCTTTAATAAAAAAATAAATAAAAAGATAGTACCTCTACTAACAAGTAGTAATAGCAAAATTTACTTAGTTCCTGCCATTTTCTAAGGGCTATTAATAGAAAGCACTAAAGTCAAAACAGAATTTTGTTTAATTTAGCACCAAAAGCAACCAATGAGGTAGGTAGTAGCATCATTATCCCCATTGTAGAGATGAAAGAAGTTTTGCACAAGGCGAACCAGTAAATTTTCAAGGTTACATAGCTGGAAGAAGTGAAGACTCAGGCTCAGACATTCTGATATTCTCACCTCTGAGTTCATTTACCTAATGCTCTGCTATAGAACTGCTTTGTTTACATAACTAGTGATAAAGAATTTGCTTTTCCAAGGTAGAAAAAAGGAACAAAAATGTATAGTCATGAAAGTAAGATAAAGGAATTGGGGTTATAAAAATTTCCGTAAAACCATAAATTTAACAGTAACAGCTACCACGTAGACTTCTACAGTTGTCCTATTTAATTAAGAGTCTAAGTTATTCTGCTTTCCTCCACCATTATGCAGACAATAAAACTATGCTCAGAAACTGGAAATGCCTTCTCCAGGAAATTTGAATTCAGATCTCGAGTCTTAAAATCTGTGCTCCTTTTGATAGGAACTCGATAGAAAAATAGAAGTCAAGGGAGTAATTGTGTCAAAATTAGGAAAAATGGAAGAGGCAGATAAAGGGAAAGAGGGAGACCTGGTAGGGCTGAGGTCTGGGTGTTAAGGTGAAACATCAGTTGCAGGAGGAGACCATATTCCTGGTGAGACATAGATGCTTTCAGCCATCTCTGCCCTTTTATGGAGCCAATGGACAAGGAATTGTTCATCTAACTATACAGCCTTCATCACACTCATCCATATACATTAAGGGCAGCCCCTTCCTGAAAGAGTATCCTTTCCACCCTGAGGCAGTAGATTTAAGTTTGAGGTTCTGGCTGCCAGCTACTGGATTAATACAAGACTCCCCTCATCTCGGAGGGGTTCTGAGACGTCCAGTGAGTAGTACTGAACCCAGTTGGCTCTCTATATTTATGGATTATGTACCCTCAGATTTAACCAACCAGCCGTGGATAGAAAATGTTCCACTGGGGCCAGTCCATAGCCTGATGGTTAAGGTGACTGGATCCCACATGGCCATCTACATGGTTTGAGTCCTAGGCCCTGCAACTTGAAAAATGTGGGACTCTCAAAAGGAAGAAATGGAGAAGGGATTGTGATATGATCTTGCCTCATGGGGGTGCATTCTTGCTTTCTTTCTCTCTGTTTCTGTCTCTCCTGTGAGTAATACTGTCTAGCAAATTTTTAAAAAAGTACAGTTGTTGCTTATGTGTGCTATGTAGTAGGCCTGTGATGACGGCATCTGTACTGAACATGTACAGATACTCTTTTTTTCTGGTCATTGTACCCTGACAATTATTTATGTAATACTTACATTGTATTATGTGTTACATATACACATACACACGTGACTGAAAGTTCATGGGAGCAGGTAGGTAGGGTATATGCAAACACAGTGCTGTTTGATTTCAGGGACTTGAGCATTCACGATTTTGGTAGTCACACCAGCTTCTGAAACCAATCTGCTATGGAGTCTGAAGATGGCTGTACTATGTTTTTCCTGTGCAACCATAAATATTTATTTTAAAGTTTAGTTTACTAATTAGGCATAAGAAATTAATAATAAGATGGAGCTATTATAACAATATACTGTAATAAAAGTTATGTGAATGTGGTCTTTTTCTCAAATATCTTGTACTGTACTCACCTGTTTTCATTGCAGGTAACTGAAGCCATAGAAAGCAGAACCACAAATAACAGGGGTCTACTGTTATCACAGGAGAATCATAGATTGTTTTTCAGTAGTAAACAGCATTGATCTCAAATGTTTATGGTAAGGAATATTCACTGAAGTTCGTGAAATGTCAGTCACGTCCTACATGTTAGGCTGTTGTGATTAGTTACGTCTACTTGTAGCTGTTTCTCCCCCCCCCCCCCCCAATATTGGGTCATCAGAAAAGTCATGACACATTTTTGTATAAAAAAACAGGAAAATACGTCATGACTTTTCCAATGACTCCAATGTACCTGAAGAATCAATTTCTGAAGACTAGGACAGTGATTGTCCTACAACCTCTGTGACCCAAATGCTTGTTCATGGAGTACATACACATAAATAAGCACTCATCAGAATTTTTAGGAATTGGGGGAAACAGAACTGTATTGTTGGCTCCTCCTCCCAGATTTTTGGTTTTTTTTAAGAGGGATTTTTTGCTATAGGGCTCATGCGCTCTCTAGAGAGAGAGAAAGACAGAGAGAAAGTGAGAAATCACCCCCCCTGGGGGATGGCCACGAAACAGTCCCTTCTCCATTCTTCTCTCGGAATTTTGGGCACGCATGCTTCTGGCATGAGTTTTAAGCCACCAGGTCCAGGACTCAAACCGCAGTCACCTATGTGGGAGTCTAACAATGTAATCATTAAGCCACCTGCTGGTTCCCCTCCCTGAAAATTCTTTTGAAGTCCACCAGTCTTTATGCAAGCAAATGATTAGGTCAGGTTTAATTGTGAGATGCAGCATTTTAAAACTAGAATCATCTCTCTGTCTTTCCTTCTCTTTTTCTCTATTATTTAAAATGTTATTTTAGAACTAATTATTATTTTCACTAAGGAAGGGCTGTTTTAATGCTGATGATACAGTTTGGATTTTGAAAGGAATCGGACTCATCTTCTTGTTGTCTTGAAACTAATCATCAATGGTTTAAGAATGTAGACTTATTACTTCCCATTTCTTCCTAGTGATCAAAGCAGCTTTTTAACTCCTTTGAGAAGCAGATTGTTTACTCTGGGGTGCCAGGAAGACATATTGTAGGGAAATTGAGTAATCTTCAGGGAAAACTAAGCAATATAATCTTATGAGTATATCGTCTAGGAAGGACACTAGTTTTTGTTCAAAAGACAGGATAACTTTTTTTTCAATATTTTTTATTTTTTAATTTATTTGTAGTCATTCATTGTACATTAATAAAGTATGTGAAATGAGATTTTTCATCCAGTATACATTGAATATTGGCTTAATCAAGGGTATTACTACACATGCTATCATCAACAAATAATTTTCTATTTCTTGCTTCTTATATATTTTGCTTTATTTTCCCCACTTGATTCTCTACCTCTCACCCTCTGCCAACTCCCCCCCTTCCTCCCACACTGCCTCTGGTATGTACAGTTGTTTTCCATACCATTATTTTCTCATTTTATTGATTCACTAAAGATCTTAATTAATTTAAAGACTTTCAATACTAAGCAGAGCTGCTATGTACATATTTTATGATTGCATGTCTAACTTTAGGCATAAACCGCAGTGAGTAAGCATACTATAAAGTTGCGCATCACTGGGGCTGTATAGCTTACTGCGGTCATTAAATAGGTATTAGCAGGTATTTTTCATGCATTTTTTAATTTCAAAAGAAAAGCTGTAGTTTTAATAGATCAAAATAAAAAAAAAATGTTAAGAGAAATTTGCTTAAAACTTAAAGCCAGGAAAAAGTTAGGATTCAGTTCAAATAGTAGGTAGATGAACCTATCAAAAGTTCAAGACAAAAATCCTTAAATATGGAAATCAAAGCATCAAAGAAAATCAGTAATGTTTTACTCTAAAGTAAAAAAATTCTATTTTACTAGTTTAGACTCAAGTAATTAACCTCTCTTCTATTGAATTTGCAGTGTTACTGTGATCTGATTTTTCCATTTAAACTCTAAAGTTAGCATTCAACTCCAGACTTGATCCTTCCATTAGGCTGGCCATTCTTTTGGTTGTTTCTTGTACTCTTCTTTCTGTGTGTCCAGTTTTAATTTTCCTGGTATAGCACTCCCTTCAGTACTGCTTGGAGAGTTGGTCTGGTGTCGGTAAATTCTTTCAGGTTTTGTTTATCTGAGAATGTTTTTTTATCTTTTTGTCCCATATGAAAGATAATCATATTGGGACCAGCAGTTGGCTTAATGGCTATTTTGCTGGACTCCCATGTAGTCAACCACGGTTCAAGTCCCAGACCCAGTCGCTTAAACTCAGGCTTGGCACATATGCGTGCATGCCCAAGATCCCGAGAGAGGAGAATGGAGAAGAAGAGATTGCAGCATGGTCATCCCCCCTGGAGGGTTAATTCTCACTTTCTGTCTCTCTCTGTCTTCCTAGCGAGTGCACATGCCCTATAGCAAAAACCTCTCAAAAAAGGGAAAAAGAAAAAAAAAAGATAATCTTGCGGTATAGTGTTCTTGTCTGAAATTGTTTTTTTCACTTAACATTTTGACTATATTTTCCCATTCTTTCCTTGCTTGCATTGTTTCCTATGAGAGGTCCAACGTGAACCTTGTGGGATACCCTTTGAAAGTAACTTGATGTTTCTCTCTTGCCAATTTTAGTATCTTGTCTCTGTGGTTTTGGTCAACCTGGCTATGATGTGCTTTGGGAAAGATGATCTTAGGTTGATTCTATGTGGGGTCCTTTGTATTTCTTGGATCTGGATAGTTGAGTGCCTCTCTAGGTTTGGAAAGTTTTCTTTAAGGAATTCATGGACTAAATTATCAATGCCCTTATTAGTTTCTTCACCTGGGATACCAGTGATCTGGATGTTGGGGCATTTAATGATATCTAGTATTACTCGTATGTTCTCATTTTTGGGGGCTATATTTTCAATCTTTTTGGTGAATTTTTCTAGGTCAGAGGTTCTATCTTCTTTATCTGAAATTCAATCTTCTGCATGATATAATCTGCTTTTGATACTTTCAATGGAAGTTTTTGATTTCCTGTATTACAGCCTTCCTCTCTAACAATTCCGCTTGATTCTTTTTTATGATGTGTATTTCCTCTTTCAGATCATGCAAGAACTTCTTCATCTCCTGAAACTTGGTGTTTCTTTTCTCTTGCATCTTCTGGAGTTCGTTGTCTCCATTCTCTTTCATCTCCATTAGCTTTGTCGCGATGAATATTTTAAATTCTTTATCTGACATTTCCATGAGTTCCCTTGTATTCTCTGTAGAGAAACAGGAGTTACTCTTTTCCATTTGAGTAGAGAGATTTTCATTTCTCATATTTCTTGTGCCTTGGAAGACAGGATAACTTTTTAGAGTTGCCTTGGGATGTTTGAATTAGAGCAGTTACATTTGTTAACTTTGTTCATGTGCATGTGTCAACATGACCTTTAGTCTTTTCATTGTCATTGATGAAAAAAAATTTTTAGGGAAATAAAGACTATAAAGGATGTTGTTGGTTATTGATTAACACTAGAAATTAAAATATTGGATAGAGGGACCAGCAGTTGCCATAATGGCTGTGTTGGTGGACACCCATATAGTCGACGCGGTTTGAGTCCTGGACCCGGTGACTTGAACTCACACTGGGCACGTGTGCATGTGTGTCCAAGATTCCAAGAGGAGAATGGAGGAGAAGGGATTGCGGTGTGGCCATCAACCCTGGGGGGTGATTTCTCGCTTTCTGTCCCTCTGTCTCTCTCTGTCTCTCTGGCAAGCGCACATGCCCTATAGCAAAAAAAACTCTCCTCCCCAAAAAATATGTTGGATAGAAAAAAGCAACTTATTTAAGTTTATTAGTTTTTCATGTTCTGTTTTGTGGTGGATGTTAAATTAGTATTATTAATGTACATAGCCCACTTCCCTGGGCTCCCCAGTATGAAATGTCTGCTGTCAATGGATCAGTCTCTAAGCATTTTTGTTTTCTTTCTTATTTTTTTTAAGAACTATTTATTTATTATCATTTTTCAGTTTTGACCGAAGACAGAGAGAGAGAGACAGAGAGAGAGACAGAGAGAGAGAACAAGCTGCCAGGTCTGGCACTTGAACTGCCGTCAGCGATGTGGGAGAACAGCACCTTGTTTTTTTTTTTTAATTTTTTTTCCTTTTATTACTTTTTCTCATTTCATTTTCTTCCGAGAACAGCACCTTTAACCACCTACCAGCCTTCAAGCATTTTTCTCAAAATACCATGCTCATTCCTTCTTCCCAGTCTTCATCGTTTTCTCTTACCAACCATTTTATATGTCCCTTTTGGTTGTTTACATCTTACTTCCCCTCCCAGGTCTAGTATAAAGTCCCTCTTTTTTCACATATTCTCTCCAATGTATATGAAAAGCATGTGGACACTGGAATTGAATGAACGTGGTTTTGAAGTCAACTCTCCTGCTTACTGGCTATATGACTCTGTACATTTAGCTTCACAGATCTTCATAAAAATGTTAAAATTGGTGTGGTTACTGGCTCCAGTTTTTACAGGAAAATAGTATAATAGCATGTTAAATATCTGAAGCATCATAAAGTGCCAATGCTTTGCCATAGCTCTTAATAAAACATATTGTAAACCATGTGCCCATACAAGGCATATGCCTCAGAGACATGTCTATTGCATTTACACAATGATCTGAAATTTTGAATTATTAGTTTTTAATATAAAAAGATACACACACACACACACACACACACACACACACACACACCTAGATTCTTGTTTTTGTTTGAAAAATTAAAATATTTGGGTACCGTGGATCTGCATTTCCAAAGAGCAGCAGTCTGCAGTTACTGAGTGGACAGCTTCTCCGAGAAAACACTCTTCAGTTCAGCTTACTGTTACTGTCCAGGATACTTGTACTTGGCTGTCTTGGATATGATGAGCATTTGAATTTGTTATCTCTGAATTAATTAATTTAGTTTTGTATTTAAGTATGTACTATATTTTATGTATATATGTTTAATCTATGGTATATAAAGTACCATATATGCTTATATACTTTATTATATATAAGATATATATCTTTTTCTTCAGTATGTATATAGACTACTAAGAAAAGATAAATTAATAAATAGAATTCTTCAAACTCCTCAATTTTCTATAAATTTATGCTACATAGTAAGTTAATAAATAGTAATTAAATTAGATTATGATGTGAGAAGATGTAACTCTGTCAGCAGAATATATTTTAGACCATAAGGAAAAATGCAAAGAAAAAAAAAGCTATCTCTTATTCCTTCTGCTCTTTCCAGCACCAGAATTGTTTTTTTCAGGGTTTTTTTTTTTTCCATTTGCTGAAACTTTATTACTGCATACATTCTGAAAATTCTTTGTTTTGATCAGTTTTTACTTCTATAGCTCTCCCTCTGGGAAATTCTTCTCGCTCTTTGTTTAATTTAGCTGTTACATAAATATGTTGAAATGCCTCCACTATTTCAGTTCCTACTGTGAAAATATTTTGTAAGCAGTAGTATTGGAACACTTTTTATCCCTCCCAGCTCTGTAGATCATGGGAATTTGAAAGCAACAAAAGAATGTAGAGCTGATCTAGTTATACCTCTTTTATCATCATTGAAGCCTGGGAAGGACAATCATGTGCCCACAGGTCACTGGGAGGTGAAAGACCCTCACCTAGAACCATCATTCACTATCCAATTCAAACTGCTATTTACGTTTTTAAATAACAATTCAGCCTTTTTTCAGATCAATTTTTTATAATCCTTGTAAAGCAAATAAAATGAATTCACTAAAATAGTTACATTCTCCACCTTACAACCCAAATCAAGTAGTACTTATTAACCTCCTATATGGTACAGTTTTATTATTCTCAAAGTAGCGACAGAGGGTAATTGCTGTTGTCCTTATTTTACGGTAGGGAACTCTGAGGTATATAAAGAGTAAGAAACTTGTGAAAAGTTACACAGTGAAGGGTAGAGGTTAGATTTTTGACTCTTGCTGTCAGGCTCTAGCCTAAGCTACAAGGCCACCAGTCTTATCATTATGTGCTTTATTTTCTTCATCCTGATGTATTCATCATGTCCATGTGTAAGAATATGTATGAAATTGACAATGTTTTCAGTTTTTCTACATGTGATTGCTTAATATTAGTATAAGTTTTAGTATTAGTAGTTTCTACTTTTATTATGTAGCTCAGTCAGACTCTCTCCATTGATCCAACTCTTTATATTTCTATTTACCCTTTCCTCTGTGAATTTCTGGAAGTGATATAGTTGGGACTGACTTCTAGTAGAAATATTTTAGTGATGTTTACCTTTAAAAACAAACATATCCCTTTGGCTGTTCATGACTATGGATTAGGAAATAGTCCTTTAATAGCTTTGTCTTTAATTGAGACTTTTTCTGAGACTTTTTAGTTACTGAGTAAAAATCTCTTTCCTTTAGAAGTAGTTTTGGTCTTCTACCATTTATTTCTCCATTTCTTTGAAAAGGGTATCTGCTCTTATTAAAAACTGTAGTTTCTATGTAAGAGGGTAATTTCCTGTTACACTTTTGTTATTTTTTTGTAAAAACTTTATCCAGTGTTATGAGGCACTCTGAGAGGAAACTAAAGGAAGGGAAACTTGTGCTTTGCAGTTGTGAGTACATAGAAATGCCATGGCAAATACATCCCTGTAAAGACTGCTGAGTAGACAACATTAATGTCACAGCCCTTTAGTACTGAGCTGGGGTGAGTGTGTGGAGAGAAGCAGAATTGAATCAGGTGATGTTTGGGCTGAAAAGAAGTCCTCGACAGGACCAGTTCTGTTGAGCTCCCATTTCTCACTGATCTGTAGGAACTTGTAAAAAAGCATATAACTTAAATCTTCAGGTTATTATTATAAACAAAAACCAGACTTAACTGAATGTTTCAAACAATAAAATTATGAAGAAAAAACTATTTGTTACGCCAGTACCCAAAGAAATCCACATGATGCTTGAGTTAGTATATTAAAATGTCATAATACTATTTATATAAGTTTAATAACACTTTGGGATCATGTCATCTAAATAATTTTGTACCTTATTTTTTGTGACTTATATGTCAGAGTATGACAATATTTAATAATGTTCAAAAAACATCTTTTCAGTGCCTTCATATTTTCTTTTATGATTAGCATGTGTTTTTGAATTCCGTTATACTTCTCTCTCTTTATTTTCAATTAGGAATAAGCATTGAAAAAATTCTTACATAGAAATTATTGTTTTTTCCTGTGACTATAATTTTTATATAGTGTACATGGAGTATATATAAAGTATATACTACATTCATATCTGCGTGTGTATAAGTGTAAATACATACTTGAGGGGGCTTCAGAAAGTTCATAGAAAAATGGAATTAAAGTACAATTTAATTTTGGTGTAAAAGTTTCAAAATCCATGCATACTTTTGCCATAATATGCATTTTCATGAACTTTTCAAAGATCCTGCATGTGTGATGTTGATGTGTACACTATATTTCTATAAACACAGACACACCCACACAGTGTATGCACATACACGTGTATAGATAAGGTATTTTGAAACCAACAAGAGACACATTTTGGATGTGGCTTCTAGAGCAGGAACCTTAAATACTCCCTCTATCTCTCTCTCTTTTTCAAAATCCAACTTGCCCCTCTATATAACTAAGTGCTCGATAAATCTTCATTAAATGAGTGAATGGAGCAGAAATTGCTTTCAGGGCTTTATAGGGAAATGGCATGCTCACCATAGATAAATCTGGATAAAGGCTGCATACTGATCATATTAGGGCATATCGCGGTCTTTATGCTACGGTATTTTATAAACAGTACAAGTTTGCATACAGATAATAGAGGTATGAAATGCAGAGGGCAGCTTCTCTCACAGATTTGTACCTTGTTAACTCAAGACCTTGCACGTAATACATGCTCATTAGATTTGGTTGTATTGATTTTTTTGGAAAAATAAATTAAAAGCCAATCTAAGCATGTCTTATAACAATGAAAAGTTTAAAAATAGGTTATGTTAGCTACTTAGTAATTAAAATGAGCTGACTTTCATTAGAATTAAGTATTAGCCAGTTTTGAAATACCAACCTTCAAAGCTTTATAAACAGTGAAGTAGCACAACTGTGGCACTAATTGGGTCTTCTGAGGAGCCCAGTGAGGCTGAATGTCATTTACTCAGCAGTGAACAGCTGACTAGATTATAAGTACTCCCTCCCTCCAAAAAGTCTGTGGGAAAATGCATCCGTGCTAAAAATCAGCTGTGAATTTTTCAAGCTGAGTATTGTTATTGAATGAGCATGTAGAAAAGAAAGAAGCTGAAACGCCCTGTGGCTTCTGCCAGTTCACACACAGTGTCACCGCTACTTACTACCTTTTAGGAAGGGATAGAGAAGACCCTGAGGCCGAAGTGGATGTAGCTGGACCTGGCTTCTAGTGTTCTTTTCATTGTTGAGTACCTATCAGTTTCTAGCAGGAGTAGGTCAGCAAACTCAGCTTTCCCTTTGCTTTTTGTCTCTGTATCGTTCTGAGGAAGCTGGCAATCAGCCTGTTGGAGAAATGCTTTCTTCTGGGTTTTCTTCCTACCTCACTAGCTTTCTTGTTTTTCCCCTGGCTCTTTTATGTCTTCCTGGTCACTGTAACTTGGAGTGACCCAGGACATATACAGATAACAGTGCCACATACTTAGTGGTTTAAAACAACACACATGTATTATCTCATAGTTTTTGTGGATCTGAAGTCTGGATACAGCTTAACTGGGTCTTCTGCAAGGCTGTAGTCAGGATGTCAGCTGGGACTGGTGTATCGTCTGCATGCTTAACAAGAGAAGCATTTATTTCCGTCCTTACTCAGGTTGTTGGCAGAATTTATTTCCTTCACTCTGTAGGAGGGAGGGCCATATTTTTGCTGGGTGGTGGCTGGAGATCTTGTAAGCTGGCAATTGGACACTGCCCTCAGTTTCTAGAGGTTGCCCTCAGCTTTTTATTTTTTATTTTTTTTCCTCCCAAATGGTTCCCCTGCTTGGGTGCTTCCTTTCCAAAAGTCAGCTAGTGAGAGGGAAACCCCAATAAAATTGGTACTACAATCTCATACAATGGAATAAAAAGTCACACAGCCTCTGTCATCTTATTCTCTCACATACTGAGTTGGTTGGAAACAAGTTACAGGTCTTGTCCACACTCTAGGAGATGGGACTCTCACAGGGCCTGACCACCAGGAGCAGAGGAATAATGGACACTGCCCCACAGACTGAGATCTAGCCATGCCAGGGCCAGCTCTGTCCTTGCTCCTGTCCACACCATTTCCTCCTCTTGTCTTTAACTGTTGTCAATGAGGGGACAATCCTCAGTTTTATATCTACAATTTGATCTTCTCTGAACTCCATGTTGTTAAAGCCAACTGCTTGCTTTATGTTACTCCTTTTGGACATGTTTAATGGACATCTCAAACTTCATATGTCCAAAGACCAAGTAATTATTTTCCCCTGCTTTTTTCATCCTCTTCCAGTTTCACTGAATGTCAGCTCTGTCCTTTTAGTTGTTCACATCAAAAACGTTGGCCCAGGCTGGCTCCATAACCTGGTGGCTGTGGGAGTCAGATCTCACATGGCCAGTTATGATTTGAGTCCCAGCCCTGTGGCTTGGAAGACATGCCAGACACTTTTGTATACATGCACCAAATTGATAGGGTGAAGAAATGGAGGTGATGGGATTGTGGTGTAATCGTGCCCCAGTGGGGGTATTTTCTTTCTCTTGTGGACTCTTTTATTCTGGAAATTAAAAAGGGGGGATGGAGAAGCAGATGTTGTGGTTACGGCACTGTATTCCCATGCGGCTGACCACAGTTCGAGTTCCAGACACAGTGGCTTGAAAATCACTCTAGGTGCATGTGGGTGCATGCCCAAAATCTGGAGAGAAGAGTAGAAGAGAAGGGATTGCAGTATGGCCACCCCTCCCTTCCCCCAATGGGGTGATTTTTCACTTCCCTCTCTCTATCTCTTGGGTACACACACACCCTATGGCAAAAGCATAAAAAATAAAAGAGGGTGGACCTTGGTCCACGCCAATGGTGCAGTCAGTAGCATACTGGCTGGCTGTGGGTTCAGATCCCTAGTTTGACTTGAAACTATGCCAGTTGTGTACAGGGATGCTCAAGAGCCTGAGGAAGTGGAAAGCCAGGAAGGGGGGATGATAGGGTGGGAAGATCCTGTCTAGGGTGCTCTGTCTCCTTCTCTCTCTCTCTTTCATGTGTATGGGTGTAATCTCTATCATGAACAAACAAAAATAAAACTTAAGAAAAAAAGAAAACAAAACAAAACCTCTGGAGGTCAAGTGGATCACATGGGAGGGCCCCTGGGTTTCTGTCCTAAGACCTCCCTGTGCACACCAGGCACAAATGTACGTGCTGATGATCCGGGCCAGCCGAGACTAGGGGCAGAGCACCCCATGAAGAACCCTGTCTGCCTCTCTCTCTCTCTAGGTTGTCTCTTTTGCCCTCTCATGGAAGAAACAAACTTTTAAATAAAAAAAAAATAAGCAAAAACAAAGCAAAACCCTTTGTATCATTCTTAACTCTTATTTTTCACACCCAAACATAGAATTTATTGGAAAATCCTGTCCCATTTATTTTCAGAATATATTAACTCTGACCATTTCTCCATGCTTTCTCAAAATGATCTCCATTTTATTCACAGTCAAAGCTATATAATCTGGCCTTCGTTACCTCTCTGACTGCCTGTGCTGCTTTCTCAGTTTTCACTCCACCCAGGATACTGGCTCACCTGCTGTTCTTTGACTAGGCTGCAACCTTCCACTTTAGGACTTTTCTACTGGCTGTTCCCCTCTACTGGAACCTTCTTTCTTCCAGATGTCTTCGTGCCAGTCACCTTCACCTCCTTCGCAGTTTCTACTATAATTGAAACTTGCTCTATTTTCCATTTTGCAGTTGCAGTCTGTTTTTTTCTCTTCCTGTGTTCCAGTTTTCCCTTATACTTTTCTGTTCCTCCTTTATTTCCTTATATTTGCTGTTCATGGTCCCTGCTCCTTGCTAGGAGGTGAGTTTCATGACTTCAGGGATGTTTCTCTTTTGTTCATTGCTCTCTTCAGGTCCTTAAGAATGTGCCTGGCACATAAGTAGGTTCTCATTAAATATTTGTTGAATGTATTTGATATTGTTTGTAACTTGGTATGTGGAGCACCCTCAGTTAATGCTAGAATCTTAAAAGCTTTCCCTTAGACCTTTTTAATGTTGCCATTAGCATCTCTGTCTTTGACTAACTCTAGGGCCTGATTTACCTGTCTCTTGGTGGCCCACTGGCATCCAAATCAGTCCTAGTGAGGGTAAGCACTGTCCGCATTTCCTAGCATCCAGCTCAGAAACTGCTTCTAACAGGATGGACCCCCATGCAACCCCAGCACCCCTGCTCCCTGCCTTTTCTACTGATGGAAGCTCATGCAACTTTACCATATGCCGGATTGTTTCATGTCAGATGTTGCCACTCACCAAACAAGGCTGCATGTACCTTTGGGAGCCTCTCAGTATTTTTTTTACTCCAAAGATCAAGAAGACTGTAAAGCAGGCATCGGTAGTCACCTGACTCCTCTTCCAGTGTACCCTTCCAGCGGGATTTCTCCACTGTGGCCAGTCCTCCTTTCATCTTATGTTCTTTTGATCCTTCCTGTTCCCCTCACCTCCTTGAAAACCACATTAAAATCTGCTTTCTGGGTAGGACTTCCTATCAGTTATGTACACTTTAGTCTAAAGTGTAAATATATGATTTTCTGTTTATCACTTTAAACTTTTACTCTGGTTACAGAATGAAAAATGTGGGTTTTTTTGTTTTTGTTTTTGTTTTCCCAACAGTATTTGAGCCTTAGTGCACTGGTGAATTTGATTTAGGGCACAAATAGTGGAGAGATTCCTTTGCATTTCCCTGAACTCACATCAAAGAAGTAGTTGGCACAGGTGGGCAGTGACTCATGAAGACTGTGATAGAAAAAAGTGGACTTTCTCAACTAGCTGGCTTGAGAAAAGCTTACAGACTCCTTCTCTGTGGTAACTCCCTTTCACACACTCGGTGATGTTTGTAAACTTTTAGTTCAACTTTAAGTTGTTCCTTAGCATTTATTTTAATCATGTCATTTGTATGAAAATATTTACTGCTGATGGAAGAATATATGGTAAATTTTTCCTGCATAATATAGCCTACATTTTTCTAATCCCTTTTTCATTTCTGTTGAGATTTCACTAATTTTTTAATACTATTTTAGGAAGCTGAATCTTGAACTTTCTGAGGAGAGCATCTGGGCTTCAGAGTTGCTACAAGGTAATTAGAAAATATTTAAAAGGCTCTTACAGCCTAGATTAGAACCTCACTTTGACTGCCAATTTTAGATCACTTGAGAATTACTCCCCCCTTTTTTATGGAGAAAAGATAAGCTAAAGGTCTGTTAGGAAAGTTTGTAGAAAATAAAAATCACAATGAAATAATTTCTTATAAATTGTATGCATGTGCTCTTTAAAGTACTCTGTTTATTGTTGAAAATCAACCCAGCTTCAGAAAAAGTAACAGGCAGATGCCAGTTTTAAGTAGGCGAATATTTCCAAAATAAAATACTTCCCATCAGAAGAAAATATTTAACTTGATAGACTAACTTGATAGTCTTAACTAGACAAACAGTTGGATGCACATGAAAATGTGTACTGCCAACAAACATTTTTAAAAAGATAAGCACTTGTTGAAAGTGCTACATGCTTAGGAAAATCTTTTTTTTGGCCAGCTGAGACCACCACCTGTTTTAAAATGTCATCCATCATTTTAGTGTTAAGAGCGCCCCCTGGTGTGATCATATAATTATATGTTTATGTGAAATTTAGGCATTGTTTGTTGAATCTTACGTTGTTTTCAGATAGAGATGGGCCTTTTTATGATGCGTTGACTTGGTCAATGTGATGTGTAACTCTCTAGAAATACTCTTATTTTCTCTCTCAACTTAACCGTGGTTATATCTGGAATCAGTGGTCAGTTTTACAGTAGATTTTGGGACTACCTAATTCCTAAACTTTTTCAGGTCAAGCTAGTGACCAATATAAATATATCATTTAGTAAATGTGAAATTATATACTGAGATAAAATTTTACAGAATAATCAAATTCTTTGATGATAGTAACTTTAAATGGCAAACTGCTGTGAACATTTCCTTTTTGGTAAACTCATTGTCATTTTAATAATGTGAGAATTCAGACATTATGTTTTGTTTATAAGATAACAATTGTATGGAAAAATAACCGAAAATTTTGAGTATTTTTCTTTTACAAACCAGTAGTTCTGTTATAGCTACAGAAATTGCAAATATATGAGGAGGCATCAAAAAGTTCATGGAAAAATAGTATTAAAGAACAAATTTATTGCGGTCAGAAATTTTAAAGTCCACAGTTTGTTATAGTATGTATTTTCCATGAACTTTTTGAAGACCCCTCTCACAAGCATAACAGTTCATTCATGAACTATAAGTAGGGCTTTTATCTCTTCCCTTCACTTAATAAGAATGCCCTATAATTCCTCCACCCCCATATATTCTCTATCAAAATTGGCAGCAAGGTACCTGCCAATTTTTAAATTTTTTTTCTTGCATTTAATTTTTAGGAAATAGTTAAACCATCCTTGCAAATCAAAAGTGTGCAGAATATTGTAAACTACAGTCTGTAAACTGGATCATTGCAGTTATTTCCCTCTTGTGTCTCTTCTCCAGAATATATTGTTCTGATTGGTTTAAGCATTTGTTATAGGTTCCATGTTCTGAACTTGCTAATTGGAAGGACAATAGTGAGCTGTTTACAGTTGATGGCCTTTGCTTCCCCTTTGACTGTCTGCTGCCCTCTCATCTGATTATGAAGCCATAAGCTCTGTATAGTATTTGCATGAATCCCCGGCTTAGTGAAATCTTCTAACAGGTAGATTAAAAATAATTCAGACAGGTGAACCTGCCGTAGTAGACCTGTATTTGAGTCTTTCCTGTTCATTGGGAGAAATCGTGACTTGTGATGAGTTGCTGCCTTTCTTAGAGCCTCAGTCTCAGGCTATACAAGAATGCAAATCACTGCCTTACAGTATGTTGTTAATGCATCCTCTATGTCAGTACGTATTTAAGACTTCGTATATATCAGATTTGGGACTGAGTACATTATGAGCATTTATTTCTCACAATTCTGTGAACTGGGTACTGTTATTTCTATATTATTTATGAGCCTTAGGAGGCTAAGAAATCTCATAAGTGGAAAAGCCAAGATTTTAATTGAGATTTGTCTAACTTATGAGGGCTCTTAAGTCCCGTGCCATGTATTAAATTTAATTGTGTTTATTCATTTCTTTGGTTGCCTATAATTATGGTCATATATTTCCCCAGTGCACAAGTGTAGAGAAAACCAGTCTTTCATAAAAGAGCAAGGGCATGCATTAATATGGATACACTTCTTATCTGGAAAACAGAATTACTTTGGGGTTTTATTCTTCTGTGAAACTTTATTCAAACCAGATGGTGCATTAAGAGCTTTCTTGCTAATAGCACGGTTGAGCTGATAACAATAGTGACAAAGATGGAGAAGTACTGGGTCAGTAAAACTTAAGGTACCTTTTTGTTTATATAAAAGCAGGATAATAGAATGATAATTTCAGAAATTTGTATGCTTCTAATTCACCATTTCTTTTGGTTTTCTCTGGACCTGGGACGGTAACCTGAATTCCCATTGCATTGCCATTATATTTAAATATCTAATTGTTTGCCTTGGCTTTGTGAAGGTTATGTAATTTTTTCCTGCTATTTAATATAACAGATTTTATTCTTTAATTGCTAAAGAGGCAATGTAGTAAGTGTCTCATTTCATTAATAAGTGGTTTGGGGGCCAGCAGGTGGCATGGTGGTTAAGGCCCTGGATCCCACGTGGCCAGCTTTATAGTTCAAGTCCCAGACATGGGTGGCCTTAGAATACACTGGGCACATGTGATGTGTGCCCAGAATTCTAAGGGGAGAAGGGATTGCTGTGTGACCAGTCTCCCTGGTCAGGGGAGGTGAGGTGAGTTTTCACTTTCACTCTCTTTCTGTCTCTCTGGCTAACCCATATGCCCTCTAGCAAAAAATACTAAAAAAAAAAAAAGAATAGTTTTGAAGGCTGCCTAGTAGCGCACCATGGAAACATGGTGAGACAGGCCGGTTCCTTGCCTTAAAAAAATTGATGTTACATATTTCCTTGGTTCTTGAGATTTGATTTAAGTAGTCTGCATAATCACGATTCAAAAACACACTGGCACACTCCTCAGTGGTTGAGTGCCTGTTTTCTTGTTTAGGTTGCTTCATGTCCTGCTTGGGCCAGATATATGAGCATTAATATGAGCGGCAGGCATATAATTGTGTTTTACTAAGGTAGCATATTACCTCAAACACGTACTTACCTTAGGAAAGTCAGTTTGACAATCTTGGTAGGACCAACGAATGAAAACTTGGGCATTGCCTTAGTGTTTCACCCATATGTCTGTCCTACCTCTGCATAAGCTCCTGCTGCCAGCCCGCCACACACACGCACACATGGTAATTGTGCTCTTTAATGTAGATTCGTTTAATGTCTCCCTTTTTCCAGATCTTCTGCTTTGATTTGGTTTAGGCCTTCATATTTTGAACAATTGGGATAATCCTTTAACTGAATTCCCTCTCCAGTTTTACCCTTTCAATAAGCTGTCCCCACTGGCATAGGTCAATTTTCCTAAAGCACAAAGCTCATATAAGCCTACTATGATTCAGTGCCTCATGTCAGAATACTCTTTGGCACTTCCTTACCTCTCTTCTAGCATGTCTCAGTCCCATTGTCCCCACTCTTTGAACATTGTGCTTTGTCCCACTGAAAAAATGACAGATCCCAGAATGCTATCTGCTTTCTTGCCTCCCATTGTCTTTATGCACCAGCTCTCTGCCAGTGACCACTTTCCACACTTGGTGAGCCTTTCATCTTTTGAAGATTCACTTTCACTTCCATGACAGTCTTTTCTAGATTGAACTCCTTCCCATAAGCACACAACCAGTCTGAGTAACAGATCTCTTCACTGGACCACTGTGAACTGCGACTGCACCTATGCACCATTGTATCTGTTTCGTTTGTTTGTTTTTTAAGAGTGAGCTGAGAATCAAAGCAAGGCCTTTCACGTGACCTCAGCTTGCCAAGTTCAGCATTTACCAGCATGTGCTGTCTGCTGGCCCATTATATGTTTGTTAATTCAACAGCTTTGTATTCAGATCCACTGTTAACCATGTACTACAGTAGACACTAAGATACAGGATTGAAAAACTAGTCCTATGCAAATGACTTACAGTTCACAAAGGCACAGAAACATAAAATTAATTAGAATAGAATAGGTAAGATAGTAAGTACCATATGTAGAAAAACCTAAGATTAAGCAGAAGTAAAAATATTAAAAGCTTTGAAATGAGGAATGAATCTCTCAAACAGAATTTCAGGTACCCTGGACAGATCTGATTTTTTTGTGTGTGTTCCTTTTCAATGACATAAAGGAGGTGGTCACCTACTTGTAAGTGTCAGCTCAACTGCCTCTTAATAATAATTAAAATGAGCACAGTCTAAGAGACTGTGAACTGCTGACAGGCTCTTTGAAAAGCCAAATTGGTGAAAAGCAGTCTTTGGAGAAGGACCAGGGATGACACAGGAGGTTGCTGAGAGTTCTGTTGACACCCAGACTGGAGCAGTGAGCCCAGAGCTGTGGTAGGGATGGCAGCAAACAAGCTGCTGAAGCTCACTGGTTGAAAGGCAAGAGGTAGTTAATGGAGAGAGACATCACAACATCAGGCAGCCGACAGCCCGGAACAAACTCACAGCGAGGGAGGGCTGGGAACAAGTCTCCTCGAGAGAGCACGAAAATAGGCTGCTCTGCTCCGGGACTCTCCGCAGCATCTCTGTGAGGAAAGCCAGTGGCAGACCATAATAAGGACACTATTTATAAAATCACAGAGGCTCAAAGGAGTTAAAATGAGAAAATGGAATCCAAATGAAACATAAAAATTATAATGAATTGATAGTTTGAAACAGCACTAAATGCTCAAAGATCCTGATTCAGAGAGAGTCCGGGGACATTGGCATTGATTTTGTGCTTGGTCTCAAGTTCCCCCCCCCACCCCCCCACTAATTTTGAAATGCAATAAAGTATCAGGGAAGGCAAAATTAAGGTGGAACAAAATTTCTGGGGTTGGCCAAAAGTCAGTCACAATTCTTAGGTCTTCCTTACATAGGAAACTTGAGCACATTACCGTATCTTTTAACTATGACATGAAGGGTTTTCTCAGAAGACAAATGAGAGGAAAGCTGCCAGTGATCTGGGTTTGAATAATAAGGACTGTCCATCTCCGTGTGCCTTAACCCCACACGCTTGGGAGACGGGGTGAGCCCGTCAGGCACCAGGATATGTGTGTGCAATCACAAAACACCCTCACCTGTACTCTGCCCAGGGTGAATGTGCGGTATTCTGGTTTGATGCACGGCCACCAGAGTCTGATAGAAAATTACAGATACTCTCTTATGGCACAAATCTACACTTGAAAAAATGGAGAGGACAGTCAGTAGTCTGGCTTCCCTGACCGTATTCCACCTCCACACTTGAGCTCGTGAGGAATGCTGATGACTTCATCTCTTGAAATTTGAGCATAGTTTTCTAAAAAATATTTATATATTTTATGAATGTTTGTATTATATATAGAAATATATTGGGGAACCAGCAGTTAGCGTAATGGCTATGTCACTGGACTCCCACGTAGTCGACCGCGGTTCGCGTCCCGGACCCGGTGGCTTAAAACTCACGCCGGGCGTGTGTGCGTGCGTGCCCAAGATCCCGAGAGGAGAATGGAGGAGAAGGGATTGCGGTGTGACCATCCCCCCTGGGGGGTGATTTCTTGCTTTCTGTCTCTATGTCTCTCTCTGTCTGTCTGGCGAGCGCACGCGCCGTATGGTGAAAACCTCTCCAAAAAAAAAAAAGAAAAAGAAAAAGAAAAAAACAAAAAAGAAATATATTGATTGTGTATGATATTACAAATGATCTAATTAGCTCCCAATGTAAGATTATACCTCTTGTTTATGATCGATTTTTTTTTTTACTTTGTAAAGCTACCTCTGAAGCAGCGTCATTTTTTCCATGATGTCAAAGGCCATGGAATCGAGATATAACCCGAATAGCTTTCAGCTTGCCTTCATAATTTGATATTAATTGTTAAAGAAACTTATTTTGTTTGTAGTTGGCAGGCTACTTTGATCTGTGAACCTTTGTAATATACTTCCCAAGAATGTACTGTTTTCTAGATTTAAGTTCTAGTCATGTTCATCTCCATATCTTCTGTGTTTACAGTGTTAAAGTAATATTAATAATTGCAACCTCAGCTTTTTAGTTTAAGGGGTTTAGACCACTGTGTCTTTCTTCATTTAGAAATATATGTATAGTTTATTACTATTTGTTCCCTTTTGCACACATTTTCTTGATTTTTGGTATTTCAGAAATGTAACAAGTAGCCTGAGGGACCACAAAGTAGTGTGGGGACCCACAAAGCAGAATGTTACAAAAAACCATTGTGGATTTTAAATTGCTGTTAGTTTCCTTAGTGTATCATCTTATCCTTAACTTTAATTTTTAATTTTGATAAAATCTATATAACGTAAAACTTCCATGTTAACCATACATAGTCTTATTAGTTACATTCACAGTGTTTAAAAAATGTTAAAGCACCTCAGTGGGGCGTGGTCCTGCTGCAGTCCCTTTTCTGTCTCTCCATCTTGTCGAGGTTTGGGGAACATACAGTCACACCCTGTGGGTTTTTCAAGCAACTGGGGTGGAACCCTAGCCAGTTAGCCATGTAGGATCTGGCTTTCCTTAACCACTAGGCTACAAAGGCTGCCATATTTCCAAAAAAAAATTACTGCCCCAAAGAGAAATTGCATACTCATTAAGCAGTAGCTCCCTTCTTCTCCCCTTTCACTAGGCCCTGGTCATCTCTGATGAACTTTACTCTCAATGAATTTGTCTGTCCTAGAAGTTACGTGTAAGTGGAATCATTTATTTTTTGCTCTGGCAGTTTTCACTTAGTATACTATTTTCAGGATTTATCCATGTTGTAGTATATATAGAATTTCATTCTTTCTTATGGTTGAATAATGTTTCATTCTCTGTATGTGTGTGTTTACATTTTGTTCATTCATCTGTTGATGGACACTTGGCTTGTTTCTACTTTTTAGCTTTTGAAAAGTGTGTGCGTATTTTAGAGAGGATTTTTTGTATAGGGTTTGTATATTCACCAAGAGACAGAGAGACAGAAAGTAAGAAATTGCCCTCCCCCAGGTGGAGAGCCTTGCTGCCATCCCTTTTTCTCCATTCTCCTCCTGGGATCTTGGGCACACACACACACACACACACACATCCCTGGTGTGAGTTTCAAGCCACTAGGTCTGGGACTTGAACCTTGGTTGGCCATATGGTAGTCCAGTGATGTAACTGCTATGCCATCTGCTGGTCCCTAAAGTATATTTCTTAAACTAAGACCTTTTCATTGAACTGAGTCTCAGAGCCTTTTAAAGATTTTTAAACACTCTTTCCTTGAAATCCTGGGCCTGCTTTGAGACCAACATGTTAAAATGAACTTGTTATCACAATTAAATGTGGCTATACCTAAATGTGAAAGGAGTTAAAACATTTTTAACCGTTTTGTACAATTTTATGCATATGTACTTAAAGCTTAGTATTTTATGGGGCCAGGCAGTTGTCCTGCACTAATGCAAATGGCTCCACATGGAAAAGGTCCTCGGATCTACCTCATGCCAAGTGCGTGTGTGTGTGTGTGTGTGTGTGTGTGTGTGGCAGTGATATGAGCCAGACAAGACCACGGGTGGATCAAAGTGTGAAGACTCTTTTGGGGGTACCAGTGTCTCTCTCATAGAAGAAATAAGTAAGAATTTAAAACTTCATAATTTTAGTGTCATTATATTTACATTCAGACCTTCTACTTTTTTTTTTTTTTTTTTTTTTTTTTTTTTTTTTTGCTATAGGGCGCGTGCGCTCGCCAGACAGACAGAGAGAGACAGAGAGACAGAAAGCGAGAAGTCACCCCCCAGGGGGGATGGTCACGCCGCAATCCCTTCTCCTCCATTCTCCTCTCGGGATCTTGGGCACGCACGCACACGCGCCCAGCGTGAGTTGTAAGCCACCGGGTCCGAGACGCGAACCGCGGTCAACTACGTGGGAGTCCAGCGACATAGCCATTACGCCAACTGCTGGTTCCCCAGACCTTCTACTTTTTAAAGGGCATTGAAAAAGGTTTTGTTGCTAAGAAAAAAATGGATTTTATGTATTTACTTTCTGTTCATAGCTGTGTTTTGTTACATACCATAAAGTCAGTTTTTATAGTAAAAGCCATTTCTTTCTCTTCTGTATCATCAGGAAGATCAGGCAGGTTTACTAGCCCAAAACACAGCTATCAGATCTTTCTCACCACCTTTCTCCAGCAGTCTACTCACTCACAGTCTCTCTCTCTCTCTTTCTCTGTGTGTGTGTGTGTGTGTGTGTGTGTGTGTGTGTGGTTTGTGCATCTCAAAACAGCTATTACATTCATTTTTGTTTGATTTTTAAAGCAATCCATATTCATGGTCTGATGTTTATATACTGGAGAAACATTTGGTTTGCTAACTTTTCTTTTATAAACAATGTTTCAACATAGTCTTATGCTTCTCATTTTGTGCTTGTGTATCAGTATAGCTAAAAGTAGAAGCTGTGTGCATTTGTAGTTCTGATAGATGCTTACTAATCGTCATTTATTCAAGTTTTGCCGTTATCACATTCCCCCTTGCAATGTATAATAGCGCTCATTTCCTTGAATCATCCTCAGTATAGCATATTATAAAACTTGGGAGACTTTACCGATCTGTTAGGCATAGAAGGTTAGAGGTACTGATTAAGAGTTTTTCTTCATAACAATCATTCAGGCCAGGCGTGTGGCCTTGTGGTTAAGGGAGCTGAAACCGGTGTAGCTGACTATAGTTTGAATCCTGGTCCTAGGGACTTGAAAAACACAGGGTGCATGCATGTGTGAGTGCCTGAAATAGAGAAAGGGAGACATGAAGAAGGGATGTGGAGTGCCCAAGCCCTACTGGCGGGTGCTTTCTCTCTCTCATGCATGTGCCTTCTGGCAATAAAAAAAAAAGACTTCATTCTTATTTATATTTTTATTAATTACTATTTCATATACATTGTCAGTTTTTCTTTTAAGGTTTTTATTTTTTCAGAGCATTTGGAAACTTGCCCATTACCTGTAATATTAATTGCCAGTATTTTTCTTAGTTTCTCTGTCTTTTGATATTATTCCAGTAGTTTTGCCATTTATGATTTTTACATGTAGTTAGTTGGGTTTAAAAAACTTTTTTCTGTTGTCTGTTAAAGATCATGTGCACGCACACCTGAGAGAGAGAGGAAGGGAGGGAGGGATAGGGAGAGAAGAGCAATCTCCACAGGATCTGGTCACAGTGCGGTCTCCTCTACCAGTCCTCTGGCCAGTTGAATGTTAGCTACTCTGTTCTTTTTTTTTTTTTTTTTTTTTTTTCTCCTTCTCTTTTTTTCCCTTTTGTCCCCTACCTTCCCCCCCACCCCCCGAATGCCCGAATGTTAGGTACTTACATGTGCCCAACGTGTTTCAGGCTGAACCCAGGTTGCCACGTGGGAATTGGCTTCTGTGTAGCAGTGCATTACTGTGTGCCATGGAGTCACTTAGCATGTATCGGAATTTTGCCTTTGTTTTTCTATTGCTTTTGTATTTCTATTAGTGATAAACAAAACAGCTTCTTGTTGAGGCTTTAAAATATTTGCCATGGATTCTTTTAGTAATATTATGCAGTTCTTCATATTCTATGTTTAAGTATTTGACTTATTTAGAATCTATTCTGTTGCAGTGGTAATCCAAAGTCATAACCGAGGTGAATGAAAATGGTAATAAAGAAAATTTGATAAAAATATTTCAATGTTTGTTTTGGGGGGGGGAGAGGTTTTTTTTTTTGCTGTAGGGTGCATGTGCTCTCCAGAAAGACAGAGAGACAGAAAGCGAGAAATCACCCCCCAGGGGGGATGGCCACACCACAATCCCTTCTCCTCTCGGGATCTTGGGCATGCACGCACACGTGCCCGGCGTGAGTTTAAGCCACTGGGTCCGGGACTTGAACCGCAGTTGACTACATGGGAGTCCAGCAACATAGCCATTATGCTAACTGCTGGTCCCAGGGTTTTTATTTATTTTTTTTACTTGTTTTATTTTCTAAGTGGTAACCTAGTTGTCCTAACATCTATTATTGAAATACTCATTTTTTTGGATATGAATTTGCAGTGCCATTTTTATTTTGTACTCAAGTTCCAAATATGCTAAGGCAGGGGACCCCTGTCCCGAAGTCACAGACCTATATCTAACCATGGTTGTTAGTAACCAAGTCTCAATATTTGTGAGTGGTGGGGCAGCAAGCAGAGCTTCATCTGTATTTATAGTTGCTTTCCACCACTCGTAATACCATCTGAGCTCGGCCTCCTGTCAGAGCAGCAGTGGCAGTAGATTCTTAGATCACCAAAGACGCTTTTGTGACCCACTCATGTGAGGAGTTGAGGTCGTGTACTACTTAAGAGAATCTAATGCTTGATGAGCTGATGTGGTATTCCTAGTGCTGGGGAGTGATGGTAAATGCTGCATTATGATGAGTTGTATAATTATTTCATTGTATATTACAATATAATAATAATACAAATACAGTGCACAATGAATGTAATGTGATTGAATCATCCTGAAATGCACTCCTACTTTCCCATACCCTGGGTCCGTGGAAAATTGTCTTCCACCAAGCCAGTCCCTGGTGGCAAAAAGGTTGGACACTGCTGTTCTGTTTGTTTTCAGAGTTTTTATGATATCAACATTATGTAACCATGCTTGGCCCTATATGATTTCCTTATTGTAGCTGTAAAGTGTATTGCAACACTTGAGAGGGATGTTATCATAATTATCATCTCTCTGATAAGTATTCTTATCCAAGAAAATATTTCTCTGTTTATAATAGATTTTTATCTTCCAATGATTTTAAATTTTCTTCATGAAAGACTCAAATATATCTTCTGAGGATCTTATTATCCATTTGATTCTTTTTTTTTTAAGCTTTCTTATTCACCCTATTCTCCCTACTCTTTCCTTCTTCATCTTCTCCTTGATCTTGTTTCATCAATCTTACAGTTTCTAGTTACATTTTAAAATTCTTCTGGGGAACAGCAGGTGGCGTGGTGGTTAAGGCACTGGACACTTGCACATGGCCAAACACGGTTTGAGAGTTCGACCTGATGGCTTGCTTTCTCACTTTCCTTCTCTCTGTGTATCTGTCTTTCTCTGGTCAAATTAAAATAAATGAATGAAAAAAATTAGATAAATAATTATTTAAAAATATTCTTCTGAACTGGATCTTTACCCTCACATTGAAATATTTTAATGAAATTCCAGTTTGCCAACCCAAGAACATGCCGTACAACCCATCATATTTTAAGTTTTCAATATTCTTCTGTACATTTCTTCCCCAAGTTATCTGAAAAGATTAATGTCTACATGGACAGAAATTTCTGACAGTTCACTTATTCTTCCATTCTTTTTATTGATTTTTCTCTATTCATCATTCTTGTTCCCCCTTTTTAGGATTTAATACTGTTTATTGCTTTTGCTTTCTTGAAACTCTTCCTTTAGATCTAGTGGAACTGAGATACTCTGAATCTTATTTCCTGTTCTGAATCTTAATTCATAAAGTGTCTGATCTCTAGTAACCTGTTTTTGGACTATGCTATTTTTATACTTTGTGATTTGGAACGTTATATTTCCTTATGAATTCTGCTTTAAGTTAAGAAAGTATACCTTCCAGAACCAGCAGGTGACATAGTGGTTAAGGTGCTGAGACTCTCACATGGCCAACTATGTCCTGGACCCAGTGGATTTTGTGCATGCTTGCCCAAAATCCTGAGAGGAGAATGGAGGAGAAAGGATTGTGGCATGACCAATCCCCCTGAGGGATGATGATTTCTTACCCTCTCTCTCTCTCTCTCTCTCTCTCTGTCTGTTTCCAGTGAATGCACGTGCCATTAGCAAAATTCTCTCTAAAAGAAAAGTATACCTCCCAAGTTTGTATCTGCATTCCTTCTTCCTTTCTTCCTTCCTCCTCTGTCCTTCCCTTCTTCCTATCTTCCTCCCAAGAGTCTCACCCTGCTGCTCAGCCTGGCCATGAGCTCAGGATCCTTTTCTCTCAGCCTTCTGAGGAGCTGAGATTCACAGATACGTACCACCATGACCGGCTTACATCTCTGTTTCTGACCTCATCTTCTATGTACATTCTCTTGTTTACCCCCTCTACAGTGACTCAGCCATTAACAATACATACTCTCCTTGAATTGCAGTTGATAACAGGATATAGTTACTCAGCCAGGTACCTCCGTTTTCATCTTCATCTGGCACTAATGTTTGGCTGTGTAACTGTTGCTTGCTAATGGATTGGCAACAGAAGTGATCTGTGAACACCTTTAATGGACATGGTTAGGGATTGGGTGTGCCCTCTCCATCTGTCTGCTGGCCATTATTAATGCCCAGTGAAACACTGGACTCCATATATTAAAAGACGGTAGAGACTTGGAGCCAAAGTTCCTGCGTTGCAGTGGAACATACTCCTTTTCCTCTGCTGTGCCCTATCTAGATTTACATGAAAAAGAAATAAGTATTTATTGTGTTAAACCACTACATTTCAAGAGTTTTCTGTTGCAGCAACTAACATTACTTTTTAAGAGAATTTTTTTTTTCCTATGGAGCGTATGCAAAGTGAGAAATCATCCCCAGGAGGATAGACATGCTGAAATCCCTTCTCCTCCATTTTCTTCTTCAAATTTTGGGCATGCACACACATGCACCCAGTGTGAATTTTAAGTCACCAGGTCTGGGACTCGTGCATTCAACTTCGTGGGGTCCAGTGACATAACCATTATGCTATCTGCAGGTCCTACAACCACCATTACTTTAACCAATACAATTGTCCTTTGAATACTTCCTTATAAAGTATCTCGGAACTTCCAAGCCTATTACCTCCAGAAAACATCTTATCTTTTGCTAAACTTGGTCTTTCTCCTTTCCATTCTTCCTGTTAATGTAATATAATAATTAATATAATACATTACTTATCACCCAACTAAAAATATCAGTAATCTTTACCTTTTTATTTCTTTTCTTCCCTACCCAGTTGCATTTCGTTTTCTAGAAAACCTTTTCTATGCATTCTTTTCTCTCCATTTTCATAGCATATCAACCTCATTTCCACCTCCAGTTATCTCTTTGTCTCTTTTTTCATAATTTGTTTTGTGTGTATGATACAGTGTATCTGCACTTGCCAAATAGAAATGAAGAGACAGATAGAGGGGGAGGAAAGAAAACACTCCCTGTGGGGAATGGTCACACGGCTATACCTTTTTAATTTCTTCCTCCTTTGGAGATCGGGACATGTATACACACATGCCCAGAGTGTTTCTCAAGCTGGATCTGGGACTCAAAACCTGGAGGTTCACATGTAGGATTCAGTTGCCTTAACCACCAGGCCATGGAGCCAGCCTTCCTGTTGTCTTTAACTGGATAGTTTCTGTAACTTTCTAAACAGCCTCTCCCTCTCCTCTCCTCTCCTCTCCTCTCCTCTCCTCTCCTCTCCTCTCTTCTCCTCTCCTTTTTTCTTTTCTTTCTCTTTTTCTTTTTCTTTTTCTTTTTCTTTTTTTTTTCTTTTCCTTTTCCTTTTCCTTTTCCTTTTCCTTTTCCTTTTCCTTTTCCTTTTCCTTTTCCTTTTCCTTTTCCTTTTCCTTTTCCTTTCCTTTCCTTTCCTTTCCTTTCCTTTCCTTTCCTTTCCTTTCCTTTTCTGTCTTTTCTTTTTTTTCCTTTCTTTTCTTTGCATTTCACTTCATTTCATTTCATTTCATTTCATTATTTCTTCTCTATCTTCCCATGCAATTGATTACCATTTGAAACTTGGTCTGACTACCTTTTACTCAAAGTGTAGGTAATAATGTTTAAATTCTTTATCTATAATCTACCCTTGAATTTACTTTTTTCTTTCTTGAGTAAAAAATGTCTTTAAAGTTCTTTTTTTCTCTCATGATTAAGCAAGAAAAAGAAAGATATCGACAGTGTCTTGATGCCAGCCTTAGCCAGCCCCAGATCATTCAGGGAGGTCATTGGACTTGAACCAGGAACCTTTCCATGTAGTATTGTCTTACAGAGTGTTGCGTTTTACCGCTGCCTCAGTGTTAGGCCTCATTCTGTGATATTTCACATGGCTTCTTACATGGTATGATATTAGGTTGTCAGAAAAGTCATGATGTATTTTTCTGTTTCTCTGTGCAAAAATGCATCATGACTTTCATGACAACCTGATACATTGTATAAGCTGAATTACCTGCAGTTTCCTTACATTACTCTTTGTCTTATTTCCCTTGTTCTCTTTATACAGAATGTCCTGCTCCTCCATCTCAGCATGTCCAAATTTACACCTGACTAAAAGATCCAGCTCAAACGTTTCCTTTTTTCACAAAGCATCTCTGATCCTCTTCTTTAATAAAAGATCACTTTCCATCCCCAGATGAAGTGTTATCAGAGAGAGCGTCGTTTGTGACACATTGCTTGTCTTATAGTCATTCATTTATGGCTTACCGCCCCCACCAGAGGAAGAGCTTCATGGATTACGTTCTTTCACAACCCTAGTAGAAACTTACCTGACTGAAATAGCACACACATGTATCACCGATCTTTGCAAGAGTAAAAGAGAATGCAGGTTTCAGTAAAAAGTAGACCTCCAAAAAAAGAAAAGAAAAGAAAAAGAAAATAGACCTCCATGGGATTTGCTTATGGATTTATTATTAGACAACATAAGATATACTTACTCCTCAGTCACTAAATGATTCTTATAAAATGGGAAACATTATTACTTCGTAATGTTAAACTGAACTGAATTATGATTCTTGATGTATTTTTTAATTTCAAACAAGATGGGTCATGGCAGTATGACCTGCACCATGAAAAATAAATATGTATGTATATTCTCTTTAGAAGGGAAAAAGTGGTGATTAGTGAGCCTTTGCTGTTACCCAAGGAATGCTGTGTCCATTTTGATATGCAGAATGACAATAATCTGAAGCATATGCTTAGAGTACTGCTATTTTCTTCATATAGTGTAGGCTATCACTTGAAAAAGAAGTAGATATGTATATATGAATGTATATATGAAATACCCAATTCAGCATTACAAATATGTTAAGTATGAACGAAAAGAAATACATTTTTAAATTTTATATGTAAGCATTAGTCATAATTCTCTATTGTCAGTCTTTGCAAGGTCTCGATCTTTATTTTTCTCTAAATTATGTGTTGTGCTTAAATATTCATCTCAGTTGTCATCCCAGTCTACCCATGCTCATAGAGAGACTTTGAGTTAAGTAGATCTTTGTAAACTCTACAGTCTTATTCTGTGTATGATTATGTTCGTGTTTTTAGTTTACCCAAATCATATTGAATTATCTTACTTAATAGGTTTCCTTCTCAAAACTATTTTTCTTATGACTTATTGATTTTAATGTATATACAGCTAATTTTATTATTTTGACTGTTGCCTAGAATTCCACCTTAAACATATAACACATTTTGTTTATCTTACCTCTTAGATTGATACCAGTATTACCAAAGAATGATTTGTACGTCACGTGCACATATAATTTAACTGAGTACTTCCCAGCTGCTTTGCAGAATGACTAATTCAGTTTACAGGCCTGCCAAAAAAACCCAGCACTTAATTTCAATGTGGTACTTTCTACCACTTGATATAATTCTACTTTTTGATATATTTCATTGGGAAAGTCATGACTTCTCTGACAACCCAGTATTTCAATCTGAAAATAGATAACTTGAAATTCATTTTTCTTTAGTAATGACGATAAGCCTCTTTTTCATATGTGCAGATTTTGCCCCCTTATTCTGTTGGGTTTTCTTTCTGACTTGTTTTTCAGGAGTTCTTGTAGAGTCTAGATTAATATTTTGTTAGTTTTAAACAAAGGCGATATCCCTACCCCTTCCTTTAATCATTAAACTTTACTTCTAGTATTTTTTATTGAACAGAATTTTTATTTTGTTAAATCATTTTTTGCTGTGCTTTTTAACATCTAATGTAATAATGTTCATTTCTTTATTTTTGAGAAAGAGATTTTTGCTATAGGACACGTGTGCTTGCTGGAGAGAGAGATAGAAAGCAAGAAATTACCCCCCCCATACACGGGGCAATGGCCACGTACAATCCCTTCTCCTCCATTCTCTTCTTGAGATTTTGGACACCCTCACATGCGGCCGGCCTGAATTTCAATCCTCCGTGTCCGGGACTTGAACCACAGTCAACTACATGAGAATCAGTGACACAATCATTACGACATCTGCTGCTCCCAATAATATATTGTTTCTATATAGTAAAATCCATCTATGTTATGGGTAAAGTTTGATGAATTTTGATAAATGCATACTTTTTTTTTTCCCCAGAGGGTTTTTTGCTACAGGGTGTGTGTGCTTGCCAGAAAGAGAGAGAGAGACAGACAGATAGAAAGTGAGAAATCACTCTCCAGGGGGGATGGCCACCTGGCAATCTCTTCTCCTCTTGGGATCTTGGGCACACGTGCACACATGCCCGTCATGAGTTTAAGCGACCAGGTCTGGGACTCGAACTGTGGTCAACTACATGGGAGTCCAGCGACAGCCATTACGCCAACTGCTGGTCCCGATAAATGCATATTTTTTATGTGCTTGTCTGCACAAAAAATAGATATAGAAAATTTTCATCTCCCTCAAAAGTTTGCTTGTGACCTTTGACAATCAATTTCTACCCCATATCCAGGCAACCAGTTATCTGTCTTCCATCACTAAGGATCAGTTTTATATTTTTCAGAATGTCATATAAATGGATTGTGTATATTTTGTGTTTGGCTTAATTTACTCAGCATTTTCTTTTGGGAGAAATTAAAAAAGAAAATTAAACACACACATACACACACACCCCACATAAATTGTTTACTACTTCTAGTGCTCTTCATTCCTTCTTACATGTCTGAGTTGCTAGTTGGTGGCATTTTTCTTCAGTCCTCCGAACTTGCTTTAGCATTTCTTTTACTGCATCTATCCTACCTTGTTTATGAGAACAAAAATTATTTTTATTTCAACTTTTGTTTTTGTTTCAATTTTACTTTTATGTTCTTATTTTTTTGCATTCAATCATTGTACATCTATCTTTATTGCACACAAACTGGATTTTCCCAGCTTGAGTACACTGAATACTAATTAGTCCTGTCAAAGATATTACAACATACTAGGTTGCTGGAAACGTCATGACACAATTTTTGCACCAAGTGTGACATGCAAGCTGCTGGGTGTGGGACTCGGACTATGGTTGACCATGTGGAAATCCAGCGCCTTAACCACCACACCACCTGCTTGTCCCTCTCTGTTATCTTTTAAAAATATTTAACCGAATTAGAGAAGATTAAAGCCATTCTTTAATTTTTTATAAGTTTTTTTTAATTTTAATTTAACAAAATGTTGTGTGCACTCAACAGAGAGAGAGGGAAAGTGAGAAAGCATCTCCTATGGCAGATGGTCACACCACAATCTCTTTTCTTCCATTTATCTCTCCTTTTGGGAATTTGGAAACGCATACCTCAAGTGCAGAGTGTTTGTCAAGCTGCTGGGTCCAGACTGAAACTACAAGGTCAGTCAGGTGGGATCCAGCTTCCTTAATCCCGCAATTACAGGCTGGCCCCAATTACAGCTATTATGTTTTTCCACTGTTTTTTTCTTTCACTTCTTGTCTTTACCCTCATGGTACTCCAGTGATAGATTTGATATTAGTTGCTATTATCTCAGAGGTGTTTGAGACTTCATTCATTTCTCTCCAGTCTTCTTTCTTATATTTCAAATGTTATTTATACCATCAATTTATTTTGAATTTCACTGTTATTTTTTCTTCTTCCATCTTAAAATTCATGTTGATCTTATTTAGTCGGTTTTACATTTTAGTTACTGCACTTCTCAGCTCTAGAATTTCCATGTAATTCTTTTTATAGTTTCTGATCTTTGCTGAAATTCCCTATCTGATTACATGTTGAATTGTTTAATTTTTAATATGTATCCTTGTAATTTCTTCAACATATTTATAATAGCTGCTTTTAATTCTTTGCCTGGTATAGCCACCTTCTGCCCATTCAGAGTTGGTTTCTATTAATTTTATGAATGGGGGAGGGATTATAAAAACAAACAAAAAACACTTTCATTCCATTTTTGTTGAAAAGTGGTACATTATAAGATAATGTGCTATAACAACTCTGAATTGCTTTTTTCTTTCAAGGATGGCTGTTTCTATTTTTCATCCCCACCCCCCACCTTTTTCTAGTCACTTACCTTGTCTGTACTGAAATTGTGAACTCTCCCTCAGGGTTCATCAGCTGGTGCTCCTCCTAAGATACTTTTCCTTTCCCAGCTTCTTCGAGCTGTTGCTGTTTCTTCTTCTCTTGGTCCTACTTCTTTTTCTACTCCCTTTCTCTTCTTTTTTTTTTTTTTTCTTCTTCTGTGTCTTCTTTCTTTTTTTTTTTTTTTTTCTTACCTATCTTCCCATTTTTATTGAGCCTGCTATTTAGGAATTAGCCAAGGATTTTATATAGAGAGTTTATACTGAGATTCAGGGGCCAATCCCATCTGTTACGGAGCACATGCACCCTGTAGCAAAAACCTCTTAAAAACAACAAAAAAAGTACTAGTAAAGCAATACAAGCCTAGGACATTCTTTTGGGGGAGGGCTTTAGTTACAAATGCAAGTTCTCTGGTAAATAAAAGGCCATTTCTTTTTACCTTCTCTTATTTGAATCATTTTTGATAATTTATGTTTCTTTTTTTTTTTTTTTTTTTTCTTATTATCATCATATTCTTCTTTATATTACATTGAATTACATATAACTTTACATTGTATTACATTACTTTTTCAAAAGGGAATGCCGTGCATGTCAGTCAGTACAGAGACATTAATCTCCCCGCTTCAACATTCAATATCTTTTCTATGTTTTCCCCAATCATTATTATTATTCTAATTATTTTTTAAGACAGTCCATCGCTATTTCTCATGTTGCTTGTACAAATACTTTGCCCATCATGAAATACTTCTCAGACAAATCCAGTTGAGAATACTATACATGTCAACATCAACAGTTAATAAGCCATATCTGTTTCTCACTAATGTCCTGCCTCTCTATTGTTCATTTGTTATCTTTCTCTATCCTCTTCTCTTCACTTCCCCCATTCCACACTGTCCTATTCTCATTAAGTACCTTCACTGCTTTTATGTCCTCCAATTTTTTTTCACTATCATAGAATGCTGATAGTCGGTATATATTGAGTGGATACATACAATATCTTTCTTTCATATCCTGGCTTACTTCACTCAGCAATATATCCTCCGTATCTGACCACTTTCTATCAAATTCCAGGGCCTTGTTATTTTTTATGGCTGAGTAGTATTCCATAGAGTATATATACCACACTTTTCCAATCCATTCATCAGTTTGTGGACATTTAGGTTGGTTCCATGTCTTGGCAATTGTGAATAATGCTGCAATAAACATTGATGTGCAAGCACTTTTCTGACTGAGCGTTCTCCTGTCTTCTGGGTAAATACCCAGAAGTGGGATTACTGGATCGAATGGTAGTTCTATTTGTAGATCTTTGAGGAACCTCCATATTGTTCTCCACAGTGGTTGAACTAGTTTACATTCCCACCAACAGTGTAGGAGGGTTCCCTTTTCACCACATCCCCGCCAACACTTATCACTTTTTATATTCTTAATCTTTGCCATTCTGACAGGGGTTAGGTGGTATCTCATTGTGGTTTTTATCTGCATCTCCCTTATGATGAGGGATGTTGAGCATTTCCTCATATGCTTTTTGGCTATTCGTATGTCTTCCTTAGAGAGACTTTTGTTCAGCTCATTTTCCCACCTTTTAATTGGGTTAATCATTTTTTTTTCGCATAAGGCACTTGAGTTCCCTATGTATTCTGGTTATCAGTCCCTTGTCTGAGGCATATTTAACAAAAATATTTTCCCATTCTGAGGGTTGTCGGTTCACACTTGTTACTGTGTCCTTTGCTGTGCAGAAACTTCTTAGTCTAATATAGTCCCACTTGTCTATTTTAGGGATTATTGCCTGTGCCTTGGGAGTCTTATTTAAGAAGTCTTTGCCTACTCCAATGTCCCCCAGAGTTTCCCCAGCATTTTCCACCAGTAGTTTTATTGTTTGAGGTTTTAGGTTAAGATCTTTGATCCATTTTGAGTTGACTGTTGTTAGTGGTGAAAGATGGGGGTTCAGTTTCATCTTTCTGCAGGTGGATACCCAGTTTTTCCAGCACCATTTACTAAAGATGTTTTCCTTTTCCCAATGGATTGACTGATATCCTTTGTCAAAGATCAGTTGGCTGTAAGCTTTGGGGGTTATTTCTGGGGTCTCTATTCTCTTCCATTGGTCCACATGTCTGTTTTTATGTCAATACCATGCTGTTTTGATGACCACAGCTTTATAGTATATCTTGGGATCAGGGAGTGATATGCCTCCTACTCCACTCTTCTTGCGCAGGATTGCTTTTGCAATACGAGGTCTTTTATGGTTCCAGACAAATTCTATGATTGCCCTTTCTAGATCTCTGAAGAATATCTCTGGTATTTCGATTGGAATTGCATTAAACATGTAGATTAATTTGGGTAGAATTGCCATTTTGATTATGTTAATTCTTCCAATCCAGGAGCATGGGATATCCTTCCACTTTTTTATGTCACTTTCAATGTCTCTTTTAAGATTTTCGTAGTTTTCTTTATAAAGATCTTTGACTTTCTTAGTTAGGTTTATCCCTAGGTATCTTATACACCTTGTGGCTACAGTGAAAGGGATTCCTTTCTTCAGCTCTGCTTCGTTCAACTTGTTGTTCATAAATAGAAATGCTATAGATTTTTGGATATTGATTTTGTATCCTGCCACTTTACTGTATTCACTTATTACTTCAAGCAGTTTTTTCATGGATACCTTTGGGTCTTCTAAGTATACCATCATGTCATCTGCAAATAAAGATATTTTCAATTCTTCTTTGCCTATTCGAATGCCTTTAATATTGTTCTCTTCTCTGATTGCAATAGCTAAGACTTCCAGTACTATATTAAAGAGCAGTGGAGAAAGTGGGCAGCCCTGCCTAGTACCTGTTTTCAGAGGAAAAGCTTTCAGCTTTTCCCCATTCAGTATAATGTTAGCTGTAGGTTTTTCATAGATGGCTTTTATTGTGTTGAGAAATGACCCTTCTATACCAATCTTACTGAGAGTCTTAATCATAAAAGGATGCTGTATTTTATCAAATGCTTTCTCCGCATCAATTGAGATGATCATATGGTTTTTATCTTTCTTTCTGTTAATGTGGTGTATTACATTTATGGTCTTGCGTATATTGAACCATCCTTGCATCCCTGGTATAAAGCCTACCTGATCGTGGTGAATGATCTTTGTTATATGTTGTTGGATACGATTTGCGAGTATTTTGTTGAGAATTTTCGCATCTATATTCATCAATGATATTGGTCTGTAGTTTTCCTTTTTTGTCATATCCTTATCTGTTTTGGGGATGAGGATGATGGAAGCTTCATAAAATGAATTTGGAAGGTTTCCTTCCTTTTGAATCTTTAGAAATAATTTTAGTAGGATAGGGGTTAACTCTTCCTTAAAAGTTTTGTAGAATTCACAAGTGAAGCCATCTGGGCCTGGGCTTTTCTTTGTTGGGAGGTTATTTATTACTGATTCAATCTCCTGGCTTGTTATAGGTCTATTCAGGTTCTCTATGTCTTCCTGATCCAATCTTGGTAGATTATATGCATCCAGGAATTTGTCCATCTCCTCCAGGTTATCTTGTTTGTTGGCGTAAAGTTGCTCATAGTATCCTCTAATGATATTTTGTATTTCTGCTATGTCTGTGGTAATATTGCCTGTTTCATCACATATTTGATTAATCTGGTTTCTTTCTTTCTTCTTCTTAATCAGTCTAGCCAATGGTGTGTCGATCTTGTTAATCTTTTCAAAGAACCAGCTTTTGCTTTCATTTATTTTCTGTATGGTTCGTTTATTTTCTATTTCATTTATTTCTGCTCGAACCTTTATTATTTCTTTTCGCCTGGCATTTTGGGGATTTGTTTGTTGTTGTTTTTCCAATTCTCTGAGGCATGATGATAAGTTATCTAGTTGCCATCTTTCTGTCCTTTTCTTATGTGCACTAATTGCTATGAATTTTCCTCTTATGACTGCTTTTGCTGTGTCCCATAGATTCTGGACACTTGTGTACTCATTATCATTAGTTTCCATAAATTTTTTTATTTCAGCCTTAATTTCTTCAGTAGTGAAGAAGTCATTCAGAAGTAGGTTGTTCAGTTTCCATGTGTTCATGTATTTTCGGGGTTGTGTCTTGAAATTAATCTTGAGTTTAATTCCATCATGGTCAGAGAAGATGCTGGGTACAGTTTCTATGCCTTTGAATCTATAAAGGCTTGATTTGTGTCCTAATATATGATCTATCTTTGAAAAGGTTCCATGTCGGGGTGAGAAAAATGTATATGTTGTGGATGTAGGGTGGAAAGTTCTATAGATATCTGTCAAGCCCATTCCATTTATAGTATCATTTAAGTCCTGTATCTCTCTATTTATTTTCTGTCTAGAAGACCTGTCTATAGGAGATAATGGGGTGTTGAGATCTCCAACAATTATAGTATTTCTCCCTATCTCTCCTTTTAGCTCCAACAGTCTTTCCTTCACATATTTAGGCGCACCTGAGTTGGGTGCATAGATATTTATAAGGGTTATGTCTTCTTGCTGGATTACCCCATTTACTATTATATAATGCCCTTCTTTGTCTCTTCTTACAGTCTTTGTCTTGAAATCTATTTTGTCTGAGATCAATATCGCTACTCCAGCCTTTTTTCGATTTCCATTTGCATGGAGTATCTTTTTCCAGCCCTTGACTTTTAGTCTATGTATGTCTTTATCCATAAGGTGAGTTTCTTGTAGGCAACAGATAGAGGGTTTCTGTTTTCTTATCCATTCAGCCAGTCTATGTCTCTTTACTGGAGAATTTAATCCATTGACATTCAATGTAATTATCGATATTTCCGTACCTGATCCTATCATTAAGTGAGCCATTTTCTTGGTTGCTCTTTGTTCTCGTATAACTGTCTCTGATTTTTTAGTTTTCCTGGTATAATACTCCCTTCAGAACCTCTTGAAGAGCTGGTCTGGAGTTGGTAAATTCCTTCAAATTTTGTTTATTCGAGAATGTTTTTATCTTTTTTTCCCATATGAAAGATAATTTTGCCGGGTATAATATTCTTGGTTGAAATTGTTTTTCACTCAACACTTTTACTATGCTTCCCCATTCTTTCCTTTCTTGCATTGTTTCCGCCGAAAGATCCGATGTTAGCCTGATGGGGTGACCTTTGTAAGTAACCTGGCGTTTCCCTCTTGCCAACTTTAGTATCTTGTCTTTGTCTGTTGTTTTTGCCAGTCTGGCTATAATGTGCCTTGGAGAGGATCTTCTTGGGTTGATTCTACCCGGGGTCCTATGTATTTCCTGGGTCTGGATATTTGAGTGCCTTTCTAGATTTGGAAAGTTTTCTTCCAGGATCTCATGGAATAAATTATCTAGGCCCTTATTATTTTCTTCCTCTTCTGGAATACCTATTATCCGGATGTTGGGGCGCTTGATAGTATCCAGTATTCCTCGTATATTATCCTCATTTTTCATGGTTGTTTTCTCAATCTTCTTGATGCTTTTTTCTAGGTCAGATGTTTTGTCTTCTACGTTAGATATTCGATCTTCTGCCTGGTCTAACCTACTTTTAATACTTTCAAGGGAGGTTTTGATTTCCTGTATCACATTCTTCATTCCTAGAAGTTCCATCTGGTTCTTGTTTAAGGTATCTATTTCTTCTTTCAAGTCATTGAAGGACTTCCTCATCTCCTGGAGCTCCTTGTCTCTTTTCTCTTCCATCTCAGTTAGTTTGGTCACTACAAATAATCTGAATTCCTTATCAGACATGTCCACGACGTCCATTGTATTGACTGTGGGTGATGTAGGCTTGTTGATTTCCCTTGAGGGAGAGGCCTTTTGTTGGTTGCTCATATTTCTGGAGCCTCTGCGATTGTTCTTAGTCATTAGGTATTCTATATGTTTCTTCCTAACTGATTGTTAATAGTTGTACAGGCTTAGAAAATTGATGATTTCCCTTATGGTTGGCCTACCTGTTGCTCACAATTACCATTAACTGTTGCCACTACCCTGGATAGCCCAAAGTCCTCACTGTCTCTAAGGACAGGTGAGCCTACAATTGACTGAATAAGCAACACCCCAAGAGCAAAGAAAAACAAACTGAAAAAAGGAAATCTCGCGGCGCGCTTGCGCACCGCGCGCTATTCAAATCACCAGAATTCAGAGTCCAAAGGCTAGTGGGAAAGTGTCAGAAGATGAGTGACAGGACCAGGTTGGTCAGGTCTGCAGCCTGAGTCCGCCTGGTGCCCGGAACTACTGGCCGGCTCGATCCGGATTGCGGGTGGGGTGGGGTGGGAGTTCGCCTTAAAGTCCCAGACAACCAACCTGGGGTCCAAGGAGGAGAAACGGTGGGGATGCGTGGAGATTCGGAAAGGTCGGGCCTGCAGCCTCGATAATTTATGTTTCTTAGGGAATACTCCATTTTATCTAAATTGTTGAATTTGTTAGAATAAAGTTAATAATGTTCTCTTTTGTTTTCTGGAGAGGTATTTATTTATTTATTTTAGCTACAGGGTGTGGGAGTTTCAAGCCTCTGAGTCCAGGACTCAGACTGCATTTGACTATGTGGGAGTCCAGCACTTTAACTACTGCACCACCTGCTGACCCCACACTATTCTCGTTTTATTTTTATATTATAGGGCACATGTACTCTCTGTAGAGAGAGATAAAAAGTTAGAAATCACCTCCCACAGGGGATGGTGACATAGTCGCTCTTCCTCCATATTCCTTTCAGGGTTTGGGGCATGCACACATGTGCACCTGGTGTGTTTTTCAAGCTGCTATGTCTGGGACTTGAACTACATAGTCAGCCATGCGGGATCCAGCTGCCTTAACCACCATGCCACTGCTGCCCCCCTCCTATTCACTGAATAGCTGTAGCTTTGTAGTGCTACTCCTCTTTGTATTTACTAGTAGTAGTTTGTGTCTAGGTGATTACCCAGACTAGTAGTCTAGTAGTCTCATCTAGGTAATTACGGCAATTTTATTGATGTTTCTGATTAACCAGATTTTGATTTCTTTTATTTTCCCCTTATTATCTGTTTTTCCATGTTAATTATATTATATGTATCATTTTTATGCTTCTAATTGTTTTGGGGCATAATTAGCATTTGTTTTACCTTCTCAAAATACAAATGTATGGCATTGATTTTATACTTTTGTAGCTGTAAATTTTTCTGTAATAAATTTTGGTATGTTGTTTCTTAACTTACGATTTTCTTTTTAACCCAGCAGTGTGTCATTGATTTTCAGATACCTTTTTGTTATAATATTTAAGTTACCTGTGTTGTAGTCATAGAATATAATCTCTGATTTGAATCCCTTAAATTTTTGTGACTGGATTTACAGTTCAGCATATGATTTATTGAATAATTGATTGGAGTGCTTTGTAAATGTTAATTTACATATCAAATTGATTAATATAGTTGTTCAAGTCTTTAATTTCCTTAGTGATTTCCTGTTTATTAACTAAGAAAAAAATGATCAATGTTCCAACAAAGATTGTATTTTCTTTTCTTTTTTTTTCCTTTTTTTTTTTTTTTTTTTAAGAGGTTTTTGCTATAGAGCGTGTGCACTTGCCAGAAAAACAGAAAGAGACAGAAAGCGAGAAATCATACCCCCAGGGGAGATGACCACGCCACAATCCCTTCTCCTCCATTCTCCTCTCAGGATCTTGGGCATGCATGCCCACGGGCCTGGCATTAGTTTAAGCCACCGGGTCCAGGACTTGAAAGGCAGTCAACTACATGGCAGTCCAGCAACATAGCTATTACCCCAATTCTGTTTTAATTTCTGTCAGTTTCTGTTTCATATACTTAGCAACTCTGCTATTTAACCTGCCCCACACATGCAGACTTCAGTGTCTCCAGGGAGTCCTGGCTTCTTTTGTTGAGTGGTATCTAGAAAGTCAGTGCAGAGTGTTGATTGTGCTCATGGCTATGGGGTGTCACTGCTTCCTGAGCTTCTCCAGTGGACAAAGGTAGGAAATGCATATTGTTGACTAGCTCCTGTTTATGTGCATGTCTTTATCTATGTGTCTGTGTATGTATTAAAATAAGCATGAGTTCAGACTGATTCCTTCAGCTATCATCCACCAATAGAGTGCATTCGGTCTTTGCTCCCTTTTGTATTTATTTCTTTCTCTAACAGTGACAAACCTATCTCCTATTACTGATATATTATTTTTTCTCTGTGTAAACTAGGTTCAGAATTGCTGAATTATAACCACATGATAAACAAATTTAAAAACTAGTGCAGTGTTCATCTTCAGTTTTTTGTTTTTTGATTATTTGGGTCAGCTTATTTTTCCATCACTGCTTTTATTGAGATAAAATGTTATAGTACATTTGTAATCAAGTTAGATTCATTTGAGAGAATCTATATCGTATCCTGGGATCTCCCAATTCCCTAATTAATTTTTTAAAATTTGCATACAGTGAAGGTCACTCTTTATGATATGAAGTGTTTGTTTTTTCCCCTTTTTTAACAAATGTGCAGTCTCATTTTTCCATCACCTCAGTACCATAGTGATAGTTCCACCTCCTTAAAAATCCCCCTGTGCATTCATTTTATAGTTAACCCCATCCATCTCCCCAGTTTAATGTCAAACACTAAACTATGTTTTATGTGACAGTTTGCCATTTCTAGGATATGATATAAATGGAATCATATAATATGTAAACATTTTAGTCCAAAATTCTTGGCAAAATGCATTTAAGATTCCTTCATGGGCCAACCTGACAGCGTAGCTGTTAAGGGAGCTGGGTCTCATATGGCCTACCATGGGTTGACTCTGTCCTGACATCTTGACAAACAGGCTAGGCAGGAGTGTGTGCACTCAAACTCCTGATAAGGTAGAAAAATGGAGGAGGAAGATTGTGACATGACCAGTTTTCTCCTTTCTTGTCTTTGTCTGCCTCTCAGTCCCTTACTGGCAAGCACACACACCCTTTTGGATTAATAAGTCAAAGATTCATATTGTGCATATCAATAGTTAGTTTTTAATACTGTCTGACATTTCCCTTAGATTCACTACATCTTGTTTGTACATTCACCTGCTGAAAGATGTCTTGGTTTTTTTTTTTTTTTTTTCCTTCAAGTTTTTGGCAGTTATGAATCAAGCTATTACAGACATTTTTGTTTGGTAGGGTTTCTCAGCCCCTGCACTATTGACATTTTGAACTGGATAATTATTTGTTAGGCAGGGGGTGATACTGTGTAATACATTCTAGGATATTTTACAGCATCTTTAGCCTGTGTCTACTGCTAGTATTCTTCCTTCTTCCCAGTGTTGTTAAGTAGAAGTCTCCAGACATTGCCAGATGGCCCTGGGGAATAACACTAGCCCTCACTAAATAGTGATAACTACTAGATTACAAACTTTTTTCTGAATGTAAATTTTCAGTTCACTTAAGTGAATACCCATGAGAGGGATTGCTGGGTCACATGGTAAGTGTACGTTTTACTCTACAAGATCTTACATACTATTTCCTCCTTCTCTCCCTCCCTTCCTTCCTTTTCCTGTTGCCAGAGGCCTGTGTGCTCACCAGCGAGAAATAGAGCTGGAAAAATCATCCCAAAGTTGGAGTATGGTTACACTGCAGTCCCTTCCTTCTCTTGCATTTCTCCATTTGGTCGATATTTTGGACACTCGTGCCCACAGACCCATTGTGTGTTTTTCATGCCACTGGGGTTGGGATTCGAATTTTGGTCAAAAATTTGGAATTGAACTTCTCTTAACTACAAGGCTACAGAGCTAGCCCTTGCCACACTGCTTTCTAAAGTGACTGTATCGTTTCAGTTTTTACGATCAGTGAGTGAGGGTTCCTGTTGCTCTACTTCTTCACCAGATTTTTAATTAATTGCCAGGTTTGTTCATTTAACTTTAACCATTCTAATAGGTATTTTTCACTGTGGTTTAAATGTATATTTTCTCAAAGTGCCTAAAGATGTGGATAATCTTTGTCTATGCTTATTTACCACCTGTATATTTCTTAAACTAAAAAATTAGTTTTTTTGCTATTATGGAGAGTGTTTATATTATTATTGACATTTTTAAATAATTATTTAGTTTTTCATTCATTTATTGTTTAGTTTGAGCAGAGAGAGACAGAGGGTGAGAATGAGAGAGAGAGGAAGTGAGAAAGCAAGCCACCAGATTCAGGACTTGAACCCTGGTCAGCCATGTGGGAGTGTCCAGCGCCTTAACCACCACACCACCTGCTGGTCCCCTATTGACTTTTTAAACTTTATTTATTTGTTTACATTGATTTGACCAAAGAGGAACAGAGTGAGAATGAGAGTGAGAGAAAGAAAGTGAAAAAGCAAGCTGCTATGTCCGGGACTCAAACCGTGGTTGGCCATGTGGGGGTCCAGTGCCCTTAACCACCACGCCACCTGCCAGCCCCTATTATTTGAGTTTTAAGAGGTTTTATTATATTCTGGATTCAAGTCTTTTATCAGCTATGTGTTCTGCAAATATTTTATATCAGGGTAGATCTTTTTTTTTTTTTTTTGAGAGGTTTTTGCTATAGGGCGCGTGCGCTCGCCAGAAAGAGAGAGAGAGAGACAGAGAGATAGAAAGCAAGAAATCACCCCCCAGGGGGAATGGCCACGCCGCAATCCCTTCTCCTCCATTCTCCTCTTGGGATCCTGGGCACGCACGCACACGCGCCCGGCGTGAGTTTTAAGCCACTGTGTCTGGGACATGAACCGCGGTCAACTACATGGGAGTCCAGCGACATAGCCATTACGCTGACTGCTGGTCCCTCAGGGTATATCTCTTAACAATGGTTTTTACAAAACAATTTCAATGAAATCCTTATAAAATTTTCTTGTATAGGTATTGGTTTTAGAGTTACATGAAAATACCTATTACCAAAGACAAGGTTTTACAGATTCTGTTCTCTTTTCTGTTTTTTTTTTCCTAGAACTTTTATAGTTTTACATTTTGCATTTATACCTGTGATCCATTATAACTCCCCCCCCCCTTTTTTTTTAGGGATTTTTGCCTTAGGGCTTGTGTGATTGCCTAAGAGAGAGTAGGGCAGAGACAGTGAGAGCGAAAGTGAGAAATCATGCCCCAGGAGAGATGGTCCTGCCTCAATTCCTTCTTCATTTTCTTCCTAGGATCTTGGGCAGGCACACACACATGCGTAGTATGAATTTTAATCCACTGGCCCACAGTCAACTATGAGGAAGTCTAGTGACATGATTGCTATGCCATCCGTTGGCTCTCATTGTAGGTTATTTTTTGAGTATGGTTTAAGGTATATGCTGATGTTCCTTTTTTTGGGGCAAGTATTTTAACTGTTTCAGCAATAATTGTTGAAAGATGATTTTATTTGCTTTTGAATCATTCTCAAAAATTCTTGAGTTTATTTACATGGATCTGTTTCTAGTCTTGCTATTCTGCTTTACTAATCTGTTTCTGTCCTTCTGTCATTACCACACTGTCTAAATTATTTAGCCTTATGATAAGAGTTCAGGGAATATGAGTCTTGTTAACTGTATTCTTCTTCAGGTTTTTCTGTTTGTTTGTTTGTTTAGTCTAAGTCCTTTGTATTTCCATACGAATTTTAGAATAAACTTGGTAAGACACACAAAAAATTTTTCATTTTCATCGTGACTGCATGGAGTTTTCTAGTCCATGGAATGGTAATTAGTCCTCCATTTCTTTAGATCCTCTTGGATGTCTTTATTAGTGTGTGATAGTTTTCAGCAAACAGTGTGTGAGCTGATTCCTTAATTTAGCATCTCTTCACCATCTCTCTTTGCTTTTGTTGTCAGTCTTGCTGTAGGTTTATTTGATTTCATTAACTTCCAATAAGCTTCTTGGTTCTTTGATTTTTCTTCATTATTTTTGCCTTAATTTCATCAATTTTAAGTTCTAATCGCTTTATTTTTTTTTCCTTCTTCTAGCTTATATTTCTTTTACTGCTCTTTCTTTAGCTTTTTTCAGGGAGAAGCTTATTTAGGTTGTTTACTTTACATCTTTATTTTTCATATATGCATTTGATGCTATAAATTTTCCTCTATTCACAGCCTTAGCTGCAACCACAAATTTTTCATATGATGTGTTTTTATTATATTTTAGTTCATTTAAAATAATTTTTCTCTTTAAGAAAAATTTTATGATCATCTTAAAGATAATTTTTTTGATTCATGATTTAGTTAGAAGTATGTTATTTAATTTTCTTATAGTTGAGGCTTTTCTAGATTTTTTTAGAGGTTTTTGCTATAGGGCATGTGTACTCACCAGAAATACAGAGACAGACAGAGAGACAGAAAGCAAAAAATCACCCCCTGGGGGGATGGCCACGCTGCAATCCCTTCTCCCCCATTCTCCTCTCGGGATCTTGAGCACGCACGCACATGCGCCCAGTGTGAGTTTAAGCCACCGGGTCCAGAACTCGAACCATGGTCGATCACCTGGGAGTTCAGCAACATAGTCATTATGCTAACTGCTGGTCCCTCTAGATGTTCTTATATTATTAATTTGTAGTTTAATTTCCTTATCTGAACATATACTTGTCTTATTTCTATTCTTTTAAATTTCTTAAGGTTGAATTATGTAGTCCAGAATATGTTCTTTGGTTTTTAAAGAATTATTTTATTTAACTTTATTTATTTATTTACTTATTTTAATTTGACCAGAGAGGGACAGAGTGAGTGAAAGAGAGAAAGAGAGAGAGAGAGAGAGAGAGAGAGAGAGAGAGCGCGCAAGAAAGCTAGCCTCCAGGTCTGGGACTCGAATCCGAGTGGACCATGTGAGAGTCCAGTGCCCTTAAGTACCACACACCCCCTGTGGGCCCCTGTTCTTTTTTTTGTTTGCTTTTTGTTTTTGGAGAGGTTTTCGCTATAGGGCGCGTGCACTCGCCAGACAGAGAGAGACAGAAAGCGAGAAATCACCCCCCAGGGGGGATGGTCATGCCGCAATCCCTTCTCCTCCATTCTCCTCTTGGGATCTTGGGCACGCACGCACACGCACCCAGTGTGAGTTTTAAGCCACCGGGTCCAGGACGCGAACCGCGGTCGACTACGTGGGAGTCCAGCGACATAGCCATTACGCTAACTGCTGGTTCCCTGTATGTAATTTTCTTTTACGTTTAATTACTATACATCTTTATAACATACAAAATACGTATACTGCATATTTAGTGTCGTCAGAGATAGTACCATACACATTACTATCACAGATACTTTTCCATTTTTGTGTCCATTAAGTGTTTTGCCTTTTTTTCCCACCTTGATTCAGTATATATTAAGTGGGGGCATACGGTGCCTCTCTTTTGTAGTCTGGCTTGCTTCACTTAGCATTAAATCTTCCATATTCATCCATTTTGTTTCAAATTCTGTGGTCTCATTGTTTATAATACTCTTAAAGTTATCTATAATCTTAACGATTTCCTGCTTAATTTTTCTATCAATAGTTGAGAGAGGAGTGTTGATATTTCCAACTATAGTGGGGGTTATTTGCTATAGACCATGTACACTTACCAGAAAGAGACAGAGAGAGAAATTGAAAGTGAGAAAGCAAGCTGCCAGGTCTGGGGCAGTTGGTTATGTGGGAGTCCAGCTTCTTAACCCCCACACCACCTACTGACCCCAGTTTTCCTTTTTTCTTATGAATTCTTTTTCTGGGGGCCAGCAGGTGGCGTGGAGGTTAAGGCACTGGGTCCCATATGACCAGGTTTGCAGTTCAAATCCTGGACCTGGCATCTTGAATATAACACCTGGCACGTGTGTACGTGTGGCAAAAGTCCTAAGAGACTGGAGAAGAGATTGTGGCCTGACCATTTCCCCTGGTGAGTGATTTCTCACTTTACCTCTCTCTCTCTGGTGATCTTAAACATCCTATAGTAAAAACTAAAAAGAAAAAAAAAAGAAAGCTTTTTCTAAATTTAACCACAACAGAGTACAAAAAGGGTGTTGGGGGACCAGCAGTTGGCATAATGGCTATGTCGCTGGACTCCCATGTAGTCGACTGCGGTTCGAGTCCTGGACCCGGTGGCTTAAACTCACACTGGGTGTGTGTGTGTGCATGCCCAAGATCCTGAGAGGAGAATTGAGGAGAAGGGATTGCGGCATGGCCATCCCTCCTGGGGGTGATTTCTTGCTTTCTGTCTCTCTGTCTCTGTCTTTCCGGCAAGCTCATGCATCCTATAGCAAAAACCTTTCCAAAAAAAAAAGGATGTTGGGGTGTTGCCAGTTTTATATATAGACAACAAACACAGACACACATACATGTATATAATTATATATATAAAACTATATATATATATATTATGTATATTATATATATATATATATATAAAATTATATGCATGCATGGATGTGTATAAAACAAGTAGAAAAATATTTAAGGTGTACAACATAATGTAAGATTCTTTGTCGAAGATGAAGAATATGTTAATATCCTTGATTTGATTATCACATGCTATATGTGTGCTTCGAAAAACCACACCATATCCCATAAAGATATACAGCAATTAAATGTAAAATGTAACAACAGCAACTTTAAAAAGAAAATATTGGTTTCTCTGTTCTTTTTATTTTGTCCTAAGATTTTATATTGGGGGGTCATCAGGAAAGTCATGATGCATTTTTCATAGGAAAATATGACTTTCTAGACAGCCCAATATTGACATCAGTTTTCTTGTAGATAGCATATAGTTTGGTCTTGCTTTTTTATCCATTGTGATCATTTCTGTCATTTAACTGCCTTATTTATCATCATATTTCAAGTGATTCTTTAAATAGTAGAATTAAAATCTGCCATCTTTTTTCACATTTATTAAATTTTTTATTTCATTTTGTCTCTTAGTATTTCTCATTTCTCCCATCTATTTCTGGCTGTGTTCCTTTAAAAAAAAATTTATTGGTTATAATAGGGTTTACAGTATACAGCTAAAAATGATCTGTATCTGCCTTCAAATACGGGAGTAGGGGTGGTCTTTGGAAACTTTATAAAAAAATTATGAAAAACTAGGTATGAATTTTAAAACTTTTATGAACCAAAATAAATCTGTATTTAATTCCACTTGTTCATGAACTTTTTGAGTGCCCCATTTCATTTATAGTATGAGGATTTTAGAATACAACATATTCCCAGTTCCTCCTTTCATCTCTTATGCCATTTTTATCATGTTCATTTGTACTTGTTATAAAACAACATACCGTATTATTACTATCATTGATCTCAATAGTAATTTATTTTTAAATAAAATTAAAATGATGAAAGTTACATTTTACCTGTCCTTACATTTCCATTTCTTTTTGGTATAATAAACACGTTTCTCACCCATATCATGTTTCTTTTTGTTTTATTTATTTATTTTTCTGCTATAAGGGTGCATGTGCTCACCAGAGAGACAGAGAACAAGAGGGAGGGATAGTGAGAAATCGCCCACAAAGGGGATGGCTGTACCACATTCCCTTCTTCTTCATTCTCCTCTTGGGATTTTGGGCATGCATATAATTTTCAAGTCTTGATCTGAGATTCAAACCACAGAGTTGGCTATGTGGGGTCCCATGCCCTAACCTCCAGTGTCACCTACTCGCCCCCCTATTACTTTTATTTTAACAACTTATTCAACATCTCTTGAAGAGAGCTGACGGCAATAAATAGCCTCAATTCTGTTATGATGTTTTTCTTCCCTTCGTCTCTTCACAGTTGAAGGATGTTTTTGCTTGATATACAAGCTCATTTAACTCTCTTTTTCTTTACCTTTTGTTTAACCCCTTTTCATTCCATTGTCTTTTGGCTTGCCTGTTTTCTGAAGTGTGCTGTTAATTGTAATCCATATTCCTGTATAATGTGTTTAATTTCTCTGACTGTTTTCAAGATATTTTTTTTCAGTAGTTTAAAAGGTGACTTTTTTTTAGTATTTCTCTTGGCTGAAACTCAGATATTTTTAATTAAAGGTTGAATCAATTGATTACTTAAGATATATACTTGGCAGCTATTTTTGGCAATGTTAGAGATATGACTTGATTTCAGTTCCCTCGGCTTATTTATAGTATAGTCAGCAGCAATGCCTTAGTGGTTAGTAACAAAACTGAATGTTTGAAATTGGTAAAAAAAGTTCGTATAAATGATTTACTCAACTTTTGCATTTGAATAACACTTTAGTGTTTATGCTGTTTACATCCTTTATCCTATTTGATTTTTCCTCATACACATATGATATGGGTAATGTCATCTATGTATGGAAAAATTAGGGAATTTGATATAAAAAATCAGTCATGACGTTCCGCCTTATTCCACATCTCATTCTTGTCTCATTAACACATCGCTCCACAGGATTAACCCTTCTTTGCTTATTCTGTCAGTTCAAGTATAAACTACAAGTAGAGTAACATATTGTTAAGTTTAGTTTAGAATTCAGTGAAAACTTCAAAGAATGTTTCTGCATCACAGAGTTTATGTTTTCTTCAGGAATAAAGAAACATTCTTCCTTTCAGTCAGGCGGTATTATCTATGCTATTTAACAATGTTTCCTGTGATGAGAGTACCCGAATTCTCTCTGGTGCATCTTTCAAAGTGCCTCTCATGGCTTCCACATTATGATTTCCTATTAAATTTATATGACACCTTGTTAAAAATTAATTCATTGAAAATACATTATTTGAGTTGAATCCAGAACAGAAAAGTTTCAACTAAAATAGCCAGAAATGAAACTCAGAGGTTGGTTTTTAAGAAAGTAGAGGCAGCATAAGTCAGTAAATATAACTTTAACATGCATAAAACCCACTTGACAAACTTGTTAACATTCAGATTTCCAGGCTTCAACTGAAGTAATTCTGGCTGAATTGCTATTGAATCTAAATCGTGTAACTCTTAGATTGGACCTCTTCTTAAGATACACTGCTTAACTACTGTAATGTCCTAGAAAAAAAAAGCAAGATATCAGATTAGATGGAAGGTTACTTCAACTGAAGACATAGCATGTCACCTGGAGGTGATGCAATTACTTGTTGGAATGAGGACAGTATACTGAGTAAAGATTTAGAATATGGACTCGATCATCCTAATTCCTATTTGGGACTAGATCAGGATTCCCTGTTACTCTCTTGCCTTACTTTGGCATTTACCATGGTTTGTAATTTTTATATGTCTCTTACTGATTTACCTACCCCTGGATTGACAGCTCCCTAAGAATGAGGCTTTAAGTTTGCTGCTCCACCTTTAGCTCCTAGCATGGGTGCTTAATACACAGTTATAGGAAGAAGGAAGGAGGTGTGACCTTGAAATAGCATAGAAGAAACTTTTGAGGAATGAGTATAGATTGGGAAGATCTCTAAAGTAGATTTACCTTCATTTTATGATCTTTCTATGAGACATGTTCATATAATAATCCCTATTATGTAAGAAAAGTCTTACCACTTGTCAACCAAGAGAAGCTACCATGATTTTTTTAAATAGGTTTTCTGTTTAAAGAGTCATTTATTTGATTTATTATTATTATTATTATTATTATTATTGTTTAATTTTCTAAATGGCACATGTGCTCACTACAGAAAGAGAGAGAGAGAGAAAACAGGAGAGAAAGTGAGAAAGCACACACCCAGGTCCAGGACTCAGACTGTGGTCAGCCATGTGGGAGTCCAGCACCTTAATCACCATGACACTGCTGACTTCAAGACTTTGTTTCTTTATAATTTTTAAATTATTAATTTAATTTAATTTATTTATTTGATACAGGTCTTGTGCTCACTAGACAGAGAGAACAAGAGAGAAATAAAGAGAATCTGAGAAAGCAAGCTGCCAGCAAACCACAGTTAGCCATGTGGGAATCCAAGTGCCTTCACCACACCACCTGTTGCCTGCCTTCAAGGCTTTTTTTCGTTGTTTTTAGAGAGATTTTTGGTGTAGAGCACATGTGCTTGCCAGAGAGACAGAAAGTGAGAAATCACCCCGTGCGGGAGGACCACGCTGCAATCCCTTCTCCTCCATTCACTTCTCGGGATTTGGGGCATGCCCAGCATGAACTTCAAGCTGCCAGGTCAAGGACTCAAACCACAGTTGGCCATGTGAAAGTCTAGTGATGTAACCACTATGCCACCTGCTGGTCCCAAGGTTTTTTCTTTCTTTTTTTTTTTTTGGAGAGGTTTTTGCTATAGGGCACATGTGCTCTCCAGGAAGACAGAGGCAGAGACAGAAAGTGAGAAATCACCCCCCAGGGGAAATGGCCACACCGCAATCCCTTCTTCTCCATTCTCCTCTCGGGATCCTGGGCACACACGCACACGTGCCCCAGATGAGTTTAAGTCACTGGCTCTGGGACTCGAACCACAGTCAACTACATGGGAGTCCAGCAACATAGCCATTATACTAACTGCTGGTCCCCCAAGGTTTTATTTTTTAAGGGGAAAATTTTGAAGTCACTGTGAACATGTCAAAGTGACTGTAAAAAATCTTTTATTCATTTAATTAATTCATATATTGAAGAGTAGTTATTGACCACCTGGAATATATAAAGCACATGTACAGTAATGGGTAGAAAAATTGGTTTCTTCAATTTTGAAGCTTGTGGTATTGGGAAGGGACAGCCAGCCAAATGAGTAATTAAAACAAAGTGTTCTATCGCAGCCCTGGCACGTCTGTCGTGGTGAGCACAGGACATAGGTCCTGGGTGTACAGAGCAATAAGCCTCCTATACCATCTGTAGCACATTGCATACAGATGATTACTCCCATGTGTGTCACGCCAGAGGACACTGACCACAGTAATCTCGTGTCTGTGGACTTACTTGGGTTTCAATTGCATCAAACACTGTCCAGGAATATGTCTTCTATGCTCATGTACTTTTTGCAAAATTCATTGCAGTACTCTGAGCATTGGACTTCCAATGAAACACATTGACAAACTGACCCTCCCACTTCTGCTGGATGTGCCAAAGATGAATAAGACAGTATGTTCAATAAAGGTCACTGCATACGAGGACATTGAGTAATTGAGAATTTACATGTAATTTTTCTCTTTACCCATTCTCACTTGTCCAGCCATTCTGGATGATTTCAAAAACTTCATCCTGGGACAGATGCCAGCACACTTACCCTTTGTAACATGCATAATAAGACCCACTGGAAGCCTCTGTGTAGTATTTTGGGAAGAAATCTCTTTTGTAGTGTTGAACGTTCCTGAAATTTAAATTTCTAATCAGTTAGTTCCTTTTCTATGTTCTGCTGAGAAATGCGTAGGTTCAAAGATTTATTCAAACATCTCATATACAAAGCAAGTCTGAAGCTGAGGGAAAAACATGTTTGAAGCAGGTCTCAGTAGGGTGACCCTCCAACTCTTCTCAGTAACAGAACTCTAATCTACCGAGATGACTAGGGAGTTTGGCCGCCTTTTAACTGCCCCAGTTGGAGGCTTTATCCCCATCTCTGGCTTTCTTTAAATTTCATTGAGCCTAACTGCAACCAGCCTATAAGCCTCTTTGGGCAATATTTGCTTTAACTTTATCATGTTTCTCAAAAGGGGAAAGTTTTTGAGAAAGTTCTATTTACAGTGACCTAGGATTATGACCTAGATTATGTAATTATCCAGAATTTTTACACCCTATAGTTAATGAATTAAAGTTGCCCAATTAGAGAGTATCAGAAGTTTTTAAAAAAGATAGTGAAAATTTCAATATTCAGGTCATATTGTGTTTATTCAGCATATTATAGTGTAGACATCATAGATTTGGGGGACTGGTGGGCTGAAATGAGAACCCTGGCTTCACTATTGACCATGTAGCTGCACTTAAATCCTCAATGCTTCAATTTCCTCATCAACACAGAGGGTAATGATTGTGCCTCTATCACAACTTGTTATAATGAAATAAAATAATTTATGCACATCACTTAGCAGAACACCTGGATCTCATGTCAGAGTGCCTGGCAAACATCTAGTAAGTGTTAATTCATTTTTAATTTTTCCTGTCGTCCATCCACGTACAGATCAGAAGTGATAAATTAGTAAAAAGCAGTGATATGTCATCACTCATATCTCTCAATATGAGTAAGTAAGATTTAAAATTGTTTCCCTTGGGACCAGCAGTTGGTGTGATGGCTAGGTCACTGGACTCCCATGTTGTTGAATGTGGTTCGAGTTCTGGACCCAGTGGCTTAAACTCACATCGGGCATGTGTACGTGTGTGCCCAAAATCCCGAGAGGAGAATGGAGGAGAAGGGATTGTGGTGTGGCCATCCCCCTGAGGGGTGATTTCTCTTTCTGTCTCTCTGTCTCTCTGTCTTTCTGGTGAGCACATGCACCCTATAGCAAAAACCTCTACAAAAAAAAAAAGAAAAAGAAAAAGAAAATGTTTCTCTTAGTTATATCTCTATCCCTTTTCTTCTTGTCTGTCTCTCTTTCTGAATTTTCTACTCTATATATAGCATGAGAAGCTGCCTGAAGTCACTCAGGTAAGATTGAGTCACTCTGTTCATATGCCACATAAATCTAAAATGCAAAATGAAGCATAATTTTTATCTAACCTCTCACTTTGCCCTTACAAAGAAGCCAAAGGCCTTCCAAGTAGGCGCTCAGTAATTGTGATAGCTCAGCACCTTTTTACTGCATGGTGTCTCTTACGTATAAGTCTGCCCTGGTTTACATGCTGCCTCGGGTACAGTGAAAACAAACCAATGAGGTGCATGATTGTTTTTAAAGAGATATTTTTGCTATAGGGTTCATGTGCTCATTAAAAGCAAGAAATCATCCCCTAGGGGGATGGCCACACAACAATTCTTCTTCTCTATTCTCTTCTTGGGATTTTGGGCATGCATGCATACATGCTTGGCCTGAGTTTCAAGCTGCCCTGTCTGGGACTTGAACTGCAGTTGGCCATATGAGAGTCAGCGACATAACTATTACACCATCTGTGGGTCTCAAGAGATACATGATATTCTGCATCAAGTGAAGTTCACCCAGGAATCATGATTTCAGGGTGATTATAGTACACCTAACAGACATAACTATTAAATCATTATAACATAGGATAGATACTTTTGAAATTTGTTTCTTCAATGAGAGTGAGTTACAGAGAGAGAGAGAGAGAGTGAGCCACCCCCCAACCAGAGCCTTTATACCAGCAATCCACCCCACCTCAGCCAGCCTGGGTCCCTGCCACATGCATGTACTAGGCGTGTGGAGGGAGTCCTCCGAACAGGAGCCCAAGCCCTTCCCAGGAAACCTGGCATCGCAGTGCTACATCACTGCTTGCTATCAGCTAGCTCCCAGAATACACTGTTTTTAATCGTTTCAAATTAGATACTCTAAGAATTCAAAGAAAAACATGATACTTCAGTCTAGGTTTAAGGAAGGGCAAGTCGGAAAGTTGGTGGCATTTTCGTGGCCGTTAGTGTAAGAAGATCCAAATAGAGGAACTAAATAAAGGGAATTACTAGGCAGAAGGAACAGCCCAAATAAAGAACTAGAGACCCAAAAGGTTGATGTGTGTATTAACAATGACAAAAAAGTTAAGTATTTATGAAATTTAAACAAAATATAAGGTTTGACATTATCATTAAGGGCAGTAAATACCAAGAAGCTACAATTTGTCTCATTGACGTGTATTCAAGAACACAGTAGCCTTACAGTCTGTTTTCATTGTAGGCTGTAACGTGTCTTGTACTCAGCGCACATCTATGTGTCTGTGTTACAATCTACTGGGTTGACTGGGGATGGCCGCCGTCAGTGGAAGCAGGGTCTACACATCCACTTCTTTTGATGTCATCAAGTTATTTTTGAAGAGATCCACTCTCAGACCTTTTTTCTAATCACCAGAGGGCATGTGCTCTTGCCAGAAAAAGGTGGAGAAAGAGACAGAAAGCAACCACTGCCCCTTACGAGTGGGAAATCTCGTCACACCACAATTGCTTCTTCTCAACTTCTCCATCCTGTTGGGATTCTGCATATTTATGTACACGTACCTAGCATATTTTTTTCAAGCCTCCAGGGCCTAGGCTCAAACTGCAGTCAGTCATGTCGGATCTGGCTCCCTTAACCACTAGACTTTGGGGTCATCTCATTCTTTTTATTCACGTAAAGTTTTCTAATAGTCATGAGCAGAGGAAAGTCAGTAATTCTCTTGTATTTGACATCGTACAAGTATTTATTTGTACATCTTTGAAACAGAAATGTCAATTTAAATATTATTACCAGGGAAACAAAATGGTATCTGCTAAGACAACTCATCTGTGTTACAGACATTTCAGAGGTTAAAACTTACACTGGGCATTGCAACATTCACTGAGGCTCTGATAGCATCAGGATCCTTGGTTCAAATAAAACTACCCACAACAGCTTTAATGATAGAGAGTTAAAGGGTTATTTTACATTTTCCCAATTCTAGACAAGAAAGTAGTATTGATAGTTTTTTAAGTTCTTAATTCACCACTTGAACAAAATTAAATCTGCATTTCTGCAGCTGCAGATAAAGACAGAACATACATATTTTACATTTCTTCACATTTCTTTTACCTGTACATAGAGCAGCCTTTAATTTTCCAAGGTTAAGTTCTGAAACTGTATTGGTTGGCTCTGAGGAGAGGCATAGGGAAGACATATCCAAGATGCACAAAACATAAAGCATAAAAAGGAAAAGATGATATAAAAGGGAAAAGATTATATTAGAACTGTTAACAAGTGGGATTATCACTTATCACATTGCAGGCCCAAATAATAGGACTATAATGTGATTTTTAAGTGATTTTTCTCCTTTTCTCCATTCTTTTGGAGTTTGGGGCACACATCCACACGTGCCTGGCATGTTTTTCAAGTCACTGGGGACAGAATTCAAGTGGCAATTGTCCATGTGAGACCGGGCTCTCTCCACCAGTACCAGTAGTTAAGGACGCTCCGCCCCTGTCTGTATGTACTGGTTCATCTTGCTACTTTGTATCCCAGCCTGTGTCTTCTCATACATTGGACATACACCAGTGTATACACTGAGCAAGGGCTGTGGGTAAGGGAAATAGGGTCAGGTTAAATGAGCAGATTTTCCATTGCTTCTGCCACAAAAACAAAAAAAGTGTAACTGAGATGATGGATATATTAATTTTACTTGCTTGAACTACCTTATTGTCTACATTTATTTTATAACATTATGTTGTATGCCTTAAATATACACAATGAAATTTATTTAGAGAAAAAAAATATGAGGGTTACCTATAAACATAGAAAGGTATTTTCTTTTATTTTGGCATATAGAAAGCCAGTCATTAGCATTGTAATTTTCCCCATTCATTTAAAAGCCTTTAGTGTTGCTTAGTGCCATTCGACTTCATTGTTTATATGAATATGAAATATATAAATAGTGTATTAAGATACAAATATTCGGGACCAGCAGTTAGCGTAATGGCTATGTTGCTGGACTCCCATGTAGTTGACCGTGGTTTGCGTCCCGGACCTGGTGGCTTAAAACTCACACCAGGTGCATGTGCATGTGTGCCCAAGATCCCTAGAGGAGAACGGAGGAGAAGGAATTGCGGCGTGGCCATCCCCCCTGGGGGGTGATTTCTCGCTTTCTGTCTCTCTGTCTCTCTCTGTCTGTCTGGCGAGCGCACGGGCCCTATAGCAAAAAAAATAAAAAGATACAAATATTCATTACCATAGATGTGAGTGAAAGGAGGAAGATCGCATGGGTACATTTAGAGACTAGGACATCTAGAGTCCTGTGAAGCCACGTAACATACAGTGGCAGCAGAGGTAACAAGATGCCTAACCAGATCAATGTTCTCTGTGAGGCAGACTACAGAGACACGGATGCTGCCTTAGAGTGAGGGTGTGTCACCATATTAACTAAACAGGCATGTGCTGCCCAGAATTAGGAAGATAAGGGAAGAAGAAAAAGACCTGGACCCTAAGAGATCAAATGATAAAGATATTCTAGATCTCCTCTAGAAGGGGTTTGTATCCTTCCCATTTCTTTTTTTTTGAGAGGTTTTTTTTCGCTATAGGGCCCGTGCGCTCGCCAGACAGACAGAGAGAGACTTAGAGACAGAAAGTGAGAAGTCACCCCCCAGGGGGGATGGTCACAGCACAATCCCTTCTCCTCCATTCTCCTCTCGGGATCTTGGGCACGCACGCACACGTGCCTGGTGTGAGTTTAAGCCACCAGGTCCGGGACTCGAACTGCAGTAGACTACGTGGGAGTCCAGTGACATAGCCATTACACCAACTGCTGGCCCCTATCCTTCCCATTTCTTTATAGACTTAAAAGTTACATGAAGATGGCTAAGGGTATTTCTTTTACTTATTTTTTAAATTTTTTCAAAGCAATATCTAATAGAAACAAAAGAGTAACAGTATATTGAAGATCCTATTGATCTATGAAAATCCACAAAGTGGGTAAAAATGAGGGAAGGGGGCATTGCATGAAGGTAAATGGATAATCAAACAGGATAAAAAAGAGATAGGAACAAAATGATTACATCATTCAACCTCTGTTTTGCTGTTAGACCTGTGAACCTGCATTTTACTAGTCATACCTTTATTCCTGTCTGTGAAAGGGGAATAGGGATCACTAATTTAGGGGCCAGCAGGTGGCGTGGTGGTTAAGGGTGCTGGACTCCCACATGCCCAACCATGGTTCGAGTCCAGGACCTGGCAGCTTGCTTTCTCACTTTCTCATTTTATCCTTCTCTAGTCAAAGTAAATAAATAAATGGACAAATAGAGTTAAATAAAGTAATTATTTCAAACAAAAAGAATTACTAATTTATGAGGCCAGCAGGTAGGCGTGGTGGTCAAGGCTCTGGATTGCCACCTGGCAGATAGAGCCCCGAACCCAGTGGCTTGAAAATCATACTGTGCGTGTGTGTGCGCGGATGTGCCCAGATCCTGAGAGGAGAATGGAGAAGGGATTGTGACATGACCATCCCCTCTGGGGGCAGATTTTTCACTTTACCGCTCTCTGTCTCTACCTGAAGAGCGAGCACACATGCCCTATGGCAAACACCTAAAACAACAATAAAAAAAATTGTTAATTTATTTACCTGGCAGGTTTATAATGCAAATAAAACAAAAGTAGGTATCAGCAGCTGGCGTAATGGTTATGTCGCTGTCCCAGGCCTAGGGACTTAGAACTCACACCAGGCAAAATCCTGAGACGAGAATGGAGGAGAAGGGATTGTTGTGTGGCCATCCCCTCTGGGGGGGCAGGGGGATTTCTTGCTTTCTCTCTCTCTCTGACTCTCTGGGGAGCACATGCCCTATAGCAAAAATCTCTCTCTTAAAAAATATAAAAGTAAATGTGAAAAAGCTTTGCAACCTATATGATAGTCTCCACACACATAAATAGCTTTTATTTGGTGTAATATTCCAGTTGTTTAGTTTCTGGCATAGATGGAGTTATTGATGGAGTTATTGAAGATATTTTTCTAACATAGACCTTAAAAGTTACATTGAGGCAAGATTCACCATGATAGCCCTAGAAATTTTCATTTTTATTTTTAAAATATGAAGTGAGTAGTAAGGTAAGTTGTAGCGGACAACTTGACTTCCTTTGTGGAAACTTTACCTCTTGGAACGTAGAGAAAAACAAAAAAGTAAATCAGGCCTAATTTTAGGTAACAGGCAAGAACAATTGTTACATCATGAAAATGGTGCAAACTCAAAGAAAGTGGCCAAGTGATCTGAGAAGGAAGACATGCTCTATATTTACAAACACTAAACATTTTTTGGAAGAAAAGTGTAAGAACATGTAAGGACATGAGTGCACATGGTTTGGTAATTTTCTGAAGAGATTTTTCCTACAGGATGCGTGTGCTAGCTAGAGAGTCAGAGAGACCGAGAGGCAGAAAGCAAGAAGGCTTTGATCAGGAAGCTTTTTTTTTTTTTTTAAGAATTATTTGTTTAATTTTACTTATTGTTATTTAAATTTGCTACAGGACACATATGCTCACCAGAGAGGGAGGGAGAGAGAGAGAGAGAAAGGGAAAGTGAGAAAGCAAGCATCCATGTCCGGGACTCGAACCATGGTCAGCCATGTAAGAATCCAGTGCCTTAAGCCCCATGCTACCTGCTAGCCCAGGAAGCCTATTTTTCAAACTTACCAGAAATTGGGACCAGCAGATGGTATAGTGGTTACATTGTAACCACTCCCACATGTCCAATGGTGGTTCAAGTCCTGAACCCAGAGTCTTGATACTCATGGTATGTGTGTGGGTACCCAAAATCCTGAGAAGGGAAAGGAAGAGAAGGGATTGCAGCATGGCCATCCTCCTGGGGGGTGATTTCTTATTTTCTGTCTCTCTCTGTCTCTTTGGCTAGTACACATGCCCTATAGGAAAAATCACTCTAAAAAAATAAAAGTAATAGAAGTTACCTTTTAGTGTAATTTCCTTCCCCAGTTTTATAGCACTAGTTTTTTTCCTCCTCAGTTCCCCAAATCCTAGTAATTTCGCTGTAAGTAGTAGCATGGAATATTTAAGCACATCTCACATCCAAGCAATACTTTGTACTTCTTACAGAGTAACCCAAGCATGAGACAACTTTGCAGTGTAGCAACCAAGTTTGCAGTATCTGCCATAGTGAAGAACTCTTGTGGCTAGGACCAGTAGATGGTGCAGTGGTTGCGTTGTTGGTCTCCTAAATGGCTGACAACATTTCGAGTCCTGGACCCAGTGGCTTCAAACACTTGCCAGGTGCATGTGCATGCGTTCCCAAGATCCTGGGAGGAGAATGGAGGAGAAGGGATTGCAGTGTGGCCATCCCCCTGGGGACGATTTCTCACTTCCTCTCTCACTGTGTCTGTCTCTCTCTCCACCAAGTGCATGCGTCTTAAGGCAAAAACCTCATTAAAAAAGAAAGAAAGAGAGAAAAACTCATGTGGCTAACCTTTAGAGAATTGATGGAAAGTAGGAATCCTTCAAGTAGATTGCAGTACTGTCATTCATTCATTTGTTGCTTAAATTACTTATATGAAATGACAGTAATTTTGCTGAGGGTGATTGTCTTACTTATAGAGCTTTGTGCCTAAAAAAGCACAAAAAAACCCTTAAAAAGTACAAATGATCTATTATGCATGATTTTTTCAATATCAGCATTTCCATAAAACCAGTATTAATTTGACAGTCTGTGAAAGAAGCCACAGAAACTAGCTAAATAAGCAAGTTTCTGCCATGTTGAAAGAGAATGCTAGGATTTTTCAGACTTATTTGGCCTGATTCCATTGTTTAGTCTAGCATATCTCCTTTAAACTAGTAGACCTCCCATGAAACATGCACCAACACCCATATAGCCCCTACAATCTGTTAGGCTTCTGGTCTTCTCCTTACCTAAGGACTGGCCCTGTAGACTGACACATGGGGCTGATTTGTTTTGGTTACATGAATGGAAACTACTTCAGACCAAATGCTCATTGTAGACAGGTGTTCTAGGCTGGTTGATGTCAACCAAAAGAAGGGTTGTCTTTACAAAAATTTTGTCCACAGTTTGCTTTTTGTTTTTGGTAGTATACTAGGGTCTTTCCAGAAGGAGGACCTGGATCTCTTATATTCTTTTTTTTTTTTGGAGAGGTTTTCGCTATAGGGCACGTGCACTCACCAGACAGAGACATAGAGACAGAAAGGGAGAAATCACCCCCCCAGGGGGGATGGTCACGCCGCAATCCCTTCTCCTTTATTCTCCTCTCGGGATCTCGGGCACGCACGCACACGCGCCCGGCGTGAGTTTTAAGCCACCGGGTCCAGGGACGCGAACCACAGTCGACTACGTGGGAGTCCAGCGACATAGTCATTACACTAACTGCTGGTTCCCGGATCTCTTATATTCTGAGGAGTTCTGAACCTGCAAGCTGGTTCAGGTGTGGGAATTGCTTGAGCAGCTATGATTCTCTGTTTTGTGGTTGCTGTCTGCACACACTGGAAAATTCCAGTAGCTCTCCTGGAGTATCCCAGCCCTCCTCGTGAGCCGTGCTTGGTACCCCACCTGTAGGAGCCTGCTGAGACTTGAAGTGAGGAACAGTAGGAAGGGGTGTCCCAAGGAGAGCCAGTGTTGCCTTATGTGATGGCTGCTTCAGAAGGGGCCAGTGCAGGTTCCCAAGGCGGTGCAGTGTGATCATTTCAGTTGGAGATGGAAAAGCAGGTGCACCTGTGGATCGGGATGCCACTGTCCCTGGAAGCTGGAGGACAGCTTTCTGTGGGAAAGAACGCTAATCAGAATTTGGGGGTGGTGTCCCCAGCTTGATCAGGATCTCCCCACACATCCCATCTCAATGTCCAGGACTGCATCCTATCCCAGTCAGTGCTCCTACTTTTGCAGCTGACACTGTGAGGCTGGGAGTTACATTGTTAGTTCGTATCATCTCAGGATAAGATTCTGTTTGATTTTTAGCAATCTTAGGTCTTTGTCTATAGGAGGTAAGCTTTATTTTGTTGGTTTGTTTTTAAGGCACACATGGACACTTTCGGGTCATTTACATGGTGTTTGGGCTGGGAGTTCAATCCTTAAGTTTAGGGCCAGCAGGTGACATGGTAGTTAAAGAACCAGCTCCCACATGGCCAACTCTGTGGTCCCCGTCTCAGATCCATTAACCTGCAAAATGCACTGGGGACGTGTGCCTGCCTGCCAGACATCCTGAAGGAGGATGGTGGAGAAGGGATTGTGGCATAGCTGTCCTCCCCGGGGGGTGATTTCTCACTTTCCCTCTCTCTTCCCACCTGGACAGTGCATGTGCCCAATGGCAAAAATCTAAAAAGATGTATATACATCACTAAGTTTATCTTTTTCTTTCACCAGTTTGTCTGGTAATATACAAATAACACACGAACCTCATTATATTTTAGTTTTCCAGAAATGTTCAAAAGTCTCATATACACAGTCACTTAGCTCCTCGCTTCTTGAAGTACCCAATGGCAGGGGTCAGCAGGTGGCGTGCTGGTTGAGGTGCTGGACTCCCACATGGTCAACTGCCGTCTTAGTCCTGGACCTGGCAACTTGCCTTCTTTCTTTTCTTTCTTTTTTATTTGGAAAGGTTTTTGCTATAGGGCGCGTGTGCTCGCCAGACAGACAGAGAGAGACAGAAAGCGAGAAATCATCCCCCAGGGGGAATGGCCACGCCTCAGTCCCTTCTCCTCCATTCTCCTCTCGGGATCTTGGGCACGCATGCACACGCGCCTGGCGTGAGTTTAATCCACCGGGTCCGGGACTCGAACCACGGTTGACTACGTGGGAGTCCAGCGACATAGCCATTACACTAACTGCTAGTCCCGTAACTTGCTTTCTTACTGTCCCTCTCTCTCTGTCTCTCTCTTGTGAGTGCACATGCCCTATAGCAAATTAAAGAATAATAACAATAATAATAAAATTTTAAAAAGGAGTATCTGATGCAAATGTTTTATGTATTTCTGTTGCTAAGTCACACCATTGTCAATGCTTTCTTTACAATTAGAAATAGAGTGATTAGTATCTTAAATGTAAGCAAACTAAAGAGCCAATCCCAGAAACCCCAGAATCAATTAGGAAGCTTATCCTTAAAATTCTGTTCCTGGGACCAGCATAAGACATAATTGTTACATTGGTGGGCTCCCACATGGCCTACTGCAGTTTGTGTCCTGGACCCAGTGGCTTGAATCTCACTCAAGGTGCGTGTGCATATGTGCCCAAAATCCTGAGAGGAGAATGGAGGGGAAGGGACTGTGGCGTGGCCATTCCCTTCTGAGTGTGATTTCGCTTTCTGTCTCTCTGTCTCGGTTTCTCCAGCGAGTGCACTCGCCTATAGCAAAAATCTCTCCTTCAAAAAAACAAATTTTTGTTCCTTTAGAACCACTCAGGATACCAAAATCGGTGTTTCGGTTACAGAGAAACGGAATCAATAGGAAAGGTAAAAGGAATTGTCTCACATGATTGCAAAGGCTAAGAAGGCCCATGATCTGTTGCCTACAAGCTGGAGACCCTGGGCAGCTGTGGGTATAAATTCCAGTCCAGTTCAGAAGACCTGAAAACCAGAAGCACAGATGATGTGAGTCCCTGTGCAAAATGAGGAAAACATGGGTAGCGCAGCTCAAGCTATCAGGCCGAGAAAATTGAGCACTCCTTGGCTTTTTCCAGCTGTTCGAGGCCTTAGTGGGGGAGATGGATCATGATTATTCCCATTAGGAAGGAGAGTATGCTTTACTCAGTCAATTCAAATGCTAATTTCTTCCAGCATACCCTCACAGCACATCCAGAAATAATATTTAGCCACATAACTGACTTCCCAGTCAGGTTGTTATATAAAATTATTACATTGGCCCTGAGAATATCTTGTAAGAATAAGTGGTTCGAATTATATAGGGGTCTTTTCAGTAACACCTGCTCTTAATCATGGGAAATTACTTGATTAAGCATTCAAAGGTGAAGGTCTTAGTGCAGTAGTTTTGCAATCACATAGCATGCCTGACTTATCAAGGACACAATAGGGATTTTTTTAAAAGAATTATTTTATTTAACTATTTATTTATTTACTTATTTTAATTTGACCAGAGAGGGATAGAGAGAGGGAAATTGAGAAAGCAAGCCGACAGGTCTGGGACTCGAACCACAGTTGGCCATATGGGGAGTCCAGTGACCTTAATCACCACACCACCTGCCAGCCCCCATAGTAGGGATTTTTACCACAGCTGTCAAAACCTACTTCTAATAGTTAACCTGGCATGTTCTAGGATCTTTGAAATATTTAGGGGATTTCAGGTCCTCGTTGACTCTGTACACATTTGAATTATGTTATCTAACTTAACTGTTATATAATAAAGCCAAACTCAGAAGAAGAAAAGTCCTTCTTTTCTTTCAGTGTGTAGTATGGACTCGCTGAACTCCTGAGCATCATTAGGTGCAAACCGGAGCTCACAGACAGGAGAATCAGAGATGCAGCGGTCCCCTCTTCTTTCAGTGTCCTGTGGAAAGGAGTGCTCAGATCAGAGTGCAGCTGCATGCTGTGTGGGACTGAGTTCGAGTCGTTTTGAACAGGGCGAGTGAGAGCAGGCTCGCTCGGAAGATGTGGGCATCACCCGCCATTTAGGTGGTGTGAGAGAGCCAGCCACTCGGCGCTCCGGGCTCTGAGGCTGCTCTCTTTGGGGATTCAGTTGGTCCCAGCAAGTTAACTGCAAAGCAGTCCAAAAGAAACTCTCAAGGTTATTCACTAGACAGTTTTGTCCAGTGTGATGTTAAAGAGACAAGTGAAAATACCAATACAAATACAAGTTAGGGCTCACCTACAAATCTATTTAAAACCAGTCACTTTTGTTCAAAATTTTCATACTATTTACATTAGAATTATGAAATATATTTCCAGATATTATTTCTGCTTACAAATTTGGGTGATCTACTACATACCTACATGGCTAGCACTTAAGTCCAAACTGCCCGTTTCTTCCCCTGCAAGCCTTTTCTCACACTTGCCCTATGGAAGGTGTGTTACATGTCGGCCTCACTTAAGGCTAGAGTGTCAGATTCTTGTGAAATGGCCTGAAGTTCACGGTGGAGTTTCACTTTCACTGGGAAAATAGAAAATAAGCACAGAGTTGAATTCGTGTTGGTTTGTTTTTTTTTCCTCCCCTTTGGAGAGGTATTTTTTTGTTATAGGGCGTGTGCGCTCACCAGAAAGACAGAGAGACAGAAAGCGAGAAATCACTGCAGTCCCACGCCTGGTGTGAATTTAAACAGCCACTGGGTCCGGGACTCGAACCAGGGTCGGCTACACGGGAGTCCAGCGATATAGCCATTTCTCCAACTGCTGGTCCCAGCATAGAGTTTAATCCTAAAGCAGTAAGAATTAGGTCCTTATCAAGAACTAAGGGGTTAATAGATAGTTGGAAAAGACAGGAAGGCACATCTCCAGGGCCCCTCTAATAGCATTCACTTTTCAAGACCCCAGGGCGACACTTAATATAGCGCCTCCTTTGGGCAGATTGCCTCAGGCAATGGGCGTGGTAGGGAAGTGCCAAGGAAGTGGGAAACTGGAACATGACTGGCTGAATAGGTCAGAATGAATTGGAAGGTGCAATAGCAAAGGCAGGAATAACAGTTTGGGTTGACCCTGTCTTAGATGGCACATTCCTGAACCAGGGTAATGGCAGAAGCTTAGCAATAATAAATAAAAAATGACCAGTATCTGAGTTTTAAAAGTGAAGTGAATTTACTGTTCAAAAACCATGCTTAAAACACCACAGTGGTATTCATATGAATAAAAGACTCAGGAATCTGGCTCTTTGGGAGCTATTTAGCTGTACCCCTTCCCAAATGAAATAAAACCACACAAATTTAGGATGCAAACGGCGAATTATCCACAGAATGCAGCCTTAGTCTAGAGCCTAATAAACCTTTGTTGAACAAGTTAATAGAGTCACAGGTATATGCCTAAGACATTGTTTATCCTGGTTCACATTTCCGTGTTTCTTGAGTATAAGCAGACATGGTATAAAGGCATGTTTAGATAATAGCCATAAAAATTGCAGACTTATACCTTGTCATATAAAATATATTTGATTTTAAGATGTGTCGATATCTAAAACCAATATATTTTTGCTATTTTTCTTTAAGCCTATGAAAATATATTTTGATAGAAAATATACAGTAACCTTTATTGCTTTTAGTTACTAGTGGCAATTCCAGAGAGTCCCACTTTTACCATGATTTTAAAATCTCAATTACTTACTTTGGAAACATTTGCAATCCTGAACTTTCTGGATGCTAGTAGGATACACTTTAATTAGTAGGATCTATAAAAATCATTCCCCAAAGAGTATATACTCCAACTGGTTTATAGAAACTAGTTCAGTTTACAGAAGGGAGAAAAAAAAAACACTAAAATGACTTTGCTTAATGTTTAAAGTTGGAAGATAGATATGAAGCTTCAGTGGTGCATTTAGGTGACATTTTTTCCCCTTGGATCAGTTGAAAGGTATAATCCTATTTCATTTTATGCAGTTTAATTTAGTTGTACAGGATATCGTTAATTCCATGATTAGTAAAAGGCTCACTAGAAATTCTCGGATTCTCATGCAATGGTGAGCATTGGTAAATCAGTGAAATTGACAAATAAGTCAGAAAGGAACCTTCTCAATAAGTAATTTCAACATTAAAACCTGTCTTCTGTTTTGAGGTGTGTGTGTGTGTGTGTGTGTGTATGAGGGTTTTGATTAGCACTAACATACAAAGTTGGTGAGGCATAATGTTATCTGTTATGTTCTGTGATTCCATACCCTGTTGACTTTAAACTTTCTTTCACTTGGGTTTATCTGGTAGGAATTTAGGTAGACAATCCAGTAGTCAGGAGAGATGCAACCGAAGGAAGGAAGGTAAATAGCCTTCGTAATCTATACACTAGCTAATCAACCTCCTAATTTTTGAGGGTTGATTGTATTCACAGACCGTGAAATGAGAGTCCCGTAAAGTTTTCCTAACTAAACTTTGGTTTAATTTTGCTTTCCTGAAAAAGAAAAAAAGTCCAAATTTGTATAATTAGGAAACAAAATGCTAAGTTAGAACACATCAGAGGGATCTCATTTAAGAAGCCTTTGCCTACTTCAGTGTCTCCCAGAGTTTCCCCATTGTGTTCCACAAGGAGTTTTATAGTTTAACATCTTAGGTTCAGATCTTTGATTCATTTTTAATTGATTGTGTTAATGGTGAAAGATGAGGATTCAGTTTCATCTTTCTATAGCTTTCCCAGCATCATTTGCTAAAGAGGTTTTCTTTTTCCTACTGGATTGACTGGTATCCTTTGTCAAAAATCAGTTGGCTGTATGTTTTGCGGTTTAAGAAATAAAAAATAGATTTTTTTCAATTAAGTTTTTTTTTTTTTTTTTTTTTTTTCAAGACAGATTTTTGCTATAGGGCATGTGCATTTTCTGGAGAAACAGTGACAGAAAGTGAGAAATCACCCCCCAGGAGAGGGATGACCACACCACAGTCCCTTCTTCATTCTCTCCTTCTCCTTCAATCCCTCTCTCCATTCATTCTGTGGGATTTGGGGCACATGTGCAAATGTGTCTGGTGTGTTTCATGCCTCCGGGTTTGAGTCTTGAACTGCAGTCAGCCACGTGGACGTTCAGCAATATAAACATTATGCCATCTGCTGGTCTCCCAATTCAGTTCTCAAGTACCTTGTTTGGTTCCATATATGTTGATTTAAATATGATGGGACTAAATGTAAGTAACCAGTGATTCAAATATACTAAGAAATATGTCTTCTTTCCTACCTGAGATTTTGTTCTATGTGCTATTTTACACTTGCTCATGTTATTTTCTCAATCTAGAAACATTGCTCTCTAAAATTCTAAGGTAAATGCAAGATCGCCCTAGGGGAAAGAGCTAGGGATTCCAGGCCACCCATTACCAGGGCTGTAAGCCATGTATGACAGATTGAATAAGGGAAAAGACACATTGCAAATGGTTGGATAACTTGTGTGGTTAGGAACTACGTAAGTAGAAGCCACTAGAACAAGGGTGGACTAAAACCCCAGTAAAGTATAATGCAGAGCACAGAGTAGAGCCCAAGTAAGGTGTGAAAGTCATTGCAGAATTTGTGTCCAGCCTCCCTAAGCAGCTCTATGAAAATGGGAGAAAATGTAAAGCCTTCATGTATGAAGACCAGAGACTGTTTCCTGTCTCCAGTGTACGCTCTTCCAAAAGGTCTTTTCAGCTCCCTCATGCTACAGCTACTGTATCCCTTCATACTTTATCAGTATGCCCGTCGTGTTACTACTTTCTTACTCACTTCAGTCAGTGTTGAGCACCTGCACTGTGTCAGGCCTTCTGGTAGGGGCCTGAAATAGTGTTATTACTAAGACAGATACAATACATATCCCTGGGGAACTAGAGTTTTAGTTGTATGACTCCGAGTCTAGCAAATGATGTATGAAAGAATTGTCACATTTATCATGTTCTTTAAATAATTCTGATTGATTAAAATTAAAGTACCATTTTTGGAATGGTACTTGACATCACCATTCCAAAAGAGTGCTAGGAGATTTCTTATCAGTCTTTGTTAGTGTCCTATCCCCTCATAGGATCCCACAAGGGGCATTTGTAATGCTAAAAGACAGAGGAAGGCACCTGGCTGTTCCCTTCCTCAGACTGTGACTGCTGTCATCTTTCCAAACCAGTTCTTTTCAGTCCAAGCCCAGAAACTCCCTCTTTTGTCAGCGGTTCTTGGCTAGGATCGACACTTCTCAGATGTCCCCACCGTGCTCTCCTCGGTCTGGTCGCCTTCATAGACACAGGCTGTGTCTGGATCACTGAAAGGAGCTGCAGGCACCCCTTTCTTCAGACCAGCCACCTTGCTCTTTTCCACCCCAGCTCTTGATGTCATTTCCTCGGTGCTCTTAGGCTTTTTGTAAAAGGCGAGCTTTTTTAGCCTGTTTTCACTTCTTATCAGACTATAAACTCTGAGGGGAAGAATTACAAAACCACAGTAGCTCAGTAAAGTGGGAAAAGTGAAAATATATCTGAGCCCCTCACAAGTTTACTTCTTAAAAGAAAAGGCAGATACTAGCCAAGTTATATATGAGAAAAATAATTTTAATCATAGTTACCAATTATACCTAATAGGTTTACTCATAAAGGCAAAAATAAATAAGTATACTAATATTTGGCTACATTTCTGTCACAGCATTACTTATTAAAGCAAAAAAAATGCAGTCAACATTAGTGCTCAGCAGTGGAAAGGTGGCCAAATAAAGTGTGTTGCAGCTGTCCAGTGTGTATTAATTAGGGTTATGGGAATTAAAACGATGTCCATATTTGCATAGGAAGATGTTCATGATATATTGGGTTGTTAGGAAAGTCATGATGACATTTTATATTTTTAGGTGCAAAAACAGCTTATAAGGGGCACGAAGGCAAAATATTTTCTGAGGTTTTTTTGGTTATTTGTTTTCTTTAAGAGAGATTTTACTGCAGGGCACATGTGCTTGCTAGAGAGAAGAGGGGGGAGAGAGAGAGAAAGTGAGAAATCACCCCCCAGGAGAATTGGCCATGACACAATCCCTTCTCCTCTGGGAGTTTTGTGCATGCATACATGCATGCACATGTGCCCAGCATGAGTTTTAAGCCTCCAACTCCAGGACTTGAACCACAGTCAGCCATGTGGGAGTCCAACACCTTAACCACTATGCCACTTGCTGGCCCCACTTTCCAAGGTTTTACCAGTGGTGAGGTTAGGTTTGAGAATTCAAGAGCTCTATTCTTTTTGTACCCTAACATTTTAAAATCTTTATCTAAGAAATTTGTATAGCCTTTTAAATCATGATAATAAAAAACTGTTTTGAAAAGATTAATAGTTTCTGTCTATTGCATGTTTTCTGAGTTAGTAACTTTGGTAGGCACTTACATTATTTCTATTCTTCTCACCCATCTTGAGAAAGAGGTATAGAGATGGAATTTGTTTCCTCCTCTGTAATTCTCTGATTTCCCTCTAGGTAAAGGAAGTATGAGACTGAAGATGGAAGGTTTGTGTTTCCTCCTGGTCAGGGGCTGTGCAGTAACAGACTTACCTGTAACGGGCGGCCTCCGCTGCTCTGTCCACGCGGTGAAGAGACCTGTCCCCACCCCCGGTTCTTCCCACACACCCAGGCTTTCTATACTTTTATTTATTCGTTTACAAATTAATATCTTGGTATGCTTGATATTACTTTGAATTTGGGTAAAATATGGTGATTGGATGAGAATAAAAGGGCTTCGAGCATGGGAATGATAGGAGGAAATAATGTTTTTAAATATGGCTGTTGAGGAACTTCCACACAAACATCGAATTGCCCAATTAGATCTTCTGGGATTCTTTCACATTCATTTTCCAATAGGAGTAGAGATTTTTCAATGAAGGCAATATTGTGTTAGGTCTAAATTTTAGTTAGTTGTGTATTAAAAAAAAAACTTTATGGATTTTAAAAATATTTTTCACAAAAATAAATTTGTACTTTAATTTCATTTTCCATAAATTTTGAACTATCCTTATCAAGACAAAAATATATAAGCAATGAGATATAAAATGGTAAAGGTTATGCTCCATAGTATGTTATGTATTTGAAAACTCTTTGGAGTAATGAAGTAGATCCCAAAGTAAAAGTATTAGGATACTTTTTTATATCTTTTTTGGTAATTTTATGCCATGTTTGTTTATATACATTAAGCATATCACTAATTTTTTTGTTAAAATTATCGAAACAAAACATTCATTTTCCCTGGAAAAAATAAAAAAGGAAACAGTGCCCAAGAAAGAGATGTTCATAAATAGATCCTCTGCTTTTTGCTATATCTTCTATAAATGACAAGCCCCTTTGGCAAAAGAAAACAACTCATGCAAACTGAAACTGCTTTGTGAAAGCAAGGTTTAATTCTGACCCAGAATTATAATTAAAATAATTTGAAAAGTACTGTGAATTCCATCACACCATGTAGGGATTACTCAAGGCTTTTTTCCCTTTTAACTTCTGGAAAACCAGTGGCTAACCATGCCTGGCTTAGCTGAGAAAGCAAAGTGCATTTCCTTATCACTAACTGCCACATTAACTGCACACTCAACCTGCATTTCAAATCGTCTTCAGCAGTCTATTTTGCTTACTAGTCGTGTTACCCTGATTTCTCTGCGTCAAGTTGTGTTGTCTTTAACAGAGATGTGTTATGAAATGCTCGATTTCTCCCCTTTTTTCCCCTTGGGGAACATCTGGCCACAGAAATCCTTGTAGGTGCAGGTGGTTGGTGACCTGGTGAAGTGACTTCATAGAGGTTCAGCATCAAAACTGGACTGAAACCACTTGTGGTTTCTTATGCTTTTTCTCTTAAGACTTACCCAGCCTTTTCCTTTTTTGTCTTTAACTGAATGTTTCCAGGGCATCGTGGCTGGAGACCCAGCAGCTGGGCCTGGCCTGCCCACTCTAGGATTTGCCCTGGTGCACACCTACGCTGCTGGCCACACCATGCTTTCTGGGCCATCCCCTGGTGCGGTGGTGACAGCTGCCATCTTCCCAGAACTTCAGCTTGGCACTAAACATTCTCCTTAATAAACACTTCTAGCAAGGAAATAAATAAAATAACTGGCAGTAAGTAGAATATAACAATTCTGTCAAAATAAAAGAGCTAATATTTGATGATCTTTAATATTTTACAAGCAACGCTGTGAGTAAGCAGCACTTCTAGATGGTATTGAAGATAAAGCTAGGTAATCAACACTCACTGGTAAGATGCCCATCACGTCATGAGAACTGATGGTAGCTAATCAGGGTTGAGAATTTTACTTCAGTTGGTTTTCAATAACAGAAATAGATCATTCACTTGACAAAACTTTTCCATGTCTTTCAGTTTTTACATTTAAAGCTAAATTTATAGTACTTCATATTTTACAAAAATGCATTTTTATCATACTGTACTGCTTTATTTTTGCCTGCCTAGTGTCTGTTTTTCTGATACTAAATGACCACTTCTTTGCACTTTGCCTCTATTCTACCTGTTCCATGAGGTATTCATGAAAGTGATGGGGTTGGGATTGAGGGGTGTAACATAACTGAGGTCCGACTGTGATTGGGGGGAACACATATAGACACTGGGAAATGGAAAATATATTTTTTCTTCTCCTTCTTCTTCTTTTTTTTTTTTAGAGGTTTTTGCTTTAGGGTGCATGCCCTCACCAGAGAGAGAGAGAGAGAGAGAGAGGCGGACAAGAACAGTGAGAGAGAGAGAGAGAGAGAGATTACCACCACAAGGGGGATGACCACACTGCGATCCTTTCTCCTCTTGGGATCTTGGGCATGCATACACACATGTCTGGTGTGAGTTTCAAGCACTTGAACCACTATCGGCCATGTGGGAGTCCAGCGATGAAACCACTCCTCCATCTCCTTGCCCTAGAAGATAAGTTCTTAACATTGTCCCAATCATGTTCTCTGCCAAAGTGAGGACTTCAGCCTCTAGTAAAAGAGAATGAGGAAAGCGTAGAGAGAACAAAGCTGACGGGTTCAGAGCCCTGACAATGTCTGACTGATTGCTTGATGGCTAAGGCGGGCACTTTCGAAGCCTTCCCAGTTATGTGCGATAGTACGTTTCATTTTTTTTTCTTAAGCTAACTTGAGTTTGGTTCATATCATCTGCAAACAAAGTGGTAATTGACTTCATGTGATGGGCCCAGCATGTGTTAGTTCTTATTAGAGACACAAAGCTTCGAAGAGCTCGAGGCGGAGAAGGGGGAGAAAGCTAACTCAAACCTAGGATATGTAGGAAGGAACTGAAAAGGGTTGAAACCCAAACCATGAAAAGGGCACAAAGCAGGGCAAGTCTCCTGAAGTCTACAGTAGGTGCACATGATTCCACTCTGATTCCAGTTTCTGAGAGAGTGTGTGTGTGTGTGTGTGTGTGTGTGTGAGAGAGAGAGAGAGAGAGAGAGAGAGAGAGAGAACCAGGATTAAAATTTCTGGAGGACAAAATTTGGTTGGTCAAGTTTGGGTCATGTGCTCACTACTGTGATCAGGGTGGGAAGAGGTCCATCTTGAGAAGGATAATGTATCAGCATATTAAAAGATAGGCAGCCAAGGCTGGACTTGAGTAGCTCCTGCTGTTGCATTCTTAGCATAGCTCCTGTGCCCCCCCTCTCTATCCCTGCTGCCTGCCTTCTAATAGGAAATCTTTCTGTTAGCTCATGGTCAAACATCTGACCCAGCTGTTAGTAAGCACATCTGGCTGCCATTAGAGTGATGATACCAGACTCCCTGTATTTGTCATCTCTTACCGACATCAGAGACTGCTGTGGGAGCCATAATAGTGAGACTTGCTTTCATATTTTTAATAAATGTATCTATTTCTTAAGTGTAATAACTGAAGACATTGATTCACATCGTAAAAATTGATGTAGTGTTCTGAAGGAATGCACTATTGTGCTTACTAGTTTTATGGAGATGAGTATGGACCAAGGATAGATACAGCTTTTGTATGAACAAAAATTTTACAGTTGTCCATATAGATGAAAAACAGAAGCAAAAGTGAGTCTTGTTGTGAAGCATAGAAACAATAGGCCTGCCAACTTATAGACAATAAGTTGTAGCGATTAAGGTTGTCATTATCTTAAGTATAATATATGTAATCACACAGCTGACTTTTTAAGTTCTTAGGGAATCAGATATCTTCCAGACAGAGATCTTATACCTATAGCACTCTATACTTTTTGCTTAAAGTGTTGATTATATTAGTTCTGAAACTTTTTGTCTTTTACTCTGTATCTCCCAACCAGGCTATGAGGCAAGGACTGAGTCATTCACTTCTGTGTCTAGTTGCTAGTTGGACCTAATGGCACAATGGTTTAGACTCAGAGCCAGGAGACACACAAATAGAGAATGCGGGATCAGGCGGACCGGTCGTCTCTGCTGGAGAACGCTGCAGCCCCGAGCCGTTCCCAGGTTTATTCTTTTAGGCTGAAATGAGGGGTGGAGAAAAATGGGTTGCAGCTGTGGAGCATCTTGTGTCCCATGGTTCTTGCAGCTCTACTTCTAAACAGGTGCCCCTGGCTTTCATTGGCCCTGACTGACACGCAGCTTCCCGTAGTGCACACGGCCCTGCAGTGCAGCATCAGTATGGTCTCTGTTAGAGCTTTCCTTGCCCTGCAGTAGAGGCCCAAAGGTCATCTCCACTTCAAAGGTCGCTAGTGTCCAGGGCAGTTCTGCCTGCTCCCTACAAGGGACTACAGAGTGCTCATGGAAAAATAGAATTAAAGTACAATGGGGGAAAAACTAAACTCCATCCTAGTGTTTTTTATAATATATTGGTTTTTTTCATGAACTTTTTGAGGACTCCTTATTTTCTAGCCATGTAACCATGAGTGAGTCATTGAATCCCATCAAGGCTTTTAAAATTCTTTCTTAAAAATACATTTTAATAAACTTCATTTTCATTTTATGTGTTTGAGGTACATAGCATAATATTTTGATACACAAACATGCAGTGAAATGGTTGCTACAGCGAAGGAATGTACTCATCGATGTACACAGTCACCCAAACCTGGACTACAGTATTGCAAACTGTACTCATTGTGCCGTACATTAGCTCTCAGACTTTTTTACCCTGTAGAATTAAAACTTTGTGCCCTTTGGCCCCTATCTCCCCATTTTCTTCAGCGCCTGGTAACTACTGTTTTACTCACTGTTCTATGTATTCAAGTTAATTTTTAAATTATTTTTTTAGATTTCATACCTCACACCTTGTAGAGCAGCTGTTATCAGAAAGACAAGAAATAACAAGTGTTAGTGAGGGCGTGGAGAAAAGGAGGGCACCTTTGTACATTGTTGATAGAGACAGATCAGGGCAGCCATTGTGGAAAACCACATGGAGGTTTCTGAATGCAAAACTCGGACATGATGTGTGACCCAGCAATCTCTCTTCTGGATATATACTCAAAGAGAATGAAGCCATCACCTTGTAGAGGTATCTGCATCCCATGTTCATTATAGCATTGCTTATGTCAGTCAAGTTATAGGAACAGCCTAAGTGTCTATATCAGCGGGTAAATGGATAAGGAAACTGTGATATGTATAGAATAATCTATATTATATAGCCTTTTGAAAGGGAGATACTCTTATTCATAACAGTGTGGACGATCCTGGAAGATGTGATTGTAGGGGAGAAAAAAGCACAAGACACAGAAAGAAAAATACAGTACATTTCATTTATATGTGGAAGTATATTAGGTTCTTGATTTTGGATTTCAGAATAACATTGCCTCTCTGGGTTTCATGAAAATTAAATGTGATAATGTAAGTACATTTCTTTTCTTAGGTTTGCCTTTGAGTATGTGTGCTCACCGACAAGAGACAGAGAGGGAAATGAGAAATCACCCCCAGAGGAAATGGTCACTCCATAATCCCTTCTCTTCTCCTCTCCTCTTGGAATTTTAGAAATGTATGCGCGCGCGTACACACACACACACACACACACACACACACACCAGGCGTGATTTTCAAGCTGTCACGTCCAAGGCTTGAACCACAGTTGACCACAAGGGAATCCAGCACCTTAACCACCATGCCCCCTGATAGCCTCAATGTAAATAAATTTTCTCATCACAGTCTCTAGCATATAAGTTTTATATGTTTAATTGTAGCTAAAAGGAGTGGTTATTCAGTACACATTTGTTGATTTGTTAGGTGAATGACTTTCAAGTTTTCTTTGTAAAAGCCACAATCTTTGTCAAAAGACATATCAATTAATTCAAAGATTTCTAGCATTTATATTGTAAGAGTAACATCTAATATGTGTTTGATATTATATTTTTGAAAGTGTGCAATTGTGAAAAATCAGTATTTTACTGAATGAGAACAAATGCTTATCTCATAAAATAGTGTCATTGAAGAAGAGTTCTACAGTTGAATAAACAAGACAGAGGTTCTACTAACCTACTATAGTGAAAATTTAGTTTTATTATTTTTTTAGCTGAAGTAATAAATACTAAAAATAATGGGCCAGAAAGTGGGTGGAGGTTAAGGTACTCTATCCCACATGACTGATTGAGTGGTTCAAGTCCTAGACCTGGTGGCTTGAAAATCACACTGGGTGCATATGCATGCATGCCCCAAATCCTGAGAAGAATAGAGAAGGAATTGTGGCATGGCCATCTCCCTGGGAGTGACTGTGATTTCTTACTTACTCTCACTCGCTCGCCTTCTCTCCCCACTCTCTCATTCTCTCTGCTAAGTGCACAAGCCCTATAGCAAAAGCTAAAAAAAAAAATAAATTAGCAGGACTAGCAGATGGCGTAATGGTTGCTTTGATGGACTCCCATTTAGTCGACCAAAGTTCGAGTCCTTGATCATTAAAACTCACTCCGGGTGCGTGTGCGTGCACGTCCAAAATCCCAAGAGGAGAATGCTAGAGAAAGGGTTGTGGTGTGGCCATCCTCCTGGGGGGCGATTTCTCACTTTCTGTCTTTCTGTTTCTCCAGCCAGTGTGTGCACCCTATAGTAAAAAATCTCTTTCCTTAAAAAGAAAAAAAAAAAAATTAGCAAATTCGGCACAGCTGCGATGGTACGAGTGGTCAGGAGCTGCTTTGTGAGTCTAGGACCATCCGGGAGGGCCAGGGTTAATTTCTAGACCCCAGCCAAGCACAGTAGCTAGCTCACTGTCAATGATGTTGAGGCAGGGCAATCATGGCCTGGCAAGACCCTGTCAAAAATAACTCTGTCTCTGTCTCTCTCACTCTCATTTAAAAAACAGCAAATACTTTAATGCTGATGGAGCTAATTGATAGATCAGTGTATTCAGTGGATGATCCACTGATACAATTAAATATGCAAGAAATAGCTATATTTAAAATGTCTACTATATCCTTCATCTCACACATTATCATCAAATGCACATTTTAAATTTGAGGCTAACAGTGAGTAACTGTTTAAGTAGGTCACTCATAATTGAATTTGATACATGGTATTTATTTTTCTTGTTCTACTAGTCAGTGAACTTCAAGGTTGGGTGATCATGAAAAATAAACCAGAAATCTGCATGCCTTTACCTATAACTGCAGTAGTACCAATACTGCTTTGATAGAGAATTCGGAAGAAAGCCTGATTGGCTTGAAGGCATGTGAGTGTCATTATTACCATATATTCAGAAAAGAAAAGTAATGAGGAGAGGCGATACTTGTATTGTATGAATGAGGTTAACTCCACTCAGGAAAAATATCCACAGAAGTAGTAGACATAAGAAAAATTCTAGCCTTTTTCACGGATATCTCTCAGAAAGAATTCTGAAATTTTTGAAGTAGTCATTATAGAGTTTTATTTTCAGGTCACACTTTGCACACTCCCATTCTCCCTTGTCACCATGCCCACTCTTGTCACAGGGAAATGCCTTTTACTTTTGTTCAGGAAGGGAACAACACCACTTTAACCAGTTATTAGTAATGGGTCACATTTATTGAATACTCACATACCAGATACCATGTAAGTACGGGGGAAAAAGATGGAAACTTATACCTTCATGGGGCCTGTACGTTATTGTGGTGAGACAGACACGTTATGTCATTTAGTCTTCCTTTTCAACCTTATGAGGTAGGTGCTGGTATTATTCCATTTACCATTGCAGAAGTCGAAGCCTAGAGAAGTTTGGTATTTGGTTTGACTTATGTGCTGTGGCTAGTTAAGGCTGAATCTGGAGCTGCAGCCACACAATGTCTACCTCCATCACCAAAGTGTGGTTTCCTAGTGTCCTCCCCTCGATTCCTGGGGGGAGCGGCATCCTCCACTTGGTCTCACCCTGGACTCCTCCCCGCAGCCTTCCTCGCTGTCAGCCAGCCAGGAGTATGAGCATGTGCATGTGTGCCTGGCATGAGAAACTGAGCTCCAGTCTTCCGCATGTCTTCTGGTGTCACCGTGGATTGTACACCACTGTACCACTGTGGCTGCACCACTGTACATTTCTTGAGAAAACCAAAGGTAATCTGTCACCGTCCATACTCACATACTTTGCTTTTATTCTCAAAGTAGAGGTGAACTGTCTGAACACCTCTCTGAAGCCAACCTGTCCCATTTGTACCCAGGATCCCTTCCCTCTCATCTAATCAAGGACCTTTACTTAATTATTTCCCACCTTTTATTGTATATTAGTTTCTCCTCTTTCTACTGTATTGCTTCAAATTAGAGATATGCATCTGTTGTTTCCTCACTATTCTGATTGTGTCACATTCTTTCAACCCCACTTTCTTCTTCTGCTCTTAGTGCATTTATCTACTCTTTGCAAAAAACAATTCATCTTGAGTTAGTTACGCTGACTATCCAGTTGCTTTTCTTCGATTTCTCTCTTAAAGCCATTGCATTCAGGCTTTCGCTCCTTTTTCATGTCATTAAAATTTCCCTCTCCAGGCCCAGAGGCTTCTATATTGCTAATCAAGTGGTCACTTTTCAGTCTGCATTAACTTTTCGTAGACATCACCATATGAATAATAACCGGTCTTGAAATTTCTTCTTCATTTCGAGTTGGCCATACTCCTGCTTTTATACTCCACTGATAGCTTCCTCTCAGTTTCCTCCATGAGATTTTCCTCAGCTGGTCACTCTCTCCATAATAGAATAATCTAGGACTCAGTCTTGGGTAATTTCTGTCCTCTTTCTATACTTAATGATTTATTCTAGCCCTGCGATTTTTAAATTCAATTATGTAACCTGTGGTAGATTGTATTATTATGCTCATTTGTTTTCTGTGTCCCCATAACCAGATTTCACGTTCTCTCTTGCAGTGTGACTAGCATTGAGCAGCACTTTCTTTGTAGGTTGAGTATATGTCCCTATTTTGTTTTCTGGCTTGGTCATGTGACTGCGTTTGGCCAATAAGCTGTGAATGGAAGTGACGATATGCCAGTTCCTTTTTCCTCCATATTTGATCTTGTATAGTTTGTTTTCACACAGTAGTCATATTTGGAAATATAAGCCATTCCTCTGTTCATTACTCTGTTGACTACTCATCTCAGTATCTTAGTCTGTTTGGGCTGCTGTAAAAAATATCATAGACTGTTAGCTTCTAAACAACAGACATTTATTTCTCACACTTGGGGAGGCTAGGAAGTCCAAGGTCAAGGAGCTGGCAGATTCAGTATCTAGCGAAGGCCAGCTTCTTCATTCATAGTCGACTCTCTTCGTGCTGTGTTCTTGCATGGTGGAAGGATCAAGGAAGCTCTCTAGGGTTTTTTTTTTTTTTTTTTTTTTTTTTTTTTTTTAGTTTTTTTACAGGAGGAAGAGCCACTGCAATGGCTAGTCTTTATTGGAAATAAGCTTTACAACACATTTTGAGGGGCTCAGTGGGCCAACTGCTGGGGCACCAGCTTGTAATGGGTTCCATAGTTAAGGCATCACTAGGTCTCACCTTTGTGCAGCCAGAACCAGATGACAGCACTGTTGTCCTCTTCCCAGATGCAGCCTACTGTTCGCTTGTTGGTGATGGAAGGAACTAAATGAGGATCTTCCTCGGTGCTGAAGCTGCCTTTGGGGGTAGTAAGTTGTATGGGCCCAGTCCCTTCCGTGCAGCCATCATGATCTCCCTCTCCAGTTCAGTTGCCTGCTTGTCATCAGCAGGAACACCACCTCTGGACGCCATGGAGCGCACTGTGGCTGCTCCACTGGGGCCGCGGGCCCTCAGGGTCCGCGTGGCCAGCCCTCCAGCTCCACGAAGTAACCTTGAAGCCATCACTCTAGGGTCCTTTCTTATAAGGGTACATTTCTCATTCATGAGGGCTTTGCCCTGAGGGTCTCATTACCTCCCAGAGACCCTACATCCCAGTTCCATTTTATTAGGGTTAGACTTTTTTTTTAGAGAGTTTTTTTTTAACTGTAGGGCATATGTACTTACCTGAGACACAGAGAGAGAGAAAGTGAGAAATCATCCCCAGAGGAGATGGTCATGCCACAATCCCTTGCCCTCCACTCTCCATTCAGGATTTTGGGCACACATGTGTCTGGCTTGAGTTCACTCTTCAGGGTCTGGGATTAGAACTGTGGTCAGTCATGTGGGAGTCTGTCACCCCAACCACCACACCACCTCTTGGCCACTTAACATACGCATTTGGGGAGTGAAGGCACAAATATTCAGTCTATAGTGCTTAGAGTTAGACCCAAATCTTTAAAGTGGCATGTAATTCTTTCCTGATTTGTGTCCCCTACTCCTTCTCTACACTCTGCCTGCTCTCTCTGCTCTGCTTTCATCTAGCCACACTGGCCTTTTTTGCTTTTAGAGGAATACCCAAGGCCTGCTATGTTCTGAGGATTTTTTTCTTATTTTTGCCACTACTGTGAACACTTCGTGCAGAAAATCTTTGTTTAGATGCCATTTTTTTCAGCAACTGAAGAGCGTATTTCAAATTATACCTACTTCTCATAGTCCCTTGCTTTTCTCTATAGCATTTACAGCTCTCGTTCCAGGATTTATTATGTTGGTTGTTTCCTCTATCAGCATTAGAATATGTGCTTTAGGAGTGCAGAGATTTTCATCTGTATCCACCATACCTGGCATATAGTGGGCAAAATAAACATTTGTTAAATGAGCATAATGTCTTTTTTTTTTTTTTTCTTTTTGAGAGATTTTTTTGCACTCACTGGAGAAACAGAAAGCAAGAAATCACTCCCCCCCCCGGGGGGGGGGGCAGGGGGGGGATGGCCACACCTCAATTCTTTCCATTCTTCTCAAGATTTGGACACACAAAATACACATGCCCTGCATGAGTTTCAAGCCTCTGGGTCCAGGACGCGAACCATGGTCAGCCATGTGGGAGTCCAGTGACATGTAACCAGTACACCATCTGTTGGTTCCATATCAAAGTCCTTTTGGATACTCATTTCTGTGCTTTTCTGATTGAAATGTTTGTGTCTCCTTAAAATTCATACGTTGAAGACCTAACCCCCTATGTGATGGTAGAGGTGGTGCCTTTGGAATGTAGTTAGGTTTGTATGAAATAGAATAAGTGTCCTTACAAAAGCAGGAAAAGAGGTCATAATACTTTCTCTCACCATACGAGGACACAGCAGGAAAGTGGGCATCTACTGGCCTAGAACTGCGCCCTCACCAGGAGCCAAGTCATCCACTTCCTTGATCTTAAACCTTCCAGCCTTCAGAGCTGTGAGAAATAATTGTCCATTTTTAAGCAGCACTGCAGTGACATTTTGTTAAAGTTGCCTGAGCTAAGTAAGATGTATGCCTTTATAAACTCTAATGGAAATCTACTGAGTCTCTTAGGTGACCAAAATTGTCCTCAGACTTTTTTCTGACCATAGTATCAGTATGAATTTCAGTAAAGATCATTTCCAAACCAATGTGTCAACACTTAACAGAGAATTCCTGAAAACACGTGATTCTCAATCTTATAGACATTACCTTGACTTTCAGCCTAGCATATGGTAGATAGGACGGGAGTCTCTGAATAGTAAGGTGACTGTATTAAAGATGCTTGTAGTTCCCCATCACACGAGTTTGTTTTAAACCCCTATAATTACTGATCCAGTTGCAGACGCACGCAGTTGCCAGTGCTCCTTGTTAGGCTGAGGCTGCTTGGGAGGACCGGGTTCACTCCCAGCCCACCCTGAAAGGCAGGGGCCATGGTGCATGCTTGTGATTCCAGCTGCTCAGAGGGCCCAGGCCCCCCATACAAATAATTAACAATTCTCAGTACTGGGAAATTCATTTTAAGGCAGTGTAAGTATCCATAGTTCCTCATAGCACTTGCTCTTTTTCATGTGTAAGCTGACTGACACACAATACATCATATTCACTCTGGATGATGCAGTAGTCTTGTCTACATCTTTAAAATGTTTGTATTTAATGCATATCCAATGGAAGACCTAAATACTAAGAAGAAATTGGGATGTTGGCTTAAAAATAAGGTGAAAAGTTATGTTTTGCTGCTTAGGCTAAAAAGAGGAAGATGGTCTATAGCACTTAACTTTAAACTAGCTGGTATATGGTGATCAGTGCAAACCCTGAGTCTATGGAGTAGAATTCTTGGAGGTCCTGACATGCTTTTGTAAGTTCATAATTTTTACTGAAATATTGAGTTGTCAGAAAAGTCATGACGTGTATTTTCTGTTTTTCTGTGCAAAAATGTGGCATGACTTTTCTAACGACCCAATACAATGGCTGAAGAAAGGAGACAGAAATCCAAGATGGATTATTCATTTCTCTTTTACCATTCATCTTTATAATCACTCACCAAATTCAGGAGAGCCTAATATTTCCTGATCTTCTCGTATTCTCTGCATTTCCATTGCCTCTGCTTTACACTTTCCACCTCTTGCTGAGTTTTTACAACAGTGCTCATCTTGCTTCCAGGTCTGCCTCTTCACGTCATCCACAGAGCTTTTCTTTCCACAGCATGTGGGTATATCATCAGGTTGCTCTCCTGCTGGACATTCTTAGTGGCCCCTTATGACCACCAGGATTAAGTAAAAACCTGTAGCAGGAAATAGTAAAAATAAGTTCAGGAAGTTACCTTTTTGTCATGACAGTTACTTTGGTGCTTTGAAGTATCATGTGCAAATTTCTTTGAAAGCCATTTATTTCTGGGTCCTCTGCTTTCCTGATGCCACAAACATGGGCTTTGTTAGTCTACTAGATAATCTGCTGCTGCCCCATACCCTTGTACAACCAAGGGTGTATGCGTTGTAACCTGCCCATCATTGTCATCTGTCTTTTCCAGTGCACCGTAATTTAAGTTCTTTGAGGTGAAGCTGTCTTATTCATTGCTTTAGCTCCAAGACGCAAGGAAGTTTCTAATTTACAATAAATATGTATTTAGAAAAATATTCTTCAAATTAAATATTCTGTTTTGTCTAGAATTACCAAGCATTGACATCTCACCACTTGACAGGGACTTAGAAAAGGATATCAGCCATTGTCTTATTTAGCATTTGCATTTTCCCTCCAACATCAGGCCTCTTTGAACATATTCGATAACAGAGATCTCATTGCCTGCCAAGGAAGCCTTATAAGATCACTTCAATATTTATAGTCCTCTTTCTTTGTACAGAGTCATCCAAGTCTACCTCTAAAGTTCTGTTCTGATTTCTTATACTTTAGCCCCACTGAATCTCATCGATTGTTCTTGCAGAAAATGTAAATAATGGAATATTTTGGATCTTTTTGTATGTTACTCCTGTAACAGATTTCATTTTGCATTCAGAGAAAAAGACATTATTCAAAAGCTTCCTGTTATGCATGCACACATAATAAGAGGCTGTTCATTTCACTATGACCCAATTAGAGAAAAGCACTTAAGCAACATACTTATCACTGAACAGTAACAGGTGATGCTTTTTGTTTTTGGTTTTTTTTTTTTTTTTTTTTTTTTTTTGACAGATTTTTGCTATAGGGCATGTGCTCTCGAGAAAGACAGAGAGAGACAGACAGACAGAAAGCAAGAAATCGCCCACCAGAAGGGACGACCACGCCCCAACCCCTTCTCCTCCATTCTTCTCTCGGGATCTTGGGCACGTACACACATGCGCCTGGTGTGAGTTTAAGCCGTCGGGCCTGGGACTCGAACCATGGTCGACCACCTGGGAGTGCAGCGACATAGCCATTACGCCAACTCCAGGTCCCAACAGGTGATGCTAATAAAAGTAATGTGCAGTGTATTTCAAGGAAATGCAAAATTCTAAAAACTAGGCATTATGCTTTCCATGATGGAAGGTTTAAAGGCATCCTAAAGTACAAACAACTTTCTGTAATTTCATTAGACACTAAACTCAATAGAAATGATTGTTCTAATAATACATGACTATAACACAAAATTGGTTCCAGAAAACCTGACACCCTCTGTTGTAGAAATACAGAATCTTAATATATGCTTTTTATAACATCCTAGAAGTCATATCTACTCTTCTGTATAAAGAAATTACTGGTCTTTTCTTAGTCATTATCTTAATTGACAGTAAAGAATCTGGCTAGCAAACCATGTACTTTTAATTTATGCTTAAGTATTAAGAGGTGTCATTTATGCCTAAAGTTTAGGTAATTATGCAGTTGAGATCACAAATCTGAATGCTAAAATTTATAGAAACCTAATTTTATTTCACAGAGAGGAAACTATCAATTATTTATTTGAAAATTAAATATAAACATTCTTGTTTACATTTCAAAATAATCATCAAGCTGCTTTATTATATAGTGCTGTATGTTTTGAGTGGATGACTTGCTGTAAATTGAATACTGAAAATATTCAGTGACTAAACTGCATTTAGTCAGATCTCTGCATTTCGGTCATTTCCTCTTTGGAGTCAGGATCAGCCCTAGGAAATGATCCCTTCACATTCAAGAGTGCTTTCCACCAGCTCTCATCTTAGCCCACCAGCAGCAAGAGTCAAGGAGGAGAGGTTAAGTAAACACTGATGGGGAGATGAAGATGGAGTAAACTACATGTCAGAGAAAGAGAAAAGAGAAATAAGGGGTACTCTATGCAGTCACCAGTGTCAAGAAATGATACTTCAGACATGAAATTGGGGAAATACACAAAAGTCCAACTGATTAAATAAGGATAAGTCAGACATCTTTTATCTTTTAAAGTTAAGACCTCCATTTTGATGTCACTGTGGTAAGATTAACCACAAAATATTTAAAATGGAAACTTTGTGATGTGCATGAATATTTAATAAAACTGAAGCACTAGTGCATAGTCAGGCAAGGAGTTCATGTAATTTCTTTGAATTTTAGGACAAGGTCAGGTAAATTAAAATCCAACTCATAATGATTTAAAGTACCATTGATAGAACCAAACCTAAGATCATGAATCACGAATGTGCTGCTAATCAGGGCAGGTAAGAGAGTTGACATTTTGAAAGAAAATCACTTGCAGAAACTGGAAGCAGCTTTCACAAGGGGAATGGCAGCTATTTGCACTGTTGAATATATGCAAAGGGTGAGCCTCTTGACAAATTAGTCATGGAAAACACCATAGCCCCCTTTCCATACCTGACTGTGTGGCAGGAGACTATCAGGGACCATCAGTGAATTCTTGAAATCAGAGCCTTGAAGCAAAAATCTGGGTAAGTCCAAAGTAAAACAACAGGACAAAGGATTAGAAGTACACGTTTCCAATTGTTACAGAGTATTGCTTGTGTAAATCAGCCATGGAACTATGGTTATGTGCACTACTCAGATTCTGCTTCTTGGGGTCAGCAGGTGGCATGGTGGTTAAGGTTCTAGACTCCCACATGGCTAGCTGCAGTTTGAGTCCCAGACCTCTTGGCTTGAAATTCATACTGAGTGCCCGTGCATGCATGTTCAAAGTCCCAAGAGGAGAATGGAGAAGAGACTGTGGCATGGCTATTCCCTCAGGGGATAATTTCTCACTTTCTCTCTCATTGTCTCTCTCTCTCTCTCTGGCAAGTGAACAAATTACAGTAAAAACCTATTTAAAAAAATAAAAAATGGGGCTGCTCAGTGGTAAAACATGTGGTAAAACATGACACTACGAGACAATACCACACAGAAGAGTTCTCAGTTGAATTCCAGGTTCTCATCATACTTGCCTCTGATCTGGGGCTGGACCTTGTTGAGGGGTCTGTCTCTCTTTCTGTTTGAAATAAAGTTCTTTTTTTTTTTTTTTTAAAGCCCTCTCTTTCCCATTAAAAATTAAATATATTGAACTATATATATTGAACTTCAGAAAGTTCATGGAAAAAATAGAATTAAGGTACGATTTTGGTACAAACAAGTTTGAAATACACAGTTTTTTCGTAATGTACCATTTTCTTGAACCTTTGTATACTTTAAATATATAAGGTATACAGTATGATGTCTTGATATGTATACAGTGTGAAATTATTACTACTGTCAATCTAATTAACATTTCTATACCTTCACACTTACATCTTTTGTGCATGGTCACAAAATTTAAGATCTGTCAGGAAATTCCCAGTGTACAACACAATACTAACTTTAATCCCTGTGCTATGTGTCTGATCTCTGCAATGTACTCAGCCAACCTGATACCTTGTGTCCTTTGACTGACATTTCATTCCTCTCACACTCCAGCCTTAGACAATCAATCAGCATTATATCCTCTGCTTCTACAGATTTTATTTTTTTGGGTTCTATAAATTACTAAGATCAACCAGTACTGTATATTGTGTTTGTCTTTCTGTACCTGTTTTTTAACACTTAGCATCGCATTTCCTTTATGCGTTTATGTGACTGAAAGATACTTAGGTTGGTTCCCCCTCTTCAGACAATGTGAATAATGCTCCAGCGAACATGGACGTGCTGAGATCTTTTTGAGATAGCCGTTTTATTTCCTTTGAAAGTATACCCAGAAGTGGTATGCTTTTTCCTTTATCCTCACCAACATCTGTTACTTGTTGTGTTTCTGAAAATAACCGTCCTGACAGGTGTGTGGTGATGTTGTTATGGTTTTGATCTGCACTTTGTTGATGGTTACTGATGTGAACATTTTTCATATGCCTTTTGATCATTTGTATGTCGTCGTCAGGAAAATATCTATTCAGGTCCTTTGTCCATTTTTAAGTAGGGTTACTTATCTTTTTCCTTATGTAGTCTTTATATATTCTAGATATTAGCCCCTTCTCAGGTATGATTTAAAAGTATTATCAGGCATCTCTACTTCAGGTTGTCTCTTCACACCGTTGATTATTTCTTCTGCTGTGCAGATTTTTAGTTTGATGTAATCCCATATGTCTGTTTTGGCTTTTGTTGTCTTTGCTTTGCGATATCATATCTATAAAATCATTGCTCAGACCAATGTCAAGAAACTTTTCTCTTTTTTAGTAATACTACAGTTTCAGGTTAAGGTCTTACATTAAGCCTTTAATCGATTTTGAGTCAATTTTGTATGTGGGTGATGTAGGTCCAGTTTCATTCTTCTGAATTGGTAATCAGGCTTTCTAATTTCATTGGGGCCTAAGTACTGGCCTGCAAAGGCTGCTAGACCCATCCCGGTTTTGGGGCAGGCCTAGGGTGGGCCTGGAGCCATGGCACTGGCCTGGCACCAGAATTTCCTGGGTTATGCATGGTGCTGAGGTCTGTGGTGAAACTGAGTGTTGACGTTACTCCCTTCTCTCCTCCTGTGGGTCTCTCTCGGTGCTGTCTACACTTGAAGGAGGGAAACATGGGGAATGGGAAACTGTTCTTCCACCCTCTTCAGAACATCTCTCCTTACTTCTTTGCTTTACCCAGGATGGTTTCTGTAGCTCTTGTGAGTGTTTCCTAATGCATGGACGGTTGTTCAAGTTGATGTTTCTGTCAGGGCACAAGTGCTGGTAACCCTTAATCTGCCATCTCGCTAATAGCACTCCTCCTTGACATTTTTTTAAATGAAAAAATGCATTTCATTGTTTGGGGTTTTTTGCATGTCAGCATTTCTGAAATAAGGATTTATTTTACAATCAATGTGAACATTTAAATGTAGTCTTTTAAAATTTCTATTAAATTGATGCATCTTTGTAATGAGTAAATTAAGTAATACTGCATTCATATATATATTTAAAGGTGATAAATGATAAGAAAATATGCTAAGTAATTCTGGCACAGCACTTGTTCTAGAAGGGAAACAATTTGAGAAAGATAATCTTTCAGATCATTTCAAACCAGCCAAGTAAGTGGCTACTTATCCTCTCAGTGAGCTGACCAGAATGTAGTATCCTTGGCCATATTTTTTATTTCAAACTCTTTTCTGACTGCCCTGATATTCTGCAAGAGTTTGAATTATCTTCCTCATGTAGCCAAATTATATTCAGGTTACATGAGCCAATACAAATACTAGCTTAAGTAAAAGCTGGATAGGGAATCAGTTTGTTGCTAAAGTCATAAATTATCTTATTTCTTTTTAAAAATATTTTAATTAATTTTTATTTATTGTTATTATTATTTTTAATTTGACCAGAGAAAGAGAGATAGAGAGGGAAAGTGAGAAAGCAAGCCACCAGATCTAGGATTCAAACCGTGGTCAGTCATATGAGAGTCCAGAGCCTCAACCACACCACCTGCTGACCCCAAAATTGTCTTATTTCAATGTATACATATATAAAAGAGGACTTCAAATAAATTTCTTGAAAGTATAATTAAAGTATCAGTTTATTTTGGTGTAAAAACATTTTGAAGTCCATGCATAGTTTTGTTTTAATATGTATTTTCCATGAACTTTTAGACCTTTAACATGTTTATATGCACATATATATGTGGATGCAGTTTGAAATGTAAATCGTATGTGAATTCTCTTCTGCTTTGATCCTTAGTTCATTAATCGAAACTTTGTTTTCCTCTTAAGCAATCACATGGAATGTATATTCCACCCTGCCTTGTGCTGGATCTCTTCTCTCTCACGTTCATCAACTCTGTAACCCACTTGGCACGAGTGGGGATATCGTTATGTAAGTGTGATGAAGTGAGGGCTAAATTTGGCTGAATTATGAACATGTGCATGAACCTGATAGAAATGGTCAGCAGTGGAGGCCGTATTTTGTGCATGAAAATCTAAGTGCAGTCCTCTGGAAAATGTTTCCCCCATATTTTTAAAGTTAACTGAAACAGCTGGATCACCATATGTAGGAATAGGGTTCTGTCAGTGAGTCTGCTATATTATCTAACAGGAAGAGTTTAATACGTAAAAATGAGGAAAGGAAAAATATTTTTCTCTCTAAGATCACAAGGTTATATACTTTAATAGAAGGGAAAATTGAGATGAGTAATAATATATATTGCTATCTATGTCTACCTGTATATACATTTCCTTTTAACTAGTACATAAGAGCATGTTGTGCACAGCTTCTTTTTTTTCTTCCTTATTTCTTTGATTTCTCTAGTATGGGCCTGTAGCAGGACATCTGTCAAATTAATTTAAATATGAATTAAGTGTTCCTATTCTCATTAAGTGTATGATAACGTAGAAAACCTAGGAGCACAGGCAGAATTAATAGTGTTTGGTACATGCAAGGATAGAGCTGAGTCTTTTCTTTGCTGGGTACCGTATTCCATTGTTATCTATTCCTGCTGTCATTAAACCTTTTATGAACCACTCTATTAGACAGTAATAGATACTGTTGTTATTCTTATGTACATAGGGAAAAAATGGAGCCAAGTAAGTTTGCATCTGCCCAAGGTCTCATAAGTAAAGTTGCAGAGCTGAGACTAGAATTTCTTGGATCTTGTACCTAGGATTATACTTACTTGTATGGCTATTTGCAGTTTTACCAAGTGGTTTCAGTTTTTTAAAAAAAAGGATAGTAGGTGAATAGATTTGTGATTAAAAAGATCAGTAAAGTGACTTAAAGGATGATGGAATTTTCTGGTCTCTTATTATTCACTGATCGCAACAATTTTTGACCTGTAGTTAGAATTTCTGATTTCTGGGAACCAGCAGTTAGCGTAATGGCTATGTCGCTGGACTCCCATGTAGTCGACTGCGGTTCGTGTCCTGGACCCGGTGACTTAAAACTCACGCCGGGCGCGTGTGCGTGCGTGCCCAAGATCCCGAGAGGAGAATGGAGGAGAAGGGATTGCAGCGTGACCATCCCCCCTGGGGGGTGATTTCTCGCTTTCTGTCTCTATGTCTCTCTCTGTCTGTCTGGCGAGCGCACAACGCGCCCTATAGCGAAAATCTCTCCAAAAAAAAAAAAAAAAAAAAAAGAATTTCTGATTTCTCCTGGGCTCTCCGGATTTTTAATCCCATGTACTACCAAAGGTCTGAGAAGGTCATAACAAAAAGCAATTCATCATGTTGGCCAGCAGAGATCTATATTTCCCTGGAGCAAAGCAATGAACCTTTGAGTTTCAAGCAGCTTGGGATATTGAGTCCAAACATTCAGATTTCAGACATAAAATAGTAAAAGGAAGTGATAACTCTAGAAAAATACAATCTCAGCCTTAATTCTATTTCATACTTCCTCAGCAAGAGAGAGAATGTTACTATAATATACACAGGAACAGTTCAGCTCTTGCACCTGCCCTGGGACCAGGAGAAAGCAGTAGGAATGATTGACCAATTAAAGCAATATAATCTATATGTGGAAGGAAGAGGAGAATGTGTATTTAGTAAAGGCCATTTCTGATGTGCCTCTGGAAGCTGTGCCAGTTCTTTAATGGATACCTTGGCTGCATGAAAACAGCAGGAAACTATATCACACTCCAGATGCTACCATTTAGGTGCCCCCCTGCTATTGGTTCTGCTGACAAGCAGTTGTGCTGATAGAACAGGGGCTGTTTTTCAGGGAGCTCTGGCTTCGGCTGGCATAGCATCGTTTCTAAAGCTTTTTCTACTCATTTAAAAATGCCCTATTGAAGGGAAGCTCAGGCTCTGTTTAAGAGAGCACTTAGCTTGCTATATAAGTAGCTCATCTGCCTTCTAAGAAGATTTCATGTGTTTGATTTGCAGCCAGTTCTCAAGTGACTGAGCAATTAAAGATCAGAGTAGTTTTGAAGGGTAAAAGGAGTACATCTCTAGGATGCCCAGTTGGAAGGCATATTTTATTATAATTTTCAGCCCTTTACACTCATCAGTGTGATTGCATTCTCTTCTAGGCAGCTGAAGACATCCATTATTTTTTAAATTTTTTTCTTCTCTGCTGAATTTTGAATCATTTCCTTAGATTCACCTTCTTGTTCACTGAGTCTCTCTTCAGCTGTGACTAATTTACCATTATACACATTCACTGAATATTTAATTTAATTTTAATTATTTATACTTTTTTAAAAAAAGAGCTTTTTAAGAGAGATTGTTGCTATAGGGTGCATGCACTTGCCAGATAGAAAGTGAGAAATCACTCCCTAGGGGCTGTGGCCACGCTGCAATCCCTTCTCCTCTCAAGATCTTGGTCACGCATGCACATGCACCCAGCATGAGTTTTAAGCCCTGGGCCTGGGACTCGAACCACAGTCAATTATGTGGGAGTCCAGTGATACATTATGCCATCTGCTGATCCCTATTTTTAGAAATTTTATTTGGTTCCTTTTCTAATCTTACTGGTCACTTTTATAGTTTCTCATTCACAGAACATGTTGTAAGGTTTTCAAAACAATTGTTGGAATATAGTAAATATGTTTACCTCATAGTATCTTTCTTTCTTTTTTGGGGGGAGGGACAGAGGTTTTTGCTATAGGATGTGTGCATTTGCCAGAAATACACAGAGAGACAGACAGACAGAAAGCAAGAAATCACCCCGCAGGAGGGGATGGCCATGCTGCAATCCCTTCTCCTCCATTCTCCTCTCAGGATCTTGGGCACACAGGCCTGGTGTGAGTTTAAGCCACTGGGTCCAAGACTAGAACCGCGGTCAACTACATGGAAGTCCAGCAACATAGCCATTATGCCAACTGCTGGTCCCACCTCATAGTGTATTTCTGATAATTCCATTATTGGAAATATTTGTGAGCCTTTTCTGTTAATTGTTCTGACTCTTGTTTGTTTCTTTATCTGTTTAATCCTTTTGGTATGTACTTATTTTCCTTAGATATTTAATTGTGCGATTTTTTTCCAAGATTTGGAAGTATGGTCTTTGAAGAAGATTCATGATTGCTTCTGTGCTTCTAGGATCTCTACAAGTTCTAGTTTCTGTTTGAGGGCCAGACTATCAAGACAGTGTGAATTTGGGCTGTATTTATAGCGTGGGGTTTGTGGTAACAAATCTCAAATCACCTTTTTTTGTTGTGCTCGTGCCATAGGACACAAGAGAAAAAGAGAGAGAAAAAGTGAGAAATCACTTCCCCGGGGGGGGCGGGGGGAAGGCACGTCCCTAATCCCTTCTTCTCCATTCTTCTCTTGGGATTTTAGGCACATGCACCAAGAGTTATCTTCAGGATGCTGAGTCTGGGACTCAAATTGCAGTCGGCCATATGGGAGTCCAATGCCGTAGCCACTATGCCACTTGTTGGCCCCCTTAAATCACCCTTTTTAATCAGTGCCCTTTTAGGCAGTTTCATGGTTCGAGAGAGTTAATTTTTCTTATAGTTTTCTGCAAAGTGGGTTATTTATGTTCTACCTTTTCTCAGAAGATAAAACCCTTTAGGATCTCTGTTTTAAGAAGGTTGATTTCCTATCTTGCCCACGCCTGGGCTTTGGTTACTATGATACTTTCCATACATTGTGGGACCATGAAAGCTGAAGTCTAAGTTCACTTCTTTGGGCAAAAATCCTAGAATAAATACTGACTATACTCCTGTGTTTATTTTGGTGGATTCCTCCATTACTGTACTTCTATTTTGAGAATATTTATATTCCATGTATCTTTTCACTTTCCTACAAATAGAAATCTTAATGAAAAAAAGTTCTAGGAAGGATCTGGATTTGTGCACAGCTGTTCGTATCATTTTTCCTCCCTGAATCAGAATAGATTCTCTTTACTCTTCTCCCCGTAATACCAGCTTGGTTACCTTCACTTCCCGAAATGGAAGCACATGAAGTGTGTTTATGTAAGAATGAAAGCACACAGAGTATCTGCACTTTAGGCACTTGGCAGTATGCAGAGATGTGACCCGCGTCATCCAAGCCCTGCCAGGCACAGGCACACCTCATTTCACTGTGCTTCCTGTTACTGTGTGCTTTTTATAAATTGAGACTTGCTGACAGCTCTGCATTGAAGGAGTTTATGGACGCCACTTGTCCAACAGCATATACTCACTTCGTGTCTCTGTGTCACAGTTTGATAATTCTGACAATACTTTACATTTTTCATCATTATTATTATATCCTTTATCATGATCTGTGATCAGCAGTTTTTAATGTTGCTGTAATTGTTTTGAGGTCCCACAAACTGACCCCTAGACCATGAACTTAATAAATGTTGCATTTATTCTAATTGCTCCACTTTTCCCATTTCTCTGCCTCTCCGTGGGCCTCCCCATTCCCTGAGACACTGATTTTGAAATAGGGCCAATTAATAACTTTACTGGCCCCTCAGTATTCAAGAGAAGGAAGAGTCTCATGGACATGATTAGGCTTAGTGAGGAAGGTGTGTTGGAAACTGAGTAGGATGAAAGATTAGGCCTCTTGCACCTGTTGGCCATGCTGTAAATGCAAAGGAAACCTTATTAAGGAAATTAAAAGTACTACTCCAGTGAACACATGAATAGTAAGAAAGTGAAACAGCCTTATTGCGGATATGGAGAAAGTTTTAGTGCTCTGGGTAGAATATCAGCATAGGCACAATACTTACTTAGCCAAAGCTTAATCCAGAACAAAGCCCTAACTCTCATATCCTGCGGAAGCTGAGAGAGGTGAGAGAACCGCAGAAGAGGAGTTGGAAGCTAGCAGACAGACGGAGGCTCGTGTTCGTAACCAGTGTTGTAAGTGCAAGGTGAAGCAGCAGGTGCTGATGTGTAGCCTGCGGAAGTTACCAAGAAGGCGTGGTGAGCATCAGTGCTGGAGGGGCAAGACTGAACAGCTGAACAGCAGGTTTTCAACATAGACAGAGTAGCCTTGTACTGGAAAAAATACAGTCTGGACTTTCATAGCTAGAAAGAAGTCAGTGACTGGCTTCAGAATTCCAAAGGACAGGCTGACTCTTGTGGGCCAGGGCAGCTAAGGCCACATTGAGTCCTGAGTCTGATTCCCGGCCCACCCTGAAAGCCAGGCATAGTGACAAGTGCCTGTCGTCCCAACTTCTTAGAAGACTGAGGCAGGAAGATCACAACATAGCCGGAGCCTGTCTTAAAAACCAGAACACTTAGAAAGGGCGACTTTCAGCTCTGGAAACATTGCAGAAAAAAGGTTATGGATATGACATCTTCACATTGTCCCAGGTGCCCCTAGTTTTGACACACTCTTTCTCTGGGGCAGTGTGGCACACTTATTTGAAATTTTAGATACAGAAACAAAATTTTGCAGGTGAGTCTAGTCCGCTGGTGCCTGTCACGTAATGAATAACTTCTCTTTTCCATCCCTGCCCTCAGTAGACCTATAGTTGTATGGTGGATGTCATTTTGGTTTTGCTTTTCAGCCCTTCAGTATCTGTTCTCCTACACCCGGTAATAGCATCCCGTTACTCTTAGGAAGTCCCTGTCCTCTCCTCTTAGTCAGTGTCCTGGTTCTGAAGGAGAGAAAAGGATTCAGGGTCCACGCCTGCTCTATACTAGATATCTTTGCTTGTTTTATAATCAGTTTGTATTATAGAAACACATGCATGAGATGGTTCTCCCTGCCCCCAGTTCCACAGTTAGAATGTGAACCCAGGAAGGAAGGAGCAGGGATATGTGTTTACTATCTCCCATCCACCCTCCTATTTCTTTTTGTTGTTCTTTTCTTTTTTTTAGAAATTTTGCTATAGGGTACATGTGCTCACCAGAGAGACAGACAGAAAGTGAGCGGTCATCCCCCAAGAGGAATGGCCATGCTGCAGACCCTTCTCTTCTGTTCTCTTGGGACATTAGGTAGTTCATGCACACATGTCCAGTGTGAGTTTTAAGCTGCCAGGTCCAGGACTGAAACATGCAGTCGACCAGCACTCAGCCACTACATCACCTGCTGGCCCCCTCTCCTCCTATTTTTTTCTCCTATTGTTCATCCCCATACCTTTATCACATTTAGTCAAGAATGACCAGTAAGGGGAGCCAGCAGTTAGCGTAATGGCTATGTCGCTGGATTCCCACGTAGTCGACCGTGGTTCGCATCCCGGACCCGGTGGCTTAAAACTCACGCCGGGCGCGTGTGCGTGTGTGCCAAAGATCCCAAGAGAAGGGATTGCGACGTGACCATTCCCCCTGGGGGGTGATTTTTCGCTTTCTGTCTCTATGTCTCTCTCTGTCTGTCTGGCGAGCGCACGCGCCCTATAGCGAAAACCTCTCAGAAAAAAAAAAAAAAAAAAAAAAAAAAAAAAAAAAAAAAAAAAAGAAAGACCAGTAAGCAAAAGATCACTACAAATATTACAGGGCAATGTGAAGTGATCTGTGACGCAGGTTCAGTTTCCCAGTGAACCTAGACATGCCAGGGATGATTATATCATGGTGGGTGGAGAAGGCTGCAGTGGGGGAGAGGGCTGTGGCATGAGACCTTGTTGAGGCTGTCTCTCTCTCTCTCTCTCTCTCTCTCTCTCTCTGTCTCTCTCCTGCCCTCACTGTCATGAAAGAAATAACTAGATCTCTGGATCTTTCAGATTTGCTGCTTTAGATTTGATGAACATAATAAAATACCTGATCTTTGTAAAGATATCCACTGTTTTCATTATCAGCAATAGTTCTAAGCTGTATAAATTGTGCTTACTGTGTAAAAATTATGGCCTATTTGCATACATTACTTTTCCAATTAACAAATATTCAAATGGTTACATTATGCTTATTTAGTTTAAGAATGCCCTTTTAGCCTATGAAATTTTAGGCTACTTTACACAAATGAAAAAGAAACAAACCTAGTAACCTTTCTGAAACTAGAATTGTAATGGGAAATTTCAAGAGTTCAAAATAAGAATTTTGTGTTCTGAATTTCTGTTGCATGTCTTTAGTGGGTAACCTCTTTCAGGCTTGCTTGCTTCTTTAGCATTCTTCCCTCAGGAACTTAAAAGAAAAACTAAAATGAAATAGCAGTTCTAAAGCAGGCACCCTGCCCCAAGGTTTGGCAGAGCGCATCCTGTCTCAGTGTTTCTGTTGAGACATCTATAAGGAGGAAAAAAAAAATCAGTTTACTAAAGTTAGCCCCTCTGGCAAAAGTCTTTTTCGCTTCCAAATAATGAATCCAAGACATAAGAAAACAAACAAAAAGTTAAAATATCAATATCATGTTAAAAGTTTTCAAAAAGTTTCCAAAATTTTGTGAAAGTGAAAAGGAGAAAAAAAAAGAGCGAGCCCTTGCCTGATATAACAGTTTGTAAGGTGATCACAGCTTCTACTTCAGGGCTGTGAAGTACTCTTCCCATCAAATGGAATTTCTCTCAAATGCTTCCTGAGTTGTCTGGGTGATGGCAGTAACAAAAGCCTCACTTCACAACTTGACCTAGAGGTACATTTTAAGCAGAATTTAGGAGGGCAGAGATAGACCAAGTTGGAAATTTAAAAATTGGGAGATTTCAGAAACAAAGGGAAAAGGATTACTTTGCAATACTGAATTCTCCAATCTGAACTTGAAATGTTAAGGAAATTAAGTTCCACACAGCATTCTACTCACCTGAGTTCTGGCTAACAAACTAGTTTTATACATAATCGGCAGTAGTTGATAAATGTATCTTGTAAAATTTTAAATCTCTTTGATATCTGAACGTTAAACATATTAATGTTTCCTTTACTTTTGTCCAAATATATTAGTAATATACCTAAATTAAAGGCAGGAATGACCTGTACATTTTCATTTCAAGATTCAAATGGAAGTTTCAAATTATACAGTGAGGGATTAGTGATGCAACTCTAATGGCCATTCTAAATCATGCAATATTTTTGTTTATAAGATATTTAATGGATAAAGGTGGAGGTAGAGGCAGGAGAAACATTTGCACAAATATTAAAACCGCAGAAATTGCAATCAAATAATGAAGGCCCCAGCTAATCACTGCTGTGCGTGCTGTTGAGACACCCTGGGCTTATGTACACCCTACACTCCTTGGGTCATATGTTAAAGGTCCCCACGAGGAAATAATTTAGTTTGTGAAATACCTCCTGAAACCATTAGACAGGTGGAAATTAGAACAGTAATGTAATAGCATTGAGAAGAGAACATCCTTTCATGCTCCCCTGAGTGTGTTCTGGGAACAGTAATGTGGAGACCTAGTCCAGGGAAAAGCATGGCGTGGTCGACTAAGTCTGGAAGGCACCAGAGCATTCTTCTCAGAGGCACTGTGTGCATCAGCACAGTAGAAGGTTGAAAAACATTCAGTAAAGGAAACGTGACAGTTACCTTTGAGCTTCTTCCACGTTAGATGACATTGGAACCCTTTTGTCAAGTAACTCCCACTGACATCAAGAACCAGTGAAATAAGCACATATTTTGGGAATGCTGATATAAGACCACTGTGTAATTGGAATCAGTGTCAAGCTAGTAAAACTAAGAGATAGCCAGTGAAGTGGAATAGTCCTTTCCCAACATCAGTGGAACAGCTACCTACATTCCAGTTCAGGCTAAGGTCTAAGAGCTCCACTGACTTGAGGGGACCCTCAGAGCTGTATCATCACTAGGTGTCTGCTTCGAGGAATCAAGCCTTTGCCCTGCAAAACCAAGGATTGGATATAGAAATGTGTCTGCACGAAGCAAAGGGACTAGCACATTTTGAAACCTTAATTGGTGAACTGCACATGTTCACATGTGATTAAGTCCATAAAAGAACCTGCCTGAATGAACTGTGAGTATCCCCAGGGTGGACATTATTGAATATTTTCAGCATTCCCTGTATTTCACTTAGACTTTTCCTATGGGAAGAATGTGAGAAAGACTGTGTACCTTATACCCTTCCGCTCTTCAGGCAACACTTGGCATTTTAGGACATCAGCTTAAAAGTTCTTTGTCCACTCTGTTGTTTCTCCCTTCTGGCATAACAATTCACTGCTGTAATCTGCCTTTCTGTTTGCTCAGGTAGCATCCATTTATGTAACGTATTAGGCTTAATAAAGTGACATAAAATACAGCCTTAAGGTAATGGCTGTACTATCCATCAACTCAGTGACTCAGGAGATGATGCCATTACATTTAAAATAGAGTCGTTGTTCAGCATTTCCACCAGCAGCATTGCTTCTCGCAAGTTCCCATATTTCCAGTTAGGAAAAGGCTGAAAGCTTAAGTAGTTGTGATGGGAGACACTTTGCACTGTGTACACTTAATCCCTCCGTGAGCATCATAGTCTTCTGACAAGACACTGCAGGTTATGTGCATTTCCATTTTAAGAAGATTGCTTTTTTATTGTTTCTTACTTTGCATTGACATTCTGAGGCTGTAAAAAGAACAGTAGAAATAAAAACAGAATTGAAGGTGTTACGATTGAGTAATGTTGTCAGGAGGCTTAACTTTGAAAGTATACCATTCATTATACAGAAAAACATCAGTCTTACTCATGTTTTTAATGTTTTTAAATGCTGCCAAATGTTTTGTTGACTAACTTATTTCCAGGGGATCTTGATAACTCTTTCAGGTCATTCAGGTACTGCTTTCTAAACTACATGGTGATGAATTCAGTTACTACTGTACTCTTTCAGTGGCCTAACATAATAAATGGTCTTCCTAAAATGTTTTCTCTTTGGAAATGTGTACAGTGTTAGAGGTGGGTAGTACCTTTGAGATTATTTCCACAAACATGTCTGTTAGTAAGATTCTTTGAGAATTTGTTTATAAAATATAGATTATCAGGCTACTCCCCCAGATACTCTTTTATCACAAATTCAACACAGAATCCAGCAATCTGCATTTTATCACAAAGATTCTAGACCAGGGAAAAACCAAATTGACTCAACTTTTTTTTTTTTTTGGAGAGGTTTTCGCTATAGGGCGTGTGCGCTCGCCAGACAGACAGAGACAGACAGAGAGACAGAAAGCGAGAAATCACCCCCCAGGGGGGATGGTCACGCCGCAATCCCTTCTCCTCCATTCTCCTCTCGGGATCTTGGGCACGTACGCACACGCGCCCGGCGTGAGTTCTAAGCCACCGGGTCCGGGACGCGAACCGCGGTCGACTACGTGGGAGTCCAGCGACATAGCCATTACGCTAACTGCTGGTTCCCATCAACTTTTGTATTTTATGGAAAGGAGGTGTATACCCAGATATAGTAAGTGATTCTCATAAATTATCCTGCACAGCATTTTTAATATTGAGATTGGTTTAGGAAAAAGTGTTGAGGGGCAAACTGTATCCTGTGGTAGGAAGTGGGCGACTGTATTTTATCAGAATTCGAGTTGCCTTCTGTACTGAAAACATGTCATTCATTGTGGGAGATGGGATAGGAGTTACCTTGCTTTGTATACAACAGCTCCTCAGTGGGACTGATTTCTCACCCCAGGTGACATGTGACTGGGAATACTTAAAGGTGTCAAAACTGGTGGCTTGTATTACTGGAGGTTGACTCAGAAATGCTACTAAACATTTTACAGTGCTTAGAATTAATCCTCCCACTCATCAACAAAGAATTATTTGAATGATAATGCTGTTTGGATAATGGTTTTGTCCCCAGAAAGTTTCTGTTTTGGAAAGTGGTCTTAGTGAGTGGTGATTGAATATCCCACAAAAGTTCATGCATTGAGATTTGGTTGTACTGTAATGGTGGTAAGTAAAAATTATTCCCTTCATGGAGTCTAGGGTGGGGCTTTTGGGTCTGATAAAGTCATTAGGGTGGGACTCCCATGTAGAGTTATAGTGTGTATATAAGGAGAAGAAATGAGGCAGATGGAGTTCATATGGCTCCAGACCACCTTCCACTGTGCTTGCAGTTCTGCCATTTGCCTTTACGATGCATTTGGACAGACCAGCCACTGGAATTGTGAGTCAGTAAACCTCTATTTCTTTGTAAATCACTCAGTCTTAGGTATTTCTGTTAGCAGTGCAATAATAGACAAAATGTCAGTTGTGTCCAGGTTGTGAAACTCTAATACAAATTTAATACCATCTTGAGCGTCACCTCTTTCTAAAATACTTAATAAGAGTATCAGGCCATTTTTGAGGAGTAAGATAGCATTTCCTGTTTTCTTGAAATGAGATAGAAAACCTTATGCCAAAGCTAAGTGGGTCACATGTTGGTCCATGTTGGGTTGTACTTCGAATCTGGATGAAGTTGACTTACCCCCAGGACCACATGTACAGCAAATTCCTTTTTTTTTTTTTTTTCCATTAATTTCTCTTTATTTACCATTTGTGTTCAATGCAAATCAATTCCATAACATGAGAAGTTACTAGGAATCAAAGCATAAATACACAAACACAGTATACAAACCAAAATAGATATATAACTTTCAGGTACGAAGCAAGAGTGTTCATTCACATGCACGGTAGCTTCAGATCTGTTCAATCTGGTTCTCATGTACGCTTCTAAAAATGAGGGAGAATGACTTTGTGGCCATATTAGAAACTGGAACAGAGCAGTTTGCAGACTATGGGAACAAAATACTTCAGGGGAGTGTATTTTTACAAAGGTTTCTGTGTTGAGGCTTGGAAAAGATTTTCCAGAATCAAGCCCACTTGAGGTTCTAACTATCTAGAAATATTGACTGATACCAGAAAGTGTTCCAGATATGGCTGTTCTGATCCATAGTTTAAAAAAAAAGTATTTACAGAAAGAGTATTAAAGTTTCTGTGAATTTTATGCATGTTAGCTTCCATTCTTCACTTCTCAAATACCTGACTTACAGTTTTGGCTCCTTCCCTTATTTACCTTTTTAATTTCAAGATTTGTAATTCTGTCTTCAAAACACATAATTTTTTAATGTAAAAAATGCAGAAATTCAACATATGCAGAAATAAAAAACAAAAATTAGTTGAGGTCAATGCAATTCTACTTTTTAAAATAGTTTTAAAAAAAAAAGGTTAACTAAATGAATCTGGTGCTCTTGTCCAATAAAAACAGGCGATGGAAAATGTCTACCACTTGACTTTGTAAGGTTAAGCGATATTCACCCAGTATGCTTGGATTTGGGGGTAGCTTTCAATCCATCATTGCCCTGGCATATCTCAATTACTACATAAAAGATCAAATGCAATGTGAAACCCAAAACTTCAGAGGAACAGAGTTCAGTTCCCCAGAAAACAGTGATAGCTTTACAATGTGAAATTTTATCTAGAGAGTATCGACATTAAATTAGTACTGCTGTAACGATACACTGAGGATTTACAGTAATACCTGGAAGCTCCTTCTAATGTACATATAAATAGAATCATGGAAACTTTTTGTATTACCTAATTGTTTTATGGTCTTACAGATTTAATGAACCAACTGAAAACTCAGTTTCCTTTCTACATCCCATTCTTTATCTCTAGATAAGATAAAATCTATTCTTAATTTCAAGGTAGAATTTTACATGTCCATATTTCTTAAGCCGCATTCAAGGAAATCATGTCTTCACTAATTTTGAGTGTTGTCTCTTCTTGTATGTGAAACTCCAGCAGGTTTACTGTTGGCTTTCATCATCTAGTCAAGTCTTTCACATGTTCTTCAACCAATCATATTTGAGATTCATAACATTTTCTATGTCGATAAAGTGTGGAATTAGGAGATTCGATGACCTGTTTTTGTTTTTTGTTTGTTTGTTTGTTTTCCTTGCCACACTGGACTTCTAGATGCCATTTGGATTTGGTTTAGAAGATAGGGAATTGTAGATATCTCTTGAACTGAGTCTCTTAACAGTATAGACATGGAAGAGAAAGTGAGATCACAAGGAGGCTGGCTGTTGGCTGCAGGTCACTGCCAGCGGCCTTGGTGGTGGCATTAGCTGGATTCAGGGCAGCTGAGGTATTCTGGGAGGAGTTACTTGGAACTGTTACAACAGTTGTTTGATTTGAATAATTCTGCGTGTGTAGGAGCAGTGGCAGTAGCAGCAGCCCAGCCCCAGCCTGGCCACCATCACTATGCCCATGTCCGTTCCATCAGTGCGCAGCGTGTACCTCTGAATACTGGGTGCTTCGAGAACCACTGGCTCTGGGCAGGTGCGGGCAAGGAGATATGTACAATACATTCCTTCTGATCCCCCCACTTCTTCCATTCCAGTACCTACCTATTTCCCGCAGATTGACCTCCTACTGTTGTGGCCACCGGGTATCATGGTGGTTAAGGCATCAGACTCCCACGTGGTTGACGGTGGTTCAAACTTAAAAATCACACCTGGTGCATGTGCTTATTTGCCCAAAATCCTGAGAAGAGGAGGGATTGTGGTGTGGCCATGCTCTGATGAGAGGAGGGGAGGATGATTTCTTTTTTGCGGGGAGAGGTTTTTGCTATACGGCGTGTGCACTCGCCAGAAAGATAGAGACAGCCATAAAGGGACAATCACCCCCTGGGGGGATGGCCACGCCGCAATCCCTTCTCCTCTTCTCCTCTCGGGGTCTTGGGCATACACGTACACACGCCTGGTGTGAGTTTAAGCCACCGGGTCTGGGACTCGAACTGTGGTTGGCTACGTGGGAGTCCAGCAACATAGTTATTACTCCAACTGCTGGTCCTGGAAGGGGTGATTTCTAACTTTCCTTCTCTCTGTATCTTTCTGTCTTTTTCTCTCTGGTGAGCCCACATGCTCTATAGTAAGAATCTCTTTTTTAAAATTCCTATTGTAACTCACAGCACAGGCTGTGAGTTTAAGAACTGTTTTGTCAGTAGTGGGAAACACTGACCTGTAAACTGGAGTCTAAATGCTATAGCAAGGCATACGAAGTCCTCAGTGTTCTCTCCTCGCCTCGCTCTCCAGGCTCATGTGTTGGCTATTTGCTGCTTCATCATTTATTACCTGGTATTATTGAGCTCACCAGACTGCTCTGTCTCCATAGTATTTCAGTCCTCTGTGTTTATGTGCTTTTGTCTATACCCCTAGCTTTTCATTCATTTTTATTTCTAAATTATCTTTTAAGATCTAACCTAGATATCATCTCTCCTAAAACCCTAGGTTGAATAGTTCCCGTCTCCATGGACTGGAGGTACACTGTGCTCCTCTCTAGCCTCTCTCCTCCTTCAGAAAAATGGCTCACTGTAACTAAGCTTTTGGAGAGTAGGCTAGTCCTGCTGGCTGCCTTGCCCAGGCCATGACGTTTGTAGTCTGGCCATTTCTAATGGAAGGGTCCTTTCTGGTGACCATATTGTTTTGTTTGTTGCCTCACTTGTTTGGTTTCTAGTGCTCAAAGTTGAATATACTTTCAGAAAACATGCTGTAATTAAAAATGCATTGGATTTAGACTCAGAGGACTTCTGCTCACATCCTGTCCTGCCATTGTTCTATGTAAAATGGGAATTAATAACTGTCCTTCCACATCATGTTCGCAGACGTGCCAAATTCTGGCACAATGTCTGGCATATAGGTATATATCAAATAAATGTTAGTTTCCTTCTTATTATTTCTTTACTTTTTTAATGGCCTTTAGTGATTTGAAATTATTGTTTGTTACCAGCGAAGTTTCAAATCTGTATACTTCCTTATCACAGTAAGATTAAGTTTCAGTATTATTAATACTTCTTCTGAACTGAGTTTCAACATTACTCTGTAAAACAGATTTCTCTTTTATCTTTCCTTTTTATCCTCATAGAATACTCTTTGGCTATTTGTATTTATTCAGAACGTACGTATATTTTATTTTATTGCCACTGGCACGAGGTAAACTTTATTCTTAACTGCCTAGAGAAATCTGTCTTCCTCTGTTTTTATCAGAAATAATCTACTTTGAGAAGCATTTTCTTTACCTGCATTCCATTACTGGATCTCTCTTTTTCATAGTTTCATGTGGATATTAGAACCTATAGCTTTAGTTCTTTGGTAAATGAACTTAGAACTCACCAATAACAATTTCTTGTAGATGTGTCTCATGTAGAATTAAGCAGTATAGAAAATTCCTCTAATCAGTATGTTTTTTATATTTTAAAAGCTAAGATAAATATAAGGTAGATCTGAAGGCAATTAAGATAGATGTAGTTGATGCCAACAAGGGAGAAAAAAGGAATGAAAAGACTGCAGTTTATCACAAGATGAATGCCAACCACAAACTACAGGAGTTCCTGAAGGAAAATGCATAATAATGGACACTTCAGGCTAGCTAGAGAAGAAAAGCTTTACAGATATGGGAATAGTGAAAGAATGAACTAAGCTGCTAAGGGATGTGATCAATGTCACTAGAGACAGAGTATCTGAATTTCAACTTAACATCAGGAGGACAGGAGTAATGAAATCAATTTGTCATAGAGCAGCAGGCAGGAGTCGATGACCCACTAGAGATCCCTGTTATCACAAATCGCTCTCTGGTCTTGTGCCTTTCTCAGTATGGAAAAGCAATGTGTGGCACAGATTAAGGCTGCACCTGTCACAGCCTGACCCATTTCACCTTTGGCCTACTCTGAGTTCAATTAGAATTAAAACCTACATACCTTTTGGTGGAAAGTTTCATAACTAACAGGAATCAACTGAATATCTGGAACCTCTGAAGAAAATATTAATAATTTGGCTCTACATTCCCCTGTTTGTCACATTTAAGAAGGGTACCACTTACAATATGGAGGGAATAAAAGAACCTCAGGGTCTTGTTTTCTAAATTGTGAGTAAAGTCTTTAGAATTGGAAACTCTCAGTGTACAGTTACAAGCTTACGAGTAGTGTCCTCAGGCTATTTTGTATCCGCATTTTCTACATTTGGGCCACAGCTAACATATGTCATTGCTAAAGGTGGAGCACCATTTGACGGCTCAAACAAGGAAGATAATTGACAATTCCTCAGTGTGCTTCTAGTCTTTCGTAGCTATCTGCTTAAGAAGTAAAATCATCAAGGCTATTAAGAAAAGCACATATGATTTCATTATGATTATTGTTTTTTTACTTATTCTTTGTGTTTATTTTAGCATCTTATGAGGATACCAGTACCAATATTTATTTATATTTCATATTGGCTTAGAAAGTTTTCCCTATGATTTTGTTTTGTGTCAGCTACTTTACATGCAAAGTTTCAACCCTTACTTTTGAACACCTTGCAGTTTGTTGTAGGAGTATAAAAAGATAATTCCTTAAGAGAATGACAAGACCCAGGTTAGGTGAAAATATTTACAAACAACATATGATAGAGGACTATTACCCGAAATACACAAAGAACTCTTAAAATTCAGTAGTGAGAAAACTAAAGACTTATTTAAAAACAAAAACTTAACTTTTGACAAAATATCTGAAGCAGATACCTCACAGAAGGAATATCCCAATGCAAATAAGCTATGGAAAGATGTTATGTGTCATTAGGGGACTTCAGATTAAACAAAATCTATAATGGCCAAAGTCTATTGTAAAATACTAACAATTCTAAATGCTGCAAGGATACAGAGCAACAGGAACTATGGCTCATTGCGGTAGGAATGCTCTGCTGCACAAAGGGATAAAAATGGAATGGCAAAGAAATTCCAGATCACCTCCTTCTGCATGCACTTGAATGCTCAGATCTAACTTCAAGAATTAGGAAGAAACACACCATCCATCAGATGACTAGAAATCACTACAGGGTCACAAGAAATGTGGGAAAGGAAGGAAATACCTCTCCTCCAAGGGAAAAGAATAACTCCTCTTCATGCACAGACAGTTCAAAGGAAATTACGGAAATGTCTGATGAAGAATTTAAAATATTCATAATGACGAAGCTAACAGAAGTGGAAGAGAAGAGACATAATGAACTACAGAAGAGACAGGAGAAAGGAACTGATGAGTTCCAGGAGGTGAAGAAATTCCTACAAGATCTAAAAGAAGAAATACACACTTGAAAAAAGAATCAAATGGACCTGTTAGAAATGAAGGCTACAATACAGGAAGTCAAAATCTCCCTTGAAAGTATTAAAAGCAGACTAGATCATACAGAAAATAGAATCTCAGACGTAGAAGAGAAATGCTGGCCTAAAAAAAATCCACCAGAAAGAATGAGAAAATGGCCCAAAAATTTGAGAATAATATACGAGAAATACTAGATACCATCAAACATACAAACATCCATATAACTGGTATCCCAGAAGGCAAAGAGATGCATAAGGGCATTGATAATCTATTCCATGAAGTCCTGCATGAAAACTTTCCAAACCTGGAGAGGCACTCAAAGATCCAGTCCCAAGAAATGCAAAGACCCCAAATAGAATCAACCCATGAAGATCTTCTCCAAGACACATTATAGCCAGATTGACCAAAACTCCAGACAAAGACAAGATACTAAGATTGGCAAGAGAGAAATGGCAAGTTACCTACAAAGGATATCCCATCAGGCTAACAGCGGACCTCTCATCGGAAACAATGCACGCAAGGAAAGAATGGGAAGATATATTCAAAGTGTTAAGGGGAAAGCAATTTCAATCAAGAATACTGTACTCGGCAAGATTATCCTTCACATTGGGAAGAGAAGACAAGAACATTCTCAGATAAACAAAACCTAAAAGAATTAACCAACACCAGACACGATCTCCAAGAAGTTCTCAAGGGAGTACTATACCAGGAAAATTAAATACAGACACACAGAAATAAGAGTTCAAAAACTAAGAAAATGGCCAACTTAATCGTAGGGACAAGTCTATAGTTGAATATTATATCCCAGAATTTAATCGGGAAGATCGAACCACAACAGAAGATAGATTAAGTACATGAGACTGAACTGGTGAAATAGCATTCTATGACTTTTGACTAAAACATTGCTTATTTTCTTCTAGGCCTTGTTTTCTAATTTTAAGGATTTTTGTCCTGTCTCGAGCTGTCGATAGGTTCATGTACCTACTATTTGAACAGAATCCCAACCTGTTTCCTGGCTTTAAGTTTTTAGCAAAGTTCCTTAGCATATCTTCGATTTATTAAAGTTAAAACTGCTTTTCTTGAAATTACCAGCTGAATTCATTATTGAAAGTAGATTATTTAAGAATTTTTGTGATCAATAAAATGTGGGAGAAGGGGAATGGAAAACAACTGTAGACACAAGAGATAGTGTGGGAGGAGGGTGGAAAATGGCAGAGGGTCAGAAATATACACACACACATATATATTTATACACACACACACACACACACACACACACATGAAACTAGAAATGGAAAATTATTTATGATAACATGCATGATTAAGCCACTGTGCAGTATATTCTGGATGGGAAATCACATTTTGTATGCTGTGACGATACTTAGGGAATGAATGTAAATTAATTTTAAAAATGCTTTAAAAAAACTCATGGAAATACATGTAATGGGAAAACTATGTATGAATTTCAAAACGTTTTTATACCAGAATAAATTCATACTTTAATTGTTAAAAATATGAAGTAAAAGTAAAGAAAGGAATGCAAAATGGTACAACCACTTTGTAAAGCAGTTAGACAGTTTCTTATAAACTAGGCCATTGTTATTATATGATCCAACAATTTGCTCCTCGATGTTTACCTGAATTAGGTGAAAATATATCCACACAAAACTAGCATATGGATGCTTATAGCAGTTTTATTTACAATTACCAAGACTTGAATGTAACCAAGATATTCTTCAGTAAGAGAATGAATAAATAAATTGTGGTACATCTATGCAGTGGAATATTATCCAGGGCTAAAAAGAAATGAGTTGTCAAGCCATGAAAAGACATGGATGACTGATCTGTGTTATACCAACTATTGATAAATGATGTTTTAGAAAGGGCAAAACTTGGAAAATCAGTGGTTGCCAGGGTTAGCGGGCAAGGACATACAAGTACAGAGTTGAGAGGTCTTTTAAGGGCAGTGAAACTACTGTGTGTGTTGCTGTGATCCACATATCATTATATATGTGTCAAAACCCATAGAACATACGTGACCAGAAATAAACCCTAATGTGGACTGGGTATTTTGCATGAGCATATCATGTCGCTGTCGGTCCACTATAACAAATATTCTGTTAGCAGTTACAGAGGCTATGAGGATGTGAAGTCAAGAGTATCTGGGAACTCTACTTTGTGTTCAGTTTTACTGTGAATCTAAAAACTACTCGTTAAAAAAATCTCCCTCTCTCTCTCTTTAATGTCTCCTTATTAGGAGATAAAGATCCTTAAAGATAATGCCTCCTATTAAGTGCTATGAAAGAAGGGAGATAAAAAGTGTAGTAGCCCAGAGAAGAGGAGTCTTATTCTGCCTAGGGAGATTTGGAAAAAGATTTCTCAGAAGTGGTGATATTTTGGCTGGCATTTCAGAAGCAAGTAGAATTTCACCTGTGGAAAGGGGGAGGCAAGTATTCAGGTGGAGCAGCACAGAGAATGAGGAGGGGATTAAGCAGGGGAGGAAGGAACAAGTGGGGAGGGAGGAGCTTGGCATACTTCCTGAGTGCCTAGCAGTTCTTACTGAAACCTGGGCTTAGTTGGTAAACTAGTAAGGCAAGTTGGGGACGATCTCCAATGGCATGTTAGGCATGCAGTAAGTTTGGAGTCTGTCTACAGAGCAAGCATTGGATATTTGCATTGAGTAGAAAACCTAACATTTATCATGTGGTTACTTTGCTGATGCTTTTGTTCAGACAGTATCATCTCAGCTGGCTGTTGAGAGAACTGAAGCAAAGAGAGATTAAATAACTGCCCAGGTTCATGTAGCTCCTCGGGGGCAGACCTGAGATTCAGTCCATGTCATGACACCAGACACCACATGCCTGACCACTACGCTAGGTGAAACATTTAGTGAGGACTTGAATGTGGATCAGATATCACTGACCATTTCGTTTTTCCAGGGCTCTGCGACAGAAGAGACCAGGGGCCGCAATCAGTTGTACTCCTGCTGCACCTTCACAATGCTTACCATGGCCAGGAACGCACTCCGTGGTCTCAAGACTCGAAGCATTCATCAAGTTACGGCGAGGCAGAGTCACGGGAAGCACTCGCTAGATTTTCATGACAAATATGGCAATACTTTGCTGGCTAGCGGGGTCACGTTTTGTGTTGTTGCATGGCTGTTTACAGCCACACAGATTGGAATAGAATGGAACCCCTCCCCTGTCGGCAGAGTTACCCCAAAAGAGTGGAATGATCAGTAACCGCCCCACTTGCTGTAATGCATAGTTGTTTCAAAACCAACTTGTCATGTGAGTGCTGTGCTGCTGTTTACAACACAGCATAAATGACGAAATAAAATACGATTGAAGTCTTTAAAAAGTTGTGAGTAGTCATTATAGTTAGTGACTTGAAGCAATATGGTGTCGGTGGCTGTAGATTACAGGGCACTATGAATAGTAAATATTTGAAAATAGGTTTAATAAAGCATGTATTTTTCTGGATGAATGATTTTGACTAAGTTATCTTTCACTGGATATATATACTTTTGTACCTTACACATTTATTATAGTTGGCTGGCAAGTACTAGTGAATCTTTTCCTAAACTATATTCAAAAACTGGCTATTTTTAAAAATTTTTTTGGACAGGTTTTTGCTCTAGGACACGTGCGCTCACCAGAAAGAGACAGAGAGATAGAAAGTGAGAAATCACCTCCAAGGCAGGATGGTCACACCACAATTCCTGCTCCTCCATTCTCCTCTCGGGATCTTGGGCACACATGCACACTTGCCCGGCATGATGTTTAAGCCATTGGGTCCAGGATTCGAACCATGATCAACTACATGGGAGTCCAGCGACATAGCCATTACGCTAACTGCTGGTCCCAAAACTGGCTATTTTTTATAACCGTCATCTTTCCCCTCCTTGATCTGAACTGGGATTGTTATTAGAAACTCTGTAGCCAGTCTCCACTCTCCCCCAAGTCTGTCCCCTGCCTATTTCACCACATACAGTTGTTTTTCACACAGCAGCCAGAGTGACATTTGAAACAGAGCCTAGTCATGTCACTTTTCCAAACCCAGTGACTCTCCATTTTCTACCAGAGTGAAGGCTGAAATACTTAGAAAGGCAGACAGGCCCTTAAGATACCACACTGGCCAGGTTATGTCCTGTATCAAGAGGTTCCCTCCCGTTGACTCCTCAGTGGTCTCCCTGCATGGAATGCACTCTCCATATTCATTACGACTCACTCCCTCACTTTCCTGGGTTTTGTTCACATGTCATCTTTTTTTTTTTTTTTTTTTTTTTTGGAGAGGCTTTTTTCGTTATAGGGCGCGAGCGCTCGCCAGACAGAGAGAGACATAGAGACAGAAAGCGAGAAATCACCCCCCAGGGGGGATGGTCATGCCGCAATCCCTTCTCCTCCATTCTCCTCTCGGGATCTTGGGCACGCACGCACACACGCCCGGCGTGAGTTGTAAGCCACCGGGTCCAAGACGCGAACCGCGGTCGACTACGTGGGAGTCCAGCGACATAGCCATTACACTAACTGCTGGTTCCCCACACGTCATCTTTTTACAAAAGACTTCTGACTATTCCTTTTTAAAATTGCAGTCTCTATTTTGACCTGGCTCTTTCTGTACTGCTTCCTTATTTTATTCCTTATTTTATTCTATAGCACTTATAATCATATGACACTAGATATATTTTACTTATTTTTATTGTCTCTGTGCAGAGCATCACAAAAATGTAGGTTGTGGGTGTTTTTCATGAGTTTATCTCTAGAATGAGACCTGGCAGATTAGGCCTTTCATTAGGTTAGTTTAATGAATTAATGGGCTAATTTAGGTAATTTAGACTTCCTCTTAGTCTGGAAATTTTGTAAACACTGTGATACAATGATTATTGGAGAGTAAACTAGTTACCTATTGCTGTTTAACCAATGAGTCTAATACTCAGTGGCTTAAAACAGTGTCATCTCACTGTCTGTGGGTCAGGAATCTGGGCATGACTTATCCGGATGCCCCTGTTTGAGGACCTCACGTGTCTACAATTGAAACATCAGAGCTGTAATCCTCTGAAAACACAACTTGGGGAGGTCTACATCCAGACTCCCGTTCCAGGCCGTGCTAGATGCTGGCTGGCAATGTCAGTGCTCTGTCATGTGAGCCTCTCCATAGCACTGCTCCTGGTACAGTGGCTGACATCCCTCGGTGAAAGAGAGCACCTGAGACAGAAGTCGCAGTCTGTTTGTAGCCGAGTCTTACAAGTGACATTCCATCATGTCTACCACATTCTGTTCACTAGAAGCAAGTCACTGAATCAAGCTCAAACACAAGAGAGGGGGATGTTACCTGAAGGGAGAGCTCACTGGGCCACTTAGCATAGTTGGCAGTGGGGACCTCTGCCTACTGGATGGCCAGCCTGAAGGCCCGTGCTTTTTTGCAAGCTCAGATATATTGGTATTGTTATTCTCCAGAAAAAGAACATTAATTTAGAGAATATTAATTTGCCATGCCATCCCATTTTTACTGTTTGGGAGTTGCCCGAAGGTCCTTTGTAGGTGTGAAATTGGTAGGACTTAGGCAATGCTCACTTTAAGTGTCCCCAGTATTTCTAAATCATTCTCCAAGGTGCTAAACATTTTATAGTCTTGCTGGCAATGTGTACAACTTCCTTTTGGTCCACAAATAGGCTCAGTCTTAGAGTTGTCAGACATTTGAATCCTTTGATGAATATGAAATAGTAGCTCATATTTTAATTTGTATTACTCTGATTATTAGTGAGGTTGAACATCCTGTTAACTTTTTTTTTCTATTGTTAAGACTTTTATGGTTTTTTTTTTTTGTTTGGTTTTTGTTTTTCTGCTTTTCTGTTCAGTCCTATGAACAGTGAGTTTGTCCTACTCATTTGTAGATGTTTTTGTATATTTTACATACTTAATTATAGCAGAACCAGTGTGAGTAGTATAGGATATGGGATTAATTGTGGGAATTAGAATTAACGCCATTAGGGGAGCTTGTAGAGAAATCTTTACAAGGCTAGCCTCTGTCTGGTATTGAACAGGTTCTTGGTACGTTGAATGGCTTTCTCTGTCAGGTTAAGTGGTAGCTACTATCCTCAGCGGTCACCTGGATGAAAGGTCACTAGCAGGAGACTGCTTACATGAATCCCTTTGGTTCAGCTTTGCTGTTAGGGGCCAGACTGCAGGCATGACGATGACATGACCATAACAGGAGTGGCTAAGTCCTTGTGCGTACAGTCCCTGGGGGACCCAGCACTCCTGCACCACACATGGAGATCAGGGATGTGGACCGTGGAAGAGGACAGGGCGTGGCAGCCAGCCGCACATACTGGGGAGTGTGAGTCACTTAGGTTCACAGGCGTATGCTTAATCGTCCCTTTAAAGGAGGCAGTGGGAGCTCCAGGCTGCTAGGCAGGAGTGATGCCACTAAGTTCTTATCTCCAGGTGCTGGCTCGGGCCATTTTGGTGTGGTGTAGAACTGGCAGCTGTGCTGAGGGCAGCTGAGCCCTGCTTACGGTATGAGACACAGCGTAGCAGAGAGCTCAAGGAGAGAACTGGCTGGAGCTGGGACGCTGCAGGCCCAGGTGCTGCTCCTGTGAAAGGGCCAGCCGGAGGTCAGCAGCCACGGCAAGGAGCTGCCAGAGCGCCCAGCCTTCTCTGCTGACCTAGGTGTAAAGTGGATGGCGTTTTGTCTCTCCTTGTTCTGAGGATACACATTTTTCTCTTGGGCTCAACCCTAACTCCAACCCCAACCAGAGAGGGAAAGGAATACTGGAGAGAGAGCAGCCTTCGCCCTTGTTGACCATAAGTAGCCACGGAACTAGTGATCTACCCTAGTCACCTTGACATCCGTGCACATCTCCCCTAACTGTGCCTTTGTTTCACAGGAAGACAGCAGCAGAACATGGATGACGCTTTCCTTCAGAATTCTAGAAGTATACTATCTTATCAAAAAAAGGCACAAACTCCTCTGAGGTTGGTGTTGTTTTCTTTTCTTTCTTTCCTTTTTTTTTTTTTTTTTTTTTTTTTTTTAAGATTTTGTCATAGGACACATGTCCTTGCCAGAGAAAAACAGAGGAAAAATGTGATATCACCCCCTGGGGGGAATGGCCACGCTGCAATCCTTTCTTCTCCATTCTCTTCTGGGGATTTTGGACACACGTGCCCAGCATGATTTTCAAGCTGTTAGGTCCTGGATGTGAACTTCAGTCTGTGGGAATTCAGCACCTTAACCACAATACCACCTGCTGGCTCTGGAGGGTAGAACTTCTAACTTCCAGCATAATGGTGCCATTGCTACGATTCCTAGTGGAAGCCTAAGACTTCTAGGCCACCAAAGCCTGAAGTCATGGGAACAGGAAACAAACATTTCTCTAGTGTATTATTAAGAGTAGTAGAGATAATAACTTCTCCCACATTCACCTCCTGATTTCCCGACCTATAAATCCTGGCTCTGAGAAAATAGCACCATGTATTCGTTACTTACTTAAAGCGTATCAGCATCCTGGTAGACCTTGCTCCAGCTTTGCAAGGTGGTGTCACCCAGCTGTTGCTGTAGCTTTTACTTCAAAAGGCCACTGCACCATTCTGCCCGTGTTGGGGACATGGTCGGACCTCGGCTGCCGTGAGCATGAGCCCATTGCTACACTTCACTTGCTGTGAGTTTCTTGGTCGTAGTCAGTGGTGCTCTGTGTGCCACAATGCTGAACAAAGCGTTTAAAAGTCCATAGTGGAGCACATTTATAGAAAAGTTATAAGAAGAGAAGGTAAGTTTACACACCAAGTGTGTATTTAAGAGAACAAAATGTTGCTTTTTCCATGATGCACATGGGCCCATGGGATCACCTGGCAATGATGGCTGGCTGGTTCCCCTCTTCCCTCATGGAAGAGTGCCAAATGGAGATGTGGCTGGCTGTCCGTTTGTGAGGTCAGGCACTCGGCAGTGACCTCGTTCCTGCTGCCCGTCATTTTGCCGTGGTCATTGTGAACACAGGCTGTCTGGACGAGAGACTGATAACCATAGGAATAGGTTATGTGTCCACCCGATTACTGAGGTCTTCCTTGCTGAGTGTCCTTCTGTCAAGTATTAAATGGGACATGAGTCCCTTTGTACTTTGTGCCCATTTGGAAAAGTCTAGTCACAAACTTGTCATCAAGTTGCCAGTAGTGTTTCTTCTAGTTCCCTGACGTCCTGCCCACCACTTGCTGGTGCCCGTGACTCGGCATAGAACTGTCCCTCCTGCCATCTCCTTCGGGGCAGAAGGAACAACTGTGTGCAGCCCTTAGGGACTGCCCACCAGAAAAATGCCCCTCCCACCTGGTCACCCTAGAGGTAATCTGTATTGCTGAAGCTGTCCACTCTCAGGTGTGGCCTTCATTTTTTGCAGAAGCAGACTTAAATATTTCTTTCTTCTCTGGCAGTTTGTAATATGAAGTTCCTCATATGGCCATAAGTTTTCATACTGGTAAACTATATTTGAAATGTCCTGAAACTTTCCCAGAAATACAACTTACAAACAGTGGAGTCAGGATTCAAACCCAGATCACTCTGACTTTAGAACGTTTCCTTTTATTTCCAGACTACACTGTTTACTAGCTTTGTCCAGGTATATAGGTTAGAAGTTTTGTAGTAGGGTTAAAACTACAACTAGGAGAGACAGGAAGTCAGTGTAGACTGTGAATGAGCACTACGGGAAGTAAGATCATTGACAGAGCGTATCAGCCAGGAAGTGGGGTAGGGAATGTGTGTGGCACATAGCATTTTTAAAATGGCAATAGCTTGCTTTCTTGCCTTTATCCTGAATTGCTTCTTTATTTTTTGTTTTTTATTTATTTACTCCATAAGTCAGAAAAACAGAGAAATAGTACCCCCAATGAAGTCTTCACTTGGTAGTCTGCCCTCACCCTAAGTCAGCCCAGACTGTTGGCATGTGCTTGCCCGGCAAGACCAGAACCTTCCCATATGTTCACCCTTGCAGCGTGCCACATATGCTGTGCCACCATCCAGCCCTGTTTTCTGATTTAGAATTAGAGTCTACTTCTTTAGGTTTACATGTCTGTGTGTGTAGAGAGAGAATGTTATATTTGTATACTCTGTATCCATGTGGATAGTAGAATCAGACACATATGCATATCCATATATACTTTCAAGAGCACATGCATATATACTATAAAGTACATGTGTATATGTATATATGCTCATGATATATATATATGTGTGTGTGTGTGTATATAATTTTATGATATTTAAATTTTTTAGGCACTGGTTTCTTAAAACCACATTTCACTACTGAATCTTTGACCCTTTGTCACTTTCTCATTGGAAATTATATTCAGACTACATTCACACATCAACTGTAAGCCATTTGGTAGTTCTCTATGTGTTTGAACACATACTTCCCGAAAAATGATATTGTTTATTATTATGAGGCAGTATTATTTGACAGCTATTGAACACATTTGATTGCTGTCAGCAGAGATGGGGATTCATCTTGATGTACGGTCTCCCTCCATTTGGAGAAACTGGGCTGCCGAGGCCGAGTTTTGCTACTAGGCTGCGAGTAAGTATGAATAAGTAGAAAGTGAATAAAAGTGTCCATATCTACGTGCTGTTCCAGTTGTTAAGGATTAAATGTTTTCTAATGTGAAGTTTACATAATTCTGTAAAAACTGGTCTTTTGTTCTATTGAATAGATGTGTACCCATGATTACCTGTGGGTTGAATAAGAGTTACTTAAAAATGGAAATAAATGGCAGCTGGTGGTGTGGTGGTTAAGGTGCTGGTGCTGACGGTGCAGTTTGAGTCCCAGACCCTGCGGCTTGAAAAACACACCAGGCACGTGTGCATGCACACCCCAAATACCAAGGACAGAAGGGATTGTGGCATGGCCATCCTTCCTGACTGGTTATTCCTCACTTTCGTGCTCTCTCTCTTTCTCTTTGGTGAGTATACACATGCTATTGTGAAACTAAAGACAAACAAACAAACAAATGGATATAGAGGGCTGTCCCATGGCATGGTGGTTGAGGCAGTTGGATCCCACATGGCTGACCATACAGTTTGAATCCTGGACCTGGCAGCTTGGAAAAAACATGCAAGGTACATGTGCGTACACACCCAAAATCCCAAAAGGAGGGAGAAATGGAGAAGAGATTGCAGTGTGACCATCCCCCATAGGGGTGCTTTCTCTCTGTCTCTCTCTCTCTCTCTGCCTCTCTCTCTTTTTCTCTCTCTCTCCCCAAGTTCATGTACCTTCTGGCAATTTTTTTTTTTTTTGGAGTTTCTCTCTCTGTCTACTGTCTCTCTCTCTCTCTCTCTCTCTCTCTCTCTCTCCCCCCCCCCCCCCCCCCCAAGCTCATGTACCTTCTGGCAATTTTTTTTTTTTTTTTTTTTTTTTTTTTTTTTGAGATAGAAATAGAATCCGCATCTCTTGAGTTTTGGTCTACTGTACTGTTAGGAATTTCACATGCTTTCTAAGAAAAGGAAACCCAGATCTTGTCCCAAGTGATTATGGCAAATGAATAGATAAATAGTGAAGCTCCACTCCAATGACTGGGAGAATTGCTAAGTAAGAGAATCAGGTAGGAGAACAGGGCCGAAAGGATGGTGTGTGTTTGATCAGTCTGATTTATTTATATGTAGTCACTTCAACAGGATTTGAACATGCGGCCCAGTGTTTACCAGTTTTTGCTTCATGACACAACCTTATCAATAATATCATTAAACTTTTACAGAAATCTGTAGTACTATTAAGTAAAGAGCCATATCTTTGTCATAGAGTGTTGATACATGTCATTTACTGAATTAATAGATGTGCAGTGTGACATATTTAAAGATGTGAGGTGAGGAAAGTGAAGTGGAGATCATAAACCAGCTAGTAGTAACCTGTGCTAAAACAAATTTCAGTGATCAAATGTACTCATTTTAAGAGAAGTGTTGGGACCAGCAGTTGGCATAATGGCTTTGTTGCTTGACTCCCATGTAGTCGACTGCGATTTGAGTCCCGGACCCAGTGGCTTAAACTCACGCCAGGTCCATGTGTGCGTGCGCACCCAAGATCCCAAGAGGAGAATGGAGGAGAAGGGATTGCGGCGTGGTCATCCCCCCTGGGGGGTGATTTCTTGCTTTCTATCTCTCTGTCTCTGTCTGTTGGGCGAGCGCACGTGCCCTATAGCAAAAACCTCTCCCTCCTCCCCCCCAAAAAAGTGCTAGTTTTAGAAATTAAATATCATGATAATTCTTTGTTTATTACATGTTGGAAAAATGGATTACATGTATGACATACATCATAAAATCTTTCCTGTTTTTCAGTAACAGTAAGTACTTTCCTGGGGGCACGACATTAATTTGAGCAGTATCTCTTATTTTCCAATAACCTTTTACATTACAAAAAAATCTGCAACTTCATTTTCTTCCCCTATCTGGAAACCATAGAAACCAGTGTGAAATTATAGCTAAGAAGTTCGTCACTGGGCTATCTCAAGCTGATCTCCATGGAAACATTTCACATTTTCTTGAAATGAAAGATCTCCCAATCAGACACAGAACCATAACTGATGGGTGTCTGACAAAGACAACAAGAAGAAAGAAGTATATAGATATTTTACTGGATAAATATGCTAGAGAGTTTTTAAACCACTTTATAAATAAGAACATTTAAATGATAAATATAGTGTAACTACAGAAAAAAAAATCACAGTTTTGAAAACAAGGTTCTGTCTGTTACTCTTTTTACATATTGTTCTTTCTAGATTTTTGCATTAAAGACAGTTTCCTGAAATAGTATGGACTTGGGTTTCAGAAAGATCTGTATTCAGAGCCTGAATCAGCCCCTTAGATACCAGCTTCTCTTGCCCATTTTCTCATTATAAAGTTGAGGGAAATAATACCTGATGTACAGAATTTGTTTGAGATTAAATTAGGATTAATGCTTAATCAAACCATTTAAAATTTTTACCTGGTAAAATAGACATGAAGTATAAATGTGTCGTGGAAGTACTGATGATGGTGATGATTTCAGTCCTGTAATTAGTGATTATGAAGGGCTGGTACCGTTCTGGGTGGTAAGTATTAACTATCAATGCCACATTCTTTAATAAAAGTTCCAACCGTGAGTGAACTTCAATACAGAAACTAGCCCTAGTTCAAAACTAGGCTCATTTCCAGTCATTCACTTTAATGGTTGTTGTTTGGAGCTTGGGTCCCACGAATGAGGGAGAGGAGGAGCATCTTCAGATTGTAGGATTTAGTTCTAAAGTAAGTCTGTTAGGTAAAAAAAAAAATAATCATACTTTCAGGGTGCTGGACAGCAGGGCAGCTGTACACACAGTGTTCCCTGTGGTTGATGCAGGCGGGAAGACACCCTGTGTACGTGTGGCGTGCATGTGCCCACGGCTTGGACTGGCTAGAGCTGGGGTGGACCGCGGCGGCAGCAGGCTGGGAGGCTGCCGTCTCCTTGTGTCATTCTTGGAAGAAATAGATAAACTCTTTTTTATTATTTATTATTTGGTATTATTATTGCTATTATTATGTTTAGGTTTTTGCTATCGGGAGCTTGTACTTGCCAGAGAGACAGGGGAACAGTGAGAGGGAAAGTGACAAATCACCCACTGGGGGGATGGCCATGCCACAGTCCCTTCTTTTCTTTTCTCCTGGGATTTTGGCCATGCACATACATGCACCCAACATGATTTTCAAGCCACCGTTCCAGGACTTGACCTGTGATTGGCCATGTGGGAGTCTAGCACCTTAGCCACTACATCACCTGCTGTCTATTCCCTTCCTCTCAAAAAATATATATACATTTTTTAATTACCAGAGTGCACCACACTCACCAGAGAGTCAGAGACAGGGTAGAGATGGGGAGAAAACATTCCCCAGTGGACTGTAGTCATACCTCAGTCCCGTCTGTTTTATAAGCCATCACAAGCAAAATTCAACCCCAAGTTGGCCATGTGGGATCCGGCTCTGAGAGTGGCCCAGAGTTACTTACCAACTGATTGCTGGTTAGTAGGAAACCACTCATTGTCTCATGTGTTATGTAAGTCAGTTTGTCAACATATTTTCAAAGTACTACATCTAAAATGCAAATAAATTTGAATTATGCTTCTATTAATTTCCTAATGTGGCAACATGGAATGCATTTGATGAATGTGATAATTGTTCTGTAAAATTAAAATAGTAATGATTTGATTTTAAAAATTAAAAACACATTGAGATTTGGTTAACTAAAGAACCTTATCAATAGGCCCAGAGGTGGCATGATGGTTAGAGTGGCTGGTTACCACATGGCCAACTGCGTTCGAGTTCCAGACCCAGCAGCTTGAAAAACACGCCAGACACGTGCATGTGTGCCCAAAATCCCAAAAAGAGGGAGACATGGAGGAGAAGAGGTTGCAGCTGGCTGCCCCGTGGGGTGGGATGCTTTCTCACTCTCCTCTCTCTCTAGCAAGCACGTATGCCCTGTAACAAATTGAAAGAGAAAGAAAAGGAATGAATAACAAAGTGAACAGTGTTTTTATTTATTAAATGTTACACAGCTTTAAAGTGGTTAATTCTTGTGTTATTTCCTAAGAAACGAAATTCAGGATGATGATCGTTTCTGTGATACAAAACAAACATAGGGTTAATAACACTTCATGAAGGTTTCCATGACAGGGGTAAGGAGAGGAATGTTATATTTCTCACAATTACATCATGTACAATTTCAAAGCAAGATTATTCACATGACTTTTACCTATAAGTTACATATTACATAGTCTCCCAAGGGAGAGGTTTCAGTCCTTTACGCTTTGGACGTTAATAACTTACCGTGTTGTGTGCTGAATCCCCTTAGAATCCAAGGTCATTAATTAGTTTGTGAAATAGAAGTATGAGAATTTGAAGTGACTAGGGAAGGAAAGTGGCGAGATAACAGAAAGCATCTTTCTTTCTATGAACTAATTCCAGACGTGAGCCGCGTTCTGTTTGTTAGTGGGAACTGATCATTTGATAAAGCTACGTTGTTGCTGAGCCAATCTCTCTTCGGATCTGCACATTTAATAAATTTGTCTGCTAGTTAGAGACAGTGAGGTGAAGCTAACGAGAGACTAAAAATGCTCTCTCAAAAAACAAAAGTGTACCTCTGTCTGACTTACTGCTCCTGTTCAGGCAGACAGTTTCAGGCACTGAAATGCACACAGTGTAACGTCCGCCTCTGCAACAAGCGGCAGGGGACGCCAAGACAGACAGGAAACCGTAGCAGGAGGGGCATTTACACACATTTCTTAGGCCAAAGTAGATCAAGTTCCCTCTTTCCCTAAAATGGTAAAGTTATAAAATCCTAAACAATAAGATTTTGTGTGTGTGTGTGTGTGTGTGTGTGTGTGTCTGTAATTTAAATAATATAAATAATATCTGGCCATATCATGATTAGAACAAAAAATTACAAAACAGTCCCTTACACCTGGAATGTAAAACCGACCTACCAAACACATTTTTTAAATGCCCTGGTGGCATTTAAGAAGACCAGAATTTGGTTCCTGCATAGCAGCTGTATAAACTGGGTGTGCACATGTGTGCTCTGGATCCTGGCTGGCTGGGGGTCTGGGAGGATTGGGGCATGATGCTCTTTTGAGTGTGCTTGTCTCTTTTTCTGTCTCACATGCAAATAAGTAAATAAACTAAAAATTAAATCAACGGGGGCTAGCAGATGGTGTGGTGATTAAGGCGGCGGACTCTCACATGGTCGACCGCAGTTCCAGCCCCAGACCCTCCAGCTTGAAAATCACTCCAGGCATGTATGCCTGCATGTCCAAAATTCCAATAGGATGATGGAGGAGAAGGGATTGTTGTGTGGTCCTCCTTCCTGGGGCTGATTGTTCACTTTCCCTCTCACTGTCTCTTTGGTGAACGCACGTGCTATAGGGCAAAAACCCTAAAAAAAAATAAATCAACAAAAACACTGTTGCCTGGTATAAGGGTTCTCCAGAGAAATAACCAGTTTTTTCGTGTGTGTGCATGCGTGTAGAAAGATTTATCAGGCTCTGACTCTGGTGACTAAGTGGCCAGACCCCACATAGCCAGACACAGTTTGAATCCTGGCCCAAGAAACTTGAAAAGCACATCGAGGGAACCAGCAGTTAGCGTAATGGCTATGTCGCTGGACTCCCACATAGTCGACCGCGGTTCGCGTCCCAGACCCGGTGGCTTAAAACTCACACCGGGCGTGTGTGCGTGCGTGCCCAGGATCCCGAGAGGAGAATGGAGGAGAAGGGATTGTGGCGTGACCATCCCCCCAGGGGGTGATTTCTCGCTTTCTGTCTCTATGTCTCTCTCTGTCTGGCGAGCGCACATGCCCTATAGTGAAAATCTCTCCCAAAACAAACAAACAAACAAAGAAAAGCACATTGAGAGGGGCCAGCAGATGGCATAGGGGTTATGTCTCTGGACTCTCACATGGTTGACTGTGAAGTCCCAGACCTGGTGGCTTGAAACTCATGCTGGGTGCATGTGCGTCCATGGCCAAGATCTCAGGAGGAGAATGATGGAGAAGGAACTGTGGCATTGGTCACCCCCCTGGGGGTTGATTTCTCCCTTCCACTGTCTGTCTGTCTCTCCAGCGAGCACATGCACCCTAAGGCAAAAACCTCTTAAAAGAAAAAAGAAAAGCATGTCGGGAGCAAGTGCAAGTTTGCCCCAAAATCCCAGGGGAATGGAGAAGTGCAAGAGACGGGCTTGCAGTGTTGAGGCAGGGGGAAAGCTAGCAAATGGAGGTGGGTAAGCGGGCTGGAGCGTCTTCCCATGTTGCTAGATAGAAAAACCCTTATGTGAATTAGAAAAATTAACATTGTTAAAAATTGCCTACTACCCAAAGACATCTACAGATTCAATGCAATTCCTATCAAAATATCAGTGGCATTTTTCGCAGAAATAGGAAAAACAATTTTGAAGTCTCTATGGGACCAAAGTAGTCTCTGAATAGTCAAACCAAATTCAAGAGAAGCTGGAGGCATCACATTGCCTGATTTCAAACTATTACAAAGCTATAATAATAATAAGTGTTCTACTGAATAAAAACAGACATCTAGAACACTGATTTTGTGTGTGTGTGTGTGTGTAACACTAAAAACACAAGCAACCAAAGCAGAGATAAGTAAGTAGGACTATATCAAACCAAAAAGTTTCTGCGTGTCAAAGGAGATAACCAACAAAATAAAAAGGCAGACTACAGAGCAGGAGAAACTATTTGCAAATCATTTATCTGGTAAAAAGTTAATATCAAAATTATATAAGGAAGTTACAATTCAATAGCAAAAGCAAAATCAATGTGATTAAGAGATTAATACACTATCTTGATACACATTTTCTAGACATACAGTTGGCCAACAGAGATATGAAGGTATGCAGCATCAGTAAGATGTAACTCAAACCTACAATGAAATATCACCTCACACAGCTAGGGTGCTTTTTATCAAAAAGACAAGATGTGTTGGTAAGGGTATGGAGAAAAGGTGCAAAGCAGATAAATCCTCTTTTTATTTAAAGTTTTAGTTTACAAAATTAATCAAGTAAAAATATAATTAGTTATAGGAATTAGAAAGGAAGAGTTAATCTCTATTTGCAGAAAATAGGATTATATATGTGAAAATCTGAAAGAACTGATAGGGAAACTACTAATAATAAGAAAATTCCAGGATGGTATTGGGTTATCAAACCATAAAATGAACCTTCAAAAAGAAGATATAGATGAAACCATTTCATTTACAGTGGGAAAATAAATAGCATATCTATATGTAAGCTTTTGCTCAACAAATTGTGTGTGTGTGTGTGTGTGCGTGTGTGTGTGTGTATGTGTGCGTGTGTGTGTGTGTAAACAAATGCAAGTACGTATCATGTTCTCAGGGAGACAGGGTCCCTTAGAGTTTAAACTTCTCTCAGTTGATTTATAACATTAAATCTTGGGGCCAGTAGATGGTGTGATGTAGTGGTTAAGGGCACTGAACTCCCACATGGCCAACTGAGTTTTGACTCCCAGACCTGGCAGCTTGCTTTCTCACTTTCCCTCTCTTTCTCTCACTGTACCTCTCTGGTCAAGTTAAAATTAAATAAATAAATAAATAAATAAATAAATAAATAAATAAATAAATGTATGTATGAAAGAAATGAAATGAAATGAAATGAAATGAAATGAAATGAAATAATTCTAAAAAAAATTAAATCTCTTCCAAACAAATATTGCTGTTTTTCTTTGGAGATTGACAAGTTAATTATAAAATTCATTTGAAAGAGCCAATAATCAGGGTACATGAAAAGTCAGGAAATCATCTCCCTTTATACATTAAAAACATTTTCTGGAGGTTTTTTAACCAAGGTCCTTTGCTATTGTGTACAAATAGAAGCCAGACCAATATAATAGGTTAGGAAATCTGTAAATAGGTCTCGTATATGGCAATTCCTGTAGTTACTATCTGTATTAAATGTTGGCATCCTATTTATTTCTTTTAAATTATTTAAAAACTAATTAAATCTCAGAACGGTTTGGAGTTTATCCTGTGAATGGTGCCAGCAATGGAATCAGTTTTCTCTGTTTCTCCTATGGTTAACCAGTGTTCCGGTTAGTTAGAATTGAGACAAGTGGGAAGGAGATGTGGTGTGGGATAACTAGGTAATCATAATTGTGTTCTTTTTTGGTACTGTAGACAGAATAAATTCCGATTGGTTTAGAGCTCTAAATACAAAGAATGAAATATAGCAATAGGAAAATGTAATTTTCTTATAACATGAGAGTAAGGAACATTTCCTAATTATTAGTCAAATCCAGATACAATAAGAAAAATATTGAAAACTTAACTACTGTAGGAGATGAGTTTTGTAGGTCCAGGCAGTGCTGCAGTGATAAAACAACTAGACCCACACAGGAGAGGTCTGGGTTTGCACTGCAGCAGCCTCCTGGAGCACTCTGGACACGAGTGTGCATGCCCTGATCTGGGCCAACTGGGTGGGGGCGGAGGAGAGCAAAAGGAGCCTGTCAGAACTCTCTCTCTTTCTTTCTCATGGAAAAAATAGGTGAGCTAAAAAACTATTGCACTGAAATAAATAAATAAAATTTTGTAAAGAATTATTTTATTTAACTTTATTTATTTATTTATATTTATTTTTTATTTTACCATAAAGGGACAGAGCGAGCAAGAAAGAGAGGGAAAGTGAGAAATCAAGCTGCTAGGTCCAGGACTCGAACTGCAGTCAGCCATGTGGGAGTCAAGCACCCCTAACCACCACACCACCTGCCAGCCCCAATAATTAAATTAAAACACACACACACACACACACACACACACACACACACAAATTAGTAATTAGGAAAAGTACTTGAAAATAAAATGATCAGTTGAAAGAGTTACTATCCTGGGCCAGCCGGTGGCGTGATGGTTAAAGCAACTGGATCCCACATGGCAAGTAGCATGGTTCAAGTACTGAACCCAGCAGCTTGAAAACCATGGCAGGTACATGAGCATGCCATGCCCGAGATCACAAAAGGGCAAACAAGGGATCGTGGCCTGAGTCCCCGTTAGGGGTGCGTTCGCACTCTCCCTATGTCTCTGCGTCTCCGTCCTCTCCGGCAAGCACAAGCACCATCGGACAAACTTTTTTTTTTTTTTTTTTTGCTATCCCTAATATATATATAAAAACCTTCTTAAAGTACAGAAGTAAATGACCAGTGGGCAGAAGAGATATGAATAATTTATAGAAAAAAATGCAAATAGCCCTTATATATATATGAAAATATTCACAACTCTCTCATAATGAGAGAATATGCTACTTAAAACTAAATTGAGATACTGTTTCTTACCAGTCAAATTGGCAAAACAAACAAACAAAAACAAAGTTTCGCGTTGTGTGTTTATGAGGCTCAGAAAATACCTGCCCTGTCATGCAGAGCCATCGGCCGTAAACTGACGAACACTCCTATCGGAGAATTGAGCAATACTCTCCACAGTCTCATTGCCAGGAGTCCATCTCAGAAACTACGGGCACAGATATCCAGTGGCACATGTGAGTGGTGTTGGTGGCAGCACTTCCTGGAATGGCAAGAGACGGTCTGCAGCCGATTAGCATACTCTGTTTCTCAGCTTAAAATCCACCTTTCTGTACCTGACTGGGTTTGCATCCTGGGATTTTGGCAAAATTTAATTTTGCTTGTGGTTTCTCTAGTGTCCTCCGGTTGTGGGCACTATGGAGAAATTGGAGCAGGACCAGCAGACGTAACGATTACGTCACTGGACTCCCACGTAGTTGGTCGCATTTAAAGTCCTGGACCTGCAGACTTGACACGCGCCCAGCTGTGATCCCAAGAAGAGGAAGGAGAAGGGATTGCGATGACGTGATCATCTCCCCTGGGGAGTGATTTCTCGCTTTCTGTTTTTGTCTCTCCAGCGACCACAGGAGTCCTATAGCAAAATTCTCTCCAAAAAAAAAAAAAAATGGGACCAGCAGTTAGCGTAATGGCTATGTCGCTGGACTCCTACGTAGTCGACCGCGGTTCACGTCCCGGACCCGGTGGCTTAAAACTCACCCTGGGCGCGTGTGCGTGCGTGCCCAAGATCCCGAGAGGAGAATGGAGGAGAAGGATTGTGGCGTGGCCATCCCCCCGGGGGTGATTTCTCACTTTCTGTCTCTCTGTCTCTGTCTGTCTGTCTGGCGAGTCACGTGCCCCATAGCAAAAAAAACTCTCAAAAAAAAAAAATTAAAAAGAAAAATTGGAAAAGGCCCAGCAAGTGGCATGGTGGTTAGGGGCGCTGGACTCCCACATGGTGGAGCACATTCGAGTCCTTGACCTGGTGGCTTGCTTTCTCACTTTACCTCTCTCTCGCTCTCTCACATACACACTCTACCCTCTCTGGTCAGATTAAAATAAATGAATAAATAAAGTTAAATAAAATAATTCCTTAAATAAAAAAAAATGAGAGAGAGAGACATTGGCGCTCCCGGGGGAGAGACGTGATCCTAGCTTTCCTGTTGAGTTTCCAGCCCTGTGAGTGTCACAGCAGCAACAGTTCACCAACACCCTGAACGTGTCCCCCGCCGATTTAAACACTGCCTGTATCACGTGCAATGCTTCTGTCTGGAGCTTGGCATGTTGATTATACATCTCATTTGGAAGAACAAACAGCATCCAGGGAGACTTGGACTTTTAATAAGTAGTGCTGGGCTAACTGGCTAATCATAGGAAAAAACAGATAAAACTGATTCCACTTTCATCACCACTTACAGGATTCATTCTGAATTATTCTGAGATTGAACTATTTTTTTTTTTTAAGTTTGCCAAAGGATACGTGTTCTTGCCAGAGAGAGAGAAAAAGAGAGAAGCAAGAAAACACCCCTTCTATAAGCCACGTCCACACTGCAGCTTTTCTCCTCTGCATCTCCCTCCTGCCAGGATTTTGGGCATGCGCACATGTGTGCCTTGTGCATCTCTCAAGTCCCCAGGTTCAGGACTCAAACCACAGTCATCTAGTGGGACCCAGCCACCTTGACTACCACGCCATGAGCTGGCCCTAAATATTTATTGAATGAAGTGATTAGAAGAAAGTGAAAACACTAATGTTTTGCACAGTAGTAACTACAAGAAACAACCACCCCCTATGATGAGGGAAACAAGATGGGAGAAATTACGCTCATCAGAACTTGGGAGCCTAGATGGGGGCTCATTAGAACTGGGGTGCAGACCTTGGATAAAGGGGCACTGCTTAGCTGGTGCTGGCATCTTAGCTCAGAGTCCTGCAAAGCTGACCTCCAGATCTCTGATGGGGTCCAGCCTGCTGGTCGGTATCTGGAATAGCATGGTAAGAATTAAAAATAACTAAAAACTGGAATGAATAGCTCTCTTTGGAGAAAATTAGCAAACCACCTCACATTTTGAAAATTGGAATAAAAATGTATTTATTCTTCCTCTTCTAGATGAATTGTAGTAAAGGGAAAACAAATAAATGATTAGTAAAGATAAGTTTTCTGGTACCAGCAGTTAACGTAATGGCTATGTCGCTGGACTCCCATGTAGTTAACCGTGGTTCGAGTCCCAGACCCTGTGGCTTAAACTCACACAGGGCGCATGTGCATGCGTGCCCAAGATCCTGAGAGGAGAATGAAAGAGAGAAGATTGTAATATGGTCATCCCTCCTAGGGGGTGATTTCTCACTTTCTGTCTGTCTCCCTCTGTCTTTCTGCGCACGCACCCTATAGCAAAATCCTCTCCAAAAAAAAAAAAAGGTGAGTTTTCTTATTATTCTAACTAATAAATGAAGAATAAAAAGATCGAATTAGAATATTACCATCCAAATGAAAGAATGTGTCTAGACAATGCTTAGTATTATGAAAAAATAATAATAACCAGATCTTATATACCTACTGCTTGAAGTACAGTCACCATTCATGAGCTACTGTCCTATTTTTTGGGGGGAGCTAAATCCACATTCAGCTTTGTCCTTTTCCAGGAAATAAGGAAACAGAGGGACATAAGACACCATGGACAGCAGTAAGCAAAATAAATACTGTGGGAAACTTTTTGATGAATACTCAGTTCCTCTATGAACAAATAGCAGAGAAAGGAGAAGAGGGAGTGGGAGCATATATATTGAGTGAGACTAGGGATAGTAAAATTCCAATGTATGGATCTTCCTTGTGGCTCATTAGATTTAAAATGTAAATGTAATTCTAATATTTTGATTACGTCAACAGTGAAAGAATTCAACTTTTAGAAATACACAGTGACATGTTTATAAAGTAATTGCTACCTAGAATTTACTTCAGAATTATTCTGTGTATATTTTAGGGGAGAGCATGCATAAATGAAACAAGCTGGCCTTTGGTGGACAACTATTAAAGCAGAATTAAATGCATGGGTGTTTATTTCCTCATTCTGTTTTTGTATTTTATCTTGTATTTGAAAGTTTCCATAATAAAAATAAATATATTTAACCCCAGTTAGTATGCCTAGGATCAAAAAAAAAGCAAACCATTAAGTGCTGGTGAGGCTGTAGTGAAAAGGGAGCCCCCTCACACTGTTGGTGGAAGTGAATGCAAATTAGTAGAGTCTCTGTGGAAAACAATATGGAGGGTCCTCAGAGACTTCATATAGACATACTGTATGACCCAGTAATCTCACTCCTTGGTATTTACCCAAAAGATAGGAGAACACTCAGATGGAAAGACACTTGCATATCCATGTTTATTGCAGCATTATTCACAATTACTAAAACATGGAACCATCAGAAGTAGCCAAAACTGATAACTGGGTTGAACAACTGGCACATGTATACTACAAAGTATTACTCAGCCATAAGAAACACTAAGACATTGGATTCAAAGTGGATGAATATAGAAGACTATATTTTATTTTGAACTCCTTATTCTTTCAACTATCAGCTTCTCTGCAATTATATCTAATTAGTGGTACAATATATTTTCAGTTGAAAGTTTGTCAGTGCATGCTAAGTCCTTTTAATATTGATTTTTAATAATTATGAAATAATAATGGTTAATGTTTATTATCACTATGTGCCAGGACTATGTATATTTTTACCTAGTACTCTCACATACTCAATATAAGTAGAACTACTAATAGTGTTGTTTCAAAGATGAGGAAATTGAAGCATGTCAAGGTTAGATAACTTCCTGACAGTTGCATAATTTATTAATCCATCATAAGTGGTAGAGTTGGGATTTGAACCCAGATAGTCCTGTGTAAGAGCTTATATTCATAACTTTGTACTGCCTTTCCAAAATTAAAGCCTAACTGAAAGGATTAATTTAGCATTTTAGCTCTCCAACAGAACCCAGTTCCATCTCCAACCTCCTGGTGAAACCGGGGACTCTGAGGCAGGGCTGGTTACTGCCCACAGCCCAGCTCTGAATCCCAGTGCTCCCCCTCTCTGTAAGGTAGGCAGTTTTTTCGTTTTGTTCTGTTTTCTTTTCTTATTTCCTCTTTGTCTCCTTCTTCTTTCCTTTGTTAATCTCCTCCTCCTTAACCCACAGGCAGCTTCCACCTCTCTAACAGAACCCAGTTCCATCTCCAACCCCCTGCTGAAATCTTTATTTTTCTTTATACTCTTTTTGTTTCCCTCTTATATTGTCATTTCTTCCTCATTGTTCATCCTTCTAAAGGGACTAGACAGGTCTATAGTCACACTTCTAAAATACCCTAGTCTGTGAGGCTCCCTTGGATCCTTCTCTTACTGAACCACCTGCAAAAAAGGAGATCCTGTGTTTCAGACACCTGAATAGAAGACTCCTCTTGTGGAGAGCACATTGCCAAACAAGCAGAAGAGAGACTTTGGAACACAACTGACCACAGCAAAAGGGAAGCACATTTGTTCCAAGTTGAAGAAGCATTCTCCAAAAAGGTATCCAAAAGTGAATACATCTCCCAATGACTAGAAGTAGAAGACAAGCCTCAGGTCTGAATAAGTCAGGAAATATGTCTCCATCAAAAGAACACAATAACTCCCTTCTATCTCTTGAAAAAATAGAGGAAGTAACCAAAATGTCAGAGAAAGAATTTAGAACATTCATGGTGACAAAACTCTATGAGCTGGAACAGAAAAGAAACATCGAACTACAAGAGATTAGGAAGTCCTTCCACAATATTAAAGAAGAAATGAACACTATAAAAAAAAAGAATCAGATGGAACTACTAGAGATGAAGTCTATAATACAGAAAATCAAAAGCTCTCTAGAAAGTATTAAAAGTCAACTAGATCATGCTGAAGATCGAATCTCTGATGTAGAAGATGAAAACCCTGACCTAGGAAAAAACACCAAAAAGATAGAGAAAATAACAAAAAACAAATGAGGATAATATATGCAAAATACTAGATTCTATTAAACGTCCAAACATTTAAATAATTGGTATCCCAGAAGGTGAAGAAACTGATAAGGGCATGGAAAATCTATTTCATGAAACCCTGGAAGAAAACTTCCCAAGTCTAGAGAAACACTCACACATCCAGACCCAAGAAATACAAAAGACCCCAAATAGAATCAACCCAAGAAGATCTTCCCCAAGACACATCTTAGCTAGACTGGCCCAGACCACAGACAAAGACATGATACTAAAATTGGCAAGAGGGAAATGACAAGTAAGGTCATCCCATCAGGCTAATACCAGACCTTTCGATGGAAACAATGCAAGCAAGGAAAGAATGGGAAGATGTATTGAAAATGCTAAGAGAGAAACAACTTCAACCAAGATTATTGTGTCCTGCAAGATTATCCTTCATATGGGAATAAAATCTTCTCAGACAAACAAAACCTGAAAGAATTTGCCAATGCCAGACCAGCTCTTCAAGAAACTCTGAACAGAGTGCTGTTCCAGGAAAACTAAATAATGAATAGCCAGGGATAAGAGAATAAAATATAACCAAGAGAATGGCCAACTTAAAGATAAGGTCAAGTCTGGAAATATTGATAATAACATTGAATGTTAATGGATTAAATTCTCAAATCAAGAGACAGAATGGCTGAATGGATAAAGAAACAGAAACCCTCTATCTGTTGCCTACAAGAAACACATCTCATGGATAAAGACATATATAACCTAAAAGTGAAGGGCTGGAAAAAAAGATATTCCATGCAAATGGGAACCAAAAAAGAGCTGGAGTCACGATACTAATTGCTGACAAAATAACTTTAAAACCAAAACTGTTTGAAGAGACAAAGAGGGCACTATATTGTAGTAAAAGAGTTAATCCATCAAGAAGATATGACGCTTATAAATATCCATGCACCTAACCCAGGAGCACCCAAATATGTGAAGAAAAGACTGCTAGATCTAAAAGGAGAAATAGACTTCAACGCACTAATTGTTGGGTACCTCAACACCCCCCTCTCCCGTCTGGACAGATCATCTGGACAAAAACTAAGTAAAGAGATAAAGGATCTAAATGATACCACAAATCAAATGGACTTAATTAACATCTATAGAACTTTTCACCCCAAAACCAAGAAATACACATTTTTTTAACCCCACATGGAACTTTCTTGAAGATTGACCACATGATAGGGCAAAAAAAGGCAAGCCTCTACAGATTCAAGGGCCCAGCATCTTCTACAACCGTGATGGAATTAAACTTTATTTTAATTTCAAGAGAAATCCTCAAAAACACGCAAATACATGGAAACTAAATAATCTGCTCCTGAATGACTTCGCAACTACTGAAGAAATAAAGACCGAAATCAAAAGATTCATGGAAGCCAATGACAATGAGGACGTGAGTCTGCATAATCTTTGGGACACTGCGAAAGCAGTCATAAGAGGGAAGTTCATAGCGACTGTGCACATAAGAGGAAGATGGAAAGAAGACAAACTGACCACCTAACATGCTTCAGAGAACTGGAAAAGTAACAGCAAAAAAAAAATCCACAAAGAAATGGGTCATTATCTGTTGAGGGATAGCCTTATAGTATTGTCAACTGGACCCACGGGAAATGTATACATGGAATTTTCACTTTGTAAGCTAAGTAACATGATTGAATGTATAAAATAAATTGAAATAATAATAAAAAAGGATTATCATTTTAACCATGCTTGGATAAGTTGCATGATTTGAGAGTTGCCTTTCTATTATTTTTAAATTTTTTTGGAGAGGTTTTTGGTATAGGGCACATGCACTCGCCGGAAACACAGACAGAGACAGAGAGATAGAAAGCCAGAGATCACCCGGATGGCCACGCCGCAATCCCTTCTCCTCCTTTCTCCTCTCGGGATCTTGGGCACACATGCACACGTTCCCGGCATGAGTTTAAGCCGCCAGATCTGGGACTCGAACCACAATCGAGAACTACATGAGAGTCCAGCTACATAGCCATTATACTAACTGCTGGTCCCGAGAGTCACCTTTCTATTCAGAATCTATTTAAGACATTTTTCTCACACTAGACATGTAAATTCCTTCATTACTATTAGAAATGATTCTGTATTCAACAATCATATACAAATTTCAATTGTTCACTTTTAGTATTTCTAGGTAGAACCTACTGACTATTAAGTATTACTTATATCAAACTTTTAATATATATTGTCAAAATACTTTTTGGAAAAGTTGTGTCAGATTCTGAACTTAAAATTCCAAATTTCATCTCAATCTTTAGCTCATATAGACTCCATATTTTACTACAGACATTCAACAACAACAAAGTAAATAATTCCAGTTAATACATTAGGAGTTCCCTTTCCATTTCTATTTTCACTACGAATTAGCATGAGTTAAAGAAAGTGTGAATTTAGAAATCTGACTTTTCTCTAGAAATCTGGTTATTGTGAGAAGGAATATTCTGGAACACATTGTTTCCCTGCTATGTCAACATGCTTATTAATCTGTAACAAAGTAATGTAAATGCATGGTCTAAAACTCAAGCAGTGTAGAAATTTTTAAAATATAAAACAATAGTTCCCCATTACCCTTCCTTTTGTGTTTGGTTTTTCTTTCACTAAACCCATTTTATGGTTTTCTAATTGGTTTCCTATTATGAATTTTTCTTGTATTTTTATGTCATAAAATTAAATCATTATTTTTCTTAAGAAATTTCAGCTATTGCTTGTGGATGTCTTTTAAAAAAAATTTTTTAAGAGATATTTTTGCTATAGGGTGAGTGTGTTCACTAAAGGGACAGAGAGAGACAGAGACAAAAAGCAAGAAATCCCCTCCCAGGGGGATGACCATGCCACAGTCCCTTCTCTTCCATTCTCTTCTTGGGATTTTGTGCACACATGCACACACGCCTGGTGTGAGTTCTAAGCCGTCAGGTCTGGGCCTTGAACCACAGTTGACTATGTGAGAGTCCAACAATGTAACCATTACATCATCTCCTGGTCCTCCCATTGATGTCTTTGTATGATAGATGGATTTTAAGCAGTTTCTTTCTACAACACTCTGTTATTGTTTTGGAATTGCAATAATTTTTTCAAACTTCTATGAGACTGTGGGTCAAAATCCTCTCTTTTTTTTTTTAAAGTTCTCTTCAATTCCTTGATAATTGTGCTGTGGTGTCATTTTCAAATCTGTTCGTGCTGATTTTTCTCTTGCCGCAGGTTTTTCTTTAATTTCTAGCAATTCTTGCTTATGCTTTCATATTGAGAATGACTGGCAATGCCAGATTTACAGATGGGGTTTGTCAACCAGCAGACTTCACTTTAGAATAAGGGAAGGACAACTGGAATTTCCCTAAACAGCAGAAAGGGAACAACTCTGCCTCAGGGACAAATACCAGCTGTCTCCCTCTGTCCCAAGACCCTTCCACTTCCTTAGACAGGACTCGTTCCCTGCACCCCGTCAGGACTGGGTCTGGTCACAGAGCAGGGTGGATGGAACTACGTGGGCCCCAATGGAAACGAAGCCAGGGCTGCTGCTGCTGGGCTGGAGCTCTCTGTTTCTCGGCCTGTCTCCCTTAACGTCTAGGAGGGGTTTCCTCATCTGTTTCTCCACCTTCAGTAAAAGTTCTGTTGGCTGAAAGCCCGTGTTCCTCTTTGTGTGCTGGGTCCATTTGCCCATTTTACTCTTTATTGTCCCTTTATGGGGATCTTGAGGTAAGAATAAAAACTTGTATTTATTTTGTTACCCTGAGCCAGAAGCCACAACTTACTTTTTAAAGTAGATTTTATTTCCAAAACAGAGCCAGCCAGGGGTGTGGTGGTTAAGGTAACTGGGTCTCACATGACTGACTTCATGGTTTGAGTCCTAGACCCAGTGGCTTGAAAAAACATGCTGTGCATGTGTGCCAAAAATCCCAAAGACAGGATGAGAGAGTAGGCATTGTGGAGTGACCATTCCCCTGAGGGGTGGTTTCTCACTTTCCTCTCTCTCGCTCTCTCTCCCTCTCTCACTCTGGCAAACACACATGTACTACAGCAAAAATTCAAAAAGTAAAATAAAATGTGTGTACATATAATCTTTGAAGAAAATTTATAATACTCAGAAACATCTGAAAATGACCAACAACAATGGTCTTATCATTGCTGACAGTGATGTTTTACTTTATCGCTCCCCCGTGTTAAATCTTCCTTTATTTCTATACTGATAGTTCTAGTACACTCTCGATCACCCCACCTCCATCACAACATTGCACCGTAGAAGTTTTCCACGTGAATCATAATTACTCATAAATTAACTTTCAAGGAAACATAATTCTCTGTTTTATGCATGAGTATGCCATAATATAATTTACTGTTCCCTAATCTGTACATTTAAAGTGTTTCCTCCCTATTGCTATTGGAAATAATTCTACAATGAGAATTCAGTACATGAATCTTTCTGTGTGTCTCATTATTTGGGGGTATTTTGTCTTACAAGTAAAAGTTCTGAATTATAGGCTATAAAAATGTTAAAAAGTTTATCATTTGCATGCCAAATTGCTTTCTAAAAATGGGTTCATCAGCAGTGTATGAGGGCTTCTCTCGTCAGCGATTCCACAGAACATAGTACTCACATTTAAAAAACTCGCCAATCTTACAGCAAGAAATTTTGTATTATTTTAATTGCCTTTTTCTTTCGTTATTAACAAAGTTGAAGCTTTTTTTTTTTTTTGGAAAGGTTTTTGCTATAGGGTACGTGCGCTTGCCAGAAAGACAGACAGAGACAGAGAGACGGAAAGAGAGAAATCACCCCCCAGGGGGGAGGGCCACACCGCAATCCCTTCTCTTCTATTCTCCTCGGGATCTTAGGCATGCATGCACACGGGCCCGGCATGAGTTTAAGTCGTCAGGTCTGGGACTCAAACTGTGGTCAACTACATGGGAATCCAGCGATGTAGCCATTACGCCAGCTGCTGGTCCCGAAGCTTTTGGTTTTTGATTGGTTATTTTTGTGTCTTCTTTCATGAATTAGCTGCTTGGATTCTTTGCTGGTTCTTTTGCCATTGTAATATCTAATGGTGGTATGTTAGAATTTTATAACAAAGAAGAATGTGTTACCTATTGAAAATACCCATTTATACCAATAGTTTTATTTTAGAAATTTTTTAGTGAAAAGTCTGACTGAAACGTCCACTCGGTTTCTAAATTTTCTGTGGATATTGCCATCATCCGCATGTGGGTGTGCGTGTTGCCAGCACTTTAATGGGGAATCTTAATTAAGCAGCCCATACTTGTTATACTGGCTTGCTGGAAAGGCTTGATGCATTTCGCATAGGGAAACATAGAAAAACACTCCGTGACTTCCCTGACAATACAGTAGTTAAAATTTCTGGCCAAGAAAAACAATTGGGAGCCAGTCGCAAAGAATGCAAAGAAATGCAGCATCTGGCCGCATCTGCTGAGGGCTTCGCTCCCTGAACATTCGGTGAGTGGCTGAGGCAGAGGGCTCTGGGCACGCAGAGCCTGCAGGACCAGCGGCAGCGCAGCCTTCTCTGTCTTTCCCACAGTTTGGTAAGGAAGTAAGACAGATTGGAAACGCTCCCTGTGTTTTAGTTTTTCTGTATTGCCAAAAATAATCTTATCCATAACACTCCTGCATGGTGATGTTGTCAGTATTTATTAGTTGGTGCTTTCGAAAATGGTCCAGAGTCTTCAAACTAAAGTTGGTTAGATACAAGAAGTTCTTCCTAGGCGATTGGAAAGGTTATTCAATTCACATTCCAGGCAGATACAAATGCAAAAATGACTGTTTCTTTAAATAGCAGGTAGTGTGGTGGTTTCTATAGCAATAGAAACAACCATCAACATATTTTACAATCACTCTCTTTTTGGCAAAAATTCTGTTTCTTTCCAAAACTTATCATTGTAAAAAGAATATAAGAATCACACTGAAATTAATTTGGGGAAAAAAAGACATAAGATTTTTGTGAGGCACAGCTGTTGTTAATTTACATTATATTTCTTAACTGCTAATGTATGTATTTTTGTTGGAGACTATTGAGAACAACTCGGACTGGGGAGGAGAGCTAGTAAATTTTTAGTGAATTGAGCTGAGAGAATTTACACATTTTAATGAGTCAAATTGGAGAGTTTTGAATTTCACACATTAAAATTTAAAAATGAAGTTAGAAATCACTCATTTCAGTTATCTATTCAGGGTACCTGAATATGTTTTGAGACCAGGGGCCAGCAGATGGTGTAATTGTTACGTCGCTGGACTCCCATGTGTCGACAGTGTTTCGAGCCCAGTGCCTGACTGCTTCAAGCTCATGCCAGGCTCGTGTGTATGCATGGCCAAAATCCCAAGAGGAGACTGAAGGAGAAGGGATTGTGGTGTGGCCATTCCTCCGGGGAGTGATTTCTCACTTTCTGTCTCTGCGTCTCTCTATCTCTCTGGTGAACACCCACATCCTGCAGGAAAAACCTCCCTAAAAAAAAAAAGAAACAAGTGAAATTAAAAACGAGTATTTTTTTGAGACCCTACTAGGTTACAAAATACAGAATTTATGTGTGAACTTTATATTTTGTATCTATTTTTTCCTTTGGGTAAGTTCTTCTTTTCTATATGTGAGATGTTTGGCTATAGGGGAAATAATTTAATTCACTTTTTGGAAATAGTAACAGTTCCAAACTTTCATGGGATTAATATAGATGTTGGTGGGAAAGGGATCATCACTTGTGGGAGAAGGATTAAGAAAACTAGGACTGCATTATGAATATTAACAGCATTGGGCAGTTCCAGGTCTGGCATGTAAGGCGCTTAGCAGGTGTCACTCTGTCTAAATGAATAAAAGGCTGGACAAAGTGGAAATGCCCAACTCTGTTTAGATCCACCTGATTACTGAGGTCATTGGGAAAATCGGAAATTGGAGAGACAGACAGCTACAGAGAACCACCATGTCCCGGAGCAGAAGCCCGAACCAGAACCGACACATTGCTGAAGGTCAAGTCTGAGATTTTTTTTTTAAATAATTATTTCATTTATTTATTTATTTATTTATTTATTTATTTATTTATTTATTTATTTATTTATTTTAAATTTGACCAGAGAAACACAGAGAGAGAGACACAGAGAGAGAGAGAGAGAAAGCCGCCGGATCTGGGACTCCACCCGTGGTCGACATGTGGGAGCGTCCAGCGCCTTAACCACCACGCCACCTGCTCGTCCCAAGTCTGAGATTTTAAAACTCCTGGCGACCCAGGCTGGAGGGGTGGGGAGCCTCACTGTTTTATGAGTTTCACTTCCAGAAGCTCTGACGGGTTCTCATCATAGAAGAATCCCTTCATGCCTCTGGCAGGGGAAGGAAAGAAAGTTGCAATTTGGAAATAAACCTAGAACATTTTATTCATCTTGACAAGGCCTGACATCAAGAGAAAATATTTGACGAAGCCTAAACCACTGGGATTTTAGCACAGCTCAACTCTGGCCCCACTTAGCCCTCCTGTCCTACCCACAGCTGCAGCGGGAGGATCAGGAGCTCCCGGAAGGGTCGCTCAGGTGCACGGTCTCGCTACCGGACCAGACCGCATTCCAGGCCTCTCCATGCTTCCCTCGTCCTGCCGTGCGCTGTCGCTGTGCTAACAGCTCAGTGACCCAGGACATCGACCGCCTCCCACTTTCACCCACAGGGAACAGGACGCAAAAAAGGCAAACGACAAAGTTTGAAGGGGCTGGAGCAGGCGTCAGAGCCAGGCCCGGAGATGGCAGGAACACTGGAATCGGAAAGGAGTTTGAAACAGCTGTGATCGACAGCTAAGAACTCTTAAGGAACAAGTCGGTGAGATGCAGTCACAGGCAATGGAAACGGGGAAATGCTAAGAAGGAAAAGGCAATGCTGGAAATCAAACGTGCTCTAGGAGACAGGGGGCCGCCGTTCATGAGTTTCCTATGGGCTACCGAAAATGAGAGAGCTTGACGTCGTAACAGAAACTTAAACTGAAAACAGAGACGAATGGGACCAGCAGTTAGCGTAATGGCTATGTCGCTGGACTCCCACTTAGTCAACCGCGGTTCGAGTCCCGGAACCGATGGCTTAAACTCACACGGGGCGCGTGTGCATGCGTGCCCAAGATCCCGAGAGGAGAATGGAGGAGAAGGGATTGCAGCGTGGCCATCCCCCCTGGGGGGTGATTTCTCGCTTTCTGTCTCTCTGTCTCTTTCTGTCTGTCTGGTGAGCTCACGTACCCTATAACAAAAACCTCTCAAATAAATAAATAAAACAAAACAAAACAAAAAACAGAGATGAAGACCGAAAAAAAAGGAACAAAAGGTGCAAAATACACATAATGGAAATACTAGGAAAAGAACGAGAAAGGAGCAGAAGAAATCCTTCAAGAAATAATGACTAAAAATTTCCCTCAAATTTAGGTTAGACACCAAACCACAGCTCCAGGAAGCTCAGAACACACCAAAAAATTTTAAAAATAAAATAAATAAATAAAAACACAATGCCCAGCCTGGGTGGTGAAGTCCCTAGCATGCTGTGCTGAGGTGCCAGAAGCCAGATGGCCAGTCACGAGTGTGGACCCCGGGTCAACCTGAAAACGTGAGGTTCTCGCAGGGCTGGAGGGTTGAGGGAAGGGGATCATAGTGGCGAGACCCCGGCAAAAGAGCTTTCTCTCTCTCTCTCTCTCGCCCACTTGTGCAATCATGTAATTAGAGCACTGTACTCCCACATGGCTGACTGTGGTTTGAGTCCTGGACCTGGTGGCTTGCTTTCTCACTTTTTCTCTTTCTCACTCTCTCTCACTCTGTCCCTCTATGGTCAAATTAAAATAAATAGTAAATAAAGTTAAATAAAAATAATTATTAAAAAAAACAAATACATAAATAGATGTCCCCCCCCCCCCCCCACTACACCAGAGGATATCATACTTAAACTGAGTAAAATCAAAGATAAAATTTTTTTTGGAGAGGTTTTTGCCATAGGGCGCATGTGCTCGCCAGTCAGACAGAGAGAGACAGAGAGACAGAAAGCGAGAAATCACCCCCCAGGGGGGATGGCCACGCTGCAATCCCTTCTCCTCCATTCTCCTCTCGGGATCTTGGACACACACGCACATGCGCCCAGCGTGAGTTTTAAGCCACCGGGTCCGGGACGCGAACCGCAGTCGACTACATGGGAGTCCAGTGACATAGCCATTACACTAACTGCTCGTCCCAAAGATAAAATTTTGAAAGAAAAAAAAAAAATCTTGAAAGAAGCCAGAAGGGAGAGAGAAACTCTGTAGAGGGACAAGGATTACATCAGTCTTCTCAGAAAGTGTGAAAAGCAGAGAGGGTGAAGTGAAACATTTAAAGTGTGGAGAGAAAAAGAAAACTCCACCAATTTAGGATTCTTTATCCTGTGAAACTATCCTTCCAAAGTGAAAGCAAAATAAACGTTCTCAAAAATGAAAATTGAGGAGTTTTTGCCCACAAGGATGTTAAAAGCAGTTCTTCAGAGAAGAAGCAAAATGGTAGGTGTCGAAAACTTGGATCTGCATAAAGAAAAAAAGCATTGGAGAAGTAATAAGTGAAGGTAAAATGAAAGCCTGATTTTTCTTATTCTTAATTGGTTATAGTTTACTTAGCAAGAAATAAGGGGATATCTAGAACTGGCCGAATTTATTGGAGTTTATTGATTAAGCCCGGCATATGGGGGGTCTCATGTCTCTCCAAACCCCACAGCCTCGAGCGCAAGGTGAGGGGTGCTTATAAAGGCAGAAATGCACAGTCATGTCGGGGATGACTGAGGATTCAGAGGGTAGGGTACAGCGGGCTCCAGTGGGGGAACAGGGCAGGGGTAGGGTTTTATAATCCTAAAAGCAAAGCAAGCAAAAGCTCATCACAGAAGCAGAAACAGAGCAGGTTGATCATCCCTAAGGGTGTGTCCTGTCTCTACCTAAATACAATAGGATCTTAATGGTCTTTACGGTCTTGAGGCAGCTAGGAGAAGTGGGGTTTACAGACAATAGCTTACCCTGTTTGCTCTGAGGCACATTTCCACATAGGAATCTAAGGGCGTATAATGGAGGCACTTCTTCAATCGGAATCTCTCCTGCGTCAGTCCTCACTTCTCTTGGAGGTGCTCCTCCAAGATGGGGTTGCGCCTGCTTCAGACTCTTTGACGGTGTAACGACGAATCCAACGATTACAGCTTCTGGATGAGCGAAAGGGGCCGGAACTGGGGACCCTTGGCTACTGTAAGGTACTTCTCACCTGGGAGAAGGTGTTACTTGAAAGTGACTTCAGGTAGTTATACATGTATATTGCAATCTCTAGGGCACCCACTAAGAAAAGTTAAAGAAAAAAGAAAGGAAGCACACTTTAAATGCTGAAAAAGGAGAGTTACAGAACTGTCAACCAGAGACGAGCTACATACAGCGGATCTCAGGGCTCGCCAGCCTGCTTCATAGCGCCAACACAATACCAAGGAAAATCCTGGCAGATTATTTAGTGCATATCGACCAGAAGACCCTAAGGTTTACATGGTGAGGCAGAAGACCCAGAACAGGCAACACGGCACCAGGAGACCAGAGCAAATCCAGAGAACACTAGCCGACTTCCAGGCTTGCTCTGAGGCCACCGCAGTCGGGGCAGAAGGAGAGAGACCGACGCCTAGGGAACAGGGTGGAAAGCCCGGAAAGAGATGGATGGATCCTGCAGATGTAGTCAAAGGAGGAAGGCGATGCAGTGGGGGAAAGAGGCTTTTCAGCTAATGGCGCAGGAGTCACTGCCCTCCACAGGCCGGTGGGGACAAAGTGCACCTGAATTGTAAGAAATGCGACCCCCTGCTGCACCCTCCTGCGGGCTGGGCTGTCTGGAGAGGGAGAGGCTCTGTTTGTGGAGGCAGGAGTTAAATGAGAACCTGTACTTTCTGCTCAGTTTTGCTATGAACTTAATAAAATAAAGTTTAGGAACCAGCAGATGGTGTAATGGTTACGTCGCTAGACTCCCACATAGTCGGCCGCAGTCTGAGTCCCGGACCCGGCAGGTTTAAACTCACACCAGGCTTGTGTGCCCAAAATCTCGAGAGGAGAACGAAGGAGAAGAAACTGTATGTACATGGCCATCTTTCTCACTTTCTGCCTCCCTGTCTCTCTCTCCAGCAAGCACGCGTGCCTTGTAACAAAAATCGCTCTCCAAAAATAAATAGATAAATAATAATTTAAAAATAAAGTTTATTTGAAAAATGGTTTAAAAAATCCAGGATTTCACTGACTCTATTCTCTATGAATTCTAAAAGATGTATTATTGTCATGAACATCTAGGCAGACTGTAGACGCTCATTTCTGTGGGGCACAATGTCCATGGGCGACGTTGCACACTTTGGAAATTGTATAGCTATGCCAGAGAGAGAGAGAGAGAGGTTTTCAAGAAAGATCAGTTGGGACCAGCAGTTAGCGTAATGGCTATGTCGCTGGATTCCCATGTAGTCGACCGCGGTTCGAGTTCTGGACCCGGTGGCTTAAACTCACGCCGGGCGTGTGTGCGTGCATGCCCAGGATCCCAAGAGGAGAATGGAGGAGAAGGGATTGCGGCGTGGCCATCCCCCCTGGGGGGTGATTTCCTGCTTTCTGTCTCTTTGTCTCTCTCTGTCTCTCTCTGGCACACGTGCCCTATGGCAAAATCCTCTCCAAAAAAAAAAAAAAAAAGAAAGATCAGTATATTTGGTCTGGAACTAGAGCTACTCGAATTCCCAGTTGGCCTGCAGTAATAGACCGACAGAACAGAACAGAAAGCCCGGAAATAGATCTGTGCAAATATAGTTAGAGGAGCAAAGGCAATACAGTGGGGAGAAAAAGAGTCTTTTCAGCTAATGGTGAGGAGTAACTGCCCATCCACATGCGGAGGAAAAAAAAAGTATTCCTCAAAGATCAAAGATCTGGAAAGATCAAAATTGTGCATGTGACGATATCTGAGAATTTGGGAAGAAACCTTTTAAATATTAGCCAGACTCTTTAAAGTGAATTCAGAAATGCTGAAAAAAAAATTTTACCAAGTAGGTTCTTTTGGTAGTAGTAGGTTGGACAAGGGTAAGAATGCCTTTCATTTTATAACTGTTTTTGGAGGTAAATGAGCATAGTTTTCAATGCAAAAAATAAAAAAGAGCAAAGACTCCATTTGGAGTATTTCTGCTTTTAACGGTAATTGGGAACACAATCAAAAATAATCAACAGAAAAATGTGTATGCGATGGGGAATCAGGTATACGAGAAAGTGACAAGGGGCCGAACGCTGCATCCTGCAGTGTCCCTGAGCTTGGCCGTGACGAGCTCAGATTTACCCATCAAGCCGGCGGAGACGGTTACGGATTCAGGGGACAACACCAACCTGGCTGAGACATAGGAAAACGATGCTTTGGAAGCTGAAAGGAGAGTTATGAGAGAGGATGGAGGAAATGAGACAAGTTAGGAAACAACTGTTACTGTCCTGGTTAAATCCGCAAGGACAGGAGCAAAGAAGTGGCAGGAACAAAAAGATTCAAGACATGTTTGGGGCTGAGGTAGCAGGACTTGGTGAGGGACTGGGCGTGGGCGGTGAGGAAGAGGGGAGCGGGAAGACCAGCGGCCCCCTCACATTTCACGGTCTTGGCCAGTGAGTCAGACGGAGACGGACACACCATAAATATTTCAAATAAAAATTCAACCTTTTTACCAAAACGTCTTATCCCTCATCTTGAAAAAATAGCTTAACAATAAATAAACCATATGAGTAATATATACTTTTTAAATAACAGGATTGAAAAACTAGCAAAAACAATGACATTTAATGACTATTTTACTTACCTGAGTGTTCTGGTCAGTACTGTTTCATGATAACAATGGCTTCAGGGGCTATGTAACTATATTTTCAACAAAATGTTAAATTTAAACAAAATTTGAGAAGGATTTTTTTTCCTAAACAATCCCAATAGTCTGTTAAAATGAAAATTAAATGATAATGAATATTATAATGTAAAATACAGTTCTACCATTCCATATCCACCTGGTTGCCAAAGCAAAGAACTGGCGTCACACTTCATGCATGTTTCCCCTAGACTGTATAAAAACAAGTTTGTGATCAATATGAATTGATTTTTTTTTTTAATGTGCCACAGGGCACATGAGTTTGCCAGAGAGAGAGAGAGAGAGAGAGAGAGAGAGAGAGAGAGAGAGAAGGAAAGTGAGAAATCAGCCCTCAGGGTGGATGGTTGTGCTGCAGTCTCTTCTCCTCCATTCTCTTGGGATTTAGGGCTGCACACACACTTGGCATGATTTTCAAGCCACTGTGTCTGGGATTTGAACCACGCAGTTGGCTGTGTGGGATCAGCACCTTCTCCAGCGCTGCACCCTCTGACCCGAATATGGATTGTTAATGTGGCTGAATATTCGGCCTACTGCGCTGAGCGTTGTTGGAAATCCTAGTTCTTGAGTACCTCTGGAATTGCACACTGGAACACGAAGGGAAGAGAATGGATGGCCGGCACTAATGGGAAGGATGTGTCACTCTCAAGCACCCACTGTGGTCCTGCTATCTGAAGAAAGATTTGACATGTTCATGAATTTGTCTTTTCTTTTAATGAAGCATATCTGCAGTCTAAATGCTCATCCTTCTCCATAGCGAGGTCATAATCCATGCTTCTTCCCATTATTCAGAATTCATTTCCCTTAGTTTCGGGAATATAGAACAAGGGGTGCGAGAAACACTCAGGGTCCTGAAAGCTGTGGTCAGGAGGAAACACCAGTGGTATAGTTCACCCTTTGTCAAGTGCTAGGTCCAGAGCACCTTTGCCTTCCCTAATAATAATGTGTGTGTGTGTGTGTGTGTGTGTGTGTGTGTGTGTGTCGTGCGCACACGTGCATGTGTGTGTGTCTGTTTGTGTGATATTGTGATATCTGGGCTCCTATAAAGGGTGCAGCTCAAGGCAGGGGTCTCTTTTGCTTCATTTAGGGCTGCTTGGAGGTGTATCAGGACATTTTTACAGGAAGTGTCTAGGTCACTGGCGAGTCTTTAGCCAGGACCGGGATTATCATTACAAGAGAAACGGGATTAGGAGAAAATTATAGGTTCAGTTTGGAACACATTCATTTTGAGATTAAAATGGGATATCCCAATTTAGCAATTTAACAGAGTTAGGAACAAAGGTCTAGGCTCTTGCATGCAGGAGTGGGTTTGCAGTTTGGAGTTCATAGCTTTGGAGCTTCTGGGGCAAGGGCGATTTAGCCAATGAGTGAAGTTAGCTTTGGGGTTAAATGGCAGCACTGTTTGAATTTCTCCCAGATTCTTACTGTTCATTAACATAACCATCTCAACAGCCTGGGGGCCTCACATCACTGCCTTTCTTTGCAAATGTTCTCTCCCTGCTGGGAAGTTAGAGTAGGATAATGTTGCAAACCAACTAAGGCTTTGAGGTAGAGACTTTGAGCAAAATAGAGGTAATAGGTCAAACTCCCAAAGTCCCGGTTTTTATTAGGGCCATAGCTTTGAGATTTAGGGCCCAAAACAGCTCTTGCTAAAAGCTTCTTTTCCCCATTTGGCATTGTTTGTTGTGTGTTAATCTCATTAGAAGGATGACGGCGTAGATTCAGATTTCGGTATTCTTGGATAGCCAGTCTATCTGGATTCGTGGAACCTCACCTTAACATTAAATGGCAGGACATTAGTGTTAGGCCGAGTTAGCACATGTTAGGCCGAGTTATCATATGTTAGGCTGAGTTAGTATAGGCCGATTTAGCATAATCACCCATGCTAGGAACATTAGGCCAAGTTAGCATAAGCCAAGTTAGCATTTTCACCATCATGACAGGGCTTCAAAGATGGAGCTCGGGAATTCGTGAATAAACAGAGGACAGGAATTCGTAAATAAACAGAAGACTGAAATTCGTAAATAAGCAGAGGACGTGTGGGTCAGGCGATGCCAGAACAAGGTTTACCTAACTTTAACTGAGAGTTCTTATCTAGACTCAAGCAGGTGATAACAGCTAGACCCTAACTGCACATACCCCCTCCCTTGTGTGCTGCATGCTATGGAAAGTTACTGACAGTATATCCTGTATTGCCTCCTGAGCTATAAAAGGCCCCTCTGTCCTAGGTTCAGGGTCCTTGTTGCAACCCGCTGCATTGGGCATAAACTCGGACCCCAGCTAGCTGGAAAAATAAATGCCTCTTATGTAGTTGCATTGTCGTCTCCTCTGCATCGCCACTGGATAGATGGATCTTTGGACCCTAACATTACATAATAAAACTTTTACTATTTGCATTAATATTAATGGAATCACAAATTCAAATGGTAACATTAAACATTGGCAATAAAAAGAAGTTTCTATGCCAGTCCAGATCCTGGCATGGGGAGCCTCGTTGGTTGTCTGTGCAACCTGTGGTCCTGGCTAGCTGAGTGCTGGGGTCGGAAAGATGTGACACGCCAGAGGAACTCATTGCTCTTCCCACTCTCTGTCTCCCTCTTGTATGTGCTTTTTCAAGCATGTTATAGAAACAAAAACGGGAGCAAGGAGATGGCATAGTGGTTACATCACTGGACTCCCACATGGCCCACCACGGTTCAAGTCCTGGACACAGTGACTTGAAAAATCACGCAGGGAACATGTGCATTCATGCCCAAGATCCTTGAGCATGGAGGAGAAGACATTGCAGCCTGGACATTCTCCCTGGGAGGCGATTTCACTTTCCCTCCCACTATCTCTGTCTCTCTCTCTCCAATGAGCATACACACCCTATAGCAAAAATCTCTCTCTAAAAGAAAAAGAAAAGAAACAAAAAAGTAAAAGATATACTGATGAGTGACACTGTTTACAAATGTCAGGTATATTTTTGAGTGATACATATAAGCATCAATTTTTTTTTGAGAGGTTTCTGCGATAGGGCGTGTGCGCTCACCAGACAGAGAGAGACATAGAGACAGAAAGCGAGAAATCACCCCCCAGGGGGGATGGTCACGCCGCAATCCCTTCTCCTCCATTCTCCTCTCGGGATCTTGGGCACGCACGCACATGCGCCCGGCGTGAGTTTTATGCCACCAGGTCCAGGACGCGAACCACGGTCGACTACGTGGGAGTCCAGCAACATAGCCATTATGCTAACTGCTGGTTCCCAAGCATCAATTTTAAGAAGTAAAATTTCTAAACCACAAAATGTATGACTTTGAAATTTTGTTAGTGTAGAATTGTTCTCCAAAGGGTAAGCCAATTTATGTTCCCTTCACCAGTGTATGGCAATGTCAGATAAATATTAATAAATATTTTAATCCAGCTGATTCCACATTTTTGCCTTAAATTGCATTTTGTTGTTTATGAGACATTTATAGGTTAATACTATTTCTCCACTGTATAACCTACCCATTCTGTTGGGTGGCTGGCTATTTGTTTTTAATCTTTGCCAGAGGGCACATGATGGGAGTGGGGAGTGAGAGAACACCTACCATGGGGACAGTCACACCACAATCTCTTCTTCTCCATTTCTGCCTCCCTTCAGGAATTTGGGCACACACTCACACGTGCCTGGTGTCTTTCTCAAGCTGCTGGGCCTGGGACAAGAATCACGCAGTTGGCCATTTGAGTGAGGTCCAGCCTCCTTAACCACTGTGCCTGGTTTAGTTACTTTAACGTACAGAAATTATTTATTTGTATCTCTAAAAGCATAATCTTGGAGGCCAGCAGGTTCCGCATGGCCGGCCTGGTTCGAGTCCCTGGCCTCATGACTGACTTCCTCACTCCCTCTCTCTCTGTCTTTCCATGTGAGAGCACATGCTCTATAGGAAACATAATAATAATACATAAATTATTTAAAACAAATATAATCTTAGTTTAGAATGGCCTTTTTTTTTCTTTTTCAATGTTTTTTTTTTTTTTCTGTTCTAACACAATAAATTTGGTATATAGGGTGTAGTGATTATGTTGCTGGACTCCCACATGACCAACTGCGATTCAAATCCCGGATCTGAGGGCTTCAAAACCACAGTGGATGCATATGCATGCCTGTCCAAGATCCTGCCCGGGAGGAGAATGGAGGAAAAGGGATTGTGGCGTGGCCATCCCTCCTGGATGGTGATTTCTCACTTTACTTCTGTTCTGTCTCCTCCCCCACCCCCAGCACACATGCTCTAAGGCAAAAAAAAACAAAACAAAAAAAAAAAACCTCTTAAAAAATAATTTTGGTATAGACAACTTTTTTTTTTTTTTTTAGAGAGGTTTTTTTTTTTTTTTTTTTTTTTTTTTTTTTTTTTTTTTTTTGCTATAGGGCATGTGCACTTGCCAGAAAGACAGAGAGGGACAGAGAGATAGAAAGTGAGAAATCACCCCCCCAGGGGGATGGTCACGCCACAATCCTTTCTCCTCCATTCTCCTCTTGGGATCTTGGGCACGCACGCACACGCGCCCGGTGTGAGTTTAAGCCACCAGGTCCGGGACACGAACTGCGGTCAATTACATGGGAGTCCAGTGACATAGCCATTACACTAACTGCTGGTCCCGGTATAGACAACTTTCAAATATTTCCCTCTGTCATTTCAACATGTGTCCCCTGGAGAAAGTCATTTCCCACACCAAGAAAATAAATGAGTATAGTCATTTAATTTCTTATATTCTCCTTGAGATAAATGTCTACATATTCTACTTTGATTTTCCTAAAAGCCCACTGTGGTAAGAAGGATTACTGGGCTGCTCAGCCTCATTCTGCTGGCAGGCCTCGCCAACCCCCGAGGGCAGCACCAGCTCACTGGGGTGGGACTCCACAGTCAGCGTTTGCTGCAAGGGCTGTTCCCAAGCGCTGCTCCTTTGGTGTGGCCACCTTTCTCACACCACGAGAGTTCAGGGAACAGGGAGCTTTCTTTGTATTTGTAATCAAATCAGTAAGGCAGATTTTGTTTATTTATTTGCTATAGGTTGCATGCACTCACCAGAAAGAAAGAGAGAGGGAAAGTGAGAAGTCCCTCTTGGGCTGGTGAGGGTGGGCGGGGAGTGGCCACACAGCAATTCCCTCTCCTCCATTTTCCTCTTAGGACTTTGGGCACACACGCCCGGCATGATTTTCCAGTTGTAAAGTTTGAGACTCAAACCACAATGTTAGCCATGTGGGATTCAACTGCTTTAACCTCCACTCCATCTGCTGGCCCTGATAAGGTAGATTTTATATAAACACATATGCCAGAATACAACTATACATAAACCTAGCACAAGGTAGGTACGGTTTATGCAAGAAGAGGAATGCCTTTGAAGCAGTCCAAATATCCCCAATTTTACTCTGAATCAGAGGTACAAATTACTGCCATAACGACATTCCATGTTTTTCTCTATTCTTCTAATAAAATTAAAATGTTTGAATTACACAAGTATTCCTTTACTGTTAATGGAATGTAAACTGGCATTAAAAAATTTTTTTAGCTACTTGATAAGAACTATCAAGACAAACTACAAACATGAGGGGCCTTTAAAACACACATGGAAACGTGCATTGTGAATAAAAGCATGCCTCGGTGTCAGTTTATTTCCATCATTATAAACTTGTGCTTTATTTCGTTTTCCTATTTACATTTTGAGGTCTCCTTGTATCCCTCTTTTTTTTTTTTTTTAGAGAGATTTTTGCTGTAGGGCACGTGTGCTTGCTGGAGAGACAGACAGAAAGTGAGAAATCGCTCCCCAGGGGAGATGACCACACTGCATTCCCTTCTCCATCCTCCTCTGGGGATTTTGTGCACGTACACACATGCCTGGTGTGCATTTCAAGCCGCTTGGTCTGGGACTTGAACCGCATTCAGCCACATGGGAGCCCAGCGCCTTAACCACTATGCCACCTGCTCCCCCCCCCCACTTATTCTTACTCAATAATTTCCTACAAATAAACTAGTACCCTAAAAAAAAATACAACATGTAGCATTATTTGAAATATCAAAGGACCAGAAACAACTAATCAGAGGTAAGTGACGTTTCTCAGCAAAACACACACAAACATTTCTATGCTGTCAACCCTTAAAAGGAGTGGGCCAGATACACAGCGATGATAAAAAAGGAACTTCTGAAAATGCAGTATAAATGAAAGGTATTTTCAAACATGAATTCGTGCTGAAAGCTTAAATGCAAAGCTTCCATATGTAATAAAGAACACATACACACACACACACACACACACACACACACACACATTTATATATGTCTGTATTTGGATACAAAATCTGTAAGAGTATATAAGAAACTACTACTAATTGTTGGTATCTCTGTCTAGTCAGTGGTGGGCTGGAGTCTTTCCAACATACCTGACATAAGGTTAGTTTGTTTAGCTATAAAATGACTTTATAAATAAGAGGATAGCCAACAGCAGTTTAAAAAAATAAGCAAAGTAAACCAGTAATCATTTTACAAAGAAAAACTGAAAACAGTTGTCCGGCTTTACTGCAAAACACACATTAAGATGACATTCCACTCTTTACCTATCTTTACCAACGTTTGGCAATATGAAATGTTACCTGTTTTTCTTCATAGTTTGCAATGTGGATTACTTTATTTCCAAAGATAATTGAATAATCTGTGTGTGTGTGTGTGTGTGTGTGTGTGTGTGCGTGTGTGTGTGTATGTGTGTGTGTGTGCGCGTACGCACTTTACCTTTCCTTTCTCTCTCTCTCTCTAGGTTTTTCTCATAGGTCATGTGCATTTGCCAGAGAGAGAGAGAGAGAGAGAGAGAGGGAGAGAGAGAAGGGGTGTGAAATCACCTCCTGGGGGGGTGTCCATGCTGCAAACCTTCTCTTCCATTTTCCTCTGGGTGTCTGGGCATGCACACACACACTCCTGGTATGATTTTTCAAGCCACCAGGTCTGGGACTCCGGCTGTGACTGGCCGTGTGGGCGTCCAGTGCTTTAACTACCATGTCACGTACCGGCCCCTCTTTTTCTTGTTCTAACGATGGAGACTCTGCCGCAGATGCCTTTATTATAGCATCGCTAGCCAGAAACGCTTGGTTTCCTTTTTGTGTTCACTCCTATCCCAACAGCTTCTCTTCCACCTTTGCTCATCTTGTCCCCAGGAGGTTGACTTAGAGCCACTGCAGGGGCAGCCTACAGGCAGGCATGGCTTCCTGCTCTTCTGAGTCTCTGGGTTCTGTCTCCTTTGCTGTCTTCCCCCTTCCAGCACTGCTCCCTGCATGGAACTGCTTCCTTTAAGACATCAAGACCGGAGGTCCACCTAGAGATCTGGGAATGCACAGCCTCACAGGCACAAGCAGAGCCAAGCGAAATCATGTTTGCAGAAGACAACGGGAGGCAGGGGTTTACATTACGGGACCTTTAACAAAGTCCTGTGGCAAGGACACCAAATACAAGAAACATCGAAAATTGGCATTCATTATTAGGAAGACCTTGGTGACGTGGTGGTCTTACTGTGAATAGCTTCAGCAGAAGATTAGAGGCAAGAGGCATAAATTGAGTTGGTGATTCTTGGTGTAGAGATAATGAGTAAAGATGACTGCTTTTAGAAGCTTGAGCCAAGTATTCTTCGTGATATTCATTTCATATAAAACTGAACAATTCAATTAATTCAGTTGATTGAAATACTGTTCATTGTTTTGTTTGGACAAAGCAGTCTATAGTCTCATATTTCTAAAACTGAAAACACAACCACATGATGTGAAGATCATAGAGGAGAAATTTAGACTGCTTTTTATCCAGATTCTTCCTAAACCACTGGTCACCAGCAGGATTCTTACCCATAGCTAGAGAAAGTCTTGTAAAATCACTCCCTTTATCTAATATCCATTCATGGTGGAGCAGTGCCTGTGAAATTCTATTACTCTATATTGGGATTGAAGTCCGTTGCTGCATCACCTCTCTTATTATGAAATATTAATAACCACTACCTTAATACTTTAATGGAAAGTTATCAATATCTAAAAATCAAACATCATTAGAATAAGATCTACATTAGAGTTGATAAATAAAACATAACTAAAGCTAATGGAGCTATCCAATGTAAACGCGTGCCAGAAAAAGTCTAGTTTAATGGAAAGCCATGCATCTCTTACAACGTTTCTGAGAAGGAACTTTTTGGTTATATCTTGTTTTGTTGAATTGCAGCTGAGTCATGTCACTTTTGGTACCATTTTAAATATGAAATATCAATGTAAAAAGGTAATCTTTTCTGGAAAATTAAGCACTCAAAAGAAATGAAAATCAAGACCTTTGCACACATCTTGTGAAATAGGCTATTGGATCTTGGCATATTTTTCAAGCATAAGTTAGAAAATTATAGACATCAGTTAATATCAGACCTTTTCAAGCATTTCTAATTTGAATGAAGAGCCATTTCTATTTGTTTTTCTAAAATGAGTATTGACTTTATATTATGGCAATTAAAATCATGATTAGATTTAGTTCTGAAGAAAAGCATCCATCTTCAGAAAGAAGTCATTTTCCATGCTCTTGACCTTGGGTGCTGGATCAGAACATTGTGTTTTCCACCACGAGCCCACTGAGCTACGAAAGTCATGCCATTTTATGAAACTCAAGAGGGTACTCAAATCCACAGGTAGAACCATAGAGGTGGAAATCACTTGATTGAAATGATACTGAGGGAGTCAGGTATGAAACTGAGACATGTTCTATGAGAAGGAGAGAAAAATTTAAATGAAACTAAAGGGAACTTTTTCTGAAGGATGAAAATACTGGACCACGATGTGACCAGCCTGCTAGTTCTGCTTCTCTGTACGTTCTCTGTCCAATGTATCTTAACGCGGCCTGCGTCAGTATAGAAAGTTAAACTTTCTACAAAGATAGAATCTCAAAAACGTTGTTAGAACCTGATCTTCTTTGTCCCAGTCTGATGGTTTCTCTGTCTAAAGATGCGGAAAAGGGGGTGATAGAGATGAGGAGGAACTTAACGACCTGTCTAGGCCTGAGATACGAAAACTGACGCCCAGAGTAGCCCAGAGTAGCTCACTGTGCCACATAAGTTATTGTAACTCAGGGAAAAAACTGTTTTTCTTACCTTCGGTCCATGTTTCAATCCCACAGTCCTGCTGATAGTTCACAGATATTTCTAACTGAGAAATTAGCTATGTGTTTTTCTCACTAGATGTTCTGCAAGGAAAAAAATGAGAAGTGATTTTCTCTTTGCCTCTTTCCTTTCTAAATTACTCTGGGAGTGGGAGACTGATAATTGAGTCTCTGGGGGAGCACCTTAAAATAAGTAACAATCCAGACATTATTTATGTGAACAGGCTCACCAGCAAATTTAGCTGAAATTATCATAGAGTAGTACTGTCCTGCAATAATATAATATAATGTGAGCCACACTTGTAGTTCTGAATTTTTATAGCTATATATATTTTTTTGAGAGGTTTTTTGCTATAGGGTGCATGCGCTTTCCAGAAAGACAGAGAGAGAGAGAGAGAGAGAGAGAGAGAGAGAGAGAGAGAGAGAGAAAGCGAGAAATCACCCCCCAGGGGAGATGGCCATGCCACAATCCCTTCTCCTCCATTCTCCTCTCGGGATCTTGGGCATGCATGCACACGCACCTGGCGTGAGTTTAAGTTCGAGTCACCGGGTCTGGAATTTGAACCACAGTCGACCACACGGGAGTCCAGCAACACAGTCATTACACCATCTGCTGGTTTCTATAGCCATATTTAAAAAAAAAATAAATAAAATAAAAAGGAAACAAATGACTGAAGATAATTTTAATAATAGATTTTATTATTATTTAAATATTGTTTCAACAGGTACTGAATGTGAAAGTTGTTAATGCAGTATTTTAAATTTCCTTTTCATAAGAAGTCTGAAATGAAGTATGATGTTATACTCACAGGTCACCTAATTCAACCTGCTGCATCGCATGGTGTGCACTAGCCACTTAGAGCCCAGGGCTGCTGGGGTATAGGGCCCGGCTCTACAGCCCCTTCCCTAGAGGTGAAAAATGAGTTCTCTTTCTTTAGTCTTAATTCATTGGTTCCCAGGTAAAGGAAGAGAAGGGCGGCTCGCTTCACACCTGGGATGAGCTCGCGCTCCTTACCTGACTGCCCTTCCCCTGCACAAGGTCCAGCCCAGCAGGTGTCACTGCGGAAGCCCTGGCTGCCGAACTTCTGCAAGACAGCCGCGAGGCCGTGTGCAGACTGACGCCAGTGCGGGGTCCTGGGAATTCTTTGTCTCAGAGTCTTCACCCAAAACAGATCTGATGATAGCATCACGCTCTCCACCCCCCTCATGGCAGCCTGGGCACCGAGAAAACAGCACCATCCAGGAGAGGGCGTCAGAGACACTTCTGAGAAGCCCCTGGGTTCCTGCCCCGAGACGGGCTTTGTCAAACTCCTGGCTCTTATTTAAAAACCCTGCCTGCCCTTCGATCGTGGAGATGATGCTTCAGGATTCTTGGAATCTACTGCCTTCCCACTTGATACTTTCCATAATGAAGCCGTCTTCCTTTCGTAAGTTTTGTTTTTTGTTTTATTTTGCCAGAGGGTGCATGCACTTGCTACAGAGAGAGAGGCAGAAAGGAGGAGAGCACCCGCCATGGGGCATGGTCAGCCTCAGTTCTCCCTCCCCCGTCTCTCCCTCCTTGGGGGGTTTTGGACATGCACACACAGGTGCCCCTTACGTTCTTCGAGCCTCCATATCTGGTACTCGAACTGCAGTCAGCCATGTGGGATCCAGCTCACTTACCCTGCAGGCCACCAGATGGTCCGTAAGCCTGCTCCTAAGTAAACTCTTGTCTCAGAAGTTGGCTTTCTGTGCCAGAAGCAGTCAGACCTGCTCTGTTTACTTGTCCGGTAACGAGGCAGTGAGGAGAGGAGTCCATGGTGTGGACCGAGAACGGGGTCTCAGAGAAAGGCAGGTTGAGGGGTGGCTGGGGTCTGTCCTCATGCCCACCGATCTCGGGGACGCGGCCGCCTTTCGGGGGGCGTGGTTGTGAAATGCCGTGGGGCTGGCCTCCGCACAGGGCTGTGAGAGCTGTCGTGAAGGTCCTCTACGAATTACACTGTGGCTGAGGCTTGAGGCCCCTGTGTCTGGCCCTCCTGAAGGAACAGGCTTCGTTTGTGAACCTCCTCTGAGCAGCTGTGTCCTCTCGCTGTCTCTCGTGTGCCTGAGACAGAGCGGGCCTCGGGATGCTTATAAAATTCCAAGGGCTGGAGCTCCCTCAATGTTTGGACATCCTGTCACCTTGCTGGTTGAGAGCCACAAGCCAGAATAATTTCATTTAAAATAGGAGATTTCCTGCATTTGATTATTTTAAAATAAATCCATACCTATTCTGTGTTTACCTCCAGAAAAGCAAGCCGGGTTTTGTTTTATCAAATATCTGTGTGTATTTTAGGCGGGGTCACGCTGGGTCGCGGTCACCCTGCCTCAGCCTCCTAAGGATGAAGGCATTAATTCCTGGGTGCACGTGACCACGCCTGGCTTATTTATTCACACATGGCCTCTACCCTGCTCTGGAAGCTTCTGCGATACGTGGGGTAACATGTCCTCAGCACTGCTACTCCAGAACCAACCTCCTGCGGCTTAATGCCATGTGGCCTAACTTTCCCCTCTTCCCCTGTGGAAATCGTTTACATTAATATAAGGGATGAAGGGCCAGCTTGTGGCATAGTGGTTATGTCGCTGGACTCCCACATGGCTGACGGTGGTTTTGAGTCCTGGACCCGGTGGCTTGAAAATCACGCTGGATGCATGTGCTTGCCTGCCCGACATCTGAGAGGAGAATGGAGAAGGGATTGCGGCATGGCCACCCCTAGGGGGCGACTTCTTACTTTTCCTCTTTCTGTCTCTCCCAGTGAGCGCACATGCCCTATGGCAAATACCTTTAAAAAACAAAAATAAAAACATGTGTGGAAATGAAGAGGATTACTTAGATTAGAAACTCATTAAAAGTTCATCCCACGGAGCTGACGCTGTGGTTTGAGTGCCAGTGGCGTGAGAAACATGCCAGGCACGTGCGTGTGTGTGTGTGTGTGTGTGTGTGTACGAGCCCAAAGCCTGAGAGGAAAATGAAGGAGAAGGGGTTGAGATGAGGCGAGAGATCTCCACGACTGAAGAGCAGGCAGGGTTTTTAAATAAGAGTCAGGCGTTTGACAAAGCGCATCCCAGGGCAGGAACCCAGGGGCTTCCCAGAAGTGTCTCTGACGCCCTCTCCTGGATGGTGTCGTTTTCTCGGTGCCAGGTAGCCATGAGGGGGGTGGAGAGCATGATGCTATCGTCAGATCTGTTTTGGGTGAAGACTCTGAGACAAAGAATTCCCAGGACCCCTCGCTGGCGTCAGTCTGTACACGGGCCTCGTGGCTGTGTTGCAGAAGTTCGGCAGCCAGGGCTTCCGCAGTGACACCTGCTGGGCTGTAACCACATGCAGAGATCACCTAGGGGTGCTTTCTCACGGCCCCACTCCCTAAAAAAAAGGAAAAAAAGTTCCTGTAGAGAATACATTTTGTGAAAACCATTGCCATCTTCTGCAATGATCCGGTGGGTTGAGAATAATCTTCGGCTGCCGTGTAACTTGGTATGTGCATAACACTAAACAATTCACCACGGACTGCCAGTGTGCTCGGTGTAATGATAACCCTGAGGAAATAAGAGAAAACGACTCAACGTAAGGAGCCGTCATCGTTTGCTCTGCTAACGCTGACAGTTTGGTAATGGCCCACCAGTTTTCCGTGGCTAAGTAATCTAGGCCTGTCACAAATGTGCCAAGGCGGATTGGCCGTGCGGGCCGTGGGTTGGAGAGGCACTGCATTAGGTCGCCTGTGTTACATGGCTACGTTCACGTGTGCGGAATGCTTCAGACGCTTTGCCTCCCGAAATCGTCTTTGGAGGGGGCACCCCCTAGACCCAATGCTACCTCATATTAAGGCCCAGACCAAAATCGCTGCTGAAGATCGTCTCTGAGAATCAGGACAAGGAGGGCACCAGGCAAAGGGCAGCAAGGTGCAGGGGGACGGGGCAGTCGGGTGTAAGTCCTCACTCTGCAGTCAGTTCTGTATCTTCGGGAACATCAGTCTCATCTTCTGCAGTCAGGATGATAATAATACCTATCTTACAGGAGCATCGAGAAGTTCACTTTAAAAAAAATTTTTTTTAAATGTTTTTGAGAGGATTTTGCTACAGGGCACGTGCGCTCATCAGAAAGAGAGAGACAGAGAGACAGAAAACGGGAAATCACCCCCCACACACACACCGAGAGGATGGTCACGCCACAATCCCTTCTCCTCCATTCTCCTCTCGGGATCTTGGGCATGCACGCACATGCGCCCGGTGTGAGTTTAAGCCACTGGGTCCGGGACTTGAACCTCGGTCGGCTACATGGGAGTCCAGCGACATAGCCATTACGCCAACTGCTGGTCCCAAGGAAGTTCACTTTAATGAGTCAGACATTTGTTCTTAGCAAGCACACTTTGAGGTCATCATGAGATCTCAAAGGGTAGTGACTTATTTTCCGTTGTAAGTACCTAGCCGTCGGTAGGTGTGAAAGCAAATTAAAGACCTTTAAACTGGACTGTTTATCTTTTTGTGCACTTTAAGGCAAAATGTGAATTTACTTTCTGTTTGGATGGAACAAATCCTAGGCCTTGTTAGAGATGGGATAAGACATTGGGTGACTCGAGTCGCGTCTGCTTATTTGGATCCTGCCTAAATACAGAGGCAGAAAGGCAGGCCTGCCCATGAGAGTTTCCAGCAAGGATTCATTGGGAGTCATTGTGCAGTTGTTGTAAAATACAGCTTAGTATTTTATGGCAGCTTAATCCACTTTGCTTTTCATCTGTGCATCTGTGAAAAAATAGTGACAACATGGAAAATATTCTAAATCAAACATATGGAGTGCGGCAGACTGCAGCCAAGTCCCGTCCTTCCCAAACTGTTATTGAGAAAAAGAAATCCCGCGCGGGTTTGGAATAGGGGAGGGGTGTAATGTACACAGACAGTTACTACCTCAAGCTAAAGATTGTTTAAAAATACACCCCAAAACGGAAACAATAAAGAGTCACATTATGCAATTTTTTTCTGATCCTATCAAATATTTATAAAAGAAAAGAACTTTCAGTAGATTCAGACATTAAGAGCCACACACAGCATGCATACTTGAGAGAAGATTTGAATATGAATTAAGATGTATGATCCTAAATGAATGAGGCTTAACGTTAAAATCTGAAATATGAATATGCTGATGGGGCCGGCAGGTGGTGTGGTGGTGAAGGCACTGGATTCCCACATGGCCACCCAAGGCTTGGTTCCTAAACCTGGCAACTTGTTTTTCCACTTTCCCTATCTTTCTCTCTCTCTTTCTCGCTCTTACTGTTTCTCTCTGGTGAGTGCATGTGCAAATTAACAACAACAACAATAATAATAACAATAAATTAAATAAAATAATAAAAAAAGAATATGTTGATGACATAGCATACATTTTCTTTTCTATTTTTGTGCCATGCCTTGCCTCGTCTACCCCATACAGGTAAAGAATGGAGTGCCTGGGCCACTAAGAGGGTCAGGAGTCCCACAAAGGTCTGCAGAAGAGGCCGAGCACGTAGATTAGGATGTGAACGGTGCCTCCTTCAGGTGTGCGTGGGAGCACCCCCGGTCTAAAAGCACAGTGATACCAAATAAACGTCCAGTAAATGGCTTTCTTGTTAGGGGCGGTGCTGGTGTCTTCCCGTATGACCAGACGACAGCGCCCGTCGCTGGGTTTCGGTCTCGTCTGCGTCCTCGGCCAGCTGTCCCCTAGAGCGCTGTTTGTCAGGGTCCCTGCCCCGTCAGCCCTGGAAGGCGTGATCCGAATGCCTGGGCTCCATACCAGCGGAGTGGAGTCTGGGGGAGTCCGTTTGAGATAGACTGGCAGTTTTTATTTCTAATTAGTTTCTAAGTGATACTGACTCAGAGTTCCAGGGCGACCCCTGGAGAATCCCCGTCCTGAGGTGGAGACCGCACCGCACGCGAGGAAGGAAGGAGCCCCGCAGCAGAGGAGGCCCGACAATGGCAGCAGCTTCTCTGAACTGTGTCCCTGGGGATCCTTCTTTTTATGTAACACTTCAAATAGGAAATGGCGCTGCTGGTTATGTAATTAGGTGTTTCTATGCCCGTCCTTAAATATCCAGGTATTTGGCATCATTTAGACATTTTCTTTGATCTTGCTATATTTTACCTTTGGCATTGTTTAGAAGAACTTTCTGGGAGTGAATTGTGTTTCCTATCAAGTTACTGAAATAATCTAAGAACAAATCATACTGCTCTGGAATCTTATTGTTCTAAGAGGGGCTATTAAAGGTCAGCAAGCGGCATGGTAGTTAAGGCAGCTGGATCCCACATGGCCGACCTCATGGTTCGAGTCCCAGACCTGGCTTGCAAATCATGCTGGATACATGTGTGTGCACTCAGAATCCTGAGGAAAGGATGGAGGAGAAGGGGTTGCAGTGTGACCAACCCCCCAGGGGAGCGATTTTGCATTCTCTCTCTCCACCACCGTCTCTCCAGCGAGCCACATACCATGTGGCAAAAATCTAAAAAGAAAAAAAGAGAGAGAGGCTAGTTAAGCCTTTAAAACACGGAGGAAAAGTTGATTATTCAGTTTATTATTTTTCTATGTAATGCACTTTCAGTTTTCATAGCTGCCCCCCAGTGCCTGACAACGACAGTGACGGCTTTGTGGTCAGGCTGTTCCCAGCCATCGATTACTAAAGATGTATAAGGAAAGCACAGGGGCTTACATGACCTAAGGCGTGTTTTACCCCCGAGGCAAGCTCCTCAGACTTAATCTTTTTTATTAAGATAAAAAATGCACCAAATGATATTTATTTTTTCCTTTCTTTCTTTCCTTTTCTTTTTCTTCTTTTCATTTTTTTTTTTTTATTTGCTATAGGGAGACAAAAACCCAGAAATCATTCCCCAGGGGGATGGCCACGCTGTAATCCCTTCTCCTCCATTTTCCTCTTGGGATTTTGGGCACACACGCACACATGTCCGGCATAAGTTTAAGCTGCTGAGTCCAGGACTCGAACTGTAGTTGACTACATGGGAGTCCAGCAACCTAACCATTACACCATCTGCTGGTCCCTATTTTTGCTTTTCTTTTAAAGGTAAAGATAAAAAAAATTTTTAAAAACAAAATAAAATTAAATTAAAAAGCAAAATTATTATACTGATTGTACTACTTAATTTTCTGTTCAATTTAATTAACTATAAAAATCCTATTTTAAAGATATGGAAAATCACAAAATATACAAGAAACATAAAACAGAAAAGTTCATACAAGACACATATACAAATAAACAAGATATTGAAGAGGCAATTTTTCAGTCTTTGAGATCCTTTGGTCAGAACAAAATCCATTGGAACTTACTGACAGGGGCAGAATACACAAAAGTCATAGGCATCCGTAAGGATAAAGCACTAGGCCTCAGCAAGCCCAGAACTAGGAGAGTTTCACGCCCAGCAACTGGGTTTTTGAATCTTTGCTCTAGTTTCCGACTTTATTTTCACTTACATGTTCTTCCTTTGTCAGCTTTTCCTCTACCTTACGTATGCTTCCCATTGTGTCAGTTACTCAGCATTAAAATTGCAGATTCCCTGGACAGAAATCTAAGGGGAGCCTAGGCTGTGCGTCAGATTGTCTTGGCTCATTAATTCTGCTGGCTGTTTGGTCATCTGGCCAGATATGACATGGCATGTGTTTCGTGAAAGGACCTCTCCCAAGGGTTCTAGCGTAGCTGAGTTAAAATATGACGTCTGGATGGGCACTGTGGGTACCACAGGCGAGTGCTTCCTTTGTTTTTGTTTTTTAATTTGCTATAGGGTACGTGCTCACTGGAGACAGAGCGAAAGTGAGAAAGCGCCCCTCCATGGGGGATGGTCATACTGCAATCCCTTCTCCATTTCTCCCTCCTTTGAGGATTTTGGGAGCACGTGCGCACGCACACACACACACACACCTGGCATGTTGCTCAAGCCACTGGGTGCAGGACTGGAACCATGCCATGTAGGATTTGGCACCTTAACCACCACGCCATCATCAGCCCAGCAAAATAATTTTTCAAAGCATTTTTAGAGGAAGCCAAATTGACTGGTCCAAAATGCTCCAGTTACAGCCCATGTTTCTTGTGCTAGGGGAGTACCCAGACTACAGAGAGGGCACTTAAACGGGGTAAGAATGGCTTCTTGAGGACGTGATTAGAATTTAAACATGAAAATGAATGAAATTGCATGCAACAGGAACAAAGTACAGAGTCATGGAGTGACGGACCACTTTCTGCCGTAAAGCAGCAATTAGGGGCCAGCAGTTGGCGTAATGGCTATGTCGCTGGACTCCCATGTAGTCGACCATGTTTTGCGTCCCGGACCCGGTGGCTTAAAACTCACGCCAGGCGCGTGTGCGTGCGTGCCCAAGATCCTGAGAAGAGAATGGAGGAGAAGGGATTGCGGCGTGGCCATCCCCCCAGGGGGTGATTTCTCGCTTTCTATCTCTCTGTCTCTCTGTCTCTCTGGCAAGCGCACGCACCCCTCCCCCCCAAAAAAAAAAGTTCATGTCTTCATTAAAATGCTGGGATATATTTTATATTCAAAAGAAGTATCAAGCCTTTCTTTCCCTTTTATTATCCATATGTTAAAAGAGATTCACTTTCCCTTAAGTGTTGGAATTATAGTGGTTTTGTTTCCTTTATTTTGGGGGAAGGGGTGGATTTCTATGGAGCAGAAACTTTCTCATTTGACACACCAGATGTGTCAGGTCAATAGAAAAATTAATTTTTTAAACTTTTTTGGAAGTTTACTTATTTCCTTTATAAAAGGGAGAGCAGATGAAGGACGGCCTGGACAGGGTCTTCACATGCAGTGTTGCTCCTAGTCCTCAGCCAGTCTGGGTCACGGGCGTGCGGAGTGTGTTGAGGCAGGCCTGGGCAGTGAACCCTGAGCCCTCCCAGCTGGGCTCCAGCAGTGTATGATGGCACCCCCACTGGCTGCACCACCAGCACCACCGTGGTGGGCCTGAAACATTAATTTATGGCAGAGCCAAATATATTATGTGTAGTCACTGTTTTACTTCATGAACCGCTTTCATAGCAGAAACAATCATGTGTGTTCTGAGGGACGCTGCAAATGACGGAACAGCCTGTCACTTGGGAAATTCAGAATTTGCCAGCTTCCCTCCCCAGGAGCCCAGGAGAGGGCCAGAATGCTCTCTGAGCAAGGCCAGATTCATTACCACACAGATCATGGTTGTCGTTAGTGAGCTTCTGACTCAGCTGACTCTGGCATCCAACAGAGTGGTCCCTTTGCAACCCTAAGGTTCAGTTCTTGAGGTCAAGGTTTGTGTGCACCCTGGGAAACCAATGGGACAGGGAGAAGTCGCTCTGTCATTGTACTTTTGGAAACCACAGTGTGCTTTGTGCCAGTGAGAAAATGGATATGTTAAGGTCATCATGACCTTGAACTTTTGAGGTTAAAAAAAGTGTGAAATCCTTGACCTCAAGCATACATATGAAATAAAATTATTAAAATACTTAAAATGTATTTTTTTAGTTTGCTGTTGCATCCCCCTAAAATTCATATGTTGAAATCCTGACCTCCAAGGTGATGGTATTAGTTGGTAGGGCCTTTGGGAGATAGGACACGAAGCGGGGAGCCCTCATGAGTGGGATTCATTCTCGTTTAGAAGAGACCCAAGAACCTTGCTGTCCCCTTTCACTGTGTGAGGACACAGCTAGAAAGTGCCATCTAGGAACCAGAAAAGAGCCCCACCAGACACCAAGTCTGCCACCATCCTGATCTTGGACTTCCCAGCCTCCAGAACTGTGAGAAGTGAATTTCCCTTATTTAGAAGGCACCCAGTTTGTCGTATTCTTTTATAACAGCCCGAATGGCCTAAGATATAATGAAATAGTGAATGGAATAAAATATTGATGGTTTTTACTGAAAATAGCTTATTTTTTTTGTAAGGTTTTTGCCATAGGGCACATGTATTCTGCTAGACAGAGACAGTGAGAGGGAAAGTGAGAAATCATGCCCCAGGGGGAATGGTCATGCCACAATCCCTTCTCCTCCATTCTCCCCTTGGGATTTTGGGCATGCACGACACATATCTGTGATTTTCAAGTGCCAGGTCCTAGACTTGAACCACAGTTGGCCATACAGAAATCCAGTGTCTTAACCACCACACCACATGCTGGCTCCCAAAATAGCTTATCTTTAATTGTAATACGAAGCACCTGTTTCAAGCATTGTCTGTTATTAACTTACCTTACAGTACATATTACTGAAAGGGGAAAGATCTCCAGAGTTCCTCGTCAGCTCTGTTTTCAGATGACAAAACTGTAGTAAGATTTTTTTTCAGTTACTTTGTTTTTATTTCATAATCTTAAATTGAACTTTGCAATTCAGCCAGAGTTGGAGGGGAATAAGGAAAATATGGAACCCAAAAACTGCAGCAAGAGTGCAGGTTACAGGACATTGCGAGCAGATGGGGTGGAAGAAAGCTCCCTGAGCTACATAAGGAAAGGTCTGGTGGTTAAGAAAAAACACAAGTCACTGTAATAGGATGTTAAATAACTTATTCAATGTCAAAACATTTCTGGCAAAGTCCTACCTGCAGCTCATGGTTCTTGAGTTCAGTCCAAGTTTCTTTATGTGGATTGAAAAGGTGAAATTTACGACAATTGCTATGTCCTAATTAAGAGGCAGCGGGACACAGAGGAAAGAGCTTCATGTTGAAATCAAGCTTGTATTTTTTAAAAAAGACATACTTCTAAAATTTAACAGTCATTTACCGAACATCGCAGCATACAAAATGAAATTTTCCATCCGGAATACAATGTATAGTGGCTTAATCATACATGTTATTGTTAACAAGTAATTTTTCATTTCTTGTTTCTTATGTGTGTGTATATGTATACACACACACACACACACACACACACATATATATATATATTCCCCCTATTTCTCACCTTCTGCCATTTTCCACCCTCTGCTCACACTGTCTCTGGTATCTGTGGTTGTTTCCATTACTTTTTTTTACCTCCACATTTGATTGATTCGCAAAATATCTTAATTAATCTAACTATTTTCAATAGCAACTTCAGCGGATATATACATATCTGTGAATACATGTTTGACTTTAGGCAGGAAACTCTGTGGGTAGAATGAATATACTATAAAGTAGCACCTAGCTGAGGCTATATAGCTTACTGTGGTCATTAAACAGGTATTTTAAAATATTTTTTTTATTTAAAGAAAGGCAATTTTAGCTTCAATAAATCAAAATAAAAAATGTTAAGAGAATTTTGCTTAAGACTTAAAGCCAGGAAACAGGTTAGGGTTCTTTTCAAATAGTAGGTACGTGAACCTGTTGACAACTCAAGAGAAGACAAAAATCCTTAACTCTGGAAAACAAAGCATAGAAGATCAGTAATGTTTTAGTGAAAAGTCATAAAATTCTATTTCACCAGTTCAGTCTCATGTACTTAATCTTTCTTCTGTTGTGGTCTCATCTTTCTGTTTAAATTCTGAAAGATAACGTTCAACTCCAGACTTGCCGCTACTGATAAGTTGACCATTTTCTTGGTTGTTTTGAACTCTTATTTCTGTGTGTTTGACTTTAGTTTTTCTGGTATAGCACTCCCTTCAGAACTTGTTGGAGAGCCAGTCTGGTATTAGTAAATTCTTTCAGGTTTTGTTTAACTGAAAATGTTTTTGTCTTCTCATTTCATGTGACAGATAATCTTGCCAGGTATAGTATTCTTGGTTGGAATTGTTTTTCACTTAAGGCTTTGAATATATTTTCCCATTCTCTCCTTGTTTGCATTGTTTCCAATGAGAGGTCCGCTGTTAGCCTGATGTAGGTAATTTGACATTCCTCTCTTGTCCTGGCCCACGGGACAATCGAACAGGCTACCTGAGTGAGAGAGCGGAGGTCTGGAAGCGGCACAGCGTCACAACACGGGAGCGACACAGTGTCACAGCTCTGAATAGTATACAGTCGCTCGTTTATTGAGGGCCAGAGAACATTCTTATATACACAGCAGGGTGGTAATTGGTTGTGCAATATATAAATGAAGGATATATTTTGGACCAGTAATAGATTGTTTTGTCAGGGGGCATAGCTTAGGGGTGGATTGTTTACTCCCGGAACAGGGAAGTCCGAAGGTCATCGTGTGAAAGTCATTTCAGCCATTTTGGTGCATGTGGCTCTCCACACTCTCTTGCCAATCTTAGTATCTTGTCTTTGTCTGTGGTTTTGATCATTCTGGCTATAATGTGTCTTAGAGAAGCTCTTGGGTTGATTCTATTTTGAGTCCTTTGTATTTATTTATTTATTTATTTATTTATTTGGAGAGGTTTTTACTATAGGGCATGTGTGCTCACCAGAAAGACAGAGAGAGACAGAGAGACAGAAAGCAAGAAATCACCCCAGGGGGGATAGCCACACCACAATTCCTTCTCCTCCATTCTCTTCTCGGGATCTTGGGCACACATGAACACACGCCTGGTGGCAGTTTAAGCCACCGGGTCCGGGACTTGAACTGCGGTTGACTACATGGGAATCCAGCGACATAGCCATTACACTAACTACTGGTCCCGGGTCCTTTGTATTTCTTAAATCTGGATCTTTGAATGCCTCTCTAGGTTTGGGAAATTTTCTTCCAGGATATCATGGAATATATTATCAATGTCCTTATTAGTCTCTTCACCTTCTGGGATACCTATTATCCGGATGTTTGGATGTTTAATGGTGTCTAATATTGCTCGTACATTATCCTATTTTGGGGGGGCTATTTTTTCAGTCTTCATGGTGGATTTTTCTAGTCCAGTGATTCTGACTTCTACATCTGAGATTTGATCTTCTGTTTGATCTAGGCTGCTTTTAATACTTTCAAGGGATGATTTTACTTCCTGTACTACTGCCTTCACCTCTAATAGTTCCATTTGATTCTTCTTTATGTTGTGTATTTTTTCTTTCAGATCATGCAAGAACTCTCTCACCTCCCGGAACTCGTTGGCTCTTTTCTCTTGCCTCTTCTGGAATTGTCTCTCTTCTCTTGCATCTCTGTTAGCTTTGTTACTATGAATATTCTAAATTCTTTATCAGACATTTCCATGAGTTCCATTGCACTGTCTGTGGATGAAGAGGAGTTATTCTTTTTTTTGGGAGGAGAGGTATTTTCTTGGTTTCTCATTTTCTTGTACTTCTGCAGTGATTTCTGGTCATCTGATGAGTTATATGTTTCTTCCTAATTTCTAGAAGTTCAATCTGAGCCTTCAGAGGCATGCAGAAGGAGGTGATCTGCAATTTACTTGCCGTTCCATTTTTTCTCCCACTTGAGAATGGGGTCGAGGGTGAAGTCTCAGCAGAAAATCTTCATTACTCTTAGTCCCTGAAAGTAGTAGCTCTCAGCTCCAATGGAGGAGTCCTCAAGGGATGTTTTCAAGATAATGTTCTCTTCTTGCCTTATTTTTCTTTGGTTGTATTTTCCATCCTGCCTTAACTTTGATTTCTTCTCTGGATCACAGCTTTCTCTTGAGCGGCAGAAAGCTGCCAGTGTTGACGGCCTGACGGCCATGTGCTGCTGCCCCACGGCTGCTCCTGCCACCTCCAGCTGTCCAGGTGCACAATTTTATTTTTTAGAACAATATACATTATTTAATAGGGAAAAAATATAGTTCAAAGGAGCACCTCTCCCAATAGCTCTTCCCTCACCTGGCTATATTTTTTCACTTTTTTCATCCTGATGCTGTATTTTATATTCATTATTTCTTGACTCTACTTTTACTCAGTGGCCATTCCTTCTCTGTCTCCTATGTTGATTCTCCTTATCACTCTAATCTCTAAACACTGGGGGTTATCCCAAGACGTAGATGTCTTTTCTTAATCCTAAGGATGTCTTATCCAGTCCTTTGACTTTAAATATCATCTATATTCTAAATTCCCAAATTCACACATTACCTCACACATCACCTGAACTTTAGACTCATAAATCCAGCTATCTAGTCAGCTTCTCCATTTGGAGGTCTAATGGACATATTAAACTTACTGTGTCCATAAGCTCTTATCTCAATTCCTATGTCTACTTATTCTTCAATCATTCCCATCTCAGTAAATTGCTTCTCAATTCTTTCAGTTACTTAGACCAAGATTTTATTTATCTTTTGCTCCTCTCCTTTTTCAAACTCACGTGTACTGCATGAGCAAATAGCTCTATACTAAAAAAGATTTCCAGTATTTGGCTGCTTCTGTCCACCTCCACTGCTTCTGCCTGTTTCAAGCCACCATTATCTTCCTTGGATTATTTCGGTACCTCAAAACTGGTCTTTCTGCTTCTTTCTTTTATTTTTCTTTTTTTAAAAAATTTACTTATTTTATATACTTTCACTGAACATCACCACAGCATACAAAATGTGATTTTCTAGCCAGAATACATTGTAAAGTGGCTTAATCATACATGTTATCATCAACAAATAATTTTCTATTTCTTGTTTCTTAAATGTATGTGTGTATGTGTGTGTGTGTGTATATATATATATATATATATATATATATATATATATGTATATATATCCCCCTATTTCTCCTCTGCCATTTCCCATCCTCCTCCCACTCTCCCACTCTGTCTCTGGTATCTGCAGTTGCTTTCCATTCCTTTATTATTTCCCACATTTTGTTGGTTCACAAAATATCTTAATTAATCTAAATACTGTCAATAGTAAGTTCAGCTGATATATACATATCCTGAACAAAAGTTGACATTAGGCATGACACTCTGTGGGTAGAATGAATATACTATAAAATAGCACATAGATACCTTTTTAATTTCAAGAAAGACTGTTTTAGCTTTAATAAATCAAAATTTAAAAATGTTACGAGAACTTTGCTTAATACTTAAAGCCAGAATACAGGTTAGGATTCTATTTGAATAGTAGATACATGGACCTATCTCCAACTCAAGAGAAGACAAAACTCCTTAACACTGGAAAACAAAGTATAGAAGATCAATAATATTTTAGTCAAAAGTCATACAATTCTATTTCAGCAGTTCAAACTCATGTACTCTATCTTCTGTTGTGGACCGATATTTCTGTTCAAGTTCTGGAAGATAACGTTCACCTCTGGACTTGTCCCCACCATTAAGCTGGCCGTTTTCTTAGTTGTTTTAGACCTCGTATTCCTGTGCGTCTGACTTTAGTTTTCCTGGTATAGCACTCCCTTCAGAACTTCTTGAAGAGCTGGTCTGGTGTTCGTAAATTCTTTCAGGTTTTGTTTATCTGAGAATGTTCTTGTCTTCTCTTCCCATATGAAGGATAATCTTGCCAGATAGAGTATTCTTGGTTGAAATTGTTTCTCACTCAATACTTTGAATATATTTTCTCATTCTTTCCTTGCTCGTATTGTTTCTGATGAGAGGTCCGCTGTTAGCATGATGGGATATCCTTTGCAGGTAACTTGACATTTCTCTCTTGCCAGTCTGAGTATCTTATCTTTTGGTCAATCTGGCTATAATGTGTCTTAGGGAAGATCTTCTTGGGTTGATCTTATTTGGGGTCCTTTGTATTTCTTGGGTCTGGATCTTTGAATGCCTCTCTAGGTTTGGGAAATTTTCTCCCAGGATTTCAGGGAATAGATCATCAATACCCTTATTAGTCTCTTCGCCTTCTGGGATACTGATTATCCAGATGTTTGGATGTTTAGTGGTTTCTATTATTTCTCATATTTTATTCTCATTTTTTTGAGCTATTTTCTCAGTCTTTGTGGTGAATTTTACTAGTCCAATGATTCTGTCTTCTACATCTGAGATTCAGTTTTCTGTATGATTTAGTCTGCTTTAATACTTTCAAAGGAGATTTTGACTTCCTTTAGCCTTCATCTCCAACAGTTCTATTTTATTCTTTTTTGTGGTGTGTATTTCCTCTTTCTTTCCTCTCGCAAGAACTTCCTCACCTCCTGGAACTCATCGACTTCTTTTCTTCTCGTGTTCATTGTCTCTCTTTTCTTCCATCTCTGTTAGCTTTTTCACTATGAATGCTCTAAATTCTTTATCTGACATTTCCATGAGTTCCATTGTACTGTCTGTGGTTGAAGAGGAGTTATTCTTTTCCCTTGGGGGAGATGTATTATTGTGGTTTCCCATATTTCTCATGTCCCTGTGGTGATTTCTAGTCATCCGATAGGTTATTTGTTTCTTCCTAATTTTGTAGAAGATCAGTCTGAGTGATCAGAGGTGCTCAGGAGGATGTGGTCTACAAACTCTTTGGTGTGATGTTTTTCTCCAGGGGTTCTACCAGGGTAAATTCTCAGCAGAACATCTCATTGCTCTTATCCCTGAAATCACTAGATCTCAGCTCTCGTGGTGTACTCAGTCTTCTTCCTATCCAGGCCCACAATTAAGCCTCACCTTTGCTGCCATTGACTAGGTACCATTGGACAAATTACGTAACCTGTTTAAACTAGGTTTCTTCCCAGTTGTTGTGAGAATGAAACAAGGTACAACTGAAAGGGATTAACAAGAATTCCTCTAAGAATATTTTTGTTATACATTCTTTAATTATTAAACATCTGGTAATTTCAGGCTTTCCGCATTTCTGTTTGAGCTATAACATGAAGAGATATGTACATCATTTCCAGTCTGAGCCCTTCTGATTTTCAGATCCAACCATCTGAGTTCGTGCTTGCAGTTGGTTGCTTCTTTAACTCTCCCGTGGAGACTGTTATTGCTGCATCAATCAAACTGCTGAAAAGAGAGATTTCCATTCTTCTGGAGTGTTATAAAATCACCAAGAACATTCATGAAGGCTGGAAAGTTTGTAAGGATGCTCAGAGCTGGTGTGAGCTGGTGTCTGGTGCAAAATATTGAGGTCTAGTGGCTGAAAAGTAAGACTACATGATTGCAGTAACACCTTAAATAAGGCCAAAGTAAAATAACAATATCTTCTAGTTTGCAAAAATTCACTTGAAACTGTTGACTACATGCTGAACTTTCAGTTGAACATAATTTTAAAAAGTCATTTGCAAGTCATTTAAATTTTTTAGGCCCTCACTGTTGGTGTACTTCTTTATTTGTCAAGTTAAGAAATGTTTTGCAAAACATCTACTGTGATTTTTCCTCTTCTTATTGATACCTTATTTGCACAGTGGATTTACGATGTTAAACAATTGGGAATAATGTGCAGCACTGTAGCACAAAATTCTCAGCACACATAACTCAAATGTTCTAATCATTTGAGTTATAGAGTCATTTAATTTTAATTTAAAGACATGAGTGAGGTTGACTTGAATCTAACAAACATATAAATGTGCAGGGTACTTCCAGGAGCCAGTATGGAAGTGAACAAGGTATAGTCCGGACTCCTTGAACTCAAACTAGTGCTGGAAAATTGCATCTGTCCATTTTGCTGAGGGCAGTTGGTTCTCCTTTATCTACAGACACGTGATGACTAGAAAGCCTCTATTGGAAACAATAGAATAGAGAAGAAGCAGGGAGCTTTTGCAATGCAATGCTGTGTGGGTGAGGGTACTCACGGCCAGTGCCACTGTGAGTCACATGAATGCCCCCCACTAAATACTCCTTCACTTTGACAGAGACATTGTTTCCTAAGACCCTTGAAGAGAAACTAATCACTACAGTAATACACTGCCACAGTATGAGATTTCTGAGGCTCAAATTGACATCCTCTTAAATTTCCCAAGAAGATGTTTTGGGAATTAGGCAGATGCCTGAAGAGTGCTCCCAAAGACCTGGATTACTAGGATCCTGGAACTCAAACTTGAAAGGGTTAAACCAGGTTCTCTTCCTGATAGAATTTCATCGAATCCAGGCACTTAAAAAGATGTCACCTCTTTTGTGATTTGAAAAAAGTAATCAGTAAGGATGGAAAAGATATCATTCAGCTTCTCTGCAGTTGGGTAGAGAAGCTGCCCTCTGAGATGTGTTTGGATCACAAAGCTGGAAGCCTAATTGGAGGGACTGAGGTTTTCAAGAGCAACGGTAAAAGGGTAGTTCGAGTACATGTGAAAGAATACCAGGCATCACTAAAGGATTTCCAGGATCCTGGGTTACGGAGCTGAGCACAGAGTGGTCAGATTAGGACTAGAGTCCTTGGATACATATCTTTAAAGAGAAAAAAATAGCAAGAAGTATACTCCTCCATTGCTGTGAGAACTAGTCAATTCAGGTAAAAAAAGGAAATGAAGATTTTCTACTGATAATTAAGCCTCCAACCCCCAAACTTGAGTGGCAGGGAGCTTCTCTAGCTTTCTCTCTGTCTCTGCCTGTCCCTCTCTGCCTCTTTCTCTGTCTTCTCATTTTTTGGTAATTTTTCCTTTTCATAATTTTTTAAGGTAGAGTATTCTCTTGGTTTTCAGATCCTCCTTGCTAATAACCCTATCTCCCCTCTCCTCTAGGAGAGGCAAGGGTCAGGCCTTCAGAAGAAGACTCCTCCATTGCTGAAAGAACTAGTCATGTAGTTTTTTTATTTTTTGCTTTTTGTAAAAAAATTAATTTTTTTGGTTATGCTTTCTTTTTATTTCCTTCTTTTTCCATCTCTTTTTTTCTCTCTCTCTCTGTTTTCTTATTCTTTTTCTTTTATCTCATCACTTTGCTCCTCAATCTTTATTCACTGTGTTTCTAGATGGATCTAAGAGAACCATAGCCAAACATCCAAGTACTGTTAGGGTTAACATATTCCTCAATACCCACTAAATCTGCTGCACAAAAGGATAAAAATGTAATGGCAAAAAGATTCCAGATCACCTTCTGCATGCTCCTGAACTTCGAGAATTAGGAAGAAACGCACTATCCATCAGATGACTAGAAATCACTGCAGGGTCATGAGAGATAAGGGAAAGCTAGAAAGTACCTCTCCTCCAAGGGAAAAGAATAACTCCTTTTCATCCACGGACAGTTCAATGGAAATCATGTAAATGTCTGATAAAGAATGTAGAATATTCATAATGACGAAGCTAGCAGAGATGAAAGAAAAGAGAGACAATGAACTGCAGAAGAGAAAGGAGAAAGGAGCTGATGAGTTCCAGGAGGTGAAATTCTTGTGAGATCTAAAAGAGGAAATATATACTATAAAAAAGAATCAAATGAACCTGTTAGAGATGAAGGCTATAATACAGGAAGTCAAAATCTACCTTGAAAGTATTAAAAGCAAACTGGATAATACAGGAAATCTAATCTCAGACATAGAAGATAGAATCACTGGCCTAGAAAAATCCACCATGAAGACTGAGAGAATTGCCCACAAAAAGGAGAATAATATACAAGAAATACTAGATGCCATCAAATGTCCAAACATCCATCCAAACGTCTATTCCATGAAATCCTGCACGAAAACTTTCCAAATCTAGAGAAGTACTCAAAGATCCAGTCCCAAGAAATACAAAGGACCCCAAGTAGAATCAACCCAAGAAGATCTTCTCCAAGACACATTATAGCCAGATTGACCAAAACCACAAACAAGCACAAGATACTAAGATTGGCAAGAGGAAAACGGCAAGTTACCTACAAAGGATATCCCATCAGGCTAACAGCGGACCTCTCATTGGTAACAACGTGAGCAAAGAAAGAATGGGAAAATATGTTCAAAGTGTTAAGGGAAAAGCAATTTCAACCAAGAATACTGTACCTGGCAAGATTATCCTTCATATGGAAAGAAAAGACAAGAACATTCTCAGATAAGGAAAACCTGAAGAATTTACCAACACCAGACCAGATCTCCAAGATGTTCTCAAGGGAGTGCTATACCAGGAAAATTAAATACAGGTGCACAGAAATAAGAGTTCAAAAACTAAGAAAATGGTCAACTTATATGTAGGGACAAGTCTGTAGTTGAATATTATATCCCAGAATTTAATTGGGAAGATCGAACCACAACAGAAGATAGATTAAGTACATAAATCGGAACTGGTGAAATAGCATTTTATGACTTTTGACCAAAACATTGCTGATTTTCTTCTGGGCTTTGCTTTCTGGTCTTAAGGATTTTTGTCCTGTCTTGGGCTGACGATAGGTTCATATACCTATTATTTGAACAGAATCCTAACCTGTTTCCTGGCTTTAAGTTTAAAAAAAAAAAAAAGAATTAGGAAATGATACTTCATTTCACAAAGAAAAGTAGTGCTGACATTTTTTGTTTTCCAGGTCATATGATCAGGAAACCACATTTTTGCATTGATTTCATGACAAACAGCAATTAAGTATAGCCTATTAATATTAAAGAGTAATTGTTCTAAAATAAGCAATCAGAAATTTAATCAACTTTAATTACACCTGGCACATATTTATATAAATGTTTAAATAAGAGTGCCTACAGAGTACATTTTAAATAAATCATACTGTCCACCTTAAAAAAAAAAAAAAAAAAAAAGAGAAAAAATAGCAATAATTAGAATTTAACATGAAAGAAAGACAAAAGAAAAACAATGACATTTTAGCAGTTAAACAAAAAGAGGGTCAGAATTTGAGACAGTGTCCACATCCCCCAGGACAAAGGTTATAAAGTGACAAAAATGTACTGCAATTGGTGGGTAATGATGAGAGGGGCAGAATTAAATGTCTAATTACAACAATCATGATTTTATGTAAAGGTCTAATCAATTGTAGTTCGGTACTCTGACTCAGCACGTCAGCACATCGCCAATTTTAAAGTACATTTGGGAGACAAAAAGTAATCATGTGGGGTCTGAAATTATAAAGGAGGTGGTGGTGCACAATTTCCAGTGTTTAACTCTCATTAAAGGAAAACTACATCTGAAATAAACAGTTGTAAGGTTTATGAATCTTCTATTGCTGAGAGCAGAAAGTGGAGACAAGCTTCTGTCGGAAACGTGTGGGCAGGAGGCTGTGGAGTAGTTGTGAGTGAAGCTTCATCAGGTGTTCAAGGACTACCGAAAAGAGAATGATGAGAGATTTCGTTTTTAATTTTAAAAAGACTAGACACTGGCTTGCTTTAAGGAGAATAAGAAAAATTATGGTTCTGTAAAAGGCAACCTAGAAAAGGATGTTGGCTTAATGCTTGGCCACAAGACATACAGTGACCAATACATATTCTGTATGTGCCACGGAGGTGCAAGTTTCTTCTGTATGCATTTAGGGCTTTCTGTTGGGTGGAACCATTCAATAGAGCGAGCATTCTTGGGATGAAGTCATGGGCTCTCATACTGGCCCAGAGGGATATGGAAGAAAACAATTGAAAAAGTAAGAAAGTAAATTCATGACAAAAAACGTTCCATCGGCAGTTGCTTACACATTTTGCTGCTTACGAGTTCTGAAGTGTAAATACTTTCAGTGACTAGAATATTTTATTCTGAGGAAAGCAACATGATTTTTTTAATATCACGTCTTCAATATCTGTACAAAGTGAGAACTGAGAATGAGAACGTGGAAACTTCAGAGTTAAACAATGTCCTTTTCCTGGTAGAGCTGTGTTGAAGCCAGGCCAGTCCTTCTGAAACTTTATGATGTGTATACAGCAGCAGGAATCTTGAAAACGTGGACTCCTGCCCGACGTGTGGAGTAAGACCCGTGGGCACATGTTGCGAGCTAGTCCGTGGGTGACGTGCTCGAGCACAGGGGTGCACTGTGGGCTTCTGGGCCCCCATGCCTGCTTCGTTCTGTGTCCCTGCAGCGGACACTGGGGGCTGGGTCTGACTCTGTCTGCATTTCAGAAACAGCTCAGCGAGGATGATGGGCACAGAAGGACACTGCGAACACTCAGCCATCCCCAGAAGGGGGGCCAATGTACCCCGAGTGCAAAAACCCCACTCAGGTATTCGTTTTTGCAGACTTTGTGTCCTCATAGAGCACCATGAGTCAGAAATGTGGCTTAGACTTTAAAGGCACCAGTGTGAATTTAGGTATTAGGTATCTGCATTCCTGAATGGTTTCTGGAGATCAGTCTCTTTACCTTCCACTCACTTTTTTCTTTTCTAAGAGTGTGTGGTACAAATTGATGCTTTCATACTGAATCAGATAGAATCAGAACTGAGTTGCCAAGTGGAAAAGGACAGGAATTATTATAAAAAGGCTATTGGTTGGAAGTGGGTGACTTGACGAAGAGCCATCATCTCCTGCTTCTAAATTAGATGGGCTGACGGTGAGCGGATCGTCTCGGCATCAAGACAGCAAAGTCAGAGGAAGGCGACAAGCCAGGGGACGCAGAGGTGAGTCACGAAGTTGTCCGTCGTTCAAGAAGAGAGAAGAGGGTGATGCGAGAAGCTGGACTTGAAGTGCCAGGGTGAGCTGCCAAGCTTTGGTAAAAGGAGCTGTAAAAGCCTTCCTGAAATAAGGAACACAGGGACTGCCAACCCACTAAGGAGCTGAGACCCGAGAAGCACACTGTGAAGAATTGGGCAGGGCATTTCTTCGAACACCTAGAAGCCCCGTGATTTGGGGGGGTGCCTTCTTACATCTGGAGGAGGCAGGACTGGAAGCCTGGTATTTGACTCGTTAGGGGGGACAGACTCTCGATGTCAGGAAGAGCGGAGTGAGCTCCGGAGGACTAGGGCACGGTGGAGTGAGCTAGCTGGTGACCATTTCAGCTGTATTTCCAAACAGCTAGAAGAGAAGATTCAGATGTTCACAACCGAGGGGCCTGGCAGGTGTTAGAGCTGGTGGGGTTTTATCCTGACCGGGTCATTGCAAGTCGACTCGTTACCAGAAAACCACACTGCACCTCGTACGGGAAACAAGTATCAATAAGAAATAGTGTAAACAGGGATTATTAAGAAGAGACGCTACTGCACCAGTCGTGACTGATGCTGTCATCAAACATGAAAAGACCAAAAAAAAAAAAAAAAAGAAATAAGTATATATAGTTCTATTCGATCTTTCAAATAACAAAAATGAAGAGTGTAACACAGACGATAGATGAGATGCGATGCTTTCAGGGGTGATGCACCTCAGGCCAGCTCGTTCTTGGAAACGAGTCTGTCTTTCTTCCATAAAAGCTTTCATGTGCCTTTCCTCGCCGTCAGCTTGATGCAGAGGACCCAGTCCACGAGACGGCAGAGCAACACCGTGGGAATCACCGGAGCCCGTGACTCAGGGGGCAGAAAGCCACGGGGAACACGCCTGCAGTCCGGCCAGGCAGCAGTGGGTATCTGTGACGGGAGACAGGCTGAGCGAAGTAACAAATTGGTATCGGAAGTTCGAACGATGCTAAACCATGCTCCAAGAAAACACAGCAATTCACGGCCATGACCTCGTAGACCGATCACCGACAGTATGTAAGGCAGTAAGGGGGGACCCCTGTTTATCGCAGCAAAGACATTTGCTAAAACCATCCCTGGGACACCTTGCTAGGTATATTAATGCCTACTGTGCCCGCAGCTTTAAGAAACTTGTTGAGGGACCAGCAGTTAGTGTAATGGCTATGTGGCTGGACTCCCATGTAGTCGACCACTGTTCGAGTCCCAGACCCAGTGGCTTAAACTCATGCCGGGTGCGTGTGCGTGTGTGCCCAAGATCCCGAGAGGAGAATGGAGGAGAAGGGATTGCAGCGTGGCCATTCCCCCTAGGGGGTGATTTCTCACTTTCTGTCTCTCTGTCTCTGTCTGTCTGGTGAGCGCACGTGCCCTATAGCAAAAATCTCTCCAAAAAAAAAAAAAAAAAGAAGAGAAAGAAAGAAAGAAAGAAAGAAAGAAAGAAAAGAAAGAAAGAAAGAAAAAAGAAAGTTGTTGAAAGAGGCAGAATGTAGAATGTGAGGCTGTGGTTCACCTGTCACTGCTCACAGAATGCGTTACAGAAAAGGCTAGTTTTCAAGCATCAGTGACAGTGATAGTACATGATTGGAAAAGGTGATCGATAATTTCTGGCGTTTTTAATAAGAGTACATTATACTGAAAAGACAGCGATGGCCTAAGGACGGCCTAGCCTGACTTAGCAGGGGCCATATAAGATGAAGGGACCTGCCCTCTAGTCAGACCTGTTGTTCCGGCAGGCCTCAACCTGACAGGAACTGCGCTCTCCTTTTCCTTGGGGACAAAGATGCTGGAGGGAAGACATGGCATCGAGGAAGACCTGAGAACTATGGCTAGGAGAGACTTCTGAGCGCGGCCTCTGACCGCAGCACTGCATGAGAAGGAAAAGAAAAGATAGAGCTTTTGAGGAGACTGTATTTCTGTACTCCCCTAGGTGTCCGGGGTGGGGGGACTGTATGGTGGGAAACTCTGCAGCCCAAACTCGCTGGTGGCTGTGAGTCAGCTCCTAGCCCACACTGACAGCTGCCTGTGGGGATGCAGCATGGAAGAGCTGGGCGGGCTCCCAGGCCGAGGAAGGGCAGACTTTCCCATACCCTCCGTGGGGGGACCTAAGTGCTGCTGAGCACGGATCCAGGGAAGAGGGGCTTCTGGGGGCAGTCAGCCCAACGGTTATGGCCGCTGACAAGCCCTCGTCAGGCCTGGGGTTCTGGTGGCAGGTTCAGTCCCCTCCCAGTGGAGAGGAGCCAAGGGTATACCTCAGTCCCGGGCTGCAAACCTCGGAGCCCGGAGGCCCCGGTGTGAGTCCTGGAGCCCAGGCAGACGAGCCTCGAGCTCTGACCTCTGGGGCAGCAGAAACCTCTCCTGCTCCCTTTCACAGGAGACCCGCGTGCCTCCTGCTGTTCTCTCCAGAACGGCCGGCACTCTGGGGCCCTCTGCACCTGTGTGCATCCTTGGGTGCTGTCTCTCCTGGGAGCACCTCCGGGACACACACAGCTGTCCGGATAGTCCTCAGCCCCGTCGGGTTAAACCCAGAGCGAACCATGTCGTCAGGTCTGCAGGTCTCCACGCTGCAGCCCAGCATGGCCGTCCTCTCATCCATCATTCATTTCCCTTTTTGGAGCACAAGGGGTGTTTTCACTGGGCTCCATCCCTGCATACTGGGTTGCTGGTATTAGCTGGGAGTGTAGTGCGGTTGTCCTTATTGTTAAGGTTTTTGCCAGAGTGTGAGCGTGCTAGCTGTAGAGACAGAGCGAGACAGAGCAGAAGAGGGAGAAATGGCCACACCACAGTCCCTTCTCCTCCATTCTCCTCTTGGGATTTTGGGTACACGTGCCCACCTGCCTGGCATGATCTTCAAGCTGCCTGGTTCAGGCGGTGGCCAGCCGTGTGGGAGTTCAGCCTGTAACCACCAGACCGTTAGTTTACACGTGGTACGTGGCACCACAGTAAGGCCTAAGGACAGCACGTCCCCAGAGACGCTGGACTTTCAGCTAGGGTAAGTGACCAGACTGGGCTGTGGGTTGTCTTTCTTTAAAAGGGGAATGCATATGTCCTGGTACTGGAGAGAAAAATCCAGAGGACGGCTGGCGCGGGGATGAGGATCGCAGCAGACACTGCTCGCTGGTTCCCACGTCCATTTCTCGGTGCACGGAGCAGGGTCAGGTGTCTCGAGTCCACCGTGTGACTGAGCTGGAGCCTCGGGGTGTGAGCAGGGTGCCCGCACAGCTCGCGAGCATGGCCCTAAAGACTTCCCGTGTTTAAGCCTGTAGGATCCCTGCTCCGCTCTCACCTTGAGTACTCATGGGTCTTCGCGGACCTGGAGGCGTCCTGTGTTGAAGCTCTGCCCAGGGGTGCTCCACCTAAGGAAACCCCCCTTTCCAAGAAACCTGGGATCTGAGTTGCTGTGTGGAAGAACATCTGTCCCCCATACAGCTTAAGATGGCGACAGAGGGCCGTGCTTAAGACCTTGGTCTGCTGTTCAGACTTCAGGCCTACCTCCTGCCTGCGTGTGCAGGCAGGTCCCCGGCCCCTCTGCGCCTCTCTCCTAGGGCGAGACGGGGTACCAGTAGTGCCGGCGTGAACGAGCTGGCCTGAGGTGCATCACCCCTGAAAGCATCGCATCTCATCTATCGTCTGTGTTACACTCTTCATTTTTGTTATTTGAAAGATCGAAAAGAACTATATATACATATTTCTTTTTTTTTTTTTTTTTTTTGGTCTACTTTTTCCACTGCTGTTACCCCAGAGCCTAGAACAGGATCAAATGCACAATAAGAGCATCACAGATATTTAAAAATAGATTGGAATAGCACTTATCAAGGTGCCCAGTACACAGCACACTCCGTAAATACTGCTATCACTGGCGTTTTAATTTTCTAACGTACATTCTCTAACTCACCCTTCATATCACAAATGTCATTGTGAATTATCCTGTTTCGTAAGCCATTATTTTTTATTTAGTAAAGGAAAATATAAAGAAAGTATTTGACAAGTAAGTAGGTTGCTTTTCATGGTTGAGATATAATAATTAGTAACAGCAATTGATAGCTTATGCATGTTTAATAAAGGCACATTAAACAATCGTAGTACACGTAGAAAGCTGGTTTGTAAAGTTGTCGTGCACTGCCATAATTGCTGTGGTTATACTGTTTTTTCAATAGAAAAATAAATTGTATTGAGGTATAATTGACAGACATTAAACTGAACATAGTTAAAATGTACATAGTTTAAAATATGTTTACATTTATAAAACCATTACCACAATTAATATAATGAATACTTCCACCATTCCAAAATTTTCTCTTTGCCTTCTTTGTAGTACATCTTTCCCATTCTTTCTAGAATTCTCTAGAGAGAATAGTCCATTCTAAGGCAACCGCTTTTTGTATATTTTATATAAATGAAATGATAGAATATAAACTCTTTTTGTAGAATGTTTGGCTTATTTAACTCAGCATAATTGATTTAGATTTATTCATTCTATACTGTATACCATGTTGGCATTCATTCATTCTTTCTTTCTCTTTTTGATTCTGAAGAAAAACATGAAGGAGAAAAATAGAGAGGCACAGCATTTATGAGACCAAGAAATGGATTATTCATTATTGAAGATAACATTCTAGTATGGTGAATTGGACTGGTGAGAAATGTACACATGTTGGAATATTCACTTTGTAAGCTAAGTAACATGAGATGGAATGTATAAAAGAAATGGAAATAAAAAGAAATATACTATGTTTTTGAAAAGGTCCACACAGCAGAGCCGCATCAGGGCAATGTGGTTTATGGACAGCAGTTTTCCACTCTCCTAAGGGCGTCTGTGTTGGCTGACGGTGGGGCGTTTCTGTTTGTGTGTTGGGGGAGTGCTTGCACTTGCACGCAGGGACATTTAGCAGCATACCCCGCCTCTACCCACTAGGTGCCAGTAGCACCCCTCCACCTCCCCAGGTTCTCGGCCTTGCCAAATGCCCCTGGGAAGCAGAACGGCCGACTGAGGAGCGTGACCTGCAGCTCTCAAACGTTCCTTATCCAACCAGGCCACTCAGAGACCTGCGGGGCCTTTACTTGTACCTGCGCTGTCTGACGCACTGAGGCTACAGCAGGGACCCGGCAGAAAAGCATCTGCCCTCACACAACTCCTTCTTTAATTTTTATTTTTTTACTTTAAATTTATTTATTTTACATCCATTCACTGTATATCATTGCAGCCTACAAAATGAGTTGTCCATCCACAATCCACTGTATATTGGCTTAATCATAGATATTACTATACCTGTTATGTTCAACAAATAATTTTCCATTTTTTGTTTCTTATATATTTTACTTTATTTTCCTCTTCATTCACCTCCCTCTCACCCTTTGCCATTTCTCACCCTCCTCCCACACTGTCTCTGATATCTACAGCTGCTTTCCGTGGTTTTTTTTTTTTCACATTTTTTTGATTCACAAAAGATCCTGATTAAACTAAATATTTTCACTAGTAAGTGCAGTTGATATAAATGTAACTAGAAACACATGTCCAACTCTAAGCATAAAATTCAGTGAGTAGAATGAACATACTATAAAGTAGCACCTCGCTGGGGCTATTTAGCTTACTGCGATCATTAAGTAGGTATATTTTTTATGTTTTTTTTTTTTCTTTTAAAGAAAGCAGTTTTAGCTTTAATAAATCAAAATAAAAAAAAAAAAAAAGAAGTTAAGAGAACTTTGCTTAAGACTTAAAGCCAGGAAAAAGGTTAGGATTCTGTTCAAACAGTAGGTAGATACTAAAAAGTCAAAAAACAGATAGACAAAACTGAAATCTAGTAACAAGTGCACTGTAATTTTCTTCTGAAACATTTCTCTCTCCATTCCCCCTTTTACTAAAGAGAGGCATAAACTAACTTATTTGCAAACTAACTAAAGTTTAGTCTCAGTTTGGTCTGCTCTTTACAGAAAGCCCCAAAGAATATTAATTGATTTAGTTGGCTGTACTTGAATGTTTTTTGGTCCTGTCAGGAAGTGACATTCTTTACTTACTTGCCAGGCAGAATTGTTTATGGTACCAGGCAGTCGTTCCAAGCGCTTCTGTTGGCTTTCTTCAGATCTTAGTTCCTTAGCTTTCTGATCAGATCTTCAGATACGACATTCCAGTAAAAGCCCTGGCAGTAACCAGTATTTCCAATTTCTGATGCGAGGCATACGATATTATTGAACTTATGCAAACAACCACACTGCCACAAAATAAGAATGCTCACAAATATTTTTCAATTCCAGAGGGGTCAGGAAAGGAAAAAAACACTATGAAAAAAAAAATTAACAAATTGCTGAACCTATCAACAATTCAAAAGGAAACAAAAATCCTTAAATCTGGAAGACAAAGCATAGAAGAAAAGCAGTAATGTTTTAGTCAAAAGTCATAAAATTCTATTTCATCAGTTCAATCTCTTGTAATTAATCTCTCTTCTGTTGAATTTGCAATGTTACCGTGGGCCTATTTTTCCATTTAAATCCTAGAAGTTAACATTCAGCATTATTATTGATATTTCTGAACTTTCCCCTACCATTAGGTTGGTCATTTTCTTGGTTGTTTTTGTTCTCTTATTTCTGTGTGTTTGACTTTAGTTTTCCTGTTATAGCACTCCCTTCAGAACTTCCTGAAGAGCTGGTCTGGTGTTGGTAAATTCTTTCAGGTTTTGTTTATCTGAGAATGTTTTTATCTTTTCTTCCCATATGAAGTATAATCTTGCTAGATATAGGATTCTAGTTTGAAATTGTTTTTCACTTAACACTTTGAATATATTTTTTGCATTTCTTTCCTTGCTTGCATTGGTTCCAATGAGGGGTCTGATATTAGCCTGATGGGGTAATAATTTTAAGTAACTTGACATTTCTCTCTTGCCAATTTTAGTATCTTGCCTCTGTCTGTGGTTTTGGTCAATATGGCTGTGATGTACCTTGGAGAAGATCTTCTTAGGTTGATTCTATTTGGGGTCCTTTCTATTTCTTGGGTTTGGATCTTTGAATGCCTCTCTAGGTTTGGAAAGTTTTCTTCCAGGATTTCATGGAATAGATTATCAATGCCCTTATTACTTTCTTCACCTTCTGAAATACTTATTATCTGGATGTTTGGGCATTTAATGACATCTAGTATTTCTCATATATTATTTTCATTTTTTGGATTATTTCCTCTTTTTGGTGATATTTTCTAGGTCAGAGCTTTTCTTTCTTTTCTTCTTCTTCTTCTTTTTTTTTTTTCTTTTGGAGATGTTTTCGCTATAGGGCGCGTGCGCTTGCCAGACAGACAGAGAGAGACAGAGAGACAGAAAGCGAGAAATCACCCCCCAGGGGGGATGGTCACGCCACAATCCCTTCTCCTTTATTCTCCTCTCGGGATCTTGGGCACGCACGCACACGTGCCCGGCGTGAATTTTAAGCCACTGGGTCCGGGACGCGAACCGCGGTCAACTACATGGGAGTCCAGCGACATAGCCATTATGGTAACTGCTGGTCCCTAGGTCAGAGCTTTTGTCTTCTACATCTGAGATTCGATCTTCTGCATGGTCTAATCTGCATTTAATACTTTCAAGAAAGATTCTGATTTCCTCTATTATAACCTTCATCTCTAACAACTCCATTGGATTCTTTTTTATGGTGAGTATTTCTTCTTTCAAATCATAGAAGAATTTCCTCATCTCCTGGAACTTGTCTATTTTCTCTTGCCTCTTCTGGAGTTCATTGTCTCTCTTCTCCTGCTTCTCCATTAGTTTTTTTTTTTTTTTTTGTTTTTTTTTTTTTTTTTTTTTTTTTTTTTTAAGAATTACTTATTTATTTAATTCCATTGGCATTATTTTTTTTAATTTGACCAGAGAGAGACAGAGGGAGAGAGAAAGGGAAAGGGAGAAAGCAAGCTGTCAGGTCTGGAACTCGAACCACAGTCAGTCACGTGGGAATCCAGCATCCTTAACCACCGCACCACCTGCTGGCCCTTTCCATTAGTTTTGTCACTATGAACATTCTGAATTCTTTATCTGACGTTTCCACAAATTTCATTGTGCTGTCTGTGGATAATGAAGGATTATTCTTTTCCCTTAGGGGAGAGGTTTTTTTTTTTGGTTTCTCACATTTCTTGTGCTTATGCAGTGGCTCCTAGTCATCTGATGGATTATACATTTCTTGTAACTTCTTGGAGTTAATTCTGAGTGTTCAGAGGCACGAGGGGGAGATGACCTGAAATCTCTCTGCAGTGCCATTTCCCTGATGCTCACCAAGCAACCTGCGCTTCTCTGATTGGAACTGGATATTACAAAAACCTCCCTGTTTCTAGAGAACAGGTGCACTGGGCTGAGCACCGGGTTTCAACTGGAAAGTTCAAAGGCATGTGGGAGGAAGTGAGCCACGCTCTCTGCAGCTCCATCCTTCTCCCTGCTCTCACTCTGCAGTCTCTTGTCTCTGATTTTTAGTCATGTGGTGGAGTATTCACTTTTGGCTAATTCACTGGAGAAGAGTTCTGCAACTCTAAGCCTGGTGCTTCCTTTTACTGTGAGGGACTTCTGTGCCACTTTCTCTCCTCTACTGTGTTTTTCAACGTGGTATCCACAGAAAGAGATTTGAGTTCCAATTTATGAAGAGGCGGTTCTCCCTTTGTGTAGCAGGTTCAGTGCAGGTTGAAGATTTCTATGACCCTAAAAATAGTCAGATGTTTGGCTACTGTGCACCTAGGCCTGTCTAGACACTCAGTGTGTAGAGGCTCTAGGTTTTGGGGTCTGGAAGGAGAGGATTGGAACAGAGGGTCTTCTGTTAGCCTTGAAAGGGGCTGGGCACAACTCAGATGTAGATGGATTCTCTAGGATTTTGGGTCTAGCAGAGCTCATTCTAGGGAAGAACAGATAGAGATGAGTAAACAAATGGACAAAATGATCCATAATATGGGGTCAGATAATGAGAAATAAGGTATAGAAAGTAAAGCTGGGTGTGAGGATTGTATGATGTCTTTGATTTTCGTATTCCGTTGCTTTCACATCCGGGATGTGGTGGATCCTAAGGACTGTCCTCTCCATGGTTAGCTGATTCCTAAAGAGCATGAACCCATAGGCATGCACGTAGTAAGTGCCAACGGGCCGTTTAGAGCCCCACCCCCCATACCTGCTCTCCTGGGCTCTCACACTCCAGGCACAGTCCACATGCCTAGTTGACAGCAGGGACAGCCCCAGAGCCTGCCGAGGTAGTTCATCTGACTAGCCAGTCCTGAGCCATGTACCCCTCTCCTGTGACTTCCTGCAGATGTCACAGTGAAGGTCATACCCCTCCTTTCCGTTTGTCTCCTAATGGACGGAGCACCGGGCTGTGTGCCCCCGACTGCCCGCCAGGCGCGGTGCACCTCTCCCGCTGCAGCCGGAGTGAAGCGATCGACTCTCTTTCTGACTGCAGTAATTGACCTGTAGCCTTACCACACCTCACATTTTCCAATACACGGTATTTTAACAGGAACAGAGTAGCAGGGCTCTATTTCAGGTGAGGTGGTTAGGAAAAGATTCTCTGCGGCCATGGTATTTGCACACAGATACACACACAAACAAACAGCATTAATCAGAGGACCATGCTGATGATACCTGGAGGAAGGGTTTAGTAAGCATTTGTGCATATCATTAGTGTTCCAAGGAATGGGAGGAACTGGTGATATGAATTTGGGGGTCATTAGACTACAGATAGTATTTAAAGCTACTGGGCTGAAGAAGATCAATTCATGACCCTGACTATAGAAACACAACAATAAATGAAAATAAGTAGAACTTGGTAACTATGATTTATAGAATATTATAAACATAATAGGGAATGAAGCAACAAAGCTCTTATATAACCAGCTTTTCTGTAATTGATAACAAATTTCAAAACAACTTTACTTGAGGGACCAGCAATTAGTGTAATGGCTATGTCGCTGGACTCCCACGTAGTCGATCACGGTTCGCGTCCCGGACTCGGTGGCTTAAAATTCACGCCAGGCGCATGTGCATGCGTGCCCAAGATCCCAAGAGGAGAATGGAGGAAAAGGGACTGTGGCATGGCCATCCCCCCAGGGGGTGATTTCTCGCTTTCTGTCTCTCTGTCTCTGTCTGTTTGGCGAGCGCATGCGCCCTATAGCAAAAACCTCTGGAAAAAAAAAAAAAAAAAAAAAGCTTTACTTGAGTCCTCTGTGAACTGCCAAAAGTTACCGATTTATTTGTTTCTCTTTGTTTAGGTACAGAGTTATTGAAAGGGAGAATATAAAGATAGGGATAGTGGTTTTTCTCTCTCCTGCCTCGGGAAGCCATATGTGTGTATATAGTTTGTACACAATTTGCAGGCCTAGCCTATCGAGGAAAAGACAACCTAATGACTTACTGACTTAAAATCTCCGTCTAGTCTGGTCCTGCAGTTCTGCCTCTTTAATGTGCAGGAAACTAGACAACAGCCCTGTTCCTGCGGTGACAGATACAGCAGTGTCGATTCCAGTCGGTCGGTGTGGATGAGCACAATAAAGTTGCTGACCAACTCCAACTGCTGTGTCTTAAAGCCATCACCAGCATCAACACAGGAGGCCTTTGGAGCAGCCACGCCTCGCCCCTGTCACCACCAGGCTGAGGCAGACTGAGGCTGCGGGGCTGCCAACTCTGTCATCTCCGAATCCCTGAAATGAGTCTCAAGATCGAGTCCTCTTGTCCTGGTACTTTCTCAGCCTAGAAATGACAGAAATGTGGAAGTTCAGCGCATATACAGATACGAAATGTATTTTCTGAGATCAATCTATCCAATGTATGTAGTACTAGGAAGGTCATATTTTGGTGTCTATGTTGAAGGATAAAATTTTTGAAGGCCTGGAGGGGAATAGAAGAATGTCAGAGGCATGATACACACACACACACAAACACACACACACATACATATGTGTGTGTATATAGATACATATGTAAGCCATCAAAAGATATCCAGTGAGAACCAGCAGTTAGCATAATGGCTATGTCGCTGGACTCCCACGTAGTCAACCGCGGTTTGCATCCTGGACCCGGTGGCTTAAAACTCACGCCGGGCGCGTGTGCGTGCGTGCCCAAGATCCCAAGAGGAGAATAGAGGAGAAGGGATTGCAGCGTGACCATCCCCCCTGGGGGTGATTTCTCGCTTTCTGTCTCTATGTCTCTCTCTGTCTGTCTGGCGAGCGCACGGGCCCTATAGTGAAAAACCTCTCAAAAAAAATGTTAAAAAAAAAAAGATAGCCAGTGAATATAACTTATTCTCTTTCTTTTACCTTCCTTGATACCTGATCCATAACATTTAGCTAAGTTTTAGCCCCAAATTATGACTCTGCTGTATATATGTAATTTGCAGTTATTATATCATCATCTTTTACTTATTTATTTATTTTGCCATAGGGTGCATGTGCCCTCCAGAGACAGAGGGAGAGAGGGAACACTATACATTTTATTTTTGCTTGCCTTTTCAGGTTGTTACTATCTGGTCTTCTTGTGGATTGCTCTTACTGTGTAGCGACTCCTGTACTGGTTGATCTGTAACAGCTGCTCTTTGGATTTTGCAGAGGTTCAATGCGTATGGGGAAGGTCAAAGCCAGTTTAAAATTTAACTTGTGAACACTGAGTCTTGATAATATTTTCCTCTTATGCGTGATATAAGATTTCCATTAGATGGGGCTGGCAGGTGGCATGTGGTTAAGGGCGCCGGACTCCCATATGGCTGACCACAGTTTGAGTCCCAGATCTGGCGATTTGCTTTCTCACTTTCCTTCTCTCTCTCTCTCACTCTCAGTCTCTCTCTTTTACTCTTGCTCTGTCTCTTTCTGGTCAAATTAATAAGTAAGCAAATAAATAAAAGTTAAATTAAAAAAAAGATTTCCATTAGAAAGTGACATGCCCAAGAGCAGCAGACTCTGAGTGCGGCTCTTGGGGACGGAGATCCCACACAGGAGCTTTATCAATAGCGTGCTATGGGCAAGCCGGTGTCTTTCTCAATGCTGTTGTGTAAAAACTATGGACCGTGTTCCTTGCCGGGCAGAGACAGCAGTCCCCCCAGTCCTAGCAGCCTGGTGAACCCACGGCCTTAGATGTCTATGGCTGCCACAATAGGATATGGCAGACGAGGTGGCTCAGATGCTGGGCACTGATTTCGTTAGAGCTCTGACAGCTGGGAACCTGGGAGTGAGGTGCTGCGGTGGCTTTCTCCCAGGGCAGCGAGGGGAGTGTGTGCCCAGGCCTGCCCCCACCCGGAAGACGCCCTTCCCTCCTTCTGTCCGACATCATCTTCTCACAGTACACCTCTGAATCCGAATTTCCTCTTCTTATAAAGACATCCGTCATACTGGATGAGGGCCACCCTAATGACCCAATTTCATGTTGGTTATCTCCTTACCTTGGCTTTAGACAGTCACCGAGGTGCAGGAGCTCAGGGCTTCGGCATCTGAATTTGGCGGGGGCGGGGACACCATGTGGCCCACAATATCCACTTTTCCAGTCGCTCCTGAACTCCCATGTACGTATTCCATATCAGACACAGCATCTATGCACTGCGTGTAAGTTAAATACACTTTAAACATCTCATCGACTCAGAATCCCTAAGCTATTACAAAGCAATTTGACGTTCATGTAATAAACGGACACAGAATTAATCACTTTTTCTCCTTTCCTGTGGGAGGCTGCACACCAGCGAGTCTGCCCAGGTCATTGGGTTTCGGTTTCTCAGAAAGCAAACAATTACACAATGCCAAAGGCCATGCATGATTGGCTCCCCTTCAAAACCTCACCTTCAAAACCATACTCTGATTGGCCACTTCTCATAGCAAATCAGTGAGCTTAGAGTCCATCAGATTTGCATATCCAGCACCTCATGGTTGGTCCACAAAAGCAAGCAATCATAACCCACCTTTTACAATCCTTCATTCAACCAATCACTGCCCACCAACATGTATATAACCACTATCCCTGGCCCACAATTGCCAGATGACCCTGAAGACCCTGAAGAGTTGTAACACCGTGTCGTCCCTGGATGACCCCGAGGAGTTGTGACACTGCGTCGTCTCCAGACGACCCTGAAGAGCTGTGACACTGTGTCGTCTCTGTGCTGCCCACAATAAACGGATGACCCTGAAGAGTTGTAACACTGCATTGTCTCCGTGTTGTAACACTGAGCCGTTTGTCCCGTCTCTCACTCCTTCCCTCAGGAAACCTGTTTGACTGTCCCCCAGGTCGGGACATGTGGTGCCCAAACAGGGACCCTGAGTATGAAGGATCCAGTGAAGAGCACCCGAGAAGGGGATGGCAGAGAATCGTCCTGAGCACCAAAATAAAGAGAAAGGCCGCTGTGGAAACCAGAAGAGGACGGCAGACTCGCTGGTGCGCAGCCTTTCACACTTTCCCTTAACTTCCTCCTGTCTTTGTCATTGTCAAAAAAAAAAATCACTCTTAAGCAATGAAACTTGCAGATTCAAACATAAATAATATGTTGATAGAGCATCCAAATTAATTATTCAAGCTTTGCACCTAATTTTCAATGAACTTTTTGAAGATGTGTGATACAAGTTATGAACTAAATAAAGTCTGAGCAAGAAGTTGCTGACCATATTTTAAAGCCTTCACATACTGTATCTGGAATGCTGGTGCCTTTCCTTCAGAAACTGGCTGGCATAGGGACCAGCAGGTGGCTAGGTGGTTAAGTGCGCTGGACTCCCACATGGCCAACAGCAGTTCGAGTCCTGGAGCTGGTAACTTGTTTTCAAACTTTCTCTCTCTTTCTCTCTCTCTCTCTCTCTCCTTCCCTCTGTCCCTCTCTGGCCAAATTAAAATAAAGAAAAAAGTTAAATAAAATAATTAAATTAAATTAATTGACTGACATAGAAAACAACAAGAAACAGAGAAGTTCCTTACACTTTCTGATAAAGTTTTCAGTCAGAGAAAATAAGCTGTAGGACTCAGAACTTCCAAATCTAGGTGAGAAATAAAAACGAGAGGTGTTCATGGGAAGAAAAATAATCTGACACAGTAATTCTGTGAAAAAGGGAGCTGGATACAGAACTCAACCCAAAGACAGCTGTAGTCGGCCACTTAGAAATGGCTTTTTTCAGAGGTTTTTGCTATAGGGCACGTGCCTTTGCCAGAAAGACAGAGACAGAGAGATAGAAAGTGAGAAATCATCCCCCAGGGGAATGGCCGTGTCACAATCCCTTCTCTTCCATTCTCCTCTCAGGATCTTGGCACACACGCACATGCGTCCAGCATGAGTTTAAGCCACCAGGTATGGGACTCGAACCGTGGTCGACTACATGGGAGTTCAACGACATAGCCATTACGCTAACTGCTCTCCCAGAAATGGCTTTTAAATATGTCTTTGCTTTGGAAAAGCAAAGCATTTCACACCCACGCAAGGAAACTAAAGTTCTGCTTGACCCAAGCATCTTCAAAAGAACCATGGTATGCAAATCTTTCTTCCTTGGTCATAGAAAGATTTCAACACTGGGACCAGCAGTTAGCATAATGGCTATGTCGCTGGACTCCCACGTAGTCGACCGCGGTTCGAGTCCCAGACCCGGTGGCTTAAACTCACGCTGGGTGTGTGTGCGTGCATGCCCAAGATCCCGAGAGGAGAATGGAGAAGAAGGGATTGCGGCGTGGCCATCCCCCCTGGGGGGTGATTTCTCGCTTTCTGTCTCTATGTCTCTCTCTGTCTGTCTGGTGAGCGCACGCGCCCTATAGCAAAAACCTCTCCAAAAAAAAAAAAAGAAAAAAAAAAAAAAGAAAGAAAGATTTCAACACCAAAAAAAGCCATAAAACAAAGGAATCGTGATGTCCATTTGGGTAGACCGTAAAGGCTCTTAATAAGTAGTTTATTGCCAAATGTCTTGTGATGGTCTTCAGATGATGCCCACGGTTAGGTAAGGGTCAAGTGCACTGCTCTTGTTTCCCCTTAGCTGCTCACCTGCCTGACACAGCGACCCTGGAAACACTGGTCAACGTGACTCTCAGAGGCATTGAGAGGCTAACGCTTTCCAACTGATAGCTCTAAAAATGAATACGAAATACAGTATTTGGGACCAGCAGCTAGTGTAATGGCTATGTTGCTGGACTCCCATGTAGTCGACTGCAGATCGAGTCCCGGACCCGGTGGCTTAAACTCACGCCAGGCGCATGTGCATGAGTGCCCAAGATCCTGAGAGGAGAATGGAGGAGAAGGGATTGTGGCCTGGCCATACCCCTGGGGGGTGATTTCTCACTTTCTGTCTCTCTGTCTCTGTCTTTCTGGTGAGCGCACGCACCCTACAGCAAAAACCTCTCCAGAAAAAAAAAAAAAAAAAAAAGAAAGAAAAGAAATACAGTATTTTACTGTTTATCTGAGTTTGAGAACAATAACGAAAAAATGCCTGTCAGCATAAGAGGTCTCAGTTTAAGGGGCTCCCATAATTTTTACCTGATTTACTACTGGTTTTGTTCTGGCTTTTGCTGTACACTCACAGGAGAGAGAAGGGAGCCCACAGTCCCTTTTCCTCCATGCTCCTCTAGGGACTTTGGGCACATACACACATGCATCTGGCATGGTTTTCAAGCCACCAGCCTGGGATTTGAACCACAGATTCAGCCATGTGGGATTCAGCTGCCTTAACCACTATGCCACCTGGCTGGCCCTACTGCTGGTGTTATAGTTAGACTATCAGCATTTTGATGCCAGGGATTTCTGTTTAGAATGCTCTGGATTGAATGATGCTGTCCATAGAAAGATTACTTGCTGAACTATTAACGTTATCTATTAAAAAAGACAATTTAATGAGCTTGACACATAACTACTGTGCTGTAGACTTCCATGATAAACTGCAGACTAAGTTTAAGAAGATCTAAAAACATCAGGGTGAATGATGATATTTAAGGCATGGAACTGGGATTACCAGCTTTATGACACTACATCTATTTAAACATTTTCAGAGAAGCTAATGCATATTACAATGTCAAGCTCTAATCTCCATGGCAACTCTTCTGCATGTTAAAGGCATTCACAGAGCTATGCAACTTCTCAGGTTAACATTCTGCAGTCAGGGTTTAATCAGTTCTCTGTCCTACTGGGAGCAGGAGAAGCAGGAGCAGCACACAGGAGCCAGTGTCTGCTCACAATTACAGCCTGTCACTTCCATTTTCCTAAAGGCTAAATAATAAAGACCTTTCCTGGACCAGAGATTGGGATTTCAAGCAAAAATTTATCTCTTTTGCTAGCTCCAATAAAGTGCTGCCACACTTTCTTAATATAATAGGCGATAACCCTTAGAAAATGTCAAAGGAATTTTCCTTCCCCTGTTCAGTTAAATTGGGCCATTTTCCCCAAAGTACCATAGACGTCCAGTCACTGATAGAGCTACTTTGTAAGGCTGAGACAACATTGGACAGAGTACAAGCGGTCTATTTTACTGCAGTCTCTTCTGCACTTCACCTACCTATCTTACTTCCTTTGGTAATATCTCCTGGCTGTGTAGTTTGCCAGTTAGAACCATGAAGTATGATGAGACCGAAGAGAACACTGTGTCATTTTGATGTCTTAGTATATAGTCCATTCTTCAAGAATAACAGTGACAGACATAAAGACCCATCCTAGAATTATGTCCATGAAATATGATAAGTCAAAGCATTTTCTTTTGTGACTAGCAGACAAAATATATTTTTACCACATCATGAGCCATAGTGATTTGAAAGATCGGAAACCGAGTACGCAGGATTTTAGGAGGTATAATATGATTTTAGAGAACCTACAACATGTCACTTAAGCGTTCAGTTTATACACATGCACAAGCTAGGTTCAAGCTTGCTAATTCTTATTTGTAAATGATAGATTGTAATGAATGACACGTTCTTAATTGCAGATGTAATCATGGTTATGAAACGGCCACCACCTTCTGTTACTGTCTAGGTCCCCAGCATGGGGTCTCAGAACAGGCGTGTGATAGCCACCAGGACACAGTGCCAGTCCCTGGTACAGAGCTTGTGTCACCACGTATTACAGGTCATTCCTGCACTGAGTCTCATTCAGAGTTTGAACACGAGGTCTCTGCCCCGTCCCCCAGTGCTCAGAGGCCACATTTTGTTGTATCATCGGTTTCACTAAGTGCCAGTCAAGAATTTAATCATGACGGTGCTTGTACTAGTGGTGCCAAAGAGGACCAGTAGTTTCTTTCTGCAGAAAACAAATACAAAAGTGAATAAAATGGCCAGAGCAGTCACAGAAGGCCATGGGCCTATGACTGAAAGCAAACAATACTTTAAGAAATCTTGCTGTGACAAATGCCAGTGCTTGAAATCAGATGGCAAGAGATTGTGTCTGTCCATCGAAACGTTTCAGGGTGCTGAAACTCAAAGGCAAAGAAACTATTATTTTCTCACAACCAAGAAGCAATCCGTCATGTCTGTGGACAGTTGATGACTATTCCTCATTAGAGACAATGAAGTCAGAGGGCGAAGAATGACAGATTCCACGTGCTGAAAGAAAGCGTGGTCTGTCAGATTCTCTATCTGGAGGTCAGCAGGTGGCACAGCGGTGAAGGAGCTGGACTCCGCATTGTCAACTGTAGTTCACGTCTCAGACCCGAGGCTTGAAATTCACATGGGCACATACGTGTGTGTGCCCAAAATCCCAGGAGAAGAGAAAGGGTTACAGGATGGCCATCCCCCCGGGGCTGATTTCTTCATTTCTCTCTCTGTCTTTCCAGTCAGCACATGGGCTCTATTGCAACTCTCTCTCTTAAAAAGAACTTCTGTATCTGAGACTGATGCTGTGTCCTGGTGGTTAAGGCACCAGATCGTTAAGGTACCAGATCCCAGATGGCCAACTACACACAGTTCAAATCCTGGACCCAGCAGGTTGAGAAACATGCCAGGAGTGTTCACATGTGTGCCTGAATTCCCACAAGGAGGAGAGATGGAGAAGGGACTGCGGTGTGACCATGTTTGCTTTCTCCCCTCCCTCTCTCTAGTGAGTACACACACCCTCTGAAAAAAAAAAAAAAAAAAGAAAAGTGATTCAATATCCAGCAAAACATTCTATCAAAAATGAAGGTAAAATAAAGATATCATCAGATAAACAAAAACTGAGATATATTTATTTGCTAGTCTATATTCACTATAAAAAGAAAAATAAAAAAAGAAAGATGGAAGGAAGTAAGGGACCTTTAGGGTAAAAAGAACCTCAGACAATTACTTGGAACTACAGGAAAAACTTGCATAGTTGAGGCTCACTAGAATATTTTAAGTAGATAGATTATATATATATATATATATATATAGAGAGAGAGAGAGAGAGAGAGAGAGAGACTTCAAATGTTCATGGGAAAATGAAATTAAAGTGCATGTTTATTTTGGTATAAAAACACTTGGAAATGCATGCATAGTATTGCATAATAGACATTTCCATGAATGTGTCAAAGACTCCTGTACATATACGTATATATAAATTAGATATATCTATATGTATCTACATATGTACACAATGTTAGAATATAGGCAGGGTAAGGGAATGAACCTAATCTGGTTAAAAGTTGCTTAGTTTTACCAGAATTAAATAAATATTAACCAGAAGTAGATTGAAAAGTTAAAGGAGCATATTATGACTAAAGCAGCCACTACAAATAGCTCAACAATGTAGTTATAACACAGAGGAATTAAAATGGTCTAAAAATATTTGTTTACCAGAGAAGGAGACATAAAGAAGGATCAGAGGCGTAAAAAGATAAGACACAGAGATATTGAATAGCAAAGTGGAGACGTAAACTGAGCCATATTGTTCACTGCATCAGATGTGAGTAGATTACACCTTTTTTTTTTTTGAGGGATTTTTGCTATAGGGTGCATGTGCTCACCAAAAAAAGAGAGACAGAAAAACAGAAAATGAGATATAACCCCTCCGGGGAACGGCCAACCCACAGTCCCTTCTCTATTTTCTTCTTGGGATTTTGAGCATACATGCACACGCACCTGACATGATTTGAAACCACGGGATCCAGGACTCAAACCACAGTCGACTGCGTGGAGTCCAGTGACGTAACCACTATGCCATCTGATGGCCCCAAATCAAATATTTTGATCAAAAGTCAGAGTCCGACTGGACTCAAAAAAGAAAAGAAAAACGTAAAACACGATCCCACAATATGCTTTCTTAACGAAAGTTGTGTTAGATAGTGAGTGCTCAAAACAAAAACAGAAATGAAAACAAAACCGACAATGATGAGAGGATGTCAAAGGGACACAATAACAAACTGAAAAAGTTCACCAAGGTCAGGCCAGCAGGTGGCAAGGAGATTAAGGCTACTTGGTCTCACGTGGCCAACAGCACAGTTCAAGTCCCAGACCCGGTGACTTGAAAATCACATTGGATGTATGTGCATGCATGAAAAGAAATTTACAAAGGTCGAAACTGGAACAGTTTAAGAAACAAAATAAATTAATTAGTAATAGATTATAATCCAAAATATAAAAAAATCCATGAGTCTATACCAATATCAGTAAAAAACTGAATAAATATTGAGGGAAATAAATCTATGCAGGAAAATTCCAACGTAAATAGATATTTTATCCTTCAGGAAGTGGAACCTAACTCCACATGCCTTAAGGAGACTTGGAGAGGCAAGTGTTAAAAAAGCTGCAAAAGACAGGGGCCGACAGGTGGCGTGGTGGTTAAGGGCACCGGACTCCCACGTGGCCAACCGCAGTTCGAGTCTCGGACCTAGCGGCTTACTGTCTCATCTTCCATCTCTCTCTCTCTCTCACTCTGCTTCTATCTGACCAAATTAAAATAATAAATAAATAAAGTTAAATAAAATAATTCTTAAAAAAATGTTATGAAAGACAAAGCAAATGAATTTTTTTTTTTGGAGAGGTTTTTGCTATAGGGTGCATGCACTTGCCAGACAGACAGAGACAAAGAGACAGAAAGCGAGAAATCACCTCCCAGGTGGGATGGCCATGCCGCAATCCCTTCTCCTCCATTCTCCTCTCGGGATCTTGGGCCCACATGCATACGCACCCAGCGTGAGTTTTAAGCCACCAGGTCCGGGACTCGAACTGCGGTCGACTACGTGGGAGTCCAGCGACATAGCCATTATGCTAACTGCTGGTCCCAAAGCAAAGGAATTTAAGAGCAAGCTGCCCCTGATACCTCATGGCAACCGGATAGTGGCAGATGAGGAAACAATTAGAGTGGAGGAAGAACACTGAGAACATGATAAAAGTTACTGAGTTCTTTCCGAAGAACGCACTATGCAAAGGTGGGAACTAGCCTAACCCGCACTTCAGTTCAGGGATCCAGGCCAGCGTCACCCCGGCGGTCATGGTGACTGTGCACGACTGGTATGATGAGGAGACTGGGACTTTACCCCTGTGGTCTGACTCCCCCAAGCCCATAATTAAATACGGACAGCATGGCTTAGTGCTTTTAGACACCGTGTCATCCGTTCACTCATTCACCTGTACCACGGTCCCTCCTGAGCAGCAGGGGCAAAAGCTTGTAAGCAAACACAAGGAAAGCGAAGTAGCAAGACGCTCCTCCCAGAGGGGTGATGTCTTGCTTTTTGTCTCTCTGTCTCTCTTTGTCTCTCCAGTGAGTGCCTACACCATTTAGAAAAAAAATCTTAAAAAAAAGAAGGAAAGAAAGAAAAATGTAGCAAGAACTTTTTAAAGTCAGAATTCCGATTCTGTCCAGTGAGCTGTCTGTCCTTGTCACTTTGCTATGACCCTTCTGCGTTTGAATGCCACGTGAACCCTGCAGCCACACTGGACATCGCCTCTGCTGCACAGTGAATCCGGCTGCCCACAAACTCACAGCCAGCGGAGTCCCCCTGGGGCTGGCGACTGGCTGCGCCTTGGGAGCGGGCCTTGCAGAGTGGGCCGCCCAGCCTCCCGGCCCTCTGCTGCTGTGCTCGCAGACTCGTTCCCCCTGACGGCTCGGCCTTTCGCCGGGGAGGAGAGAGGGGTGGACTAAAGGATGGGACTGATGGAGCGTCCATTTCTGAGGAAGCCCAGAGCTGCGGGTTAGAAGGGAAGGTGCCAAGATTGCCCTTCCCCTCGCGGGGGCTCTGTCATCCTCGCCGCCCGCTCACAGCACCTAGGCCTGCACTCTCAGGGAGGATAATGGACTTAGGGGCTGGGGACTAACTCTGTGCACACAATGAAAGCAGCCAGTTTTTAAGAATCAGACCTTAAGAAGCAACGGAAGACGGGCATGTGGGAGAGATGGCCGCCTTTCGGCCTTGCTAAGAAGCAGGCGCGTGATACAGTTTTGGAAGTGAAGGGAATGGATGTTTTGTTATTTTCACCTCTGACCGTGGAAATTACTCAAAGGGAGAAGAACGGGGCAGGTGCCTGTGTTTCTGTCTTTAACCCTGCCTTTCCTGGGAAGTCTCAGTCCAGGAGGCTGAATCTTCAGGGTCCAGATAATTAAATAACAAAAGTTTCCGGCATGTGTTCCTGTAAGTTCTGAGTATTGTTTTTTTGAATAGGTATTTTGGAGAAGGAGTTCATTTGAAAGGTTAAATGTGACTTCTTTGGAAAAATCTTGGGTACTTTGAGCATTTTTCTCCCCAAAAGTGTACTCTGTGTTCCATCTTGGGGCTCAGCTTCTTTCTTTACAAAGCTTTTTTTCAATTCTTTAGCAGGTGGACTCACCCAAGGAAGTGTGAGATCTTCATTTGGGGAATTTCGAATGATCAGGCTCATAAGACACTCCATGGTGTGTGCAGAGCCCCTGACCGCCCCCAGCGGGTTAAATATTAAATAAGGCTTGAGGAGGTGTTGTCGGGCAGGGTGCCGTCAGACACCACGAGGAAGAGACACAGCGGTTCTTGGCCTCTATTAACTTGCATTTGGAAGACCAGACATGTCGGCTTCCATATAAATCACTTCGCTTAAAACGTGGTAAGTATGTGGATTTCTAAGGTCACAGATGGACATTCACAGAGGGAGAGATTAGTGAACTACCCAGCCTTGCTCATTCTTTATTCATTGAAATGATTCATTCTTTTGTTTTTTTTTGGAGAGGTTTTTGCTATAGGGCGTGTGCGCTCGCCAGAAAGACACAGAGAGACATAGAGACAGAAAGCGAGAAATCACCCCCCGGGGGGATGGTCACACCACAATCCCTTCTCCTCCATTCTCCTCTCGGGATCTTGGGCACGCACGCACACACGCCTGGCGTGAGTTTAAGCCTCTGGGTCTGGGACTCTAACCGTGGTCGACTACATGGGAGTCCAGCGACATAGCCATTACGCTAACTGCTGGTCCTAAAATAATTCATTCTTCAAACTGGTACACTTTGAAGAGTTAAAGGAGAGATAATAATTATTCTAGGACAATAGTGAAAATCCTGCTCTACACCAGAGCAAACCAGGGCATATGATTAATCCTGGTAGGTGAGTTTTACATAGATTAGCCTTGGTCCTAAAGACCAGAGCCGATCACAGACAGCAAGTGATTGTGTTTCCTCCTGGGGTGGAGAGATCCTTATCTCCCTCCCGTGACTTTTCTTGGTGGAGGTGGATGGTCTACCCTCAGTGGCTAGAGGAAACAGTAAACTTTTGGTTGGCATCTTTTCCTTCTTCTCCAATTATCAGCAAAGTAGTCACCTCTGTAGTCTAGCTTCTTCTCCACAACTGTGTTAGGAACTGTTTGATCGGACTGACTTTTCGGAAATCCCCAAACGAAAAGAGTGAGAAAGTTGAAACATTAAAATTGGTTTACTCATTCAGTATGTTGAAGACATGATATCCTAGATGATGTGGGCAAACTAAGAAAATGAAAATACCATGCCTACGCTGAAGAAGATCAAATAGACAGAAACTAGCAGATAGATAATAACAAAAACAGAGTAAGACAAGTGTCATAAATTAAATAGCAAGTACACAGAGGAACTAATCCTATCCATGCTCAGGAATTGGAGTTTCACTTAATAAAAAAGGCATTTGAGGCAAATCTTGGATAGGTATTTCAACCAGATAAGGTGGAAGAGACTAAAATAGCATATGTGAGGTAAATGTAGCAAAGAATAACACAAATTAAGACGGAATAAGTACACCATTATCAAATGTTAGCAGCTCATACAGGGAACAGATTGTGAAAGTATTTGTGCCACCTGCATTAAAATAGTTCTTCAAGTTGTAGCGTTGGGTGGACTAACCCAGGGAAACAGAGTAGGAATGAACATAGGACTTCGGGAAATGTCAGTTTTTATGATATCAATTAATAACAACAACAAAAAGCTACCAGGCAGTTGAAAAAGTAAAACAGTCAAAGTTGAAATAGCTATAAGATCTGGTTAGTAAAGATTAAAGTATTTAGAAAAATCCAGAAAGACAGGACTGAAAATAGATGTTTTATTAGCCAGATACCGCGAGAGCAGTCTCAGGCCGGCAGTGAAGATCGATGGTCAGTGCCAGGCGTTCCGAATTCAGCGGGAAAGGGGGCAGGCAGCCGTGGGGGTTGCTTCTTCCAGGAAGCCGACAGCGACAGGAGGAAACAGAGCGTAGTCCGCAGCGCGCCAGCCGCAGTTAGCAGCGGTGAACCGTGGCCTTTGGCTCTTACGTCGTCCTTACACTAAATTAAATAGAAAATAAAACTGATAACGATGAACTAGAGGATAACTTGCCACAACCTCCACGTTCACAAACCTTCCTGAGGGTCAGACATCACTGACAGATGGCTGTCGCAAAACTGAGAAAGAGGCATGAGTGAGGGCGTAAGACCCTGGACTCACCTGTCACTGCCTGCAGTGTCACCCTTTATGGCCTAGCGTGAGGGTTAGCACAGCACGTCAGTCAGGTCGAGGGATGGGAACACTCATGCCAGCAGGGCCACCCTAGAGTTTCTGAAGGTGAAGAGCCGGCCATAAGTCGTCACTGTCCCAAGTGTCTGTCCTAGAAGGGAGGCAGCTGGTCAACCCATCCTGGAGGTCTCAAATAATAAATAAATAAATAAATAAATAAATAAAGTCTGGATACAGGTGCTGGGACCAGGGCAAGGGCAGCGAGTCTCGACAGACGCCCAGGTACTCACGTCCACCTGTCTCTCACAGTGACTGATGTGCACGTCACAGGGCCAGGAGCAAATGACGAAGGATTAATGGCTCTAGTGGGGCTTTTTCTGTGTGACGTGAACGAAGGCTCTTAGATACTCATGGTGTCTAAGACGAGCACACGGCCAGTCTGTCCGTCTCTGGCTGGGCCGGGCGTCTCGACTGATTCAGGATTGCACGTTCCCATCATTTTGGCAAATGAAGGAGGGAAATTAGAATTCCATGTCACCACTGTTTGCTGCTTCGGGGGACGTGACACCACACGGGGTGCATCCTGCTCCATGCAGGGCGTACGGGAGGAAAGGGTACGTGTGACTTCGTGCGTGGCTTAAAGTGCTTTTATTTTCTATGCTCTTTTATTGTCCTTCATTGTTTTTAATGTCTACTTTCAATTTTTTACTAGAAACATGCCAAAATAAAGTCAGACTCTCTTGAGTAACTCTTACTTTATTTTAAAGGTTAACAAGCTTTAACCGTATCTTGCCACACATGTGCTACAACTATAATGATAATATTTTGCCAATGGACCATGTAACTAAATTGGCTTAAAATAGAAATATCGATCTCTGTGGAACCCTTCCCTGTCACATAGTGATCTTGAACTGTTGTTACAAATTCCCCAATTCACCTGCAAATAGTTGGAGGTTGGTCTCTTTCAAACTATGGCCTCTGGTATGTATTTTCTTTTCTCACATTGACATAATACGGGTTAAAACCATCCCTTCCCGGGTTTACGTCCCAGGACCTTTCTCTGCACTCGGAGGTGTGCATACCCCCGCCCCCCGTCACCTGGGCTGGCTGGGGCTGGAGTGAAGACTCTATCGGTGCTCCTTGTCCCTCTGCTTCTATCGTTTTCTTTCAATCTCTCTGTTTCAATCTTTTAAATGAATTGACTTTTAAATAATCCCTGGCATGGTGGTTAAGGTGCTAGGCTTCGACATGGTTGACCACGATTCAAGTCCCGAACCTGGTGGCTGTGGCTTGCTTCCTCACTTTCTCTCTCTCTCATCTCTCTCTGATGAATGCATGTCTTATAGCAAATTAAAAATAATAATAAAGAATTCTTTTTAAAAATGCTTTTACAAAAACATTCTCATTGAGGTACAGACCATTTAAAATAACCCTCAGGTGGTGAAATAGCAAATAGCTCTTGTCTTTCAAAATTAAACAGGTAAACCAGGGCCAGTCCATGGTGGTTAAGGCTGCCGGATATCATGGCTGACTGCGCGATTTGAACTTTGGGCCTGGAGGTTGAGAAACCCGGCCCTGAAAATCCTGGCCAGTGGGACAGATGGAAGTTCAGGTCTGCGGCATGGCTGTGCCCCATGGGGGATGCTGTCCTACTGTCTCTACCTCTAGTGAGTGCATGCACCCCGGCACAAATTTTAGAAGAAATTAAGATTCCAAACTGTATTGCCGGTTTTGCTGCCAGATGATACCTACTGTATCAGACGGCGGGACAGAGGAAGCTTGGATTCTCGTCGTAAGCATTGACGTAGGACATAGTGGCAAGTAGAGATTCAGGGAGAAAGTGGCGAGTTAGGGTTGGTGATTCGGGAAGAATCGTGATAGCTTTCTAATGCAGGTGGGTAAGGACTGAAGGGGGCCCTAGCCAGGCGGTCGGCCGTGATCTGTCTAGGAAACGGCACAGCCTCCCACTCTGTTGAGGTGAGAGATGAGAACAAGGGGAACAAAAAGCCTAAATGTGCCCAGAACTTGAACGTAAGCATGTTTGGGAATTGCTATATGAAACGTTTCCGTTTCTTCTGCTAAATAAGAGAAATAATGATTTGTTCAGACAAGTGAAAGATCAAATGGGTGCCAGTTATTTTTCCTACTTTATCATAAAAATAAAGAATATCCCCCTTCTCTCCCTGGATTTTGTTTTAGACAGTTTCTCTCTATTTTTCTATTTTGGTTTTTAAGAGAGATTTTTGTTGTAGGGTGAATATGTGTATTCATCAGAGAGACAGAGAGAGAGAGAGTGAGAAACCACCCACAGGGGGATGGCCAAGCCTTAATCTCTTCTCCTGCATTCTCCTCTCGGGATTTTAGGCACACATGCACTCATGCCTAGAGTGACTTTCAGGCTCCAGGTCCAGGACTCAAACCATGGTCAACCGTGTGGGAGTCCAGCGCCTTAACCACTATGCCACCTGTTGGCCCCTTAGTTTCTTTTAATTCTGATATATTTCATATTTTGATTGGTCATCAGTAATTTCAACACATCTGTCTGGTTCCCTGGGACAAGCTTGCCAACTTCAGTGCCATGGCAGACCCTTACTGACCCTGTGACTCACCTCTAGCTCATCTAAGTTTGGTCACAGAGCAGTTGTACTCACCCAGCGGCCCAGCGGGAGACATGCCCATCCACAACCAGGCCAGTGGTCCAGTCAAGCCAGGTCCCACTGCAAAGCTTAAAGCAACCTGTAGCTTGGCTTCGAGTCCACTCAGCTGAGGTGTGAGAGCAGTCCTGGCCTGCCCGAAACCTGGAGAGCGATGTCTGTATCCACATTCCCAGAGGCAGGCAGGCAGACTTCACTCTTGACTGTGGACCCTGAAGCCGCCCTGTGACTCAATTTCAGCACCTATCAGCCATGGGACAGGTCCAGTATTACCTGATCAGGATCATCCTGAGGGACCCAGAAGCAGCCTTCTCTGCGACTCAGAGAAGTCAAACCCACCTTTGCACCTCATAACAGACCTGCCATCTGCTGACTCTGATCAGACCTTCATCCCAGCACCAGCCCTGCTGACCGTGTCCGATCTACTCAGGAATGACAAACTGCATTGTCTGCTTGGGCCCTGACAACAGGCTTGCTAAACACAGGCCCAGGAGCATCCATATGAACATTCTAGGTCCTCTCAGGTGCGGTCATGGGGCAATGTCATAGCCTGTGACTCAGCAGGAGAAGATCCTTACCTATCAAAAGCAGTCCATAACTGGAAAGAGGCATTTACTTCTTCAAATACATAGACAACAACACAAGGCTCCATTCAACAGAGAATCAGGCAAACACTGTACCACCAAAGGACATGAATGAAGCTCCAATGATCAATCCCAAAAAAGGGGATATCTACCCATAACCTGGAAAAGAGTGAAATATAACTACATCAAAGGAGTTCAGTGAGAGGGAGAAAACAGATGGACAGCTAGCCAAAATTTGGAAAACAATAAATTAGCAAAATTAATGTACTAAGAAAATAAAAAGCATAAGTAAGAACCAAATAGAAATTCTGGAGTTGAAGAAGATCACAGAATCAAAAAGTATGGTTGAGAATTTCAACAGCAGATTAGCTCATGTGGGAGAAATAATTAGTGACACTGAAGACAGATAATTTGAAATGAATTAATTAGTAGAAAAAAGAACAAGAATAAAAGAATGAAGGAAGTATAAAGGATCTATCAGACACAACAAGGTTATGAATATATTAATTATAGAAGGCCTAAAAGAAGAAGAGAGAAAAAGAATCAGAAAGTTTTGTAAAAAAGGATTCTGGATGAGGACCAGCAGATGGCATAGCAGTTACATCGTTGGACTCCCACATGGCTGACTGCTCTTCGAATCCCAGATTAAGTGGCTTGAAACTCGTGCCAGGTGCATGTGCGTGTGTTCCCAAGATCCCAGGAGGAGAATGGAGGAGAAGGGATTGCAGCATGGTCATTCCCACCCCGCCTCCCTGGGGGTGACCTTTCAGTTTCTCTCTCATTATCTCTGTCTCTCTCTCTCTGTCCAGTGAGCACACATGCCTTAAGGAAAAACCTCTACCAAAAAAAAGAAAAGATACTGGATGAAAACTTCCCTGGTCTATGGAGACATATGGCCATTTAGAGTCATGATTCTCGAAGGACTCAAGCAAGATCACTCAAAAAAAAAAAAAAATATATATATATGTATATATATATATATATATATATATATATATATATATATACTAAAAGGCACATTATAATGAAACTATTAAGTCAGAGACAGAATCTCGAAAGAAGCAAAAGAGAAGAAATTTGATACACGGGAACCTCCTTAAGATTATTGGCTTATAGGCTTATTATAGGCTTCTCAACAGAAATACTGCAAGCCAAGAAAGAGAAGAATGATATATTCAAAGTACTGAAAGACAATAAACAAACAAACAAAACAAAACAAAACAAAACACACTACTGTTTATCCTACGACTGGCACTGTAGCCTAGGAATTTTTTTTTAAGAATTATTTATTTAATTTTATTTGTCGTTATTATATTATTTTAAAACTTGCTACAGGGCATGGATGCTCACCAGAGAGAGAGAGGGAGAGAAAGAGAGGACAAATGAGAAAGTGAGCCATCAGGTCTGGAACTCAAACCACGGTTGGTCATGTGGAAGTCTGGTAGCTAAACCACCACACCACCAGGTGGCCCCGTAGCCAAGGAGTTAAGGAAGCCAGATCCCATATGGGTGATCATGGTTTGAATTCCAGCTCTGGTGGCTTGAAAAATACACAAATGCATGTAAGTACATACTCCAAAATGCCAACAGGATGGAGAAATGGAGGAGGAGGGATTGCTGCATGATCACACGCCACGCCACAGCACACATCAGTTCTCCCTTGCTCTCTGTTTCTGTTTCCCTATGGTGAATGCATGTGCCCTCTACCAATGAAATAAAAAGAATACTATAAAAAGAATACTATAACCCACAATGCTGTCCTTCTCAAATGAAAGAGATAGGGACTTTCCCACACAAAGTAAAGGAGTTCATCACAATGAGACCTATCTTTATAAGAAATGCTAAAGGGAGTTATTCAAGTTAAAATAAAAGGACACAAGTAACAACATGACAACTTATTAAAGGATATCATTCACCGCAAAGGTAAGAATCTAGTCAAATTCAAACACTAAGATGCTGTGACTGTGTGTAAATCACTTTTACCTCTGCTATGAAAGCTAAAAGACAAAACTATTAAAAGTAAGTGGCGTAACGGTTACGTGGCTGGGCTCCTGCATGGCCAACTGTGGTTTGTGTCCAGAGGCTTGAAACTCACGCTGGGCACGTGTGCATGTGTGCCCAACAATCCAAGAGGGGAATGGAGGAGAAGGGATTGTGGCGCGGCCATTCTCCCTCGGGGGAGGGTGAATTTTTACTTTCTGTCTCTTTCTCTCTGTTTGTCTATCTCTCTGGCAAGTGCCCTATAGCAAAAATCTCTCTAAAATTTCTTTTTAAAAAAGTGTCCTTTCAATAATTTATTAATGGACACACACACTATAGGTGAATAAAACATGATAACAAGAGCGTAAATGTGGGGAGTGAGGAAAACAAAAGTGAAGTTTTTATATGCAATAGAAGTAGTTATAAACTTAAAATAAAATGTTGTAACTATAAGAATTTTTACATAAGCCTCATGATAACTGCAAAGAACAAAAGCCTCTACAGATATAAAAACAATAAAGAAAAAGGAATCAAAGCTATATATATATGTATATATATATATATATATATACACACACACACACACATATATATATATATATATATATATATATATATATATAGTGTCATGTAGGGGAGCAAAGAAGAAACAAAAGAAGTACCAGAGTCAGAAAACAATGAACAAGATGGCGACAGCACATCTAGACCTGCCAATAGTCACTTTAAATGCAAGTAGATCTGATTCTATAATCAAAAGACACAGAGTGGCTGAATGAATTTAAAAATCCAACAACATTCTGCATGTATGTAGCCACCCACGTTAGCCTTAAGGACACATGTGGATTGGATTTGGAGGGAGGGAAAAAGGTGTTCCACACAAATGGTATCTGAAAGAGGGTAGGAATGGCTATACTCGGACAAAATCAACTTTATGTCAAAATCTGGCAGAGATGAAGAAGGTAACTACACAATGGAAAGGGAGTCGGTTCGTCAAGAAGACACAGCAGTTATGAATATGTGTACACCCAGCATTGGACCTGAGAAGATGAAGCAAACGTTAGCAGACCTGAAGGGAGAAACAGGCAACGGGGTAAGAGCAGGGCTGCCTTTCTCCGGGGAGGAGGCGGTAGACTGTAACGACATTGCATACCGAACGGGTCTAAAGGGCAGGTACTGAACGTCCCGTTCAACAGCAGCTAGTTGTATTCTTTTGAAAAGCATACATCATATACTCCAGAATAGACCATATTTTGCCCATAAAACAAGTCTTAGCAAATCTAAGAAAATGGAAAATACCTTGCGTATCTTTCTGGCCATAGCATAGTCATAGAAATCAGTAACTGAAAGAATTTTGGTAAATTCAAAAATATGCAGAAATTAAACAACATAGTCCTGAACAACCAATGGACCCAAAGGAAGAAAATGTCTGGAGAAATAGAAAAATTAAAGCCTATTTCGAACCTTAAAAAAGGCAGCATAAACAGTTCTAACAGCAAAGTGGACGGTGATGAATACCTACCGCAGGGGGAAAGGTCCCAACGTTCTACCTCAGAGCAGGCACAAGGGCCTGGTAATGAGCTGTACAAAAATAATCAACTAGGGACTAGAACGACAAAAGAAACGGAACTGAGTTACTATTTTAAAAAGATAAACAAAACTGACAAACCGTTAGCTATATTAACCCTGGACAAAAGAAAGGACTTTAATAAATAAAAAAATATAAACCTTGGAGGAGACATGACAGCTGGTACACATGAACACAAAGATTCCAAAGAGACCGCTATGGTTAATGTAAGCTAGTTTTGAATGCACTTGAAATTATAAAAAATAAATAAGGTAGTAAAAAAGATTTTACTTATTTAAGAGAAATTTTAGAATATCTTCAGAGACTAGGAATAAGGACTCATGATACTATTATAAGGTTCTATATTGTCAAACATGGTGCAGACACTACTGTGCTTCCATTTCCATGTTACAGACAAGAACGCTCCCCATGTCAGAATGAAAAAGGATGGGAAATCAGATTTTTTTTTTTTTTTTTTTGGAGAGGTTTTCACTATAGGGCGCGTGCGCTTGCCAGACAGAGAGACAGAAAGCGAGAAATCAACCCCCCAGGGAGGATGGCCACACCACAATCCCTTCTCCTCTGTTCTCCTCTCTGGATCTTGGGCACACATGCACACGCACCTGACATGAGTTTCAAGCCACCGGGTCCGGGACGCGAACCATGGTCGACCACGTGGGAGTCCAGCAACATAGCCGTTATGCTAACTGCTGGTCCCGGAAATCAGAATTTTTTTTATAGCATGCTGTGGGTGGGTTCCAATTATTTTTCAATAAAGGCTTTGTATAAATTTTACGAACTCTCTCAGACATTTCGAAAGATACATTCCTTTCTTTTTTTTTTTTTTTTTTTTTGCAGAGGTTTTCACTATAGGGCGCGTACGCTCGCCAGACAGACAGAGAGAGACATAGAGACAGAAAGCGAGAAATCACCCCCCAGGGGAGATGGCCACACCGCAATCCCTTCTCCTCCACTCTCCTCTCGGGATCTTGGGCATGCACGCACATGCGCCCGGCGTGAGTTTAAGCCGCCGGGTCCAGGACTTGAACTGCGGTTGACTACATGGGAGTCCAGCGACATAGCCATTACGCTAACTGCTGGTCCCAAGATACATTCCTTTCAAAAGATTGCACAGACATTTCCTTTTTGCTTTGTTTGGAATAATTTACCTTTCTGGCTGTGGCAATTTTGGTAGATGACGATCCCAAGCGGTTTTATTAAAGAAGATAACTTCAGTACAATGGACTTCCCTCCCCTCTTCAGCCAACTAGCTGGATACATTGAAGGCCTTTATTTAGTGTTTCTAAGGAGATTTTTCAAAAACAGATGTAAATGAGCTTATTATCTACTGAATACCGAGGAGCTCAGACTTCCCAGATTCTTTCCACCAGGTGGCCTCAGTGATCCAAAAGAGCATGATCGGGCTCCAGAGAGGGCCGTATGGGTGGTGAGGGCCACGTGGGTTCCCGACACCTTATCATTTATCTAAAAAGGACCTGCTTACAGAGGAAAGACCCCAGCATCGGCTCTCTCATTAGTAACTCCCCAGCCCTCTTACAAAAAATAAATACCTTTCTATTTCTAAACAGTGCTAACATTCTCTCTTTTGAATTAACCTTGACATGATAACGGGCAATATTAGAAGTCTTATTAATGACACTAAAGAAACAGATTTGGCTACAGTGTTTCAGACTGATACAGAAGTTTTAAAAATAAGAGATGGAATTCTATTTACTAATGCATTTTAATTATAGGTTATTTTATTTATTTATATTTTTTACAGGGATTTTTACTACATATAAGGAATGTGCACTCACCAGAGGCACAGAGAGACAGAAGGCAAGAAATCACCCCCCAGGGGAGAATGGTCACACCGCAATCCCTTCTCCTCCATTCTCCTCCCAGGATCACAGACATGCATGCACACGCGCCTGGCATAAGTTTTAAGGCACTGACTCCGGGACTCGAACCACATTCAACTGTGGGAATCCAGCAATGTAACCATTATGCCATCTGCTGGTCCCAGTAATAGGGTATTGAAACCCAGCATGCGAGTAATTCAATCATGCCCTCTAATGACTAATCATACTTTAGATTATTGAGAAAAAAACCCCACCAGGTTAGTTCACACAGCTGGAAAAGCAAGGTAGTAATTCTGAGAGTAGAAATGGGTAACTCCTCATGAAACCAGAGGCGCAAATCAGCACGGCACTGTGGCAGACCCTGGAGTCGCATGCCCGAGTGAAGCCGGCACACCTTCCCTCTTCCATGAACGGTATGAACAATTCTGTAGGCAAAATAACACCGAAGAATGTCTCAAGAGAACAGGAACAGCCAAGGTCTGGCCGCCTTTTGGGTTGGAAGGTTCCGTGTTAGGAACCCAGAAACGCTGCGGTGCGTTTGACCAGGGAAAATAAAACGTACACTTGGAAGTTCAAAATAGAACAATTCCCCAGGACGTCTGCATTGGAGCACTGGTCAGTCTGGGCTACAAGGTCAACGGAATCCAAGGGAGAAATGGCAAGACAGACAGAAACACTCGCGGTCCTTGACCTCCTCTGTACTTCACGGAGCTCCCAGTGTCTGAGTTAGCGAAACTTTTGCAGGAGACTGTGTGTGTGTGTGTGTGTGTGTGTGTGTGTGTGTGAATTCAGTCTTGAACTCTGTCTTTTATATTTTTCTTTAGAGGTTTTGGCCTTAGGGCACATGTGCTCCTGGGAGAGAGAGATAGCAAGAGGGAAAATGAGACATCCACTCCTAGAGAGGATGGCCACGCTGCAATCCCTTCTCCTCCATTCTCCTCCCAGGGTCTTGGGCACGCACGCACATGTGCCTGGTATGATCTTCAAGCCGCTAGGTCCTGAACTTGAACCATGGTCAGCCCCGTGTGAGTCCAATGATGTACCTGCTGCTCCATCTGCTGGCCCCAAGGCTGCCTTAATACTTAAGTGATTAGGATCATTCTTTTGCATAATGTTTTGAATCAGTGTCAGAACTTTCAGAGAAAACCTGTGTTCCCAGTTGCTTTTTTAAAAGGCACTCAGCCTTGCACACAGAGGGCTCAGAGCGAACCTCCCGTTGAAGGAGCCTGGCTTCCCAGGATGTACTCACCCATCGGCATCTTTTCCTGTTTCTGCCTTGGGACTACGATTTCTGGTTCTGAAAGTACCGTAAGTGGGATCAGAACTAGGCAAACCTCGCTACGTGTAGTAGAGGAGACACATTGCGTATTACGGGGCATGGCAGAACTGGAAAGTTTATGCTCATGTTTTATTATGGCAGGCCAAAGCAAATGACTTGAAAAACCTGGAATATAGCCTTCTATACTGAGTGAGAATACAAGCATTGGGAACAAAAGTTTTCTCTTAACTTTAATAAAGCTATACTAGGGGCCAGCAGGTGGCGTGGTTGGGAAGGCACTGGACTCCTCCTACATGACCAACCGTGGTTTGAGTCCTGGACTTGGCAGCTTGGAATGTCACACGGGGCTCACGTGCATACATGCCCAAGATCCAAGAGGAGAGAGCGAAGGTGGAGGGATTGTGGCACCGCCATTCCCTCGGGGCAATTTCTCACTTTCCATCTCTCTAGCTCTCCAGGGAGTATGTATATGCCCTATGGCAAAAACCTAAAAATAAATTAATAAATAAATAAAAATAAAACTATAAGAAACTCTTGAATGATAGGAACATGAACTCTGCATATGAATGGTTGCACATGAATTAGCTTACTATAAGGAAATACCACAAACCAATGAGGAATGAGTTTCAAGCTGTGGGAGCCAGAACTCAAACAGCAGTCGGCCATGTGGGAGTCCCACACCTTAACCACTCTGCCACCTGCTGGCCCCGCATTTTATATTTTCGCAGTTCTATTTTTCTTATATTTCTTGCTTTAATATGTTCCAATATTTTTATATTCCCCTGTTCTCTGCAAGTAGTTTTAAGCTTATTTCTTACCTCTTAAATAGGGAAAACATAACTTTAAAGTGCACATGTAATACTATGAAATCTGAAATCAGTGTGGGTCTGCTCTCCTGTGTGCTGAGTCTTAACCGTATTTAAGAGTCCTTGTATACTTTTCTATCTTTAAATACTCACTGGTAATTTTGACTAAAAAGTTATTTGGGAGAGTGGCTGAGGCCTTGAAAAGCATTGCTACATCAAGGTGATTCTGTAGCTATAACTCATTGGGAAAATTAAAACATATACATACATATACATGTGTGCAAATGTGTGTATGTGTGTGTATAATAAATCTTCAAAAAGCTTATGGAAAAATAATGCCTGTATTTCAATATTTTGCATCAACATAAACTTACACTCTTATTCAATATTTTAAGAGAGTTTTGCAATAGGGTTTGTGTACTCGCTAAAGAGACAGAGAGATGGAGAGAGAGAAAGTAGAAAATCACCCCCCAGGGGGAATGCTCATTCTGTAATCTCTCCTCCATTCTCCTCTCGGAGTTTTGGGCATGCACACACACGTGCCTGGCGTAAGTGTCAAGCGTCTGAGTCCAGGACTTAAACCATGCTGGGAGTCCAGCGCCTTAAGCACCATGCCACCTGCTGGCCCCTGTTACTCAACCTTGTAAATGAACTTTTAGAAGTCTCATGTATGTATTTGTATGTGTGTGTACGTATAAAATATCCTAACATTTTTGTTTTGTTTTGTTTTCAGCTGGAGGATTCATACACACAACCTAAGCAGCTGTCAGCGGAAGGAAGCCCTCTCACATCCAAGAGCCTAGGAACTGAGACTGGGCCTCATGACCCTGTGGGTTTATTTATCTTTAGAAAACAATGGTAGACCTGGGAACTTGATCAGGGAAACTCTTCTTTCTCTCTTCCTTTTCTCCCTCTTCCAGTTACCGGAAGTATAAAGCAATCATCCGCTATAGGCCCCTGGAAGATTGCTATTTTAATGGCGTATCAAAAAGCAAAGCTTTGCGCATGCCAACGTTAAATTTCCCAGGATACCTCTGGCCGGGACGCCTGTCGTCCGTAATGGATGCCCTGACCCTTTCCTCCTCCTCGCGGCCTGGCTCTGCCTTCGGGGCCTGTCTCCGGAGGGGCGGCCAACGTGGCAGGAACGCTGGAATAGAGACGTGACAAAACCTTGCGTGTCCCGGTGTGTACTTTAACGATTTCAACCTTTGCAAACTGGCAGATGTAAAGAGCCCTCTCCAGACACAGCTCCCCCGGGAGACATGGCTCCCTTGGGTGCACCAGCCAGAGTGACGGGCAGACCTTAGCGAGTGGCCCTTCGCTGTCCCCGCACCAAGTCGCTCACAGGAGAGCAGAAGCATGTGTGGGGTGGTGGCTACTACAGGAAGAGCACTGCGAGCATCGTCCTCTGGGGCCTGGTTGCTATGTCATCCGTTCCCAGGCCTGAAACTCAGCCACTTGGGCCTAGTTAAACTTCACCGCTCTGGGGACTACGGGGAGCTTGGCAGGTAAACATCAGAAGAGAAGGAAAAAGTACAAATTCAGCCCCTAGAGATACAAACCATCCTGGATCTTTTACTTAAAAGAAAAAGAAAAAAAGGGAAAAGACACTATCTCGTAATCGGGGTTGTCTCCGAGGGAGACAGCTGCTTAGAGACATGACCCATGCTCCTACCCTTCTTTTTATACTAAGTTTTTTATATTTCTTATTTTTCATCATTTAATTACAGTGCATCTTACAGCTTACAAAACAGACTTCCATATGAATATGCCGTATGAATATGCTGTATGTTAGTCCAGTCAGAGATATTACCATCCACATTATCATCAATAAATAATTCTCCATTTTTTTGTGTCCATTAAATGCCCCCCATTCCTGCCCTCTCACCCCCACTCTTCTTATCAGCTAGAAACAGAGACTAATAACCTTGGCTTCAGGTCACTAAATGTCTAAAAAACAAAACAATAACAAGCAACAACAAAGAAAATGACAGAAACGGGAGAAAGACTGCGGCTTTAGGGAACTACAAGTCCAAGGGAAAAAAAAAAAAAAAAAAGAGGAACTATAAGCTCCAAGTACTGAACCAGGCCGGGGTCTGAGGAACATGGCACCGGGCTGCATCTCCACCTACAGACGAGCCCCCAGGTCCAGGCCGAGCAGATAAAAGGTAAGTAAGCAGGTTATATCTACATCTACGATCCTTTAATGTGAATAAGTAAGTTGTGTACATGTATTTTTAGTATATGACTACATAAAAACAAATTTCCACAATTTGATCCAATCAAATCCAAAGTGTATGTACTGAAGCATTTGAACAACAAAACATTTGAGAAAGGCGCCGAGGGGCCCGTGCAGCTCTGCAGCATGGGTTCTCACGTTGACACCACAATGCACTGACTGACAACACTTTGTGGGCTCAGTTGATTTGGGGGCTCGAATTATAGTTATATCTGAGGGTCCTGCAATTAAACATTCTGCCCTAGAATTTTGGAAACGCAATTGCATGTCACAGAGAAAAATGCGTGTGTCTCACTTTGTCTCTTGGCCTGAATTTCCCACAGTCATAGCACTCATTGCCCTAAAATGCCCCACGCTCTGAAACAATAACTGATGATTGGGTCATCGGGGAAGTCATGACATGTTTTTGCATAGAAAATCATAGGAAAATACGTTATGACTTCCCCGATGACCTAATAGTTTAAATGAAATCATAGTAATTTGAGACCAGCAGATGGCATAATGATTCCATCGCTGCATTCCCACATGGCTGGCGGTGGTCCGTGTCCCAAGGCACATGTGCATGCATTCCAAAGATCTCAAAAGGAGAATGGAGGAGAAGGGTTTGCAGTATGGCCATCCTACTTAGGGATAATTTCTCACTTTCTGTCTCTCTGTCTCTCAGCGAGTGCACACACTCTATAGCAAAAATCTCTCTAAAAAATTTATAGTAAGGTTTTGGCACTTACAAGTTAGCTTATTAAAATGGGACTTCATGAACACCTAGTTAAGACAGTTAATATGGCCCAATATAAGTAAAAACAGGACCTTGAAGAATTAGAACTCATGGGACCAGCAGTTAGCATCATGGCTGTGTGACTGGACTCCCATGTAGTCGATCACAGTTCGAGTCCCAGACCCGGTGACTTAAAGCTCACGCCAGGCGCGTGTGCGTGCGTGCCCAAGATCCCAAGAGGAAAATGGAGGAGAAGGGATTGCGGCGTGACCATCCCCCCTGGGGGGTGATTTTTCACTTTCTGTCTCTCTGTCTCTCTCTCTGTCTTTCTGGTGAGCGCACATGCCCTATAGCAAAAAACCTCTCCAAAAAAGAAAGAAAGAAAAAAAGAATTAGAACTCATCATATCTAAAAACCTCATTAAGAAAGGAGTGGTTATTCTCTGTCTTCAGCCCAGTTTTGCCAGTTCTCAACTCTGGGAAAAGTAAAGAATGCCATTTTTTTTTTTAAGAGATTTTTTTCTATAGGGCAGGTGTGCTCCCTAGGGGTGATGGCCACATCACAATTCCTTCTTCTGCATTCTCCTCTTGGAATCTTGAGATTGCCAGGTCTGGGACTCAAACTGTGGTCAACTATGTGGGAGTCCAGTGATGTAGCCATTATGCCATCTGCTGGTCCACAAAGGATGCCTTCCGATGGATCATTGCAGCCTAGCTGCCGTGGTCACATCTATTAATAGGGGCCAAACCCCACATCCACACTGCTCACGTGTGTCGTTCCATCTGACCACAGCTGCTCTTAAGGATTTGGCTAACATCTGTCCAGTGCCTGTTCCAACACGGCCACAAACTCCTCTTCCAGGCCACCCATGGTGTACCTCACACAAACTGCAGTCAAGATCTTAAAGTCATCACCCTTTCTCCAGAGGCACAAGCATATGACATTACGTTAGTTACAAACTCTTCCAAGAAGACTAATTAGACACACTCATTAAGGACCTATAAATCCAAAGTTTTAGTACTTTCTGGGTTCTGGTAACAATGTATTTCTCATTTACAGACTTTGCTTCCAAATTAAGTCAGCAGGCAACCCTGTTAACACCTTCAAGAAGCTCCTTCACTGTAGACCTTGACAATGTCTTTCTCATCCTCCTGGAGTCTCTGGGTTACCTACGATGGAATGTCTGCCCTAGCATTCCTACTGAGGTTCGAGGTTTGAGTCCACCTGTGTGTGTGTCGGGGGCTTTCCCTGTCCTTGGTCTCTGGCCAGATGCCGGGGTATTGGAAGGAGCACCCCTCCCCCAGACCTCTTGACTCCCTGCAAAGCTCCCTGGGATTAGCTGAGCGAAGGGCATCGGGAGTTTATGGCTGTGCAGAGCTCAGCTCACCGTCACACAGGCGGTCCAGAGTGGGTTGGCGCTGCTTTCCATCCTTGAGCTGGGCTGCCCGCATACAGGAGAGGACCCAGGGGGCGGTAGGCGGGCCGGGCTGCCCTGATACAGGAGGGGACCCAGGGGGCAGCACACTCAGCCTGGCATCAGTCAGTCATCTTGGCACAGACATCCTGCTTCACAAATGGTCTCTGCTTCCTGTTTTTATGAACTCGAATCATTACTTAAAAATTGATCTTTTCAAGGTAAAAACAAAACAAGACAAGACCCCCCAAATCTTGGAACCAGCAGATGGCATAATGGTTACATTGCTGGACTCCACATAGTCGACTGGTTCAAGTCCCAGACCCCAATGGATTAAAACTCACGCAGGGCATGTGTGTGTGCGTGCCCAAAATCCTATGAGGAAAATGGAGAGAAGGGATTGTGGCATGGCCATCTCCCCTGGGGGTGACTTCTCGCTTTCTGTCTCTGTCTCTCTGGTAATTGCATGTGCCCTATAGCAGAAATCTCTCTCAAAAAAAAAAAAAAACAAAAACAAAACCCCAGATCGCTGGGAGTCTCTTGTCTCACAGGAAACCAAAATAAGAAGGAAGAATTCACGCTTGTTCATCTAAGGCCATAATACGCGGCCTTCCTAGGACATTCATTTTCTTCAGAGTTACAGACATTTCTGCTTGTAACCAGACACATATTTTACCTCTTACAATACACAACGCTGGGCTGTGGAAAAGGACATTCAATAGAGCTTGCGTGTTCCTGTGTAAGTCCCAGGTAGCTGCTTTAACCGAGAGACACAATGATATTCTCAATCAGCTCTTTTCGAGTTTTAGTCTGCTATAGCTATGGCCTCCGAAAATTCGTATTTCAGGATTTGAAGTGAAAGCACTCAGAACAGACTTAATACTCTTAGGGTGTTGAAAGGCATGGCCTTTAGGAATGACTAAGTGATTAGGGTGGGGCCCCTATCACTGTCCCTGGGGGTTTACAGGGACAGGATATGAGCAGGGCAGACACACAGGGACGGATGACACACACAGCCCTGTTCGTGGCCCTCTTCCTGGCTGCAGGACCCACCCACAGGAAGACCCGCCAGGCGTGGCCCCTGGGCCTAGGGCCTCCAAACAGTGAGCTGAATAAACTTCTGTTTTCCTGAATGGCCCAGAACTCAGGTGTTTTGTTTTGTTTTACTTTGTTCTAATTAACTGGAGTATAACACAATCCAACCCATAAATCCCTAAATGAATTTCTGTTTTGCCCCAGATTTTAGTCTATCTTTATACGTGTTTGATTCTTCCCCATCCCAGAAGGGCAGGAAGGCAGAGGGGTGGGGGGGGGGGGCACTACTCTCACTACTCTCCTGGGACTCACGAAATGTAGGTTGTCCCCCAGGCCCAGCCAGTGCACATCTGGTATGATGCCTTTTTGAACCCCAAATTCCCCCCAAGTGAAAACCGTGTCGGTGTGGCTGCACGCCGACTGCTGACCACTGGTTTGGGCGCCTTCCTGAGTGAACAGTTGGAAGGCCCAGCTCAGCTCAAGGTGAGTTTTACCAACTGCAGTCACCGTGTTCTATAATCGCTCTGTTCAACTTGCTTCCCCTCCCTGACGGGAATTTTATAACAGGTATGTAAAGCACCGGTACCCGTCCCTCTCAGGTGTATGCATGTCTGTGCTGTGATGTTTGCTCTTCCCGTTCCTCCGCTGACGGAACTTCTAATCTGGTCTCGAGCACTCTTTTTTGGGAGTGGCCACGAGCCTAGACAGCCACTCTCTGGAGAGCCTGGACCAGGGAAGGTTAGGTTTCAGTGTGTAAATAATGAAGAATAATGAAGAATTATTATAAATAATGAAGCACCGAAAACTAAATGCATGAAACAGAAGACAATGAATTTCTCACAGAGCTCAGAGAGGGTCGAGGTGCCATCAGGAGGCCAGGAGCAAGTCCAGAGGTGGCAGGAATGCCAACCGGTGGATGGGGAGGTCGAGTGCGAACCCACTGAAAAGAGTGCCTGGGTCCCGCACCCCGGACATCGCCCTGCTCGGAGTCTGTAACATGCCTAGGAGGGCACGGCCCCGGCTCAAGACGGTGCTGTTGGAGATGACTCTGCTCCTTCGTGCCAGAGTCTACCTCACCCCTTACCCCGAAATCTGACCCCCATGGACCACCTTTCCTAAGGCGAATTAGACACAGGACACGGTCTTTTTCTTTCTTTCTTTTTTTTTTGGAGAGGTTTTCGCTATAGGGCGTGTGCGCTCGCCAGACAGACAGAGAGAGACAGAGAGACAGAAAGCGAGAAATCACCCCCCAGGGAGGTCGGTCATGTCGCAATCCCTTCTCCTCCATTCTCCTCTCGGGATCTTGGGCACGCACGCACACGCGCCTGGCATGAGTTTAAGCCACCGGGTCCAGGACGTGAACCTCGGTCGACTACGCGGGAGTCCAGTGACATAGCCATTACGCTAACTGCTGGTTCCCGGACACGTCTCCTTCTTCTGGAACTCTCTGTCTCCTTTGGCGTACGATCCTGGTACTCTCTGCCCTCTGTTCAAACGCACAGCCCCATGCTTCCAGGCCTCAGGTCGATCTGGCGGAGGGTACTGACATTGACGAAGGTTACTGACTCTCCCAGCGGTGCCTGCCTCGTGTCAGGATGACCGCCCTCGGCCCCGGCTCATACACAGGGCCACTGATCTTCACGGGTACGCTGTGAAGTGACCAGTTCCGAGCCTCCAGTCACCCGGCTGCCCCACACAAGGCGTAATTAATTGATGCAATTCTCCTTGCAGCTAACATCCCCACCTCTCAAACTACAGTGGTCTTATATTTAAAAGGTGATGCTGAGGCGCCAGTGACTAGATTGGCATAAACTGGTTTACATTTGCTGTCGCTGGGCCAGCAGATGGCATAGAGGTTAAGGTGCTGGATCTGACCTGGCCAACTCCATGGTTCAAGTCTCAGATCTGGCAGCTTGAAAATCATGCCAGGTACTTGTGCATGGGTGCCCCCAAATCCAGAGAGAAGAGTGGAGAAAAGGGATTTCAGTGTGTCCATCCCCTCTGGGGTGATTTCTCACTTCCACTCTCTCTTGTTCTGGTGAACATATATACCCTATAGCAACAACTAAACAAGAAAAGAAAAGAAATACTACCCAGGCATCAAGTGTTTATTTTGACAGGAGCTGAAACGGCATGAGCTGCTTTATTTATAAATGAACTCCATCCTGAACCTTGTGGCTAACTCAAAAGCATGAACCAGGATAAGAAGTTACAGATATGATTGGACTGATGCCCTTAGTGCGATTTTTTGTGTAAGATACCTAAGTTTCTTTCCATCCTCTCTTCCTCCCTGCCTTCCTAAATTTTTTATTCTCTGACCTGCTTCCTTTCTGGAGCAGAGAGAGAGGGGGGGGGGGGACACCCTCTACAGGGCCTATGCCACAGCCCCCAGCCTTCCCCACACATGCCTGTGCCTGGCGTGTACAAGTCAGCTCCGGAACCCAGTCCTGGTTCTCCCTGTGCCCCAGACTTGCAGAGCTGGCCCTACCTCTGCAGTGCCGAGACCGGGCCTGTGTTTTCTTTAGACTCACAATCCAAAATGTCCTGGGAGAGCCCAAGGGTGGTGCCCATGAACGAAGAGAGGCACACGGCCCCCTCCCTCCCTCCCTCGTTCTCACCTTTGCGTCCCATCCACTGGTGGCTATTCCTGCCACCTCCGGACTTCCCACTGGCACCTCTACCCCTTCTGGGATCTGTGAAAAATTCATTTTTTTCTGCTTCATGCATTTTGTTTTCAATTTTTCATTACGCCTTGCCTGAATGACACTCTGAAATGCAACTTGTCCCTGTCAGGGCTCTCCCAGAGAGGGGCTGTCTTGGCTCATGGCCAGTCCCGAGAAAAATGCTCAAGGCCACATCGGAAAGAAAGTCAGTAGAAGAGCTGGTCTGGTGCTGGCAAATTCTTTCAGGTTTTGTTTGTCTGAGAAGATTTTAGTCTTTTTTTCCCCTATGAAGGATAATCTTGCAGGATACAATAATCTTGGTTGAAATTGTTTCTCTCTTAGCACTTTCAATATGTCTTCCCATTCTTTCCTTCCTTGCCTTGTTTCTGTTGAGAGGTCTGGTGTTAGAAAAAAGGGAATACAAATATCATAACCTAGGTATATATAAAATTAAAGATTGGTATTGGTCATTTAAATGCTGTTATAACATTTCAGTTAGGTAAAGAAGTAAGTTTAAGAAATCTATGGTAGGGACCAGCAGTTAGTGTAATGGCTATGTCGCTGGACTCCCACGTAGTTGACCATGGTTCGCGTCCTGGACCAGGTGACTTAAAATACTCACGCCAGGCGTGTGTGCATGCATGCCCAAGATCCCGAGAGGAGAATGGAGGAGAAGGGATTGCGGCGTGACCATCCCCCCTGGGGGGTGATTTCTCGCTTTCTGTCTCTCTGTCTCTCTCTATCTGTCTGGTGAGCGCACGCGCCCTATAGCGAAAACCTCTCCAAAAACAAACAAACAAACAAAAAAGAAATCTATGGTAGAACACGGTGACTACAGTTAATTAAAATACTTCATATTGTGGGAAATTGCTATGAGAGCAGATTTTAAGTGCTCTTTCCAGATGCATGGTAAGTGAAGAAATGCATGTATTGTGTAGCTTGTCTTAGCTATTCTATAATATTTACATAAATCAAAGCATCATGTTTACACTAAATATAAGCAAATTTTATGGGACTTAAAAAGGAAAAGAATCAAAAGGCAAAAAGTACAAGCCCAACCTTTATTATTAGATTCAGTTTTTCAAAAAACCTTTATATTGGGCCAGCCAGTGGCATGGTGGTGAAGGCAACTGGGTCCCACATGGCCGACTGTGTGGTTCAAGTCTGGACCGTCTTGAAAAAGCATGCCAGGCACATGTGCACACCTGCCAAAATCCTGCAAGGAAAATGGAGAAGGGACTGCAGCATGGCCATCCCCACCGGGGCCTTCTTTCCCACTTTCCCTTTCTATCTCTTTTGGTGGTGAGCACATACATTTTATTGCAAATTATAGATAGATAAATAAATATTATATTTAAATAAATATAATCAGAAAACATAATAAAGGTGAAAAAAATTTTGGAACTGTGCACCTTCCATTGAAGGTTTGCATCATCGTGACTTACGTAGAGAATCACTAGTGTACTTGAACTCGTAGCGCCACGGTAGAAACTAAGGTTCCAATAAACTAGTGATTCATCACACAGACATCTACTTCGCTTTTTTTTTTTTTTTTAAGAGATTTTTGCTATAAGGTGCATGCACTCGCCAGAGAGTCAGAGAGAGACAGAAAGCAAGAAACCACTCTTAGTTGGGCTACAATCCCCTGTCTTCCATCCTCCTCTTGGGATTTTGGGCACACATGCACACGAGCCTAGTGTGAGTTTTAAGTCACTGGGTCCAGGACTCGAAATACGGTCAACTACGTGCGAGTCCAGTCTCATAACTATTATGTCATTTGCTGCCCCGTCTGCTTCACATTTGGAGGAGACATCGTTCTCATGAATATATAGCTTTTTGCGTAACAAATGAACTTGCTTGTTAATTTACCCAATATGGATTCCATTACCAACAACACTAACCATGAGGAAAACTATATATAGTCTATTGTGTTGTTGGAAAAGTCATGAAGTATTTTTCTATAATTTTCTATGCAAAAATGCATCTTAACTTTTCTGAATACCCACTATTTCAATTTTTTCCAAACTTATCATAGAGAAATCAGTCTTACCAATATATGTCGGTAAAAGTCATTTTAAAGCAATTTCAGTAAAGTTAGAGCATTCATTTTTAACTTTCGTCCAAGATGAAGCAAGTAATGTCATATATTCAAAATTCATTATCAATACTTCATCAGCAATCAGGGTCAACAATTTATCCTACAAGTTACTGTTAAATTTAATTTAACTTCTGATGAAAAAAATTGATTTTGGATGTCATTAATATTCAATAGCTAAATAATCTTTTGCTGGAAAGGAATTGAAATCATTATATCAAATTTCTATGGTGTTTGGGACCTGCAGTTAGCGTAATGGCTATCTCCCTGGACTCCCACATAGTCGACAGTGGTTCGAGTCCTGGACCTGGTGGCTTAAACTCAGGCCGGGCTCCTCTCCCAAGAGGAGAATGGAGGAGAAGGGATTGCGGCGTGGCCATCCCCCCTAGGGGGTGATTTCTTGCTTTCTATCTCTCTGTCTCTTTCTGTCTGTCTGGCGAGCACATGTGCCCTATAGCAAAATCCTCTCCAAAAAAATTTTTTTTCTATGGTGTTTGTTGATAACTTCACCGATACGCATTATCAATAGCAATGCCTACCTGCCTGGTAATTTTTATTAAATTCTGTGCCATCTTATAGTTCTCTATGGAACCTCTCCTATTTTAAGAGTCTCTCCCTAGATTTTGTTTTTAAGTTTTATCTGTCATTGAAGAATATGTCGCATTTCTTCCTTCCATGAAAATATCGTAATCGGTAAAAATGCCCAAGATATCAGACGAATATCAGACTAAGAAAGTTTGGAAGCTTAGTTCATAACTTGAAACTGCTGAGACCAAGCTGGTTTCTCACACTGAATAAATCTTGAGACTTTTATCCCACAATTCAAACTGTTCTGACAGATATTTTCTTTTATATGGCCATTGTACATCAGCATGCAACAGCAATTTATGCTCAGCTTTCATGTGATTGCCTAACAAAAGAAGGATCTTAAATCTGACACTTTAGTTTTTAGTGACTCACAAGTTTTACTACATCAGTAAACATATTATTTAGTGCACCTAACAGCTTTTTAAAAAAACACTTTTAGAGAAGTTTTTGCTATAAGGTGTGTGCACTCATCAGAAAGACAGAGAGACAGAAGGTGAGAAATCATCCCTATGCAGGGGATGGCCACACCGCAATCTCTTCTCCACCATCCTCCTCTCAGGATCTCTCACGCACATGCACCTGGCATGAGTTTAACTCACTGGGTGTGGGACTTGAACCCCAGTTGACTATGTGGGAGTTCAGTGATGTAACCATTATGCCATCTGATGGTCCTCAGCTTTTTTTTTTTTTTTTAATATTAAATCATTCTGGTGAAGTAAGGAGTGTGAGAATTCATATTCGAGCACAAGCTCCAGGGTGTGGATGATTACTCCAGAACATTTTCTTGCTTTTCAAGCCTGTCTACTTAGAGCAATCTCCTACATAAAACTTGAACTCCCAACTGAATAATTTTATGTAATTCAGGTTGAGTTGTGTTTTTAGAAATGTAGCTAAAAAAATTCCATGTGCAAACTACAAATATAATGGAAGGATTGCCGTCGTAGTATCTCTAGATTTGTTAAATTGAAATGAAACACACTTCGCTTGCTTTATTTATTCTGAGTGTTCCCATATCATTAGTTTGCTCCTGAAGTTATATTTGGATCATCTTTTTAGCTGCAACTTCATTACAAACTCAGCAAGCACACATGTGTTTAATCTTTTAGTTCCAGCAACCCATGCTACTACTTACGATAAGCTCATAAAACAATACTGGTTACATGGAAAATACTAAGAATTTTCTTCTATCAGTTTTTTGATTTGATGTTTTTTTCTTTATAGGATACTTTTAGTTTTGGACACTTCTTTTTTTTTCTTTTTTGGAGAGGTTTTTACTATAGGGCCCGTGCGCGCGCCAGAAAGACAGAGAGAGACAGAGAGATAGAAAGTGAGAAATCACGCCCCAGGGGGGATGGCCACACCGCAGTCCCTTCTCCCCCATTCTCCTCTCGGGATCTTGGGCACGCACGCACACGTGCCCAGCGTGAGTTTAAGCCACTGGGTTGGGTACTCGCGGTCAGCTACATGTGAGTTCAGTGGCATAGCCATTATGCTAACTGCTGATCCTTAGTTTTGTACACTTCTTTATGCTTTGAATTTGAAAGCTATTTATTTGCTGGTTCTATGGCACCAGTAGCCAGGTCATTAGTTAGTACACATTGTAGTTTTTTCGTTTTGTTTTGTTCTGCCATAGTGTATGTGCACTAGCTGAAGAGGAAATAGATGAAAAGAGAGAAATTACTCCCCGGGGGGATGGCTATGCCATAATCCCTGCTCCTTCACTCTCCTCCTGGGATTTACGGTACACATGTGCACACACCTGGCATGATTTTCAAACTACCAAGTCTGAGACTTGAACTATGGTCAGCCATGTGGAAGTCCAGTGCCATTGTGGAAGTCCAGCACCTTACACACTATGCCATCTGCCAATCCCCACTGTAGTTTTAACAACCCACCATCTACTATTGAAGCTAAATAGAATTTTATATGAGTATACGTCTGGTTCAACTGATATAAACTTTTATTCATTTCTGTAGAATCACTTTCATCATCATAATTTAGCTTATGGCTGACGTTATATTTTGAAAGGTATATCTTTTCTTGATTTAAAACATATCCACCGAAGCTTGCTTGCATTACCACAGTGGAATTGGAGTTAAGAATAACTAATACAGGGGTCCGTGTCCCGCTCTCTAGGTCTGCAGCATCCCACTGACCAGCAGTAGCAAACACTGGGGTGCAGGCTGATGTTGGGATCAGCCCCGCCCTTCTATTACACAGGTGAGTATGTGAAGATCCTGCCCTGAGTTCCACGTGCCATACACTACAGGGTGTGTGATTTCTTCTTTCTGCTTGCTTTCAGCCCACGCTGCTCAACCCTACCACTTTGAGAACAAAAAAATTGAGAAAGGATACACCCACCTTAAAATAGTGAGACTCTGAAGAAACTATTTCCCATCCTTTCCCTCTGGAGGGATCAATGGAGAGAATGTCCCCCCAAAGCCAAACCTCAAAACTCTTACATTGGATTCCAGTACTGACTCCCATAGAGGAATAGAGAAACTGGCAGGGGCCAACACACACTGTAGGGAACAGTTATAGAAACCTATTTAAACAAAAACAAAAAAGAAGAAAAAAAGAAGTATCAACACATACCTCACCATATGCCTAGAAGTCAAAGAATTAAGAAATATGAGAAAACTTGTAAATCCCTCTCTCCCAATGGAACAGTGTAACTCATCAACAGTGGATAAAACACCAGAAATGACAGAAACATTGAAAAAGAATTCTGAATATTTATTGTAACTAAATGAGATGCAAGAGAGAACAGAAGATCAATTCAGGAAATGAGGAAATCATTCCATTACTTGAAGGAAGAACTCCATAAGGAGATAAACATTCTAAAAAAGAATCAACCAGAACTTCCATAGATGCAGAACCCCAATATAGGAAATCAAAATCTCCTTTGAAATGATCGACAGTAGGTTAGACCATGCAGAAGATAGAATCTCTGACCTAGAAGAAAAAGCCTCTGACTTTGTCAAAATCACAAACACACACACACACACACACACACACACACACCAACAACAACAAAACAAATGAAATAAAACAAACAAAAAACAAAGAAAGAAAGAATAAACAAAAAACAACCAAGAAAAATCAGGACAACATACCAGAAATACTAGACACCATTAAAAGCCTAAATAGCGGAATAATAGATATTCCAAAAGGTAAAGAATCTGATAAGGGCATAGAAAATCTATTGCATGCAATACTTGTTGAAAACTTTTCAAGTCTAGAGAAACATTCAGACATTCAGACACAGGAAATACAAAGAATAAAAAATAGAATCAACATAGGAAGATCCTCTCCACGTCACATCACATCACATGACAATCAGATTGGTAAAAATCAAAGAAAAAGACTAAAAATTCAAGACAGAAATGTCAAGTTACTTACAAAGGTTATTCTATTAGGCTAACATCAAGCTCTCAACTGAAACAATGCAAGCAAGGAAAGAATGGAAAGACATATTCCAAATGTTAAATGAAAAACAATTTCAACCAAGAATACTATACTCAGCAGGATTATCCTTTAAATTGGAAGAAGAAATAAAATAATTCTTAGATAAACAAAACCAGAAAGAATTTACAAATACTAGATAAAGTCTTCAAGAAATACTGAAAAAAGAACAAAAAATTTGAGAGAGGATACACTCTCTCTCAAAGATAGTGATCTTTTGGAGAAGTTATTTCTCATTCTTCCCTTTCCTTTTTAAGGAGAGACAAACAGAAATAAAAGAACACAAAATAATAGAAAGAAAATGGCTAACAAAATGTAAGGAATAAGTCTTTAATTAGCGAATTTAATTGATTAAAGTATCCAATCAAAAGACACAGACTAGGGAACCAGCAGTTAGCGTAACGGCTATGTCTCTGGACTCCCATGTAGTTGACCGCGGTTTGCGTCCCGGACCCGGTGGCTTAAAACTCACGCCGGGCATGTGTGCGTGCGTGCCCAGGATCCTGAGAGGAGAATGGAGGAGAAGGGATTGCGGCGTGACCATCCCCCCTGGGGAGTGATTTCTCGCTTTCTGTCTCTCTCTCTCCGTCTGTCTGGCGAGCGCACGCGCCCTATAGCAAAAAAACTCTCTAAAAAAATAAAAAGAAAAAAAAAAGACACAGACTGGTTGAATGGATCAAAATCAGGAGCCTTCCTTTTTTTAAAAAAATTTTTTTAAGAGAAATTTTTGCTATAGGGCACATGCATTTGCCTGAGATACAGACAGACAGAAAGTGAGAAATCATCCCTCCCCCCACCAAGGGGATGGCCATGCTGCAATCCCTTCTCCTCCATTCTCCTCTCAGGATCTTGGACACACAGGTACCCGTCTTGAGTTTCAAGCCTCCGTGTTGAGACTCCAGTCATGACCAACTACATGGGAGTCTGGCAACATAACCAGTATGCCACCTGCTGGTCCCAACAGGAGCCTACTATATGCTGCACCTAAAAAAAAGCACCTCACTAATAAAGACATATACAGACTGAAAATGAAGGGCTGGAAAAAGATTCCATGCAAATGGAAATTAAAAAAGGGTGGAGTTCATGATACTAACATCAGGCGAAACAGACTTCCAGACAAAAACCGTAAGGAGACAAAGAAGGTCCCTATATAGTACTAAGAGGGCTATTCCATCAAGAAGATGTAACACTTAGAAAGATCTATGTACCCAAGATTGGAGCTCCGAAATACATGAAAGAAAATCTGTTAGATTTAAAAGGAGAGATAGATTGAAACACATTAAGTGTTTGTGGTCTAAACTCTCTGCTCTGGACAGATCATTTAGACAAAAAAAAAAAAAAAAGCAAAGTGATAAAGACTTTAATCAAATGGACTTGATAGACATCTACAGAACTTTTCACCTAAAAACCACAAAATGCACATTTTTCTCATCCTCACATAGAACATCTTTGAAAGTTGACTCCATGATAGAACACAAAACAGCCTTTATATATTCAAAGGTATACAAACTATACACAGTTATCTATTCCAAAAATTTGAAATTAACTACAAAAAGAACTCTCAAAAATACACAAACACATAGGACCAGCAGTTAGCATAATGGCTATGTTGCTGGACTCCCATGTAGTCAACTGCAGTTCAAGTCCTAGACCCGGTGGCTTAAACTCACACTGGGTGCATGTGCGTGTGTGCCCAAGATCCCGAGAGGAGAATGGAGGAGAAGGGATTGCAGCATGGCCATCCCCCCAGGGGGTGATTTCTCGCTTTCTATCTCTCTATCTCTCTCTGTCTTTCTGGTGAGCACACGTGCCCTATAGCAAAAACCTTTACAAAAAAGAAAAAAAAAATACACAAACACATAGAAACTAAGCAATCTATTCCTGAATAACTGCACAACCACTGAAGAAATTAACACTGAAATAAAAAGATTCATTGAAACCAATGGTAATGAGCACGTGAGTTTTCATAATCTATGGGACACAGCCATAGGAGAGAAGTTCATAGTAATTAGTGCTCACGAGAAAAACTGGAAAGGTGGCAAATAGACAACCTAACAACACACCACAGAAAACTGAAAAAAGAAAAAAGAACACCAGGAGAAAAGAAATAATAAAGATTGGAGTAGAAATAAATGAAATAGAGAATAAAATAACTAGGGAACCAGCAGTTAGTGTAATGGCTATGTCGCTGGACTCCCATGTAGTCGACCGTGGTTCACGTCCCGGACCCGGTGGCTTAAAACTCACGCCGGGCGTGTGTGCGTGTGTGCCCAAGATCCTGAGAGGAGAATGGAGGAGAAGGGATTGCGGTGTGACCGTCCCCCCTGGGGGGTGATTTCTCGCTTTCTGTCTCTATGTCTCTCTCTCTCTGTCTGGCGAGCACACACGCCCTATAGCGAAAAACCTCTCCAAAAAAGAAAAAAAGAATAAAATAACTAAACAGAAAATAAATGAAACCAAAAGCTGTTCTATGACAAGATAAACAAAATTGACATACCATTAACTGGACTAATTAAGAAAAACAGAAAGGAACCAGAGAAATCAAATCAGCAATGAAATAGGCAATGTTATAACAGACATATCAGAAATATGAGAGATCATAAATTATTAGTGATTGTATACCAACAAATGGGAAAACCTAGATGAGATAAAGAAGTTTCTGTACATATTTAATCTACCAAGATTGAATCAGGAAGACATAGAAAGTCTGAATAGATCAATAACAAGTAAAGTAATGAGATTGAATTAGTAATAGTATCTAGAAGGGACAAGCACATAGCTTATGGTTACATAGCTGGACTCCCACATAGTTGACCATGTTTTGAGTCCTGGAGCTTAAAACTCATGCCAGATGCATGTGTGTGCATGGCCAAAATCTTGAGAGGAAAAGGGATTATAGCTGACCATCGCCCCTAGGAAGTGATTTCTTGCTTTCTATCTCTCTGTCTTTGGCGAGCACATGCACCCTATACCAAAAATCTCTAAAAAAAAAAAAAAAAAAAAAAAAAAAAAAAAAAAAAAAAATTCTCTAGTAAAGCTCAAGCTCATGTCTCCATGGCTTCACTTCTGAATTCTACAAAACTTTTATAGAAGAGCTAACCAAATTCTACTCATACTATTTCTAAAGATTCAAAAGGAAGGAAATCTCCTAAATTCACTATGTGATTGAATCAACCTGATCCCTGAAGCAGACAAGGACAAAACAAAAAAGAAAACTACAGACCAATATGCCTGATGAATACAGATGCAAAACTTCTCAACAGGATACTAGCAAGTCATAACCAACAGCTCATTAAAAAGATTATACATCACAACCAGGTAGACTTTATTACAGGGATACAAGGGTGGTTCAACATACACAAAACGGTAAATGTAATACACCACATTCACAGAAGGGAAAGTTAAAAACCATATGATCATATCAATTGATGCAGAAATAGCATTTGATAAAAATACAACATCCTTTCATGATTAAGACTCTGAGAAAAATTGGCAATAAAGGGACATTGCTCAACATAATAAAAGCCATATATGAAAAACTCATAGCTAACATCATAGTGAATGGAAGACAAGTAAAAGTAAAAGCTTTTCCACTAAAAACTGGAACAAAATATGGCTGTCCACTTTCTCCACTCCTTTTCAACATATTACTGGAAGTACTAGTCAATGCAATCAGACAAGAGATTAACATGAAAAGCACTCAAACAGGAAAACAAGAAGTAAAATTATCTCTACTTGCAGATGACAAGACTATATACATACAAAATACAGAAGAATCTTCAAAAAAAAACTCCTGAAAGTGATAAGTGAATACCGTGAAGTGGCAAGAATACAAAATCAACGTGCAAAAAACTACAGGAATTTTGTATACCAACAATGGACAGACTGAGGTAGAACTGAAGAAAGCAATCTCATTAACAATAGCCATGGGGTCAGCAGGTGGTGTGGGTTAAGATACTGAACTCCTGCTGGCTGACTGCAGTTTGAGTCCTGGACCTGGTCACTTGCGCTCTCACTTTCTCTTTCTCTCTCTGGTCAAATTAAATAATAATAACAAATAAAAGTAAATAATTCTTAAAAACAAACAAAACAATAGCCACATATAAAAAATATCAGATACCTAGGAATAAACTAACCAAAGAAGTAAAAACTTTTACAAGGAAAACTATGAAAACCTTTAAAAAGAAATTGAAATGATACACAAAATTGGAAAGACAGCTCATGTTCCTTGATTGGAAGAATGAATGTAATTGAAACGTCATCCTACCCAAATTAATTTACAAATTTAATGCAATTTAGATCAAATTACTAGATATTCTTCAAAGAAATAGAAAAAAAATTATAAAACTTGTCTGGAATAATAAAAGGCTTTATATTGCCAAAGCAATGCTGTACAAAAAGAAATAAAGTAGGAGACATCTCACTACCTGACTTGAAAACATACTTCAAAGCTGTGATAATAAAAACAGCATGGTACAAAGCAGGAATGTAAACCAATGGAACAGAATAGAGAACCAAGAAATAAACTCTAAAACATTATCCAAGTGACTTTTGACAAAGGACACGAGACAATCCACTGAGGAAAAGAAAACCTCTTCAACAAATGGTGCTGTAAAAACTGAATATTCATTCACAAAGAGATGAAACTGAACCCGTTTCTCTCATCAATAACAAAAACTCAAAATCAATAAAAAATCTAAATGTAAAACCTCAAAATATGTAACTACTGGGGAAAACACAGGGGAAACTCTTAGACATTGGAGTAAGCAAAGACTTCTTTAATAAGACCCCCAAAACACAGGCAGTAATTCTAAAAATGGACAAGTGGAACTATATTAGACTAAAAAACTTCTTCACAGTAAACAAACAAAAGAAAAAGTATCTCCCAAACCTCAAAAAACTAATCATTTAAATGAAAAGATAACTCTCAGAATGCAAGCTTATATTTACAAACTATCCCTCAGATAAATAACTGATTACTAGAATCTACAAGAAATTCAAGCACTTTACCCACACAAAAAATAAACAACCCAATTAAAAAACGGGCAAATGAGCTGAATAGTTCCCAAAGGAGACATATGAATGGCTAAAAAGCATATGAAATAATGCTCAACGTTTCTTCTCATAAGGGAAATGCAAATCAAAACCACAATGAGATACCACTTAGCCCCAGTCAGAATGGCTAAGATTAATACAATAAATAATGGTAAGTGCTGGTGAAGCTGTAGTGAAAAGGACACTCTCCTACACTCTTGGTGGGAGTGTAAATTAATATAGCCACTGTGGAGAGCAATATTGAGGTTCCTCAAAAACCTACAAATAGGGACCAGCAGTTGGTGTAACAGCTATGTCTCTGGACTCCCATGTAGTCGACCATGGTTTGAGTCCCGGACCTGGTGGCTTAAACTCATGCCAGGTGCATGTGTGTGCATGCCTAAGATCCCAAGAGGAGAATGGAGGAGAAGGGATTGCGGCGTGGCCATCCCTTCTGGGGGATGATTTCTCACTTTCTGTCTCTTTGTCTCTCTCTGTCTTACTGGCAAGTGCAAATGCCCTCTAGCAAAAACCTCTCCAAAAAAAAAAACAAAAAAAAGTAAATAAAAAAGAGAAAAAAAAAAAAAAACCCTACAAATGGAACTACCATATGATTCAGCAATTCTACTCCTGGGTGTCTATCCAGAGGCCAGGAAAATAGTCAGAAAAACATATACCCACAGTTGCTAAGACATGGAATCAGCCCAAATGTCCAAGAGCAGATGAATGGATTATATACTATGGAATATTACTTAGTCATAAATAAAAAATGAGGTCCTAATAAGTGATACAAAGTGGACAAATGTGGAAGATTTAATGCTAAGTGAAGCAAATCAGACTATGAAAGAGAGGCATTGTATGTCCCACTTAATATACACCAAGTGTTGGGACCAGAAAATGGAGTAGTGGTTACATCACTGTACTCCCAGATAGTGGACCATGGTTTGAGTCCTGGACCCAGTGGCTCGAAACTCACACCAGTGCATGTGTATGTACGCTCAAGATCCTGGGAGAAGAATGAAGGAGAAGGGATTGCAACATGGTTATTCCCCCCTGGGGGGGTGATTTCTCCCTCTCCCTCTCACTGTGTCTGTCTTTCTCTCTCCAGTGAGTGAATACACCCTAAGGCAAAAATCTCTAAAACAAACAAATGCATACCAAATGTCTGCACTCTGTGGAAGAAACAGAGATTGGGAAGCATAAAAGCAGGGAGGGCGACTGAAGATACTTAGAGACACCATAGGAGGGGGTGGGAGAGAGGGATGAGAGGGAGGGAATCGGGAACAAACTGAAAAGACACAAGAAGAAGCTAACTGGTAATTACAAAATATATAAAGTGATTTTGATTGGACTAATATATACTCTATTCATGCTCAGAAAAACCATTTTATATGCTGTACAAATATACACATATTAAATGTAAATAAAAATATATAAAAGGATAAATAATACAAATTTACTCTCCTACTTTAGCTAAAACCAAGCTTGACTAAAAATTCAGATGGTTCTAAATGAATTAGAAATGTAGACCAATATTTAGATATTATTTATTTATTATTATTTTTATATTACATTTACTCACATATAGCTTAGCAGTGTATAACATTTCTTTTCCAGCATGATTACTATACATACCAGTCAAGACAAAGACATTACTATCCATATCATAAAATAACTTTTCATTTTTTTCAAATTATTATTATTTATTCTCATTATTATTATTATTATTTTAAACATTCAATCACTATACATCATTTGGCTTGTAAAGAGAATTTACCTGACATTTAATACTTCTCGGCCAGTCTAGTTGAGAATATTATACATGTTCTCATCAACAGGTAATGAACCATTTCTGTGTCCCACAAATGCCATGCCTCCCTATTTTTCCTCTAGATTTCCTTCTCTATAATCTTCTCTACTCCTCTCTCCCCTGTTCCACACTGTCTTCAGCATCCATAACTATTTTCACTGCTTTTATGCTCTCTAATATTTCAATCTCTACCATAGAGTACGGATAGTCAGTATATATTAAGTGGATACATATGATATCTTTCTTTCATAGCCTGACTTGCTTTACTCAGCAATAAATCTTTCATATTCAACTACTTTCAATCAAATGCCAGGGTCTTGTTGTTTTTATGGCTGAGTAGTATTCCAGAGTATATGTGCCACACTTTTTCAATCCATTCACCTGTTTGTGGACATTCGGGTTGGTTCCATGTCTTAGTGATCATGAATAATGCTGCAATTTACATTGATGTGCAAGTGCTTTTCCCACTGAGCCTTCTCCTGTGGGATTGCTGGATCAAATGGTAGTTCTATTTGTAGATCTTTGAGGAACCTCCATATTGTTTTCCAATATTCTTATATTTTTATTGTGCACATTTATATCATTTTGATTTTCTGTTACCAAACTAAGTGATCATACTGTGAAGTGGTCTTACTGAGAATGACTGGTGTGCTTTTTCTCCTGTCTGCTACATACATCACACAATAAGTAGATACAGTTTTACTTGTTACTTAAAAGTTACAAAGTCAAAACATATAAGCCCATTTTTATTATTAGATTCATTACATACTCACTTTTTTCCACTAGATTTTTACCATAGGGCTCCTACACTCGCTACAGAAAGGCAGAGAGAGAAAGTGAGAAATTACCCCACAAAGGTGGATGGCCATGTTGTAACCCCTTCTCCTCCATTCTCCTCTTGAGATTTTGGGCATGCATGCACACCTACCTGGTTTGTTTTTCAAGCTGCCAGGTCTGAGACTTGAACTGCAGAGTTGGCCGTGTGGGATCCTGTGCTTTCACCACCATGCCACCTGCTACAAACTGTTTTAAAAGACAAATGCATTGAGCATGTGCTTGGGGGTCATGACTATGTCAAATTGTATAAAAAGCTTTTAAGTACTCTGTGCGGAAGGTGGCACAGCTGGTAAGAGGGCGTTTATGGGGCAGTCCAGTAGCAATGGTAGAGCACTCAGTCACAGTCTCTGAAGAGGAGACCCTAAACCCTGGACTGCTTTTCTGGTGTGACCTGGGCATGTGCAGCAGAGGAGGAAGTAATACAAGGCAGAGCAGCCGTAGGTGTGAGAAAGTCAGGGCTCCGTCTCGCAGCCGCAGGTGTGTGGAAGCCTGCACGGCCTTTGAGCAGGCAAGTAACACGGTGGGAGTCATGTGACAGCGACAGTGGAAGCACGTTGGACCTCCATCCTGATCTTTTAAGACCTATTCATTGCATAGATGAGAAAACCTCATGGAAATGACTGCCAACAGAACCAAGCTTAGAACCCCGAAACAGAGCACATACTCCTCATAACAAGGATTATTGGGAAAAGTCTAAATAAAACATATACAGGACCGAGCTTCTGTATTTTGCTCTATTTAAAGTTAGGTGATGTTGGGGGACCAGCAGATGGCCTAATGGTTATGTTGCTGGACTCTAACATAGTCTGCAGCTGGAGTCCTGGACCCAGTGACTTAAAAAATCATACCGGGTATGTGTGCATGTGTGCCCAAGATCCCAAGACGAGAATGGAGGAGAAGGGATTGGAACGCGGTCATCCCCCTGGTGAGTGATTTCTTGCTTTATTGCTATCTCTCTCTGTCAGTCTGGTGAGTATATGCATCCTATAGCAAAAATATATATATCTTAAAAAAAAAGAAGATAGGTGATTTTGAATGTCAATAACAGCTATACTTACAAGGACTCTGTGTAAGACCTTAACTTGACCCTCCATGAGGAAAACTCTCTGATATTTAATTGTCTTTTCTAAGTTGCTCTTCATTAAGTGACTTGGGCAGTTTTCAGGTCACTCTATTCCCAACAGCTATGTGACATGCATTAGCCATGACCACTGAAGCATGACGAAATTAAGCAGCTACAGAAGACATTAGGGGACTATAAAAATTCAAGAGCTGAAAGTGGCAATGTAAAGTTGCAATTGGTCTATTTTTATTGTTTTAGGATGACATTTCACTAATGTATATAAACTTGCAAATAGTGCAGAATGTGAAGACTCATTCATTTAGTTTTAAAATTTTTTGTGAGCATCTTGTGGTAGAAATAGTTTGAATGAACTGAAAACCATAATTCTTGCCTCTTAAACATGTATTTGTTCTTTTTTATTTGGTAGCCATTGCTTTACTGCATACCCATGAGCTTTAGGGAAGTTCGTTTCATCCTCAACCCAAGAGGTGGGAGATGAAGTTGCCATATTTGCCTAAACAATTTGGATGCAGAGAATGTGGGGCATGACTCAAACCTGACATCTTCAGGAAATCGGAGTTGCTTCTCGTCAGACAGCCTCCAACCCACAATAAAGATAATCACCTTGTTTTGTTTTGTTTTGTTTTGCTATAGGGCGTGTGCGCTCCCCAGAAAGACAGAGAGAGAGACAGAGAGACAGAAAGCAAGAAATCACTCCCCAGGGGGGATGGCCACACCGCAATCCCTTCTCCTCCATTCTCCTCTCGGGATCTTGGGCACGCACGCACAAGTGCCCAGCGTGAGTTTAAGCCACCAGGTCCGGGACTCGAAAGATGGTCGACTAATGGGAGCCCAGCGACATAGCCATTACTCCTACTTCTGGTCCCAATAATCACCTTCAACAGAATGAGTGATGAAACTTACTGGCAGAAATGACTTCAGAAGAATGGAGACTGAAAGAGAATCACCATTTTTCCTTGTGGGGTCGCTTGTGACCACAGAGATCCTAAAAGCGAATGGTTTGATCTTTGAGAAGCTAAACCAGTCAGCAAGTGGGGTTGTGAATTCAGCTGGCTCTCCTCCCTGAAGGCTTTTGCGTGATATGTATGTGAAGATGGCCCTTGTACAACCACCATTACTGGATAATGGAGCCTGAGACAGAAGACAACTTCACGGTGGCAGGACCTTTTATTTATTTATCTTCTTATTAATTCATTCAAAAAAATTTATTGAAAAGCTACCATGTATAAGAGATTGTTCACTTTACTGGAGGGGAAACAAGGTCGCTACGGTGTGGAATCTTCCTTCTATTTATCTGGAAAGGCAAGAAAAAGATAGAGCTGTGAATAAAATAATCATCAAAAGTGATTAAGAAACGAAGGAAGTCAAACATAGTTGGTAATAGAAAATCAGGGGGATTAAGTAGCGCCGTTCCTAGAAGGACCACAGGTAGCCTAAAGGAGACGTATTTTAACTAAGAAATGAATGATAGTCAGGAGACAAACGAAGACCAGCGGACTTGCCTTCCTGTTAGCAGGCCCTAAACGAGCTCAGACCTCAGAGGCTCTGTAACAGGGAATAACTTGACTCCATTTGTTACATTCACTGCTAAATCCTTAGTAACTGACAAAAATATTGAGCAAACATGAAGGGTTCATTAAAATTGTTAAATGAGTTAATAAATTATGAAGTCCTTTTTGCATTTGGAAAGAAAAACAAGAGCGAGGTTTGTTATTTGCCTAGGGTCGTGTCCACATCTGAGAGAGCTGGAAGTTATAGATGACGAAGCAAACGCCTGCTTGAATTTTTGCCAGAGTTTTTATTCCACAGTGTACTGTTAATTAATTTGACTTACCAATATGTTCTCCAACCCACAAAACAGCTTCCTTTATTGATTTCTGTTGAAATGAGGTTTAATTACTAATTTTATAACGAGCACCGTGGGACTTTTACTTAGACCCTCATTGGATGCTGAAGTGCTGAATGCCCGACACCGGAAGACGGGCCAGTGTGATGTGAAAATAAGCATTTGTGTTGGGGAGACTGGACGTGGGGAAAGGGTTGGACAGGTAGACTAGGAGCAGTATTTGTTTAATGTACACCATGAGCAGTTTGCCGTGTAGATTTTTTGCTTAAACAAATTTACAATATTTCTAATGAATAATGAAAGCTATTTAACTTGGAAAATAATAGAGGAAATGTTAAAAATTAATTGTGAAGGGGCCAGCAGTTAGCGTAATGGCTATGTCGCTGGACTCCCACGTAGTTGACCACAGTTCGAGTCCCGGACCCGGTGGCTTAAACTCACGCCGGGCGTGTGTGCGTGCGTGCCCAAGATCCCAAGAGGAGAATGGAGGAGAAGGGATTGCGGTGTGGCCATTACCCCTGGGGGGTGATTTCTCGCTTTCTGTCTTTCTGTCTCTCTGTCTCTGTCTGTCTGGCGAGCACAAGCGCCCTATAGCAAAAACCTCTCCAAAAAAAAAAAATTAATTGTGAAAATATTGATGTTGACAATACTCAGGTGTATTTACATATTTTAGCATATTATAATTTCTTTCTTTTTTCCTTTTTTTTTTTTTTTTGGAGAGGTTTTTGCTATAGGGCACATGCGCTCCCCAGAAAGACAGAGACAGAGAGACAGAAAACGAGAAATCACCCCCCAGGGGGAATGGCCACACCGTAATCCCTTCTCCTCCATTCTCCTCTCGGGATCTTGAGCATGCATGCACATGAGCCTGGTGTGAGTTTAAGCCACTGAGTCCAGGACTTGAACCACGGTCAACTACATGGGAGTCCAGTGACATAGCCATTACACTAACTGCTGGTCCCCCAGAATATTATAATTTCTAAAAGTTTACAATTTCTTCCATGTCACAGACTTTCCTCCTGAATAAGTAGGATTTTTCATTTTTTTTTTTCCTTTTTTTTTTCTTTTCTTTTTTTTTTTTTTTTTTTTTTTTTTTTTTTTTTTTTTTTTTTTTTTTTTTTTTGTGGCTAAAGGGCACGTGTACCTACTGGAGAGAGGCAGAAAGAGAAAGTGAGAAATCAATCCCTGGAGGAGTTGGCCATGCTGAAATCTCCCCCTCCTCCATTCTTCTCTCAGGACTTTGGGCACACAAGCACACACACTCATCATGTTTTTCCAGTCACTGGGTCTGGAACTCGAACCATGGAGTCGGCCATGTGGGATCCAGTGCCTTTACCACCATACCACCTGCTGGCTCTAGGTCAGAAGATTTAAAGTACCTGAATTTAGTCTCTGTGTAGAAAAATGTTAATGAAGACCCTTTGGAAAACATAGGTAGCATTTCTTACCAAAAGGATTTGGTCTGTTATGGTAGGACATGGTTATTTCACACGTGTTATCATAACACAGTCTAAAATTATTTTTGTGATCTCCTTACCTCTTAGTACATAAATAATAAATATAGATTGTTTTTGCCTGAAACTTAGATTTAACTTGAAGAGATGTCTTCTATTTAAGATATAATATACTATATTAGTACAGAAACCTTACTTTCTTAAGTATCTCCCTAGTGCATTTTTCTCTTTGCTTATATATTTCCCATTTTTTCTTTTTTAGAGAGAGAGAGAGATTTTTGCTATAGGTGCATGCATTCACCAGAGAGACAGAAAGCAAGAAACTACCCCCAGGCGGGATGGCACGTCACAATCTCTTCTCCTCCAGTCTCCTATTGGGGTTTTGCACACACATGCACATGTGCCCGGCATGAGTGTGAAGCTGCCAGATCTGGGAACTTAACTGCAATCGACTACGTGGGGATCCAGTGATGTAACCATTATGCCATCTTCTGGCTCATATTCCCCACTTGTGACAGTTGAAAAACTTGTTGAAATTCACAATTTAAATTACTACCAAGAATCATAGCAGTCTTTTTTTTTTTTTTTTTTTTTTTTTTTTTTGGACGTTTTTGTCATAGAGTGCATGTGCTCACCAGAGAGAGATAAACAGTGAGAGGGAAAGTGAGAAGTCATCACCTGGGGGAATCACCACACCATAATCCTTTCTCCCCCATTCTCCTCTTAGGATTTTTCGGCACTCATGCACACGTACCCAGCGCAATTTCCAAGCCACCAAGCCTGAGACTTGAACTGCAGTGTCCAAGTGGGAGTTCAGTACCTTAACTACCATCACACCTGCTGGCCCCAAGACCATAACAGCCTTATCTTAGTGATAGCTATATGCAATTTTGAAAATAATTTTTATTAAAAAAATTTTTCCTTATATAATACCACATTACATCTGTAAAAGACATATTCCAAACTAGAGACCAAATGGTTTGTTAAATAGATCTAACAGCCAGGTAATAGAAATGCAAGAAATTAATTGATGGTTTCTTTTTGGGAGTTGTAAAATCATGAAAGCTGGCATGATGTCTATCATTGTTACAGGTTACTATTTAATTTTCTTCAACCTTCAGAGGACTTTCCAGTTTGGTAGATATTTAATAACCTGTTGAATGAGTGACTTAATTAATCAGCAGTAACTGCAAAGGCAGTTGAGAATGGGAAGATAGGAGTTTGAAAGACTTGTCAATGTTGATGAAAAATAAGCATAATTGAATGACGGCCATGGAAACACTGGGGATCAGGTGATGGGTAAGAGCATTGGCTTTGGAATCAGTCCAACTTGGGTTTGATTCTTTCTTTTAACTTTTCCTACTTTTATGACTTTGGGCTCCTTAATTTTTCAAACTGTGTTTCCCTTCTCTATAAAGTAGGGATAGTGATACTTTAATCATATACCTGTTGTGAATTTTATATAATGTGATATAAGGGCATTCTCTTCTTCTCTGCCTCCCTTTTCTCCTCCTGCTTCTTCCATCTATTTCGCCCTTTCTCTAGGCTAGGAATGAAGAGCAAAGAAATCAAAAACAGACAAGAAAGCTTTCAGAAAACAGGAAGTCCAATGACAGTTGCACAACATAGGGCAATTTGATTCCACATTAGACATTCTGCTCAACTCGGGCTTGGAGGATTCAGATTCACTCTGACTTGAAGCCGTGGGCAGCTTGGGCTTTCTCAATTCCAAGCAATTTTGGGTGCTAATCTGCATTCAATAGATGCTCTGGTTTGTTTAGTAGGCGTCTGTTTTGTTTTGAAGACCCAGATACTTTCTAAAATCCTCAGTTCTTGTAAGGAGTTCTTACTGTAGTTCCCTCTTAAGTCATATAGTCTGACCTCAAAATTAGAATCTTATTTTTTAATTTTCTCCTATTTTTCTTTCTGAGTTTTAGTGCAGCCACTGAACTCAGAGACTGGGAAAATTTTGTGTCTTCATTGCCAGACCTGCTACTGATTGTCAAAACCCTTCCTAACATAGTATTCAACACAGTACTTGGAACTTCTAGTTAACACAATCAGAGAAGAAAATGAAATAAAAAGCATACTAATTATAAAACAAGAAGTTAGATTGTCTCTATTTGTAGACAACATGACTATATATATATAGACAATCCTAAGGAATCCAAAAAAAAAAAAAAAAAAAAAAAAGAAAAGAAAAAAAAAAAAAAAACCTCTTAGATGTGATAAGTTCAGTAAATTCACAGCATACAAAAGTCTGTAGAGTTTTTCCTACACTAACAACAAATGGGCTGAGACAGAAATGAGGAAAGTGATTTCTTTTACAATGGCCTCCTCCCAAATACATAGGAATAAAACTAACCAAGGAAGTGAATAAAACTAACCAAGGAAGTGAATAGAACTAACCAAGGAAGTGAATAAAACTAACCAAGGAAGTGAATAGAACTAACCAAGGAAGTGAATAAAACTAACCAAGGAAGTGAATAGAACTAACCAAGGAAGTGAATAAAACTAACCAAGGAAGTGAATAGAACTAACCAAGGAAGTGAATAAAACTAACCAAGGAAGTGAATAAAACTAACCAAGGAAGTGAATAGAACTAACCAAGGAAGTGAATAAAACTAACCAAGGAAGTGAATAGAACTAACCAAGGAAGTGAATACAACTAACCAAGGAAGTGAATAAAACTAACCAAGGAAGTGAATAGAACTAACCAAGGAAGTGAATAGAACTAACCAAGGAAATAAAACTAACCAAGGAAGTGAACAATCTCTTCTATAAATAATCTGAATAAAAAACTTGAAAAAGATACCCCAAAAAAGTAGAAAGATATTCTTTGTTCATGAGTTGGAAGAATCAGTGTTAAAATGTTATTACCCAAACTTATGTACAAATTAAATATAATTCCTATCAAAATACCACATACACCCTTCATAGAAATAGAAAAATCAATTATAAAATTTGTTTGGTATCATGAAAGACTCCATATTGCCAAAGCAATACTGTGTAAAAAGAATAAAGTTGGAGGCACTCATTACCTGACTTTAAAATATATTACAAAGCCATAATAACAAAAATAACATGTATTGGCACAAAAACAGACACATGGACCAATGGAACAGAACAGAGAATTCAAAAATAAATCCAACAACATACAGTGAGCTCATTTTTGGCAGAGGTCACAAGACAATTCAGTAGAAAAAAATCTTTTCAACAAGAGGTGCTAGAAAAATGGGATATTCACTTATAGAATAATGGAACTATTATAAAAATTTCACAACTTATAAAAATTAACTCAAAATGAATTAAAGACTTAAACATAAAGCACGACACTATAAAACTACTTGAGAAAAATGCAGGAAAAACACGTCAAGATATTGTAATATGCAACTCTTTCTTAAATAAGACCTTTAAAGCATAGGCACCAACATAAAAGACAGAGAAGTGAGATTACATCAAACTAAAGACTTCTGCACAGCCAAGGAAACAATAAACAGAGTAAAGAGACAACCACAGAATGGGAGAAAATATTTGCACATTATTCTTTGGGTAAAGGATTGATAACTAAAATACATAAGAAACTCAAACAGCTCACTCACAAAAAGTACAAATAACTCAGTCAAAAATTAAGCAACTTATCTGAACAGATAATTCTCAAAGGAAGATATATGAGTGGCTAAAAATGTGAAAAATGTTCACCATCTCTTGTCATAAGGAAAATACAAATTAAAATCACAATAAGGTATAACCTAACTCTAGTCAGAATGGTTGTAATTAAAAAAAAAATACATAACAAGTGCTGGCAAGGTTGCAGAGATAAGGAAACACCCATGCACTGTTGGTGGAAATGTAAACTATTATGACCACTATGGAAAACAATATAGGGGGTCCCTCTAAAATCTAAAAATAGACCTTTTGTATGACCCAGTAACCCCACTCTTGAGTGTTTTCTCAAAGGACAGGAAATCAGTTGGAGAGACATTTGCACATTCATGTTTATTTAGCATTATTCACAGTAACTAAGACATGAAATCAACCTAAGTGTCCAACAACTGATAGCGAGATTAATAAAATGAAGCACATATACAAAATAGACCATTACACAACTGTAAAGAATAGCAATGGCCTGTCCTTTGACACATAGTAGATAAACCTAGAGGAAGGTATAATGCTAGAGTCCAACAGGTGTCGTGGTGGTCGAGGTGCTGGACTCCCACATGACCAACTGCAGTTTGAATCCCTGACTTGGTGGCTTGCTTTCTCACTTTCCCTCTCATACGCTCTCTCACCCTCTCTGTCTCTCTCTGGTGAGCGCATGTGCCCTAAATCAAATTAAAAATTAATTAATTAATTAAATGAAATAATAATTCCTATTGGGGAAAAAAGATAACACTAGGTGAAACAAGCCCGGCTATCAAAGTCAAATACTAGATGTCCCTGCCTAACATATATCAAATATCCATACTCAGTGGCAGAATCTGAAGAATTTGATGGCATGTAAGGAAAGAGAGTAATGGTAGATACCAGGAACTGCATGGGGATGGGGAAGAGATGTAGTTAGATACATGAACACATGTCACCAAGGGGGATGGGTTATGGAATGGTGTACCATAGAAAAATTGTTAATGTCTTTGACTATTGAATACATATTTCCAAAAGAAACTAGTAGAACTATTTTTGAATGTACATAACAATTTAATGTTCAATGTTAAAGAAGATGAATATATCTATACCTGAAATTTGAAATTATGCACTGTATGCAGAAAAATCATACTGTACCCCACAAAAAGTACATTTTAAGATAAAAATGAATAAATGCATTATGAATTCATTGTTTCAAACCTTGGTTGAGCTTGCATTTCTCCCATGAAGGCCTTTTTCTTGTTTTTAGTCACTTTCTCCCCGATCCTTGCCAAGAAGGGCTAACCAAATCACTTCTGGAGGACAAGAAGATTCTGAAACTCAGGCTACACTTGGCTCTTTCTTTACCAAGAGATCAGTTCATCTGGTAAGGACATTCTCAAGTTCCTTCTCCTTTACCTTCAATTTTATTCAAACCTTAATGCATGTATGTTAGTTTCCAAGACTGCTGTAGGAAATGACCATGACATTGTTGGCTTCAAACAATGGAAATGTATCTCCCTCGGTTATGGAGAACAGAAGTTGGAAATCACGGCTTCAGTAGGGCCATGCTTCCTTTGAAGGTTCTAGGAAGAGAGAATCCTTTCTTTGTCTCTTCTAGCTTCTGGTGGCTTCCAGCTGCCTTGGCTTGTAGCCACATTGTTTTAATGCTGTCCTCAGTCTTCTTGTTCCTTTCTCCTGTGATTGTCTGGGTCAGTTCTCTTTCTACCTGATTTTTATAATGACAGTGGTGATGGCATTGGACTACATGGATATCCCAGAATTATCTCCTCATCTTAAGATCCTTAACTTAATCTCATCTGCAAAGACTCTTTTTCAAGTAAATAGCTCTCTCATCAGTAGCATTCATTGGTCGTTATTTAATTTTCCTTAATGAAGTTTCAATATCTGTCCTGTAATATTCTCATTGTTTTTGTTTTATTCTTTCAGAACATTTAATTTTCTACTTCCCCAAATACTTTGTTATGAGCATATCTGTTTCAAAGCATTCCGTCTAACTGTATTAATTTATCTGAGTGGGAGGAGAGGTCTTTAGTAACCTCCTGGCCTTTTCTTACATAAGAATAAGACAAAGAAACTATTTCTGTGACTTCTTATTTTCTTGGTATTTTGATAATAAGATATTATTATTATTATTTTATTATTATTTTGCTAGGCTTTTGAATCATGCTTCCAGAAAAATGGCCATACTACATTAGGCCTGCAAACATATAAGCACTCAATTTTGTATGAACAAGACAGATCATATCCTGAAAGAGTTCACTCCAGAAGGGAGAGAACAAACCAAATAAACCAAATAAACAAATCACTATGAACCCAAGGTAAAGCTGATAAAACAAAAAACAAAAAGAAGGAGAAGAAGAAGAAGAAAAGAAAAAAAAAAAAATAAGTTCCTAGTACACAATGTCTCATATAGTAGTGCCTGGGTTGATTGATAGCTGTAATTGATTTATGTCATGGTGGTAGGTTTTGGAGCAGAGTTAGGGAAAAGGTGCCTGATGAAATGACTTCATAGATGAATACCTTTTCTTGGATAGGGTTTAACAGATGATACAATCAAAGAAAACAATAATAAACAGAGTAGAGAAAGCAGCAAGCAATGGAGTTCTAGCCTGTGCTATCTATGGACATGCCTGAAGCTTTGCTAGGGTTGGTTATAAATAGGTCACATGTGCATTTCCATGCAACTCCCAACAACCATGAACATTTATTAGCACAATTCTAGTCGTTTATAGTCAGTCCTCTTCCCAAATGTTTTTGAGATTCTCTGGGATTCTTTCTGTGTCTTAGATTCTGGTCTGTTTGTGGATTCTACTACTCGGTTCTAGGGAACACAGACATAGTTCTCAACACTGCAGCTCTTAACCCCTCAAACCTAACTTACTTCTGTTCCTTTCCCTCCAGTGGTTCTTCCAGGCTGCAGATGGTGGAAACTGATGCTCAATTGAAAATCTAGAAGATTCCCCATCCAAATTGTCTTAGTCACCACCCTCTGCGATGTTGCTGAGCTATATTCTCACTGACCTTGAACTTGTCTTTATTGGAGGCTGCCTATGCTATAGATTGGCATTTACACTTCACTGAAAATGTAAATTTATGTAAACACACACACACACACACACACACACACACGTTTGCGTAGTTGATATGGGAAAGGTTCTAGTATCAGCTGGACCTAACTCCTCTTCAGCAATACGGACTGGCGCTAAGTCCAGCTCACTCACTCACACTTCCCACTGTCATAGAGATGGCATTATTTTTTAATAGACAACAAACCTTGGATACCCACTAAATATTCTTTAATAAATTAGATTTCTTTCAGTAACTTCAATGCCATTTGTTTTTATCTGGTCTACGTAGGGATGAACTCAGTCTTAGAATTGTAAAAAATTATTTTAAACATTCATAATGAGAAGCTGTATGTAGATTTCCCTTCGTAAAACTCCTCTAAAAGCTTATAGTTAGTACATACAAGTGGGTGAATGGGGTTTACTGCATCCCTCTGTGCACAGATATCTCCCTGTGAGGTACGAGTGGGAGTGACCATCTGGGCCAAAACTGCCATATTTGTGCTAAAACTCTTTGTCTCCAGAGGTGGAGAGAAATGACGCCATTTCATGATCCAACCTAGAATGCTCAGAGACTAATTTCCATGTTTTAAAAAAAGTTTCATGGAGATTCACAAAGAAGAAAGGCATTTGGACTTGTTTTTATAGTCCAGAGTTCTTTTTGTTTATTTTTAACACCTACTATGCCATGAATTCATAGAGAAAAAGTTCCAGCAGTTCAGACTCCTTTCTACCGGTTCTCGCAAAGTGTGCTTCTCTGGGTGGAGCAGGCTGCAGCTTCAGTTGAACCCAAGTCCCTTTCTCTTTGGCTTCCTTCCTTTTCTGGTCATTTTCCTTCACGTGTTTTTTGTTTGTTTGTTTATCTTAAGAGAGATTTTTTTTGCTATAGGGTGCATTTGCTCATTAGAGAGAGAGAGAGAAACAGAAAGTGAAAATCACCCCCAGGAGGGATGGCCACACATCAACTCCTTCTCCTCCACTCTCCTCTGGGACTTGGGGCTCATGTGCACATGTGCCTGGTGCGGATTTAAGCTGCTGGGTCCAGGACTTGAATCACGGTTGACCACGTGGGAGTCTAGTGACATAAACATTGCACTACCGGCTGGCCCCTTCTTCTCACGTTTTAGGAAGCTATCTCTGCTCTTAGAATGCTTATATGGTCCATATGGACATTAACTCTCTTGGCAAGATTATTGCCCTTGAGTTGTTTGTTCACAACAATGCCAACAGCATGCTGGGTGACATTGTAGACGCTCCCAGTTTTGCCACGGTAACATTTGTGGGGCATTCCTTTTCGAAGAGTACCCCTTCCCTTCCTGTCTACAATATCACCTTTTTTTGTAGACTTGCATGTATGTTGCCAAAGGAGCCACTCCATGTTTTCTAAAAAGAAAGCCATGTGCCTTGGGAGTCTCTTCTCTTTCCCTTTGTGTTCCTCATTTCAGTGAGTGATTGAAGATGGTGGTTATGACCGAAAGGCTGCATCTGAATCTGATGTGATAGCAGTGGCTGCTATGGGGGCTGGAGCTGCTGATGCTTGGAGACTCAGAATTTGCTTGAATTCTAAGAGTGACCTCGATATGCCACCAGTACATCTGTGAACTTAGGTGTGCGAGTGCAATGTCTGAAACCCGAATAATTTTGATCAATAAATGATATGACTCTCAACATAAGTGACAGCGTGTTAAAGAAGGATGCCTCATCCACCAGCCAAGAAAGTTGGAACCCAAGCCTGGACATCAGTTTAGCTGCCTTGTCAGGGAATCATACCTTGATAGCATCAGTTTGTTGGAAATCTTCGAAAGGACTTTGTGATAGACGATGGATATCTGAGTCATAGCAGTGATTCTCTCTATATGAGACCTGGTAAAGTTACTGTGTAATTATAAAAATATAAAAATATATCCAAATATAGAACAAGAAACAAAAGAGTTAACATAATTAAAAGCACTAAATTAATATTAATGAGTAATATTTTACAATTCTGTAAAGTGGAAATGCTAGTAACTGATTGTAGTAATATTGTGAGAATTAGGAAAACGTAGATGGACAGTGCTAGTAGAGGGACCAGCCCGTGGTGTGATGGTGAAGGCAGCTGGACCCCACATGACCAGCTGTGGGGTTTGTATTTACCAGTAGCTTGAGAAATACACTGGGAGGGGATGTGCCCCAAAATCCCAAAGGGTGGGAGAAAAGGGGAGAAGGGATTACAGTGTGACCACTCCCCATGGGGTGGTACCTTCTCACTTTCTCTACACCTTCTTGCAAAATTAAAAAACAAAACAAAAACAAAAACAAAAAACCAGAAAGTCCTAGGGTAGAGCTAGCTTAGGTAATATTTGTGTGGGGATAACTTACCAGAAGCCCAGAGAACAAGCTGGAGCTGGTGTGTATCCTGGAGACCTTTCAATACTATCCTGAAAAATTGTATGTTGATGTATTTGGAAACTGGAAGACGTGGAAGGTCTTTGAGCAAAGTAGTAATATGATTGTTGCGCTGTTTAGAGATTAGGGTGACACCATGATGAAAGCTGAACAAATGCACACTGGTAAATAGCAAACCCTCAGGAGATATTTAGTCATCCAGCTGACAGGGGTGGATTCTGACCTAGGCCAGAACCAGAGGGACGAGAGCAGGCTGGTGCTGTGTGATATGCCCAAAAGTGTAGTTATTGGGAGTGGAAGTAGATGAGCTAGAAATCCACAAATCAGAATTTTCAAGGTCCCACTCCTCCCACTCCTCATAGCTTAGGACAAAAATCAGTGTAATTCAGGATCCTAGAGATACTACTAAACAAGATATAACTAAGCAAAATTTTAAAATGTGGGGAATAACATCAATCATACTTTGAATAACGACTACACTATTTTTATAACTTGTAACAGCTTAAACTATTTTTTTTTGAAGAGGTTTTTGCTATAGAGTGCGTGCGCTCACCAGAAACAGGGAGACAGAGAGATAGAAAGTGAGAAATCACCCCCCAGGGAGGATGGCCATGCTGCAATCCCTTCTCCTCCATTCTCCTCTCAGGATTTTGGGCATGCATGCACACATGCCTGGCATGAGTTTAAGCCACCAGGTTCAGGACTCAAGCCACAGTCAACTACATGGGAGTCCAGTGACATAGTCATTATGCCAACTGCTGGTCCTGTAAGCTTAAACTTTTGAACAATATTATTTTGTATGTTTCTTCATCAGCTCTGGGTAATGAATAATTTTCCATCTTTACATTAAGGTTATTAAATTCCTTTAGAATTGCTTGAATAAGGGACCAGCAGGTGGCGTGGTGATTAAGGTGCTGGACACTCCCATATGGCCATGGCCGACCACATCCAGACCTGGTGGCTTGCTTTCTCACTTTCTTTTTTCTTTCTCTCTTTGGTCAAAATTAAAAACAAAACAAAACAAAAAAAAGAATTGCTTGAATAAAATAATTTGGCTTTTCCTTAGAAAATCTTTCTTGTGTAAAATGCATCTTCAAATTGTATCAAACTGGACCAGCAAGGGGCATGATTATGGTGGCTGGATCTTACATGACTGACTGCACAAGTTTGAGTCCTGGAACTGGAAGCTTGAGGGACATGCTAGGCACATGTGCGTGTGTACTGAAATTCCTGAGAGGAGAATGGAGAAGGGATTGTGGTATGGCCATTCCCCCTGGGGAGGAGGGTGCTTGCTCATTTTCCTTCTCTCCCTCTCTCTTTCTGTCTGTCTCTTTCTGGCAAGCACACAAGCCCTGTAGCAAATTAAAAAAAAAGTTAAGTCAAACTTTCACTTCAACTTCACACACGAGCAGTTCTTTTGTACCTGCAGTGCTACTTGTTGCTTTCCATGTGCTATCTGACTGAACTGCTTAACCTCCACAAACCCACTGTTTGTACTAGGCACTGTCTTGTTTCAAAACTCAGAAGGCAGAGGTTCAAAGAGGTAGGCATTACTCAGGTAATGGACTTACTTTCTGAAACTGCCCTTCGTCAGTTCTCCAGCCCCCAAAACAAACCAACATCATGAGCACGCCTCTTAAGACAAGTAAAAAATGGTTCTGAAAGATTGTTCTCTTTTTCTGAAACTTAAATGAATTTAATTTGGAAGATGTACAATCATTGATGGTATTAGACTGAGTGGGTAGCAGACTATTAAAATGACTATTAAGGAAAAAAAATGCAACTGAATGCATTCTGAAATGTATTTTCTGGTGGCAACAATTATACCGATCTTCTTTTTGTCCCAAAGCACTGAGCCTAGATTACTAAGTGACCAGGGAGAATGGTTTCTTAGAGCAGAGGCTCATATGCATGGGGACCTGCAGATGGGACAAAACGTCTGGGAGTAACACTGTGAAAGTGGTGTAGGCCAGCAGGTGGCGCAGTGATTAAGCACTGCAGCTCCGCATGGACGACCATGGTTCGAGTCCTGGTGGCTGGAAACTCATGCTGGATTGTGTGTGTGTGCCAGCCTCAAATCCTGAGAAGAGAATGGAGGAGAAGGGATTACCATGTGGCTGTCTTCCCTGGGGAGAGGGGTGATTGCTTACTCATTATTCATCTCCATCTGCAGACTCCTGCCCAGTCAGGGAACCTGAGGCAAGGCTAAACCTCTCAACCTCAGAGGCCACCTTCTATTCAGCCAGGAAGATGGTTCTAGAATTACAGTTTTAAAACATCTTAGCATCCTGATGCTCTCAGGAATCCCCACCCAGCACTGAACCACAAGCAAAAAGGGAGAAACTGCTCTTGAGAAATCAGAATAGAAACTCATCCTGTGGGGACCACATTGCTAACCACAGCAGAAGAGAGACTTTGGCACAAAAGCAATTTACAGAAAAAGGGAGCAAACTAGTTCCTAGGTGCAAAAACATTCTCCTTAAGGGTTATCTAAAAGTGAATACATCAAATGACTAAACGTCACAGAAGAGCCTCTAGCATAGAAAACCAGGAAATATGTCTCCATCAAAAGAACACAATAACTCTGCCATCTCTTGAAAAATCAGAAGTTACTGAAATGTCAGAGAAAGAATTCTCTGACATTTTTACCAGAAAATTCATGGTGACAAAACTCTATGAACTGAAACAGAAAAGAGACAACAAACTCCAGGAGATGAGCAAGTCCTTCCACAATTTGAAAGAAGAAATGACGCCATAAAAAAAAAAGAATCAAGTGGAACTTTTAGAGATGAAGACAGGAAATCAAAACCTCTCTCAAAAGTATTAAGAGCTGATTAGACCATGCTGAAGATTGAATCTTGGATATAGAAGACAAAACCTCTAATCTAGGGGAAAAACACCAAAAAGATAGAGAAAATAACAAAAAAATGAGGATAATATACAAGAAATACTAGATTCCAACAACTATGCAAACATCCAAATAATTGGTATCCTGGAAAGAGAAGAAATTATAATAAGGGTATTGAAAATTTATTCCATGAAATCCTGGAAGAAAACTTCTCAAGTCTAAAGAAGCACTCAAATATCTAGACACAATAAATACAAAGAACTCCAAATAGAATCAACTCAAGAAGATCTTCTCCACAGTACATCATAGCTAGATTGGCCAAAATCACAGATAAAAACAAGATACTAAAACTAGCAAGAGAGAAATATTAAGTGATTTACAAGGGTTATTTCATCAGGTTAACACTGGACCTTTCACTAGAAATAATACAAGCAAGGGAAGAATGGAAAGATAAATGAGGAGAGAAACAATCTCAACCAAGATTATTATACCTGGCAAAATCATCCTTTGCATGGGAAGAAAAGATAAAATTCTTCTCAAATAAAGCCTGAAAGAATTTACTAACCCCAGACCAGCTCTTCAAGAAATTCTGAAGAGGGAACCAGCAGTTAGCATAATGGCTATGTCGCTGGATTCCCATGTAGTTGACCGCGGTTCGCATCCCGGACCCGGTGGCTTAAAACTCACGCCGGGTGCGTGTGCGTGCATGCCCAAGATCCCGAGAGGAGAATGGAAGAGAAGGGATTGCGGCGTGACCATCCCCTCTGGGGGGTGATTTCTTGCTTTCTGTCCCTATGTCTCTCTCTGTCTGCCTAGCGAGCGCACGTGCCCTATAGAGAGAACCTCTCCAAAAAAAAAAAAAAAAGAAATTCTGAAGAGAGTACTGTACCAGAAAAACTAAAAAGTAGACAGATAGATATAAGAGAACAAAAAACAACCAAGAAAATGCCCAACTTAATGGTAGGGACAAGTCCAGAAATATCTATAATAACATTGAATGTTAATGAATTAAATTCTCCAGTCAAAAGACACAGATCGACTGAATAAACAAACAGACAAAAAAAAAAAAATATGTTCATGGACTAAAAGTGAAGGGCTGAAAAAAGACATTCCATGCAAATGGGAACCAAAGAAAGCTGGAGTCATGATATTAATTTCAGAAAATAGGCTTTAAAACAAACACTGTAAGAGGAGACAAAAAAGGGCATTATATAATAGTAAAAGGGCTAATTCATCAAGAAGATATAACAATTATAAATATGCACCCAGCTCAAGAGCACCCAAATACATGAAGGAAAGACTGTTAGGTATAAAAGGAGAGATAGATTGCAACACATTAATTGTTAGGGATCTCAACACCCCACTATCTTCTTTGGACCAAACATCTAGACAAAAATTAGCAAAGAGATACAGAATCTAAATGATACCATACATAAAATGGACTTAACAGATATCTATAGAACCTTCCACCCCAAAACTATGAAATATACTTTTCTCTCACCCCCATATAGAACCTTTTCAAAGACTGACTACATTATGGGAAACAAAACAAGCTTTTATAGATTCAAAGTCATAGAAACTATATCTAGCATCTTCTCCAACAATGATGAAAATAAACTTGATATTAATTTCAGAAAACAAAAACAAAATACACAATCACATGGAAACTAAATAACCTACTCCTGACTGACATCACAACTACTGAAGAAATTAAGACTGAAATCAAAATATTCATGGAAACTAATGATAATGAGTACATACGTTTCCATAATCTATGGGACACAGCAAAAACCTGTCATAAGAGCAAAATTCATAGCAATTAGTGCTATGAACTAAAACAGACAAGGACATGCAAGGAAGAAAAACTGTAGACTAATATCTCTGATGAATATAGATGGAAAAATTCTCAACAAGATACTAGCAAATAATATCCAACAACATATAAAAAAGATTATACATCACGACCAGATAGGTTTTATTCTGGGGATGCAAGGATGTTTCAACATATGCAAAACCATAAACGTGATACACCATATTAACAGAAAGAAAAATAAAAACAATATGATAATTTCAATTGATGAAGAGAAAACATTTGATAAAATACAACATCCCTTCATGATTAAGATTCTTAGCAAAACTGGCATAGAAAAGTCATTCTTTAACACAATAAAAGATATCTATGAGAAACCCATAGCTAACATCATTCTGAATGGGGAAAACCTGAAAGTTTTTCCACTAAAAACTGGTACAAGACAAGGATGCCCACATTCTCTACTCCTTTTCAATATAGAGCTGGAAGTCCTCGCCAATGAAATCAGAAAGAGAATAAAATAAAAGGCACTCAAATAGCAAAAGAAGAGGTGAATTATGCATATGACATGATTGTATTCATAGAAGACCCAATGATTTCTGCAAAAAAATTCCTGGAATTCCTGGAAGTTATAAATGAATACAGTAAAGTGGCAGGATACAAAATCAACATACAGAAATCTATAGCATTTCTTTTTTTTTCTTTTTTTTTTTTTGAGATGTTTTTGCTAAGGGCATGTGTGCTTGCCAGAAAGTCAGAGAGAGACAGAGAGACAGAAAGCGAGAAATTACCCCCCCCCCAGGGGGGATGGCCACACCACAATCCCTTCTCCATTCTCCTCTTGGGACCTTGGGCATGCATGCACACGTGCCTGGCGTGAGTTTAGGCAACAGGTCCGGGCCTCGAACTGCAGTCAGCTGCATGGGAGTCCAGTGACATAGCCATTACACCTACTGCTGGTCCCTCTATAGCATTTCTATATATGAACAACATGCAGACTGAGTTAGAACTGAAGAAAGTAATCCCACTTACCATAGCTACAAAAAGTATAAGATACCTAAGAATAAATCTAATCAAAGAAGTCAAAGACCTCCACAAGGAAAACTATGAGAAACTAAAAAAAAAGAAATTGAAAATGACACAAGAAAGTAGAAGGACATCCTGTGATCCTGGACTGGAAGAATTAATCAAAATGGCAATTCTACCCAAATTAATCTACATATTTAACTCAATCCCAATCAAAGTACCAGAGACATTCTTCACAGATCTAGAAAAGACAATCACAGAATTTGTCTGGAATCATAAAAGACCCCATATTGCCAAAGCAGTTGTGTACAAGAAGAGTGGAATAGGCGGCATCTCACTTTCTGACCCCAAAATATATTACAAAGCTGTAATAGTCAAAACAGCATGATATTGGCATAAAAACAGACATGTGGACCAATAGAACAGAGTAGAGAACCCAGAAATAAACCCCAAATCTTACAGCCAACTGACTTTTGACAAAGGGTACCAGTCAATCCAGTGAGAAAAGGAAAACCTCTTTAGGAAATGGTGCTGGAAAATCTGGGTATCCACCTGCAGAAAGAAGAATCTGAACTCCTACTTCTTACCAACAAAAATCAACTCAAAGTGGATCAAAGATCTAAACCTAAAACCCCAAACTATAAAACTACTGGTGAAAACTCTGGGGAAATTCTGGGAGACATTGGGGTAGGCAAAGACTTCTTAAGTGAGACCCCCAAAGCAAAATCAATAATCTCAAAATTAGACAAGTGGGATTACACCAGATTAAGAAATTTCCGCATAGCAAAAGATATAGTAAGGTTGAAGTGTGAATCTCCAACCTTTGGAATGGGAAAATATTTTTGTAAACTGTGCTTTGGATAAGGGACTGATAACCAGAGTACACAGAGAACTCAAGTGGCTTATCCAAAAAAAAAAAAAAAAAAAAAAAAAAAAAAAGAAAGAAAGAAAGAAAAAATGATGAACTCAATTAAAAATGGGAAAAAAGCTGAAAAAACAACTCTCTAAGGAATATATATAAACAGGCAAAAAGCATATGAAAAAATGGTCAACATCCCTCATCATAAGGGAGATGCAGATCAAAACCACAATGAGACACCACTTAACCCCTGTCAAAATGGCTAAGATTAAAAATACAAAAATTGGTAAGTGTTGGTTGGGCTGTGGTGAAAGGAGGACTCTTCTACACTGCTGATGGGAATGTAAATTGGTCCAGCCACTGTGGAGAACAAGGTGGAGATTACTCAGAGATCTACAAATAGAACTACCATGTGATCCAGCAATCCCATTCCTGGGGTATCTACCCAAAGGACAGGAGAATGCTTAGTTGGAAAAGTGCTTGCACATCAATGTTTATTGAGCATTATTCACAATTGCTAAGACATGGAACTAACCTAAATGTACATGAACAGAAGAGTGGATTTAAAAAGCACATATACTCTATGGAATACTACTCAGCCATAAAAAAATAAGACTCTGGCTTTTGATAGAAAGTGGACAAATATGGAAGATTTACTGCTGAGTGAAGCAAGCCAGGCTATGAAGGAGAGACATTGTATGTCCCCACTTAATATATACTGATTGTCCACACTCTATGGATAAAATGGAAAAATTAGAGGATATAGAAACATGGAAAATAGTTATGGATACTGGAAACAGTATAGGAAGAGGGTGGGAGAAGGAGGAGAGTCTGAAGAAAGATATTCATACCAAAAATAGAGAGGCAAGATATTTATGGGACACAGAAATGGATTATTATCTGTTGATGATAACATGTATAGTATCCTAAACTGGATTGGTGTGAAGTATATTCATGTTGGAAAATTCACTTTACAAGCTAAGAGATGTATAGTAATTGAATGTATAAAATAAAATAAAATATATTAAATTAAAAAAAACTGAAAAAAGAAAGTGATGCAATTTCTTTTCCTGATAAATACTTTGAAATAATGTGCAGAATTCTTATCCCCATTGGTCTTTGTAAATAATAAACATATTCTATATATGACAAATCTGTGCAAGATTTATTTCAAATTTGTAACTTATCATTAAATTTCAAAAGAGGCTATTGCTTAAAATCACTACAGCCTGGGGACTAGCAGGTGGCGTAATGGCTGTGTTGCTGGACTCCCATGTACTTGACTGCGGCTCGAGTCCCAGACCTGGTGGCTTAAACTCTTGCTGGGAGCATGTGCGTGCGTGCCCAAGGTCCCAAGAGGAGAACAGAGGAGAAGGGATTGCGGCATGGCCATCCCCCAGGGGGGTGATTTCTTGCTTTCTGTCTCTCTGTCTCTCTCTGTCTTTCTGGCGAATGCACATGCCCTAGAGCAAAAAAAAAAAAAAAAAAAAAAAAAAAAAAAAAAAAAAAACTTCTCAAAAAAAAATCACTACAGCATGTTTTAAGATATTTTTGAAAGAATGAATGAGATTATACATGTGTGTGTGTGTCTTCTTAATTGTATAATACATTTTGCATTTACATGCTTCAGCTGTAAATTATTTTCTTATCCTAGATGTCACTTGTCAACAAAGTAAAATAAACATATGAAGATGAATTTAGAGGTTCCCTTTGGTGACCTCTAAGTACTTAGGTAGACTGACTGTTTGCAAGCCTGTTCAATTATCTGTGAAATAAAGGTTCGTAGAGATGTATCCCTGACATATAGTAGGTGCTCTGTAAATTCTGGTTTCCTCCTTACCTAAATTCCTCACCTACCTCAGTCTCCCTTTTTTCTTTCTCTCTTTCTTTCTCTCTTTCTTCTTTCTTTCTTTCTTTCTTTCTTTTTCTTTCTTTCTTTCTTTCTTTCTTTCTTTCTTTCTTTCTTTCTTTCTTCCTTCCTTCCTTCCTTCCTTCCTTCCTTCCTTCCTTCCTTCCTTCCTTCCTTCCTTCCTTCTTTCTTCTTTCTTCTTCTCTCTCTCCTCTCTCTTTCTCTTTCTTTCTTTCTTTCTTTCTTTCTTTCTTTCTTTCTTTCTTTCTTTCTTTCTTCTTTCTTTCTTTCTTTCTGTCTTTCTTCTTTCTCTCTCTCTCTTTCTTTCTTTCTTTCTTCTTTCTTTCTTCTCTTTCTTTCTTTCTTTCTTTCTTTCTTTCTTTTTCTTTCTTTTTTTTCCTTTTTTTAAGAGAAATTTTTGTGGGACCAGCAGTTGGTGTAATGGCTATGTTTCTGGACTCCCATGTAGTCGACCATGGTTTGAGTCCCAGACCCAGTGGCTTAAAACTCACACCGGGCGTGTGTGCGTGCGTGCCCAGAATCCCAAGAGAAGAATGGAGGAGAAGGGATTAGTGTGGCCATCCTCCCTGGGGGTGATTTCTCTCTTTCTGTCTCTCTGTCTCTCTCTGTCTTTCTAGTAACCACACGTGCCCTATAGCAAAAACCTCTCCAAAAAAGAAAAAGAGAAATTTTTGCTATAGGGCACATGTGCTCTCCAGAGAGACAGAGAGAAATTACCCCTCGGGGGGATGGCCACACTGCAATCCCTTCCCCTCCATTCTCCTCTTGGATTTTGGGCACACACACAATTCTTGCCCAGCCTGAGTTTCAAGCCTCCAGGTCTGGGACTCAAAATGTGTCAATTATGTGGGAGTCCAGTGACAAGACCGCTGCACCATCTGCTGGTCCCGAGTCTCCCTTTCTAAGGCACTTTTCCAATTCAGGTTTCTTCCCATCCACCATAGGCCCTGAATTCCAGATTTCTCTTTGCTCGTACTCATTCTTGGAAAGATTTTGGCATCCTTCAGTTTCAATTCTGCAGATAATTGTGCGGACTGTGTTTAGTAAATATGCAGATAATAATCCAAAGAAATAAGGGTGATAATGGGAGGGCAAAGTAGACTTCCTGAATCCAAATTGTTTGTGTCAGTAGGCCAATGTTCTTCATCAAATGCACTTTATTTAGTTTTTAAAGTGAGACCCTTTTTTTTAAAAAAAGAGTTATTTATTTCATTTTATTTATTCATTCATTTATTTTTATTTGACCATATAAAGACAGACACACAGAGAGAAGGAAAGTGAGAAAGCAAGCCACCAGGTCCGGGACTCAAACCGTGGTCGGCCATATGGGAGTGTCCAGCACCTTAACCACCGTGTAACCTGCTGGCCCCCAGATGCACTTTTAAAATGAGACCTGGATGCATACAAATGACAACCATCCTTAAAATGCAGGGAAGAGCCCAATCACTAGGCAGTTAGGAGTGGCACTGTCCCAGGGAGGGTGGAAGAGGGATGAATGTGTGTCAGTGTTGGGGACTGGCATGCACAGGAATGCCAGGCGGTGTCATAAGGATGCCTATAACTTTTCTAGATGTAAGAAGAAAAAATTTCTTAACAAATGTATTTAAAAATATGTTATTATTTGATTCCATCTTGTGTTCTTGCCTGGAAACTCTGGTCTGAGAAGGTTTTGCAGCCTTCTTACAGAAATCTTGGGAGGTCAGACAGAGGTGCAGAGGTAAAGCATGGCACTCTGCGAGGCAGTTCATGGCAAGGTTACCAGTTCGAGTCTAGAGACTGCCTTGAGTATACCAGGCACGAGCTGGCATGACCCAGAGCTGGCTGAGGCTGGCGTGGACCACAGCGTCAGTACCCAGGGGGCGCTGTCTCTCTTTTCTTCTCTCTTGTTTCTCTTGCTCATAGAAGAAATAAACTTTAAAAACGTATTAATTGTCTTCAATTCATAAAAGCTGACTTTCTACTATTAGCTAATAGTTTATGAGTCATGATACTATTCCTATCTTAAAAGTAAATGACTCCCCAGAAGAAAAAAAGCATGAAATTAAATTTTCTTGCAATCGTTTCATTGAGATACCTTTATTTCTCAGGAATCCTGAGAACAATGTATCTCAGAGAGAATGCACACAAAATATGGCTAATTCGGTCATCAGGTATGCTCTACATATTTCTATTTAATTCTTTAAATGTTCAAAATGATACCTTTTAGCTTAGCTTTTCAGAGGGTGATTCGCATTTTAATCAGAAAAAGAAATGAAAAGTATCACAGTTTTTTGTGTGATATTAGTGTCTTTTTCAAAGGCAGGGTCTCGTTGAGTCACAGTCCTTCTGCCTCAGAGGTCACTGGCCCTGTAGGTAGACATGCCACTGTGTCTGGCTTTCAGGGCCTCTCCCGCGGTCCCAGCCTGAGGATGACATTATCGACATCATGTAGCAGTGCACACCATGGTTGGGCCTATATTTATTGACATGGGCAGAGTGTCACAATGAACATTAAATGCATAAAAAGGTGATAAAATGTATATTTATACAGAGTAGCTACATGTATGTAATTTGATTGTTGGGAAAGTCATGATGCATTTTTGCATAGAAAAATATGTCATGACTTTCCAACTTTATATTACAGCATACATATCATACAAGGTACAACCTTCTTTTTGGGAAGTCTTTACATATATTTAAGCATGAAATCTTTTTATTTTTTATTTATTTATTTTTATTTTTTTTAGAGGTTTTCGCTATAGGGCGCGTGCGCTCGCCAGACAGACAGAGACATAGAGACAGAAAGCGAGAAATCACCCCCCCAGGGGGGATGGCCATGCTGCAATCCCTTCTCCTCCATTCTCCTCTCGGGATCTTGGGCACGCACGCACATGCGCCTGGTCCGGGATGTGAACCGTGGTCGACTATGTGGGAGTCCAGCGACATAGCCATTACGCTAACTGCTGGTTCCCAGCGTGAAATCTTAAATATAGCCGTTGGTAAATTTTAGGGAGTGGCCAACACATTGGTGTAAAGACCACCCAGGGTAAGACACACAGCTCAGGAGCAACCCTCATGGTCCTTCCTGGTCCTTAGTGCCCATAAAGGGACTGCCACCAAACTTTCAGACTTCCATCATCACAGATTAATTATACCTTCTTTGGAGTGTAAGCAAAGAGGATCCTGTTGTATACATTCTTTTGTTTCTGGTTTTCTTCACTCAATATTATGCTTTTGAGATAAAGTATGCTGTAGAATGGAACGGTGGTAACAGTAATGTACGTGTCAATGGAAATAACCAAGTCTGCAAAAATAATTAGTTCATACAGTTTATTTTTAAGCACTAATTTGAGTGACCTAGGACGGAGAGAGAGGTCAGGTACAGGGGTTCCTTTGATTTGATTTTGAGTGAGAGAGTTTAGTAAAGAGGTTTCCACTGGCCTGGCCCAAAAAGGCGGGACATGTGGATGCAGGGCTTGTGGGTTTGGGGAAGGAGTTAGTAAAAGTGTACTTTACCGGAGTAAGGGGGCTTGTACACAGTCAGGAGATACTGTCTCAAGCACAGGATGTGGGAAGAGTCTTGTTATTAATGAGTTTAAATGGTCTGTTAATGATTGTGGGCGTGACTCACACATTAACAGGGATTCTATGCCAGGGACAGGATGTGGGAAGGTTCTTGTTCCAGATGGGCCAAAATGGTCTGTTAATGTCTGCGGGTGTGACTCATCCCAGGTCTTCTGGAAGAGATTTTAGAAATAAGGAAAAAGCCGTCAGCCTTCTGCCCTCACATGTAATATACAGTACTATACGATTCAGTTGAGTGAGTATTACCCAGAGAATGCATACGTGCACTGCTCTTGGATATTTCAGTCTCCCCCATTCTTGACTATTATGAATAGTATTTTATGCATATTATGAGATTACTTAATGGCTAAAAGGGTGGGATCGGGTGTCCTACTACCCAAGTTCAAATCCTATTTTCATGTATTATCCTTCAGTGGAATCTTGGATAAGTTACGTAACTCAATTTGCCTCAGTTTCTTTATCTCTAAAAGTGGCAATTCTGTCCACCGCACTAATTAATCTTGGCGTGATTACATTACGGAAAACAAAGCCCCCAACAGTGCACAGTTTCTCAGTATCCAGGCCTGCTTTGGTTGCTTTCTTTTCTTCTTCTTTTTCTTTTTCTTCTTGTCTTGAAGTATGTCTGTTATTTATTTATTTATTTATTTATTTATTTATTTATTTATTTGAGACTTTTGCTATAGGGCATGTGTGCTTGCCAGAGAAACAGAGAGAGACAGAGATCGGAAGAGAGAAATCATCTCCAGGGGGAATGGCCACGCTGCAATCCCCTTTCCTCTATTCTCCTTTCAGGATTTTGGGCACGCATGCACATGTGCCTGGTGTGAGTTTTAAGCTGCTGAGTCCGGGACTTGAACCATGGTCAACTACATGGTAGTCCAGCAATGTAACCATTACGTCATCTGCTGGTTCCAGCATATGTCTGTTATTAACATTGCCACTTTTAGTATGTGCTTTTTATTTCTGTAGTACATTTTTATTTACTCTCATCCCAACCATTATCTATCTATCTATCTATCTATCTATCTATCTATCTATCTATATTTTAATTGTTAGAATATACGTTTGTGGTTAGTAAAATTTTTGAATTTTTTTAACTTCATTTATTAATTTTTTTCTATGAGAGGGGAGAAAGAGAGAGAGATCCTGCCCACAGCATTCACGCCGTGATTCACCTCATTCTCAGCCCAGCTGGTTCACGTCCTGGGCAGGTGCACCCCGCTGCTCAGGATGGCTCCAGACCCTCAACCTGTGGGTCTAAGGGTGCTCACCTGCCCTTCTTTCTGAGTCCTTGAATGTCTACAAATATCTCTATCAGAAGTGCCTTAAAACTTGAAGGGAGGTTGCCTAGATGCACACGTCTAAGTTCTAATGAGCATTTCGTCAGAGCATCGTCATACTGTAGTTACCTACCTGCTGTTCTGTCCCAGGTTCAATTCCTCCCCAGGGCCCTTAGGCTCTGTCCTAGCACTTCCCAGAGTTCTTTTAGGCTCTCAGCCCGAGAGCTTCTTTCCAATGCAATGATTCAGGCATCTCGGCTCCAGGATCCTGCTGTCGCCCAGGCCCATTCAGCAAAATCCTGATGGCCTTTAACACCTTTGACTTCCCACCCTGCTATGATATAATTTTGTGCTTTTCTCATTTCAGTGGGTTTTGAGAGCAAAGCAGGGTAATGTTTTAAACAGAAAATGGGCTTTTAAAAAACAAAACATAGTCCTTAACATGTTATTATTTTACTCCGTATTATTTAGCACTGTGAACAGTGAAGGCTTTCATGCAGTCTTGTGTCATGTGCTAGCTGTGCCTCCACAATAGCTGTCCCCTACCCCCCGTGGTAGAGCTGGCTTTCCGTTCCAGCGTCGCCATGTCCAAGTGGCCCTGGCTTGCCTGGGGAGGCAGGAAATGTACAGAGAAAAGCAGACGATTTACTCCATGTCAGTCGTATGTTCTTTTGTAAGCTTTGTGAGAACCGGGATGGGCTTTTGGGAAGACACGCAGGTGATTATGGAAGCCTGAGTTCCGATTCTAGCTAGCGTGTTCTTGCTGTGTGACCTTGGATGTGTGAGTCCAAGTTTTCGGAGCCCTTTTTCTCATCTTTAAGCTAAGGAGTGTATGTATAAACAGTTAAAATCTCTTAACAGTCTTACAACCCTTGGGATTCCAAGAGTCTGTATCTCTGTGCTAAAACTGAGCTGGCACTAGTTAGCTAGTGCTGAGTTAAAGTATATTTGTGTGTATGTTGTGTGTGAGTATCTTTGCGTGTGTGTGTATGTGGTGTGTGTATCTGTGTGTATGTTGTATGTGGGAATCATGTGTGTATGTGTTGTGTGTGGGTATCCATGTGTGTGTGTGTTGTGTGTGGGTATCGTGCGTGTGCATGTGTATGTTGTGTGTGAGTATTTGTGTGTGTGTGTGTGTACGTTGTGTGTATCTGTGTGTGCATGTGTGTATGTTGTGTGTATCTGTGTGTGCGCGCACGTGTGTGAGTATCATGCGTGCGTGTGTATATGTTGTGTGTGGGTATCTGTGTGTGTGTATGCTGTGTGTGGGTATCTGTGTATGTGTGTACGTGTTGTGCTGTGTATGCAGTGGGGCTCCTGAAGGAAATTTTCTCTTTGGTGAAGACGTTATGCTGGTGTGGATCTGGCCTCGACCTGTTTCTGTGGGCGCTGAGCCGGGAGCAGGGCTGCGGGCTGCCCGAGCAGAGCCGTTGTGCATGTGTATCCGTCGTCTCCTCTGCCCAGGGGAAGCCGGGGCTGCCGTCCAGCCTGGCCCCTGCTGGGCAGTGTCGGAGCCACCGCTGCACTGCTCTCGCCCCTCTTCTTCCTTGGTCTTCATTCACTAGACGCACGTCTCAGAGCGAGTCTGCATAACCCAGTCAGTGACGCTGCGGCCATTTCTGTCCGTGACAATGGCTATGACTTCCCACAGTGACTGTAGACGTCCCCCTGTCCGGCTCGCCATGTCCTCGCCTAGCGCCCGTCGCGAGGCGGGAGGGCACGAGCCAGGTCTCATTGCACTTCCTCAGTGAAGGGGAGACTCCTCCACGGCTACTTACTGAAACCCTTTCTGATGGTGGTTTCATCCTCTCTGCCCAAGCCACTTCAGAAATATATTCATTTAAGGGACCAGCAGATTGCATAGTGGTTATGTTGCTGGACTCCCACGTAGTTGACTGTGGTTCAAATCCCAGACGTGGCAGCTTAAAACTCACGCTAGGCGTGTGTGTGTGTGTGTGTGTGTGTGTGTGCACGCCCAAAATCCCAAGAGGAGAATGGAGGAGAAGAGATCGTGGTGTGGCCATCCCCCCCAGGGGGAGATTTTTCACTTTCCGTCTCTCTGTCTCTCTCTGTCTCTCCAGCGAGTATACACACCCTATAGCAAAAATCTCTCTCTTAAAAGAAAGAAAAAAAAAAGAAACATACTCGTTTAATTCCTATTCTGAATCCACTAATTCTGTCACTAAAGCCTGTATTTAATCTTTGAGTATATTTTACATTGCTCTTTCCCCTGTAAACTTTCTGTAACATTCATTTCTTATTTTTTAGTTAAATAAAAACACATCCATTAAGCACTTGACGCTGGGCATAGCTGAAGAGAGAGAATGCCTGCCTGTCTCTATGTAGCTTAGAAATGAATGAAAGTCCCAGGAATAAAGGTTTAAATACACTTAGTTCTATACAGCGACGATCCTGATGGCGGTGATGCCGGGAAAGACTAGCCGCCATGAACCGGAATCACCTACGTGGGAGTTCGTACTCGGAGTGTCAGGAAGGCCTCTCTGGAGCTGATATTCCAAGGCGGCCTAGACCATCAGGAGAAACCAGTCAATGGAGAGTAGGGTAGCGCATTCCAGCAGGGAAGACGCCCTTCAACACGGAGAGAGGTGCATACCGCGTCCTGGGAGACAGAGGGGGAGAAAGTGAGAAATCCCGTCCCAGGGGCACGGCCATCCTGTAATCCCTTCTGCTCCATGCTCCTGGGATTTGGGGCACACAGGCACACACAACTGGTGTGATTTCCAAGCCGATAGATCTGGGCTGTAACCACGGTCTGCCAAGTGGGAGTGTCTTAGCCCTTACGCCACCTGGTGCCCCATCTGAACCTTGGTCTAGGAGTTTCAGTTTCTAGAGGAGCGTCCCAGTAGGTGAAGATGGACCTTTTTGTTTGAATGTGAGGGACACAAACATACTGGACACAGCCTGGAAGGCAGGCTGAACACATCAGAGCTTATCCTGGTACATGGTGACACGAGAGTTCTGAGTTGACAAAGTGAGGAAAGAAGAGGACAGGTGGGGAAAGAGGAGAGAGGCAGGGGAAGAGGGCCTAGGAGTGGGGCCCGTGTCACTAGCGTGGAGTGGAGCATGAAAGTGACGAGTAGGGACTCCTGATGGAGGCAGTCATCCATGAGGCGGCAGACACACCGGATGATTCATGTCGAACGTATAAGCGTGTCTCCCTCTGATGTGATTATGCCCTTCCAACTATCAACCCCATTACACCTGTCAGACACAGCAGTGCTGGCCTTGGTGGCACTTGGAGGAGAACACAGAGAAAGGGCTGGTGCTGACATGCACAGGAGCAGGGGTGACTGAGGGAGAGAGCTTGCAGTGGGGCCGAGGCTGCCGCGTGGCTGGGTTCAGGAGCAGCAGCCCCCCACCCAATGGAACCCCACATTTCATCAGATAAGAGCCCAGGCTATTTATCCAGATACTCAGGAAAGAGGTGGTCCTGGAAACCTGGAGGATTTGAGAAAAGCTAGTCCAGTCATTCTCAACTGGGGGTGATTTTGTCTTTAGGGCTATTTGTCAATATCTGGAGACATTTTGGGTCTCCAATGGGAGGTGCAACTGGCATTTAGCGGATATAGGCCAGGGATGTCGTTAGCCATCCTATAATGTGGGAAGTGCTCTCCCCACATGACCAGGAATCTTGTGACCCAAGGTGTCAGTCATACTGTGCTGAGAAGCCTCGGTCTGGACTGAAGGCATTTCAGTCAGACATAGTCCCTAGTCGTGTTGAAAATGTCGGTTACAAAAATTAGTCTAAAGCATTTATATAATCCCTACGTTGGCTTTCTCTGTGGTATAACATACTTCCCACAGTCTTCAAACAACACTATGTAGAAAGTCACATTTGAAAACTTTTACTCAAAAATGTGTCTGTAGTCAGGTCACCTTACCATCATAGTGAGTCCAGACAAGACAGAGCAGCTATCTGCATGGATCCCATTCCCACGTACAGAAACCAATTCACGTGTTTGTTGCTAGCCCATCTACACAGTCCACAGAAAGCAACAGCTGCATTTGAGCAAGGGCTGCGTGCCGGAGGCCTGCTCCAGCCGGGGTGGCTGAGGCTCGTACACAGGAAGGCGACGCGGGCGAGAAGGAGTTCAGGCAGAGACCTCAGTGCCCTTCAGCATGTTCTCAGCCGACTGCAGTCAGAGCCAGCTCAGGACTGCAGCCTCGGTGGCCTGAAACATACGTGTTTACTGAGGGATGTTTTACAGAAGCAGGAGGGGTGAGGGGGAAGTAAAAAGATTTTACTCTAAAAGGTAAAGTATTCAAAGCATAGGAACAATAATCATAAAACATGATGTCTGTTTTGTTTAGGTATAAACAGTTATAATCCTTAGGACGAGGGAGTCCATTTGTCTGGTGCATTCTCTTCTAGTTCTTGATTACCGGGAAAGGTCTTTTGGGTGAGGGGGCTCCCAGGAATCTTAATAACCTCCGCCCCAGACCAGCTTGAGAACTTCAGCCTCAGGCTAGGGTGGAGCGGATTGCTGGTTACAAAGACCTAGATAGAAATCCTGTCTGGTTAAGTAAAGACAAGGTCAATATATACTAAAGTGGAATACCTGTATTATCTCTGGGGTAAGCAGTTTAATGACTGACCTAAAGGTTATTGTGTATTTGTGACCCTCTACCTGCTGTTCTGTATAATGGCTATGGCTCAGGGAGCTGCAATCTTTCCTTGTCCTGAGATCAAAGGTGACCCATGGTCTTTGTTTGGGGTAACAGTACCTCGTGGATGAGTCCCTGAGCCCCTCCCAGCTACTGAGATTGTTTTACCAATTTAGTAACTTTAACCCAAACCTTTCTAATGCTATCTATGTAATCCCCAGTAGGAGAAGTGAATGCAGCATTCTTTATTGACATTTTCCAGGTGGGTGGGGTGAGTCTCATGGGAGTAATTCCCATTCGCAGCCGCCACTTTAGGGATCCACATTCCTTCAGGATTATTGTAAAAGTTACAATAAGGCTGGGGGTGTTATTTTACCTTTACGGGGTACCGGGGTACCATAATGACAGTAAAGCCCATGGCAGACAGATTGAAAGCACAAACCAGTACAACACAGCTGACACCTTGAGCTCACGGCTGCCGCCTTGCTTGCAGCTTCTTCTCAGCCGAGCCTTGCTTAGACATGAGAGGCAGCTCCCCGTGCTCTGCCTGTGTTAGCTGCATGGACTCCGTCAGGTGCGTGCGCTCTGAGGGCGAGCACAGGGGCAGCTGCAATGCGGTTGTGAAGGAGACAGCGTGGTGCACACACTCGATGAGAGAGAAGAGACCAGGGGACATTGGTGAGGTGTCTGTCACAGGTGGTCTGGTGAGCTTGACAAAAGTCCTGTTGGTTACAAAATAAGAGGAACCTGGGACAGGACTGCTGTTCAGGTGACACTTCTCAGTGAGCGAAGAAGTGGGGCTTGTACGGCTTGGCACTGAATGGGCGTGAGGCATGGGGATTGGAGTAATCTGGAAGGCTGCAGGGCTTTGGAAGGGGGTGGTAGGTGAATGTGTGTCTCTACAGACAGGAAGGCCCAGATGTGCAAGGAGCGGGGGAAGGTGCGTTCAGAGCTGGAGAGGTAGGGCTGAAGATACCGGGAGCACATCCGTGGTGCATGGGGGGGGGGGGGCCGGGGTGCTCGGGTCGGGAGGGCTGAGAGAGAGGTCCACGTTACCACTAGAGACTGGGAATGATGGTGCGGACTTGGAGGAGAGCGAGAGAGACATTATATTGGCTGCAGCTCAGCTCACAGAAACACCCAGTGAACCTGCCAATGTGTTCAGTTTGAATAATCCCTTTTGCTTAGCATAATTTTAGATGTCTTTAACAGCACTGAATACAAACAAAAACCTCTCTCCTGCTCAAGCAGGTGCCTCAGAAACACGGGCCACTTGTTCCGGCCGTGCTGCCAATACGCACTGTTTTAGATTCGCTCTTCAGGGATCCCCTAGACGTTTACAGACCTCTGGGTAAATCACCTTTTCAGAAATGAATTTAGATGCTTGTGCTTTTTGGGAAATACAGAAGAAAAAAAAAAGGCAGTAACAACTAACATCAGTGGAATCCGCATTACGTGGTGAGCACTGGGCTAAGTCCTTAATGCACACTGTCACATTTAATCTTTACAACCACCTGACAGACGAAGCACCTTTATTATTTTTAAGTTGAGGAAAGGCACTTAGAGGGGTTGAAGCCATTTGCCCAGGACCAAGGAGTCCCTCTGACCCTGAGAGCGAAGTCTCTTGGATAGCTTGAGCAGTAGCAATTTGATCTTCAAAGTATAGGATAAGAAATTCAATTTCCTAAAGACCTCTCTGGAGAACTCCCCTTTTTCCCTAAAAATAAAGTAGTTCTAAAAGTGACTGAAGTATGTAGCCTAGTGAACTTGTATTATGGGTTTGGGTAATGTCTTATCTAATAATTTTTGTTACTTTATAGTCATCTTTTTTTTTTTCAAATTATTAGAGGAAAAATACTTGGATGATTCTCTCCCTTATTTGGGATTTAATCACAAACTACTTTTATCCTTTATTTTTTTCCAAATTTGTTCCTTTTGTCTTCTCTTTCCGTCTCTCTGTTTCTCTCCAGAGAGCACACTCACCCTATGGCAAAAGCCTAAAAAAAATAGTACTGAGTCTGAATGTGATTATGTGCAGTAACCTAGTGAAGCAGCAGACTGTTTAATCTGTCCATCCCCCCAGAATCTTTGTGGGGTACTTTGTATAAAGAAACTCCACTAAAACCTTGGCACTTAGGAGAATGAAGTTAAATTAATCATTATTTTCAACACACACACCCCAGGAATGAAGCTATTAGAGCCTTTGGTATGGTCTAACTTCCTACGATAAGTAAACTTTGCAATAATTGCCAAATAAATATTTACACGGCTTGATAATGTAGTAAATGTTAATTAATAAAGCAAGTAGCTTCCAAAATCCACGATTCCATTGAAAAGCACAGCCACAGCGTACCCGTGAGTCTCATCAGATATCCAGCTGCTAATGCACTTGTGCTCTGTGCTAGGAGAGAGGAGAAGGTGCCTTCATCTTCGCTTCATTTTTTTTTTTTTTTTTTTTTTGGGAGAGGTTTTTGTTGTAGGGTGCATGCTCTCTCCAGAAAGACAGAGAGACAGAGAGACAGAAAGCGAGAAATCACCCTCCGGGAGGATGGCCATGCCGCAATCCCTTCTCCTCCATTGTCCTCCCGGGATCTTGGGCACGCACGCACACGCGCCTGGCTTGAGTTTAAGCCACTGGGTCCGGGACTCGAACCGCAGTAGACTACATGGGAGTCCAACGACATAGCCATTGCACTGACTGCTGGTGCCCATCTTTGCCTTCGTTTTGCCATCCCAGGGAGGCAGTTCTACGTAGAGTAAAGGGAGAGAACATTGTTACACCAAACAAACCAAAACAAGCCCACTCCTCCAGTAAAAATCCCCGTCTCCTCAGTCAGATTCGCAGAAGAGACAATTATCTGAAAAGCCAGAGCTGTTTTTAATTCTGAAAATATCTGTAAGCCATTTCCATTATGAATGATCAGAACGGGCACCGAGTGCCTGTTTTCTAGGTAATTTTATAGATGCTTTAAGGATTAAGGTGAGCAGATGTTGAGCGCTCCCACCAGGAGGTCCTCTAGAGCAGCGCTTATTTTTAGTGCTTAGATTCATTATTGATGACCTGAGTGACTCCGAAGTTAGGGCCCGGCCGTGGGGAGGCTCCGCGCACAGGCACAGGCCGGTGGCTTCTCGCCGCCCAGCCAGTGTCTTCAGAGACTCGGCTGAGATTCCAGCCTGGGGCTCCGCAAAAGCAGCCTAAGTAAGCGAGACCCAGAGCAGGCCAGCCAGCGTGCTGTCGCCGTCCCGTGTGCCCTACCTGAGGCCCATCAGGTTGGCTGCGTACCGCCAGTGCAATTCCCACGAGTGTGACCGAGACGGCCGTGGGACCAAGGACGCTCTGTCCTGACCACTCCGGGCCTTTCATAACGAGAAGAGAGAGTGTCTGTCTTGTAGAGGGTAAAGGTTACGTACTGTATTCATACGGCTTTGATGACCTTTATCTTAAAGCGTGATTGTGAGACACTAGGAGAACCAGCTGCAGACTCGTTGGTAGTAATCATCAAAATGGTCCTGGATTCCTACATGACCAACCGCGGTTCGAGTCCTGGACCCAGTGGCTTGAAAATCATGCCAGTATGTGTGCACGTATGCCCAAAATCCAAGAGGAGAACGGAGGAGAAAGAATTGTAGTGTGGCCATCCCCCATGGGGCAATTTCTCACTTTCCCTCTTTCTGTTTCTCTCCAGAGAGCACACTCACCCTATGGCAAAAGCCTAAAAAAAAATAGTACTGAGTTTGAGTGGGATTGTGGCACAGTAAGCGAGTGTCAGAGCCAGGGAAGCCACTCGAAGCCCATGGGAAGTAATGCAGAACTCACAGAGAGTCTGTGGTACTGCCAGAGCAGAAAAACGAAAAGAATACAGATTCTTCACCTGCACAGTTCAATTTATAAATACTTTTTAAAGATTATTGATTTATTCATGGTTGCCAGAAGGCATGTGTGCCCAGGGGGGAGAGAGAGAGAGAGAGAACTCAGCAATGGGGCGTGCTCACGTCACCATTCCATCTCTTCCATATGTCCATCCCGCCAGAATTTTCGGGACACACACACGCTCAGTGTGCTTTCTAAGCCTCTAGGGCTGGTATCGAACCACGGTCAGCCATGTAGGATCTGGCTCCCTTAACCATTAAGTCTATGGGACCAGCCCTGTAAGTACTTTTTTTTTATTTTTTAAGTTTGTGTATTTCTTCCATGACAGAGAGAGAGAGAGAGAGAGAGAGAGAGAGAGAGAGAGAGAGAGAGAGAGAGAGAGAGAAACTGCACTGTTATCCATATGGGATCCAGCCGCCTTACCCACCAATCAAGAGATTGGTCCTGAATTTTTTTTTTCCCAAGAGATTTTTGCTATAGGGCACATGTCCTAGCAGGAGAGCCAGAGAAAGACACAGAGAGAGAAAGTGAGAAATCATCTCCCGGGGGGTTGGCCCCGCTACAATCCCTTCTCCATTTTTCTTGGAATCTTGGGCATGCATGCACATGCACCTGGCATGAGTTTTAAGCTGCTGGGTTTGGGATTTGAACCATGGTCAACTACATGGGAATCCAGTGATGTAACCATTATGTCATCTGCTGGGTCCCTCACCTTACTTTTTTTTTTTTAGAGAGGGGTTTTTTTGCTAGAGGGTGCGTGCACTTGCCGGAGGGAGAGACATAGACAAAAAAGTGAGAAACCATCCCCCGGGGGGATGGCCATGCTGCAATTTCTCCTCCATTCTCCTCTCATGATCTTGGGCATGCACGTACATGCGCCTGGCATGAGTTTTAAGCCACTAGGTCTGGGACTCGAACTGTGTTTGACAACGTGGGAGTCCTGCAACTTAAACATGACGCCATCTGCGGGTCTCTCTGCTTACTTCTAAAATGGATTCAGGCCCTGAGTGGGCAGACACAGCTGGGCACCCAGGGAGCCCAGGCAGCTACATTTTGTAATAGCAGAGAGGAGAGAGCTTCCCGGGAGGCCCCAGAGCCCTGTGCAGGACACCCCTGGGGTTTCAGCCAAACTCGGTCAGTGCATGTGAGAGGAGACTGTTCAAAACTGAGGAAGGGGCAGAGTGACTCTCGCTCGGTCACACAGAGCAGAGAACGGAACCTGCGGTGGGCTCTCACGGGGTGACTACTGGGTCACAGGGAGGCTCCCAGCACTCATGGTGGGAAAGGATTAACCCTAGATTAACCCCAGGTCTGCCATACAGAGCTCGGAGGAAGACCCAAAAGGAATAAATTATTTGCAAGTCATTTAGTGACTTTCTCTAACAAAGCTCAAACATTTTATAGTAATATAAAAATATTCAGCACTTAAGGGACCAGCAGTTAGCGTAATGGCTATGTCGCTGGACTCCCACGTAGTCGACCGCGGTTCGAGTCCCGGACCCGGTGGCTTAAACTCACGCCGGGCGCGCGTGCGTGCGTGCCCAAGATCCCGAGAGGAGAATGGAGGAGAAGGGATTGCGGCGTGGCCATCCCCTCTGGGGGGTGATTTCTCGCTTTCTATCTCTCTGTCTCTCTCTGTCTGTCTGGCGAGCGCACGCGCCCTATAGCAAAAACCTCTCCAAAAAAAAAAAAATAATAATAATATTCAGCACTTAAGATAAAAATCACACAGGGCCAGCCCCTGGCGTGGTGGTCAAGGCAGCTGGATCCCACATGGCTGACCGCGTGGTTCAAGTCCCAGACCTGGCAGCTTGAGAAGCACTTGGGTGTGTGCGTGCCCAAGCCCCAAGAGGAGGGGAAATGGAGGGTGTGTGTGTGCCCAAGCCCCAAGAGGAGGGGAAATGGAGGGTGTGTGTGTGCCCACGCCCCGTGAGGAGGGGAAATGGAGGGGAAGGTTATGACTACCCCCATGGTGTGTGTGTGTGGGGGGGGTGACATAATTTGATACTTGTCCCCAAATAATTATCTCTGAAACATGTTATAGCACATATCGCCCTACTAGAGGAAGCTGTGCTTCGGTCGTGCAATGAACCAAAATGAACAGAGAGAAGTAATGAGTGGATCAGAGCTGCTGAACAGCTCGGCTTCCGAGGTCTCTCTCCATGCCTGATTCCAATTAACCTTAATTTGTTTAGAAATGCAGTAACACCAAATGCATCTAACTGGCCAATTAGCAGACCAGCAGCCTGGGTCTACCTTACCGAGGGCTGTTTGTCAGCTGGACGTGATTAGGGTGGTTGGCCGGGCACCGCTCTGTCTCGAGGGGTCCTTAACCTAGGAGAGATGGAGCACACGTGCTCTGGACAGGGAGTGTCGCCGCGGCGGGAGGAACGGCCCGCACTGCACTTGGAGGGCGGCTTAGCAAGCACCTGCAGCCACGGACAGGTATACACCTGTCGCAGGTGTATAGTGCCCCAGCCCTTGGGATTCAGGCTATGGTTGAGTCTTTGCCACGTTTGCTTCTTAGCAAGAACTCAGTGTCCAACCAATGCTAATTGAAATGCTTATTTTATTTTTAAACTTTACCAACTATTTCCTTAGTGACTATCCAATGCTCTTGCCAAAAGTCCATCTGCCAATTACGGTAAAAAAATATGATATGACCCATTTTAAAAGTAGAATTTTGGAACGTGGATGTGCAAACTGACCGATGGGATAGCATTGCTTACCTGACAGCCGTCATCTGACCTCTAGTCTAAGGTGAAATCCTTGGGTCACTACAGAATAAACTGAAAAGCAACCTCTAAATAGCTAACATTGAATTTACCATATTCAAAATTATTGCCACAAACACAGAAATGATACCTACAGTCTAGGGAAAATTATGCAGAAAGTCAACTTGGGTTCTTGTTAGGATAGGAAGGGACCCGGTGAGGCCTCAAAATGAGAAGGCAAAGCAGTAACCAATTCCAGCTCTGATAACTTCTGTGTAGCCTCAGGCAACGCACTGAATTTCAGGGAGCCTCCAGTTTTGTCACGGTGATAATGATGTATGCCTATTTCCCAAATGTGTTGTGGGGATTAATTATTTAATGTTTACCAAGTGCTTTGAAGATGAAGAATAAAGACGAGCTGCTAAGTTTATCACTGGGAAGAGGGTATATCAGGCAACTGCCATCTATTTCACCCGTGAGTGCTGGAGTTAGGGGAGGAGAGCTTGAAGAAAGAGCGGCTGAAAGTGTGAAAGAAATAGAGATGAAACAGCCACCTCTCGAGTCATTAGAATTTTCCCTGCCCTCTGCTTTTTGAAGAAATGTGTTTGACATCTAACCATAGCAGGAATGTGTTTAAAAATCATGTCCAAAAAATATCTCCAGGGGCAAAACAATGTCAACTTGATTTTCTACCATACCTACGTGCACTGCACAAGGTTGAATTCTAAATAATGATTCTCTGAAAGGAACTACCTACCACAAAGAATGGCTTATGTTGGATCTACTTTTAAAGTAAGAAACAGGACAAATTTAAATCACTCATTTGAGTGTAGTTTTAAATTAAAAAATTGAACTAATCTTAAAAGATTTCCAAAAGGGGCAGAAAGCAAAAGCATTTTCTAGCTAAATTTTAACAAAATCATATTGATCAGGTTACTCTCCTGTCCATCTGTTCCCTTGCATTGAAATATGCAAGGAATTTACTCTAATTAGTACAGATTTGACTGGTAAAAATGTTTTCTATCCTATTAGGATTCTACAAGGGGCTTTACAGCAAACAAAAGAAGGTTATTGGTGGGCTATCACGTGGCGTGGTGGTTAAGGTGCTGGACTCCTACATGGCCCATGTTGGCTCAAGTCCTGGACCCAATGGCTTGAAACTCAGTGCCAGGCGTGTGTGTGTGTGTGTGTGCCCCAAATCCCAAGAAGAGAGTACTGAAGAGATTTTGGTGAGGCCATCCCCCCAGGATGTGGGGGGTGATTTCTCACTTTCCCTCTTTCTGGCATGTGCATGCATCCTATGGAAAAACCCTAAAACAAACAAAGCCTTTAAAATCCTTCACTTCTTATACTGATAAATTCAGAATTGCTACTGGACAAATAAAAAATATGGAAAAATAATGTTATAATTTTAGATTATACAAATGAAGAAATCAAGACTAAAGTTGAAATGACCAGACCAAGTTCCAACTGCCAGTTAATAGCAGAACAGATATCCTAATACAATGTTTTTCTACACTAAATCCAGTTCATTAAAAAAAAAAATTAACTAAAAGAAAAAATATGCCAGAACAAATTTACTTGTACAGGCTTATACAAATTTACTTATAGTCATGGTGATCTTAGTGGTAGGGGAGGACATTTTGTAGGGGTACTAGTTTATCCCTAAATAATTTGTTCAAGATAAAAAATAAGTATGAGAGCTATAATCTTAACTGATCTGACTCTAAACCATTTGATACATAATTCAGATGAATCAACTTAATTGAGATTGATTAAAAGGAACTGAAAATGAATGTTTTTAACTCTGAAGTTGGAGAAGTGTAGAAGATATGAGCAATAATAACCAATCGCTGGATGTGCTCCGTCAGTGTGTGCTGCTTTTCTGTCCATTTGTAGCTCCACAGGATTGTTATCTGTTGATGATAATGTGTATACTATCCCCAATGGACTGCAGTGAAATGTATTCAAGTTGGAAAATTCACTTTACAAGCTAAGTGATGGATTATAAAAAACAAATAAACAAACAAACAAAACCAAAAGACTTGCTTCTCATGACTTCTAAAGAATTTTTTAAGGACCTTTCAGTATAAATCTAAATACACCAAAGTAGAATAGAATTAATATAATACTCTACTCACACTATTTCTAGAGATCCAAAAGGAAGGACCCTTCCAAATTCATTCTATGAAGCCTCGATTACCTTCATTCCCCAAACGGATAAAGGTATGGCAAAAGGGAAAACTACAGACCTATAGCTCTGATGAATATAGATGCAAAAATTCTCAACAAGATACTTGCTAGCTGTATTCAACAGCATATAAAAAAGGTTATGCATCATGACCAGGTAGGCTTTATTCCAGGGGTGCAAGGATGATTCAACATAAGCAAAACCATAAATGCAATACATCATATTGACAGAAAGAAAGATAAAAACCATATGATCATTTCAATCGATGTGGTAAAAGCATTAGACAAAATACAGCATCTCTTTATGATTAAGACTGTCAGTAAAATTCACATAGAAGGATTGTTTTTCAGCATAAAAGCCATCTGTAAAAAAAATCTATAGCTAACATTATTCTGAATAGGGAAAAGCTGAAAGCTTTTCCACTAAAAACTGTCACAAGACAAGGCTGCCCACTTTCTCTGCTCCTATTCAGTAAAGTACTGGGAGTCCTAGCCAATGCCATCAGACAAGAGAAAAAATAAAAAGGCATTCCACTAGGGAAAGAAGAACTAAAATTCTCTCTGTTTGCAGATGACATAATTATGTACATAGAAAACCCAATAACATCTATGAAAAAAACTTCTTAAAGTAATAAATGCAAACAGTAAAGTGGCAGGATACAAAATTAATATACAAAAATCTATAGCATTTCTATACACAAACAACAAGCAGATAGAGACAGAACTGAAAAAAGTAATCCCATTTACCATAGCCACGAGAAGTATAAGATACTTAGGAATAAAACTAATCATGGAAGCCAAAGACCTCTACCATGAAAACCTTAAAAAGGAAATCAAAAAGGACACACAAAAAGTGGAAAAAAATCTCATATTCCTGGACTGGCAGAATGAATATAATCAAAATGGCAATCCTACCGAAATTAATCTACATATTTAATACAATCCCTATAAAATTACAAGAGACATTCTTCACAGATCTAGAAAAGACAATCAGAATTTGTGTGGACCCATAAAAGACCCCACATTGCTAAAGCCATCCTGCACAAGAAGAGTGGAGTAGGTGGGATCTCACTTCCTGACCCCAAAATTTATTACAAAGCTGTGATAATCAAAACAGCATGGGTATTGGCACAAAAACAGACATGAAGACCAATGGAACAGAGTAAGACCCCAGAAATAACCCCCCAAACATATAGCCAACTGATTTTTGACAATGGGTACCAGTCAATCCAGTGGGGAAAGGAAAACCTCTTTAGCAAATAGTGCTGGAAAAACTGGGTCTCTACCTGAAGAAAGATGAATCTGAACCCTTATCTGTCACCATTAACAAAAATCAACTCAAAGTGGATAAAAGATCGAAACCTAAAACCCCAATTTATAAAAATACTGGTGGAAAACACTGGAGAAACTCTGGGAGACATTGGGGTAGGCGAAGACTTCTTAAGGAAGACCCCCACAGCACAGGTAATAATCCCCAAAGTAGACGGGTGGGATTACATCAGATTAAGAAGTTTCTGCACAGCAAAGGACACAGTATTTAGTGTGAATGCACAACCCTCAGAATGGGAGAGAATTTTTATTAACTGTGCCTCAGATAAGGTACTGATAACCAGAATACACAGGGAAGTCAATCAGCTTACCCAGGAAAAAAAATTATTAACCCAATTAAAAGATGGAAAAATGAGCCAAATAAACAACTCTCTAAGGAATATATATGAACAGTCAATAAGCTTATGAGAAAATGCTCAACATCCCTCATCATAAGGGAGATGCAGATCAAAACTACAATGAGATACCACCTAACCCCAGTCAGAATGGTGAAGATTAAAAAAAAAAAAATGAGGGAACCAGCAGTTAGTGTAATGGCTATGTTGCTGGACTCCCATGTAGCTAACCACAATTCGTGTCCCGGACCCGGTGGCTTAAAACTCACGCCGGGCACGTGTGCGTGCATGCCCAAGATCCTGAGAGGAGAATGGAGGAGAAGGGATTGCGACATGACCATCCCCCCTGGGGGGTGATTTCTTGCTTTCTGTCTCTGTCTCTCTCTGTCTGTCTGGCGAGCACACGCACCCTATAGCAAAAACCTCTCAAAAAAAAAAAAAAAATGATAAGTGCTGGGAGTGATGTGGCAAAAGGGGAACACTCCTACACCATTGGTGGGATTGTAAATTGGTCCAGCCACTGTGGAAGACAATATGGAAGTTCCTCAAAGACCTTCAAATAGAACTACCATACAATCCAACAATTCCACTCCTGAGTATCTATCCAAAGGACGGTAGAACGCTCAGTCGGAAAAGCACTTGCACAACTGTACTTATTGCAGCACTATTCACAATTGCTAAGACATGGAACCAACCCAAATGCCCACAAACAGATGACTGGACTGAAAAATTGTGGCACATATACTCCATCAAATACTATTCAGCCATAAAGAAAAAAACCAAAAAACCAAAAACAAACAAACAAGGAATTTGATAGGAAATGGAATTTGTTAGGAAGTGGATGAATATGGAAAATCTGTTGCTGAGTGAAGCAAGTCAGACTATGAAAGAGAGACATTGTATGATTCTACTTAACATACTGACTGTCCGCACTCCACGGTAGTTACTGAAAGACTGGAGGACATAAAAGCATTAAAAATAGTTATGGACACTAGAGACAAAGTGGAAAGAGAGTGGGAGGGGAAGAGCGTAGAAAATTTGGGGAAAAATAGACACTTGTGGGACACAAATATGATTTATTATCCGTCGATGAGGATGTGTATAGTGTTCTCAACTGGGCTTGACTGAGGTGTATATCATGCTGGGTAAGGTCTCTTTACAATCTAAATGATGTATAGCAATTGAATGTATAAATAATAATAATCAAAATTAATAAATAAAAACTAAAACAAGAATGACAACAAAAATTCTTAGTTTGGACCTTGATTAAATTGGACTCTCAACATTTAGTCACTCAGATTCTTTCTATTCTCTCTTTTCATCTCCTACCTCTGCAGTAGTACTCTCTCTGTGTTCCTGTGGTTTTCCATGTGTGTGTCTTTAAATAATATGATGTTATATTGGGACTGATATTCTAATTATGCATGCTTTGCCTGTGAATCCACTCGAAGTTTAGTCTTAGAGGGAGGAACTTTCAACAGGGGATTTTTGTTTCTAATACTTTTAACTAAAGCGTAGTCTTTAAAAGTCAATGCTTTAGTGAGTGTTTTCATGTTTTCTTTACATCATGAGAATGAATGACTTTACTGAAAGTGGTGTTGAGAGGATAAGGCTAACATAGACTTTTTTTTTTTTTTTTTTTTTAGAGGTTTTTCGCTATAGGGCGCGTGCGCTCACCGGACAGACAGAGAGAGACAGAGAGACAGAAAGCGAGAAATCACCCCCCAGGGGGGATGGTCACGCCGCAATCCCTTCTCCTCCATTCTCCTCTCGGGATCTTGGGCACGCACGCACACGCGCCCGGCGTGAGTTGTAAGCCACCGGGTCCGAGTCGCGAACCGTGGTCGACTACGTGGGAGTCCAGCGACATAGCCATTACGCTAACTGCCAGTTCCCAGGCTAACATAGACTTTTATGGCTTTTGGTCAGAGAGGAAATCTTCCTATTTGAAGGCAACCTAAAATTATCTTCCTCACTTTATGTTTACTTTCTATATTTTTCTATCAAACATTCCATTGGGCATCACAACTTAGATTAGAAAAATTTCTGTTTTGTACTCTATTACATATACCCATAAGAGATATAGGAAAAGAATACAGGAAAGCAATAAAAATAATTTAGGGAGCAGTTAATTTGTTGACCATAATTTGCCCGTCTGTCAGCCTCATCTCTTTTCAATTATAAATACCTATAGAACTGTAAACACAGCTTGTGTCATCTATGGTATATCTCTACTCTATTACAGCGATAACAATAATACTTCCAGTTAGTAATTATATACTGTTTTAAGTTAACCAAATACTTTGACATATACCATTTCCTCTCCACAATAATCTTTTGGGTTTAATATTAAACACATGTAATGATAACAAAATAAAGAAAAGCTCAAAAATCATAACTATTGGCTCAATCAAGCACATCAACATACATGTTATTGTCAACAAATAATTTTCCATATCTTGTTTCCTGTATGTTTTGCTTTCTTTCCCCCATCCTTGATTCCCTATCTCTTACCCTCTGCCATCACCCACTCTCTTCCCACACTGTCTCTGGTATCTATGTTTGCTTTCTTTTTTTTTAAAATTTATTTACTTATTTATTTATTTAATTTTTTATTTACATTTTTAATACATTCAATCACATTATTTAGCTTACAAGGTGATCATTTTAATATATGACCATTTCTCCCTGGTCAAGTCGATCAAAATATAACAACACTACCTCCCTGTCTCAACAATGCTGTCTTCATATCCCTCCTCCAAATGTTCTTCCCCATTCCCCACTCCTCCACACACACCACATCTGGCATTCACATTCACCTCTTGTGTTTGTACATCCTTTAGCACGTCAGTTTCAGTTTTAGAGTGTGGACATTTGGTATATATTAAGTGGGGACATACAGTGTCTCTCCTTCATAGCCTGGCTTGCTTCACTCAGCAGTAAATCTTCCATATTCTTCCACTTTCTGTCAAAAGCCAGGGTTTTGTCATTCTTAATGGCTGAATAGTATTCCATAGAGTATATGTGCCACAGTTTTTCAATCCATTCAGCTGTATGGGGGCACTTGGGTTGGTTCCATGTCTTAGCAATCGTGAAAAGTGCCACAATAAACATTGATGTGCAAGCACTTTTCCAATGACAAATTCTTCTGTCTTTAGGGTAGATGCCAAGAAATGGAATTGCTAGATCATATGGCAGTTCTATTTGTAGATTTTTGAGGAATCTCCAAATGGTTCTCCACAAGTGGTTGGACTAATTTACATTCCCACCAGCAGTGTAAGAGAGTTCCCCTTTCACCACATCCCAGCCAACACTTATCATTCTTTGTTTTTTTAATCTTCGCCATTCTGACTGGGGTTAGGTGGTATCTCATTGTTGTTTTGATCTGCGTTTCCCTTACGATGAGGGATGTTGAGCATGTTCTGGCTATTCGTATGTCATCTTTAGTGAGTGTTCTTTTCAACTCCTTCTCCCATCTTTTAATAGGGTTCATCATCTTTTTTCCAAACAGCTTCTTTAGTTCCTTATGTATTCTGGTTATCACCCCTTATCTGATGCATAGTTTACAAAAATATTTTCCCATTCTGAGGGCTGTCGATTCACACTAATTACTGTGTCTTTTGCCATGCAGAAACTTCTTAGTCTGATGTAATCCCACTTGTCTATTTTGGGGATTATCGACTGTGCTTTAGGGGTCTTATATAAGAAGTCTTTCCCTACCCCAATGTCTCCCAGAGTTTCCCCAGTGTTTTCTAGAAGCAGTTTAATAGTTTGGGGTCTTAGATTTAGATCCTTGATCCACCTTGACTTGATTTTTGCTTTCTTGATTGAGCCAATATACAGTGTACTCTGAATGGAAAATCTAATTTTGCATGCTGTAATGAAGTACAATAAATGAATGTAAATAAATAAATTTAAATAAAAAAATAAAATAAAGGTCACCATTATTCAGCTCAAAAAAAAAAATCATAACTATTGAAATAAAAACGAGAATGGTAATGGCCAAAAGTGGTTATAACAATATTCTCTGAGTACTTATTATGTGCCAGTTCCACAATAATTACATAACAAAAGTTAATTATTGGTCATAGTATTTCACGCTGGTGTAAATGAAGTTCTAAAGCAGTAATGTCACACAGGTGTTCATTTATAGAGTGAAATTCAAATGGAGGTCTCTCTGGAATGATATAGAAGTTACCTGAACATTGGTTTTCACATTTCAAAACTTTGCACTTTCAGTCTGCATTTTCTTTTAGTACTTCAGACATTACATGATATATTGACTCTACCGTGAGTCATCTTTCATGTGTATTTATCTCCTCTTCCAGGTAAGGTCTTCAGACCCCTGGAGACAGAAACTGCCCTACAGTCCCTAAGTTGTGATCAGTAAGAACAGGAGGAACCAGTTAGATTCTAGGCACTGTGGGGAAAGCCAGTGGAAGCAGTGGCGATCTCGCCGTCCTACAGGAGCCCAAATCCAGTTGTACGGGTAAGATGAGGCCACCAGTAACTGAAGGCACGGGCGTTTCTGATAACACACAATGGATTCTGTAGTGATTAATTGTATGTGCCCGCTTGATTAGACCACGGGGTGTGGAGATCTCTGATCACATCTGTGAATGTGTTTTGTGGAGAGAAACATTTGCATCAGTGGACTGAGGAATGCAGATTGCCCTCTCTGCCAAGGGTGGCTCTACAGCCAAAGGCCTTATAGAACCACAAGGCTGACCCTTCCCCAAGGAGGAAGGAGCTCATCTTACCTGACTGCAGAGCTGGCTCTTGAACTGGAAGATTGATTTTTCGTGGGTCTTGAGCTTACCCGCTTTCTGGTACTATACATGACTCTCCCGGGTCTCCGGCTTGCTGACTGAAGACCTGGTGTGTCCATAATCATGCGAGTCCATTGCAATAATTTCTCAGGAGAGTGCTAATGCAGGCTCCTCCAACAGATGTTAATTAAGCACTAACCCTGCTCAAGCACTGCTTTCATACATACCTACTGAGTGCGCGCTAGTGAGAGCATTTCTTAGGGTCTTGAGAAACAAACGAGAAAGACAGAGCCTCTGCTCTTACAGGATATTATAAACCATGACAAGGCCACAGAACATACTCATAAAATATAAACCTCACCAGCAGCGTATGCTGCGTCAAATCGCTAAGACCTGTGGTAAATACTGTTAGGCTATTGAAGGGGCGTTGCAGCCTTTGTGGGGAGCGTGGATGTCCATCCAGGCCAGCAGGGCTGCTTGGTTTGTACCTGTTGTCTCAGCTCTATTATTTACAGCCCCATTTTGCCTCAACAGTGTTCCGGTTCGACAATAAACTATAAGGTCACCTTACTCACGGTGGAGATAGAAAGGCATGTTTCCCTAAAAGGTGACCTGTGGGCCACGTCGTAGAGGAAGCGGCAGACATGAATCACGGGCCTGGCATTTTGAAATGTATCTTTTATTATTTCCTTACATTTGCAGCAATGAATTGCTTCCATCTGACTGTCACTTTCATTCTGGAGAGTCCTGTGAGAACATGCCACATATTTCACAAGGAGGGGACAGAGTGATTGGGTGATATCTTGGCCTTCCTTCTCCAGAGGATGACAGTTCCAAATCAGCATTGCCATGTCCGGCTGCATGGCCGGAAAGCAGGTTTGGCCATCACAGGCCCGCCGCCGTTACAGATGCTCACACAATTGCGTGCTAGGAATTAACATTAACTGCAGTAAATTAGGTAAAAAGTCACATATTTAACTTCCATTCACTCAAAATGATTGCCTGCTAAATTAAAATTGGTTCACATTTGAGAAGATAATGTAACAGTGTCTTCGGTGGACATATTTATCAACACAGATGGGAAGGGGAAGTATTTGGGGAATGTTAATATAACACTCAAATATGTTTAGCATGAAAAACATAACTTTTCAGAGCAATATAAAGATGCAACCTCCAGCAGCTAATGCCGCACCTTGTGGTAGAGCTGCCTTCTACGTTACTGTGCAGCGGGGTCTGGAGTTTTAGAGAAAAAGAGAAGCAGCAGTAAAGGTATAACCTTCATGAGTCTTTATGAATAAAATTATATAGACTAAAATTTTAGTTGATGTCTCCACTTAATTTACATCAAATGTCTGCACTCTACAGCAGACGCTGAAGGAATGGAAGGAGTAATAGCAGGGAGGGCAGGTACTAGGGAGAGTATAGATACTAGAGAAAGTATAAGTACTAGTGAGAGTACAGGTAGTAGAGTATAGGTACTAGAGAGGATAGATACTAGAGAGAGAGTAGGTACTAGTGACAGTATAGGTTCTATAGAGAGTGTTGGTATAGGGAGAGTATAGGTTCTAGGGAGAATATAGGTACTAGCGAGAGAATAGGTTCTAGCGAGAGTATAGGTACTAGCAAGATAATTGGTACTATAGAGAGTATAGGTACTAGAGAGAGTATAGGTACTAGCGAGAGTATAGGTTCTAACGAGAGTATAGGTTCTAGGGAGAGTATAGGTACTAGGGAGAGTATAGATTCTAGGGAGAGTATAGTTACTAGAGTGAGTATAGGTACTAACTAGCAAGAGTATAGGAGTGGAGGAGGGAGGAATCATGGGGGGAAAAGACCATTCAGTAGACATGAAAATGAAAGTTTTCTGCTGATGATAATGCGCATGGTGATACCTCTGACTTAAGTAACACATGTTGTATTCCTGCTGGGGAAACCATGCCTTACACTGTACAGAGGTACAATGATCAACTATGAACAGGAGAAAACATTTAGGCGGTGCGACTTCACAGAGAAGGGGCCACACCACCTCCCAGATCACAGGTGCCGACTTTAGAGTGTGAGCACTCCGAGGACTGTCGTCTTGCCTGTTCATCTCGGTCCCCTCATATACGAGGTATGCACTAAGTACATAAAAACGACTTGCTGAGTAAACTTGGAAGAATCACATATTTTTAATGACTGAACTATGCACAAGGGTAGACATTGGTGGTTATTGATTTTTAAAATAAATTCCTGAAAATTTCCTGTGAATAGATTTGACTTTCAGACATAGGAAGTATATTTTTGAGTTATGCACTTAGAAGTATTTATCATAGACTGATGGTCACAATATGCACACCCAGAAACTACCTAGGACATACTTAGAGGAACTGCTAAACAGTGATTAGTGGAAGACCAGTCCTTGGCCTGGCAATTAGGGAGGCAGGATCCCACATGGCTGATACCTGGGTTTGAGTCCTGGACCCAGCAGTTTCAAAAACACACTAGGCACATGTGTGTGCCCAAATCCCCAAAAGAAGGAGAGATGGAGGAGAAGGAATTACGGCGTGACCATGCCTCATGGAGGGTGTTTTCTCTTCTCCCTCTTTCTCTGCCTCGCTGTCTCTCTCTGGCAAACACATGTGCCCTTAGGCAAATTTAAAACATACACACACACACACACACACACACACACGTGATGAATGGAAATTAAGTTGCTGGAAAACTTCTTAGTACTTTAGACAGTTTTGTCCCTCAGGTCTTCAGACAATCCCAGTCTTACGTTTCTCTGTGATGCTTATTAAAATGACAAAATTCCTGAATGTTTACAAATTCTGCCTGTCTACTGATGCTCAGATAAGTCAGTCTGCAGACTACTTCATGCTTTTTAAAGTCATATGGCCTATATTATAACGAGTGAGCCAACGATCAAAAGTCTCACGTTAAAGTCCCCGTTCTGCCATTGTGATGCTGTGGGATCTTAGGCAAATCATTTAATCTCTCGGAACCTCAGGATGCAAATCTGGAACATATCAGTGAGGCCGAAGGCTGTCCTTAGGATCTTTATATTTTTCACAAATTGTGAGCCTAGGAGTTTCAGGAATTGGACATTAGTGAACAGCAGTTACGTAACGTGGGTGACATCTTTCAGTAGTGGATAAAGAAAACAAAACAGGGATAAACTTCACATTTTTAAATGACAATTCATAGTTGAAAGCTCTTGGAAAAGACTGAAATATGATTTTTTATATTGACATTTGCTAGTTCTTAACATTTGCTATTTAGAAACCCAGGAATGTAAAATGGAATAATAATCATCAGCCAGGAAATAAGACAGATGGAATTAGAGGCTGGAGCGTTGGGCAGCTAACTTTTCTGTATGATGAGGACAAACTAAATGATGACAGTGCGGTAATGCGGAAACATTTTCCTAGGACGGGTCTGCCGTTTCCGTTATCTGTCAGCAACCACCGTGAAGAAATATGGCGGGAAACTGCCAAATGGCCATGTTGCTGTGTGCTGTGACAGCGCAGTATGTAAGAGATTCTTGGCTTTTTTTTTTTTTTTTTTTCTTTTTCTTTTGGCATAACACACATCTCTTGAAAACCTGATCAAAGTTACTGACCTGTGCATGAGTAAGTGTTTGGTTATGCTATGTAACAACGACGACCTCAGCTGTCAGGCACTTGCAGAACCAGCTAGTTCTTACCCGAGTTCCATGACGTCCGTGTCCCCTGCACTGTGCTCTGGGCTGTGGTGGGTGGCAGACAGCACACATGGCTTTTCATTTCAGGACTGGTGAGGAGACTCTGCCCTGACTGGGTGCCACAGCCTCAATGTGAGTGTCCCTCCAAAACTCCCTACAGTGTTTGGATGTGAGGCCTTTGGAGGCAACTAGGTCATAAGGGAGAAGCCCTCATAGATGGTGATAATGCCCTTATAATGGAGGCCCTCCAGAAAGCTTCTTTTTTTTTTTTTTTTTTTTTTTTTTTTTTGAGAGGTTTTTGCCATAGAGTGTGTGCGCTCACCAGACAGACAGAGAGAGACAGAGAGACAGAAAGCGAGAAATCACCCCCCCCCCCAGGGGGGATGGCCACACTGTAATCCCTTCTCCTCCATTCTCCTCTCGGGATCTTGGGCACACACGCACACGCGCCCGGCATGAGTTTTAAGCCACCGGGTCCGGGACGCAAACCGTGGTCAACTACGTGGGAGTCCGGCGACATAGCCATTACGCTAACTGCTGGTACCCCGGAAAGCTTCTTTGCCACTTCTATCAGGCGAAGTTTCAGCAAAAACAAAAGGCCATCGACGAACCAGGAAGTAGCCCTGACCTGACAGAGCGATCTGCTCTCACTTGGGTCTGAACTCCCCCCCCCTCCAGAGCTGTGAGAAATCCATTTCAGTGCTCACAAGCCCCCGAGCCCACAGTCCTCTGTCAGAGCAGGCCACAAAGACCGAGACACCGGGCCATCCTCCCTCCCAGCAGAAGAACACGAGCCAGACCCTCAAACACCATTGAAAGCTTCTGTTTGAACATGCTCAACATCACGTCCACTCAGTATCTCCTTGTCAGGGAAGGACCACATGGCCAGACCCCAAGTCAGTGAAGCTAGGATGTGACCCTTCCGACATATCCACCTAGGCCACTAACACAGGGCAAGTCGTATCACACCAGGGCAGGCGGGGTGGGCTTGCAGAGCTGGGCACCATAGTCCAGTCTGGCACCATCTCCACAGGAAAACGTAACTGCGAAGGTGTGTTCAGAATCCCCAGGTGTTCCCAGCCACAGGTGCTGTCTCCTGCATAAACAGTCAAGAGCAGGCCAGCGCCTTCTTCCCGAACAGCTCATCACACTGTTCTCAAGTGGTCTTGACTACGTTCCCTCAGGTAGGGTTTCCCAAAGCCACATTTCTCCCACCACAGCTGACTGGCTTAACTGGATCAGTGCATTTGTGGACATTTCCATGAACAGACTGGTTCTTCCGGTGAGATTCCTAGAAGTACAGGGGGGAAAGGACCGATAGTTTTGTCCTCACTGAATGTATTTGTTGTTTTGGTATAAATTAATCAGATTTTTAAGGATGCAATCTGCAAATATTCTTTTTTTTAAGATATAAAGATTTCCTCATTTATTTTATGCTAGTATCCAGAGACATTTTCCCTTAACTCATTCTTAGAAATCTAGTTTAAGTTTCTAATTTCTTACATATTGAATCTTTACTGTATACTTTAAACATTTAATACTAAAAACTGATTCTATTTAAGTTTTAAAAATGAGTAGACATGAATAATAAGAGGATTTCCAAGTTTAATCTTATTCACGTAACAATACCAGCTGGAATCTTCATCCGAAGGCCAAAGGGTCACTTACTGCTTTAGCAATACAGTTTTCACCTGAATCACAGCATTATCTCATGGCTCGATAATGTAATGGACTTGATTATCGTAATTTAACCACATCTAGTTAAGAGCAAATTATGAACCCCACAGACCTCAGTTTATAAAACATAGAAATCAATAGCATATAGCTAATACTGAAAGATCCTGAATGTTTTTGATGCCAAAACACACTTAAGGACCTTAAATTAGTACCACAATGTTCTATAAAAATACATTCTACTTCTTTCTACGTGTTTGCGTTCTTGAAAGCTGAATTTTCACAATTTGAATAGGTATGTAGACCTTTTCTTTGTAATCTTCATCTTCAGCGTTTAATGAATCTCACAACATTCTCAATTTCACCAAGAACTTAATACAAACCTGAATAAACTCTCCAAATTCTGAATCTTCTCTACCTTTCGTCCCCTCGTAGAGAGTGTGGCGAGTATAAATAGCTACCTAGCCAGGCATGGAATGAGTGTGTGTAGGGCTAAAATAATAGGGAGTGGTGGGGACTGCGGTGCCTACACAGCACGGTGACTGCTTAGTTCCCCCTGCTCTCACCAAGTAGGCAAGCGGACACTTGTTGTCAGATCATTTTCAAGAACCACAAATACGGAAGTTTATGTGGAACCTTCTACAGAGTATTGTCCACTGACATGTCTTTTAAAAATCTTACTTGTACAAGCCAAAGAAAGTACATTTAGGTAAGAAAAATCCCACTGCCAGTTTGAGATATCTTTTTTACACACACATCACTATTTACTTGCCCAAAGATCTATTATCTTAGAATTGCTTTATATGATGACATTTAGATAATGAGATGAAACAAGAAATCATGACCGTAATGACCTCAGTCAATTGCACACACTGCCCAATAGAAATGAAAATGTGTGAATTTAGTCGGTCATTGAACATAAGTGCTCTGTAGTCAGAATGATCATAATTTGGAAAATGTTGGAACTGAATTAGTCACGTCATATTATAAGATGCTTGCCAGTCTCCAAGGAGTAGTACTAATCAATTCCTCACCTTATTAACTATGCTTAATTTTCTCTAGATTTCAAAGACAGGATACTGAGGGCACAGTGAGTTTTGAGAATCTTAATATTACTTTTGAATTTTAACATTATCCCTATGCCTCTTCCACCTTATTGGTCATTAATAAATGTATGCACAGTAACACACAATTAAAATATATTAAAAATAAGAACTTGGGGCCTCATTGGGTGACCACACAAATAAACTCTTTGCTGGGACCAGCAGTTGGCGTAATGACTATGTTGCTAGACTCCCATGTAGTCGACCATGGTGTGAGTCCCGGACCCGGTGGCTTAAACTCATGCCATGTGTGTGTGTGTGTGTGCATGCCCAGGATCCCGAGAGGAGAATGGTGGAGAAGGGATTGCGGTGTGGCCATCCCCCTGGGGGGGTGATTTCTCGCTTTCTGTCTCTCTGTCTCTCTCTGACTTTCTGGTGAGTGCATGTGCCCTATAGCAAAATCCTCTAAAAAAATTCTTTGCTAAATATAATTTAGATGCTGGATAAAATTATAGTTTTAAAAATTTGTTTTCTTTTAATGCACCCACATGTTGTCAACAATTTTTAAATGCACAGGACGGGGAATTTTGGAATCTAAGGAGAGCAGACCTAATGTGGAAATCACGTGTTGAACAGTGGAGCTTGATTATCCCTTTCTTGACTTACAACACTGAATGGACAGGAAGTGATCTGGGGCCTTCATACCGTTCCAAAAGAAAGACAAAATCTTTTTTAAGAAGAATACCATCATAAATATTTCCAGATGTACATGTGCAGAGAAACCCATAATCCCCCGGTGAGTGTGTCACGTCTGTGTTCTAGCTGTTGCTTTATGTTCCACATTGGGCCAAAGATTTCAACTGCAGTGTAAGGTGCCTGAGTGGAGCGATCCCTTTGCATGTCACTGTGAATGTTGTGAAGAACTTGTGATGTGAGGGCCAGCCCTGGTGTGGAGGTTAAGTTACAGCAGCTGGAACCCACATGGGATTTGGTTTGAGTCCTAGACTCAGCGGCTTGAAAAGCATGCTGGGCACATGTGTGTGAGTGTCCAAAATCTCACGAGAAGGAGAAGGGATTGAGGTGTGTCCTTGCCCCCCTGAGAGATGCTTTCTCACTCTCCCTCTCTATTTCTCTCCAGCGAGTGTACATATCCTATATCAAAATTTTAAAACAAAGAAAGAAATTGTGATATGAGAAGATACAGATTTGAAAAACAGATAGAAGATGGTTGCTTCATTTTCAGAAAACTACTTTGTATTATAAAGTGGATGACTATGCATATTTCTTTATAAATGACTGTCTTTATTGTAGTTGAACATTTGTCTTAAGAAGCTGAATTACCAGACAGTGAGGAAGAGAACAGAAAATCCCAAAGCATTAGGAGTCACAGGAAAGGCAATCAATAGATATTTATCAAATGTTCGCTGATTCGCTTTCCATAAAAGACGTCGTGGTACACAATGCAGATAGGCTAAGGAGCTATACTTGTTCTCAGGAGATTTAGCGTAGAGGTGGCTAAGAAACAGCTTCAAGAAAGTTAAATGACAATACGAGAAATTCAGAAATAAGCAATATGAATTAAGAAGAGAGAAACATTTTGAGAGACCTTGGGCATGTGACAACATAATAAATAAAATTAAATTTGGCAGTTTTTTTTTTTCCCCCAGAAGTTTATGTGCCCTTGTCATAGAGAGACAGAGAGACACAGGGAGAGTGAGAGAGCACTTTGCCTGGGAGATAGTCATGCCTCAGTCCCTTCTCTATTTCTCCCTCCAATATTTGGGGCACACACCCACACACGCTCAATGTGTTTTTCAGGCCACCCAGTCCAGGACTCAAACTCAGAGTTAGCCATGTGGAATCCACTTCCTTAACCACTACACCACCAGCTGGCCCAAACGGCAGGTTTTATAGACTAAATGATCCCCCTAAAAGTCATATGTTGAAGTCCTATCCCCCAGTACCTCAGAGTGTGATTATGTTTGGAGAGAAGACATTTTGCAAAGTAATCTCAGTAAAGTAATCTGAGTGGGCCTTCATCCAAAATGGCTGGTGTCCTTCTAAAAGGAAGCGTTTGGGACACAGATACAGAGAAGAACCATGTGGCCCCAGAAGGCCGGTGTCCCACAGCCACGGAGGAGGGCTCCTTCTGGTAACCCATGCTGTGGACATCTTGGTGTTGGATTTTCAGCCTCCAAAACAGTGAGAAAATAAGTCTCTGTTGTTTCAGCTACCAGCTGTGGCTCTTTCCTGTGGCAGCTGTGGCTACAAAGGCGGCTGATCATTGGAACACGGGCCGGAGAGGCCCAACCTGAGGGACGCCGACTTCCCGGAGACCAGAGCAGAGAAGGCACCGCGAACACAGAGGGTAGCCGGGGGGAGGAAGAGGGCCCTCTGCTTGCGTCCTTCTAAGAGACCCACTGCAGAGAGGACCTGTACTGCATGGAAGCGTCTACAGAGGGACCAAATAGGATCTGATTCAATTCGTGTTTATTGAATGGAATGCTTTATTTAGTTAGTTTCAATTTTCTTCGAGTTGTAACACATTACACTCCTGGTTTTAAAGTTTTTGCCAGAGGGCAAGTATGCTTGGGAGCGAGCGACAGAGAGAGAGAGGGAAAGTGAGAAAGCACCCTCCCGGGGCAGTGCTCACGCTGCAAGTCTTTCTCGCCGTCTCTCCCTTCTTTCAGAATTTCGGGCACGCCACATGCATCTAGCGTTTCTCAGGCTATCAGGTGTGAGACGTGAACCGCACACCTCAGCCGAAGGATCCAACTGCCTTAACCACAAGGCTACAGGCTGGCCCTGATTTTTCTTTTTTTTTTTTTTTTTTTTTTTGAGAGATTTTTGCTATAGGGAGCATGTGCTTGCTGGAAAGACAGAGAGACAGAGAGCAAGAAATCACCCCCTGGGTGGGATGGCCGTACCGCAATCCCTTCTCCTCCATGCTCCTATGGGGATTTCGGGCAGGCACCCACCGTGAGTGTTCAGCCGCAGGTCCGGGACTTGAACAGTGGTCACCTATGGCTACATCCAGTGATGTAATCATTACGTCAGCTGCTGGTCCCTGGCCCTGATTTTTAAAAATTCGTCTTTAGCTGAATTTCCTATGTTTTTGAAATAGGCATACATAATTGGTGTGTTTCTTTTATAATTTAAATTTCCACATGATCTTTAAGTCAAGTGGAAGATGTAATTAAGTGAAAGTGGCTATTGGTGCTATGAAAATTAAATCAGCTTTGCCTAGAAACATTTCGGAGGACTAGAATAGGGTCATTACCTTGAGCTCATCATTCCGAGTTACATGTCTTAAAAATCAGATAAAAACTTATTAACAAGAAACCTGATACATTAAAGGCTAAAAAACATACATGGTTAAATAGTCTTAAGTTATTACAGTTATTTAAGTTATAAACTTGGCATTTAATTCAACATTGCTCTTCTAATACGTAGGGATTACTTTAAAAGTTGAATTTATATTCTGCTTTAGTAATGTTTTAGATTGCTTGCTCATTTGAAACTTTGCCATTAAATAAAGCCACTGTACCTCTTCATCAAATATAATAGTCTATTTCCTATGGCTATCTATTCCGTTTCAAAATGGTCCAATTTATGCCTCCCCCAGGGAATTATTCATTAAAGCGGTGTCTAAGTTATCTGACTCTCCTTCTCATCCAGGAAGCTTTCCAGCTGCCTACTGATGAGTAATTATCCCACCTCCAAAAGAAAACCTGGAAAGATGGGGTTCTCACCATGTCATAATTTAGCCTTTTGAAAGTTTTCTAGAACCTGAGATTTGTACCAACCATGGTGAGGGGCCCGAGACCTACGGCCAAATCGCGTGTCTCCAGAGTCTGTCCCCGCGTTCAGGGCAGCTTCGTAACAACGTGGGCAATGTCGCTGCGGTGGAGGGGCTGACCTGGCCTGAGAGGAAGGGTTTTCCTCTGGAGCAAAGTTGAGCATCTCTGTTTTTTGTTGTTGTTGTTGTTGTTTTTTTTTTTTTTTTTTTTTTTTTTGCAAGTGCTCTTGGTCTGTGGGAAAAGACTGGAATTTCTGTTCTATTCTTAAATGACCTTGGGAGTCTAAACATCGTGTGTGTGTATGTGTGTGTGTGTGTGTGTGTGTGTGTGTTTTGCGCGAAGGGACGTGTGTGCTTGCTGAAGAAAGAGAGAAAGGGGAAGAGGGGTGAGAGTCACCTCCGGAGGTGTAGAAGGGGGCTGGCGACGCTGCAGTCCCTTCTCCCTTCTCCCCTGCGATTTTGGGCCAGCTCGCCCAGCACTGGGAGCATTTTCAAGCGCTGGGGTCCAGGACCCGAACTGAGCCCTCCATCTGGGATCCTGCGGCCTTCTGCCTGCTGGCGTCCTCCCTTTTTTTTTTTTTTTTTTTTTTTGGTAAGTTTATTTTTTTCACTGAGAAGAGAGAAAGAAACAGCACTTGGGGCAGGGTCCTCTCACCGTCCACTCCCGCCCACACCCTGCCAGCTTCCCCGCGCAGTCACCCCCTGCTCTGCTCTGTTCAGGGCGGCTGGATCGCAGGCCCCGCGGTGGGGTAGTGGGCCCCGCGACCCGCACTACGGGTACCACAGCGGCTCCTCAGGGCATGCGGCCTAGGCGTTGGCCGATCCTGCTCTAACGCTGGCCTTGCAGGGCTCTGGGGATTGCAGACGCAGGGTTGGGCGCCTTCCTGCCTTCCAGCCCGCGGGGCAGGTGGCTTACACACAGATGCGGGCAGCTGGGGCGGCGTTAAGACTAGGACTTCACTTCGTCAGCCTGAGGGTTCTTGTGCCAATGAAACAACGCTTTGTCCTTGAGAAAGCGAAATGGTTTCCCACGGCGTATTGAAACCCAAGGGACTCCAGGCTCAAAGTCTCGGGCACTTTCTGGAGAAGAAAAATAGCTGGTTAGTGAGGCTGTTCTGCACGAGGCCTTTCCAGAAAGCCCTCACAGACGGGTAATTCTGTATCTGTACCAAGTGAAGGAGGTACTAATGCGTTAATACACAACTAAAACACTCGGGAGTCAGTAGTCAGGGGAAGAATTTAGGTCAAAACGTAAAAATGGTCCATACAGGACCTTCAACGCACAAAACTGCAGCTGTCTTTAAGTATGTAGGCAGGAGCGGAAGACTCCCCCCAGCCAGCTCTGGGGGGTTCGCTACTACGGAAAAGCGTACTAGGTACCCTCTCAGCGATGTCTCAGTCTGGTTTTCGGGTTCCAATCCATGAGCCAGAAGGAAAAAGCATTGTTCATTATTTTGCCAAATAAATGCTTTCATTAATGAATAGTAGCATAGTATATAAGCAATTACGCCAATGAGTTCTGATTCAAGTTTCAAATGTCATAATGCAGCTTTTACTGGTACATTGTCCGGAATTGGAGCTGCATCTCGGCCTGAAAATGGCCCCTCAGGCCCCTGGACACACGCGAGCCCTGCTTCAGCACCCTGTCCTCTAACCAGTTCGGCACTGCTATTCTCGCTGTCTTATTTTAGTTTAAATATGAGTAACATGCAATGGGAAGAGGAACACAGGTGTTTTCTACTTGTGCGGGACCCCCAGGATTCGGGAGCAGGGCATCCAGTCTCAGCCACTACCAGGTTAGTAGTGAACGTTTTGGTTTTCTGGTGGACCTGCACTCTTTGTCTAGCTAGAGGCTCATATGTTTACCCTTAAGCTCTTGCATGTGTTCATCTCGTTTTCTAGATTGGCACAGCATTCTTCATTCTTATTTTCTTTATAGATTTACCTTCCTTTCCAGGCTTTCGTTTTCTCCTAAGTGGTATATGGGACTGAAATATAGCTAAATAGCGAGCCAGGGACCAGAAGTTGGCACATTGACTACGTCGCTGGACTCCCATGTCGTAGGCCGTGGTTCGAGTGCTGGACTCGATGGTTTAAACTCGTGGGACCAGCAGTTTACGTAACGGCTATGTCGCTGAACTCCCATGTAGCCAACCAGTTTGAGGACCCGGTGGCTTAAACTCATACCGGGCACGTGTGTGTGTGTGCCCAAGATCTTGACAGGAGAATGGAGGAGAAGGGATTGTGGCGTGGCCATTCCCCCTGGGGGGGTGATTTCTCGCTTTCTGTCTCTCTGTCTCTGTCTGTCTGGCGAGCGCACGCGCCCTATGACAAAAACCTCTCCAAAAAAAAAGAGCCAGAGTCACAGCCCTGGGATGTTAGCGTGCTTCCGCTTTGATCATAATCACATATTTTTTTTTTTTTTTTTGAGAGGTTTTCGCTATAGGGCACATGCGCTTGCCAGACAGAGAGAGACATGGAGACAGAAAGAGAGAAATCACCCCCCAGGGGGGATGGTCACGCTGCAACTCCTTCTCCTCCATTCTCCTCTTGGGATCTTGGGCACGCACGCACACACGCCCGGCATGAGTTTTAAGCTACCGGGTCCGGGACATGAACCGCAGTCGACTATGTGGGAGTCCAGCGACATAGCCATTACAGTAACTGCTGGTTCCCAATCATGATCACATTTATTATTATTATTACAGTAGTTGTTGCCATTGTTTTTTCATATGTAACACAAGCTGGCTGCTCAAATCCGACTTGTGCCTTGGTTTAGAGAAGTTTGGAAAGCCAAGCCAAAGACTGCCCCTCTGGTTCCATTTGCGTGAAAGCCCAGGTGTCCAGGTGCTAGGCCGTTGGAAGTCCTGGAAACTGAGGAGCTTGGGCTTTGGAGAAGCTGAGGAGTTTAGGGAGAAGGACAGAGCTGTAAGCCCGGATCTGAGGAGATAATAAAAATAATAGTGAACACTACTTCTGGAACTTACTAAAAGCTGGGTACTGCAATAAGCTCATTACATGGATTATTTCATTTGACATTTAATCTTTGGAGGTAGGTAGTACTGTTCATCTCAATTTATAAATCAATAAACCAAGGCTAGGCTTGGTTAAATAACTGTCTAATGCCAGAAAGGTGGTAAGTTTGGGATCCAGCGTTTGAATCCAGACAGTCTCCACAGCATTCCAAAGATGTGGAACATAAAACTCCACTGCCAGGCACAGATGACAGGATTCTAAGCCCTGGGGAGTTCCTGGGAGAGGGAGACAACATCCTTTCAAGTAGCAACATCGTGGCTCCTGATAGTCCGTTGTCCAAGAGAGCCAGCAGGTTGATGTGGTTGGGGGTACAGTGCCCAACCCCGGGCCTGGTGCTGGTGAGAATTAGGCATGAGGACAGCTTTCAGCGGCAGACACAGATGCTGGCCAGGGAAGTGGTCCGTGGCTAAATACACACATTTATGGCCACCATTCCTAGTGACACCAGTTATGCAAAAACAACTCATTAGAAGACCCACGTGCTGTGTGAAGTGTGGGTGTACATAATTTTGGGATTAAAAAAAAAGAAAAAATAACTGAAGACTTTGAACAACTAGCACTGCAACCCCTCTCCACGTGTCTCTTCACAGAGGCGACCACCTGCCATCCTGGTCCTTTCAGTGTTTCTCTTTCTTCTGTCTACTCCTCTTGATTTTGTTTTGGAGGGGGCATTACTAATTTACTTGCCAGGCATTTTTATACTTAATGCCATCATGCCTTCAACTCTCCTTCCATCTCCCATGGAGACGTTCTCTTGGTATACTTTTGGTGAGATCGGCATACTTCGGTGTTGACGTGATTGTAACTGTTGTGGTGATGGGACTGCATTTCTGTGCATGTTTTCTTCTGTAGAGTGAACAGTGCCTATTTAAATGTCTGCTTAGTTTTCTAAACGATAATCTGTCCCCAACTTGTCCCCAAATTTTGTAATCTCTTCTCATTCTATTAATTCACAGTAGTAATTCTATCAGTTTCTCATATTTGGGGAAAAAGTTTGCTGAAGTTTTTGTATCAACCTAGACTGGTTCTTCCCTACATCTGATGTTTTTTTTTTAACTTTTTTTTTTTTTTTTGAAGAGGTTTTTGCTATAGGGCACGTGCGCTCGCCAGACAGACAGAGACAGAGAGACAGAAAGTGAGAAATCACCCCCCCCCCCCCCAGGAGGGATGGCCACACCGCAATCCCTTCTCCTCCATTCTCCTCTCGGGATCTTGGGCACGCACGCACATGTGCCCGGCGTGAGTTTAAGCCACCTGGTCTGGGACGTGAACCGCGGTTGACTACATGGGAGTCCAGCGACATAGCCATTACGCTAACTGCTGGTCCCTACATCTGATGGTTTTCATGGAGGTAACATGCAATCATGGCGAGGATTTTATCCATCTCTTGTCTCCTAACTGAATTTCTAGTGTCCTGGGTTCCTTGATTTCCGCATTTCTGTTCTTTCGTTTGTTTGTTTTTCTTTATTTGACTAGATCAGATCCGAGGAGCTTCCTAACATTCATGGAGGTCCATTTGTTGACAGGTTAGATATTCGAAAATACCTTTCATGTGCTTTTTTATTTTCTCCCCATATTTGATTATTTGACTTCTTATAGAGTTACTAAATATTTAGATTTCAAAACGTGAAGGCTTTTCTCCATTGTTCTAGTGCTCCGTATTGTTAAAATGTCTCATGTCTTTGTCTGAAGAAGTCTCTGTCACCTCGCTCCACCTCTGAAATTTTGTGGGCTCTTTCCTTCACCCTGTTCTCTAAAATATCACAAAATAGGGGCCCGCAGGTGGCAAGGTGGTTAAGGCACTGGACTCCCACATGGCCGACCGCAGGTCAAGTCGCAGACCTGATGGCTTGCTCTCTCTTTCCTTCTCTCTCTCTCTCTCTCTGGTGAACACATATGCCCTGTGGCAAATTGAAAAAAAATGAAGTAAGTAATGCTTTAAAAATTGAGAAAGTAATCTCCCAAATTAGTGTAAGTTATTGAGAAGGGTGAGTGCACCACAGAAAAGACAGGACGCCATTCCAGAAGGCACCAGGAGGTTCGTTCACACTGTTGTTCACAGCGCTGCCCCCAAAGTCATGCAGTTTGCACCTCGCGTGACCGTGAGCGTCAGTCCTACTGTGTGGGACTGTCTTCATCCATCGCACTGGACGCCAGGCGGGTGGTTTCAAAGCGGAATCTATGACTTATTTCTGGAACGTTTTCTCTATTGCCTCTGCCTTCTCATTCTTCTCCTCTCCCCGTGTCTCTATCGCCTGTTTTAGAAGCTCAAGTTAATTGGATGTTAAGAAGCTTAGCTTGGTCCTTTAATGTGCTGCTTCTTTTTAACTTCCTTTCCTATTTTTTACTTCATTGTTCTACTCTAGAGTTTCCTCAACCTTACTTTCCATACATCCTATTAAATTGTTACTTTCTATGTTATACTTTGAATTTACAAGGACTCGTATCTGTGTTCTCTGAAATGTTCCTATTTTCAGTATACATGTATATTTTTAGAGGTTTTTGGCATAGGGTACATGCGCTTGCTGGAGAGAGAGAGACAGACAGAGACAGTGAGAGGGAAAGCGAGAACTCACCCCCAGGGGGGATGGCCACAATGCAATCCCTTCTCCTCCATTCTCCTCTCGCAATTTTGGGCATGCACGCACATACGCCTGGTGTGAGTTTCACATCACTGGGTCCGGGACTTGAACCACGTTGCCATGTGAGAGTGCAGTGATGTAACTGCCACGCCATCTGCTGGCCCTCAGTATATTTTTATTCCTCTTATTTCTCTAAAAATACTCATTAAGGATTTTTTTTGTGTGGAGGTGGGAAAGAAACCTTTTTTATTTATTTTTTTGTGACCTGATTTTTTTTATTCTTTTCTCTGTCACTTGTTTCTGTCTGACTTCGTCTCTCATAATAGAGACGTACCCTATTGACCTGTTCATCTCTACCGTGAGTTCATATTTAAAGGAGGGGCACTGACAATATGCTCGGGGCCCAGCCTAGGCGGTGTCTGAGACTGGACTGCCGTGTCGGAAGCCGCATGGCCAACCGTGGGTTTGGGTCCCCAGCCTGGTTCACCTGAAACACTCCAGTGGGCTCGTGTGCGCCCAAGGTCCGACGAGCCGGAGGCTGGAGGAAGAGGATCGTGTGTGACCAGACCTTGAGGGTCCTGCTCTCTCTCTGTCTTGAAGGAAATTATAGTAAAACTTTAAACAGCCCTGCTTGTGTGCTCCGAGCGGAAGGGATTATGGATTCATCGTGGAATAATGTAGTCGTACTACTCACTTGGCACACCCTTGGCGTCACGGCCTTGAGGGTTACCGCCCTGCACAGACTTCCTGGGAAACCCTTCCGTGTGTCCTAGAGGACGGATTTCCAGCTCTGGAATCCTGGTGGGATGATGTCTTAGTGTCTAAATTTTCTTTCAGTTTTCTTGTTTTTAGAACAGTATTCTGCCTTTCAGCTCCCATCAGAGGTATGCTAATTTCCTCCTTCCTATTCATACACCGCCATCCATCTGCCTGGTTGGTGTGAGTGGGGGGGTAGCAGATCCTCAGTGATGTAGAGGGAGGAGGCCTGAGATCCCTACAGCTACCGACTGATCTCAACCCCGCCTTTCTCTTCTTAATTTCTTATTTATTGATTTTTGTTAGAATTTTTTGCCATAGGGTTTGTGTGCTTGCTGAAGAGAGACAGAGAGAGGGAATGTGAGAAATCACCCCCCAGGGGGGATGGCCACGCTGCAATCCCTTCTCCTCCAGTCTCCTGTTTGGATTTTGGGCACACACGCACATGTGCCTGGTGTGATTTTGAAGCTGTTGTGTCCGGGACTTGAACCATGGTCAGTCATGTGGGAGTCCAGCACCTTAACCACCATGCTACCTGCTGCCCCTCACTTTTATTTTAACTTCCACATGTATCTGGCATTGCCCGTTCCTGAATCATTTGTTCTTGGGTCTCCATGAGGTCAGTTGAGAGTCTCAAGGCTCTCCACTATTTCATTAGGACTCAGTTTTCCTGGATCTATCACATCAATGACTACTTTATGTCTGGCTTCATCTCCTAACATGTTTCTGTCTTTATTATTTGGCTTTCCCTTTTAAAAAAAAAAATCACTTAAAAATTTAATTTCAGAAACGGGTGGAGGGTCCTGCTTATTTTAAAGTTTTCATCTTTAACTAGGCATCAGATGGTTCTATCCCCTCATATTTATTTTCTTTGAATAACTCTTAAAGATAAATCATGCCAATATGTGTGATTTTTTTCCTTTGTTAATTTGGGATATATTTTGTACTGTTTGGTAAAGCTGCATTTAAGTAGTATAAGATTTACTCTTGGGACCGGCAGTTAGTGTAATGGCTATATTGCTGAACTTCCATGTAGTCGACCGTGGTTCGAGTCCTAGACCTGGTGGCTTAAACTCACGCCAGGAGTGTGTGCATGCGTGCGTGCCCAAGATCCCGAGAGGAGAATGGAGGAGAAGGGATTGTGGTGTGACCATCCCCCCTGGGGGGTGATTTCTCACTTTCTGTCTCTCTGTTTCTCTCTGTCTTTCTGGCGAGCACATGCACCCTATAGCAAAAACCTCTCCAAAAAAATAAAAAATATTTACTCTTAAGTTTTTTCTTTTTTCTTTTTCTTTTTTTTTTTTTTTTAGAGGTTTTTGCCATAGGGTGCATGCCCTTGCCAGAGAGAGAGAGAGAGAGAGAGAGAGAGAGAAAGAGAGAGAGAGAGAGAGAGAGAGAGAGAGAGAGAAAGTAAAATAAAAAATCACACCCCAGAGAGGGATGGCCATGCTGCAATCCTTTCTCCTCCACTCTCCTTTCAGGATTTGGGGCATGCATGCACATGTGCCCAACATGAGTTTCAAGCCACTGGATCTGGGACTCGAACCATCATCAACCATGTGGGAGTTCAGTAATGTAACCACTACACCATTGCTGGCCCCATTCTTAAGTGTTTGATATATGTATCCTATCTAGCATTTTCTTTTTAAAATAGATTCCATGTTTGGGGCCAGCATGGCATGGTGACTGAGGTGCTAGACTCCCATGTGGCCAGTTCGAGTTCCAGATCCAGTGGTTTGAAACTCCTGCCAGGCACATGTGCATGCATGCCCAAAATCCTGAAAGGAGAGTGGAGGAGAAGGGACTGTGAGGTGGCCATTTCCTTAGGGGGGTGATTTCTCATTTTCAGTCTCTCTCTGTCTCTCCAGTGAGTGCATGCACCCTAAAGCAAAAAAAATCCCTTTAAAAAAATTCCGTGTTTGTACTGAAATTTTCTATGGCTTCATGCGTGTGGTACTCTTTCTACAACTTCTGAATTTTTATCGCGCTGAACTTACCGCTCATCCGGGCCATCTCCCTGCCTGCTTTCACTGACTGTTTCCTCTCTTGTTCACAGATCACGTTTTCTTGTCTTTGATGTTGCTGCTGTTTCTTACCTCACTTTTTTAAAGGCTCAAACAGACGTAGGTATCAGGTTTTCCTATGAAGAGCTTGGTGCATTCTGGAGTTTATTTTAGTTAGGATTCATTTTATCAGCTCTCCAGTAAATTTTTTAGGATGCTTTATTAGCCATCATTTCCTGAAATCGTTTACATTTAAGTGGGGAATGAACACTACATTATCCTGAAAACTGATCGTGTGTGAGACACATATGACCTCCGAATCCCTAAGCTTACTGTTCACGTGAGGGTGGTGATGCCAGCACGCTTTCTGCCTTTTGTGGTGGGCTGGGATAAGCCAGGCAGAGATCAGTGTGAGATTAGTGAACCGTTCCACGGTGACGACACGGCTGGCCACAGCAATCTGGAAGAACGATGGCGTTCTGGAAGCACAGAGTGTGAAACAACTTGGCAGAGAGAAGCTGGCACTAGACATACAGCCCGGGCTTCTGTGCGTCGGGGTCCATGTTTGTGAAGACTGCTGTGGGTTTGTGATATTACGAATAGCAGTCAGGGCTCTTCATTTCTAAATATCCAAAGACTTCTTTTGACTTGAATCATGGAGAGAAAAAACTTTACAGATGTAAAAAAAGAAAAAAAAAAAACCCTGGGCATAAATATTTATTTTGTAAAAATAATATTTTAATATTGACAAACCTGAGTCGGAAGAAATGACAGCATTTACGAACCATGTGTGTACCATTCTGTTACCACGGCCCGGAGAACGGCCTTCTGGGCTCTTTTCCGATGCATCAGCAATCTACGTGAGAGTGGAATTAGAATAAGAGAACGTAACATAATTACATACTTCAGCGAGTTCAGTGAGCAGAAACTGTCGGCACCATCCTGCCAGATCTTCCGAGCCGAAGCTGCCATGTTCCGGATTATGAGCAGTTCAGCGGCCTCGTGCAGCTGTCCCTCCCCTCCAATTTAATTAGACTGTCTGTTGCAGACAAATCTGACTGCGGATTTTTTTTTTTTCATCCAACTGCTATAAATGCCAAGTCAAAATATGAATAAGAGGAAAACAAGATGTTCTGCAAACACATGGCATTTTATTGGGCAAAAACATGCTCGGCGGGTCTGCTCCGACTCTTCATCAGAGACGAGACGTGGGGCCTGAAGAATGAGGCTCGGAAAGGGTCAGACGGCTGCTCTTGTCCTTGTCGGATTCTGCCCCGGGTGTCATCTTGCTCTGACACTGCAGCCAGCACAGATTTTTGATTACACATCGTCCTGTCACAAAGGGAGCGCAAGTGGCAGCAGAGGAAGCTCAAGAGACCAGCTAGCCAGAGCGCCTGGCGGAAGCCTGTCCTCTGCGCTTCGCGCTCCTGGGTGGTTGGAACCTTCTGCCCCAGTAGGTTAAAATGTCACATTCCAGAAATGTCGATAACCGGTAATAAGGATGAAAACTCATTGCTCTCACAGAGTGGGGACGTTCCCGCGGCCGGCTGTCAGTTACGCTCCCTGAGGAGGGCCGAGGTACCCTGCATGCCTCGTGGTAGATTATTGCCCGAGGTGAACCGTGATCCATGGGAGAAACTGGATCCTAAGGTCAAGGTGTCACGGCGAAGGAAAAGTGGTAATGTAGGAGAGCTCTCATAGGTAGGTATTAAAGACGTGAGATGTGCCAGGTAGGGGGCTGCCTGGGGGCAGGGGCCTAGACTCCACCGTGGGCACAGTACGACGTGGTCAGGCCCGTGAAGTCCATGCACGCAGTTCCGTCCTAGAAAACATGACTTGGATTTCCACTGGACTCCTAGAAACCTGGTAAATCTGGGTCCTTTACCTTAAGAACCTGAAGCTAGACTTGGCTACCAAATTATCCTACTGCTCTCCTGAAATCACTTCTAATAATCGTAATGGACTGCATGAAGCTATCAAATTTGTCTCAGTTCCCAATGACATGTTTATAAAAAAGTTGATTAAAATTGAGGTCACAGGGACCAGCAGTTGGCGTAATGGCTATGTTGATGGACTCCCATGTAGTCGACTACAGTTTAAGTGCCGGGCCCGGTAGCTTAAACTCACACCGGGTGCGTGTGCGTGCATGCCCAAGATCCCGAAAGGAGAATGGAGGAGAAGGGATTGCGGAGTGGCCACCTGCCCTGAGGGGTGATTTCTCACTTTCTGTCTCTCTGTCTGTCTCTGTCTTTCTGCTGAGCACATGCGCCCTATGGCAAAAACCTCTCCCCACCCCCCCCAAAAAAAAATTGAGGTTACAATTTGAGTTTTGTGGAAAAACTAGATAGTTTGCTCATTCTAAGATTTCATGTATGACCTCTCGGTTTAACTTTATTATGTGTGTGTGTGAATGTGTTTTAATGTACGTTCCCATGTCACGGCCCGCCTGCCTCAGCTTTCCTGAGTTGCTGGTTGCTGGGATTACAGGCTCAGGCCCTGTGCCTGGCCTTTGGGTTGGACAGGGACTGGGGCCCTCCCACAGGACCCCAGCCCGCAGGGGGCAGCCTCTTGGCCGTGCACCCCACTGCAGCTGGGCTCCGGTTACTTTAAAGCAGATGACCCCGGATTGCACCGGGAGTGTGCTTCCTGCTGTTTCTTCGTAAACTCTGGGCAGTGAACGACACAGTGCTTTGACATGAGCGCCCCCAACTCCCAGACAGCCCATTACCGCATAGCAATTTCTGCCCGCTATTTCATTACGGCCTGTGATTACCAACAGGCCTTTCTACCCTAGTCACTGAAGAGCCGTGATGCCAAGGCAAGCAGGTGGTGTAGTGTGGACGTCACTGGACTCCCACGTGATCAACTGCGGTTCTAGTCCTGGACCTGCTGGAAAATCACTCCAGGTGTGTGTGCGTGCGTGCCCAAGATCCTGGGAAGAAAGTGGATGAGAAGGGATTATGGTGTGGCCATTTCCCCTGAGGGGGAAGGGGGATTTCTCACTTTCCTTCTCACTGTCTCTGTCTCTCTGTCTCTCCAGCAAGCACACATGCCCTAAGCCAAAACCTAATTTAAAAAAAAAAAAGTAGTCATGGTGCCAGGATGGTTCCGAGTTAATGTCAGGGCAATAGGTACCCGAATGGCCACTGGCGTCCTGGGAACCAGAGCTCGCACACTGAGAGCCGCCTTAAAGGAGCCCACACCCCTCACACAGGCAGCTCCTCTACGGAGTCTCCCCCACGCCAATTACCAAAGCAGATTCTTAGGGAAAGTGTCAGGGGAGACCAAAAGCAAGAACTTTGGATGTTTCCCTTTGGAAAAATTCACCTTATTTTTAAATTTTTATTTCATTGGGTCTTTGTATCACAGGCCACACTTACATAGGGCATACGCCCGTTCCCAGGGGACAGGATACTCCCAACATCTGAGAACCGAGTGTCAAATTAATGCACTTGTGTCTGGCACACACACATCGAAATGGGAGTACATGCTACGGATACCCTTCATAGCCGGCTGGGGAAAGGTAAAAATTTACAAATTGGACAAATAATTACATGCGTTTGGTCTAATCACGTAGGAAGTTATAATATTCTCTGGGTCCAAAGGGAATGCAGAGTGTCACCAATGGTCCTACCCTTAGAGGAGAAAATGTAGATTTGAGAAGATATCTCTTTGAAAGGGTTTTTCTAACATGGAAGACAGGAGAGAAAAGTGGGTTAGTTTGAGCATTCTTCCTTTAGACCTGTTCTGCAACCACCCTCAATGTAGTGTATGGAAATAGTGTTTGTGGGGCCAGCAGGTAGCATAGTGGTTAAGACTCTGGACTCCCATGTTGTTGACTGTGGTTTGAGTCCCACACCAGGCAGCTTAAAAAAACTCACACCCGCGTGCTTGCCCAAACTCTCAAGAGGAGAATGGAGGAGAAGTGATTGCTGTGTGATTACGCCCTCATGTGGTCACCCTGGGAGGCGATTTCTCACTTTTTGTCTCTGTCTCTGGAGAGTGCACACGCCCTGTAGCAAAAAATCTCTCTCTCAAAAAAAAATAAAAAAATAAATAAATAAAAAAAGATGAAAAGAAAGAATGTTTGCAGCCATTTGTGTTGGGGATATAGTTATTTAATGTATCTTTATGGAATAAAGGAAGTAAGAAATCTGGTCCACAAGGACAATTGAAAAGCTTAAGATGTACCATTTTTTCTTCATACCAAGGCTGTAAACAGTTACTATTATTTTTGATTTGTAGATATAGGGCTTTGTAAATTACAAAGCTGTTAACCCAAGAACAGTTAAAAGTTACAAGATACTATTATTAAAATTGTGATAACAAATGTCAGTCTCTTTCAAAGACAAGAATCTGAGTTTTAAAGAATCTGAATTTTTAACAATTCTGAACATTAAGAGCTCCATTACTTGAGATGAAGAGTTGACTGCTACCAGGTCCACAGGTTTGCTCATTAAAATCATGTGCTGAAATATTTGAGATAGTTACATTATCAGAATTCTGGCACTTGTTCCTGAGCAGGAAAAACAAGGCACATATGCTAGGCAGTGTGCTAAAACCAGCTCTGTGGCTAAGTTTTTTGCATTTTAAGTATATACCACGTATTTATCATTTACCACATATGCCACAAAATTTCTCTGAGATCCATAAATGTGGAGACTTCGGCATCCTTTGGAGAATGTAGGTACATCTTTAAGTCCTAGTTTCTAAGAAGACATATCTTTTGGTCTGCTTTTCTTTATGAATTTATTTTTTGTTTCTTCTATGAAGAACAGAGAGAGAGAGACAGAGACCTCTCGACAGGGCCTCGTGCAGCCAGGGTCACAGGTACACCCAGGAGCACAGCAGGCTCACACAGGCTGACCGGGGACCCACAGCCTGGGCCTCCATATGGCCTCCAGCTTGGCAGATCGGTGCTCTACAGCCTGTGCCTCTGAGGCTGGGCCAGAAGGCATCTCTTTGATAGGAAATTTTATACTAAATTTAAAAAAAATTTAGCAGGCACATGCACTTGCTGGAGAGAGAGGGAGAGAGAGAGAGAGAAACGCCCCCATAGGGGACAGTCTTGCTGCAATCCCTTCTCCTTCTCTCCTGTTGGGAGTTCAGGCACTCATACATCACCCGGAGCACTCCTCAGGCTGTTGGGTTCAGGATTCAGGACTTGAAACGCGCAGGCAGCCACGTGGGACCGGCTCACCTTAACCACCACGCCACCAGCAGGCCCCCTAGTGTTATATAATAGCAAAGCCATTTTTCTTTAAGTGATGATGCTATTGTTTTTTTGTGATGTGATTAAAAAGTCTTGGAAAAATATTGCATAGGACAAATATCATTCTGCTTTTTGAGGTACATAAAAAATATATTGAGAATGCTGAAAGTTTAATTCTGTCTTTAGAAAAGCCCTAAAAAGGAAAAAGGACAATAGGATTGAAGACTGAATCTTATCATATTTGTTTTTAAAGATCTCTTTCATGTGTTTATTTTAAGACCAGAAACTTATTTAACAATGACATTTCAGCATTGCACTTTTGGAAATTTCCCAGGATGTTTCTCCTCAATCTTTCTGTGAATATTAAATAAGATTGTGTTCTCTTTTCAGTGAGAGAATGCTGAACTTTGATTTGCCATCTCTCCTGACACCAGATCTTTCTAAAGGGCTTTCTTTGACACAGTTTCTCTCACTAAACTCCTGCCGTCTCTTTAAACTCTATTGCACTTTCCAAGGTACCCCCTCAGGTGACTTGGTAAAAGTCTCCAAATATTGACATAGTTTTTTCCTTGCACACCTTGGAAGTGGAACTGTGGGCATTTCAACCCTGAATGCAACCGTGCACTTGTGAGGCCAGCCAACTAGGAAGCATTTTCACTCGGGGTGGTTGTGTGGTCTTCCGTCTCCAGTTGCTGTCTCTTCCAGCACACGGCTCACAGATGGACAGCGTGTCCTGCACCGTTCGATCTGCAAGGTACTTTACACATGGAAACAAAAACACCGCAGGCATCTGGAAGAGAAAATGAGACGATCTGAGGGTTCAGTCTTATACTAGTCACTGTAAAAGTCACATCGTAAACAGAGGTGACATGCTTTATGCCTTTTTCTCAAATGCGTTGCATCTTTCATACTTTTTGGAACATGAGTTTTGCTGTCCAGGATTTATACCCCTTCATTTGGTCTCAACAATAGTTCTGATAACCTTTTACAGAAGCAGGCCGGGACCGGGGGTGCCCTGTTAGAGCGCTGGGAACATACTGTAGAGATCGAGGTGGACACGCGATGGAAACGCGCTTCTGAGGGCGAACGACTCAGGACAGTCTAAGCCTTGATCGGAAGGAGACAACTTTACTACTGCCTGTAAAGTCAGGCAGAGAACTGGGACCAGTAGGTGGCATAGCGGTTATGTCGCTGGACTCCCACATAGCCCATCACAGTTTGAGTCCCGGACCGGGTGACTTGGAACTCACACAGGGCACATGTGCGTATGTGCCCAAAATCCCGAGAGGAGAATGGAAGAGAAGGGATTGTGGTGTGGCCATCTCCCTAGGGGGTGATTTCTCACTTTCTGTTTCTCTCTGTTTCTCTAGTGAGCACACAATCCCTTTAGCAAAAATCCCCCCCCCTCCCAAAAAAGGAGAATTTTGAGATATGGGAAGAAAGTTTCAAAGCCTTCCTGACAGTTTTCAAATCAATCTCTAGATTCAATCTTACTTGAAAATGATCTCTGTACTTGCCAGTTATATAAAACCAAATAAATTTTGTTATTTAAATAGATTTTCATTACATTTCTGTCACTACCAACTAATATATTAATAACCCAGATTGGTCTAATTGATAATTATGATGGTACTAATAATAACAAATAATAGCAACAAAGTCATACAGATTTGCCTCAGGAATCATTCCCTTCTCTTGCCATAAAAATAAGATTTACAGATTTTTCAAACTTTTTGTTATTTTCTAATTGTTTTTTTTTTGTTTGTTTTGTTTTTGTTTTCTTTTTTTGGAGAGGTTTTTGCTATAGGGCGCGTGCGCTCGCCAGACAGACAGAGAGAGACAGAGAGATAGAAAGCAGGAAATCACCCCCCAGGGGGGATGGCCACGCCGCAATCCCTTCTCCTCCATTCTCCTCTCGGGATCTTGGGCACGCACGCACTCGCGCCCGGCGTGAGTTTAAGCCGCCGGGTCCGGGACTCGAACCGCGGTCGACTACGTGGGAGTCCAGCGACATAGCCATTACGCTAACTGCTGGTCCCTCTAATTGTTTTTTTCTTAAGCTGCATTTGAGGTGGCATTGCCACTAAGTCTCCATAACCAACTGAACAAAGTGCTGTGTGAAATATGCTCAACTTCTCCACAGCACAACGATCTCTAATACACTAGCTGCGGTTATTGTTCCTACGTTTCAAAAGAGCACTACGTTTCTTAGAGGTTTCAGCTCAGTCTGCGATCCCATTTTTATGAAACTGAAAAAAGAAAACAGAGACTTAATCGTAGCTGGATTTTGGGAGTCTGTATGTAAAACCCTCCGACCGTATCCCTTTATGCTCGGTTGAGTGGTTGAAAGCGTTAGAACAGATGAAGTGAAACAACACATGTACAAGTTGTGTGCCTGACAGGTAGTAGGACCTCAATGATCATATATCCAATTCCTGTAGGTTTTGGAGATCTAAATCAGTCTCAGAGGTATGGAATAAAAGAAAAATGTGTGTGTCTGTGTGTGTACGTGTGTGTGTGCATGCGTGTGTGTGCGGGACAGGTATAATTAATGTCTGGGTCATGGTTTGGAATAAGATAGATAGACTTTCCCCTGATTTGATCTATACCGTCAGCCATAGATCGACCCACAGGGCACTCCCACAGCAGAAGGTGGAGGACGTGACACTTTCCTGGCAGCTCAGAGTTTCTCCTGTAGGATGACATGCAGGCTCCTAACTGATGGACCCCTGAAGTCCCTGGGCATGGTGGAGATGAGACAAGACAGGATGAGAAGGCTCCGAGACACTCAGAAGCATGCTACGTTGCACACCTAAAGGACGTATGCCCTTTAGAGACAGCGCAACATAGCTGGAAACTTCCCCTCACTGCCCACTCTACCACCGGGACAGAGCCTGTCCATTAAAACACAAAATAATGGATCTGGTTCTCCGACTTCTGAAGAAATGGAACAGTGGGCAAAGTAAATTAGACCATATAATGGCTTCTCAACACTTTGGACCATCGAGACAATACGAAGCTCAATGTAACCTATAAAAAATGTTTTCGGGTTTCTAAGAAGTCACTGATGGGAATCCATGATCAGAAGTGAACCATATTCCGCTGTCCCGTGGCCTCTGAGAAAAGGCATGGTGAACGAGGCGGTTCGTAACAGGCCCGCGGCGAATCGTCCAGGCTAGAGGCTCACTCTTTGGAGCCAGCAGGTGGCATGGTGGTTCGGGAGCTGGACTCCCACATGGTGGACTGCGGTTAGAGTCCCAGGCCTGGCAGCTGAAAAATCACACTGGGTGTGATGCATGTGGGCCCCAAACCCCAGGAGAATGAAGGAGAAGGGATTGAGGAATGGCCAACCCCACTGTGGGGTGATTTCTCACTTTCTCTCTCACTGTCTCTGTCTCTCTCTGGTGAGTGCCTGTGCCCCATGGGAGGGAGAACCTAAAAAGATAACAAAAGCAAACCTCACTTTGAGTGTGTATGGTCCCCGAGGTTGAATGTCAGAATGTGAATTTCCTCTCAGGAGACTCCTCATGAGCACTGGGTGAATGTCCATGATATTGGCCAGAAAAGATTTGGTCTACTTTTTTTTTTGAGAGGTTTTTGCTATAGGGCGTGTGTGCTCGCCAGACAGACAGAGAGACAGAAAGCAAGAAATTTCCCCCCAGGGGGGATGGCCACGCTGCAGTCCCTTCTCCTCCATTCTCCTCTCGGGATCTTGGGCACGCATGCACACGCACCTGGCATGAGTTTAAGCCTCCAGGTCCGGGACTCGAACCGCGGTCGATTGCATGGGAGTCCAGCGACATAGCCATTAGCCAACTGCTAGTATCAAGACTTGATTTCTTGAGAATGTTGATAATGCTTCTTCCCTGATACCTCACTCCCAGAAGCTTGGCTGAGCATAGAGAAGTGCAAAATTGGTGATTTATTCCTACAGACAGAACAATGATGTAGCACGTTTGCCAACACGCGTGTGACATGCTACAAATCACTGTTTCATATTCCTGTGACCCTGCAGGATGCAAACTGACATGAATGTCAAAATAACACAGATACAGTGTTTTATCTTCCCCAGCGAGTGTTCACATGTGTCATCTCACTTACACACAGATATGTCACAACTGGCCAAACACTTGCACGTAGCTCTGCAAACTCGCTTTTCTTATGCACTGTCAGCCCTGAGTGCTGTGTCTCTCTTGTACCAGTCCCTTTCGAGTGATACTGAGTACGAGTTTAGCCACGCCAGGCACTGTGTCCTGGGAAAGTGTGACGGTGACTGTGGTCATTACCACATGGCCGTGTCCAGGATGGCTGGAAAGGTGCTGATGCTGACTGCAAGCACTTTTTATGAATTGTTTGTTTAATTTTACTTATCATCATTGTTATTATTATTATTATTTTTTAATCTGCTACACATAAGGTGTGTGTGCTCACCAGAGACAGACAAAAAGAGAGAGAAGGTGAAGCCAGACACCAGGTCCAGGACTTGAACCGTAGTCAGTCAGCGCCTTAATCACTGCACCACCTGCTGGCCCCTCATTGCTAGCATTTATTAAATACTTTTCACATGCAGGGTTTTCCCATATATCAGGATTTATTTCCGGATTCTTTAGTTTGTTTTACTGTTTTATTTTCCCATTTAATTGCCTGTGATACGTTGATTTAAATACAGAGGATTTAGAACACGTTGTGATATCTGACAAAGAAGTCTCTATTTGCTAATTTATTTTTTAAAAGATTTCTGGGACCACCAGATGGCACTGGACGCCCATGTTGTCGACTGTAGTTCGAGTCCCGAGCCCGGTGGCTTAATCTCACACCGGGCACATGTGTGTGCATACCTAAGATCCCTGTCTCTCTTTCTGTCTTTCTGGCGAGTGCACACGCCCTATAGCAAAAACCTCTCCCCCCCTCAATTTTTTTTTCTGGTGATTTCTTGGGTATTTATTCACATGAACTACTGTGAAAGTCTTTCTTGTGCCAGTTCCTGTCAAACGGCACAGTTTCCTTCCCTAGAAGTCCAGCTCTATTGGGACTTCATTAGAATTATATTAACATTACTCATGAATTTTTGAACTACTAGCATATGAACAATATTAAGAATTCATGTTCAAGAATATGACAGGGCTTTAATTGACTCATTGTGGTTTATGACCTTCAATAATATTTTATACATGCAGATCCTATACTTTTACTATTAAAGTCATCCACGTGCATTTTATAATTTCTGTAGCTAATATGAGTGAAAAATGTTTGCTTCCTTCTTTTAGAAAGTCATTGCTAAATTAGAAACAATATTTAATTACCAACTTTTATGTTTATTAATATCAAATATCCTCACGCTTTATCATCTTATTTATTCTGTTAATTTTTATTTATTTATTTTTTTAGGGAGATTTTGGTTATAGGGCGCATGCACTCGCCAGAGAGACAGATACAGAGACACAGAAATTGAGAACCCCCCCCCCCCCCCCCCCGGGGGAATGGCCATGCTGCAATCCCTTCTCCTCTATTCTCCTCTCAGGATCTTGGGCACACGTTCACATGCACCAGGCATGAGCTTTAAGTCATCAGATCTGGGGCTCCAGCTGCAGTCAACTGTGTGGGACTTCAGTGACGTAACCATTATGCCACCTGCTGGTCCCATATTCTGTTTATTTTTAACAAGAGTTCTGTGTTTCTGTATACATAAAAATCAAATCTTCCCAGCCTGCATCACTCATACTGCTCTGCAAAGCCGGGTGCCGCATGGCTTCACACAGGACTGCCTCACAAGTCGGCCTGAAATAAGGTGGGCATGTCCACCCGATGTCCTGACTGGCTGGAGGTGGGGCGAGGACACTGGGCACAAGGAGGCCCTGCCAAGGCCTTCTCTTTTCTCTGTCTCTCTCTTTCTCTGTGTCGCTCTCACTTTCATAAAATAAATAAATAAATAACTTAAAACGAATCATCCACAGAGTCTTAATTCTTGTATTTTGTATCTTTTATCATGTTATTTGATGTTATTTCACTACTGCATTTGCTAGAAACTCTTTGGCAATATTAAATAACAATTGTAATGGTGAATATGCCTGAAAGGTTCCTGAACTTAAATGAAATGGTTTTAATATCTCCATGGTAATAATTGTTGACCTTGGTAAACTCTTCCTTATATCTAAATAATTTTCTTCTACAGTAATTTGATTATAATTTTCATTGGGAGTTCTGAAAAATTATTACAAGTCTGTTCAACATCTATTGGTGTGATCACACACATTTTCCCCTAAACTTGTTGATGTAGTGAGTCATGTGAAGGACTTTTTGATAACATTCATGAAGTTAACCTTACTTGGCCATGATGCCATGTTTTGATATATTAGAAGTTTCCTTTTGCTGATTTTTGATTTGGGAGGCTCAGAAGGGACGGTGGGGATCCCACCAGGATAAGGTAAGAGTCTTACTGACATCTCACCAGGAACTGCAGACCAGCCTTTGTGCTCCAGTGGTCAGCAGACGCATCGCATCTGCACGTCAAACCTGTCCTGGGCAAAGGCAGCTCTTAATCACCTCTGAGCCTCTTTACCTTTTCTACCCATGGCACGGACCTCAGGTAAGCCTTTAGTGCCCCTGAAAACCCTACCAGAGTTTCCTAATTCGGTCCTCTAGCATGCTCCAGGTGACTTATTTCATACATGATTTTATCTCCCCAAATCTAGAAACCTCCCTCCAACTTTTCCTCTCAGATGGCTTAGACGAGCGATGGAGGGAAAGGAAGCTGCACCAGGGCATCGATATTCCGGGAACTTCCTGCTCACACGTGCCCACTTACATGACTCAGACCACGATCAAAGGGACCTGACACTAAGAACATTGCTTTTAAAAATTGATACAGAAAAACAGGGGAAAAAATGAGTTTCTTGAACTGGCCTCACGGCCTAGTGGTTAAGGGAGTCAAATTCTACACAGCTGGCAGTGGCTTGAAAGCCAGTTCTGAGGGCTTGAAAACCGTGTGAGGTGCATGTGTGTCCAAAATCCCCACAGGATGGAGAAATGGAGGAGAAGGTATTATGGCATGAACAGACCTCATTGAGGGGTGCTTTCTCCCTCTCTGTCTCTCCATTTCTCTTTAGCAAAAGTATGGGCCCTTCGGCAATTAAAACATTAGTTTTTCTAATTTCCATTGTCTCTGATGAACAGAGCAGGCTTTTTTTTTTTTTGGAGAGGTCTTTGCTATAGGGCGCGTGCGCTTGCCAGAAAGAGACAGAGAGACAGAAAGCGAGAAATCACCCCCAGGGGGATGGCCACACCGCAATCCCTTCTCCTCCATTCTCCTCTCGGGATCTTGGGCATGCACGCACACGCGCCCGGTGTGAGTTTAAGCCACCGGGTCCAGGACTCGAACCGCGGTCGACTACGTGGGAGTCCAGCGACATAGCTGTTACACTGATTGCTGGTCCCAACAGAGCAGGCTTTTAAAGTCTGAGTAAGTAACATTTAAAGAAAATCAAGACAGACATGACGGCCATTAATGCACACCCTTACTGTGGCAGGCACGTTCTAACCGTTTCGCACGCAGTATGTGATTTAATCCTCCCAGCAGCTCACAGAGCGGACACGGTAAGTGTTCGTGTTCCTCCAAACATGAGAGAGGGTGGCACAGAGAAGTGTCCTGGTGCCACTCAGGTGCCACGTGCTGGAGGAGGAAGCACACATAGACGGGGTGCTCATGCTCGGCGAGAAGTAAGGCAACGCGGCCATGGAAGGGCTGACGGTGTTCAAGGAAACGCCTCCTCGTAAGAGTCAGGAGAGGAAAACCGACCCCACCGTTTCGCTCCTGAACACATGTGGAAATTAGCAAAAGGGAGACTTAGCTACCGTCTCTCAGGAAAAGTGACTGACTGCATTTGGGCAGTCTCCCATTCCCACTGCCCTTCTGAATATTGTCTTGGGATCCTGTGTGGACAATACAGAGTTTTGCCCCCAAAGTTTTGAAATGGGTTAAAAATCATGTGTTAATCAAGCTAATTAATTTACCCCAAATTTTGTCCAGTCACATAATCTAGTACATAGCAGAGAGTCTGCAGTGAGATTAAGTGACGATGTGATACTCCAAGATGCCAACACTCGAGGGCAAACTTGATCCCACTGTGAACTTACCAGAGAGAAATGAAAAAGTCTAAGTATAACCCACTCTTATAGTCCATAGAATCAAGTTCTCTTACTTTCCTGATCAACCATCTAAAGAAACAGAAATGCAGTGGTCACTCTCTCTGTTCAGCCCCGGCTGGAATGAGGCTCCATGCTGTGGCAGGCCTGGGTGCTTCAGCAGTCATAGCTGGCCCTGTTTCTCTTTAGTATAAATAAGATCATTCTAATGGTCTGAGAAGTTGTGCTATTTCAGTTACAAGAATTGGTAAGGTCTGCATGTTTCTTTTTTAGTTGCTAGAGGGTGTGTGCACTCACCAGAGAGAGACAGAGACAGACAGAGAGAGTGAGAGAGAGGGAAAGCATCCCCCCCCAGGGAGGCATGGTCACGCAGCAATCTCTTCTTCTCCATGTCTCCATCCTGTTGGGGTGTTGGGCACACGTACCTGGTATGTTTTCCAAGCCACTGGGGTCAGCCACATGGTGTCCAGTCCCCTTAACCCCTAGGCTATAGGGCCTGCCATGTAAAGTCTCATGTTTTAAAGTATTCAAAGAGTTAATAAGAAATGAAAATGATCATACTTCTCAAATTAAAATAAGAATCCAATTCTCATGTCTAAAAGTAGTTATTCTAGAAAAAAGAAGTTCATATAACTCAGTATTTAATGGTGCCAAGGAGCAGAGAAGAAGTTCCCTTTGAATGGAGAAAATAAAATGTTTTGGTTATGACCTTGCCACACCACCACTCAGCCTTTTCCAGGTGTCCTAAATCCATGACGTGTGAGTTTAAACTCAACTGGAGAATTCTCCCAGCAAGAAGTCCAATTGGGTGCTCGGCAGTCACGTTTCTGAGGGGGGTGATCCATTTATGCACTGGCCTCCTGTCTCCAAGAGTGACTCTCACCTGCTTGCAAAGTTCAGAAGTTTGCAAAAGTGGCAGCTCAGTTGCCAGGTGCATACTCTCTTGCAAATATGCATTTTCAGTCCTATGCCATAGGGATTATTTCCAGGGCCTCTTGCCAAGCCCTTCTCCTTGGGAAGCTCTCCTCTTCAATCAGAAATGAACCAATCCAGTGCCACCCTAAAATCATGAAATAGGAAATAACTTTTCTGAGTTTGTGGTTGTAGAGAAAATGGAGTCAGATTGGGTTAGTCTGGCTCCCACGTTTCCTATCTTACGTTTGAAGGCCACGAGGTAAACAACTATGCCATTAGCTGTACTGCACTTGCATGCTTGCTATGTAAATATGACTTTGCTGTTTTATGCCATTGCATGTAACATGTGTGCATGTGTGCAACAGTTTGGTTTTGGCAGTGAGGCAATGTTGTCTGAAGCACCTAAGATGATGGAGTGCCTGCCCCGCTAGGTAGCCCTGCTCCACTCAACCGGCCTTAGTTCAATTGGCTCAGCCCTGACGGCCTTGGCATGGCTCTGCCTTGGGTTGGCTCCACTTAGCTCCGCACTGTGAGGTCCGGGAGGGAGGAGACGCTCTTCTGAGTGCTCTTCATGGGTGTTATAAACTCCAAGAGGGAGGGCCGCACTCTGCAAGCTCCCGCAAACTCAGCCCAGCAGACAGCATGGCATCGGTGCCTCACGTCTTTTCAACTCCCTGCATCTCTGTTCAGTCCACTCTTTGGAGTAGGAAAGAACATTACCAAACAGTGGCCATTCCTTCTGACTTTCCCTCCCACAGTTACTTTCTTGGTCTTACATGGAATTTGGAGCGTCTGGTCCTGGTGGTGCTGGTGATGACAAGTTAAAGCTGAACACTCCAGTACCCAGAAGCACGTACAGGACTTTGCTACCCAGAAACTTACAGGCAGCAAAGACGGTGTTCACTGTGGCCTACAAGAAATTTATAGGCAGCAAAGACGGTGTTCACTGTGACCTACGAGGAACTTACAGGCGGCGAAGGCGGTGTTCACTGTGACCTACGAGGAACTTACAGGCAGCGAAGACGGTGTTCACTGTGGCCTACGAGGAACTTACAGGCGGTGAAGACGGTGTTCACTGTGGCCTACGAGGAACTTACAGGCGGCGAAGACGGTGTTCACTGTGGCCTATGAGGAACTTACAGACGGCGAAGACGGTGTTCACTGTGACCTACGAGAAACTTACAGGCGGCGAAGACGGTGTTCACTGTGACCTACGAGGAACTTACAGACGGCGAAGACGGTGTTCACTGTGACCTACGAGGAACTTACAGGCGACGAAGACGGTGTTCACTGTGGCCTACGAGGAACTTACAGGCGGCGAAGACGGTGTTCACTGTGGCCTACGAGGAACTTACAGGCGGCGAAGACGGTGTTCACTGTGGCCTACGAGGAACTTACAGGCGGCGAAGACGGTGTTCACTGTGGCCTATGAGGAACTTACGGGCGGCGAAGACGGTGTTCACTGTGGCCTACGAGGAACTTACAGGCGGCGAAGACGGTGTTCACTGTGGCCTACGAGGAACTTACAGGCGGCGAAGACGGTGTTCACTGTGGCCTACGAGGAACTTACAGGCGGCGAAGACGGTGTTCACTGTGGCCTACGAGGAACTTACAGACGGCGAAGACGGTGTTCACTGTGACCTACGAGAAACTTACAGGCGGCGAAGACGGTGTTCACTGTGACCTACGAGGAACTTACAGACGGCGAAGACGGTGTTCACTGTGACCTACGAGGAACTTACAGGCGACGAAGACGGTGTTCACTGTGGCCTACGAGGAACTTACGGGCGGCGAAGACGGTGTTCACTGTGGCCTACGAGGAACTTACGGGCGGCGAAGACGGTGTTCACTGTGGCCTACGAGGAACTTACGGGCGGCGAAGACGGTGTTCACTGTGGCCTACGAGGAACTTACGGGCGGTGAAGACGGTGTTCACTGTGGCCTACGAGGAACTTACAGGCGGCGAAGACGGTGTTCACTGTGGCCTACGAGAAGCTTACAGACGGCGAAGACGGTGTTCACTGTGACCTACGAGGAACTTACAGACGGCGAAGACGGTGTTCACTGTGGCCTACGAGGAACTTACAGGCGGCAAAGACGGTGTTCACTGTGGCCTATGAGGAACTTACAGGCGGCGAAGACGGTGTTCACTGTGGCCTACGAGAAGCTTACAGACGGCGAAGACGGTGTTCACTGTGACCTACGAGGAACTTACAGACGGCGAAGACGGTGTTCACTGTGGCCTACGAGGAACTTACAGGCGGCAAAGACGGTGTTCACTGTGGCCTATGAGGAACTTACAGGCGGCAAAGACGGTGTTCACTGTGACCTACGAGGAACTTACAGACGGCGAAGACGGTGTTCACTGTGGCCTATGAGGAACTTACAGACAGCAAAGACGATGTTCACTGTGGCCTATGAGACCTTAGATGACTTTTCTTGGATGAGACATTTGGCTCCACTATCCCTTAGAAAGAGCTGCCTCTGCAGAAAGGCCCATGGTGTCCTGAAGCAAGCTTGCTGTTCTCGCTAAGGCCCTGGAGCTGTGAGTTTGTTTATTTTTTGGTTTTGTTTTTTTATGTTTTTCTGTTATGCATTTCTGCCGAGAGCTGAGCAGCCCTATCCCTCTGATGAGGCCTCCACCTCTGTCCTCCATTTCAAATGACTTTCCACAGTCTCCCACTCAGCATCCCGTCTAGAAGCCTCTCCTGGGGCCCCAATGCCTTTGTTTAAATCTTTGCTTCTACGAAAATAGTTATTTGCTTTCAGACAAAAACAGTGCAAGGCAAGGTTCAACTACTTGATCTTAGTCAGTCACAGCATCTGAAAGCCCAGGGGGCCCTAGCATTGACGGTAAGGACCACCAAGTGAGAACAGAAGTGAGCACGCCACACCCTGAGCACGCCTCATCTGCTGAGAGCTTCCCCACGTGCAGCCTTCACCACCCCAGATCTGCTCCTGTGGGTTTATTGCTACTTCCGGCTTATGTATCTAAAGTTGGAGTTTTGACAGAACTGTCAAAAATCGTTAATACACCCCATCTGAACAAGGTAAGGAGAAAAAAAGAAATTGAATGAAGGCCAAAACAAAGTCAGAGACCAGGGTGACAAGTGTCACTTTAGCTTGGTTAGTCAAGGGCACGCTTGCTGATCCTGGCCTCGGGGGCAGTCGGACTCACCTTCCCAACTATGGGCAACACAGAGGACGGAGGAGAATGTGTGATCCTTGGGACAGGTTGGTTAGCAGAGGAAAGAAGTGAAGCTAAATGAAAGATGTGTAGCGATCCCCCCAAAGTTACTACAGCTAAGCCGCTTCCCGTCACGAGGATGGTGGATAATGGGTGGGGAAGAGCTGAGTATGCACAGGGAAAGCCCTGCTCTTGACCGCCTCGGCTGGGAGGTGGTTTTCTGTCTAATAAATAAGAGCTCAATTAATGATAACTATTGCTGCCACTCCTATTACTAGTTATTATTATTAACAATTCAGCTACTTTGTGTTTTTGTTTGTGCTATAGAGCACGTGCACTTGATGAAGAGAGACAGAGAGAGATAGTGAGAGGGAAAATGAGAAATCATCACCCCCAGGGGGAGGGCCACTCTGCAACCCCTTCTCCTCCATTCACCCTTGGGATTTGGGGCACATATGCACACGAGCCTGGTGTGGTTTTCAAGCCTCTGGATCCGGGACTCGAACCATGGTTGACTATGTGAGAATCCAGTACCTTAATCACCATGCTCCCAGCGATTCAACTCTTAACTTAAGGTTATAGTTGTGATACTCGGAGAAAAGAATTTTATGCAGGAATAATTTGATTGTTTTGATTAATTTATGCCAAGTATATTTGCTGAAGTAACTCTTTTTGTCTTTAACGTCTGGCTATCTCTAGCACAAATTCTTAGATCAATGTATGACAACGCACTGAGAACACTCTTAGATCATGTATGCCAGGTACCATCACAGTTCCTCGCATATGGAGTGAATACTTTCCCACTTTCGAATCCCATTATTTACTAGGAAATTAATGAATTGAACTCATACCATCGTGAGGCTAAAGAATTGGAAAGCGTTCTAAGGCTGGTGGAAGGAAGTATACTATTAGTAGTAGAACACCTACTTTGTTTTGAGAACATGCATGACAATACAATAGCCATTACTCTCATGTCAATATCGAGTATGTACTGTGTCCTCGACTTCATGGAAGATGCATTTGAGGCCAGAAAGAGCAGATGACACGCACAATGTCATAAAACTTACAGAGGGAAGCCATCTGAACCCATGGATGTCTGGTTCTAAGGCTAATTCTTTTTTTTCTCAATGGCTTACTATCTTTGTCTGTTAGTAACTTAACAATTCAGCTTTGAGTCCCTATTGAAATGATCAGATGTCACTGCTGTGGTTATGTAATTACATGTCAAGCGTAGAATTCTATGTGTCTACTATGTCTCAAGAAACGTCTGCTAAGGTTATTTTATTTTAAGTTAAGATTATTTTATTTTATTTCCTATAACAGTGCACTCTGAGGCCACTGGTGAGTTTTCAGTTTGAAAAAACATTACGCATTAAATGATTTCGCCATGTGCTTTTGCTCGCTTATGGGCTAATGGTTAGAACGAACGCACTGGGGCTTGGGCGCCATGCTGGGGCATCTCCGAATGGTTGGAAATGATGTGAAGTTACAATATTCTTTTTAAAATTTTTAATTTAAGAGGGCATGTGTGCTTGCCAGATCTGCTCAGGAAGACAGAGGAGAAAGCAAGCACTCTCCAGTGGGGCGTGGCCATGCCGCAAGCCTTCCTTCTTCCTTTATCCACCCCGTCAGGCCCTGGGGCATGCACGAACATGTAGGCATTCCTGGTGTGTTTCCCAAGCCACCAGTGCAGGGACACGAACTGTGGTTGGCCATGTGGGCTCTGGCCCTTCAGTCACTATTCTATGGGGCTCCATATTCAGTCTTCTTTATTCATGAGTATTTGGGGGAATCAGCAATCTTAAAGTTTTAAAAGTGATGTTGACTCTGAATTTTTTAAAAAATGACTATATATGAATCTTATAATAACAATAATGCCTGAGTCTTTGAAACCTGCAGTTTCTGTCTTGATCAAACTTCACTTCGCCCTGTGAGATGAGCAGCATTGTTCTCCTTGACGTTGGTGAAAACGGAAGCTAGAAGATGGTAAGTGACTCAGGGTCATTCCTGTGCCCAGTCTGTGACTTCCAGGTGAGCATTTGTTTGACGGCAATGGGCTTCCTCAGTGGTGCAGGCAGAAGAGAACCGCAGGCACCAGCAGGCCTCCCCACACCTGACTTAGATAAGGTGGGTCTTCAAATAGTTCCTCAAAGCTGTCTGGAGAAACAGATTATCAGGAGGTGGCTCAACATTTCTATAAAGCTTCGTTAATGCATACAGGTAATTCTTCCTACTTCCGGTAGATTTATCAGAATGGCAATGCTGTATTTCAAGGTATGGGTGTAAATTTCACATTACTTAATTAAGATAACTAAAAAGGCTGGGCATAGAGTAGGTTCTTCTCAAGGGCCAAACAAATGCGTTGTCTATTTTCTAGGTCCTTCCTGAATAAGACCCTCCCATGGTAACGTGACTACGGATTCTAGTGTCAATAAAAACAACAGAAACTACCTAGTAGGCATAATGTTAAAGAATTGGTTGCATCATTGGTACTAGATAAAATGCTCCTTTGTGTTTTCTCATTTCCAGGATCATGCAAAAAGTGAAAAAATTCTAAAACGCCAAAGACAAGATCAAAGTGCATCTAAATTTTGAAACCCCTGCACATTGAGATATACCTCTCACTGGTAAGCAAAGCTCCTCCTGATTGGAGTATTTGTCACGGGGAGGTAGGTTCTTGGGCTCACATCTCCCTCGACAATCGTGGACAAGATCTGTGAAATTAAGCCACAGCGCTTCATCTTCTTGGGCCTGGCTTGCTGGTGGAGGCCATGGGGTGAGGATTAGTCTCCCATGCACTCAGACGTCTCTTCCATGATTCACACACGGCGCACTGCCCCTGACGGATGGCATCTGTGATTGACACTAGACCATGGAGAATGTCATTTACCTGTGATTGCTACCTTTCTTATTTGCACCACTTACAACCGAATTGAAATATGATTGAACTGGATTGTTGCAGAAAAATATAATGGCCACCCATTATTTCAAGGGTCATTGAAAGCAAGATGAAAGAGCGATGTGGGCTTTCAACGATTCATGTGACTGGAGAGTTACAGATGTGCACTACCTGCATTCGCTCTATCTCTGTTCAGTAGAGATGGAGACAGGGAGACTGTGCCTTTTGTAGAGAGGGGAAGTTCCTCTTGAAAGGGATGCAGATCTGATTGTATTGAATCTGCCCTGTAACTCCTCAACTTAAAAAAATTTCTAGCGCCTAGAAGAAAGGGTTTAGAAGGATATTTATCACATTGCCCTGTTTCTTTCCTTCCTCCTTTCTCATGGCTCCATTTCCTTTTTTTCCCCAATGATGGCTTCTCTTGCTTTTCTCAATGGATGAATAATGGGTGAACCAGTGAATAAATCTGAGACTTAGAATGCAAGTAGGGAAAGTAGGTGGAGGGAAGTGGATAAGAGCAAGCAGAGCTGAAATGCCTGGGTACTGAAAATAAGCAAAATCTGAACACAGAAAACTTATTAATTAGGTCAATGCAACGTACCCAAATGGCACCACGAAAACCTGGCGCACCAGTCACCCTCGTCGCTGTGTAGATTCCATGAAAACAACCAGAAATGGATTATAGTGGTTTATTTGTACTGCAGTGCCACCTATGTCAACAGACGCCCTGTTATTTAGCTTTTGCAGTGCTGCTGAACACAGAAAGCTCAGGGAGGGGCCTCATTTTCTGCTCCACACTGGCTGGTCTCACTCCTTGTTCAGTGCTGTCTTCCTCAGGCCTCTCAGGAGAGAGGTTATATACCTGACCTGAATTAGAAACGTTAGCAAGAGAAATGAAATTTCCCCTAAGCCCCTAACAGTGTCCTTTTGAATATATTTGAAAGTGTGTCCTTTAATATAGTAATATTCCTTTCTCTACACTTTCATTACTTCGCAATTGAATCCAATCCCCACAGTAGCACAGAGGTGCACAATGAAACCGTACCTGATTACCCCGGGAAGAAAACCACTGATATCAGACACACACACTTTCTTCTTACTGCCAAAGGCCTCAGCTAGTAAGCAAAAGAAAGAAGAGTCCGATTTTGGCCCAGAACTTTGATGCAATTTGACTTCAGTGGCACACACCCTGCTGCTCTTAGTGGGGTTTGATTACAACACATTTATGCACTCTGTTTCCCTCAGTCTCCCACATCCGGGAAGACCCTCCCACTCAGTTTTACCTCCCAAATCCTCTCTACCATCAGAGACTGAGATTCTTCACAACTGTAAGAGGACCAGGGCAGCCCAGACAGGTATCTTTTCTTCCTAAACTTAGGGCATTTCTCATAAATACTGAGAATCCGAAAATGCGCTGGACACTTCTTGGGATATTGTGGAACTCTGAAATACTGTGCTATCTTATTTATTTATTTATTTATTTATTTATTTATTTATTTATTTTTGGAGAGGTTTTTGCTACAGGGTACGTGTCCCTTCTCTGCCAGTCTCCTCTCGGGACCTTGAGCATGCACGCACTTGCTCTGGTGTGAGTTTAAGCCACCGGGTCCAGGACTTGAACCGTGGTCAACTACATGGGAGTCCAGCCACCTACCTATCATGCCAATTGCTGGTTCCTATACTGTGCTATTTTAATTTGTGTACATCGGGGCATATTAGGTCCTTACTATGTGCATTAGGTTTTGATTAAGACCTACTGCCATAGGCCAGCAGCCAGTCACAAGTGCAAGCTCCAGACAAGTGTTTCTGCTGCCTCCTGTGCTGAGAAACGTCCCACTTCCTACTCAGGCAGTAAAGGGGGAAGAAGAACATTAATAATACAGGGAAAAGGACTGAAGCAAAGGATGAAAGTCTGCTCGAGGTACAATTCAGGCGCCAGGTAAAGGCACCCCTCAGGAGAGCAGAGTGCAGAGCTGGGGATGCATGAAGGCAAGAGAATCAATACTGGGTCCCAGAGACAGAAACGGAGTCTCGGTGAGAACCTGGCCGGGTAAGGGATGCAAGCTCACTGACCGCTCTGGAAAGTGAGGCTGAAACGGAAGAACCTCTGTCCCTCAGACACAGTCAGTGATGGGCACGGACGTGGGAACTACCGAGGTTTAGCAGAACTTGCAGCTCTTGGAAGGATGTTTGGGGATTGTTTTCCTACTGACCTTCCTTCCTTTCCTATGTTATAAGTACTTTCAGAAATGCATCGTCTCCTACTCAATGCGGATAGCTCCCTGACACACTTAGGGCAGACTCCGGCCTACCCAGCAGGATTTTCTGCAAGTGACTAATCTGGGTTTTTAGCTCAAGAGCTTATGTATTTTAAATTACAGTTCTACAGAGTTATGCTTTATTTATCTACAACTTGAAAGTGAAATACAGGCGGGCAGCAACTATTTTTAGTCATCTTTATGTTCTCACAAAAGTTATCATAACATTTTTCATAGATACTCAATTAAAATATGCTGATTAATTTGTTCCTCTTAATTCTGCATGCTTTTCATTTAAATATTATGAATATTCAAGTATCCTTTCCTAAATGGTGTAACCTTGTCCAACTAGTAAAAAAAAATGAAAACTCAATTACATCATTAATGTTTCTTCAGTGCACTGAGAAGTCTGTGGACAGAACTGATAATATACCAAAGGTCTCTTTTCCACCATTATTTCACAGTTCGGGGCTGTGTGTGGAGCTGCCTTTGAAAACATTTGTACTCCTCATTTAGATGAGCGATGTGACATGCAGGGAAAGATGAAAAACAAGCTCTGTGTGAAGTCGCATAGGAAGGGTTAGTTCTAAATTTACCAGCCACTAATTTTCCTTTGAGCGATCATATTTGTTCTTTGATTACCCACAACCTTACTGATTTCAAAGCAAAAGAGCAGGAGATGAAAACACTTAAGTCGTACCACAGCCTCGGGTGGTGCCTTTGGCACTCCAGAGCTCCCCTTTCCAAGCCTCAGAACACTAGAGACAACTAGGAGCAAGCCCGGTACCAGAGCAGCCCGCGACAATGCAGGGCTGGGTATCCAGTTGAGGACGTGTTAGCGTGTAGGTGCCCGTCCACCCAGGCACGGCGCATGGAGGGTCGAACAGGGGCTCCTGGTGTTCCCTGGGGAAAGCTCAGCCTGGCTGCACAGGAAGTGCCATGCCTCTGAGCCCCAAGAAAGCTCTTTGCCAAACAAGGGGCTCTTCTTTCAAAAAGGGGGATTAAAGGCCTTTCTTCCTCTTGACTGAGTAGCTGGTGGTAGACACAGAGCAGTCTGATGAAAGATGGAAGGTGGCCGAGCACGTAAGAGAAAAGAAAGCCTCCCTTAGGAATGAAGCCAACCATCAGATACTTAATCTTCTGCTGGGAAAGTACATAAACTTACTAGATTAAATTATTTTATCTATAAATATATTAGTTTTAATATTTAATGCTAACTTGTATTTACTGAGTGATTACTATGTGCCAAATACTGACTTGACTCTTTAGTAATTTTATCACTTGTAAATCTTGTAACAATCATGAGGAAAAAGTGCAAATATCATCCATTTTTAAAAAGAATGATTCTATTTACTTAATGTTATTTGTTATTATTATTTTTTTAAATTTGATCAGAGAGAGACAGAAAGGGAAACTGAGAAAGCAAACAGCCAAGTCCAAGACTCGATCCGCAGTTGGCCTTGTGGGAGTCCAGAGCCTAACCCACCATGCCACCTGCCAGCCCCCTCCCCACTTCTTTTTCAAATGGTGAATTGGATCTTAGAAGTTAAGTAAATCACTGGAAAAGGAAATGCAATACACTGTAAAGTTATATGTGATTCATTGTAATATAAACAGTGAAGTCGCGTAGGAAGGGTTAGTTCTAAATTTACCAGCCACTGTTTTTCCTTTGAGAGATCATAATTTGTTCTTTGATAGATTAGATTATGATAATAATAAAAAAATTAAAAAATGAAACACTGGTCTAGAGCAAAAAAATAAAATAAAAAAGAAGTTAGGTAAATCATTCAAGGTCATACAACTAATAATTCAAGACTGGATGCTGAAGCCCATTCTGGCTACCTCCAACCCTGACACTGGACATTACTAATGTGGAAAACCCCTGAGCAAGAGCAAATGTGGTAGCATGAGATGACGTGGTCTGTAGCCAAATTCCACCAAGGGGAGAATACAGAAAGGACACAATTTATTACCTAACAGTGTAAGACTGGAGACTCCTATCAAGAATCAGAAATTGTGGTTCAGTAGGTGGCATGGCAGTTAAGGCGTGGGACATGGCTGACTGCAGTTTGAGTCCTGGATCTGGAAGCTTGCTTTCCCTCTCTCTTCTGCTCCTGTCTCTCTCTGGTGCATGTGCCCTGTAGCAAATTTAAAATAATAATAATAATAATAATAATAATAAGAAGAAGAAGAAGAAGAAGAAGAAATAAAATTAAATAAATAATTCTTTTAAAAAAGGAAATTATTGGGGACCAGCAGTTGGCGTAATGGCTATGTCACTGGATTCCCATGTAGTTGACTGCAGTTCACGTCCCAGACCCGGTGGCTTAAAACTCACGCCAGATGCATGTGCGTGTGTGCCCAGCATCCTGAGAGGAGAATGGAGGAGAAGGGATTGCAGTGTGGCCATCCCCCTTGGGGGAGGAGATTCTTGCTTTCTGTCTCTCTGTTTCTCTCTCTGTTTGGTGAGTGCATGTGCCCTATAGCAAAAAAAAAAAAAAAAAAAAAAAAAAAAAGGGCCTGTCCAGGAAGTCAACAAGATGAAATAGAACGCCTGAGTAGACTAATAGCAAGTGAAGAGATGAAGCGGTGATAGAATCCCAACAAAGAAAAGCTCAGGTCAAGATTGCTTCACTTTTGCATTATGCAAAATTTTCAAAGAAGAGTTATCTCCAGTTCTTCTCAAACTATTGCTAAAGATGCGAAAGGAACAAATTCTCTCAAACTCTTTATGAAACCTTTAATACCTTCATCTGTATTCCTGATAAATAGGACACAAATTTTTTTAACAATATACTAGGAAACCTAATCCAACAATGTATCAAAAAGATTACACACAATGACCAGGTAGGCTTTATCCCAGGGATGCAAGGATGGCTCAACATACACAAGATAATAAATGTGATACACCACCTTACCAGAAAAAAAGATGAAAATCATATGATCATAGCTAGAGATGCAGAAAAAGCATTAGCTAAAATACAACATCTCTTCATGAGCAAGACTCTCAGCAAAATTGGCGTAGAAGGGTTAGTCCTCTACATAATAAAAGTCATATATGACAGACCTACTGCAAACATCATACTGAATGGGAAAAAGCTAAAAGCCTTCCCATTAAAAACTGAAATAAGACCAGGTTGCCTATTCTCTCCAGTCCTTTTTAACATAGGGCTGGAAGTCCTATTCAATAGAGTAAGACAAGAAAGCAAACTAAAAGGCATTCAGATAGTAAAAATGTTAAATTGTCCCTGCTTGCAGATGGTATGTTTACATATATAGAAAATCCAAAGGAATTCATAAAAAAACCTCCCAGAAGTGATAAATTAATTCAGTAAATTTGCAGGATACAAAGTCAATATAAAAAATTTTATAGAATTTTGTACAACAAGAATGAACAGACTGAGACAGAATTGAAGAAAGAACTTTCCTTTACGATAGCTACAGAACAAATAAAATACCTAGGGCTAAACCTAGCTGAAGGAGTGAAAGACCTCTACAGGAAAACTATGAAAAACTTAAATGAGTAATTGAGTATGTTGCAAAAAAATTGGAAGGACATCCCATGCTCTTGGATTAGAAGAATTAATATTATCAAAATGTCAGTCCTACCCAAATTAATTTACATATTCAATGGTACTCCAGTAAAATTACCTGAGACATTCTTTTTTTTTAAAAGAATTATTTTATTTAACTTTGCTTATTTATTTTAATTTGTTCAGAGAGAGAGAGACAGAGAGACAGAGAGAGACAGAGGGAGATGGGGAAAGTGAGAAAGCAAGTTCCCTGGTTTGGGACTCAAACCGTAGTTGGCCATGTGGAAGTCCAGCACCTTTAACCACCATGCCTCCTGCTGGCCCTCCCCGAGACATTCTTCAAAGAAATAGAAAAAGCAATTACAAAATTAATCTGGAATAAGAAAAACCAAAACAGAAACCAAAAAAACTGCTCGTATTGCCAAGGCAACACTGTGTTTTGTTTTTATTTATAAAAAAATTAATTAAGAGGCATCTCACTACCCAACTTTAAAGTACATTACAAAGTAGTGATACTCAAAACAGCATCATGCTGGCACAAAAATAGATACATAGACCAGTGGGACAGAATAGAGACTCCAGAGGCCAGCAGGTAATGTAGTAGCTAAGGAGCTGACTCCCACGTGGTTGACTTCAGTTTGAGCCCTGGACTTGGCAGCTTGAAAATCACTCCAGGCAAATGTGCGTACATACCCCAAATCCTGAGAGGAGCATGGTGGAGAAGGGATTGTGGCATGGCCATTCCCCGTGGGGGTGGGGTGATTTCTCACTTTCCCTCTGTCTCTTTCCAATAACTGCACATGTCCTATGGCAAAAACCCTAAAAACATAGAGAATCCAGAAATAAACCCTAAATAATACAGTCAACTGATATTTTATAAAGGGTGTGAGACAATGTAGTGGAAAAAAGAAAGTCCTTTTAACAAATGGTGTTGGAAGAACTAGATATCCATCTGTTGGGAAATGAAACCGGAAACCTCTCTCTCACCATTAACTAGAAGTAACTACAAATGGATCAAAGATTTTAAAATAAAATCTGTAATTACAAAATTGCTTGTAGGAAATGTAGAAGGAAAGTTTTGGAGTAGGCAATGATTTCTTAAATAAGACCCCTAAAGCACAGACAGTGGTCCCTAAAATAGATGAGTGGAATTACATTAAGCTAAAAATCTTCCTCACAGCAAAGGAAACTGTAACTAGAGTGAAAAAACCACCCTTGGAATGGAAGAAAATATTTGCAAATTATTCCTCAAAGGATTGATATCTAAAATATATAGGGAACTCAAGCAGTTTGCCCATAAATAAATGAATAATCCAATTAAAAAATAGGCAAATGAATTGAATAGACAATTCTCCAAGGAAGACTTATGAATGGCCAAGAGCCATATAAAAAAATATTTTAAGTCTTTTGTCTTAAAGGAAATGCAGATTAAAACTACAATGAGATATCATTGAACCTCAGTTATAATGGCTTGGATCAAAAAAGTGCCAGGTGTTGGTGAGGCTGTGGTGAAAGGGAACTCTTTCATCTGTGGAAAACAATATGGAAGTTTCTTCACAACTTACAAATACAACTTCCACATGACCCATTCATCCTACTTCTTGGTTTCTACCCACAGGATAAGAAAACACCCAACTGGAAAGACATCTGCACACCCTTGTTTATTGCAGCAGTATTTATAATTGCTAAAACATAGGAACCAATTTAAGTGTCCCAAAACTGGTGACTGGATTGAAAAACTGTGGAACATATATATCATAGAATATTACACAGGTATAAGAAACAAGGAGATCCTATCTTTTAATTCAAAATGGATGAATATGGAAGACTTAATGCTGAGCGAAGTGAGTCAGATACACATTTTATATCCCCACATGATCTGCAAAGTGTCTGCTCTTCGTGGCAAAGGTTGAGTAATCTGAAGATGTGATGGTGGAGAGGATAGCTGTGGGTGCTAGAGACCAAAATAGTGGTTGGTAGTGAGTGGGTGGTGGATGGTGGGTGTGGACGAAGGAATTTAGGACAGTCATGTCTCCTTAAAAGTGTTATTAGTCTGTTAAGCTAGTCTCAGATTGTTTCATGAGTGCTTTATCAAATTATGAAAGTTTGAGTAAACTTTTTGAAGACTATAAATAATAAACTTAGGCTTGCAAGAGAAAAACAAATAAAAACTTTTTTTTTTTGTATTGTCTGGAATAGTTCATTTTAGTGCAGATCTGTTAACTTTTTTGTCATCAAGAGTGCTTTGCTTAAAAGAAAGGGCTGAAAAGCATGCAAAATGTTTACAATCTTTTGTGAAGTGATAGTTTATCACTAGTTTGTGTCTATAAGTTATTTTTATAAATATTACTTGTATTTTTGGTATATATAACTTTATACTTTGAAGCTTGTATTTGTGAATTTATAACTGAAATTTATCTTGCCAATGTTTTCTAAATGAACTGAATAAAGCCTCTGCTGAAATAAAATAAATAAAAACAGAAAATAGGGTGTTCAGAGATGGCTTTGCTGAGGAGATGGTTCTTGAGCAGCCCATGAGGAAACGAATGGTGAGGAGCATACCTTCTGGCTAAGCAATGCCTGAGAACACCCTGAAGTGGAGGCCTGTTAAATATTTTAGGTTTAGTGAGAAATCCAGAGTGCTGGAACAAAGTGAGAAATAAGGAATGAAGTCAGGGTACTATCCAGGGCCAGCTCAAGTGAAACCTTCCATGGTGCGCTAATCTTGTTCTTAGTGGCAAGAAGTCACATCACAGGATGTTTGAGTAGGGTATAAAAATCTGATTTGTGCTTTTAAGGGACATTTGTATTGTATAGAATAGATTTCACGCCCTATATGCAAGGTCTCCACAACTCTGAAATAAAAAGAAAACTAACAAAATCATCACTTGCCCTTTATAAGTATGTTAGTGTCATTTAAAAAAAAGAATTATTAATTTTATTATTATTATTATTATTTTATTCTGAGCAGACAGAGAGAGAGAGAGAATGAGAAAGCAAATCACCACATCTAGGACTCAAACCACAGAGGACCATGTGGGAGTCCAGCACCTCAACCAAACCACCCGCACGCCTCTGTTAGTGTCATTTTTAAGTAAAATTTTATCATTGTCAATTTTTCTAATGTAATTTTTTCTTTCGATTTTATTTATGTAACAAACATAGCAAATATGTTACATCAATACAATGTGCTTAATGAAGTATCACAAGGTGCATAAATGTGCATAGTTATTATGGAGTAATCATACAGGGAATAGAAATGTTAGCTTTACTTTACAAACCACACTTGTGACTTGTCCAAGTCATATTCCTTCCCTCCTCCCAAATTTACCACAAAGTTGGCTTCTGAGATGAAACATCAATTGTGTCTATGTTTCCTCTTTTCGTAAGTGTACCAGTTACATTCAGTTAGAGACCCACTCTTCTCCAGTAAGATCTCATTTAACTTAGACAGATTTGGACACCCTATTTCCAAGTTTCCTCTGTTCTGAAGTACTGAGATTAAGACTTCAAAATATGAATTTTACAGAGGACACAATTCAACCCATAACATACCAGATAGAAACTTGTATTATTTTTGGAAGTATCACCATTAGCATTTATTGTAGTTATAGCCTACCGATGATAAATTATCTTATAATTTATTTGAAAGCATCTTCAGTTTACTCTCATTTTTGAAAGATATAGAATTTTTGATTGATGCCTCTTCCCCCCTTACAGCAGGTTAAGACCTAAAAAACAAAACAACACCAAAAACTTCCACTGTCTTTCAATCTCCATTTCAATCTCCATTGTTATGACCAGAAGTCTACCTGATTCTTCAGAATAAAGTGTCTTAACATTTCCTAAACGATGTGGATTTGTGTATTGATATTTTATGTACAATATACTATGGTTTTAATATGTTGCCCAAAGTTGAAAGCTTTTGTTGAAAACTTGGTCTATAATGAGGAGGTATTGGAGGCGGGGCCCAGTATGAAGTACTGGTTGTGAGGGTGTTGTCCTCGTGAATGAATGAATGAATTCCCGTGGGAGTGGGCTCATTATCTCAGGCATGGCCTCCTTACGAAGGACAGGTTTGGCCCCTTCTTGCATCCTGTCTCTCATCTTTTGCCTCCACCTTCTGCCATGGAATAACGAAGCACAAGAGCCCTCAGCAGAAACCAGCCCCTTGATCTTGGACATTCTAGTCTCCAGAATTGTAAGAAGCAAACTTCTGTTCTTTATAAATTTTCCAGTCTCAGGCATTCTTTCATAGCAGCACAAAAGGGAGTAAGACACTATATTTGGGAGAAATTATTTCACTGATTTTTTTCCTCTTCCATTCTCTTTATTCTTTATCTGGATTTCAAATAGAGATACAAAAATGGAGAATTTTAGGAATGATGTGGAAACTCTAAAAACCAAATGTGACACCTAGGATTTTTCTAAAAAGTTAATAAATGTAAACATTATAAATACAAAACAATTTAATATTAAATTAATAACACATTTTTTACAAGAGAACAAAATGTCTGTGAGCTTGAATATATTTGAAAGGGAATTATTCAAACTGAGCCATAGAGAAAACATTGACTGTAAAAAATTGAACAGAGTGTCTATGAACTACGAATCATATCAAAGGGTCTGTTACCTACTTTTTATTTTTAATACAAATTTAGTAAATTTTATTATATGCTGGGCATTGCCATTGACATATGTAAAGGAGTCTGGATTATATTGTCTTGTTCTAAAATGTTTAAATTTTATATGGATGGCATTCATTCTCTTAATGATGTTAGGTTTGAGTTTTGACTCATTAGATAACCTAGCCACAAATGGTGGCTCTGATTCTAGGTTGTGGCTCTTTCAACTGAATGTCAAGGTTCTTGGTGTAAACTTTGAACTCTGAATAGATGCCAGTCTTTCCAGGCCGTGTGAACACCAATGTTTCCAGACTCTGCATACTTTTTAAATACCTGCTCACATTTCAGATGCTCCGATAGCTGTTTTCTGCTATGCCTCATTGATGCTGTCCTCTGTGTACAAATACCCATACTTTGGCCTAGGATCCAAAGATAAACTGCATACAGACTTTTGCTTATCTTTTTCTGGAACTTCTTGCTTTCCTGCTTCCTGCCCTACAAAATTCCAGTGCTTATTCATCTTCAAAATAACATCTTTATCTCTACTGTCCAGGGAGACTGCTTTATCCCCCCATCTGCGCCCCACCATGCCCTACTCTAGAAAGGGATAAAACCCAGAAAAATAAAGATCTCATCTCATGGGTCTCCCCCTCTCTCAAAAGTCCAGTTTCATTCCGGGACTGTCATACAGTGCCTGAAAACAAGCCTTATGTGATGTGTCCAGTCCTGCGGTTATTTCCATGAGGAGGTTGTGTTCATAACCAGCTGGTATGCTCCGTCCCAAAGCAGAAGTGGCTGTCAGCAGACTGTTCATTTTACCAATCCTATTGTTTGTGCGATCGTTTTTGTTATTGCTTCAATTAATATTTCCCTGATTACTAAAGAGCTTACGATGTTTATTTCCCACTTGGATAATCAAGTGTCTGTTTCACTGTTTTACTGAGCTGTCTGAACTTGATTTCATCTTGATTTGTGGAAGCTCTCTATTACTTGGGAGTCAAAACCTTCTCCAGCTATGCAGCTGACCTTTCACTCTTTCAATGATGTCTTTTTGGTGGTTCTTATTGTGACTATCTCACTTAGGATTCTTGACATCTCTCCTCATGAGAAAAATGGCTCTATAATTTTTCTTACTTATCAGATCCTTGTCTTGCTTTGGATAAAATTAATCTGAATTCATGAAATGAGTAGGGAAAAGTTTCCTTCCCTTTTAATTCTGGGAGCATTTGTGTAAGATCAATGTGAATATTTCTTTAAACATGCAATAGAATTTTCTGGTGTAATTATTAGGGCCTAGAATTTTCTTTTTTTTTTTACATTTTTTTCCTATTTTATTTATTTGCATTTAGTCACATAAACGTTCACAGTGTAAAACATTTCTTTTTCCTGCATGAATGCCGTGCATATCAGTCAAGACAAAGATATTACTATAAACGTTATCATCAGCAAGTAGCTTCTTTTTTTTTTTTTTTGGAGAGGTTTTTGCTACAGGGCGCATGCGCTCGCCAGACAGACAGAGAGACAGAGAGACAGAAAGCGAGAAATCACCCCCCAGGTGGGATGGCCACGCTGCAATCCCTTCTCCTCCATTCTCCTCTCGGGATCTTGGGCATGCACGCACACGCGCCCGGCGTGAGTTTTAAGCCACCGGGTCTGGGACACGAACTGTGGTCAACTACGTGGGAGTCCAGCGACATAGCCATTACTCTAACTGCTGGTTCCACTTCTTCTTTTTTTGTCAATAAACATACCTTCACTTTTTTCCTTTGCCCTTTCCCTTTCTCCCTCCCATACTAAACTTTTACTTTTCACATTTTATCATTTCACAGAAGATCTTAGTTAAGCTAAAAATATGGACAAAGCTAAAAATCTAATGGCAAATGAACTGCAATTTTCTTCTGAAAATTTCCCCTTCCATTCTCCATACTACTAAAGAGAGATGTAAACTAACTTATTTTCAAAAAAATAAAAAAATTTTTGTCTCGAATGGGTCTGTTATTTGCACAAAACCCTGTAAGAATTCAATTTCTGATGCAAGGCAACAGGTTCTATTGTATTATTGAACTTATGTAAGTAACCATTCTGCCACAAAATAAGAATGTTCACAAATATTTTCCGACTGCAGAGGGGTCAGGAAGGGAGAAAAGTTTATGTTTCAATTTTAAAAAAAAATTTAACAAATTGCTGAACCTATCAACAACTCAAAAGAAAACAAAAATTCTTAAATCTGGAAGAGAAAGCATAGAAGAAAATCAGTAATGTTTTAGTCAAAAGTCATAAATTTATTTCATCAGTTCAGTCTAATGTAATCTCTCTTTGGTTGAATTTGCAGTGTTACTGTGGTCTCATCTTTCCATTTAAATCCTGGAAGTTCACATTCAACATTATTATTGATCTTTCTAGACTTGTCCCCACCATTAGGCTGGCCATTTTCTTGGCTGTTTTTTGTACTCTTATTTCTGTGTCTCTAGTTTTCCCGGAATAGCACTACCTTCAGCACTTCTTGGAGAGCTGGCCTAGTATTGGTCAATTCTTTCAGGTTTTGTTTATCTGAGAATGTTTTTGGCTTTTTTTCCTATATAAAGGATAATCTTGCTGGGTATGGTATTTTTGATTGAAATTATTTTTCACTTAACACTTTGAATATATTTTCCCATTCTTTCTTTGTTCACATTGTTTCTGATGAGAAGTCCAACATTAGCCAGATGGGGTATCCTTTGAAAGTAACTTGACTTTTCTCTCTTGCCAATTTTAGTATCTTGTCTCTGTCTGTGTTTTTGGTCAGTCTGGCTCTGATGTGCCTTGGAGAAGATCTTCTTGAGTTGACTCTATTTGGAATCCGTTCTGTTTCTTGGGTCTGGATATTTGAATGCCTCTCTAGGTTTGGAAGGTTTCCTTCCAGGATTTCAGGAATAGATTATCAATGCCCTTATTAATTTCTTGACCATCTGGGATACTGATGATCTGGATGTTTGGGCATTTAATGACATCTAGTATTTCTTGTACATTATTATCATTTTTTTGGATTATTTTCTCAGTCTTTTTGGTGATACTTTCTAGGTCAGAGTTTTTGTCTTCTATATATGAGATTTGATCTTCTACATGGTCTAATCTGCTTTGAATACTTTCAAGGGAGGTTTTGATTTCCTGTATTATAGCCTTCATCTCTAACAGTTCCATTTGATTATTTCTTATGGTGTGTGTTTCCTCTTTCAGATCATGCAAGAACTTCCTCACCTCCTGGAACTCATTGTCTTTTTTCCTGCATCTTCTGGAGTTCATGGTCTTTCTTGGCTTGCATGTCTGTTAGCTTTGTCACGATGAATATTCTAAATTATTTACCTGACATTTCCATGAGTTCCATTGTACTATCTGTGGATAATGACGTGCTGTTCTTTTCCCTTGGGGAAGAGAGATTTTCTTTGTTTCTCATAAATCTTGTGCCACTGCAGTGGTTTCTGGTCATCTGATGGACTATACATTTCTTCCTACTTTCTTGAAGTTAATTCTGAGCATTAGAGGCATGTGGGAGGAGACGACCTCCAGTATCTCTATAGTTCCGTTTCCCTAATGCTCACCAAGAAAACCGCACTTTTGGCAGTGGAATGTATATGACAGAGGCCTCCCGGTTTCATGGCAATTATTAGGGATGTGTTGGAGTTGATGAGCTGCATTCTCTCTGCAGCCCTGTATTTCTCACTGCTGTTCACTTTACAATCTCTCGTCTCTGATTTTTAGTCATGTGGTCACATTTGGCTAATTTATTGGAGGTTTCTACAACTGTAAGCTCCTATGCTTCACTTTATCATGAGGTACTTCTATGCCAATTTCTCCTCTACTACTGTGAAAAGTATTTTAAATTATAGATTAATTTTTTTATCTTTTAGTAGTTATAAGACTATGCAGTTTTTCTACTTATCATTTGTTGATTACGGTAATTTTAGAATTAAATATGTCAGTTTCATCTAAATTTTCAAACTTAATTTTATAAATATCATTCTTTGATTTTTAAAAAATTTTTCCAGGGGTACATGTGCTCACCAGAGAGAAAGGGGTAAAGTGAGAAAGCCCCCCCCCCCAGTGGAAAAGTTGCAACTCCTTCTCCTAGGTCACTCCTTACTTTCAGGATTTTGAACATGCATGCACATGTGGCCAGTGTGTTTCTCCAGCCTCCAGGTAGAGCACTCAGTCCATGTATTTGGCCATGTGGGATCAAGCTGCCTTAGTAACCACAGCCACATCTTCCCCCATCTTTTGGTCTTTGAAATGTCTGCACTACTTGTGGTGTTGCATCATCATTTTTATTTATAATATTATTTGTGACAGTAAATCTATATTTTTCTTGATGTCTCACTACATTTAACAATTTGACAACAATTTCAAATGTTTCAGAATTTGGGGATCATAAATTCATCTTCATTGCATCTTTATTTTATATTTACTAATTTATCTTATCTTTATTATTATCTTTCTTTAACATTCATTTGTTTTAAATTCTCTTCAGTCCCAGTTGCTCTAGTCCCCCACCCCTTTTTCTTATTTCTAAGATGTAGTACTCCTTGGTCCTTAGCCAAAACCTGGGGTGATTTCTACCTGTCATCCGCAGGGCTATGGAGTCCACTTTCGTCCTTGCTCTGTATGAATTTCCCCAGTGCTGTACTTGGCTCCTGAGCCTCTCAATAATCTATTTTATTAGCATTGTCTTTTAGGAAAACTGTGGCTTCAACCTTTCACTTTACTTCCATGGGTTTCCCTTTTCTCCCAGATTTTGGCCCTGTAATTCCTCTATGCCTTTAGAAGTTTTTGGAATCACCAAACAATTTACTTTTTGTTCCAGATTTTCTAGTTCTTCTCAGGAAAATATAAACATGAGCAAGTGGGTTTACCTTTACCACAGAAGAATTTTGATAAAGTTTTGGCCAGTTTATTAGATAGTTTTGAATGACTTTACCAATTAAAAATTTTATTTTATTTAAAAATTAAGTCCTCTTTATCTACAAATGTTTTAGCTTTTCAAAATAGTTAAAATGAAAAAATAATTAGGAGTCTTATTTTTACTAATCTGGTTCTAGAAAAATTCCAGAAATCATATAAAAGATTTTTAAATGCTAAATTTAAAATTGTGTTTCCTTGGAAAGATATGCAGACTCTTAGCATAATTTATACACAGTATTTTTTATCATTCAGAAGTAAATTAAATAGTGACCAGGACCAGCAGATGGGATAATGGTTACATCATGGAACTCCCACATAGTCGACCACGGTTCGAGTCCTGGATCCAGCAGCTTGGAACTTACACCAGGTGTGTGTATTTGCATGCCCAAATTCCTGAGAATAGAATAGAAGAGAAGGGATTGCAGCATGGGCATCCCCCCAGGGGTGATTTCTCACTTTCTCTCTCTCAGGAGAGCACATGTGCCCTATAGCAAAAATCTCTCAAAAAAGAAAGAAATTAAATAGTGACTATATACCAATATAACTTGTTGAAGAATAAATTCTTCTATACTAATTTAATGCCTTAAAAAGATGTTGGAGATAACATTTATATAGAGATTAACTTGGTTTATAAAGTAGTTTTACTTGCATTATAATTTTTTTCTGGCTTCCTATCTGAGGGAGAATAAGTGACTTTCTTATTTCACACAGTAAATAAATGACAGAAGAATCTCAGACCCTCTTGAGTTCTACAAGAATTTCCAAGTGCCTCTGATCTTCTCCAAGCTGCCATTTTTTTGTTGCTTTTGTCGTTTGTTTGCTTGTTTTGTTATATTGTGCATACACTCACCAGAGAGAAACAGAAAGAGGCAAAGTAAGAAAACACCCCCAGGGAGGATGCCCATGCTGCAATCCCTTCTCCTCCAGTCTCCTCTCAGGATTTTGGGCACACATGCGCATGCCCGGTGTGATTTTCAAGTCTCCAGGTGCTGGACTTGAGCCACAAAGCTGGCTATGTGGGATCCAGCACCTTAACCTCCATGCCACCTGCTGGCTCTTCTCAAGCTTTCTTTACCTGGTTCTTTTTAAATTTTTTTTAAGAGTTTTTGTTTGTTTGTTTGTTTTTGCTATAGGGTGTGTGTGCTTGCTGGAGAGAAAGAGAGAAATCTCCCCCCAAGGGGAGATGGTTATGCTGCAATCCCTTCTCCTCCATTCTCCTCTTGGGATTTTGGGCACTCATGCATACGCACCCAGCATGAGTTTCAAACCACCAGGTCCGGGACTCGAACCGCAGTGAACTATGTGAGAGTTCAGCAACGTAACCATTATGCCATCTGCTGACCCCTACCTGGTTCTGGAATAGTTATCGTATTCTCTCTTCTCTATGCTACATTTTAGCATTTGTTGAAAGTGAAAAGCAGTGATTATTTTTGAACTTCTTCACTCCCTGACTTCACATTCTGATCTACTAAGTACCACTCATATTTTTAAGTTTCTGGGATTTTTGCTAAAATTAAACAAGGAGACGAATAATAAATAAGTTAATAGGCCAAGATGTTAGCAGCAGGTGCCAGCAGGTAGCATAGTGGTTATGGCACTGACTCCCACATTTCCAACCGTAGTTTGAATCCCAAACCTGATGGCTTGAAAATCACACTGGGCACTTGTATGTGTGTATGTCCAAAATCCCAAGAAAATGGAAGAGAAGGATTTGCGGCATGGTCATCCCATCAGGGGATGATTTCTTACTTCCTCTCTCACTGTCACTCTGTCTCTCTCTGGCAAGTTCACATGCCCTATGGCAAAAATCTTAAAAAATAAAAAGATATTAACATTAGAGAGTAGGTTCTTGCTTTTACTGAAAGGCTGGTCAAAATTACTTCAGAATTATTTTCCAAGTTCAATGTTATATGATATTATAATAATCTTCAAGTTGTTCTTATTAAAAAAATTGAAATACTGAAAAATATCTAAAATACTGTATAAGATGATTGTTTTATTGAAATATACAGAATACTAATGTGCAACCTGCTTTTGCACCTCCTTACAACTTCTGTGTGAACACATCATACTGTGACTCTTTCCTATTTTTATTTGCCACTTGCTTTCCTCTCTCTCGATGTGTATAATTTATTTAGCTATAAATAGTCTGTCTTCTGAGCCCCTTCATTGTGGTATCTGATAATGGCCTTTTGACATGAGTCAGCAGCGTGCTTCTTTGAAGGGAATGATGTAGTCTGCGTGTAATTCGTATTGCCTTTGTGATGCACAAGTGTTTACGTGGTAATTAAAGCGAGCAGCTAGCGAAATCATGGGTTGTTAGGCAGAAATGCTTGTGATTAGAATAAAAGATGGTTGCTGCATTAATATTTCAGGTGGCAGAGTCTGAATGAAGGATAGCTATTTCTGGAAGGTCTCTGGGACTCTTCACTTTAGGTACATCTGCTAACCCCAAATCCCATAACTAAAAACCTAACTAGGGACCAGCAGTTAGCGTAATGGCTATGTCGCTGGACTCCCACGTAGTCGACCGCGGTTCGAGTCCCGGACCCGGCGGCTTAAACTCACGCCGGGCGCGTGTGCGTGCGTGCCCAAGATCCCGAGAGGAGAATGGAGGAGAAGGGATTGCGGCGTGGCCATCCCCCCTGGGGGGTGATTTCCTGCTTTCTGTCTCTCTGTCTCTCTCTGTCTGTCTGGCGAGCGCACGCGCCCTATAGCAAAAAAACCTCTCAAAAAAAAAAAAAAAAAAAAAAAAACCTAACTACATTTATTCAGTATGGACCTACGTGATTTTTCCAACAGAGGACTTGAGAGCCATCGAATATGGAGGGAAGAAAGAGAAAGCGTGGAGTGTAACAGCGGAGGAGGAGAGCGGGATCCACCCCATAAGGACCGCGCACTGCACTTCCCTTTATATGCAGAGCACCAAGCTGGGCCCTGTGCCCATGCTCTGCCCTGACCTCAGAGAGCCTGCAGTAGCTGGGACAAGGCCTGCTCATGATTTCAACGGAGTGTGATACTGTTTTAATTTTCGGTTGTTGCCTTAACAAACTACCACCAACACAGTGGCTTAAAACAACTCAAATTGATTTTCCTGCAGCTACATAGCTTGAAAAGCAAGATGCCAGGGGCAGCAGGTGGTGTGGTGGTTAAGATGCTGGACTCCCATATGGCCAACTGTGTTTGAGTCCTGAAAATCACTTTGGATACGTGTGTGTGTGCACCCAAAATCCCAGGAGGAGAAGAAATTGTGGCATGGCCGTTGCCCGTTGGGGTGATTTCTCTTTCCCTCACACTGTCTCTCTTTGTCTCTCTTCAGTGAATTCATATGCCCTATGGCAAAAAAACTTAAAAAGAAAAAAATAAAGTCAAGATGTCTCCAGATCTGCATTCCTTTTCTGAAAGCTCTAGGGCAAATTCATTGCCCCACCTTTCCCCACTCCCAGAAGCTGTCCCCATCCCTCAAGTAGGGGCTCTCTTCCTCTGCCTGCAAAATCAATAGATATTTCTCTGACCCTTCTTGCATCATCCCATCTTCATCTGAAACCAAATGGAATGACTCTTCACTTGCTATTTCCTAAAATATTATTTATTTTATTTTATTTATCATTACTTATCTTTTCGTAATTTGCCGCAGAGCAACATGGGCTCACCAGAGAGAGACCAAGAGAGAAGAAAAGTGAGAAAGCAAATGCCAGGCCCAGGACTTGAACTGACCAGCCACATGGGAGTCCAGTGCCTTAACCACACCATCTGCTGGTCCCACAACTATCCACTTTTAAAGATTTAAGTGATTATAGTGGACCCATCTGGAAACCACAAGATAATTTCTTTATGCCAATGTTCTTAACCTTAGTCATATTTACATAGACCCTTTGCAATGTGAGTGATATATTCTAAAGATCTTGACATAAGGACGTGGATATCTTTGGGGGCCATTACTTTGTCAACCATAAATACTGAAAAGGTGGTTTAAAAGTAATCAAATTACGATTTTAGAGAAAGAAGAGAAAAAAGAAGCCATTGTGGGCAAAATGCTAGGAGGTAGGGAATAAGTTCATCTTTGAAATGGTCACAATTTACTTCTTGATGTGTTTTTCTTCCTTTTAAATGAATTTTATTTCCAAAAAATTACTTATTTCATCAAGGATTTCTAAATTACTAGCATGGATAATAACATTATTTATATTATATTAATGTATCTTTAAAAATAAACCTTACTAGGGAAATATTATTATCCCTATTCTATATACTAGGAAAATTTAGGTAAAATAAATTACCCCAAATCACATACCCAAAGTCATATACCCAAAGTCCAAAGTCATATACCCCAAATTTTATATATATATATGTGTGTGTGTATATATATATATATATATATATATATATATATATATGAAAATTAGAACTCAAAATCAGCTAATTTGTACCTGTGCCCACAAACTTAACCACCATAGTCGATACGCCTTGTTTTAGATTTTCCTTCAAATTTCTAATATTTCATTGTATTATTTTCCTTTCTTGAAGGTTATATTTCTGGACACCATGCTCCACCTCCAGCCCTCGGTCAGTCCCAGACCCTACAGTCACTCAGGCAGGTCTCCAGACTTGAACCAGGAACCTTTTCACATGGAATTGCCTTGGAGAGCACTGAGTTTTACTGCTGTGCTACCCTTTGACCCCAGTATTTTCCTTTGAAAAACTAAGTTTATGTTTATTTTTATAGAAGAAGATACGAAATTCAATACTTTTGATTTTGCTACTTTTATGTGTTATTTTTAAGTATATTTCACTTTTCACGATTATCATTTTTCCCAGTCTTTTATTCTTTTTCTTTTTTTTTTTTTTTTTTTTTTTTTTTTTTTTTTTTTTTTTGAGAGGTTTTTGCTATAGGGCGCGTGCGCTCGCCAGACAGACAGAGAGAGACAGAGAGATAGAAAGCAGGAAATCACCCCCCAGGGGGGATGGCCACGCCGCAATCCCTTCTCCTCCATTCTCCTCCCGGGATCTTGGGCACGCACGCACACGCGCCCGGCGTGAGTTTAAGCCGCCGGGTCCGGGACTCGAACCGCGGTCGACTACGTGGGAGTCCAGCGACATAGCCATTACGCTAACTGCTGGTCCCCCAGTCTTTTATTCTTAAAATGATTTCTCTTCTAACATCTGGTGTTGAACGCTTAATTCTTTTCTCAAAACATAATTCTGAGGTAGCTGTGATTTTACCATATCTCCCAAGTATTAAAAGACAGTATTTCATTTTAATTATTCTAAGATAGTCTGTAATTTACTTTTTGAACTTTTCTCCCTATGGTCATATATGATTTTGCAGGAAAATAAAAATCAATAAAGCAAAAAGGGAAATGAATCCTCTTAGTACCTGAAGATCTAGAAATCTCGTCACAGTTTGGTCTAGTCTAACGAGCAGCCTCCTGGGGCCTTGTTTTTCCTTTTCGGTGGGGAGTCATAAGGTAATATTCGAACTACTTTGAACTTCCCATTTTCTTATGGACGGATGAAGACGCTATTATCCTGTCAATAAACTGTATATCGCCATTGTGGCTGATCGTTTATTAGGCATTTGATGAAGATAGCATCATGTTTTTAACTAATTCTAGCAGTGAGACTGTGGCTCCCCCATTCTGTATGATAAGCAGCAGAGCAAGGGACACCCACCTTTGGCTCTAGCTCTCTGCCCTCTCTTCTTCTATTGTTTCCTGTGTGATGATATTCTTGGTAAGGTAAGAGTATATTGTTAAATACGTGAGTTTGGTCTCAATTTTTCTGAAATTGAATTATTTTTTCAACCCCTCACTGACTATGTAAGTCTGGGCTAATATTTTAACCCTTCTGTGACTCAGTTTCCTTGGATGGAAGGAAGTAACTGCGTGGACCTCATGGCATTGTGTAAGAATTAAGGGAGCTAATTCACGTACATAGCTTATAAATCCACATTTCATGGCACTTTAGGGTTGCTAGCCTTATATCACTTAAACTCAAGGGATTTTTTTTTTAAAAGATAGCATTTCCTGATTTAAACAAGCCCTCTTATAAAAAAAAAATAGAAATGAAGCAATTTTTTTCTCTGGTGAATTTATATTTTGAACCAGAAGAGCAATTCTAATATAACATTTTATATAAGAGAGAAGTATCTAAAAGATGGAAAACTCTGCTGCTTTGAAAATTAAAGGAAAGCAATAAAATGAAAATGTAGAAATGGATCATTAATACTCAATATATACCTCTAATTGTTGCTCTGGACCCCGTTGGTGTCCATAGTGTGATATTTGTATAAATATCATCTTAAGAAATTACTTCTGTTCTCTTTGCACAAGTATTAGGATAATTTTAATTTTTAAAAAGCTATGCTTTCACTAATAGAATCCTTGCATTAATCAATGCTGCTTATATTAAAGAAGTAGAAAAATACCATCTGTCTTTCTTTTGTTAATACTATTACCACACTTGGCTGGCCACCAAATATAGGCCAAGTGAACATTGCCTGCTAGCTAGTTTTCCTTTAAAGAAAACATAGGGTTATGTCTGTGGGTTGAAGGATTTAGAAAAACCACCTATAATGCATAACTTGTACCATGAGCCTTATAATCTTAATAAGCATTTCTTGGATTGAATATCATTTATTGAACAAAAGGCTGACTGGTCCATTTTTGTTTGTGAACTCTGACCCATTTCTAAGGACAAAGTAATTCAACGACATTGGGCAGGCTGTGTATCTAAACGTGTAGTTCTCACTATTTTTAGCACCTGCTAACAAGATCCAAAGTCTTTGTGGTTAGATCATACAAATTTAAGCCATTCAATTTTACTTAACTAAATTTAGAAAAGAAAAAAAATGTTGTGAAATAAAAGACATTTAAGGAAAAGTAGTATAATCAAAGAGTATAAAAGGAAAACCTAAGTTTGTCTCCTGAATAGCCCAAGTAAAAGTTGTCTCAAGACTTGCTGTTTTCCTGTAATCTCCCTTAGGATATTTTTTTTTCCTTGCTATAAGTTACATGTGCTTACCAGAGACAGAGAGAAAGACAGGGAAAATGAAAATGCACCCCCTAAGAGGAATGGCCATGCCACAATTCCTTCTCTCAATTCTCCTCTCTAGATTTTGAGCACACACACACACATGCACCCGGCATGTTTTTCAAGTTGCTGGTCCAGGACTCGAACCGCATAGTCAGCCATGTGGGATCCAGACACCTCCACCTCCACACCACCTACTATCTCCTTTCCCTTATGTCAGTGTTAGGCTAGCGAGTAACCGTGGTCCTCTGGAGACAGTCATCCATTTCATTCCTCACAGTTATTTGCTCTGATCACCTTAAATAAAATAGGGCGGAGACCCCAGGCTTCCCTCTGGTAGTCTCTGTTCGCTCCCATCATGGCCTGCACTGTTTATGTGGTTTAACAGCTGGTGGGACTTCTGCTGCCAGCCGGGATGGTGTAACAGGAACCTCTCACTTGAAACAACTGACAGACTGGTCAGAACATAGGAAACTAGGGACCAGCAGTTGGTGTAATGGCTATGGCTCTGGACTCCCACGTAGTTGACTGCAATTTGAGTTCTGGACCTGGCAGCTTAAAACACTCTGGGCAGATGTGCGTGCGTGTTCAAGATCCCAAGAGGAGAATGGAGGAGAAGGGATTGTAGCCTGGCCATCCCTCTAGAGGTGATTTCTCACTTTCTGTCTCTCTCTCTCTGGCGAGTGCATGTGCCCTGTATTAAAAAATCTTTCTCAAAAAAAAAAAAAAAAAGAAAAATTTAAAAAAAGAATCCATGAAGCTGTATTTTCCTGATTGCTTCCCAGGCAGCAGAGAATGTGGCTTCAGGGTGAGCCCCGCCTCTGTGCTCACTGCGGGCCTGCAGTCTCAGCGCAGGGAGGGAAAGCAGGCAGGGGCCCACGGTCTTCCCGCATGAAGGCTTCCTGAGGGAACTCACTCGTCAGTGGGAAAATGGAGAGAAAAAACGAGTTTACGTGGGTGCCCCAAATGTTTGAAAACCATGTTCCATGAGCTTTTGGAAAACCCTCACATTTGGGGCTGGAGGTTTTCCCGGGGCAGAGTAGCAGAAAGGACTGCTCAGGAAGGCCCAGCTCTGCGGGAAACTCGAGTTCTAGAGCTCGGGGTGGAGCATGGAGGTGAAGAAACTGCCGGGGGAGAGAAAACACCCCCAACGACAGGCGAGGACATTTCTGGGAGGTCATTTAGACCGGGAGAAAGACATGTTCTCCACAACCAGGGTGGGACAGTGTCATAATTCACGAGGCATTGGGTAATGGGCTCCGACTTCCCTCAGTAATGGTCCAGATTCGCTCTAGACTGAACGCTCCCTGGTCCTGCCAAACAGAAGCTCAAAGGAAGATCTAAAATGGCCCATCCACTTTGAAATAACTTAAATTGTGTTGCGGAATAAGTTTCAATAATATTTCAGATAAGTCCAGAGATATATATCTACACTATCTGATGTATAATACATGTATATATTCACACACATATATACTTACATATTTAATTACACTATAAACAGTTCCCATATCTACACACATATATAGACAACCGATACATGCTTTAGCGAATAACATTTTCAAGTGGATAACCACATTATAAATGAATATTTTATTAAAAGTATGTCCCTGTTTAAACTTAGCTCCTATATTATTAATATTCTTTCTTGAGCTTAAGAAAAAAAAGACTAAGTATGTGAGTTTTATCATCATATAAAATGGCGTCATGATGTATCGTGCAAAGGATTTACAGTGTGAGAGATACTTGGCAAGAATTCTATTTCTGTCCAGCACTCTGAAGCTAGAGGCTGCGAAGTGGATCATATCGTGCAGAACCATCATTGGATTTTTATCATATTAACATTTTGCAGTATAAACTTCACTGGACTCATAGTTTTCTTTGAACTGTAAAATGTTCTTGTTTTTATAGTTATGTAACAGCAAGAAGCATAAGAGTTTTTAAGCTAGTTTTATATTCATACATATCAAATAAATAATTCAACTGAGACAACATTGACTCCTGTCTTAAAGGGGGCCCTACATATATTAAGTAACTTAGGCATTAACACATTACTGAATTGCATGGGAAAGCAACTCCTAGCAGACTCAATGGATCCAAATCCCCTCTGGGAATTTTTTAACTATTGACTTTGGACAAGACCCTTGAACTCAACATGTAGAAGGCTATATCTGGGTCCTGGAGGTGGTGTGGTAGTTAAGGTGCTAGACTCCCACATGGACAACCACGGTTTGAGTCCTGGGGAGGAGGCTTCAAACTTATATCAGGTGCGCGCGCGTGCGTGTGTGCGTGTGTGTGTGTGCCCAAAATCCCCAAAGAAGAATGGAAGGGGATTGTGGAATGGCCTTCCACCTGGGAGATGATTTCTCACTCTTTGTTTCTCTGTCTTTCCAGTGAATGTACACGCCCTATAGCAAAAAACTTTCTCTCAAAAAAAAAAAAAAAAAAAAAAGAAGAAATAAGGCCACATCTAACCTGAGTCTCTTGGTAATGTTCTTTTTTCCTCTGTTAAAATGAAACTATTCTGTGTCCTTTTTACTTTGGATATCTGTGCTTATCCAACACAGTAATCTTGCACCCCATTAAAAATCGGCGACCGATGAGTGCGCGTGTAGTTCTGAGAGAGGCAGACCTCTTGTTTTTCTTTTCATTGGTAGAAGCAAGCTTCCTAGCTCATGCATTTCACTAGCACAATGCCAGGGCAAAGGGACATAGCTCGTATTTGCGGTCAGAAGGGAGAGAAAACAACCCTAGGCAGCTCCAATGAAAATGCGCTGTATTAGAGCTGTGCAGAGTTACACAAAGCTAGACTCCTGACTTTAGAGTGAAAAACAAACGAACAGAAAAAAGCAAGACTGCCAGGGCTCTAGGCAGGGGTGAGGACAATCCCTTCAGAATATCACTTGAGAACTGGATGTGTTCCGGTCTTGTTCTAGTTATTGTGTCTCCGTTTAAAATATGTCAATATTTAACAACTTAACTTTTTTTTATCAGGTTATTCAGGAATGTAGACTGAGCAAGTCACTTGTCTCTGTACCTCTTCCCTCACGTGGAGACCTTCACTGGAAAAACTCGACCAGGTGGAGTGAACACACCGCCGCTGGTGCCGAACATGTCTGGAGGCATCTTCACCAACTGACAGCTGATGCTAGCTGTAGGCCGAGACCTCAGCTGAGCTTTCCAATTAGATCGCTGTCACAGGCCTCTCTATGTGGCCCTCGTCACAGCAAGGTGGCCTCATGGATATCAGACATTTAAGTGGCTGCTCAGGATGCAATAAAGACGAAGACGAAGCACGGAGAGGTTTCCTCACTTGGCACGACCTGGTCTGCAGTCACATGCAGTCAGCTCCAGCACATTCCATCAGTCAGCCACAGTCCCGCCAGATTCGATGGGAAAGACACGGAGTCTCTTTTCAAAAGGAGGTTGGTGAGGAGTGGGGCACTGGTGCAGCCACCTTTGGGAAATTTCACCCGCCAACACAGCTTCTCCTTCTCTGCACACGCACACGCTTGGTTTTAGGGCACAAGTGATCAGACACCTTTTACCTCTGTACTTCTGTCCAGGATCTCATTTTATTTATGCATTATTTTTACCAGGAGAAGGGATTTGTGAAGAAAAAGGTCTGCAGAGTTAGAGAAATGGATGAATCTAAGGGAAATGGAGACTGGAGGAGATACTGAAGGGGAATGCCGAAGGCCAGTGTACGTCCTGGTGCAGAAACCACAGCAGACCGTGGGCAGTAGCCATTAACGTCATCAGATCTCTTTCAACTCAGAATGCCCTGACGTGGGTTCTTGTGTTATCTGCTGTTTCCCCAGATTTGAAGTAAAAACTTTAAGACCAAAAGGGCATTTGTTTATGAGCATACCAAGAAAATGAGCTGGCTGAGGAAGCGGAGGAGCCCCCAGGGAGAGTGTGCAGTGTCAATAGTTAACGAGGAGGAAGAGCAGCCTGGGCCTGGGGTGGCACAGGGAATTGGCCTTCCTTCACCTTCGACCTTGCCCTGGGGACCCCAGAGTGTGCAATCCCTAGCAATGTGATAAGATGGCTTAAAGCAAGCCTGCTATAACTGTGGCAGGAAATCAAGGCTGGATCCAAAAAGGAAAGGACCAGGCTGTAAGCCAGGACTGTTTGAAGGGACAGCCATTGCAACAGCAGCGCTGCGGTTCTTTTCTTCCGGCCTTTCCATTAGCTCTATTTCCTTCTCTTCTCTTTCTCCACTCTCTATTTTTTATACAACGCTTATTTTTAAGTCACTTTTAGTACTTTCAACACCGTTTACACTTAGATGAAATAGAAGAAGAAATGAAAACCTAAAGACCATCTAATTCAACCATTGCATCTTAACAAAGAAAGCCCGTGAGGTAGTGACACACGGCGTCAGGGTCAGGGCCGGAGCACCCTGGGGTGACATTGTCGGGGTAAGCCTTCACGTGTCTCCACTACACGAGTCTGCCTTCCCGGCCTAGCCCAAGGCTGAAGTTCTAGTCAAGAATAACGACAAAACTATAGAAAGGTCCTGTGTCAGTTGGAGTTCGCTGGGACGCAGATGCCAAGATAAGATTAAAACAGCATGAGAATTGTTGGGAGAGGCATTATGGGCAGTAAAGGAGAGGACTGTAGGAGAGAGAGAGAGAATGGCTTTGGGTCACAGTGTCAGCCTGACACTATGAAAGAGATTGGAAATGAAGAGCCCTTGACTGAACGGAACACTGAGAAAATCTCAGCCCAGTTCCTAAGTCCCAGAAAACATGTGACCCCAAACGGAGGAGGAGCCCTAAGTTAGAGGGAATGCCCTGACTTTCATTTGTCTATCATCTATCTGTCTATCATCTATCTATATCTATCTATCTTTAGGTTTTTGCCATAGGGTACATGTGCTCACCGGAGAGGAGAGAGAGAAAAAGAGAGGGGGTGAGAGGGAGAGTGAGACACCACCCCCTGGGGACAGGGACTAGGCTACAATTCCTTCTCTTCCCTCTCCAGTCAGGATTTTGAGCACACACACACATGTGCTGGGCATAATTTTTCAGGATTCAAACCATGGTCAGCCATGTGGGAGTCCAGCATCTTGAACCTATGCCACCAGCTGGTCTCTTAAAATACATATCATAAAGGATTGTATTTGATATGTATCTTAAAATACATGTCAAAATATATAAAGAAATCTCTTAATTTAATCATTTTTAAAATGACAAAAATTAAAAATAGGTAGATGGTTGGGTAAACATTTCATAGAAGAAACTATATGGATGATAACTAAGCAGACTGAAAATGCTCGCCATTACTCCTAATATGGAAATAAAAATTAAAGCCGTAGTAAGATATCACTGCATGTCCATGAAACTGGAAGAAAATGAATGACTTTTCATTTGCTGGCTAGAGAGAGAAGAACTGAAATCATCATATATTGCTGGTGGGCATGAAGGCTGGATGGTGACTTTGGGAAGCAGATTTGTAGTTCTTTATACAATTAAGCATATACTTGTCATACAACCCAACAATCCTGCTCCGAAGTATTGACCTCAGATAATGAAGGCGAGTGTCCAGGCAAAGATCTGTATGCAAAAGCTACAGCAGTTACAATCTTCATTACCCCAAACAGAAAACTACACGAACGTCCTTCAACTGGTAAATGAACACACTGTGATACAGCTGCACAGTGAACATCGCTTCACCAAAAAAAGCAATAAAAAGCAACAAACGACTGATTTATGCAATAACACAGACAAATCTCGAATGTAGTATTCAAAGTGAAAGAAACTAGACTCAAAAGCTAACTACTATACAATGTCATTTACATTCTTTTCTGTTTGTTTCTTTGTTTTTGCCATGGGTGCATGTGCTCACCAGAGAGAGACAGAGGGAAGGAAAATGAGAAATCATCACCAACCAAAGGGGAATGTCCTGTTGCAATCCCTTCTTCTCCATTCTCTTTGGGATTTTGGACGTGCTTGCATGTGCACCTGGAGTGATTTTCAAGCCTCCAGGTCCTGAGCCATGTGGGAATCCAGGGTCTGAACCACCACGCCACCTGGTGGTCTCCAACATACATTCTTTTCTTTAATGCCAAAGGGTATGTGCACGCATGTGTGAGAGACAGAGAGAAAGAAGTGGGGAGGAGAGAGAGAGAGCACGGGAGCCCTTCAGGGGCATCTGGTCCCCCTGAGGTCCTTCCCTCCTTTCCTCCTCCCGTGACGATCCTGGGCACACGTGCACACGAGCCCATTGTGCTTTTCATGCCTCCTGAGCCTGTACTGTCCCTCTAATTGTACAATATGGCAGTCTAGAAAAGCGTCAGATAAGAGGTTGCTCATTTCTGAGTTTGAGAGGATGCAAGACATGAAGAAAGTTTATAAGGTCGTGGGGGATAGTGTATGTCTTAATGGTCTGGTGGTAAAGTTCACGTAAACATGCACCAAAAAAGGGTTTCTTTTACGGCATATAAATAGTATCTTCACAAACTTGCTTTAAGGCAAGCAAACAAAACAAACAGAGGCTGTGGGGGGGAGGAAGTATGGCATGTCCCCGACACCTGTGGAGCAAAGCTTTCATTTGTCTGAAGTGTGTAACAGGAAAGTACCGCTTCACTCCAGTGACCCTGAAACACACATACAGGGAATCAGCAAGCAGTTCTAGTGACCATGGAGAAACTCGGGTTTCACTTCCCCACACTGAAGTCCAGGAACGGGCTTGGCCTACCTTCTTCTTCCGAGGGTCATTTTGCATCTTGATTTCCCTGTCACATACCTGCTGTGTGTACATTAATGATCCGTAACATCACGTTTCCCTGTTAGGGCGATCCAGTACATGGTCACTAAGCTCATGTATGTGCCCTGTTAGGACCCCACAGAAACAGGTAGAAGAACAGCCTTTCTGTGTGGAGTTGCTGGGGGAAAGTGAGACTCCCATCCAGCTCCCTTGGAAGAGAAAGCGATGTTGGTTTGGAGGTTGATCCCCTCATTACAAAAAGGCAATGTGCAGGGTTATGTGCTCCAGACCGTGATGGTGTAGACCGAATGTCTCTGTTGATGGCAGGAACCGGAGGACTGGAAGAGGAAACGGCAGACACAGCGAAGTGTAGAAGTGTAGAAGCAGAGACCGCACAGGAGCGGCTGGACGGGGGGCGGAGGGAGGGCTCAGAATGTCTAACAGACACGTGAGTAGAAAGTTATCTGGAGAGACTGATGTGTCCAGTAATATCTTAAACTTGATTAACAGGCAATACATAACTACTTTGAAAGAACATATAGTGTGCTCTAGAGATATGCAGTGATTGGAAGTAAATTAAAATAAATAAATACATACATAAATTAGAAGTCTGTATTTCTTAAAAAAAAAAAGTTTGCTGACTACATTGCAAATATTGGTGAGCATTTATTTATTTTTTTAAAATCAGTGTAGTTACTTTAAATGGGAAATTAAGCCATTAGTAAATACGAAGTGTGGAGCAATATTTAGTGCTGACACCTCTATATTCCTACCTCACAGAGCATCAGCAAAGAGAAAAAAAAAGAGATGAGGTCAATGATGAACTTTTCTGCAGGGTCTGGAGCTGAAGGGATGAATGAGATCAGTTCTAGATTCTCCCCTGCTGTTAGGTCAGGGCTCCAAGTACAGAAAGAAAACACACCGTAGTGTGCTATTTAAACGAGTCATTGAAAATTCCACTCAGAGAGGGGCCTGGCCCCCTTTAGACCCTGCTCTGCACCCTAAGGTGCGGTGAACTTGAACTGTCACTGAATTCCAGTGTGGTTGCGCTGAGAATGACAGGAAAGATGACAAAGCCACTGAACTGGCCCCAAAGATGAACCCCAGTGAACGGATTAGATACTGCTTTTGTGGTGAGGAGAAGCAAAATAAAACAAATTAAATTATTGGGAAAATTGGGGCCAGCAAGTGGTGCGGTGGTTAGGGTGCTGGATTCCCACATGGCCAACACAATTCGAGTCCTGGAGCCGGCAGCTTGAAAATCATGCTGGGTGTGTGTACGTGGTTACCGAAAACCCTGAGAGGAGAAGAGAGAAGAAGGGATTTGGTGTGGTCATCCCCCCAGGAAGTGAGTTCTCACTTTCTGTCTCTCTCTCACTCCAATGAGCACACATGCCTTGCAGGGGAAAAAGAGAAAAAAAAAAAAAACCTTTAAAAAATAAATAAATAAAAATAAATTCAGGAAAGTTAAAAAGCAGACAACTTTTTAAAAAGACTTCTGAAGGAGTTTCTGTGTAAATATAAAGACAGCTACCCCATTGCCTTTCTCTGGGCCTTATTTTATAAACCATACATATTTGACTTATTTACTCTTTAGGATCCCTGTTAACTTGGAAAATGAATTCTCCAATCCCAGGAAAGCCTCTGGATTCTTCTCTCTGTAGGTCTAAAATAACTGGAATTCAAACTGCACTTGGGAGAATTCGACTGCCGTTGAGTGGAGCAGTTAGTACTCAGGAAGAGTTGGCATAATGCCAAAGCAATGCTCAAACTGAAAGCTCCAATTGGAATATTTTACCCACGTTCAGCTATTCTCAGCTGGGAGGTACGAACGGCAATATAATTTACCTCAAGAACTAGGTGAGTCATTGTTCAGGAAAGCAGATGTAGTAAAATGCTCCAGAAAACATATTTAGTGAGCACAATCTTGGAAGAAAAAATATAGTGGAGTAGAGAACGCTAAAATAGGTGCCAGTCTCACGAGAAACAGACCGTCTTCATAACTAAAAGTCTGATACGTCCCTGAGTCCAGCTGCAGGAAGAGCAAGATGCACTCAGGGTAGACGATGCGGGGAGTGAGCCTAGAGAGGCACACGCCGCGCCGGCTCAGAGATCTGGCTCTACTTGCCAGAAGATTGTCAGCATTCTTTCCACAAATCAACCTTGGCCTTAAATACACGGTTGCTCATAGACCCTAATGGCCAAATAGTCCATTTTAACATAGATCTCTTCCTGAAAGCACCACCTAACAATTCATAGATCCTTCTAGTCCTTAAATAAATATACAATATTAAGTTGTTGACTAAGCTTTTTCATGTATTTTGTAAATTCAACTGTATTATTTCACTTTAGCTTTTATGATTTTATATGGATTTTAAAATTTGGATTGTGTTGATATATTGAACACATCTTTTAAAGTGTAGATTACTTGTAGTCAGCCAAAAAGAAAAAGGGGACAATTTTAGAAAATGAAAAAAAGTATTATTATAATTTTGTAATCTGTGTATTAACTACCTGACCATGCAAGTCCTTTTCCCCCGTTTCCCTATTAATCTCATTTGATCAATAAGCAGTAGAAATAAAGAGGTGTCAGTCTGTGTGTAGACGTATTCAAAGTGCATCGAAGCATCAGATGACATTAAAATCTTCCGAAAAATGGAAGATTTTGACCTCAGTTCAATGCTAGTACCCTGAAGAGTGACAGTGAATGTGTGCTTGTGTGTGTGTATGTGTGTGTGTGTAATTGTGCTGTGTGATTTGTGATTGAATGATTTTCTAGACATGTCAAATGTTCTTTATTGGGTATATATTGTGCATCGTCTTCAAAACGTTTATTGAAATGTATATTATGAAAACACAGTGCAGGAATTTCAAGATTATTTTACAGCAAAAGAAACTCATACTTCAAGTCCAATTTTCAACAAACTTTTTGAAGTCCCCTCATAGCTGATTAACACGATCAACATAAACCAGCACAAAATGCTATGGCCCTTGTGTGTAGGAACTTAGGCTCAGCTGTGAAATGAATAAAATTGACTTCACTAGGACAAAAACAGAAAACAGAAGCACCTCTGAGTGAGTTCCAGCAGTGAGTAAGGGCTCAGAACCTAAGCCGGGCAGGGGTGTGTAGACCAGGGCAGCCCCGCTGGGTGCCAAGGGTGTCCAGCAGAAATCAGGAATGCAAGCACCAAGTACGGGCCGTGGAGGTGGCTGTGTCTCTCAGCGTGATAACTGTTTTATAAAGCCAAGCCCTTTTCTTGGGAATTGTCTCAGGATACAGAGACTTCAACAAAGATGAAAAACAACAAAACCAGACCACTATAGACGCTGGATAGGGAGGAGGAGGGCTTTCCTGAATCCCAAGATACCAGAGAGAGCCAAAGTCCAAACTGCTGAATCTGCCCTTGCTGAGTGTATTGGCATCTCTACGGGAGGCCAGGACACCAAACAGCCTTCGGTTCCAAATAGCTGCAGGAAAACCCTGGCCACAATAAGCAGGGTTGGAACATGTGTGAAAGGATATTATTTGTTCCACTTCACAGTTTTCACTAAGCCTGTTCCCTAATCTTGGTCTTAAAATCTTTATTTCTCCGATAGCGAAAATTTATTCTAAAGCTTAGAGCAATGGACTCTGGCAATCACTGCTTACCCCGTCCTGGTCCTACAGAGAGAGTCCATATTACACACACTGATGAGAGAAGAGAGATCTGTTCATCAGTCCAAGGCCAATCTCTAAAATGATATAATATCAAGAAAAGGAAGGTGTAAGCCTGAAGTATTTGTTCTGGATTCCAAATAAATCAATAAATGAGTCCTAGATTGGAGAGTAGGAGTTGGTTTCTAGGTAGGAAGCAAATCGTCCAACAGTGATCATTGAAGTCATCCATTCGTTCGGTCAATGATTAGGTCAGCATCTGAAAAATTACATGAGTAATATCAGAAAAGCTATTGCAGTGGTTTAGGAGATAGATGAATAAGGTGGAGATGGGAGAAATGATGACTTCCAGTAAAAAGAAAGCAAATAGACAGGGCATAGGAATTTGTAGGTGGTATCTTGAATTAGGCAGGAATCCCATAATAAATGCTGTAAGTGCAGAGTTGACCATGTAAAATTTGAAATGCCTCTGACAGATTCAAGTGCGAAGGTCAAGTAGGCGATGAATGGTGGAGGCCCATAATTCAGAATATAGTCTTGGCTGGCTGTATAAATAAGAAAATGTCCAGTTTATGGATATTGACCGGGATTCTACAAATGATGATATGGGGAAGTTAGGGGAAGAAGAGGAGAAACAAGGAAAATAGGATCTGTGACGTGTACAAGTTTAGTAGAAAAGGAAGCGCAAGGAAATGAGACTGAGAATGAAGAAATGTACAACGCGAACCAGGAGGCGGGCACCAGGTCGTGCTGCTGGGAAGATCAAGTGGTTTCATAAATGGAGGGTCCATAGGTTTCTCGGCAGCATGACGTATGGACACGGCTGGGCCTCTTGTAAAAGAATGTTTTCTCTATTTTAACATGGAAAAAAAAGAAGGTTGGCTAGGAATTCTGTGAGGTATTTTTGTTTAGTGGTGGGAGGTTGAGAGAGTTCCAAAATGCTGACTTATCTTTTTTTAGGGGGAGTAAGAGACTTCTGGAACTCTGCTGAGTCGGGTGAGGTAGAAGAAGCGAGGAGTCTGGGCAGAAGGGAAAGACCTGAAGTTGTTAATATGCAAAGTAGGACAATCAGCTACTTCCCAACTGCAAAGGGGAAATCCTGTTTACTGCTCATTTCTACCAGTTAATGCAAAGTGATGAGAGTATCATTACAATCTGGTTGTATAAATTCCTTCAACAATGCTCGTTTGCCCACGTGGAGGCAAAGGTGAAGAGAGTGACTAAGATTATGGACCATGCAATCTTGACTGAATGCAGAAGAAAGCAGAGAAAGGAAGTAACTAATGGATTACATGAACCATGAGATCAAGGACGAGAGATCTCTGAACTAAAGCTCTTCAGAGGCACAAGAAAACAGAGTTGCAGCAATGACTGAGCAAGTGATTTGGAAAGGCATTCTCGTGGCTGGAGAATGGGATGTTTCAAAAAAATAACTTTGGAAATCGGGGAGCTGGGGAGCTGCAAGCCCCACAGTGAACTGAATGGCTTGAGTATAATTAAGCAGATGAGCGGCCCTGGAGATGTATTTGCATTGAGGTGGAGTAGGAATGGAGGACGGTGTGAACCAGGTGCCAACGACTTCCGCTGAATGAAGTGGGCACACAGGAGGCGCACAGGGCAGTAAGGCTAGAACAAGACAAAGGAATTGTACTAGCTCGTAGGTGAGAATTAGCCTAAAAAGGGAGACTGTTTTGCTAATCACTTACTGCCAGGTACTGCAGACGAAGCAGAGTCCACGCAGAGAAGTTGGAGGAAATAAAGAGATGTAATGATTATTAAAATCAAAGCTGACATCAAAGGGCTAGACTCATCGGAAGTAGAAGAATGTTCGACCTAAAACATTTGGGTCTAATTTGCTATATTTAGCCTTCATTTATTTATACATTCAGAATATAGAATGTTAGAGTCAAAATCTCAAAGAGACTCAGAGATCATGCAAATTTATGGAATATCCTAATGAATAAATGAAAAGAATTTCAGTGAAGGAGGGGGAGAGCCAAAAAGAAAATAATGTGAAACAAAACAGCAAAAAAGACATGGGAATTTTAAAAATAAACACACAAAACAAAATAAAAAATAAAAAAGAAGCCCAGTTACTATGATTTCCTATGAAATAAACTTGAAAACTATTAAGAATATATTCTTAAAATTATGTCTATGTGTCGATTTGATTTCCTTACCAGAATCACCTTCCCATGCTTTATAACTGCCTGGGGTTGTCTACACAGCGTGTCAGTCCTCCTGTAGTTCTTCGACACGTAAAGTCTACTTATTGTGCAGGTAGGGTCTAATTGCTCTATTCACGCTGTTTCTTTGAGTGAAAATTCCACTTGTTGTGTTGTTCTCTCATAAACTTGGATTTTCTCAGGGCCAGCAGGTGGTGTGTGGTTAAGGTGAAGGTGCTGGACCCTCCCACATGGCCAACCACAGTTCAACTCTGGACCTGGTGGCTTGCTTTCTCACTTTCCTGCCTCCCTCTCTCTGTGTCTCTCTCTGGTCAAATTAAAATAAATGAATGAATAAATAAAATTAAATAATTCTTTTTTTTTTTTTTTTTGGAGAGGTTTTTGCTATAGGGAGTGTGCGCTCTCCAGAAAGAGAGAGAGACAGCGAGACAGAAAGCGAGAAATCTCCCCCCAGGGGGGATGGCCACGCCGCAATCCCTTCTCCTCTTTTCTCCTCTCGGGGTCTTGGGCACACACGCACACGCGCCCAGTGTGAGTTTAAGCCACCGGGTCCAGGACTTGAACCGTGGTTGACTACATGGGAGTCCAGCTACATAGCCATTACGCTAACTGCTGGTCCCTAAATAATTCTTTTAAAAAACTTAGAATTTCTCGAATTTGTAGTGATAACATTTATCATGATCCATTCTTGTTGCGTGTCTTACATGTTTTTCTCATTTTATTTTATTGTAGGAAGGACACTTAGAGGAGACCCACCTTCTTCGGAAATGTTTAAGTAGACATCATATTGCCACTGATTAAGGCAGCATGTTATACAGCAGATTTCTAGAACTCATCTCGCATAATTGAGCCATGGCTTTCCTAAGCAGCAGAGGCTGCCCCAGGTGACACCAGCTACCTGTATTCTCTCCCTTCTAGCGGTAGTCATGAATTACAATCTTACTTCCCTTCCGCTTTCTTTTTACTTTCTTTTTAGTAAGGCACTCATTACAGTTTTCTTTCTTGATATTTCCTTTTCTTACTTTTGAACTTACTCATTTATTTTTTTATTTTATATTTATAATGGTATTATTTCTGAATTTGATGGATGTGGGAGTGATTGAGCATGAATTAAATCTACTATTTTAGAATTAAAAATCTTAAGTCAGCTATATACACACCTGGAAACTATTCATTAAGTGTGATGGAACCAGAACTGTGTCAATACTCCCTTTTATTTATTTTTTTCTTTTTTAAGGTATTTGCCATAGAGCATGTGCACTCACCAGATTGAGAGAGACAGACAGAGACAGGGAAAGGGAAAGTGAGAGATCACCTTCCCACCCCCCCAGGGAAATGGCTGCTCCACAATCCCTTCTCCGCTCAGGATTCTGGGTGGGCACGCATACACACGCACATGCACACACGCCTGGTATGATTTTCGAGCCGCTGGGTCTAGGACTTGAACCGGGATCAGTCATGTGGAAATCCAGCACCTTAACCACCACACCGCCTGCTGGCCCTGCACTCACAGTAGAAGAATGAAAGCCCAGCGGCAGGGTGCAGTGGGAGACACTGGGGCTGTCCGGGCGCTGCATGTTGTCATCTCAGGTCTGCCGGAACAAGCTGGACGTGCCTCCTGGTGCCTCCCTGATCCTGGCCGGAAGGCTCGGGGAAACGCCATGGCAGGACCCTGTAGGAAGTGCCTATCTCGTTCTATCTCTCTTTGTTTCTCTCTCGAAGTAATTAATTGAAAATTGAAAAAAAAATGATTAAAGAAAATTCTTATCATTACTTAATTAAAACCACTTAAGTGGTTTTCTATCATATTATTTCTAATTCTCTCTATTATAAATCAGAGCATATATTTATAGGTTCTAAACGTCTGCTGCTATTTATATGATTCTAAGAGCTAATTAGATTATCTTTAAAGATTTGCTTCTCCATTCAATTATACACTTGGTATCTCTCCAAGTTCTTTTGATTTGTTACACTATCTGAAAACACATTCTCTAATACTGTAAAAGCAACCTAAAGCCCAACAACAACAACAACAAAATCCATGAGTGTTACAAAAGGGGATTCCATTTGAATTTAGTAGGTAGCATACAATCAAAGAACCAAGCAACTCAGCCTTTGTATCTGGACATCGCATGTCTCCAGTCCATGCGGTGAGGCTCCATGTTTGAAAGTCTGAAGTGAAGCTAATTTTCAGTGACATTAACCTGTGTGCGTTTCAGCACATCTAGATCCATGTGCTCTGATTTGTTTCCTTTTACAAATCATTCTTTTATGTAGTGCATTAAAAATGTCATATTGGGGACCAGCAGTTAGTGTAATGGCTATGTCACTGGACTCCTATGTAGTTGACCGCGGTTCGAGTCCCAGACCCGGTGGCTTAAACTCACACCAGGCGCGTGTGCGTGCCCAAGATCCCGAGAGGAGAATTGAGGGGAAGGGATTGCGGTGTGGCCATCTCCCTGGGGGGCGATTTCTCACTTTCTGTCTCTCTGTCTTTCTGGAAAGCACACTCACCCTATAGCAAAAACCTCTCAAAAAACAAAACAAAACAAAACAAAACAAAAAACAAAACTCATTTTGGAAGGAGTCGTGTACCGCTGTGTCCTTCCTTACCAACTCAGCCCTCGTGAGCCCTGAGGCCCCAGCATGAGGACATGCTGAAAGCTTGTCAAAAGCAAGTCTAAAACTTCAGATTGCATGGCATGAAAGTTCTGTGCTCATCTGAGTTCTCTAGTATTTCAGATTTTGTTACAGTCTACTCAGTGAGAAACCAGAGGACATCTAGACAGAGCCCAATTTACTGTCGTTTATTGATTAAGCCGGTGGCATGGGGTGGGGTGGGCGATAACTTAAAACCCCGCAGCCCAGAGTGCAAGGTGAGAAGAGCTAAGAAAGGCAAAAGTTAGACTCTTTTCTGGGTTGACTTGGCAATTATAAGAGCAAAGAGCGACGGGCTTGAGAGGGCAGGGGGTGGGCGTTACCAGGTAAGAGCCAGCAAGAGCTCATCCTAGAGAAAGCACAAGCAGGTAAGAGGTTACTCACCCTTAAGGGTATGTTCTACTTTTACCTCAACACAGTGCAACCTCAGTGGTCTTCATGGCTCAGGGCAAGGCCCGGGGCCTGGATCTCATCTGAAGGCGACTAGGAGAAGTGAGGTTTAAAGACAACAGGAGGTGTTAATTTATTTTGTTTGTTTTTAGGCACAGAGGAGAAGGCTAATTTTTATCAGAGGAATCTAACGGTTTAGAGTGGAGTCGCTCCTCCATGATGGAGTCACACCTGCTTTAATCTGAAATTCTATCGTGATGACAGGAGACGCTGAGTGTAAGATACTCTCTGAGGTTTGTGCAGAAGTAAAACTGTGGACAGGGGCCGCATTCTCCCTCTGTGCCCAGCAGTGTGCTGAGCCCTGAGGGACGCTGTCTTCGACGTGTGCTCTACGGGGTCCGGTTCAGCGGCAGGGCTTACTTCAACGTTAGAGGGAATACTGGTGTGAGACCTCGCCCAGCAAAGTCTCCGGCGGCCTGAAGCAGACTTGGCTGTCTAATGGTCCTAAACACTGCTCAATGCCATTAAATTAAACTATAGGAAAGCTTTTCAGAAAGTTCATGAAAAATGCATATAATGAGGCAACCACTGACTATAAATAAGAAATTATTTAAACAATGAAATAAAAACAGAAAAAAAGTGAAATGCAAGAGCTGAATTAGTTTCGTGCAATGTTTCCACTGTTCTGGTAAAAACAAAGTGTACATATATATGCAAGCACAAACTCCAAAACACATGTCGTGTCATTTCGGCGCCTCTTGAACTTAAATGCTGTCGTATTTCCATTTAAACCCGGCATTGCACAATATAAAGATGAATAGTAAAATCGTCACACAAGTGTAAAAAGGAACAATAACTACCCATCAATTTATAATATTTTTGTATGAAAATACACTTGTACTTTCATTCCATTTTTTCCAAGTGTTTTGAAGCTGTCTTGTGTGAGAACCAGGATTCCAGCTAGCGGGAGAGCCAGAAACCGCGAGGACAGAAAGCCAGAGTCAGACTCGGGCGCTGAAAACCCAGCGAAACATGTTTATTTTAGGACAAGCTCTCGGGTGAGGTCCCGTGGTCTGGTCAGAGGCCGAGGAGTCACACCCAGGGTGGGTCCTGCTCGTTCTTGAAGGGCCGCTGTGCAGTAGGTGGTCACCACAGGTCCTTATCTGGCCAATGGAGGTCGGTGTTTCTGTTCAATTTTGGCAGGCGCCCCAATGCTGAAGGCGGGAAGGCCGGTGGGAGTGCAGAGTGCAGACGGCAGATAAGGCTCTCGGAATGCAGAGGGTGGGTAAGGCTTTCCTCGCTCCCCTTCCCCCCTGACCCTACCCCTTGTATATGTACAATACAGGTACATTCGTACATGTTTTCACATCTTTATAGAACCCTCTGCCTGCAATGTATATATAGGTATGTGTGTACATGCATCTGCACACGTATGTGCATATTTACATGCATATATATGTCTGCACGTGTATGTGCATATTTACATACATACACATGCATCTGCACGCATATGTGCATGTTTACATACATATACATGTGTCTGCACACGCATGTGCACATTTACATACATGTACACGCGTCTGCACATACATGTGCATATTTACATACATATATAGATTCACAGGCAGCAATTCACTTATTCATTTAAAAATATTCATTCAGGGGCCAGCATGCCATCTGGCGGTCAGGACACTGGACTCCCATACATTCAGCTGCAGTTCGAGACCTAGATTCGGTGGCTTGACACTCATGCATGTTCAGGGTTCTGAGAGTAGAAAGGAGGAGAAGGAATTGTGGCGTGGCCAGCCCTGCAGGGGGCGATTTTTCACATTCCTCTGTCTGTCTCTCTGTGCAGGTGTCCTATAGAAAAAACATAAAATGAGCAAAAAGAAATAATTGAATAACTAATATGCATGAAACAAGGTGAGTAATTTACAAATGTGAACCTGGCCTCATTTTTTCCTGTTAGCTGGAAATTTAATAAACTTCTATGCATGCCTTATGTGAAAATAAAAAAAGAAAACCAACTTTGTTTAGGCAAAGGTAATAAGCATTAATATAATTTTAGAGATTTCTCGCTTTCGTTTTATGTATGTAGTTTATTATAATATTTATTTTATTTGTCCACCAGATATTTCTGGAATGTAAAACCAACACTTTTATTTATTTTTATTTTTTAAATAATTATTTTATTTAACTTTATTTATTGTTATCATTATTTTTTTCCAGTTTGATCTGAGAGAGACAGAGAGAGAGAGAGGAAGTGAGAAAGCAAGACATCAGGTCCGAGACTTGAACCGTGGTTGGCCATGTGGGAGTCCAGCGCCTTTAACCACCATGCCACTTGCCAGCCCCAACAACACTTTTATTTTTATGAAATTGCTTATTGTGAACTCTCGATTGAAACTGACAAAAGGGAATAAAAAAAAAATGAGTGCCACCAATCCTTCAGAAGCCCGTTCATGCAGGTTTTCCCGAATAATGACCGTTTGCCTTCTTGTACAGAACATCCTGCAACATTTGCCAAACCTTTTAGAATCACAATCGAAGAGTACAAGTGAGCCGTGGCTTCTGGCTCCTGCCAGTGTCTTCCGCAGCCCGCGCCATTGATTCCCCGTGGAACGTTGTTTCCGGAAAGAGGGTGAATGAATCACTTTTATGGGCTGAGAGTCTTTCTCTGCACGTCACCTTGCATTATTAATAGTTGATTCCATTTTGCTGGCTAGAATGAGAGTTATTTCTAGGGTAAGGTTAAATTCGAGCAGCTGCCTTGTGATTGTCTATATCACCAACCATTAGTATTGTTTCGACCCAGAGCATTTCATTTCTCCTTTCCCTTTACTTGCAGATATTTTTAGTTTTCATGTGAACTTCTGGGAGAGGCTTTTAACTGGCTGAAAGAAAGTCACCTGTGGCCCCGTCCTTTAGGACAGGAGTTTGGGGCCAGTCACACGTGGATGTGATCTCGAATCTGTCATCTAAGCTTCATAACCTTGGACAGAATAATCTCTCTAAGGCACAATTTCCTTGTTTCAAAAATAAGGAGTGACATGACCTACCCCTCTCGAGCCACCGTAAGGCCGAGTGAAGATAATGAACGTTCCTGGTGGGGTTCTTGTCATGTGGTAAGCCCTTAATAAATGGCGAGCGTAGTTTGTCAGAGTCCGCTAGGCCACGCAGTCAACAGCACAGCAATAATCCCAGTTCAAAATACAGACATGGCTTTAAGTTAGCATTGCACAGAGATTTGTTTTTTATTATTTTTTTTCAAGCATAGAATTAAAATCTACTTTTATATTTAGTGATCAGTTCCCCCTTACCACCTTTTGGAGAGAAAGGGGAGATGAGAGAGGGAAAGGAAGAGAGACAGACAAGTGTTTCTGACAAGGTCTTGCCAAGTCACAAGCCTCCCACTTCGCTAGCGTGGTCAGTGCATATAGCTCCCAGCTTCTTCCTGTCAGCCCGGGAACTGAGCCCTGGCTGCCCAGGGCTTCCAGCTTCCCAGCTTCGGTATTGCTGTGTATCCCCACACCAGGGACCTAGTGGACAGCTCTTAACTGAACGACGGCTACATGAACTGCGATATCCTATATCTGGGTCCTTGATGATTTCATTCAAGGGGCTTAAGTCTCTCTAAAAATGAAAGAATAGACACGTGAAGTAGATAATGCAAGTGATACATATCCAAATGTTGCATTGTGTGATAGAATAAGTGAATGTATAGGAATTAAAGAAGAAGAAAATGAATGAAGAGGGAAATTGAATATAGTCAGGAAGTGCTTACAAGAAGGACTTAGGAGTTTAAATATGATCATGAAAAGTAGTTATAATTTCTATAAACAGCTGTGAAAGCTTAATGTGTATAGTTTATGGAAGAAAAAACTTTTTTGTTTCGCTGAAACTTAGTGTAAAGAATACACATTCAGGGCCAGATGGTAGTGCAGCGGTGATTCAATTGGATCCACATGGGGGAGGTTCTGGGTGTGTGATCCGGCACCTTCCTGAGCAGGCTGGGTGCACGTGTGCACATTTCCACAATCTAGGCCAGCTGAGAGGCACTTTGTTTTGTTTGTTTTTTAGAGGTTTTTGCTATAGGGCACATGTGCTCACCAGAAAGACAGAGAGAGGCAGAGAGACAGAAAGTGAGAAATCACCCCCCCACCCCCCGCAGGGAGGATGGCCATGCCGCAATCCCTTCTCCTCTATTTTCCTCTTGTGATCTTGGGCATGCACACACACACACCTGGCGTGAGTTTTTAAGCTACCGGGTCCAGTATTCAAACTGCGGTCAACTATATGGGAGTCCAGTGACATAGCCATTACGCCATCTGCTGGTCCCAAGACGGGATTCTTAAAGACCCTGTGGGGAGTGTTTGTCTCTGTTTCTATTTTTTGCTTTCTCAGAATAAAAAAATAAGCTTTTAAAAGAAAATACATTCTCTCATTCACATACACACACGTACACATTTTAACAGGGAAACCCGGGAAGCTACTTTCTCAGATATTTGCTCCTTGTCTACAGACAAGCTCTGACTGGTGGCTAGGCCTCTCCTTTCGATTCCAGAGCTTTTTTTTTAAACTATAATATGTTGAGTGAGCGAGCTTTCAAAAGCTTCTTGAATTATTCATGTGAATATGGACAATCCTATCGTATTGCACAATGCCATTTCTATTTATAGGTATTAAGACTACTAAGACATTTTTTATTCAGCTGTCCCAATGGCTAACTCTCCCACGTGTTTCAGTAGTGTGCCGTGGGTGAACTCTGCAGGCCCACCAGAGTCAGCTGAGTGTGTCGCCTCCCAAGTTCGTGCGCAGCCATGCCACACTGACAGCTTGGAACAGCCGTAGCGGGGGTATGCGCACGGTGGAAATCAACAAATGCTACTAATAAAGGTTTCGTTTTTGTTCTCTGGAAATGCAGTTTTATAATCATGTAATCACACCACTGGTTGAAACAGTCAATTCTATGTAATTCCACTGTCAAAATAGCTAAAAATAGGAAGCTGCATTTTTAATCTTATGTAAATGGGCTTCGGAATAGAGTGAGATGTAAAAAGATCAAAGAAATGACATAGTATTTGAATGAAAATAGCATATATAGAGGAATTACAAGGTTTCACCAGAAGGTTCTCCAGGAGGTAAAGAGGAACAGTCTTAAAATAGAACGCATATGGAGTTCACAAGTGTAGTAAAGTTGTTAAATATCTAAGTAAATTTGCACAAACTAGGTAAACACATCCTCTCATAAACAGATCAATTCTATCCCAGGAACTTAAAGACATTACAGTGGAACCTTGAACATCGTAGGTTTGAATGGCACGGGTCCGCACTTACACAAGGATTTTTTTTTTTAAATATGTTGAAAAATGTAGTACAGTACTGTAGATGTATTTTTGCTTCCTTATGACTTTTTTGTTTGTTTGTTTTTGTTTTTGCAATAGGGCAGCCTGGGTACCATCCTGGTGTTTCTTCTTCCTAAAAAGACACGCCATATTGATTTAGGGCCCGCCTATCTAACGTCATTTACCCTTAAGTACCTCTTAAAGACCCTGTCCCCAAACACAGTCGTACTCTGAAGTGTGGGAGGGATTTGGACTTCAGTGATGGATCAGGAGGGCACATTTCAGATCGTGACATCTGCTGTGTCCCCTGTTTGATTCTGAGGGCCCTGGGCAAACAAGACGTGTTATGAGCAACTCTGCTCAGGTTCTGTGCTCCTCAGTGAGGGCCACCACCTAAAGAGGCCTGTGAGAGCCACAGTCCCCAGGCCCACCACTGCAGTTGTCCCCCATGGCATCCCATCCCGGCCGGAGCAAGGCCTCCCCGACAGCTGCGTGCCAGGCAGAAGACCGCAACGACTTCCCATGAACAAATCGGAAGGCACTTCCTCCGTCCCCCAGACCAGGTGAGCTCTGCAGAAATTTGCCCGGAGATCTGCTGAAATTGAAACAGCTTTTCTCCGTTGGTAAGGCGGAGATCCACTCAAGAAATTAGCTTCAGGGTGCCCTCCCTCCTGCCCTTTGCTGGCCTGACCTGTCGCTGGCAATTCATCACGGCGCTGCACCAACCTCTGTAGCACCTCACGGTGGCGATAGCCCTCCTGCCCCTCCACTGCACCTTGGCCATGGGACTTGCCTTGGCTCACGGGACAATGCCATATATAACAAAGGCAGAAGCCTTAAAAGAGCTTGTGTGGTTCATTTTTATTCATTCATTCATTCATTCATTTATTTTAATTTTACCAGAGAGGGACAGAGTGACAGAGAAAAAGAGAAAACGAGAAACCAAGCCACCAGGTCTGGGACTCAAACCGCCCATGTAGGAGTCTAGCACCCTTAACCCCCATGCACCTGCCGGCCCCTTGCATGGTTCAGTTTGATTCTTGTGCTCCAGGGATCTGCTATGAAAAGAGCTTCTTCTAGTAACTGATGTCCCATTGCAAAGGTTTGAATGTCCCTTCCGAACCTTAGGGTGAAACTTGTCGTCACAGCAGTGTCCATCGTGGGGTTTTTAATAACCGACTGGGTCGTGGAGGCTGCACCCCACGCATGGATTAACAGCGTTGTCTCAGGGAAGGGTTAAACTCACGCTGGTCCCGAGCCTAAACTCTCTTGTTTGTCTTTTCACACCCTGATTGCCTTGTTGCCTCCTATTATGGGATGAACCTTGCCATACGCTGGTGCCGTGCTGGGGCTTCCCAGCCTCCGGAACTGTGAAAAATGCATTTCTTTCCTTTATAAATTACCTCGACAATGACATTCTGTTATAGAAGCAGAAAATGGCTGAGATAGGCATCAACCTAGTCTCTAGAAAAACCCCACGTGGGATAGATTGGAGTCCAACCCACAGTGGAGCCAGCCCGAGCGGGTCTGCAGTGTGCAGGCGCTCGCCCGGTGGAGCCGGCTATGTGAGCAGACCGCGAACACCCTGCGCTGAGCGCGAGTCAGCGCTTCCTGCCGTAGCCGTGACGGGTGGCATCAGCCCACTGACCCGGCACTTAGGAGACGTCCCTGTCTTCCTCAGGCTCCTCCCACCACCTACGCAAAATCAAGAGTCAAGGAGAGGGACCAGCAGTTAGCGTAATGGCTGTGTCGCTGGACTCCCATGTAGTCGACCACAGTTCGCGTCCTGGACCCGGTGGCTTAAACTCACGCTGGGCGCGTGTGCGTGCGTGCCCAAGATCCTGAGAGGAGAATGGAGGAGAAGGGATTGCGGCGTGACCATCCCCCCGGGGGGTGATTTCTCACTTTCTGTCTCTCTGTCTCTCTCTGTCTGGCTGGCTAGCACACACGCCCTATAGCAAAAAACAAAACAAAACAAAACAAAACAAACAAAAAAAAAAAACCACAAAACCTCTCCAGAAAAAAAAAAAAAGAAGAGTCAAGGAGACAACCTGGGACCATCTGCTCGTTGGTTCTGAAGGCACACTCAGATTCTGAAGTCGCATTTGTTGTAAGAGCCGTCTCCACTGCTAAAGGTAAGATTCTCAGCTCACTGTCTACACAACACGCCATGAATTCATAGAAGTTAGCAGGACAGAAAGCACGCTGGAGACCACACTGTGGTTCCTTCCAAGGGGCAGAACACGAGACCCCGGGAGGAAGTATTGCGACCCTCTGACCTCAGCCTTCCTGTCGCAACTCTCGTGGCTTGTGGTGGCGTGGTAAGGGACGATCGTGTGAATCATGTTCTCTGGACGTTTTCTTAACAGAAACCACCTGCCCAGGAATTCCCTCACTAGATCAGGTCGAGTATCATTTTATTTTTGTGGTTCCCTGCGAGGTTCATCTTAGGCTATTTCGACACAGGTTTGATGTTAACTTAGCCTGAAAGGGGTACTTCGGTGGAAGAGAGCTGGCCCATTAAGGGTGATGAGCTACTCCGAATGAGAGATCCATAAAGGGCCGGAGGACCTCTGGACAGCCGCTCACTTAGATCTGCTCAGTTATTCTCCCTTTAGTGAGTCCTGTTAACTGCAAAGATGGGCCAAAAGGATCCTTATTAATAGCATTTGCTTCCTTTCTGCTGCTGATATTTTTGATTATGAAGAAAGAAATGTTCCAATGCTGCGGGATGGTAAGCCCCTCCCATCTTCTTCCAGGGGAAAATTTAACAATATTTGAAAGCAATATATCTGTGTGAGGAAACTGCAGTTCTGTGTATTCTTCTACAAGTTCTGTCTTCCTCTGAAGACATGGAAGTGGGATAGAAAAGCCAAACCGCTAAGAAGGGACCGTGTTGTCTCGGCGGGCGATGGCAGTTTGAGGCCTGCAGGTCGGTTTCCTGCTACCAGGGCGGCATTGCCTGGTTCCCTGAGCTCGGGCTCAGAAGCCACATCTTCCATCCGACTCCAAGCCATGCCAGTTCCCCGTGAGTGATGGGCAAGCTTTGGCTGTGCCGTCCTGCTTGGCTCCTCCGTCAGCTGGAGGTGAGGACCTTGCTCACAGACAGCTGCCGGAAAGTGCCTTCTGTCTGCCAGACGTGTTCTCAGTACTTATAACATACAAATAAACAAAACGACAGAGGTCTCTCCTATGGCGGAGCTTGCATTATAGAAGGCATAGCCAGACAATAAACAAGAAACCTAATAAATGAATAATAATATGGCGTGTACGCCCACGTACTAGTGGATGGGGAGTTACTGATGGCAAAAAGTCCAACATGAAAGAGAACCCAGAGTGCTATAGGAGGGGGAGGGTTGCATTTTTTTTTTTTTTTTGAGAGGTTTTCGTTATAGGGCACATGTGCTCGCCAGACAGAGAGAGACATAGAGACAGAAAGCGAGAAATCACCCCCCAGGGGGGATGGTCACGCCGCAATCCCTTCTCCTCCGTTCTCCTCTCGGGATCTTGGGCACGCACGCACACACGCCTGGCGTGAGTTTTAAGCCACCGGGTCCGGGACGCAAACCCCGGTCGACTATGTGCGAGTCCAGCAACATAGCCATTACGCTAACTGCTGGTTCCCAGAGTTGCATTTTAAATCACTTGGGGAGATAGCTTTGATTTAAAGAATGCTTTCTGAGCAGTGACCTGAAGAAGATGCGGCAAAGTCATGCATACATCTGGGGAGAATATTCACAGCAGAGGGAATTACCCCAGGAATTAAGATCAGCACAGGAGAAAGTTGGGGGGGTGGAAAAGACTCAAGAAAGTGGCCCTGCCACAGTGGCACAGGCAGTAGGGGTGCTGCTCTGCAGTGCTAGAGACCTAATGTGAAGGCTCTGGGTTCACATTCTGGGGCTGCTTGAACACGCCGGCTGCTCCTGTGGGTATACCCACTACATCATCCAGGAGAGCTGCAGGACTGGGCGAGGGTCACTGCAAATACCTCGTCAAGGGCACTTCTTATTCTCTCTCTGGAAATAAACACAACCTTAAAAAAAAAAAATAAGAAAGTATGGCAAGCAAATGGTGAAGTGGTTGAGGTGCGGGTCCCCACATGACTGATTTATGGTTTGAGTCCCAGACTCAGAGACTTGAAAATCATGCCAGGTGCATGTGCATGTGTGCCCACGTTCCTAAGAGGAGAACAGAGGAGAAGAGATTGTGGTGTGGGGTGATTTCTACTTTCCTCTTTCTGTCTCTCTTCAGAGAATATACGTACTGTATAACAAAAACCTAAGAAAATGTAAAAAAATGAGATGGTTCAGTGACGTGCTTATGGTTAGATGAATCCAAGTGAGGGGGTGTTTTAGCAGCCTGGAGGGAGTCAACTGGGAAAAAAGTGTTTTTCTGTGCTTGGAAAATGCACGTGTTCCGTCTCCTGAAAATGAGAAAATGAGACCCTGTGAGGCCTGCTCAGATGAGTGTGCACTTACAGGAGATGGACGTGCCGGCCTCCACAACAGTCCTGCTCATGCATCTTCAAGGTAACCGGAGATCCCGACATATCCTACAAAGTCTTAGCCTCAGAGGGAGGGCCCGAACGCCGGCAGTCCCCGCCCAGCAGTCAGGCCTCCCACGGAGCTGGCTCAGCCTAAGGGGCCGTTATCTCCACCTCTTGGAACTCAGCACTGTCGATGTATCCCGATCCCTGGGCGTTTGGGGGCCTGTGGTTTCCTTCTAGCCATCATCAAACAGGGCTTAATCATGGTGTGCATGTGGTAATGTCTGTCCTGCTGGAAATCGGCCTTCCTTGCAGGCCCTGAGGACACCAGTGGCCACGCTGAGAGCTGCCTCACGAAGAAAGGAGCTGAGACAGCAGGAAGCCGAGGCTGTCAGCCTTGCCGGTTGGGAGGACCTGGAGCCCACCCGCAGTCGTGGGGGAGCGGCAACCGCCCTTGCTGAGTGCCCTTCTCAGATGAGAACCAACCATGGCCGACACCCGGCAGCCTCAGGGGACTCTGTCGGACTTCGGCACCACAAAAACGCTGTGTAATAAACTACATTGTTTCCGTCACTGTTTCGGGTAGTTGGTTACTTACATACACTCACCCTATTTGAAGTAGTCTACAGGAGGAGACTAAGGCTGTCCAAGGAGACTGACTCAGAGGTGCAAGGGAACCGACTGCAGGGGGTGAAGTGAGCCAAACCCGGCAGCTCCTGTACTCAGAGTCCCCCCCATTCCAGTCCTTATCCAACACGAGCAATGACTGGTGATATTAAACTCCAGAGCATGTGCCAGCAGGTAGCGTGGTGGCTAAGGTCCTGGACTCCCCATGGCTGACCATGGTTCAAGTCCTGGAACTGGTGGCTTGAAAATGATTCAGGGTGCATGTGTATGTGTACACAAAATCCTGAGGGGAGAGTGGAGAAGAGACTGGCATGGCCATCCTCCCTGGGGGGGATTTCTCACTCTCCCTCTCTCTGGATCTCTCTTTCTCTCTCCTCTGACGAGTGCATCTGCCCTATGACAAAAGCCTAAAAAAAAGATATGTAACTTACAAATATTTTCTCACGGTTTGTTTTTATTTTAACAGTGCCTATTGGAGAGTAAAACTTTTAACTTTGGCAAAATTTAATTTATTCTTTTTTTTTCTCTGACTTAAACTCCTTGTGTGCTACTTAGCAAATCTACCTAACCTAAGATTGCAAAATTTTTCTTCTGTTTCTTCAAAAAATACTAGATTTTCAGGTTTTATATTTATGTGTTAGTCTATTATTTACTTAATGATTTTTCTGTGTTTGTTTTTGTTGTTGCTTTGCCTTTTGCTTAGCGCATAATTGCTCAGGTGCCAAGATTTTACTTTTGTTTATTTTGCTTCTGTAACTGAAAATGTATTGGTTTCCTTCTTATGCCCTGGCTTATTTTAATTTTTTTTAATCCTACAGGGGCATAGTGGATCATTCGAATTCCTATCTTTCTAGACATCTAACCCAGATATTTTTAATCTATTGTCCCTCATTAATCTGTGACATGCGAATTAGAATCTAAGGGAAAGAGGGAGAAAACTCAGCTGTTTTGACTGCATATTCTTCATCCCCAGCTTAAGTTCCACAGTATAGGATTTGCCGGGCTGAGCAAGGGAAAGCAGTGGTTTTCCTTTTCCTCACACCATGACTTCTCTCTCTGTACCTTTAGACACTTTGCCTGGAAGAGCGGCGTGAATCACCCCCTCTAGGTGTGCTCCCCAACTGGGTGCTCCCCGGGCTGTGCTCCCAGAAGGGGGTGCTTCCTGGGCTGTGCTCCCTGAGGGGGTGCTCCCCAGGCTGTGCTCCCTGATGAGGGATGCTCTCCGGGCTGTGCTCCCCGAGGAGGATGCTCCCCGGGCTGTGCTCCCCGAGGTGGTGGCTCCCCGGGCTGTGCTCCCCGAGGTGGTGGCTCCCCGGGCTGTGCTCCCCGAGGTGGTGGCTCCCCGGGCTGTGCTCCCCGAGGGGGTGCTCCCCGGGCTGTGCTCCCCGAGGTGGTGGCTCCCCAGGCTGTGCTCCCTGAGGGGGTGCTCCCCGGGCTGTGCTTCCCGAGGTGGTGGCTCCCCGGGCTGTGCTCCCTGAGGGGATGCTCCCCGGGCTGTGCTCCCCGAAGAGGATGCTCCCCGGGCTGTGCTCCCCGAGGAGGGATGCTCCCTGGGCTGTGCTCCCCGAGGGGGCTCACCTCCCTGTTGCACGCTGTGCCACATCATGCACATTCTACAGACAGGCTGGACATGAGCTATTACCTTCTGTGCCTCTTCTATCAAACTGGGTTCCTGACATGCAAGAAAATGCACCAAGATCAGGGCGTAAAGTCTGGAGATGTCAGCCTTAGAAACGAACACAAGAAAAATCACCACATTTATATCGGGCTGAAGCACCTACCAAGATTCCCAAAGAGATGAATGAACTGCAAGTGGGATTCAGACCCTGTTTATAGGCCCCGCTCCTACAGGAATAGGCGTGGAAATTAGCTGTAATCCTGAAGTCGCTTAGGGAAAAGCCATCAGTTATGTTCCAAACGTCAAATCTAGTAAACGCCTGTCTTACTTTCTTTTTAATTGCCAGAGGCCTTGTGCACTCATCCAAGACAGAGAAAGAAAGAAAGGGAAAGAAAGAAAGAAGAAAGAAAGAAAGAAAGAAAGGGAAAGAAAGAAGAAAGAAGAAAGAAAGAAAGGAAGGAAGGAAGGAAGGAAGGAAAAGGAAGGAAGGAAGGAAGGAAGGAAAGAAAGAAAGAAAGAAAGAAAGAAAGAAAGAAAGAAAGAAAGAAAGAAAGAAAGAAAGAAGAAAGAAAAGAAGGCGAAAACACCCCCCGGTGGGGCGTGGTCGTGCCGGAATTTCTCTCTGCGTCTCCACCTGCCCCGGATGGGCTGTGTCTGTCACGTGGGACCCAGCTCCTTTAACCACAAGGCTATGGGGCTGGCCTAATTTTTGTGTTATTTAAACTTGCTTCAACATATAAAACTTTTGCTTTTTTTCTCTTTCTTTGTAATGATTTTCTTAGTCATAGAAATGACAGTATATAGTTTTAGAAAACATAGGAAATGCACAGATACAGAAACAAAGTAAGGGAATTGGTTATAGAATACCATGATTTAAAAGTAATTAATGTTCTGTATCCACTCATGACATGAATTATATGTACATGCACGCTATATGTGTTATATGTATTTAATGCTATATACCATATGATAGGATGGATATTACATACTGTAGCTGTATACATTATACATTATATCATATATTAAACAGTTCTGCATAAAGCAAGTTATAGAATTAACATAAATGTATATAAATAATTGGTTTTCATTTACAATATTATAGGTGTTTTTCAAGTGTAACTATAAAATCACAAAAACAAATACATTTTTTCAGAAATCATTTGTAATGTATACTTCATATCCACAAGTATTTGGAAGTGAGAATATGAGATTAAAGGGCATATACATTTTTAGAGGATGGATGCATTTTACCCAAATTACATCCCCAGACACTTGTACGTTCATGTTTCCAATGGCATGATATAGTAGTATGTGTCGTATAGTCCTGGACAGCTTCAGACAACGCCATACTTCAAAGAAGTGTTAAAGTCGGGCCAGCCGGTGGAGGTGTGGTGGTTGGGGCGACTGAATCATACACGGCAGACTGCCTGGTTCACCTCCTGAATGTGGTGGCTTAAAACACACATTGGGCATCATGTGAGTGTGCTCCAAATCCCGAGAGGTGGGAGAAGCAGAGGGGAAGGGATGGTGGTGTGACCATTCCCCGTGGGGGTGATTTCTCACTTTTTTTCCCTCTCTGTCTCTCTAGTGAGCACACTTGTGCTAGCAAAATTTAACCAAAAAAAGGAAAAGTTAAGATCATAAAGACAAATAATCCCTAATTATTGCTTTTATTTATACGTCTTTTATTATTGAAAGGGTGTGCTGTTGTACGACTTTTGACCTGCCCTCTTCCTCTGTGCACTGGTGACTTGTCCCTCTGCCTGCTCCCCTCCTGCTGAGCTCTGTGTCCTTGACACCCGCTCTGGCCACGACCTCCACACAACCATCGCCTCGGACGTCCCTACCCAGTCTCAGCGGCCTCTGTATTAAGCTTAGTGCAAGCTGACCTTGCTGGGACTCGGTAGCGAGTCCTGCTACTAGGTCCACATATTGGGCTTGAGGAAAGGCACTAGAATATCAAGCCGACTTTCCCCTCACACTGACCTTCCATATCTGAAGGACAGTTGAAAATCATCACATCCTGATTTGTGAGAGCTTAGGTGTTTGGCATCGGAAGAGGTTTGCGTTCTACAACTTTGCCTTGCCAGTCAGGCGTGGCTCCTCGGGATGGGGGTGAGACGATGACGTGGTGTGGACAGCAGAGGCTGAGAGGCGGCTGCCCAGACTGCCTGGAACTGGGAGCAGAGACTGCTGGGCGGCGAGTACCCGGAGAGGGTGTGGACGCATGGAACGCCGAAGAAGGTGGAAAATCTGGGACTGCAGGAAACGGTCCTTTCACTTTCTGAGGAAGAGCCTGGGGATAACAGCAAGCGTGGAGAGAAGCCCCAGGTCACTAGAACACAGTACAGGGGCGTATAAGTGGGGCCTGCAGTAAGAGCACGGCCTAGGGACAGCCATGCAGAGTCGCGCTCACGTCAAAGTTTTGGAAGGAGCAACAGAAACATCCCCTGCCCTGGGAAGGGTACAGTCATAGGAGGGAGAAAAGAGACTGAAAGCCTGTATCTGGCCATCTGTAATGGCACCGTAGCCACCCCTGGCTGGAGAGTCTTCTAAAATAGTGAGCGAGAGACAAAGGAGAGGAGCAGGCATCCCTCGTGGGAACTAGTCATGCAGCAATCCCTTCTCCTCTCTTCTTCCTTTTGGGGTTTGGTCATGCCGGGTCTGGTTCTCGAACTGCAGGGTAAGTCCATGTGGGTCTTGGCTGACTTCGCCACCAGACTACGATGTCGGCCCATCAGCCTGAAACCACAGCACTTCCGAAATGTCACTTCAGTCATGATTCCCATTTTCCGTCCTCTCTTAATCAGTCCTAAGCTCTACAAAAAGAAAAGCTGTATTTCCCGGCTTTTCATCTATTCTCTGTTATGGTTTGGGTAATAGTTTGCCCCCAAAGTTTTGTGTAATGGGATTTAGCGCCAGCTGGTGAAGCCTCGTTTGCAGTGACTGGATCAGGAGGGCGACATTGTCCTGGTGGTGACACGCTCTCTTGTGAGACCCTGTGAGTCCCAGCTCCCATGAGAAGGGGCTAGTTCTCGAGCGCTGTCGGCAGCTCCCTCGATCTCCGAGAGCTCACCGTCCTGCCTGCTCCCTCGATCTCCGTGAGCTCACCGTCCTGCCTGCTCCCCTCGGCCGCTGCAGGCCTGCCCCATGGCAGACAGCCAGCAGAGCCGTGAGTCAGGCAAACTTCTATTTCTTTATAAATTACCCAGTCTCAGGCATTCTGTTAGCAACGTGGTAACGGCCCAAGCTATCCCCCATAACTTAAACCATGTCTGCAACATAGTAGGCTTTCAAATAAGTAATCTCTGAACGAATTCTGTCCAGGTTTTCAGGCGATCTGAGGACTCTCTGCTTCAGTTGTGTCTTTTCCCTTGAACGGCCTTCCAGGCTCCAGGCTGACTTCGTGAAGAGATAGGCGGGAGGTCAGGAAGTAACAAATGTGCCCGTGCTTTTTCATCGTACTACTAAATGGCCCCATGGACATCTCGGAACCCTCCCAACTGAATTGCCAACTTCTCTTGTGGAAAAAGTGAAGAAAGGCATATGAGAAGCAGGACTGCTGGGAGGGGTTCAGAACCTCCCTTCTCTGGATAGCAATCCCCGTACTTGACAGCTTAGACACCGAAGAGGGCTGGGCCACGGTCCGTGGGGATGCAGCTGGCTCCCGTGGAAGGGCCTGGGTTTGCAGCAGACCTCCTGAGCACACCACGCACTGCGAGGGTCTGGGATCCACACCAGTTGGGAATGGAGGTGGACTCTGGGGTGTGGATCCTGGTAGGGATGCCTATCTCGCTAGCTCTGCTTCTCTCTCTCTTTCATGGGAGAAAGAAAGAAAGAAAAGAAAAAATGGGAAAAGAAAAAGGTGAAAGATAAGACACTGTCACTTTATCAAGGTCACAGAGCCATGCCATGGCAAAGACAAAATGTGGACCCTGTTTATTTGACTGAAAGCAACATATTCTTTTCTCTCCATTGGGGCTTCTCGGTACATGCAGGAGTAGGTCATAGGTGGAAGGCCACACTGCTTCTTTCAACCCTAAGGTCAACTAGGCAAGGCCTGGCCCCTGGAATTCCCAGCTTATGGTTTCTGACCTGAGTCTTCCCATCACATAACCCCACAGCATGCAAGTATTATCTTTTTCTACGTATATTTTAATGTGCAAATGGCTGAGAGGTATCACATCATTTCGTATTTTCAATATATATATATATAGATAGATAGATATTTTTTAGAGAGATATCTGCTATAGGGAAAGTGCATTTTCTGGAGAAACAGAAAGAGATGGAGAGACAGAAAGCAAGAAATCACCCCCTGGGGGGGGGGGGAAGGTCACACTGCAATCCCTTCTCCTCCATTCTCCTCTAGGGATTCTGGGCACACACGCACACACACCCAGCATGAGTTTTAAGCCACCAGGTCCAGGGCTCAAACTGTGGTCAACTACATGTGAGTCCAATGGTGTAACCATTACGCCATCTGCTTACATCTTTAAGGTACCTATAAGGAGCTGAAGAAGCACAAAGTATATATTAGTAGATAAGAAAAGAAGGGATGGGGTGTTAACAGACTGCAGCACGGGGATCAGTTTCTGAGATACACGGAGGGTGAACGTCAGGTTACAAGACAGCAACAAACACTGACAGAAAGCTCTGGAACTGCTGGACTGCTCTGAAATGAAGAGGAGGTAGGATGCCCGGGACAAACTTTTGCTTAAGGATCAGGTATGACTATTAGTAATAATGTCTGGAGGTATAGGAGAAGATTTTAGATTTTAATTGCTCACATGACACTCAAGCCTCCGGAAACATCCAGTGAAGAAGTGTAACCCGCAGACCTCCAAGGAGCTTCACACACTCCGGGATCCTGGAGCCCTGAGGAGTGCCGGCCCAGACTCAGGTCTGACTGGGTCAGGAGACTTTCTCTAAGATGACGACGATGAGCTCGAATGCGCCAGTGCACTGTGGTCGCAAGACTCCTCACGGATATTCTGCTCCTCTGTCTAAACTAACTCCAGCCTTTGGAAAGCCATTTTGCAAGAACACCTGTTATAGGAACAAATTATGTGGATTCGATCCCGGCTGAATAACCATGGTGGAATATCTAATCTTTCTGTGTTTCAGTTTTTCTTTTCCAAATGAAAATAACAATAATAGCACAGACCTCATGGTGTGATGGGAAGGATTAAGTGAGTTAATATAAGTAACATGCTGAGAATTATGCCTGATGTATAGTAATCCTTCAACAAATATTAGCTATTATTAGGATCACTTTATAATAAGCAGCTAGAGTCCTTAACCAAAACTCAAACTTAATATTGGACCCTTGAAAAAATTTTTTTCATTAGCATTTTATGATCTAAAGCACTAGCAATCAGTTTAGTCTGCCACCTTCCTGGACTGCTCAGTATCTTGTGATATTTAAAATCCACTTGTGTTCTCCTCATGTCTAATATCCACACTTCAAAACTCCTCAGTTATAGACAAGCTTGATAACATTTCTATTTCTTTTTTATTTCAAAGTTTATTAACTTATGTCTTCTGAGAGAGCGAGACAGAAAAACTTTGAGACAGGGAACCTGGGCAAAGTCTTGTCATGTCACAATCCTTTCCTCAAACACCCAGGATGACAGGTACCCCCAGCTCAGTGAGGTCAGCCCGGGGTCTGAGCCCTGGGCGTCTGTGTGCCTCCACTTCTGCTCTGTGGCACCCTCCTGTTTGCACCACCACGACAGAGCCGGTGACTTTCTCATCTCTATGCCTTATCCAGGTAAGGAGATGAGCCACAAGTACTCCATGTGTCTAAACTATGGAACCATCTAGAATACAGCAGAGAGCATTACAATGTACTTAGAGTAAAACTAAAGAGAGTTATATAACTACAGGTACAGTTATGAGAACTATAAAACTCTAAAAGCTCTGTGTTAGGGTGAAGAGGACGACAGAGGATGTTCAAATGTATAGGCTACCTGCCTTTCCGCACAAGCTGCTCTTGAGTCTGAGGAGCACTGTGGTGGTAGGTGTTCGTATTGGGTCTTTGCATTATTAACGGTTCTTAGCCATCTGTATCAGAGGCTTGTGTGGGGAGACGTTCTTCTATGCTACACAAACGGCAGGAAACATTTGAGGGTGCTAGTCTCGAGGGCATGATACCTGACCCGTGACCCAAAAGCATTTTCTCACTTACATAATCAAAGATAAATGTTCCCACGGTGTTTTTCCTTTCCTATCTTCATGCAAGACATGAGTATTCGACAGACTGGAGACCTTAAAGGAGGACTTGGATCTTCACGGATTTACTAGACTTGACCCTCATAACCACGGAGAGTTTGTCTTTCCTAAGAAGGACTCGAGGGTTGATCCTGTCATCCACGGTGGTCTCCTGGCACTGGGACAGTGAAGTACACAGCACATTTCCCTGCTCTGACGCGGAGCTCTGGAGACAGCTGAGACCATTTTCGAAGTCTCGTTACGGGCTGAGCACGAGGCAGCAGTAGGACACTGTCTGCCGGTCTTCTCCGGGACGCTCCAAGGGCTGCCTGCACCAGGAACGTCTCCTTGATGAAGACTTAAACATAACCTAGGCTTAATCAACAAGCCACTTTCTATAAAAGACTTGCGATAGCAAGAGAAATTTAAAGATGGTCATGATCTATTTAAGAAGACAAATTTGGGGGACAGCGGGAGGCATAATGGTTGTCACTGGACTCCCATGTATTCTACCACAGTTCAAGTCCTGGACCCAATGGCTTAAAATTTATTCCTGTGGCTTATAATTCATGCCATGTACATGTGCGCCTAACATCCCTAGAGGAGAATGGAGGAGAAGGGATTGTGGCGTGGCCATCCCCGCTGGGGGTTGATTTCTTGTTTTCTGTCTCTCTACCTCTCCAGCGAGTGCACACACTCTGTGTAAAAAAATCTCTCTAAAAAAAGAAGAAAAAGAAAAGAAACCAAGTTTCACCTGCCAGAGCAACCATGCACCTCTGTTACATTATCCTTGTGAAGTTGTTACTAAAACTCCCTTTGATGGGCCAGCTTATTCTCACAAAGGTTCAGCCTGACTCAAATGATCCTGCCTTTACTGCATTTTACCTGTCCTAAATGTGATTACAGGAATAATAATGCATTTGGCACATTGATAAGACCCCACCCTCCTAAATGAAGACATTTGTAATTCTTTGGGTAGTTAGTATTTATATACATGAACTAATATTGTAATGTCTGAAGTAAAATGCATAAGACTTGAGAAAATCTATTAGCATTCCATGAATTTAGAAACAGTGTGTTCCAAAGATGTGCTCCAAAGATGATGGGGGGGAAGGGTGGAAATAGACAAGGAAACGGCCAGTCTGAATGAACAGATCCAGGGTCTAATTCGGGTCCTGTGTAGCCCGCCTCATCGCAGCCCTAGCAAGGGCAGAGGATGGCCGTGGACCTGAAACTCCCATTGGCCTTCTCTTCTCCCTTCCAAACGTGAATGCTTCCTGCTGTTACCCTGTCCTTGTTCTGCCGTTTTCTGTTGGGTAAGTGCTTGCACATCGTTTTCTTTTTAGTTAATACACTTGTAAATCAAGAGCAGTCATGTCCACACCCAGTGCAAAAGCAGACTATCCACAGGTCAGTCTTCGACCTTGGGCCTTGTGTTGTCTCCCTTGGGCCTTATGACTAAGAATGCAGCCTGTAGTATATTTTTATCAATTTTACGGGTATTATCTTCTCTTTAAGAAAGTATTGTGCATTCCAGCACAGTGGGCTTCAGGCTTAGACATGAGGTTTGCTGTGTTCTCTTCACTGAGGAAAAGATACACCCCTCCCCTACTGAAATTTGGCCTCACTGTGAGACTTGCCTTGTCTAGTGAAATGTGACAATTCTGAACAAAAGCATGTTTAAAGTTATTCATTTATTTCTTCCATGTGAGAGAGGCACCCCCAACTGGATCTTCAAGCCACAATCCACCCCATGCCCTGGCATGCCCAGCGTGCTCAGGCAGGTCTCTGGGCGTGAACCCAGGGCCACGTCCATGTGGACCCAGTCCTGTTACTACTGTGCCGCCACCTGGCCCTCTGAGCAAAAGCTTAGCCCCTCCCAAGTTGTTTTCTTGCCCTCCTACTCTCACACTTTAAAGCAAGAATGCTGTTGTCGCTAGTGAAACTACTCCATCAGCTTGGGTGCTAAAATGGAGATTAGCAGAGAAACTCACAGAGAAACTGAAAGTAATTAACACAGCTGAGTAGGGAATCAGCCTCTGTCTTAAGCTGCTGCGAACTGCGGTTGTTTATTACTGCCTGCAGTGTGGCGTTTTCCGGTGTCTGATGTCAGGTGGAAGGCTTTGTGTTGGTAGAGGGAAAGACAGGTCTTCATAAACTCATAGCAGAATGAGTAAAGAATGGATACAAGGGGTTTGAGGATAATAAAGAAGTGGGCTGGAGCAAAATAAAACGTTATAAAAACATTGTATGAACATTGGTATGGAAGGAGTTTTTAGGCAATGGAAAATCTGAAAACTAGGCAAGAGAGTCCATACTTCCTGCAGTAACACTGATAAACATCCAGACTTTGGGGCAGGAGCTCACAGATGAAAAGGCACATAACAATAATTATTTTGACTGTTAAAAACCAGGAAAAATGTTTAGGTGAGGAAGCGACAAAAAGCTGGAAGAGTTAAGACTGTCATAGTCGTTCAATCGGGGGTGAGATAACGAGGCCCGAAGTTAAGGGTCCTCAGTGGAGACAGAAAAGGAGTGAATGGAAAAGAAGCGAATAATTGTTTTCAGTAAAAACATGGCTGTGTATTGATGTGGAGATTAAAGGAAAGGAAGGAGTTGAAGGCGACTTCATCGTTTTGAATCTGAGAGCTGGGACATGGAAACACCATGCACAGAGTGAAAATTTTGTGTTTGGAGTGGATATGTTAGTTTTTTCATATTTTAGATGAACAATCTCATGGAAAATTGGAGAGCCCTACTGCCTAGGTCAGAGATGAGGCTCCGTGATGAAAATCTGCGAGTCACCAGCGCAAGAGTGACCGCTAAAGCTAAGAAAATGGCTGAGTCTTCCGAGACAAAGAGTAGAGCCCCAATAAAAGACAAATGTTAAGTGGGAAGCCATGGCTAGGGGTCAGAAGGAGGCAGGCAATATAAACTCACAGAGGTTAGACATACAGTAGATTAGGTGTCTGTGTGTGTATGTGCATGATCATGAATTTTTTTTTCTTTGACAAAAGATAATTTCTGGCCCAGCCCCATTTCCTAGTGGTTAAGGGAGCCAGATCTCACATGGTCAATAGTGGTTCAAATCCTAGCCATGGCAGCTTGAAAAACACACTGGGAACATGTGTTTTTGTGTCCCCAAACCTGACCGAATAGAGAAAAGAAGAAGGGATTGCAGCATGACCAGACCCTGTTGAGGGGGAGGGGTGCATTCGCCCTTTCTCTCTCTCTCTCTCTCTCTTTTCTCTCTCTCTCTCTCTCTCTCTCTCTCTCTCTCTCTTTTCTCTCTCTCTCTAGCAAGCACATCTGCCCTCTGGCAATAAAAAAAGATCAAAGCATAATTCCTTTAGGATTATCTAAAGCACGAGAAAGAACAAGAATAAAGAGGATGAGAGAGTTTATGGGATGCATCAATTCTTAGTGTCTGTCTAAAGTTTCATTTAGTGATGAGGAGGATTGAAACGACTTGTGGAGTTGAAAGATGGAGCACACGAAGCACTGGAAGTCAAGGACACTGAAGGGAAGAGGGACAGGGTAAGCGTAGAAAGAAGTTGGGTCTCTTGGGTACCAGAAACGGATGAGGAATGAGACGCAGGTGAAGAGACCAGGTTGTCTTTAGGTGGAGCAGTGCACCTGCTTTATGTAAAAATAGCCAACACACACAAAGTTCTTCTTCTGTCAAAGTATTGCACGCAGCACTTGACATACGTGACCCAGCTCACCGTCGCAGTAACCTTACCGGTTAGGCAGCATTATTATCCGCATTGTTGGTGGGGACGGGCACAAAGGCAGTGAAAAGTAAAATGAATAAACACAGGTTATGAGAAAGGACAGAACTGAGAGTCAAACTCCCGAGTTTGGGTTTGGAACTAGCACCCAAAGCCTCGTTCAGGAGACATGTGGCAGAGCCCGAGCTCAAGCCGGGTCCATCCTATCAGTCCAAACTTGGTGCTGTTTCCACTTTGCCAAGGGGTCTTTTAGGAGGCCCTCGTACTACTGAAAATAACACAATGTAGACAGGCACAGCTTTTGATGGACTCTTCTAATGTCTCTAATTACTCCTGAGAGAACAGAGACTTTAGGGACATGTAAAACTCTCTAAAACACCCGTCTCCAGCATGGATTGACTTTCCAGTTTTCTGCACCCAAGTCTACTTACTGTATCTAGCCCAGAAAACTGAATAATCTGTTCATAGGGGATTCTTCTGACTTATTTCCTAGTACTTCTTCTTTTTTTTTTTTTTTTTTTTTTTGAGAGTTTTCTTTGTTGTAGGGCACGTGCGCTCGCCAAACAGAGAGAGACAGAGAGACAGAAAGCGAGAAATCACCCCCCAGGGGGATGGTCACTCCGCAATCCCTTCTCCTCCATTCTCCTCTTGGGATCTTGGGCACGCACACACACGCGCCCGGCCTGAGTTTTAAGCCACTGGGTCTGGGACTCGAACCGCGGTCGACTACATGGGAGTCCAGCGACATAGCCATTATGCTAACTGCTGGTCCCATTTCCCAGTACTTCTGAGAACTAGTTCCCCGGTCAGTAGTGAGGCTCTGTGTAACCTTCTCATCCCCACATCTAAGACACAAAGTGAAGATTACTTTTAGCTTTGAAATTGAGCATCGTTGGAGCTGGAAAGGCATAATTTGCCCCATGTTCCGATGAGTCACATGCTTTAACAAAGCCCAACTTGGAATCTTTTGTCACAATGTTGTAAAAGCTTTTCTTCACTATTGTTCTTGTTCTTGCTTAAGTTATTAGCAATAATTTAAGCTATAATTAAAAATAACATTTCAGCTCCCATTCTTCAAGTAGGCATTTTAGAAATTATTGTTGTTTACTTCAGTCCAGCACTGTGAAATTACCAGCAAATGTTAGGAATTTTGTCAAAACAAAATAAATTATTTAGTAAGTACACTATCCAGAAAAATGAGATTTATCGCCCTTATTTCCTGTTTTCTTTCTTCCCTAAGGACTAGCTAAATAATTCAGCTTCAGAGGGTACCATTCTTCACTTTGGGACGGAGGTCCTAAAGCGCTTGTGTAGTTGGACTTAGATGTTTTGGTCTCAGGACTGACAGAAGCGACGGATACCCACGAGCAGACACCGCTCGGTGTCTTGTGCTGAGTCTGTTAGCTGACGGGCGGTGGCCCCGATTCCAGCTCTGCCCCCAGGAGCATCCTACCGAAAGGGATTCACACCCAGAGCCGTTCACAGATGCGGGGCACAGTCTCCAGAAGAATAAAAATCCGGGTGAAGCTGGATTTGAGGGTGCTTGAGGAATCTGGAATAATCTCAGCATATCTAGGACCGGCTGTCAGGAGAAAGCACAGTGCGTGCGGCCACCCTCAATCCCGAGTCAGTAACTCGGAGTCTGCAGAGAGGAGCACTTCACTCCCATAGTGCAAAGGGCACCTCTCTCCTGAAGACCCACTTAACAGCAAAGTCATACCAACTGAAATGCCTCTTCCACATCCACTTGGATTATTGTGTCATTGATTAAAATGCAAATAATCTGCACAAATTAAATGGTCAGTAAATTGATGGAAAAAAAATCCTTCAATCAGATGACTTTGTTCCATGACACAGAACAAAATTCATCCATTCTGAGAAAAGCTAAAGACCAAGCTTTTAAGGATCTTAAAAAAAAAAAAAAAAAAAAAAAAAAAAAAAAAAAAAAAGAGCAGTCTTTGGATGAAATGTGTTAGGCAATAGTGAATCACCAAACTTTTTTGAGTAAGAATTAGAAAATGATACTTAAGCAAAACTCGCCGATCAGGTGGATGGCATGTGGATGGGGTCACTAGAAAAGAAGACGGGCAGGAGAACCTGTTCCGTGACCAGGCAGGGCCTCAGGGCCCTGGGCCAGGGTACCTGCTCCGAGGAAACCTGCTACGTGACCGCCAACCACTCACATGGAGTACGTTTCTTCATCTCAGTTTTATTGCCACTCAGTGAGGGCTTTCAGTTAGATGGTCTTAAGGTTCCTTCTGGCCCGTATTAAAAACTCAAAATAATAATAGAATCATAAAAATCGCAGACATTTAGAATGAGCACGTACCTCAGTGCTCATTTCACCTTCTATCCAATATAGAATTCTTCTACATCATTTATTAAATTACCTCTGGCTGAAAATTAACTCTCAGAAGCAGGTCCGACTTCTACAGCAGCTGCTCCGGATCGAGGGAGCCACTAAGGTTAATGGCTTGATCTTGCAGTTCTGGGCCTCTGAGTTTTCATCACTGGCCACTAGCTGAGTGACCTGGGGAGGTCCACTCACCCTCTGGCAGCCTCAGTTTCCCCATTTGTTAAAAAGATGATATTATAATTATCACCGCTGCTGTGGGTAAGACTTTCTCTTGACCAGACTTTAGTCCTGCTTCTCGGAGCCCTCATGACTAGGTCTCCACTTTGTCTCTGTTGTCCAGTCTGAGCACCCATCCTGGCGATGGGTAGTTTAGCAAGGGCCACCCAGTACAGAGATCTGACCGTCCCTGCTCCTGACTCCCGGCCCACTCGCAGCAGGCGTCTGGTGAGGTCGGCCAGGCAGGGCTCCCTCAGTCCCTGGTGTCTCCTCACAGCATTCGCCACCCAGCAGCCTCCCTACCCCACCCATTGGCCACAACGTCACACCCTCACACACACACGGACTGGGTTTGCTCTCATTTTGGACCCTTTTTAAAGTTTATTTCAAGAGAGAGGAAAAGAAACAGTGAGATGGGTGCCCTTGCCAGGGTCTTGCCAAACTGCAATTCCGCCCTTGCCCGGAGCCTTTGACCAGGGTCACAGGTGCACAAACACTGCCAACCTGTCAGCATGGGTGGGCCAACCAGGGTCAAACCCAGGACCCCCATATGGCTTTAGCACCGCCTGTGACACCACGTGGCTGGGCCAGCTCACCTTGGGCTTTTGCAGGTGTTTATTTTTTTAATTTTTTAATTTTATTTTTTTCTTTTTTTGGAGAGTTTTTTGCTATAGGGCGTGTGCACTCGCCAGACAGACAGAGAGAGACAGAGAGACAGAAAGCGAGAAATCACCCCCCAGGGGGGATGGCCACGCAGCAATCCCTTCTCCTCCATTCTCCTCTCGGGATCTTGGGCATGCACGCACACACGCCTGGCGTGAGTTTGAGCCACCGGGTCCGGGACTCGAACCACGGTCTACTACATGGGAGTCCAGCGACCTAGCCATTACGCTAACTGCTGGTCCCTTGCAGGTAGTTATTTTTAAGAGTTAAGTGTGGGATTTAATAATAGGATAAGGCTATTCAGGATAAGTTTCCGAAAAAGGTATTTTCAAGCTGTGTCAAGAAACAATGATGGACATTCATCTTATGAACTAAAGCTGAGAAGAGAGGGTGGACACTATAATGATGAAGAATGCATATTTTCTAACAGCGGGACAGAAGGGAAAAGGGACAGAGGTGAGAATGAGCAAATAGCGTGGATCCCAAGGAGGCAAAGCAGTGAGGCTGTGATGTGATCAGCCTGTAGCTGAGACGTTACTTTCTTTGAGAAATGTTCCTTGCACACTTTCCCCCAAGATCGAGGGTTCTGTCTCCAGAGAGACTCAGACTCCAATTATCCCAGTTTCAGCCTGTGTTATTTGGGGGGAACACAAAGTAATTTGTTAAAGAAAATTTTGGAAATGTAGAAAAACATATTTGACCTGAATTTTACATGAGGTAAATAAAGTTTCCCCTTCCTCCGTAGGGGTCTACTTCTAAGCAATAAGCACAGCAATGCATTTGTCTGAGCCCACCCCTCTCAGGACTGAACTCCTTGATATGTAAAGTGGGACACCTTTGTGAAGATAAAGCTTATCCAGAGCAGAGGTTGTTATGCCAAATTAAAGCCAAGACAGCACGGCAAGAGGAAGAAGCGTTGTTGGCAGACTGCTTACCGGTTATTTCCGGTTGTCCCTCACTAAGATACTCCTCCTCATGATAAAAACTTGCACCAGGCAGAAGAAAGGACCATTATCCTACGGCCAGTGGGCTCCTTCAGAGAACTTCTGCTCCTGGACTTTTACCCAATCCCGTTCCTTCTTTCACCTCCCAAGGCCCTCCCTGACCTCTGACCAGTGTGAACTCTTTCCAGACAACTCACACATATTGTTGGATGGTCCCTGAATGGCACTTGGGCAATATCCCATCAGAAAATAAGGAGATGGTTGCAGTGACCTTTGGCCAGAATCTCCCAGCCAGAGCCCGCCCTTAGCAGCACCCACAGATGGGCCTGCAGAGTCACAGCGGCAGGTCGGCTGATCAAAGTACCTGCCGTTCCTGCAGCCCTGCCCCTCAACCCCTCATAAACCCTCATATAAATGCATCGGTCTCCTCAGTAGGGTGGGCTGAGACCTCCAGCTTCACACCCCCGGGTGCTCTTTCAATAAACTTCCCTTTCTCTAGAGATGGCACCCACTGAGTCTCACTCCGAACCCTGACATATATTAGACCGTCTTTTTCTTTAGTTTTGTTTTAACATTCGACACTATGTATCATTACAGCATGCTAAATGAATTTATTCCTCTTTTTTCAGTTTAAAAGAAGCTTGTTTGGGGATCAGCAGGTGACATAATGTTGAAGGTACTGGACTCCCATGTAGCCCACCACAGTTCGAGCCCCAGACCCAGCAGTTTGAAACTCACACTGGGAACATGTACATGCATGTCCAAAGTCCTGAGAGGAGAATGGATGAGAAGGGACTGTGGTGTGGACATCCCCCCTCCCCCTGCCCCACCCAGGGAGTGATTTCTTACTCTATCTCTCTCTGTCCCTCTTGTGAGCACACACACTCTAATAACAAAAATCTCTCAAAAAACAAATGAACAAACAAAAAGCTAAAAAAGAAATGTGTTTTTCAGAGCAAAGGCGTGTGTTCATCATCTTTGCCATTTCTCTTTGGCCGGCTGCTGGTGGGATCTGGCTACAAGCCCCAGGGTTTGACTCTCATGTTGTGCTAGTTTTGTAAGGCCAATAAAATCCTTTCATTCTGTAACTTTTATTTTGCAGTTGCCTTTTTTTTTTTTTTTCACATGTTCCAGGTTGTTAAACTCATGATCGAAGAAGAAGTCTTAGAAAGATGAGATCCTGTAAGTATTAAATCCTACCAGGCAATATTTCAGATGCAGTCCGTAGTACATGTAATACAGAATAATACATAAGGGTGAAAAGGGGAATTCTGCTTTAAGAACAAATGATTCATAACACTTGCTAGAGAATGGCAAGTCGGTTTTGATTCGGGATGGTGGTGAGAGGTAGTGGACTGCAGTGGTGAGATTTTGCAGTAAAGGAGAGAGATTGGTTCAGTGCCAAATACCACAAGAGAAAGTGGGGGTTTATAGCCAAGGACCAGGGTAGGGTATGGGTGGTTGGAAAGTTGCCAGGAGAAAACATCAGGGACAAGGAGGATTCTAGCTAAACTGACCCAAGAGAATTCTCCTAAAAGGCAGGCCAGGGCTGTGCAGGGGGGGGGGGTGGGGGGCCTGGAGGGTGAGGAATCCGATCAGATATCACGTAGTCAGGTATGGAGAGCAAACAGGTATCGAGGGGGAGATTCTGACTAAATCAATGTAGCAGGATTTTTGTCCAAACTGGACTCTCAGGGACATGTCCAAGGATGGGGCAGAGTTGCAAAAGCGTTCGGAGGAGCCTGACTGAAGCATGGCTGTGGAGGCCATTTTTGTCATCCTCCATAGCGTAATTACCAGATAGGTGAAAATGTATTTTTGTCTGAAAAAGAAAACAAAAACAAAAACCTCAGCTTATACAAGCTAAGAAACCCTGGTGCCACTTAGACTTTTAGCAATTCCGGGGGCCGGGAGGTGGTGTTTGGTTAAAGGTGCCGGACTCCCGCGTGGCTGACTGCTTTTCAAGTCCTGGGCCTGGTAGCTCACTTTCTCACTTTTCCTGTCTCTTTCTCCGTCTCTCTCTGATCAAACTGGAAAATAATAACAACAAAACATAATTCTTTAAAAAGAACAGTTAAAAAAATAAAAAGAATTATTTATTTAATTTAAGAAAAACTTCAAAAGAGAAATGGCAAGGTGCACCGTGACAGAAGAGCTCTGCCTAGAGCCGGGTGTCGTCACCCTCCATGCAGGTCGGCAGCACGCAAAGGCCCTGAACACGAACACCGGATTAACTAGAGCGGCAAACAGCGTCCTGTCGGGTAGACAGAGCAAAAGTAGCCGGGAGAACAAGCTTTAGGGATGATAAAAGCTCTGTATCTTGGCAACCTTTTGTGTTGGGTTATTTTTTAAAAATGGATAATACCGTTCTCTGTTTCTAATTTCTTCAGCCCCTCGCCGAGCGATAGCAACATTACAACCACAGAAACTGGGTGTCATCTTGACATGATAAGTAATACTGTCTTATCGGTTTTATTTTTCTTGTTTGCTTTTGCTGGGGTAAGAAGAAGCCCTTAATGTGGAATTTAACCTGATTACTTTAGCTGTGTCGCTTTGCTTTGCTGACAAGTCCCTGTTCTTCTCTAAGTGTACCTGAGAGAGAATAAGTGATCCCTCCCCAGTGACCCAGCTAGCCGTGATCAGTCACCGCATGCCCTTGCAGTGTCCAGGTCAACCTAGGAACCCAACCCTGGTTCTCCACGTGGCCTCCAACATGGCAGGGCAGTGAGCTCCTGCTTCGCCACTGTGATTGGGCCTTAGGAGTCACTATTTTGTCCAATATTTTTACTTTTTAAATAATTTTGAGAAATATTTCTGGTGTTTCATGTTTCTATTAGAGAATGATTTGAGAAAATATCACTCTAGTCATATTTACATGGAAATCCTGGGTTTATTAGTTCAGAAGTATTTGCAAAATAGACTCAATAAGGTACAGAGGCCTAAGTACACACAGGCTCTTTGTGTTACTAAAATACAAATAAGAGCGTAAGAAAAAGTTACGTTCCACAAATAGTAAATGTCGTGTATGGGCGGCCTGTGCCAGGGGCTGGCAGTGCATGCATAGTGAATGCGGACCCTGCCCTGTGCGGTTCGCCCGCCTGTAACAGATAGTAATCGCTCTCCACTTTCACTCTTTGTCATCTTGTGAAGATCTTTTGCATCTACCGTGAAGTGAGTATCCGAAAGTGTGTGAAAGTCTATTTACGTGTGATTCATAGTCAGTGGCCCCTCGGGCACGAGTCTGAAGTACTAACCTTTGCTAAGTGACTACGTCGTCCCCCCCCTCCTCCTCCAGCCGGGACTGACCCGCGGATGGCCAAAGCAGCTCAAGGGTGAGTCAGGCTCGTGTGAAGCTTCTTCGCTTCTTGTCCCCAGTGCATTTGTAGTCAGGTCAGACCGTCTAAAACCTCGCCTCCCACTTGGGAAAATCAGACCAGCCATTTTCCCGTGAGGCTGTACAGACATGCAACGCCCTCACTCTCTCCCTGTGAGTTCATACCCGCTGTAAGCACCATGGAGCACACATAATTTGATACCATGAAACAAATGGTACGCGGTTCTTTCACACACTAATCTTTATTTCTATGTCATTTTTTTTTTTTTTCCTTTTTAAGCTTCACTCTCTCTTTCTTCTTTCTCTGCCATGAGAGAGAAACAGACACCCTCAATAGACCCTCAGTGGGGCCTCACCGCTGTGTGACCCCCTCTCCAGCCTTCTGGGCAGCCTGGACTGTGGGGACGCACCCGCTATGTTCAGGTTGGCCAAGGGTCTGAACCCCGGTGGCACCCTTCCGTCTGGGCCATGGTGCCTGGGCCTCTGTGTAACGGCTTCTCCAGGCTCTCTGTTATGTCACAATGCCTAGCAGGACAACTATGGGTTAAACTGGTAAACGAACGAGTGAGTAATATTTGATATTTTCGTTATCCCAGAGAGTTGTCATCACCTTTGTTTCTTCTCTTCCGTCTTCTCTTTAATGATGCCCCAGGAGCTCTGGAGTTGCAGCTAGAAACCACCCCCCCTTCTCCTCCAGAGCCAGCAGCTCCTGCCCCTCCGCTGTGGTGCCTTTTCTCATCTTCTCATACTTCTCGTGTTTGGGGGCGGTTTTCTTGTCTCGTTTCTCCTTTGTCTGTGAGACATTCCGTACCCAATGCCGCCTAGAACTACCCAGAAGCATTTCTAAGGCCCTCAACTTCAAATCCTTCCATTTTTATTCTGAAGTTGTCTTCCCCCACCGCCATTCCTTTCTGAAAATCTAGATTACAGTGTTACTTTTGATATTTCCCAAAATATTTGAACACCTCCATGTTAAACACTTCATAAATATTACCCATTTAATTTACACTGTGATTTTAGGACACACACATGCTATTGTTATCCACTTTGTACAAAAAAACAGGAGTAACTAATCCAGCTTGCAACTGATGATAGTAAAGCCTAATGTGGGGACCAGCAGTTAGCGTAATGGCTATGTCACTGGACCCCATGTAGTCGAACGCAGCTCGAGTCCTGGACCTGGTGGCTTAAACTCATGCTGGGTGCGTGTGCGTGCGTGCCCAAGATCCCGAGAGGAGAATGGAGGAGAAGGGATTGCGGCGTGACCATCCCCCCTGGGGGGTGATTTCTTGACTTTCTGTCTCTGTTTCTCTCTCTCTCTGTCTTTCTGGCGCGCTCACATGCCCTATAGCAAAAACCTCTCCAAAAAAAAAAAGAAGTAAAGCCTAATGTGAAGGGTTCTGACTTCCAAAGATAGCAGTTTCTCACTGTGCCCTAATATCCCTTCCATATTTTGCCTTTCTATATTTTAAAGTTAAAAAAAATTAACTAATACAACACTTTGAAATGGACCACTCCGTTCTTTCATGAGAAATACTTTCTCTAGAGTCTCCTGTTCCGTTTTCTTGCCCCTCTTGTTCCAGGAGGACTTCAAAATGGCTCATGAGTGAGGGAGCAGCGTGCCGTGCGGGAGCTGCAGAAGCTGCCGTATGTGCGAGTGCGGCCGGCAGGGGCAATGCTTAATTATATGCATTAGATTTCTTTTCTTTTCTTTTCTTTTCTTTTCTTTTCTTTTCTTTTTTTTTTTTTTTCCTTTTTTTTTTTTTTGTAATTGAGATTTATTGGTTGTGTCAAGGATCAGTACAGACATTTCAATTTGTACCCAATTCTTAACATACGTACCAAAAATTTAAAAAGCCAAGTATAGTGATTCTTTTTAAGTTATTCCAGTGACATTCCAGCTTCAAATTTGTAGGTAAATTTTCCTTAAGAGGATATCAAGAACCACTGTCTTCAGATGTTGAAAGCTGTTATGTAAGTCCCACCAAATCACAATTTAGAATCATACAGACTACATACTTCAAATTTCCCATCTTTCACAGCACATTAACAGAATTATTAGGACAACTGGACTACCACGACCAAAGATGTTACAGAGCGCACACAATTCTGACATGGAGAGCAACAATCAAAGAGTGGTTTTCTTTAGGAAATGATACTACTAAAAAACGTAATAGAAGTCATTTTAAATATTCAAGACACATTAAATGCATGACTGTGACTCCAAACTGCCATTTAGTATGCTTTGTATTTAGGATATAAAAACTACCCACCCGCCCCCACCTATGGAATGTTAAGCTGACACGCAAGAGAGTCAAAGCCTCCTATAAAGTCCATATCCCACTATTTTCTGGTTGTACTGAAAAATAAACAACCAGTAAATGATTTCATCTCTTAAAAAAAAGCATTTACACTTAAAAAATGGGATGAGGTGGGATTCTCTCCTTCTTAAAAATGTTTCTAGAGCTACTAAAAAACTTACATTTACAAAATAGTTGATAAAAATATTCCTCTGGGTTGTACAAGAAGGGAGACGGGGATCATTGATAAGACATGGGATATGACATTACTCAGACTTGACTTCTTTCTCGCCTGCTTCATCAGAGGGTGGACCTGCCTCATTCTTAGTTTCTCCATTTTCTGCAGGTAAATCTTCTTTAGTGTCTCGGTTGTACTTCAGCCTGTTTCCCCTTTGCTCCCCTTTCCCTTTTGTTTGCACTCTTGTCTGAAGATCTATCCTTCCCTGCCGCCTTTTTTGGCTTCGTCTCCACTTTTGCAGGAGGTTTAGCCGACAACCTTGCCGATCTCCTCTTGGGCTCTTCCTTGGCCGCCCCCTCGGTGAGCTGACCTTCCTCTGGGGCATCTTGGCTGCGGACAGGGTGTGTGCTGGGCGCCTGATGAGGCCGCGACGCGCCTAGAGCCTTTGCGGAGTTGAGCGGATAAACCCTACCGCTCCTCCCGCCGCAGGAGCTGCTGGAACTCCTATATGCATTAGATTTCTAATCATTTCTAAATCTCCTGTGTTCATTTTCATCTTCCATTTTAAAATTTTCATTGCGCTAATGTCATTTTGCATCTCCTTCCTTTTCAAAGCAAGTCAAACGTCCCAGTGGTGCAGCCTGGACTTAGATTCCTTCGCTCTCCGGCCAGCCTCGGTCCTCCGGTCACCCCATGTGCCAGCTTTCCCAGAGCGCTCTTTATAGATGTTAAACATTCCCGCCTCTGGTTTGTCTGCTCCTGCTGGGTGAGGCTATCTGCAGAGGGCACCTGGACGTAGCGACCTGTGACAGCATCATTTTTTTTTTTTTTAATTTTTTTTTTTTTGAGAGTTTTTTGCTATAGGGCGCGTGCGCTCGCCAGCCAGACAGAGACAGAGAGAGAGAAAGCAGGAAATCACCCCCCAGGGGGGATGGTCACGCCGCAATCCCTTCTCCTCCATTCTCCTCTCGGGATCTTGGGCACACACGCACACGCGCCCGGCGTGAGTTTTAAGCCACCGGGTCCGGGACGCGAACCGCGGTCGACTACGTGGGAGTCCAGCGACATAGCCATTACGCTAATTGCTGGTTCCCAACATCTTTTTAAAAATCATTTTCATGTCTCTTCTCTTAGATTGACTTATTTTCTTTTGAGAGGGTCTGCAGAGCACACATAAAAATAAAGAGCTACATGGGTGGACTTGCCTTCCTCTCTTCGTCACACGAATGTATTTTTATGTCCCTCCCACCCAGGGAGTGTCGGGACGTGGGTCACTTGGATGTGGGACACCCTCACTGACTGCTGTGATTGTCTGCCGAACACTATTTTGGAACTAGATTTAAAGAAAGAAAATAATTATGGTTAATCATCAAAGCCATACTTTTGAATAAACTAATTAACAATTTCCCCACCTCTCCATTTGGCCTGTTTCAGATCCTCGCCGAGTTTTACCATCAGCTGCTCTGGGCTCTCCGGCGTGGCGTCTGCCCTGCGTGGTCCTGCCTACAGTTAAGCCTGCCAACCTTTGCAGAGTGATGCCCACGGAATGTTAGCAGGCTCCAGAGTCTAACGAGTTTCCTATCTGCCTTATAATTAGTATTAGCTATTTTCTGTACTTGCCTCCTCACCTCTTAAACATGTATCTTTAAGCCAATGGTTTTCTTAGAATCCTTTCTTAAAGGGCCGAAAGACTCAGCAGAAAAACCCTCAGGTATCAAGCCCCCCAAAACATGGAACTTCCCTTTAATCCCTGCTCAGTTTTTGAGTTGATGTATCTGCTGTGGAATCATTTTTAGCCATTTGATTAATTCCTTGTCACTTGCACACATTTCTTCTATTTTTTTATGACATGTCATTTTTTTTTCTTAAAGAACCTTTCCTTGATTTCTAATTTCCCTTTCCATGGCACCTTTTGTCTGTTCGTAACATCTAAACCCTGTGCTAACCTCTCTCTGCTCTGCCATCGTGCTTGTCTGACACTTTGCACTTTTTATTTTTTTATTTTTTGAGAGGTTTTTGCTATAGGGCGCGTGCGCTCGCCAGACAGACAGAGAGAGACATAGAGACAGAAAGTGAGAAATCACCCCCCAGGGGGGACGGCCACACCGCAATCCCTTCTCCTCCATTCTCCTCTCGGGATCTTGGGCACGCACACACACGCGCCCGTTGTGAGTTTAAGCCACCGGGTCTAGGACTCGAACTGCGGTCGACTACATGGGAGTCCAGCGACATAGCCATTACTCTAACTGCTGGTCCCAACACTTTATACTTTCCAGGTCAAGGTCATCTGACAGAGCAGATCCTCTCACCTGAGCATGGACTGGTGCTATTTTAGCTTCGATGTTCTCGTCTCTGTTTTCTGCTCTTGCTCTTTCCAAATGTTTCTGCAGCCTCATGGGATGTTGACTTTCTTCTTGAAAGCTTTGTCTTCACTTGGTCATTTTAAAAATCATTCTTCATATCACTTAGAACTCTTTGGTCAGTTTCTGACATCTCAGACATCTGAGCCTTGTGTCTCGATCCTCTTGGCCGTTCCTCCTGTTCTAGCACCAATCTTCCCTTTGCCATGGTTCATTTGTCCCTTTCACTCTAAAATTGTCCCATGAAATTCTTCATGAGTTTTTTCAAAGACGAAAAAATTGATTGTAAGAGAAGGAAACCAGAATTCTCCTGAATAGTTGAGACTGGCATGTAGGTTTCCCTTTAAATTTACCTGCAAGGTCATAACCTATTCTAATATGAAAGGACCTTTTATGGTAAGGGGCACTTTGGAAGACTAATTAGAAACGACCTCGTTGTAAAAGGACTGAGTCTGCAAGCTCTAGTGTCCTGACTCTGAGGATGAGTCTCCTTCTTGTCCTCTTTGCCCTCCAGGGCTAGGGAAGCCCACACTGCTTCTCAGATGGGTTAGAGCTTACTCTCTCCCTGGGAGCTTCACACAATTTTCCTTTCCTGTAACTTCTTTTCTTGTTTAGGTTTTTGCCATAGGTAGAGCACACTCACCAGAGAGACAGAGAGAGGGAGAGGGAGAAATCAGGAGAAGTGGCCATGCCACCATCCCTTCACCTCCACTCTCCCCCCAGGAGTCTGGGCAGGCATGCGCACACACCCGGCATGATTTTCAAGTTGTAGGGTCTGGGATTTGAACTGTGGTTGGCTATGTGAAGTCCTGCACCTTACCCACTATGCCACCTACTGGCCCCTTCCTATAATATTTTGACTTCCCATCCCAACTTTGAACTCACTCTACTTTATACATCAAACTTCAGTTTCGGAGCACTCTTTCCTGCTTCAAACTCCTGAATTGGGAGCGTCACACAGGCGTCCCCACAGCACCTTGTATTTCCCTCAGCACGGGTCTGGTCACACTGCACCAGACTCAGGTCACGTCAGAGACATCATCAGCATGGCAGCCAGAGAGACAGACTGGAGCCAGGTCAGCTGTGACCCCGAGCAGCGTGTGGACTGGGAGAGCCTGTGCCTGTCCTCATCTGTAGACCAGGATTTTGCTGGTACTTGCCTTATAGTTTCCTTCGTGAGAATCAAATCCTTAGAATAAGTCCCAGACAGATATGAACTACTATGTAAAGTGTGCAGCCACGTTTACTATAATTGCTAGACTCATAATGATCATTATCATTTTTATTAGTTCCAGGATAGCTCATACAATTGTCATGTAATAGTGCTCAAGCAATTTTAGTTGAATAAATGAACTAACTAAATAGTGAGTGATGCTGGAAATTATGCACTCAGTCTAGCAACACAAGAGAATGTAGATAAGCTGAATATGTAAGAACAGGGAGGTCCCAGGCACTGGGGTCCTCTCTTTTTTCCTCCTGACTGTCAGATATATCTAGAAAGGAGCAGACCTTCCGGTGGAAAGTTAGCTAAAAATAGCTGAGCACTGATAATTAGTGTTCGCTTTAGAGATACCCTCTGTTATCTCCAGAAACTTCCTCTCTGGCCTCTTCCCAAATTATGCTTCTGCCAAATTTCTCAGCTTTTGAGAAATTTCTGCTTTTGTCATGGCATTATAAGAAAAGAGAATTTCTTCCATATTTTACAAGCTAAATTCCTTCTTACACACAAATCCTATCAACCCTACTGTCACATCTTTCTTTTCACTAAATTGGTTGCGGAATGTCAGCGTGGGTATGCAAATAAACATCCTACACTCCCACACCCTTTCTGTTCGTTTGTAACTATTAATATTTGCTCGTGTAGGTCATTTGCTGTTGCCAGTACTGTTTTCATGCTTATCAGCTTTAGGGAGAGGCACCCAAAATCGTCTCAATTGGCTAGGTGCGGAAGAAAAGCAGTGTCCACTTCTCCTGTTTTCTTATTTCTTTTGAAATAGATACACAGTCTATATCTAACCACACATAAAAGCACCCTTGAAATTACTCTGTGCTCAAACATTAATTTTCCACAGTCCATTCTCATGCTTTTTACTCCTTTATTTGATGTTTATTGAAAGTGTACAATGTGGCATGAGAAGGTGTAGGCGGTCAGCCCATGGCACGTGGCTAAGCTCTAAGTCTGGGGAGCCAGATTCCACATGTCTGACCACAGTATGAGCCCCGGACCTAGAGGCCTGAAGAACATGCCAAGGATGATGTGCATTCATGTGTGTGAGCGCACATGCCCCCAATCCTGATGGGTGGGGAGGTGGAGGAAGAAAGATCATGGTGTGACCATGTCCACCCGGGAGAGCCTCCTCCTCCCCCCACTCCTTTGCAATCTGTTTTTCTCTCCGGTAAATGAATGTTCCCTCTGGCAAAAACATAAAAAGAAAGGCATGTGAGTAAGCCTTTTTAAGAAATGTGTAGCATACTCTTTTTATTTAATAATTTTATAGAGTTTTATATATAATAATACTTCTAGTAAAATTAAGTATATATTTAGCACTTCCTATTTCAGACATTATTCCAAGCAGTTTACATCCGTAAACGTCATTCTCACATCATCCTTTCTGGTCTCTTCTCGTGAGTAATATTAGTTTCCCTACTTTACATGTGAGGAGATGGAACCCACAGAGATCTAGAGAGGACACAGCAGTTACCGTTATTAGACATACATTCATTGAGTAAAATAATGGAAACTATTAAAGTAAAAAATTAAGCGATACGGTATTATGAATCTAATGAAGGGAAAATATCTAATTTTCCCTATAGTGTCGTATAAATGTTCCAGGGAGGAAAAGAATATTATGATAGGAGTAGCCAGAAGAGAGCTTTGAGTTATAATTTGCACCGTGAGGTGTATGGAAGGTTTGAAACGGCCCTGAGAAGAAAGAATGGATAGTTCAGATTACCCATGTGATCTCCACACTCGACACTGTGTGAATATTTTATGCACATGATCTAATTTAAGCCTCCAATGATTGCTTTGCAGTGGGTTTATTATGATCGCCATTTTATAGGAGAAATCAAGGCTCAAGGAGGGCAAATTTAGTGCTCGGGATCACAGACCAACTGAAGGCCCAGCCAGGCACTGCCCGCAGACCCCGCGCAGCCACTGCACCAGCTCCCCTTCCTGGGGTGAGTATTCACCGTGGCAGGCAGCACGGGCCACAGCGTGGGAGCTCACGAGTGTGGGTTCGAGGAGGACAGAGCCACCTTCGGGGAGCGGAGGAGGACGACCCTGCAGCACGACCTTCCTCCACTTCCAACCTGGCCTCAGGTTTACGAGAACGAAGTGGAGATGTGAGTGCACCTACCGAACACCGGAATGTGTAGCTGGCACTTCTAGGTCCTCTAGCAGGTACCTTTTATTTTTTATTTTTTGGTAGATTTCTTTTTTCCATCAGGCATGTGCGCTCATTGGAGAGAGACAGAGAGAGGGGGAAAGTGCAACATCACCTCGAGGGCTGATGGACACGGCCCGGTTCCTTCTCCTCCTCCCTCCTCTCAGGATTTGGGTACGCACACACACGCACCCAGCGTGTTTTCAGGCTGCTGGTCTTAGACCTGAACAGGGCAGCTGGCCATGTGGGACCCAGCACTTAGCCACCACTGGTCTCCTGCCAGCCCTTTCAGATAACCTCTAGCAGATGCAGACTGCTGGCCATCAGAGAAAGGATTCCAGAAGGCCAGGAGTCAGAAAGTCCTCTCCATGACCACCCCAGCTGAGAGAACTTCACCCTGAAGTAGAACGTCTGCCGCGAACGTGCTGGGCTGCAATTTAGCTGGCTGGGGCCCCCTCGGCGCCTCTGCCCATGGTTATTACGTATTACTGAGTTCACAGCTACTGAGCCAGTGTAACTGGGCTGCTGAATATAGACACCCCAGAGCCTCAACATTCGTATCATTCTTATTACTAAAATCCTACCTTTACCTACTCAAAACATAAACATCGTTTTCACATCTCCAAAAAATAAATTCCAACCGGATTAAATGTCGTTCGTTTCCTAATGCAGCTATGACAAGTTACCATATATTTAATGGCTTAAAAACACACACATTTATTATCTTCCAGTTTCAAAGATTCGAGGTCTGAAATGGGCCGTAGCGGATAGACTCAGGGTAGAACTGCGTTCCTTCTGGAGTCTAGAGCAGAGCCTGTTCCTGTCTCAGCGTCACGCGGCAGCCTGCATTCCTGGTCTGCTGGCCACACCGCTCGACCTCTTCTTCCACTGTCTCATCTCTTCCTCTGGCTCCGAACCTCCAGGTCCCTTATAAAACCCTGGTGATCACAGTGGGCCTCCCTGGATAGTCCAGGAGACTCCCACCTCGAGATCTTCGTTTTATGCACCGCTGCAAAGGCCGTTTACCACAGCAGTTACTGTGCTCACGTGTTCTGTGGATCAGGACACAGTTATCTCTGGGAGGCCATCACTCTGCCTACCACAAAGAGCAAAAAGAAAACAGTAAAAGAACAGGAAGAAAATACTACCAGGTACGAATCTGTCTCGAGATGGGAAAAGAGTATCTTATGTGTGGGAACAAATGAAGAAATCATTAGGAAAAGACTGACAGACTTAAAGCATGATTAAAAAAAAAGCATATAGAGAGCTGGCTCCATAGCAGTGGTAAGTGCTATACATAGAAATCTGGATTCCACCTGGCCAAATGCAGTTTGGATCCCATACCCAGTGGCTTGAAAAACATTTTGGGTGTAGGCTTGCCCAAAATCCAGACAGGATGGAGAAATGGAGAAGGGATTGTTGTTTGACCTTGCCCCGCTGGGTGGTGTTTACTCTCTCTGTCTGTCTCTCACTGGCAAGTACATGTGCCCCCTGGCAATGGAAAAAAAACTACATGCATGGGATAAACATATTATATTAAATAAAAGACAGGTGAATGAGATCTATTAGAAGGTTGGAAAAGTCATGACACGTTTCTGCATCAAAAACAGAAAAAATATGTCATGACTTTTCTGATGACCCAATAGAATAACAAATTGAGCAGATAGGACAAAGGGAAACTAAATAGCATTCTTGATTTAAAAAAAAAAAAAAAGGAGAATTTTATCAACCAGTAAAAAGTAGATTACGTATTATTGAATTTACAGCAACTGAACCAGAAAAAGAAGGAGCAAAGAACTCAGAAAAAGAGGCCAATTAAAAACATGATAAATACTCTCCTACTAGTTAAAAACTAAAAAGGTATTATTTTCTTTGTCCTATCAAACTGGATTTAAAAAACAATACCAACTAAAGATCATAAAATAATTACAGAACACAATGGCCAATGAGAATGCCATGAACGTGATGGTTAATATTTGGGTATACATTCAATGATCCTTACTTTATTCAGCACCTATCTCTGCGACTGCATTTCTAGGATTTATCACAAATAAGTGAAAATAAAAATGTCGATATTTCTGTCTTTCTACTACAGCTGAATTTGTATTGGATAAAATCGTAAAATAACCAGTTTGCAAACTAAATGATTACTTACACACATTATAGTGAACTCTTATATAATGAGAAATTACGTTTCCACAAAGATGGCACTTCCATGGACGATTTTCCGGAATGCATTATGAAAGGGTAAAAGCTACTGGATTGTTGGGAAAGTCATGACGAATTTTTGCATAGAAAAATACGTCATGACTTTCCCAATGACCTAATAAACACAAGCAACAGTGTATTAGTCAGATTAGGCTCTGCTCAGTAACAAACATCAAAATCTCAGTCTTAAAAAATAAAGATTGATTTCTCATTCATGTAAAATACACTGTGGGGGCAGGCTTCATGGTCTGGTGGTTAAAGCAGCTGAATTTCATATAACTGACCTTGCAGCGTGAGTCCCAGGCCCAGCAGTTTAAATGTACATGCTCAGAATGTGTGTGTGCGTGTACGCCTAGAATCTTGGCAGGAGGGAGAGATGGAGAAGAAGGGATCGAGACTGACCATTTCCCATGGGGATGCTTTCTCCCTCTCTCTGTCTGTCTCTCTCTAGCTAGTGCTTGTGCCCTCTGAATTCAGCAGCACTCCACGGCCAGTAGTGGTTCAGGACCTTAGTCTGCTTCCACATAGTTGCCCCAACAAATCAGTCTGAGAGTTCAAGGCTCATCCCCCCTCTTCAATGTCTTCAGCTGGTAACCTCAACTAGCCTTACCATTCTGGGTAACTGCAAAAGAGGCAGGAAATATTTTCCTCTCATTTGTGATAGGATGAGATGAGTATTAGTGAGGATTTGGAGTTTCTAAGCCAGGCCTTTCTTGTTTAGTCTCATTTTATTAATTGTTTGTATCGTGCACATGTGTGTTCGTAGGTGACTATAGTTACCTCTACGTGTCCAAACTAGGGTCACCTTCTTTATGGCTCTGGTCAAATACAACCTGTCTGCTTTTATGCAACCTGCTGGCTAAGAATGCTCTTCAAAATATTTAAATGGGGGACCAGCAGTTAGCGTAATGGCTATGTCGCTGGACTCCCACGTAGTCGACCGCGGTTCGAGTCCCGGACCCGGCGGCTTAAACTCACGCCGGGCACGTGTGCGTGCGTGCCCAAGATCCCGAGAGGAGAATGGAGGAGAAGGGATTGCGGCGTGGCCATCCCCCCCTGGGGGGTGATTTCCTGCTTTCTATCTCTCTGTCTCTCTCTGTCTGTCTGGCGAGCGCACGCGCCCTATAGCAAAAAAAAAAACCTCTCCAAAAAAAGAAAAAAAAATATATTTAAATGGTTGAAATGTATCAAAAGAATATATTAAAAGAATATTTCCTAATATATGAAAAAAATTTAAATTCAGTTTTGAGTATCTATAAAGTTTTATTGGAAACACAGTCATAGTCTTCAATTTGCTGGCCGTATTGCCTAGGGCTGATGCCAAGTTTCAACAACAAAGCTGAGAAGTCTTGACAGAGATCACATGACGCACAAAGCCTAAAGTATTTATTACTCAGGCCTTTATAGAAAGAGTTTGTTGATCCTTGACCTAAGTCCCTAAAAAAATAAAGAATAAAAAAAATTCTTATACTAAAGGGCCGACAGGCGGCATGCTGGTTAAGGAGCTAGCTCCCGCATGGCCAACTCTGCAGTTCAAGTCCCAGACCCAGCGGCCTGAAAAACACACTGTGCGCATGTGTGTGTGCATGTCCAAAATCCAAGAGGAGAATGGAGGAGAAGGCACTGCAGTGTGGCCATCCCCCTGGGGGTGATCTCTCACTTCCCCTCTCTCTGTCTCTATCGGTCCCTCTCAGTAAGCACATGCAGCCTATGGCAAAAATCTTAAAAAGCAAACAAACGAACGAAACCAATTCTTACACAAGTAGTTGTAGGTTTGGGATTTGAGATCATTTTTATTGGTTATAGTTTCATTTATTTTATAAAATTCCTATGATATGTAGAATAGCTAGATTTTAGGAAAAAATGGAAAAATGAATAAAAATGAAAATAACTCATAAGTATATGTGTAAGAATAGTCTTAAACAACCATCAGTACCAGACAGTGCCTTCTCTGTCTGCATCCAACCTAGCTCAAGAGACACAGGAATTACCGCCGACGACAGGAAGGGCTGGTCCTTCCCGACTGCTGGCCGCGCTCGCTCCGCTCTGCAAATAAGCCAGCCTCTCCCGTCAGCGTCAGCGTGGCTCCCACACTTGTTCTCCCACAGCCCTTCCTCCAGGCTCTCGCATGGCTGAAACTGGTCATTCAGATCTTAGCACGCATGCCGCCCCCGGGGAGAGCCCTTCTGACTTCTCCATGCGACGTTATACCCCACGGCAGCAAGTTTCTCACAGCTCCCCGCTGTTTCCTCCGTGTGCTTGCTCTGTCTGCTTAACTTCACTTACTTGTCTGTTTATAATCTAATGATCATCTTTTATTCCTAATAGAATTTTCAATTTATGTATATATATATGTGTGTGTGTGTGTGTGTGTGTGTGTATGTTACTTAATCACTGTACACCTTTACAGTGTTCAACATGGTTTTCTCTCAACTCCAATACAGTACAAATCGGTCAAGACAACGACATTACCATACACATTATAAACAGCAAATAGCTCTTCGTTTTTGTGTCCATTGAATGTATGTGTATATATATATATATATATATATATATATATATTTTTTTTTTTTTTTTTTTTTTTTTCCTGGTTCCCTTTCTCCCCCTACTCCGATTAGAATTTAAGATCTGTGAGAGTAGATCTTGGCACTTTTTTTGCTGCTAAATCCTGGGATGTTGGCTATCCAATGGTAGATGATGAAGAATGGTAATGATGTCAAGTTTTTTTTTTTTTTTTTAAGAGAGGTTTTTGCTATAGGGCATGTGCGCTTGCCAGAGAGACAGGTAGACAGAAAGTGAGAAATCACTCCCCAGGGGAGATGTCCACACTGTAATCCCTTCTCCATTCTCCTCTCAGGATCTTGGACACGTACACACACGTGCCCGGCCTGAGTTTAAGCCAACGGGTCCAGGACTTGAACCGTGGTCGACTACATGGGAGTCCAGCGACATAGCCATTACGCTAACTGCTGGTCATGATGTCAAGTTAATAGCATATGTGTATAGATATACATACATGTGTATTTTACATTCATTTATTTTTAGAGGTTTATTTGCCTTAAGGCATGTGTTCACCAAAGAGAGAGAAACAGAGACAGTGAGAGGAAAGTGAGAAATCTCCCCCAGCGGTGATGGTCATACCACAATCCCTTCTCTTCCATTCTCCCCCAGGATCTTGGGTATGCATGCACACACACCCAGTGTGAGTTTCAAGCCACTGGGTCCGGGATTCAAACCACAATCCGCTACATGAGAGCCCAGCAACGTAATTGTTATGCCATCTGCTGAACCCATTTTATTTTATTTTTTAAAGAATCGCAATGAGGGACAAGCAATTAGTGTAATGGCTATGTCGCGTCCCGGACCCGGTGGCTTAAAACTCACGCCGGGCGCGTGTGCGTGCGTGCCCAAGATCCCGAGAGGAGCATGGAGGAGAAGGGATTGCAGCATGGCCATCCCCCCCAGGGGGTGATTTCTTGCTTTCTGTTTCTCTGTCTCTCTCTGTCTGTCTGGTGAGCGCACGCGCCCTATAGCAAAAACCTCTAAAAAAAAAAAAAAAAAAGTCAAGTCCATGCTAGAGATATTTTCTCCAGCTCACTAAATTCTTAACTTTGTGTTAGTTGTTTATAACACTTGAAACTAACTGTGGCAGTAACAATTAAAAAGTTAGGGGACCAGCAGTTACCGTACTGGCTATGTCGCTGGACTCCCACGTAGTCGACCGCAGTTCGAGTCCCGGACCCGGCGGCTTAAACTCACGCCGGGCGCGTGTGCGTGCATGCCCAAGATCCCGAGAGGAGAATGGAGGAGAAGGGATTGCGGCGTGGCCATCCCCCCTGGGGGGTGATTTCTCGCTTTCTATCTCTCTGTCTCTCTCTGTCTGTCTGGCGAGCGCACGCGCCCTATAGCAAAAACCTCTCCAAAAAAAGAAAAAAAAAAAAAGTTAGTACCTTTTTTCTTTTTTTAAAGAATTACTTGTTTTATCTTATTTCTTATTATTATTTGTTAGAGGGCATGTATCTCTCTCTGTGTGTGTGTGTGTGTGTGTGTGTGTGTGTGAGAGAGAGAGAGAGAGAGAGAGAGAGAAAATGAGGAAGCAAGCTGCCAGGTCTGGGACTTGAACCGTGGACGACTCTGTGGGAGTCTAACACCTCAACCATCACTGCACCTGCTAGTTATTGTCAGAGGGCACACACACTCACCAGAGAGAAACACGGAGGTGGAGACAGAATGAGGGAGGGAGAATGCACCGTCCGAAGGGCACGGTCACAGTGCCATCCCTTCTCCTCATTTCCTGGTCCTGGCAGGATGAGCGCCGTCTCTTGGACTCGCGATGCTGAGCTGCATGCGAGTGCGATCACTGTGAGATTTGGCTGAGGCCACACGGCTCACTTGGAGGCAGCAGCCTCGTGTCGGGTGCTGAGCTCTCGTCCAAGAGCAGTGGCCGCAGCTCACGGGGCTCTGCTTTTGTAGCCTCCTGAGTAATCAGTCTGTAGGGACCAATTTCTTTAGACCTCCCAATGATTCTGCAAACCATTTCATGAAAGTGCTGAATCATTTTCTGCACAAGCAAGCTTATTTTAATAAAATACATTTATTTTAATAAATATTAATTTTATTAATTATTATAATTATTCATACATTAATGATTGGTAATCATTGATTGTATTAAATATTATAATTGTTAATTTATTTTATAAAATCTTAATTTTATTTTAATAAAGCTTATTTTAAGAAAATAAGCTTTATTTTAATAAAATAAAGGACCAGCAGTTAGGGTAAAGGCTATGTCACTGGAATCCCATTTAGTCGACCGTGGTTCAAGTCCCGGACCCAGTGGCTTAAACTCATGCCGGCACATGTGTGTGCGTGCCCAAGATCCCGAGAGGACAATGGAGGAGAAGGGATTGCAGCGTGGCCATCCTCCAGAGGATGATTTCTCGCTTTCTGTCTCTCTGTCTCTCTCTGTCTTTCTGGAGAGTGCATGCGCCTTATAGAAAAAACCTCTCCAAAATAAAAAAGAAAAGAAAAGAAAAAGAAGAGAAATAAAATAATTTCTGTTTAAGCAAGCTTATTTTTATTTATTTATTTATTTATTTGAGAGACTTTGTTATAGAGCACACGCACTCATCAGAAAGACAGAGAGACACAGAGAGACAAAAAGCGAGTAATCACCCCTTGGGGGGATGGCCACACCACAATCCCTTCTCCTCCATTCTCTTCTCAGGAGCTTGGGCACGCACGCACATGTACCCAGCATGAGTTTAAGCCACTGAGCCCAGGACTTGAACCATGGTTGACTACATGGGACTCCAGTGACATAGACATTACACTATCTGCTGATCCCCAAGCAAGCTTATTTTAATAAATGGGACATCTGAGGATTTATTCTGTGGATATTCAGAAAATATCCTCACATGTCTCAATTATTAAAATAATTATGCATTTAATTTAATTTATTTATTATTATTTTTCAATTTGAGCAGAGAGATAGAGTAAGCTGCCAGGTCTGGGACTCAAACCACAGTCAGCCATGTGGGAGTCCAGCCCCTTTACCACCATGCCACCTGCTTGACTCCACATGTCTTGTTTTATAACTCTAGTTTGAGAAACTTGAGTTTGATGTTAAATATATTTTTAGGATCTCTCTTGGTAAATAATGTGTGATGGCAAGCATAAATTTAATAGGTCCAATAAAATTAAATAGAAAACTAAGAAAAAATAATGTACGAATGTGCAGACACACAGGATGCTACTGATTTAAGATGGAAAAATTCTGGTACAAAGCATATTTCAATGCCCACAGAGTGCTGGGCAGAGAGAAAGCGTTCAACCAACGGTGACGTGGAAGTGGTTTTTATCGTGACATTGCTATTGGTAAATACAGACGCCGTGATGATGTGGGAGCACTTGAGAGCAATGAAGTACTGTGCGCGCTGCTGCTAGGCTCCTCTGCGTGAACGCCTTACGTTTCCTAGTGCCGTAGAGACACTGGGCCAGCGTCACAGTCCTGGAACTGATGCACACGCAGTGACTGCACCGTGACTTTTATTTGGTGAAGCCACAGGCTGAAATGATGTGAAGGACCCTTGACTCTCCTAAGCCGCATTAATGTAGACTAAAGAGGAGTCCAGCCGGCTGCTGACCGCAGCTCCCTCTAGGGCAAGACGAAGGCTGCCATGGAGCAGTGCAAACCCCTGCTCTCAGGTTCCATGAGTACTTTACTCTGGGAACCCCAGCTGCCGTGAAAACACCTCTCAGCAGACTGAACTTGCAATTGAAAATAAATCAATCTGGAGGGGACGGCATTACTCACTTTGCCATTCACAGGAAGCCGACGCTGGGCGTGGGGGGAGGATGGGCATTTCTTTATCCTCGCCTTTGTATCACAGCCTTGAAGAAAAACTAATTATAGCATCAGCTTTTAAATGAATGGCAACCCACGAATGATAAGATATCTCAGTTTATCTTTTCTACGTTTGTATCTATTTCCTTCAGTTTATATGTCCTCGGAATTCAATCCTGAAAGTTCGAGAAGGTGTCATTTGAAAATATAGCACTAATATATATGTATATATAAAATATTAGTAGTAATAAATATTTACATAATTACATGATTTACATAATTCCATAAATAGTGTAGGTTTATAGTGTGTGTCTGTGAAGGCAATGCAATAACGCAGAAATCCCAAATTTCCTGGATTAGCTTCTCCATTAACTGTATTCTACTTTCTTTGAACTCATTACTTCAGCTTCGATCTTTCACAGCATCTGCTGATCTGTTTCTAGAACTGAGTTTCCCACACCGACTTGCTGCTCTTGGAGGCAATGAAGAGGCAGGCTGGTGGGCGGGCTGGCGGGCCGGCTGGTGGGCGGGCTGGCCGGTGGGCCGGCACGGGCAGCCTCCACCAGCCTCAGCTGTCCGGGCGCATTCCTTCGCATCCTTTGGTCTGCGGTTTTCTTTCGTCTCGCTGTCTCAGATTGCGCCTTTTCTTACTATTCCTTCTGCTCTGCGCAGGTCTCATTCTCACTACCTCACCATGCACTGGGGCCTGGGCTGACCGGCCAACAAGTTTTTCCCTTTCCACCTGCACACGTGCTTGCACAGCGCGTCTCCAGAGGACGACTTTCACCATGCTACGCCCTTGTCCTAGACCTGCTATGTGTTCTCACCGTCTTTAGCAAAATATACTGAACAACAAATGGTTTGTCTTATGCAGAAGAGCTCAATGACCTAAAAGAAAGAGTAGTGTGGAGACACTAGTCATGTCACAACTTGCCTTGGGAACACATAGTAGGTTACTGTTCCCAAGTAGAATATATTAATATTATTTTGGAGTAGTAGACCGCGGTTCGAGTTCTGGACCCAGTGTCTTAAACTCATGCCGGGTGTGTGTGTGCATGTGTGCCCAAGATCCCAAGAGGAGAACATAGGAGAAGGGATTGTGGTGTGGCCATCCCCCCTGGGGAGTGATTTCTCGCTTTCTGTCTCTCTGTTTCTCTCTGTCTCTCTGGCGAGCGCATGCACCCTATAGCAAAAACCTCTCAAAAAAAAGAATGCCAGTCTTTTACAAGATACTATGAAAGGCATGCAAACCTTTGGAAATAATTTTGAAAAAGCCCATTAAGGTCCAGCCTGGGTGGTGTAGGCTGCAATATACTGAGCCGCAGTGTGGAAGCCACGTGGCCGACCACAGGTTGGGACCCCCAGGTCAAACTGGAGCACATTGAACTGGGTGTGGATGTGACTGAGAGCCTGACAGGCTGCAGGGGCGGGGAAGGGGATCAAGGCGTGAAGATACCCTATCAAGGCTGCCACGATCTCCTTCTCAGGCATGTGTATGATCTTTATCATGAATTAAAACAGATTTAACTTTTTTAAAAGGAAAGAAAACACCTATTGTTGAAGTCTGGCTCTTAGCGGTCACCCATTTTCACAGTCTCCTCAACAATCACCACGAGCCATGACTAGGCGGTCTCCTCATGGTCTCCTTAGGGCTTGTTCACGTCCACTTCGGTGACCGCCTGAACTGTGCTCCCGGAAGACAGAACCTTCCTTTCTGTCCTCACTAAGTTTTTCCCAGGACCACCATGATTTAAGTAAAACTCCCTTCTTTCAAAAGCCTTTCTTATCTTCACTATAGGCCATTATGCTTTTATTTAGGAACCAGAGTACCAACTGATACATAAAATGTTTGCTCTCTCACTAAGAATTATATCCTCTTGTATATCAATCAGTCTTGTCTTTCTGATGGCAATTTAAGATTCTCTTTGGGGGCAGCAGATGGTGTGGTGGTTAAGGAGCTGAACTACCACATGGCCAACTGTGGTTCAAGTCTTGGACCTGGTAGCTTGCTTTCTCACTTTCTCTATTTATCTCTCTCTGTCTCTCTCAGATCAAATTAAATAATAATAAATAAAATTGAATAAAACAATTCTTTAAAAAATATTATTTTAGAGGTTAACTGGTATATTTCTTTTCTTTTTCTTTCTTTTTTTTTTTTTTTTTTTAGAGAAAGGTTTTAGGTGTAGGGTGTGTGCTTTCACCTGAGAGACAGAAAAAGACAGAGACAGAAAGTGAGAAATCAACCCCTGGGGGGGCATGGCCACACCACAATCCCTTCTCCTCCATTCTCTTCTCCGTATTTTGAGCATGCACGCACACAGTCCTGGCATGAGGTTCAACCACTGAGACCGCGGTCAACAACATAGGAGGCCAGCAACCTAACCATTACACTATCTGCTGGCCTCTGTATAATTCTTTTTTTTAAGTTTATTTATTATCCCATGAATGAGAAAGACAGAGATACAGAGAGAGAGAGAGAGAGAGAGAGAGAGAGAGAGAGAGAGACGGCACTCCGCCCCCTCCCCCCCATGGCGTCTTGACGCCATGGTTCACCCCAGCTTTGGCCAGCCTGACTTTTCAGCACATGAGTGCCAGGCATACTCAGGGTGACTTCCGGACATGAACTAGTAACTTCCCACACGGGTCTGCCTCATGGCCCATGGAGTTACACTGCTGGCCACCACTTGGCCCCTCGAATTCTTTGGTCTGCTTATTTCAGATTGTTCACACTTATGTCCGACGTGAGTGACTAGATACAGTGTTCTTTCATGCGATGTTTTCCTGCTATGTTATTGTTTGCATATCCATACTTAAAATATCCTTCAGGCTGCCATATTGAGTGAGTTGTCGTTATCCCTGGATACACTTCAAGGGGACAGAAGCAACACAGCCAGATAGCAGCTGACACCACAGCACGCAGCAGACACTCAGGCCATGTTCGTGAGAAGGCCTTTCTCACAGCTCACCCGGACTCAGGAAGCTAGCTCGCCATGTGTACCCAGAGGGGCACTGTGTGCTTTCATCATGGAAGACTCTGTGATTTTTAAAGATGAGCTTTATTGAGACATTATTGGTATATAAAAATTTCATATATTTAAGGTATACAACTTAATATTGGGTCATCTGCAGTCATTACTAATTTTTTTTTTTTTTTTGAGGTTTTCACTATAGGGCACGTGTGCTTGTCGGGAAGACAGGGAGAGACAGAGAGATAGAAAGCAAGAAATCACCCCGCCGGGGGGGTGGCCACCCTGCAATCCCTTCTCCCCCATTCTCCTCTCGGGATCTTGGGCATGCACGCACACAGGCCCAGTGTGAGTGTAAGCCTCTGGGTCCGGAACTCAAACCACGATCAAGTACATGGGAGTTTAGTGACATAGTCATTATTCCAACTGCTGGTCTCCACATTTTTGCACAGAAAACATAGAAAAATAATTCACGACTTTTATGACAGCCCCAGTATTTGACATGTGTACAGGTTGTAAAATGATCACCGCAATTCAGCTGGTTGACATCCATGGCCTCTACATAGTTACCACTCGTGAGTGTGTGTGTGTGAAGGTGCGTGTGTGAGTGTGTGTGTGAGTGTATGTGGTGAGAAGATTTAATTAAAAATCTATCTTAACAAATTTCAAATATATTCTACAGTATCATTGACTATCACTATCATTTATCTGTAATGTTTTATAAGTCAAGGAACAATACATGCATTTATCATGTGAATAATGTGAATTGTGTAATATTTAAATGTTAGGGAATTAAAGTATTTAAAAATAAAATATATATTAGTAAGAAGTTAATATTTGGGAACCAACAATTAGCGTAATGTCTATGTCGCTGGACTCCCGCGTAGTCGACCGCGGTTCGCGTCCCGGACCTGGTGGCTTAAAACTCACGCCGGGCGCGAGAGGAGAATGGAGGAGAAGGGATTGCAGCGTGACCATCCCCCCTGGGGGGTGATTTCTCGCTTTCTGTCTCTCTGTCTCTCTCTGTCTGTCTGGCGAGCTCACGCGCCCTATAGTGAAAACCTCTCCAAAAAAAATAAAAAGAAGTTAATATTTGTTAATTCTGATGGAAACATGAAGAAATAGTGTGTCCTTTTGTCAAATTTCTATATGTTCATATTCTTTATAAAAATGGAAATAGCAATGGCCATCCTGTGTAATTCCAAGGATTGTTTTTTAAATCTTAGATGTCGTTTTATTTGAATCCCATAGATCGTCTTGTTTGAATTAAATGTTTTCTAAGCAGCTTCCTGATTGCAATTGCCTGTCTTAGTGACCTAAGTGTTCTGTTTTACACGAAAATTAGAATTTTTGTTTTTGTTTTTATTTAGAGACATATCTGCTATAGAGTGCATGTGTGTGCCAGAGAGACAGAAAGGGAGAAGTCATCCCCCAAGGGAGACGCTGCAATCCCTTCTCTTCCATTCTCATCTCGGGACCCTGGGCACACACACACTCACCTGGTGTGACTTTTAAGCCACCAGGTCCAGAACAAAGTGCAGCGGACTACGCAGGAGTCCAGCAATGCACCATTACGCCCTCTGCTGGTCCTGAACACTGTAGTTTTAATATTAACTAAAACTTTACTACTTGGTTACTTGCATGGCTGGCTGTGGACGTGTGTGACACGAGTCTGCCACAGAGAGATGGATCCATGCTCAACATACCTAAAATTGCTCAGCTCCCAGAGCATGTGAGGACGAGAGTCTGTGTTTCCCAAAGCACAGAGGACAGCCTGGAGCAGACGCCTCTGAAGGGCCTTGCGTTCAGGCCTGGGGAGTGAGGTCATTTGCATCAGCACACCTGTGCTCACACTCCAAAGGGCAGCTCCCTAGACCACCGAGTAAACGCCGCCTTCCAAGTTTTCTTACTCTACAGGCATTAGGTTTTCTTGGTAGGACTCCAATTTTAGCAGTTTTTTTTTTTTTTTTTTTTCTTGCAGCAATGAAGCTCACTACATCATGAACAAATTGGTATAAATTTCCCTTGCAGTCTATAATCAAATGTTAGGAATATAAAATCTTCTATTAAGAGTATGATTCTATAAGTCATAATTTTATATAGAAGCCCTTACTCCTGACTTTTATGCTTGCGCTATAATTTTCTTATCATTTTTTTATGTTTAAGCATATCTAAAATCCATGATTCAATCCAAGTCAATATATTCTCTGTACAAAATGTATCTTTTAAGTGAATCATTTCACTTAAATTATGCAGGAGCCCAGTTTGCATTTCTGTTTTGTTTTGTTTTGTTTTGTTTTTGAGAGGTTTTTGCTATAGGGCCTGTGCGTTCATCAGAAAGACAGAGAGAGACAGAGAGATAGAAAGTGAGAAATCCCCCCCCCCCCCTGCCAGGGGGATGGCCACACCGCAATCCCTTCTCCATTCTCCTCTTGGGATCTTGGGCACGCACGCACACACGCCACCGGGTCTGGGACTTGAACTGCAGTCACCTACACGGGAGTCCAGCGACAAAGCCATTACGCCATCTGCTGTCCCAGTTTACATTTCCTTTATGATATTAAGAAATCAAAAGATAAAAGTAACCTAGGAAATGAAAACAAATACATCTTTGTCTCAATATCTTAGATTATATATACACACACACATATTTATGTAAGTTTACTTCATGAGTGAGAAAGAGTAAGAGAGTGAGAGCGAGCGAGACAGGAGACAAACAGACACAGCACTCTGCCGGGTCCGTGCTAGAGCCCTCCTCGGCCCCTGGAGCACCCGCATCCCCAGACGGGAACCCCGCCCGCCGTGGGGCCCGCCTTGCGTCTTACTGCTGCGTCACTGAGGCCCCTGGACTTTACGTATTTACTCAGACATTGGATCAAATTAGACTTGCCCTTGAACACTCAGGCGCAAAGTAAAATAGCAGTTTAAAAAATATATACTTTAAAGGGATATTTTTCAAGATATAGTCGTCCGAGAGCAAGTGGCCGCTCTACACTCCGGCAGAGGACACTTGGAATTTTGCATCTGGCCAACACGGTGGAGCGGTCAGCACCGTCTCCTCCCAGCCGGCCTCCTGCCCTACGTGGGAGCAGCAGAGACAGAGACGCCCTGGTGGAGACGCCCCGGTGGAGACGCCCGGGCGCCTGTTGTGTGCGCGCACGCGGCCTCCATGCTGCTGGACCCTAAACCTTAAATGATTTTAAGTGGAGTAGAAATCTAGGAACTTTGTTGCCATTGAAATCATAAGCGAGGCAATTTTAATCAATAGGAGGTGAAGCACAGATGTTTGGCTTTAAACATCTCTTTGTAGAGATCTAAAACAGTATCATTATTATATTTTACAGACAACGCGTTCTTCCGGTTCAGAATCCCCCACTCAGGTCGCCATGTCTTGCTTTCCTCATGATAAATAATTAAATACCACTAAGACAGACCTCCAGTCTTTAAAGAAAAGTATCTTCTGTCTTTTTTTTTTTTTAAGGTTTGCACCATAGGGCATGTGCACTCGCTAGAGAGAGACAGAGAGGGAAAGTGAGAAGGGATTGCTCCAGCCCCTCTCCTCCCAGGATTTTGGGCACACTCGCACACATGCCCATTGTTTCCAGTCGCCATGTCCAGGGCTTGTACTACAACAGGCATGGGGATCCGGCACCTTAATCACCACGCCACCTGCTGGTCCCTGTGTCTTCAGTCTTAAGATACATCAGGATTGACAAACATGTGAGTTACCTATACATTTTCCTTTGGGTGAAATCTATTTCCCTCTGGAGTTTAAAGTCAATGTTTAGAAGACACTTTTTCTCATATTTTGGAGGAGCTAAAGTAAGATTTGCAAGTTTATCTTCTGTATTTGCAATTTGGGGAGAAAGGTAGAAGGTCATCGTGATGATACTGAAGTATCTGCAAATTCAGAGATGGTACCCGCTGAACGGGCCACTGCCCTCCGTGGAAACGTGGGGGACACACAGGCCGGGACCCGGCGTTGACTCCTCAAACCCGTGTTCTCGCTGTCCCTACTCACGTACGGACATGTGGCGGTGTTTTGCTTGGTGGCTCAAACAAGATGTGTGTATTTTTGTCTGTGTCGCTGCTTTCTTTTCTCCGTCCCTCCCGGTTCCTCAGGAGCAGGTGAATTTAGTCAGGATTGTCCGGCTGTGGCACTCTGTCTTCGGTGGTCCATACAAGGTCCCTCTTCCTTGTCATTTGACCCCCATTTCTGGTCTCCATTCACTTCCCTCTCCCTCTTCCAAAGACACTGTCTACCTGAATGGTGTATAATTTCCTGCATCTCTCAGGCTGACAAAGTTTATTTTTATTTTCAAAGTTCAGTTTTCTGCAGAAATTAGAGATCTGGGTGACTGTGTGGATGCAGATGATGCAGTTGACTGTTTTGATGAGATTAGCCACTACCACCCGACCCGTCATTACCCAAGTCCTCGCACAAAGAAGCGCAGACACTGCCACGTACCGAGGACTTCCAGGCTATATTTTAGGCATGTTCCAAAATGTTCTCACTTAGAGTTTTACTACAATTCCCTTTGATTGTGTGCATTTTAAGGATGAGAAAACTGAAGCTCAGGGTGAGTAAGTGACCCTTTTGTCATTTAAAAAAGTTATGGGGGTGTCGAATGTTTTCATGGTAATAAATCCTTTCTGAATGAATGAAATAATGCCTGCATTCATGAATAAATAAATAAATTTTATTAATTAAATTTTAATATAATCCCTTAAAAAGCTTATATCACCAACTGGGAAAATTTACAATGTGAGGTAAGAGAACCATTGTAAAATGATTGGGAGATTTGAGACTGACTAATCACAAAGGTCCAATGTATTTAGATAAATAAGGAGATGTGAAATCAGTAGAGGTCAGATCAGTGAGAACCTGGGGCCAGTAGGTGGCATGGTGGGTACAGCACTGGACTCACACATGGTCGACTGCTGTTCGAGTTCTGAACCCAGCGGCTTAAAAATCATGCTGGGTGCATGTGAGTGCCTAAAATCCCACTTTCCCTCTCACTGCCTCTCTCCATTTCTCTCTGGCGAGCAGATGCACCCTATGGCAAAACTTTAGTTATTTTAAAATGATTTTTCTAGAATTATTTTATCTAACTTTATTTATTTATTCATTCATTTTAATTTGACCAGAGAGGGACAGAGTGAGAGTGAGAGAGGGAAAGTGAGAAAGCAAGCCACCAGGTCCCGGACTTGAACTGCGGTCAGCCATCTGGGAGTCCAACACCCTTAACCACCATGCCACCTGATGGCCCTCCTATGGCAAAACTTTCAATAAAAATAAATAAATATAAAAGTATCAGTGAGCAGTTACAGGGTGTGCAGGTCACAGACGTACAGGTCATTTTGAATTTGCCAATGAAGCCTTTGAGGCGAGGAGAGAACCCCAAGCTGGACCTGGGAAGAGGCACGTGCTTGCTCTGTCCGCACACACACAGCGAGCGTCTGCGTACCGCCCAGCCGAGCCCTCTGGCCCCCAGTCCACAGGACGAGGGGCAGGACAGCAAGCACAGCCTTCCGCTTCACACCAATTCCATGGATCGCAGTCGCCAGAGCTGCGGGGACTGACGCTGTCACACGCACCAAGTGAGGACCGAGGCTGTTTGCCCTACTACGTGCTGTATTCTCTCCCGCACACAGCCGCGGTCTCACCAAGGTCTGGCTGGACTCAAACTGTACTAACCACCCAATATTTTAAAAATTCCTGTAAAGTTATTTACAAAGAGAGAGAGAGAGAAAAAGAGAAAAATATCTGTGTACTGTGCTCTGTTATGGATAAAAATGAGTCCATTTAAAAACTTTCCAGCAACAAGCTTCCTACACAACTTCTGTACGTTACTATGTTCGAATGCGCCTTTGTGTAAAAAATAGAATGATAATATTGGCTTTGTTTGCTACATGTGGAGTTGAGTGAATTGATTTATATAAATTGGCCATTTAAATAAAATGGGAATATGCAGTGAATAAATTGTACCGAGATAACTACACAATGATTTATACATTGACCGCCAGGCCCGTGTCTGAACTCTGGGGCCAGGCCCTTACATCATTCTTCTCTGCTGTACTTGGGAGATCAACAACCCCAGGACCTTTGTTAAATAGAAACAAACCTTTCCTAGAGTGGTTAAAGTGAGGAATAGTTTGGAGACAGGATTGTCATCAGACAAAACTAGGACAAAATTCTGACTATGTTACTTACTAGTTTTGTGGAATGTGTTACACTATGTTGTTTCTTCATCTGCAAATAGGAAGAAGCTCACGCTTTTTCCTTTGGGGTTTAAATGAGATAATGCAAGTAATGTCAGTTATCACAGTACTTGGCATAAGAAAACCCTCAAAACTGACAACATTAAAACTATCTTTATTTTTTTTTTTATCTATAGAACCAAACTCACTCATGTCTAATAATAAAGCTACAATTTACAAAGAGCATTTGAAATTAAAAAAAAAATACTTGGACAATTTAGATGTCACAGTTGAGATCTGAAGTACAAGGAAAGTGAAGTACAGACAAGATAATAAACGGACCGTTTCTAGTTTCCGGCTGAGACGTAGCTTACAGACAGACAGACAGACAAAGTACATGCATCTATACAACAGGACCACTTTGCTTTTGCATTATTCATTCTCCCTCCTTTGTTCTTCAATACTTAACATATCTTTAATACATTTTGAGATGGGTATTCTATTAATTGAAATTCCAATTAATCTAAAGTTCTCCAGGAAGATTGGAATCTGCCAATTTTTTTTTAAAACTACATTGTGCAGTAATATTCACAGCTACACCCACTCTCCAGCAATTTTGAGTTGTGTGGGATGAGTCATCCAGACATATGAAAGTGTATTTTTATCTGGCTAGAAAATGTCATGCCCATCGAATTTTTCGTCTTCCGAATGCATGCACTTCTGGGCTGAATCCTCTGTCTCGCATGCATGGAATGCAAGATAGGGAATACTGCCCTGCAATGTGATTAGTTATTTTTTAAAATCACACATTGGGACATATTCGGTGCTTTGGAAAACATTCTCTATTTTCCCCTTTTTTTAGAGAGATTTCTGCTATAGGGTGTATGTGCGAGACAGAGAGAAAGTGAGAAATAACCCTTTGGAGGGAGTGATCATGCCGCAATCCCTTCCCCTCCATTCTCCTCTTGGAATTTTGGGCATGCACAAACACATGTCCAGTGTGAGTTTTAATTTAAACCAGCTCTTGAACCACAGTTGACTATGTGGGAGTCCAGTGATGTAACCATTACACCAACTGCTGGTCCCAGGAAATATTCATTTAATAAACCCTACCACTGTGCTTACAATTTTTTTAAAAAAAATTTCTGGGGACCAGCAGTTAGCGTAATGGCTATGTCGCTGGACTCCTACGTAGTTGACCGCGGTTCGCGTCCCGGACCTGGTGGCTTAAAACTCACGCCGAGCGTGTGTGCGTGCATGCCCCAAGATCCCGAGAGGAGAATGGAGGAGAAGGGATTGCGGCGTGGCCATCCCCCCGGGGAGTGATTTCTCGCTTTCTGTCTCTCTGTCTCTCTCTGTTTTTGTGGCGAGCACACGTGCCCTATAGCAAAAAAAACCTCTCAAAAAAAAAAAAAATTCTTGTATGCACTTGTAAGAAAAAGAGAGAGAGAGAGATGCTAAGTGAGAAATCACTCCCCAGGGGGTAAGATCATGCCCCAATCCCTTCTCCTCCATTCTCCTCTCAGGATTTTGGGAATATGCACACACATGCCCTGTGCATTTTTCAAACCACCAGGTTGGGATCCAGTTTCCTTTAACTACCATGCCATCTGGCTGGCCCCGTGCTTATACTTTTTAAAATATTGATTTTATAGGGACCAGCAGTTGGTGTAATGGCTACGTTGCTGGACTCTCATGTAGCCGACTGTGGTTTTAGTCCTGGACCTGGTGGCTTAAACTCATGCTGGGCACGTGTGTGTGCATGACTAAGATCCCGAGAGGAGAATGGAGAAGGGATTGTGGCGTGGCCACCCCCCCTGGGGGGGTGATTTCTTGCTTTCTGTCTCTCTGTCTCTCTCTGCCTTTCTGGTGAGTGCATGCACCCTATAGCAAAAACCTCTCCCCCCCAAAAAAATATATATATTGTTTTTTTAAAACCTAACTTGGAAAACATTTGGTATTTAAAATACAAAATATCAGACTACTTATTAACTGTGATATTTTTACATACTTGCTTGATTCATATCCTATCTAAATACATGCAAAAATAGATATCTAAGTTTAGATTTTCTAAGAAAGCTAAGAAAGGATAAGATGGTTCAAAAATATTTTGGAATAATAAGAAATGTTTATTTTCAAGTTGACTAATGAAATAACGAGTAATTATACATTCTCATGTTGTATGCCCTGTACAGATTGTTTTAACTACAACATTTTATCAGAGCAATTCCTTCTAGGTCATTCTTTATCGTCTCACAGTTCATGCTCACCGTTGAATTATTTGAAGCAAATTAATCTAACTGCTCGTAGACAGATGCTACGCTATTTAGACAGGGCGATGTCCCAATAAATCCTTTGTAAGTTGAAAATAAAGTGTCAGAATGCATTGAATACACTAACTTACTGAATTTCATAACTTAGTTTAGTCTACCTTAAACTTGCCCAGAACCCTTATATTAGCCTACAGTTAGACAAAATCTTTCAACGCAAAGCCAGTTTCATAATAGTGCTTACTATATCATACATTTTGTTTAATAATGTATTAAAACAATTGTACAGATAATTGAAATACGATTTCTACTCCATGCACAACCACGAATTAAACCATCATTAAACTGGGGATCATCTGTACCTTCTAATTTTCTTTTCTTTTCTTTTTTTTTCTTGCTATAGCAAACGTGCATTCATTCACCAGAGACAGAGGGACTTCTCCATTATCCTCTTGGGATTTGGGGAATACATGCACACACACCAGGAGTGATTTTCAGGCCATTAGATCTGAGACTTAAACCCTGGTTGGCCATGTGGGATCCAGCATTTTAACTACCATGTCACCTGGTGGTCCCCTTCTAATTTTCTTCTTGTTCTTCTTCTTTTTTTATAAATTAAACAATATATACTAGAATGAACTATTTCCAGACAATAAAAATTTTTCTTGTAAACATCAATTTTTAATTTTAGTCTTAAATTTTTTTTCACTTGAACTTTCATAATTGATAAAAACAATCTGCACACTAGTTTAACGCATAAATAACCCTTTTAAGCAGACACGATTGTCCTAATTTTTTTTTCATACCCACCTCTACCAACCACTTACGGTGTTTAGCATTCACATCTATCCTCTCCACCATCACTTCTTTGGGTGTCTCAACCTCTGCCATAAAATGCAGACACTCAGTACAAATTGAGGGGAGATATACAATGTGTGTCTTTCAAAGTGTGGCTCACTACCCTCAACATTGTCTTCTGTAGTCATCCATTTTGAATTGAAAATAGGATCTCATTGTTTGTTATAGCTTTAGAATATCCCATAGTACCACGGTTTTTGAATCCAATCACCAGGTTTTGGACAGTTAGGTTGGTTAACTGTTTTAGAAATTATAAATAATGTTGCAAAAACGTGAATGTGCAGATATCTTTCTGAGTGAGTGTTTTTTTATCCCTTGGGTAGATATCAGGAAGTGAGATTTCTGGATCATATGGAAGTTCTATTTGTAAGTTTTTGAGAAACCTTCCTATTGTTTTTCGCAGAGGTTGGACCAATTTATATTCCCACCAACAGCGTAAGAGTTCCCTTTTCACCACACTCTCACTAATACTTGTCATTCTTTACTTTTTGATCTGAGTCATTCTAACTGGAGTTAAATGATATCTCATTGTAGTTTTAATTTGCATTTCCTTTATAATATTTTTTCATATGGCTCTTGGCCATTCATAAGTCTTTCTTTGATGATTGTCTATTCAATTCATTTGCCCATGTTATAACTATATCTTTTTTTAGTGAGTGAGCTGCTTGAGTTCCTTATATATCCTAGATACCAATACCTTGTCTGAGAAACAATTTGCAAATATTTTCTCCCTTGCTGAGGGCTGTCTTTTCACTCTAGTGATAATTTCCTTTGCTGTGAGAAAGATTTTTAACTTGATATAATTCCACTTGTCCATTTTAGGGACCATTGTGTATGCTTCAGGGATCTTATTTAGGAAATCTTTGCCTATTCCAATGTCTTCAGAAATTTTTCCTATGTTTTCTATCAGTAGTTCTATAATTAGAGGCTTTATATTTAAATCCTTGATTAATTTTGAGTTAATTCTAGTTAATGGTGAGAGATAGGAGTTCAGTTTCATTCTTCTTTCTAATTTTCTTAATCATGCTGATGTATACCTCTTCAAGACAAAGATAGCTTGTTTCAAACAGAATATCATGAAAACAGTGTATGAATGGAGACTATGTCTTCACACTCACACACACACACACACACACACACACAAGACCCCCGTCACCCTGACCCTGACTCCTACCAGGGCTCCAGGCTAAAATTCAGTCTCCTTTGCCTGAGATTCAAGTTCCTTTGTAATCTGTCCAAAGCCACTTTCCAGCGGAGTACTTACTGTCCCATTGGCGTGACTCACCCTTTCCTCAAACACTGCATGCTTCCCAGCTTTGCTCGTGCTTAGTCCTTTTAGGGGAAGCAAAATCATTAATATGACCAGATGATCAGTTGTGTGGCCAGAAATGGGGAAAGACAGGGCTGGACAGATAAATTAATATGAGAGTATAAAAGGTTTTGCTTCTTTGGCTATAAAGATTGGGTTGGTTTTCTAAGGAATACAAATATGTTTATGATACTTTAGTAAGGAAGTAATTTAGAACTGTACTGTAGAAACATCAGTAAGTTAGCAAGCATACACGAGAAAGCTTAGAGAAAATTAAGAAGTGACAGAATACTCATATGGAGAATTGTGTGGAAAGGAGGTGAAAAGGTGCACTGTACTGATAAGGGCATAAACTCATACCCCATCTTCCTCACTTACTAGCTGCACTGATTTAGACGAGGTACTCATTTCTTCTAAACTTCATCATCCTCTTATTTTTTCATTCATTCATCTTTTTTAGATTTTGTCATAGGGTGCTGGCTGAGAAAGATGGAGAGAGAGAGAGAGAGAGAGAGAGAGAGAGAGAGAGAGAGAGAGAACGTGAGAAATCATCCCTTAGAGGGGGTGGCCACAGCACCAACGCCTTTCTTTCATTCTCCTCCTGGTATTTTGGGCACACGTGCATGTGTGCCTGGCAGGATTCTCAAGACACCAGGTCCAGGGCTCGAACCACAGTAAACCATGTGGGATTCCAGATCCTTCACCACCGTATCCCTTGGTAGCCCCCATACCATCCTTATTTATAAAATGAGGATAATAAAAGCACTACCTATAGGCTTGTATCTGGATGACATAACAAAAAAAGACATATAAAATATTTAGCAAAAACACTTTTCATAATAAGTGCCAAAGAATATTGCCTATTTCATTATTGTTGTAAAATCAGATGAATTTGACAGATGATTAGCTCTGACTGTGAAGACAGAAGGGAGAAGAGAGAAGGATTTGAGCTTTCTGGCTTGAGTGGCTGGAGTGAGAACAGCACCGTCAGAATTGAGACTCCTGGGCCAGAGCTGGGAGGGAGGAAGGCCCTCGGCTGGCTTTCGGGTGCGTCTCTGTCAGAGGGTTGGCGGGAGCTTCAGGTGGGCTCACTCGGGAGGCGGTTGGAGCCCTGGACCTAGTGCTTGCAAGTGAGCTGCCGACTCAGCGGGACATGGCAGGCCTGACCAAGGAGCTGAGTTTCTATTTTGCTTCGACTTGTAGCCATTGGACCATTTTCATTCCAATCATCGTCACAGTCATCTGGGAATGTAAGTCGGCTATTAATAAAACCTAATCAAAGAGATAAACTATCTCACAGCCACGGCCTATGGGTTACGATACGGAATCCGAGTCATTTTCTACACTTACATAATCATTTTGCATGTGCAATTGGAGGAAGAATGAAGACATAATTTTGATCGTTGCCATCTGTAAAAAAAATATTTTAGTTACTTCAGAACCCTAAAGATGACTTGGAATCTCCCCATCAGCAACTCAAGGAATTTTCCCAGAGCCGATGACGCTAAGAATTGAACTGTGCTGTTTGGCTTTAGTGGGGTTTGCAATAAAATACGGCATTATTCATACCTTGGTGATTTCCCGGCCTAGTTACGGTACCCGCTATTCTCAAACGGCCCTGCCTTCCCCAGCCTGCCCCTTCTGTTTCCTCACCTGTTCCCTGTCAGACGACCATTTCCTCTTTCTTATGAAAAGTAAGTATGATTTCTCAACCTGCCTGTTCCATGTGCTCTTTCTCATCTCCGATCTCTGTATCACTGTAAGATAACTCACTTTGTGATTTTACTCTCTTGCCCATGTATTAGGCACAGGTCTTGAAAAGGTGCCCTTCTAGAACTCCTCCGAGATCTTTCCTTCTGGTTATCTTTTCATTTCAGGACGTTCGATTGCATTGCCTTTGCCCTTTAACATATCTGGTGTGCAGTTCTTTTTTATTTTTTTAAGTATTATTTACTTTTAATTTTATTTATTATTATAATTTTTAAAATTTTTGCTATAGAGCATGTATGCTCACTAAAAAAGAGAGAGGACACTAGAAAACAAGCCACCAGGTCTAGGACTTGAACCATCGTCAGTAGTGTGGAAGTTCAATGCCCTAACCACCTTATCACCTGTTGGGCCAGTTTCTTAATCATTGCATAACAAATGTGTTATCTTATAAAAATTAAAATATTAAAATTAAATGATTTTTCTTGGGATCAGCAGCTGGTGTAATGGCTATGTTGCTGGACTCCCATGTAGTCGACTATGGTTCAAGTCCCAGACCCAGTGGCTTAAACTCACACCAGGTGCATGTCCGGGCGTGCCTAAGACCCCAGGAGAAGAATGGAGGAGAAGGGATTGTGGCATGGCTATCCCCCCAAGGGGTGATTTCTCTCTTTTCCTCTTACTGTCTCTGTCTCTGTCTCTCTGGCAAATGCACACACCCTAAGGCAAAAATCTCTTTAAAAAAAGAGAGAGAAATAACTTTTATTGAGTTTATTATTGTCATTTGAGTCCTGCCATCTGGATATCTGTGTCATCAGAGCTAATCATTTCATAAACACATTAAAATGGGGCTGGAAATCTCTCTCCTTTTCCTATCCCCTTCGAAGATTAAATTTTACTATTAAATCACTTTGTTTTTGGCCAGCTGCAGTAGCGTAATGGTAATGTGGTCTCCACGAAGCTGAGCGTAGGTGGGAGGGTCCCGGATATGAGCCCCCAGATCTCCCTGTACTTGGGAGGTGTACACATGCCCGTCATATAGACTGGCCAAAGTGGGGGACCACTGCAGCTTAAAGACCCCGTGGGGTACCTGTTACTCCCTCTCCCAGTCTCTGTCTCTCTCATTTAAATAACATTTAAATAGTAACATTTCCTTTTTTCTGAAAGAAGAGGGAGATGGAGAATGTGCTATTTGGTGTGTGCGAGCGTTCAGTCCTGCAAGACGGAGCAGTCCAGAGATCTCTGTGCACGCCATCCTCCCGGGGAAGGCCGAGCCGCCACCTTGGATGGGGCTTAGACGGTAGAGCTCATGCTTCGTGCTTTTCATTATAATAAAACATTCGTGTCTGTGATGTCTGTGGACCTCTTAGTCTTCACAATTTACTTATAAAATGCAAACGTGTCTAAACGGCAGTGCACTCCTTCTCCAGGGCGTCGACTCACCGCTGCTTACAGCCCGGCCCAAAGGATGGCGCGCACCGTAACCTGCCTCCGCTCTGTCACTGCACACACCGAAAGTGCACATTTAGACATTTTTACACACATTTGACATGACCATATTTTAAAATTATATTTTAGAACAGTGTCACTCTGCAATGGAGTAAAAAAAAAAAAAAAGAAAGAAAAAGGAAAAAAAAAAGTGATCTTTCTTTCCAGATAATTTAGAAACTGCCTACTGCGCTTCCCACGGGGCCTCGTTCCCGCGCTCCTGCTGCGCTAGAACTTGTGCATAGAACGTGAGCTTGGAGGCCGTTAGCGGAGGAAATGGAAGTAATTACTCTCCGTCATGGAGGGTATCCTTGTGGGATCCAGTGCAGCAGCTGGGGACCTAGGCAGGTGTAACAGCTCTGTAAATAACTTTGGAATTGGTAGAATATTGTTTTAACCACGGCTGCTGCACAATGATCCCTGCTTCTCATCCACTTGCAGAGCCAATTTGGGGCCGAGGGGTGGCGGGGTGGCGGGTAGATGGTAGACCTCTTTGACAATCTGACAAAAAAGGATGATTCTTCCATATGAAAAACAGTTAAAGGGCACACAAAGGGAAACAGGTGCATAGGATCTGAAGACGGCTGCTCTCCGGTGAGGGCAGCCGCGTTCTCAGCAACCCCAGGAGCCTGCTGGCACTCAGGCCTCCGTCCCATGGAGTCTGTTTGAGCCTTGTACAGGAATCGTCTCCTCTTACATATCGGGTCATTGACGTATTTTTCTATGTTTTTCTATGCAAAATGTGTCATGACCGTTCCAGCGACCCAGTAGTACTCATGATGAAACATGCTCTGTGCTGTCACAGATTGACTGGACGCAGAGGTGGCTTCTTGGGGGTTGGGAAATACAAAGATGGGCTGGGGGCAGCAAGTCCTGGTGAACCGAGAGAAGGAGCTGCTCAGCCAGAGTTCATTCTCGGCAGGTGGCGTGGAAAAGCTGTCCTGTCTCCATGGGCTCTACTCCCAGCTGCCCGGTCTCCACCGTCGGCTAGGAACTCTCTCTCAGCTCGTGGGACAACCTGTCTTCCCTACTGACTCACTTACACAGCTGCCCTTTACTCATTTTCTTAAAGTTTGTTCATTTATTTCTTCAGAACTCCTACAGGGAGAGAGAAAGAGAGAGGCCCCCAAAGGGTCCTCCTCAGCCATCCACACCCAGTCACAGTCAACCCAGATCACAGGCACACGTGTGCCCACCTGGCGTGCTCAGGGACGCCTCAGGATGCCAACCCAGGACCCTTTCCATGTGGGTCCAGTTGTGTCACCTCCGTGCCATTGCTTGGCCCCTTCTTAACTCATTTGTTATCACTCAGCATAATGACAATAGTGATGATAAAAATATTCATGTTAATAGTTGCAAACATTTGGGGCCAGCAGATGGCATCGTGATTGCATTGCTGGACTCCCACATGGCTGGCCGTGGTTCGAGTCTTGAGCCTGGTGGCTTGAAAATCATGCTGCATGTGTGTGTGTGCATGCCCAAGATTCCAGGAAGAGAATGGAGGAGAAGGGGTTGCAGCACGGCCACTCCCCTGGAGGGTGATTTCTCACTTTCTCTCTCACTGTTTCTGTGTCTCTTCCTCCCTCTCAGGCAAGTGCATGTGCATGTGCCCTAAGGCAAAAATCTCTAAAAACAAATTGCAAACATTCATCGAGTATTTAGTTTATTAGGTAGCAGTAATGACTCTCTCTCTCTCTCATACACACACACACACACACACAAAATGTACTCTTTACTAGAAGCTCATAAACCTTTTACAGAAGAAGAAAGTGATGCAGAGACAGGTTAATTAAATTCCTTAATATCACATAGCTATGAAGTGGCAGAAGTAGAACTGAGATATCATCTTTGCTGAGAAGATTTCCAGGATAGTTTAGTTGCCTCTCCTGTGGGCTACCAAAGCGATGTTATAGGTTACAGTAGATTATAGTTATTCAAGATTCCTTCCCCAATTAAACTATGACCCCCAGGAAGGAAGACTGTATTATTCATGTTTTAAGTCTCTCTAGTAATAAGCACCTAATAGCTAGCATGAAAGAGCCACTTAATGGGACCAGCAGTTAGCGTAGTGACTATGTCGCTGGACTCCCATGTAGTCGACCGCAGTTCGAGTCCCGGACCTGGTGGCTTAAAACTCACACCGGGCGTGTGTGCATGTGTGCCCAAGATCCCAACAGGAGAATGGAGGAGAAGGGACTGCGGTGTGGCTGTCACCGCTGGGGGGGTGATTTATCACTTCTGTCTCCCTGTCTGTCTGGCGAGCGCACGCGCCCTATGGCAAAAACCTCTCAAGTAGAAAGAGGCACTTAATAAATAATTGGTTGAATATAAGTACAAATGAGTGAATAAATATTTGCATGAATAAATGGGTTTTATCATGAAAGGTTATATAATAAAAGGCTGAATAAATGAATTGAATAATTCAGTACTCCAAGTAGTAACACAACTTCTGTTAGGAAGAAATGATATCTTTCTTTCCCCAAGTGGTTAGTGAAAGTTATTTCTGCAGTATATGAAACAACAGAACAGCATTTGACTTGACTACCTGAGCAGATTCTACAACTACAACTTAATAGGAAAACTACTTACAATGGTTAAAAGACCTCAGTGAGACCTGAAACCATAAAACTCTTAGAAGAAAATAGAGACAAAAAATTGGCCTGGAGTACCATCTATCTATTAATATCTCTGTATAAAATCACATACACAAAAAACTCAGACTACAAAAACAAAAATAAATAAATGGGACTAAATTAAACTAAAAAGCTTTTGCATAGCAAAAGAAACAATAAACAAAACAAAAAGATAGCCTCACAGATTGGTATAAAATATTTTAAAGCCATACATCTAATAAAAAGTTAATAACCAAAATATGCAAGGAACACAAATAACTCAATAGCAGAAAAACAAAGAACTTGATGAAAAATAAAGCAGGGCCATCCTCAAAGCCTAGCGGTTAAGGGATATGGATTCCACATGGCCAACCTTGGGGTTCAAATCCTGAGCACGCAGCTCGAGAGACATTCCAGGCATGTTTCCACAGGATTCCCCAAATCCTGAGAGGGTGGAGAAATGAAGAACAGGAATGACGGTGTGGCCATAGCCCATGAGGGGATTCTTTCTTCCTTTCCCCCTCTCTCTGTCTTTCTGTCTCTTTCTGGTGAGCACCTAAGCCCACTGGCAAATTAAGGAAAAAAAGACAAAAGGGGAGAGGTGGACAAATGACCCACATAGACATTTCTCTAAAGAAGACATGACCAGAGGTATATAAAAAGATGCTCCACGTCACTATCAGATGAATACAAATCAAAACCTCTGTGAGATACTGTCTCATGCCTGCTAGCATGGCTCTCATCCGAAAGTCAAGAAGTAACTTGTAAACTGTTGGTGAAATGCCGATCGGTGCAACCATTATGGAAAAAGTATGGCAGTGGCCCCCAAAATTAAAAATATAACTACCATATGACCAGAAATCCCTTCTCTGAATACATACTCAAAAGAAGTCCCTGTCTTATAAAGGTATCTGTACTCCCATGTTCATGGTAGCATTATCACAATAACCAACATATGGAAATAATTGTGTGCACTGGTGGATGAATGGATAAAGCTTCTTTATCCATTCATTGAGTATGGTTTAGCCTTAAAAAGGAGACCCTGCCATTTACTACACGTGGATAAACCTGGAGGACATTATGCTATGTGAAATTAGGCAAGCTTAGAAAGGAAATTATTGTATAGCACACAACCATACTTATATGTGGAACTCTAAACGATGAAAAGTTGGGACCAGCAGATGGCATAATGGTTACACCACTGGACTCCCACAAAGCTGATGGCGGTTCAAGGCCCGGACCTGGAAGCTTGAAACTCATGCTGGGCATATATGCATGCATGCCCAAAATCCTGAGAGGAGAATGGAGGAGAAGGGATTGAGGCATGGTCATTTTCCTGGGGGGGGGGGGCGGTGGTGATTTATCACTTTATGTCTCTCTATCTCTGTGGTGAGCACATGTGTCCTATAGTAAAAATTCCTCTTAAAAAATATACATACATATATATATATATATATATATATATATATATATATATATATATATAAGTTGAATTCCAGGGCCAGAAGGTGGCATAATGGTTAAGGTGCTCGCCTCCCACATGGCCAACTGTGGTTCAAGTCCCAGGCCTAATCACTTGCCTTCTCTCTCTCTGGTGACTGTGTGTGTCCTATAGCAAATTAAGTAATAATAAATTAACTAATTAATTAATTAAAGGGTTGAATACCCAGAGATAGAGAACGAAACAGTGGTTACCAAGGGCAAGGCAGGGTGAGAGGTTGGTGACCAACGTGGGAAACTATAGGTCGGGGGTGCAAAGTTGCAGATACACAGGATGAACAAGCCGAGAGATGTAATAAACAGGGGGGCCGTAGTTAATATAGTTAATAAGCGGCAACTTCTGTTTAAAGAGCAGATTATAAGAGCTTGTGTCACAGAAAAGAATGTGAGAGATGACGGATATGTCAATTGCTTGGCTATGAGAATCATTTCATTGGGGCCAGCAGGTAGCATGATGCTTAAAGCACTGCACATGGCCAACAGTGGTTCGAGTCCTGGACCTGGCGGCTTGCTTTCTTACTTTCTTCTCTCTCTCTCGGTCTCTTTGTCTCTCTGGTGAGTACACATGCCCTGCAACAAATTAAAAATAATAATAAATAAATAAATAAAATGAACTCTAAAAAACAACAATTTTACTGAAAATAAGAATGTCCCAACATTGTGTCGTACTCCTTAAATATCCACAATAAAATAAAACAATGGAGCGAGGGACGGTACCCCATCTCCATGTTTCTTTTTGTGTTAAATAGAAACTCACGCACAGGTCATGAAGCTCTATTCACAATAATGACAGTTCACAATGACAGTTCACAACAATGATTACTCACACTAATCACATCATGATTATTCACAATAATGACTGTTTCCAAGAGGGTAAATTGTCTTGTTTATTAATAGACATCTGATACAGATACGTTGCACAGTTTTCTTTTTTCCGAATTGTGACACTCACTCGAATGGGTTTAGTTCTCCTTAGAGACCACTGTGCTGAACGTTGCAGGTGGAGGAAGCCGCTTGCTCCTCAGAACAGACGGTGGGAACGGCCAGCTCACGGGCTCCCTGCTTCCGACCCTCCCCTTCCAATCCTGCACGCGGACACATTTCTGTTCCAAAACATGTGCTTTTACTATTTCGCTTCTCTGCTCGAAGCTCCAGTTACTTCTCTCCGCCGGAACGAAGGGCAGACTCCCAGCGGATGCCCAGGGCCGTCCACAGTCGGATTAACCTGTGGGCCCTCACCTCGGACGCCTGCCGCAGAGCCTCCTTCTGTGTTAGGGTTTCATGTCCTGACGCATTCCTTTCCCAATCCACATCGCTCCATGCCGAGCTAGAGGAACACTGGAACGTCTCTCCTCCTTTCTGTCACATTAAAGAAAGACATCATGATGGAGCACGTGCATGAGAGGGAGCAGAGAGCGAGCAGCCCCTCCAGTGGGTCTGGTCAGACCGAAACCCTCCCTCCCAACGCTCCATCCCGTCAGGATCCCGGGCACTTACCAGCCTTGCTGCCACCAGGCTGGGGCCGGGATTTGAACCCCACTCAGCCAGGTGGGATCTGGTTTCCTCTGCATGGGGCCTAGTCGCTGTGCCGCGGGGCTGCCCTCCTGCTCCTTTCTGAACCCTCTTACTCTATGTGTTTAAAGTCCTAATATAACTCGGCCATCTTTGCGGAGCGCTGTGGACTTGACTGATCTCTCCGCTTTCCAGTCCGTGGAGCTCACCTTTGACACCGTGCGTTTGGTACTCGGTTTCGCGCTAAGGGGCGCTCTGCTCTACTTTTGTGTTTTATGCTTCGTGCCTTTTTATCTCCCCTGGGTGGTCAGTGTGGGGAGGGCGGGCTTCTGTGACGTCCACATGAGCCTTATTCTGCAGCCACGTCTGTCCTGCCCGCCGGGGCTGGGCCTCCCAGGTGACGTCTGCAGGGAGGCTCGGAGCAGCGCTGAATCCCAGCAGGAAGCTCTCCAGGCTGAGCCACTCCGCAGCCGCAACATGTTTGCAATATTTCTCTATCCGGGTGTGAGCGTTAGGAATAAAGAAATCTCAGTTTGCGGTGCAGTGAATAAACGTGGGGTTTGGTCCTTTGGTCATTTAATCATGCATTTTTAAAACTGTCGTTGCGCGTGGTTCTGCCTTTGATTCTAAAGCAGGTATCATGGTTTTGGGACAAGTCACAGAAGTGGCTTCAGTAATAGGAAAACAATTTCACCAGAAGAAAAAGACAAAAGGAAAGCCACAGCGGCAGAGTGGTTTGGAGGGAGCGCGCAGCTCAGTGATGTCCAGGATGAGGCTTCTGTCTCTGCCCCGCCCCAGGTCGTCTCTGCAGCCGGGGGTCTCTCTTCAGTTGCAAAATGGCTGTGGCAGATCCGAGTCTCTGTTGAAGATACCACAGTGCCTAGTGGGAGAGTGGAAATCATTTGCTTGCTGGTATCTCTATTTAAGAATAAAGAAGCCTTTTCCAGACGTCCCCAGCAGAGTTCCCAATCCAATTAGCTGAACCCAGGGTTTCTCTCCTCAATCCCGAAGAGGTAGGAAGGAGGAGACCTTAGAGATCTAGCGTATGACAATGTGATTATGGTTAAGGACACGTTATTGTATCCTTTAAATGTGCTAAAAGGGTACATTTTAAGTGTTCTCATCTACCCCTTTCCCCCCCAAAAAAAAGAAAAAAGAAATTCAAAGTGGTGGATGTGTTCCTGCCTGAATTGTGGTGCCTATTCCACAGTGCGTGCACATGCCGAGCAACCAGACTGCACCCACTAAATATGCACGACCTGTCATTGTACACCTCAATGGCCTTACATGGAAAAGACTTCTGGCCACAGAGGCGGGAGGACAAATCTGAGCGTCTTCCTCACAGTGGAAGGAAAGGGCTGGGAACCGAGTAACCCCCAGTCAGCAGCACCCTCCAGAGAAGGCACGCGGGTCCTCCCCTGCCTGAGTGCTTCCAAAGGACTGAAGGAGCGGAAGTGTCCCCTGCCGCTGGGGGATCCCGCCCCGCTGATCCACGGCTGATATCTTCGGCCAGAACACTTTAATAGTCTTAACGACCGTAAGTTATAGATATTGTTTGCATTCAAATATTGGCTATGACTAGGCCCAAATAAAACATTTTAGACAAGACTCCTTCCTAAACCAGCATGGAGAGTCCCTTGCCTGTCCCTTCTGCATCTTTCTCGCTCCTAACAAGGTGACTTCAAATGTCCTGCAAGTTGGTTTCGGTGTAGGGAGATGCCAGGTGCTACCTCGCCCTTGCATATATGGATTAAAAAAGAATGGGAGAAAGGACATTAAAAAAAATTATGCCGGGACCAGCAGCTAGCATGATGGCTATGTTGCTGGACTCCTGTGTAGTCGACCACGGTTCTAGTCCCAGACCCAGTGGCTTAAACTCACGCCGGGCACGTGTGCGTGCGTGCCCAAGATCCCAAAGGGAGAATGGAGGAAAAGGGATTGCGGCGTGGCCATCCACCCTGAGGGGTGATTTCTCACTTTCTGTCTCTCTGTCTCTCTCTGTCTTTCTGGTGAGCACACACACCCTATAACAAAAACCTCTCAAAAAAAAAAATTATGCCAAAAGGCATGTATGTGAGCATACCAACAGAGAAAAAGCCAACCGCCCACGGGGTGTGGTCACACTTTTCTTCCCTATGTCCTTCCTGTTGGGGTTTAGGGCATGCATGCACGTGTCACTGGGGCAGGGGTCGGTCATGTGGTTGCATACTGCCCTCACCCACTCACTATGGGGCCAGCACTGTGGTGTTTTGTGCAGTGTCTCTCTGTCTCTCTCTGTCTTCCTGGTGAGCGCATGCGCCCTATAGCAAAAACCTCTCTCTCAAAAAAAAATCTCTGGAATCATCTATTCAAATGATATTTATGACATGCCTATGACATGTCAGTCACTGCTGCAGGTTCTGGGATCCGTCCGAGACTGGAGCAGACATAGTACCACTCTAAGGGAGCTTGCGTTCAGTTTGGGTCTACGGGCCACAGCTAAGTAATCAGCCAGGTAGGGATGAGTGTCTGGAAGAAAAGTAAAGCAGATAAAGGGACAGAGAGTTTCTAGAGATGCTATTTTTAGTGAAGTGGTCAAGCCGTCTCTCCGGGAAGATCACTGCTGAGCAGAGACAGTGGGAATCTGGGGATGGGCAGCTCCAAGCAGAGAATAGGGAAGGTCAGGAAGACGGGGTACACCATTCCTGGGGTGCCTGCCACAGAGCACGGGACGCTGTGGGTGCAGCGCAGTGGGCAGAAGAGGGAGGACGGGGTACAGCGTTCCTGGGGTGCCTGCCACAGAGCATGGAGATGCTGTGGGTGCAGTGCAGTGAGCAGAGGAGGGAGGACGGAGCATTTCTGTTACTGGATCTTGAAGGCAAACTTGTAGGGCTTTGAATGTTATTCTGACATCTACACACATATCCATACATTAAATCTTGTGGTATGATTTACTTGTTGCGTGCCCTTGTTTTTATATATATACATATATATATATATATATATATATATATATATATATACACACACACACACACACACACACACACACACATATACATATATTAAAAATAATTTTATAAGATTAAAATTTATTTATTTTTTATTTTATTTATTTATTTATTTATTTATTTATTTATTTATTTTTTGGAGAGGTTTTTGCTATAGGGCACGTGCACTAGCCAGAAAGACAGAGAGAGACAGAGAGACAGAAAGCGAGAAATCACCCCCCAGGGGGATGGCCACGCCGCAATCCCTTCTCCTCCATTCTCCTCTCGGGATCTTGGCCATGCATGCACACGCACCCAGCGTGAGTTTAAGCCACCGGGTCCGGGACTCAAACTGCGGTTGGCTACATGGGAGTTCAGCAACATAGCCCAATTTGTTGGGCCCAATTTTATAAAATAAAGATTACAGAATTTTTTTGAATGGAGAACTTTATTTTTTTCCACGGGGTATGTGTGCTCACCGGAGAGAGAAAAGGAGAAAGGGAGACTGAAAAATCATCCCTCCCAGGGGATGGCCATGCTGTAATCCTTTCTGCCTCACAGGACTTGGATCACACACACACAAGCTCCTGGTGTGATTTTCAAACTGCCGGGTCCAGAACTCGAATCACAGTTGGCCATAAGGAGTCCAGCACCTTAGCCCCAAACTACATTCTTGGAAACTGCTTAGAGCTTTAAACAGGGAGCTGATCAGGAATGATTTCTCTTTGAAAGTCTTACTCCGGCGTCTCTGTGAATTATAAACTAGAGACAGTAGCTTGGAAGCAGGCGGAACTGAGGAGAAGGAGCAGCCATAATCCACTGTAAAATGACAGTAGTTTAGACCAGGGCAGTAACAACAGGAAGAGTGAGAAGTGGCTGTTTTCAAGATTCACTGTGAAGGCGAGCCGATGGGGCAAGTGGGTGGGTTAGAAGGCTGACAACGTGAAGCTGGGCTCCATGTGTGGGTGGAGCTGCTGTGCAGGACGGTCGTGGGTTCCGTGAGCAAGGAAGCCCTGCGGGCTGTCAGGAGGAGGGTAGAGGGGGCAGGCTCTGAGGAAACGTGGAGACGATAAACTTCTCTCAGCAGACTGCTTTGGTTGTGGCTTGTGCTTTGACAAAATACCTGACACTGGGCAATTGACAAGGAACCGACTGTTGGTACTCACGGTTCTGGGTGCCGGGAAGTCCACGCTGAGCCGCAGGCCTTCAGCCAGGGCTTCTTCCCGCTCCTCTCACGCAGGCAGCAGAGGGCAGGAGAGAGCCCGGACTCTCCCCATGGGCAGAGACGGCGCTCTCCCAGCCACGCCTCCTCTTACACCAACACACCAGCTGCCCTTGCACTGGGGAAGGAGTGCCTTCAAACCACAGAGGGGACTGCAAGTTGATGACGCTCACTGGACTCCGAAATGGAGTGACCTAGATTTCAGGGAAGTCGGGAGGTTTAAATTCAGGAGTTATTCGTGACTTCAAACCACGCAGTCAGGACTCACCTAGGGATTAACTCTAGGGAAAAGAGAGGAGATGTAGAATGAGTGAGTCATGAGGAACTGCAGCGTTTACAGGTCAGAGGGAGGAGGATAATCCAGGAGTGCAGACAGGAAAACAAAGGCGGAGAATGTGCTGTCAGAGAAGCAAAGATTGAAAGAGAGAGAGAGAGAGAGAGAGAGAGAGAAAGAGAAGAACAATCTAATGACCTACCTTCTGTTTTGTTTTGAACATTTTCTTTCCATTTTCTATAAGCCTGAGACAAGTGGGTCATGGCTAGCCACGTGATACAGCGGTCATGTAAGGCCCCTCCGTGGTAGGGCCTGTGAGCAGGGCCTGGGTTTATGCCTGGGGTCAACAGTGCTCCTGGCTGACTGGGGCTGCAGGTGGATCATGGCTAAAGACTCCATTGGGGGGGGGGGGGGTGTCTCTGTCTCTGTCTCTCTCTCTCTCTCTGTCTCTCTCTGTTTCATGGAAGAAACAAGAAAAAAAAAGTGAGATGATCTGGTGATCTAACCTATGCGTCATAACTACTTGTACTGAGACCCGCCATCCAGTCTCTCCGATGTGTGAAGAAGTTCCACACCGCCCTTTGTGGGTCGTGCTGTTCGGCTTCTGCCTTGCATTCCCCTGTCTCCTCACCTAACTATGTGGGGGGAGCCATGGGCGAATGGGATGGGATGTCTGGGTCTTCACCATGAGAAGTATTTGTAAACTAATTGTAATATATATGTTTTCCTTTAAACATTGCTTTACTAAACATTGATGAGCATGAATTTCTAAAATAATTTTGATGATTTGGTGTTGGATAACTAAAAACTGGAGTGAAATTTAAATGATTTATGAGGAAATTGCAAACAAATTCTGCATCTAGATTATTTAAGCTCTCATTATATTAAAAGGAAGCACAGAAGAAAGGGGGGGAGGGAAGGAAACAAAAAGAAATAGATACAAAGACCAGCAGCTGGCATAATGGCTATGTCGCTGGACTCCCAAGTAGTCGACTGTAGTTCGAGTCCCGAACCCGGTGACTTAAATTCACGCCAGACGCATGTGCGTGCGTGCCCAATTTCCCAAGAGAAGAATGGAGGAGAAGGGATTGTGGCATGGCCATCCCTCCTGAAGGGTGATTTCTTGCTTTCTGTCTCTCAGTCTTCCAGCGAGCACATGTGCCTTATAGCAAAATCTCCTCAAAAAAAAAAAAAAATACATTACAAAAGAAAGAAGAGATACTCAGACCAAAACTATAGGATGATACATTCTAGATGTGATTTATGTTAAGCAAGATAATGTAACACTTCAATTAAGCTCAAAGAAAATGCCACATTTCTGCATTTATATATCAAGATATTGACAAAAGCACAGGTATGTGTTTTAAGTTAAAGTAAACTTGTTTAAGAATTGTATGTACTGGCTGGGGTGGTGCAACTGTAACACGACCCTGACCCATTGCCATGAGGAAGCCACCTGGGACGGTCCGGGGTTTGCTTCCTGAGGTCTCCTGCACACCCTGGTGTGCATGCCCATGCCCGTGGCCCTGCTGCTGGGACGGAGTTGCATTGTGATGTGACACCCCGTGGTGGGTGCCCGTCTCTCTCTTCCCCTGTGTCCCTCCTGGAATAATAATAATAATAATAATAATAATAATAATAATAATAAAAATAATAAAGCCGTTTAGCCAGTTGGCACAGAAGCTAGCGGTCTGAACTGCAGTGCTGGGAGTCCTGCGGCCGACCACGGCTTGGATCCCACACGCAGGGACAGGTGCTTGTGCCCAAGATGCGGAGAAGCTGGAGTGCTGTGGGAGGGGTCGCGGCGCGAGGAAGCCCGTGGCTGGGGCTGCTCTCGGGCTCTCTCCTTCTTCCTCACGCACACTCATACACCCGCTATCATGAATAAGGCATTGAAGCGTAAAACAAATTAGACGCATCATTTTTATCAGCTGCACTAAAAGCTGACTTTGATATCTATCACTGCTTTCCTTATTACTTTGATATTTTTCGTGTGTGTGTATTTGTGGCTCAGAAATAACTCGTTTTATTTCTTTTTATGTATTTGTTTTTAAGAGAGATTTTTGCTATAGGACACTTGTGCTTAGCAGAGAGCCAGAGAGAGAGATAGAAAGAAAGGAATCACCCCTTGGGGGGATGGCTATGCCGCAATCCCTTCTGCTCCATTCTTCTCCTGGGATTTTGGGCACATGTGCACACATACCCAGCATGAGTTTTGAGCCACTTGGTCAAGGACCTGAACCACGGTTGACTATCTGGGAGTCCAGCAATATAGCCATTATGTCACCTGCTGGTCCCAGTTTTATTTATTTATTTATTTATTTTAAAGAGATCTTTGCTAAAATGCACGTGCACTTACCAGAGATAGAGTGAGAAAGCAAAAAAGTCACTTTCCTCCCCAGGGAGGGTGGCCACGCTGCACTGCCTTCTCCATTCTCCTCTCGAGATTTTGGGCATACATGCACACATGCCAGGCATGAGTTTCAAGCTACTGGGTCTGGGACTTGAACTGCATTCAATCACGTGGGAGTCCAGCTCCTTAACCTGCTGGCCCCACTTAGTTTTATAACAGGATCAAAGTTCCTGCAAGACAATTCAGTCACAGTGCCTTTCTCTTTTCAAAATAATGTATGATGAAGGAATTTAACGATCATATGACTTGGGTCTTTTGGAATGTCTCCTCTTATTCTTACTATATTTCCTTTAAAAGAAGTTTAAAATAATTTAAAATGATATGTGGTTCACTTTATAAATTTGACTTTAACGGTATAAAACTAACAACATTTGTGAGTTTCCTCTTTGTTAATTTTGAAAGGCATCATAAAAATAACCTAATTTAAAATGTTTATTTGAAAAACAAAATGAAACAGCTGAGTCTTCTAAAAAAAGAATGGGTAAATCAATTTAGAAGAAGAAAAAATAGCAGAAAGGACTACAAAGGGAAAGGAGCGGTTCTCATTTCATTTTCAAATTCTCAGAATAAACTGGACTTGTGTCTTGTGTAGAGAACTGTGTCGCTCGTTTTTTGTTTGTTTGTTTGTTTGTTTTTTACTTAAAAGTCTGTGTTAACTGGCTTCTATGTGATTTAATGAAATGAGACTAGCCCAAGCCTAAGCTTTGCCTTGTCATAAGCCCCCTGTGGGGGTTACCATTTTTTTTTTTGGTGGGGGGGAGAGGTTTTTGCTATAGGGCACGTGCGCTCACCAGACAGACAGAGACAGAGAGACAGAAAGCAAAAAATCACCCCCAGGGGGGATGGCCACGCTGCAACCCCTTCTCCTCCATTCTCCTCTTGGGATCTTGGGCATGCACGCACGCATGCCCAGCGTGAGTTTTAAGCCACCGGGTCCGGGACGCAAACCGTGGTCGACTACATGGGAGTCCAGCGACATAGCCATTATGCTAACTGCTGGTCTCAGGAGTTACCATTTTTAAGCAGTTACTCTGAACCAGGCCCAATAAGTACTCCATTTAACCCCCGCAAGAGTCTTTCCAGGTATTGTCATTTGCACATTTTAGGTAGAAATAGAGGCTGAGGGAGGAATAGACACAAAACCCGGGCACACGGGGCTGAGGGGTCCCCGTCAGAGGGCACAGGCTGTGTATTTAACCCCGTCCTGTCCTGTTTCAGCATCTACTCACGTCTCGGTTCCTTCTGCAAATCCGGGGTAAAGTCATCGGCCTTCCCCAGAGACCATCAAATGAAATGAAGAGGTGCCTGGTGCAAGGTCAGCAGGTGGTATGGTGATTTAGGAGCTGGACTCCTACGTGGCCAACCGTGGTTTGAGTCCCAGAACTGGTGGCTTGAGAATCACACCAGGCGTATGCGTATGCGCACCCCAAATCCTGGGTGGAGAGTTGAGGAGAGGGGTTCGTGGTGTCGCTCTTCCTCCTAAAGGGATGAGTTCTCACTTCCCCTTCTTCTGTCTGTCTCTGCTGGGCCCACAGTCCCCATGGCAAAAACCTCAAAAAAAAAAAAAAAAAAAAAAAGGGAAAGAAGGAAAAACAAGACCTTGTCCTAGGGAAGTAGAAACATGTTTGTTCAGCTCTCAAGTGAAGTCCCTGCTTCCCGTCTGCCCTGTCCTGCTGCCCCCACGTCCAGCCAGGGTTCTGCTGGGCAGGCAGTCACCCTGCTTGTCCTGTGGTGTGGTAGTGGGTCAGGGAGTCAGGGCAGTAACTTTCTAAACAACTTCCTTTTACATGAAAGCACACCTACAGGTGGCATGTGCACCAGTACTGATTCAAACGGGGGCCAGAGGACGGGGTCAGGGGCCAGAGGACGGGGTCAGGGGCCAGAGGACGGAGTCAGGGGCCAGAGGACGGGGTCAGGGGCCAGAGGACGGGGTCAGGGGCCAGCTACCAGCAATCATGGCCATTTCAGAGTTCACGCCCCACTCAGGAGAAATTGTGAGGGTGTGTCTTCTGTCCGCTAAGTCAAAGGCAGGACCCCTCTTTTGAAAACACATTTTGAATACATGTCTAGTTTTATTCAAGTGTACCTCAAGGATGAGACACATATAGTATTCTTTTAAAAATCTAAGGGAGAGATAAGGAAAATGTCATATATTTTTCAATGGGGTTTAATAAATCAGTTTTAAAAATTTGTCATTGAACTAAATAATTCTTGATTTTATCAGAAAAAATATTCAGTGTTCAGAAGTTAAAACGGATGGCCAAACAGAAAGTGGCTTCGGGGTAATTATCATTGGGCCTTTCACTGACCAGGATTAAAGATGATGTTCTCCAAGAATGAGCTGCAGGGTCGACAGGACAGACAGTGACATGAGTTGGGAGTCCTTGAGGGGACTTAAAACATGGGTCAGGAGCAAGTCTTCCAGGAAACTCAGAGATGAAGTAAACTATGTAACTATTTTTTTTAAAAAACATAATGTGTTAGTTTTGTCCTGTTATTTCAATGAGCAAAGAGGGTCAAAAGAAAAGTAGGAGAGGATAAGAAATACATTAAATAAATAATAGAAAACCAAAACCCGACGTGTTCAATCCCCAGCCTGGGGTGTCGATTTCACAGTGTCAGCAGATGGTGTTTCTTCCAGTTCCCCACAGTGCCCTAAATGAGAACGTTTCCTGTTCGACAATCAGGTCTTTTACATCTAAAGTTCAAGTCAAATCACAAAAGAAAAAATGAAGCAATCCTGGAGGTGAACTTCATCCGGGTTCTGAGTGGTGACAGCGGCCTGGTACAGCCGAGGGTGCTGGTGCCCGGGGTCCGCAGGGCAGCGTCCCGTGACGCTCCAGCAGGGGGCGTCCCAGCGAACAGGTCGAGGCACCTGCTCTCCCGCTTTCCCTTGGACGGCACAGTTCAGGAAAAGACTCGCGTGCTGTAAAGAGGTCTAGCCAGCTCGCTTTAGTATGTCTCAGCTTCTTCCTCAGCAGTGCAGTTTTGTCTTTTTAATAGAAACTTAGGAAGCGTTTTCCGAACTTGGAGACTCGGCCGTAATGCGCGAATACTAATTTGCTGTCTCACTGAGTCCTTGCCTATAGGCACTGCACGGGCAGGAAATGCTTCTGTCCCCTCCTGAGTAGGGTGGCCCAGGACATAGGAGAGTGCCTGCATGCGACAGATGCTCAATTATTAGCTCTTCGCTGAATCGAATGAGAAAACTTATTGCTCGACTGGTGTGTGGTCAAATCTGTGGCTCTGACAAGAAAATATTCACACTTAGCCACATCCACGAACACGCTGTAGGTGTAGTATCAGGATTTATCCCCGTAAGTACACGTGAATAGCATAGAGCTATTAAAATTCAGGGAAGAGGAAAATATTTTAAAAGAAAGAAGAGACCAGCAGATGCCGCAGTGGTTACGTCGCTGGACTCTCATGTAATCGACCACACTTTGAGTCTCAGACCCAGCAACTTGAAACTCACACCAGGCACATGTGCATGGGTGCCCAAAATCCCAAGAGAGGAATGGAGGAGGAGGTTTGCTGCATGGTCCTTCCTCCCTCCCCCCGGGGGGTGACTTCTCACTTCTGTCTTTCCCATGAACACACTTACCCTATAGCAAAAATCTCTCCAAAAAAGAGAAAGAAATTGGAATAATCACCCCAGTTGGCTACCTAGTCCAAAATGTCTACCCAGCCATAGTCACGTACGCACTGGTGATATTTATCCGTTCCACTAGAAACAGCGACGAAGCCACGTCGCGCCTGCGCGGTGCGTAAGCATGGCTGGGTTGTGAGAGGTCCAAGTGCCCCAGAGAGTGGGATGGAACACGCGTCACAACTCGTCAGGAAACACCGATGCACATTCACACAGAGAAAGGTAACTGCTAGAGAAAACTGTGCAAAGGGTAAAAACTTGCTGCCCCAAGCCAGCAGGTGAGAGGTGGTTAAGGAACTGGATGCCCACATGGCTGACCATGGTTCGAGTCCCAGACCGGGCAGTTTGAAGATAGCACTGCTCTCAATGCCCAAACTCCGGAGAGGGAGTGAAGGAGAAGGAATTAAGGCTTGGCCATCCCCTCGGAGGATGCTTTCCCACTTTCCCTCTCTGTGACTCTCCGGCAAGCACACATGCCCTATGGCTAAAGCCTAAAACACACACACACACACACAAAAAGAAAAAGCACAGAAAAGTGTTGCCTCTGACGAATGCAACTCAGGAGTGGGGAGCAGGGATTAGGGTTCAGAATAACTCTCTCTAACATTTGGGGTTTTCATCTCATGGATGGATTACTGTGATTAAAAGTAGCATTTACTTTCAATAACTACGAGCTGCAAAATACTAAACCCTAGCCGGAAGGGTAACTGTGGGCCTGTTCGTTTTCACCTCCTGAGGCCAGTGGGCAGTTTGCCGGCGCTCAGGGACACGCCGGGGATGACAGTGGGCAGTTTGCCGGCGCTCAGGGACACGCCGGGGATGACAGTGGGCAGTTTGCCGGCGCTCAGGGACACGCCGGGGATGACAGTGGGACCTTCGTGAGATCCCATTAGGGAGCCGGCCTAGAGGGAGGCCCGAGGGGTGAGGGGACGAGCACTGAAGTACAGAGTCGCAGATTGGCAAGGGCAGGAAAGGCCCTGTGAGAAGCAGACCTGGAGGACACAAACGAAGCCGGGTGTTAGCTGAGATTAATCCGTTCCCCCTAGCAAAGCTCCGAGTACGCTGGCATGTGAGTCTGCAATTCCGGAGTATTTACAAGGTAGGGTAGCGACTGGAGCAGTGTTCGGATCGTGTTTAAAGCCATGAACCGATGCGGCGACCTAAGGCCTGAGCAGAGTGGAGAGATGCTGTCTAAGGGGGAGTCTGGCTGCACTGAAGGTTAGCAGTAAGGAGATGAGAAGAAGCCCGCATGGAGACCACGGAGTCTCCATAGCCAGATAATCAGAGGAATGACTACACAACGTGGGACCCAAGAGGTCCAGGGAAGATCGCATTTCAAGGATGTGAAAACCAGCATCTGTTTTAAATGCTGCTATTAACGAAGACAGAATTAAATGATCCTTGAATCTAGCAACATGGAGGCCACATAGTATTTTAGATTTGTAGAAGGAATCATTTGAAATATCTCTCTCATCTTGTTTTGGCCTCTATAGTCCCTGGAGAAAGAGAGGCAAAGTGATAAGCCAAGAGTGAGGCAAGGATCGGCCAGCAGGTGGCGTGGTGGTTAAGGTGTTGGACTCCCACATGGCTGACCACAGTTTGAGTCCCAGACTGGCAGACTTGCTTTCTCACTTTTCCTTTCTCTCTGTCTTTGTCTCTCTATGGTGAGTGTATGAGCTTTATAGCAAGTTTAAAACTAATAATAATGATAAATAAAACTAAATAAATAATTCTTTTTTTTTTTTTTTTACCAAAAAAAGAGCGATGCTAGGAGAAGTTGTGGATGTTTGAGGAAAGAGAAGAAGGTATAAAACGATCATGTAGCAGAGTGAAAGAGAGAGACGGCTGCCTTTAGAAACACGATGTAATTGTTCTCGAGTGTTTGGGGTCCACTCAGATTTTGGTCATGCCATTGTTTTGTGCAGCCACATGGAGTCGCACTCAGGTGCTGGCACCGCCTGTGGGGGTCCTCTTGTTTAACGAGGCTTGGAGGTGTCCCGAATCTGCTCAATGACGAGAAGAGTCTGTGAAGGGGAAGGACAGGATGACGCACCGTGGAGTCTGAGCGAGATTTGAGAAGACCAGGGCGTGGGCAATGACCCAGGGTTAAGAAGTGCCACATGGAGGTGAAATGAGGGGAACTGGGGCTCTAGAAAGAATGCGGAGATAATAAGCAGGAGCAACGAGAGGGTTAGAAGGCGGTGCAGTCAAGGTCTTACCTTCAAAGAAGAAGGGGTGCGCAGAGAGAAGGGCAGGGCAAGGGTCCAGGCACCGGGCCGGCAGCACCCGGCAGCCTACCGCTGTCCGGCACATCCACGACACCCGGGCAGGACGAGTGACGTCAGCGCCACTGCGGACGGCCAGGGTTCAGACTGCCCAACGAAAGAAAGAATGCAAACTTATCCCAGGATTTTTTTACATTTTAGGTACACGGTATTCCCACTTCCTAAGCATTTTATTTATATGTATACGTATAAAAATACATGTGTATACACACACACACACACACACACACACACACATATATATATATACACATACACATATGTGTGTGTGTGTGTGTGTGTGTATATATATATATATATATATATATATATATATATACATACATATATATATATATAATTCTTGGCCAGAAATAAATATTTCTTTTTTTTTTTTTTTTTTTTTGAGAGGTTTTTCGCTATAGGGCGCGTGCGCTTGCCAGACAGACAGAGAGAGACATAGAGACAGAAAGCGAGAAATCACCCCCCAGGGGGGATGGTCACGCCGCAATCCCTTCTCCTCCATTCTCCTCTCGGGATCTTGGGCACGCACGCACACGCGCCCGGCGTGAGTTGTAAGCCACCGGGTCCGAGACGCGAACCGCGGTTGACTACGTGGGAGTCCAGCGACATAGCCATTACGCTAACTGCTGGTTCCCATGAAATAAATATTTCTGATAATATGTTTCTATTTTATAATCTATATAACAATGTGTGTAATGTAGCTGTAAGTGTAGTATATATTCAGGAATCTGTGTATCTATACATTTGTCTCTTTTACTGTTTCCTAAGCAAGTAACGAAAGCAGGAGTGAAAGGGTCCCCGGAGACATCAGCATCAGCCTACTCTGACTTGTTCGGCATGGCCTCTTCTCTGAATCTCTCTGCCCCACTTACGTCATATTTATTAGCATAAGTTAAACATACTCGTTCTGCCCCTTAAATATTCAGCACTCAGCGTTTTGCAAATGACTGCTTCGTATTTTGTTAGCACGGGCTTCCTCTGGCTCCTGTGCCAAGTGGTTGGCATCCAGATGCTGTAAGCACGACGATGTGCTGGCATAGACGAATCCCGCCACGTGCGACTCTGTGCTCGCCACAGTAGGGAGACGGGCGAGCCTGACGGTTGACTTTAAATAGCCGCATGCACCTGCAGGCAGCTCGAGTTCAATAACGCAGGAATGGACCATGGAGATGGGATGGGCATCTCTGTCCCGATGGCTTTAAGAGTTCAAATGATTACGAATAAAACCTTCCCTTTTTCCTTTGCAACATTGCAAATTACTGTGACGATAGTCTCTGTAAATTCTTGAGTTAGTATCAGAGTACTTTATCAAGGAAGCAAAATATCTAGTTATATAAACACGAGAATGAATGTAAATATAAGCATTCCCATATGAGAAGCTATGCTCGGAAAGTTATTATATTAATATTTTAAGAATCATTTGGGCGAAGTGGAAGACATGTGAGATTGCTGATTTGATAAGTGGCTAAGATGTGGGAAATACGTGGCAGGACAGTGTTTTGGAACTCATACCATTGGCTTGAGTTTAAATCCAGCAGGACCAATTTATTTTCTAGACACAGTTAGGCATGGTACCTGGAATTCATGTTTTTTTTTGTTTGTTTGTTTGTTTGTTTTTGTTTGTTTGTTTTTTTTTAGGGTCTCATAAAAATATTTTAACTTCAGTTTCTTTTGAAATAAAAATGAAACAATTGAATATAATAATACGTGCATAATAGTGAATCAAGCCTATAATCGTCTTTACGCGTATGTAGTTGTAAGACACACTTTAAAATTCCAATCGGAAGAAAGTGTGCACCAAAGCTAAAGCACCCAGAGCTCATGGAAGTCACAACACAGCTCTGAGTGGCCCAGTCATCTTAAAGGAATAGCTTGGAGTAATTTAGCCAAGTGCAATCCTGTTCTAACCTTCAGAGCAGAGACCAGGGCTGAGAGGGCTGTTGGGAGAAATTCACAAGATGCTCTTTACAAAGTTGTCTGCACAGCCTCATGTACAGAGTAAGGGTTCGGGAACTTTTTTGTTTTTGTTTTTGCTGGAGGGCTCAGGAGCTCTCTGGACAGAGACAGAGAAAGAGAGTGGGAGAGAGTGACGGAGCACATTCCATGGGCACAGCCACGCAGCAGTCCGTTCTCCCCCGTCCCTCTCTCCTGGGACTTTGGGCTCACACGTACACACACCCGGCATGTTTGTCGAGCCACTGGGTCTGGGAGCTGTCCCACACACGGGGCTACGTGCGATCCAGCCGTCTCAACCACCAGGCCCTCGGCTGGCCCAGGACCTGACAAATCTCAAAGGGACATTCCTTGCTACTTTGTTACTGGGTGCAACTCAAGTTCAACCAGGAGCAGCTCTTCGGAAAGATAATCGATGGCTTGATCATTTAACTGCTCATTTCAACCACTGAGGCAATAAAGTAAAATACTGGGTCGCTGGAAAAGTCATGACGCAGTTTTGCATAAAAAAGCACAGAAAAGGTACGTCATCGCGACTTTCCCAAGGACTCTATCAATACCTGTGGCTGCACACCCAGGTTGCTCGGTTCGCGTAGAGCTCGGGTACTACCGGATCTGTGTCCTCTGACATTTTGTTTTGATTCAGATGCTTTACGAGTAAGTGGAAAACTGTATTTTTCACCCAGCTTAATAAATAATTTAATTTTGCTACAGGATAAATGTGCTTGCTGGAGAAAGACAGAGAGAGAGAGAGAACTCACGCCCAGAAGGGATGGCCATGCCACAGTCCCTTCTCCTCCATTCTCCCCTCAGGATCTTGGGCACGCACGCCCACACACCCCGGGTGTCTTTCACACCACCAGGTCTGTGTTCTTCAAGCCACGTGCTCACTCAGCCACGTGGGATCCAGCTGCCCCATCCACCATAGCACCAGCTGACCTCATTCAGTTCTTAAAAAGTGACTATAGATGTATTGTTTTAATTTGAAAATAAAAAGGTAAACTTTATTTCTGGAATTACGGTATAATTTTTATGAAGTGATTGAATAAAGAAAGAACGCCCTGGTCTCCTTCCCTGGCACCCAGTGATGGAACTCTGGGTTTCAGCCAAACAGAAAGGACCGGAGTCGTTTCCAATTCTACCTGCTGACTTTGGAGAAAGAAAAGACGGAGAGTGAGAACAAAGAGGGGCCTGAACATTCATCTTCCCCAGATGGAGCGCGATAGAAACGCAGATCCGTAAACGGGGACAACACAGACCTTCCCAAGGCCAAATGGATAATAATCGGTTTGGTTCCTATTCTGCAAAGTTCTGGCCTTCCCGAGCCCGGTTATTAACTCATTAATCATGCCCTCCCCAGCAGAGAATCTAATAGAATCTAATGATTCCTTGGCGTAGACGTGCTAACCTTTCAGCTTTCTCGTGAACTCTGGTTCATGGCTCTCAATCTGCAGTCTTTCATTCCTGCCCCGTCCATGCTCACATGCGAGCGTTCTCTGTGACAGGTACCAAAGCCGACGTTTTTTCCGGCTTGACTTGTGTGCACGAACAGCCATGTCTGAGAGCTACCTTCTGTATTATCTACGAGTGTTCTAGAAATCAAAGACCTTTCCTGCACCCAGTCCCGTCCCAGCAAGGCCTTGTCTGAACTGAAGAGCCAGGGCTCAGGTGGGAGGAGCCTCCCTCTGCACGCTGGCTCGAGCCAGCTCGTGTCACGATGGCTGCCCTTAGCCTGTGACAGTTATAAAGCCCTGGCATCATTTTCTTAAATACCAGCTGCTCGCTCTGTTTTCTCATTTTTTAAACTCTGCATTTATTGTGAACTGTTCCAGATCAGTCAAGTATGCCAGAAACAATTTGGTCCTACAGTGAATATTAGATTCTTTTAGAAACTATCAGGAACCACCCCTAATTAGAGGCAGTCTCCACACTTCAGCCTCTCTTCCACATGTTGTAGCGGGAAGACACAGCTCTGAGGCCCAAGTCTGCCAAGCAGAAGAAACGCATTAACAAGCAGGCATCGTCACGGAACGTGTTAGCTTCAGCGAAGTTCGTTCTTTGGCCCTCAGGTGCGTGAACCAGCATCTTCCATGAAGCACGGACTCTGAGTGGGACTCAGGAGGGTCTAATGGCAGGATCAGTGGCCTTGTAACCAGACCCAATGACAAGATGTCTCCCGGTCAGAGTCCCCAGAGGTGGCGTGCTGCACAATGGGGACTCTGAGCTTGTTCTCCGTGTACCTGCTCAGAACGGACTTTGGGTCCTCCTAAACACCCCTCAACTTTTCACACACCGCAAATCCCATTACTATCACCCACAAGAGTCGATTTCCCATAGGTCTTATGCTAAGTAACCCAAAGGTGTTGGTTCGTATTAAGAAATTTCTTTGGTTAATTAATTTCCTCTAGGTGTTAGTTAGATCTAACTTGCCCGTACAGATAAGTCCTACTACTTATCCTGAAGTATTTAGTTAATTACACCAGAATAATATAGTGTACAACTAACTTGTGGGAGGAAGGTGGGTGAGAAGGCTCCTCAGTGAGTTCCTAGGTGACTTAATTTTTGTGTAGTGGGTTTTTTTTTTTTTAGAGAGATTTTTGCTAGATGGTGCGTGCATTCACCAGAGAGACAGAGAGGGACAGAGAGACAGAAAGAGAGAAATCACCCTCCTGGGGGGGTGGCCATGCTGCAATCCCTTCCCCTCCAGTCTCCTGCCAGGATTTTGGGCACTCATGCACAGGCGCCTGAAGTGAGTTTGAAGCTGCTGGGTCTGGGACTCGAACTGTGGTCGATCATGTGGGATCCCAGTGACATAAGCATTACATCATCTTCTAGACCCCGCCAGATGACTTAAGGAATGAAGTCAGTCACCTTTCTGGGTGAGACGTAGCCCTAGATAGAAATGATGACAGGGTGTGTTTAGACGGCATCCAGGACCTCTTCTAACCCTCAGTCTGTAATTCTCTGATGTCCTGTTTACCCATCAGACTGTCAGCCTCCGCTAGAACTTTGCTATTTAATGGACCACACCCTTGTCTGCTGTTAGAGAAAACAGCAAATGAGAAACAAGAGAATAAACAAGGAAGCACTCAGAGTTTGAGAGACTTAGAGTTTGAGATTATGACTTGAGGTGCATAGAGTATGAGGAGCAACAAAGCTAAACAAAGTCTCAAAAGAGAGGGGATATTAGACAGGGAGAGGAGGAGTCAGGCGCGAAAGAATAAAACAGAACCAAGCACCGGCTGGGATTTCATCTGAGCCAGAAGCTCCCATTACCACCACCATCAACTCAGATCAGAGAGGGACCACTGCAAGGCGAGCTGAGGCTCGGCCATCAAACTGTTTCCAAGAGACTCCACATTATTCTGCTCTAGTTGTTTTAAGAGCCTAGGGTGGAATCCATTCTTGGGAGCAGTTAAATGACCTATAACCAATATCACGCGGATAAAATGGCACTGCCTTGCTTTATTTTCCCCAAAGTTTTAGCTGTTCTTAGCCAGGGTTAAGAATAGTTGAGCCATTCGTTGCTCAGATATTTTCATGCCACGTCATATTCCTGGTGTACACTTTCAAGGAGGTGGTCTCTCTGTCATCTCGCCACAGCCACATCAGTGTGTTATTCAGATACCATACCTTCCACCACAGAGGACAAGAAAAACCAAAGCCTGGCAGTTGACGTGCATCTGCAGAGTCTGATCTTGTAGACAATCAATTGCTTGACAATTAGCCGATAATGATACCTGAATAAAGAATTCAGTCTGCTCTCGAGTCTAGTCAATTTCATGTTATCTCTGCTTTCTGATACATCGATAAACTTCCACCGATCGGAGCAGTTGCTGTTTTGTTCAGTGCATTTTGTGAGTTAAGTAGAAGCGTTTGAGGGCAATCCTGAGCAAAGAGACATAAAGCAGTCTGAATCAGAAGACAATTCCTCTGCCAAGGATGCAGAGCTCACGGAAGTGAAGGTAGGAAGGCGTGCGTTTCCACAACACAGAAGCTGGTACCTCTCCAGGCCAATGTGTTCCAAGATTTTATGGCCATGGCCATGTCCAGCCATGCTGAAACCGATGTCAGTTTTTTTCTAATTATCCATATTTTTATTCATTTGTCCATTTTTTCCCAACACATTTTTATTCTGCTACACTGAAGGGGGTATAGAAATAAGTTAGCTCAAGAGTTCACGTTCCATTTGGGGAAAGAGGAGACTATATTACTGCGAGACTGGGATAACGAAGCAGAGGACGGTGCGAGAACAGAGGGAGGGCAGGTGCTGATACTGAGGCTGTGTGCAAGGTCTTTTAGTTTAGATTTGGGTCCAGATCCATATTCCTTCACGTAACAGTTACTTAAGGGGTGGAGCTTCTAATTTGTTGTGTTCCTAAGTTACAATAAGGCCTAGAATAGTGCTTTACATTTCATAAATTATAAGTAAAATATTTCGCAATTGTTCTTGTAAAAAAATGGCAACTATTTGGGATCAGCATAAGGAGTTGTACTCCCACGTGGACAACCATGGTTTGAGTCCTGAACCTGGTGATTTGGGGTCGTGGCAGGTGTGTGTGCATGAGTGCTCAGGTTCTCAGGAGGAGAGAGAACTGCAGCATGGCCAATCCCCGGGGGATGAGTTCTCATGTTCCCTCTCACTGTCTTTCTCTTTTTTCCAGAGAGTGCACACACCATATGACAAACACTTTAAAAAATAAATAAACAAAGATAACTATTTCATTCATCAAAATTTTTTTTTTTTTTGGAGAGGTTTTTGCTATAGGGTTCGTGCACTCACCAGACAGACAGAGAGAGACAGAGAGACAGAAAGTGAGAAATCACCCCCCAGGGGCGATGGCCATGCCACAGTCCCTTCTCCTCCATTCTCCTCTCAGGATCTTGGGCATGCACACACACGCGCCTGGCGTGAGTTTTAAGCCACCGGGTCCAGGATGCGAACCGCGGTTGACTACGTGGGAGTCCAGCGACATAGCCATTACTCTAACTGCTGGTCTCTCACCACGACAATTTTTGATGCTAACTATACACCATTTCTTACAGAACCTAGAGTGGGACCTTCCAGGTAGAAAAGAACCACCACATTGTACAGTCCCTACTCAGATCACATGCACACACTTCAAAACCTTTGTGGAAAATGAAATGAAAAGACAAGTTCATGTTGGTGTAAAAACCATGTTAAATCCATGCATAGAGTTTTTAAAATATGCATTTCCCATGAACTTTTTGAAGACCGCACTTCTGTACAGCCCTGATTTCATTCAGAGGTGGGCAAACTTCTGTCTTAAAGGGCCACAGCAAACTCTTTCAGGTATCGTGGGCCTTGGGGTCCTTCTAACAACCACCCCGCTCTGCTGTGCTTAAAGCAACCCTTAGGAGATACCTAAAAGGCTGGGCATGGCCATGGCTGTGACCGACAAGCCTAGTGTATGAAGGCGGTGTAGGTCAGATTTGCTTAACCGCTGATTTTCTGACTCCTGACTGGATCTATTAGCTCCGATCATACTATAAATGCATGTAGATGCATTGCACAAATATTCATTTAGATAGATAGTTATGCGATGTTAATACATTTCCCTGAGTATAGACTTGCAGGAAGATGATCAGAGAAATGAGTCAACTGGCTCAAAAACTGAAGATGTGGAGATAACTGATAGCCAAAGGGAACGCCCACTGGTTCTAAACTTCTTAAGGAAATCCGTCTCTTACTAAGTAAGGAGTATTGCTATAAAATGGAAATACGCAAGAAATAAAAGCCATCTTATACTTCATCGCTGCAACTTCTTTATAACAAAGATCCTTTTCGGAATACTTGGGGACCCTGCGTCCCTATGGCTCATTGGGGCTGCCATGGACAACTACTCCTGCGTCACGGCCAGCTGTTAGTAGTGTTCTCTGGGCAGAAACTACGACGGCGAGATGTACGGGGAAGGTCGGTTCTTGAATGCCAGCAGGCACCTACACGCGGTCTTATTCTGTGACATTAAGGGACTGTTGGCCTCCACCCTTACCAGACGCTTTGACGAACAGACCCAGTCTCCCTCACCGTGACCCTCTTGCCTCAGTTCTTTCTGCCGGCCTGCCTTGATTGACCTCTCTTCTCCCAGGTCACCCTCCCGGCCCATCTCTTCGGGACAACACAAAGTGTACCCTCTTCACATTGCTCATGCTTGCAGAGAGGCGGTGACGTCGTCTTTGGCTGGAAGTTCTGTGCGGGCTCTTTATGACTGTGGCAACAATCCCAGCTACAGGGAGCCGGGCTGGCCTTAGAGGAAGGAGCTCCTGGCTTTGAAAGGCAGGTCAGCTCATGGACGTCAGAGCCCGCTTCTGCTACAAATTCATTTGCTCTTTCATTTTTATCCTCAACTGTTTATCAACTGCTTGCTCTGAATCAAGCCATGGCCCTGATTCGACGAGATACGATCTTGACTGAAACGAAGCGTGAGCTCTGAATTCATGGACAGTGAAGTCGGCTAACGCGTCTTAATTGGACTATCATACATGACGCTACACATGAGACAGCTCACCTGACAGAGAACACGCGTGACAGAAGACCACGACAGAGACCTGTGAGGGGGAGGCGCGGTGTCAGGAAAGGCTCCTTGAGGAAGAGCTTCTGAGTGCGTCTCACATTTTGTTTCTTTATTTATGATAAAACACGTACGTGTGACAGAGACAGAGAGAGATGAGCAGCCTCGACAGGCCTGGCCGTGCTCTGATCCCCTTTCTCCGGTCCTCTCGCCTGTTGAGCCCTGGCTGCTTGCGTGTCCTGGCATGTGGCAGGCTGACCGGTCTGGAGGTGTGCCCTGAGGTGGCCGTGGGATTCAGCCTCCCCTGAGCAGCTGGGCGTGGAGCTGGACCTGCCTGCTACTTCCTGAGGAGAAGGTGCGGACCAGGGCGGTGCAGTGGGCAGGAGCCTTCCCGCAGAGGGCGTGTGTTCTGCAGGGTGCCGCTGGGAGGAGACGCAGCCGCGGGGAGCCTGCCACAGGCCCGGTGGCTGGATGGGACAGGGGCAATGGTTCGAGGCCGGGCGGGAGTCAAGGCACACAGAAGCCTGTCGTGATAAGGACTTTGGCCCCGGGTTTATGAGAAACAGGAACTATCTGAAGAATCCTCAGTTTTGCCGCCGCCCGAGTGACTCTGGGCTGTGGAGAGACCAGGCCGCTCCGTGGAGCCCCGCGGGGCTGGAGAAGGTCAGCCTGGGTGAGAGAGCAGGTGCCCTGTGGCAGACAGCGCGGGGTGACTCAGACACAGCCTGCACTGGTCTGCACGCCCGTACTCACGCTCACGTGTCCGCCTCCTGTTAGCATTACTGAGCGCCTCCCAGACGGGAGCTGTGAGGGGGAGAGAGGGCGACCGCGATGCCTGCTCCCTCGAGAGCTTATTAAAGATGAGTAATTTTGGGGACCAGCAGTTGGCGTAATGGCTGGCGCTGAACTCCCACGTAGTCGACCACGGTTCGCGTCCCGGACCCAGTGGCTTAAAACTCACGCCAGGCGCGTGTGCGTGCGTGCCCAAGATCCCGAGAGGAGAATGGAGGAGAAGGGATTGCGGAGTGACCATCCCCCTGGGGGGTGATTTCTCGCTTTCTATCTCTCTGTCTCTCTGGCGAGCGCACACGCCCTATAGCAAAAACCTCTCAAAAAAAAAAAAAAAAAAAAGAAAAAGAAAAAGAAAGTCTTCGTTGCTAGAAAATCTTTTATGTGCCACTTCATCACTCAATATTTGCATGAAAATAGAATGAACAGAAACTCCCTAGACTCTTTATCTTTCAGTGTTCCCGATAGAGCAAGGTTTTCTGTGCACTGCGTCCCACGTAATAGAAGAGGAACACAATAAAGATGTATGTGGAGTCCATGCCTTCTTCTCGAGCAGGTCAGCGAGGAGGTCCGAGCTCTGTCGTCCTGTCTCAAGATCTCACTGAGCAGCTAGTTGGGGTGTCGCTGGCGGTGCCCGGATGGCAGAGGCCTGGTGCGCCCGGCTCTCCCGCTCCCGGCCTCGGCCTGGAAGAGGTCCAGGTCTCCCTTGCTCACAAGTTTTACCGGCCCCTCTGGTTTCAGAGAGAGTAAGGAAATTCAGTCTGTTCATACATCTAGGCTGGGATCGGCACACTATTTGCTGGACGGCACTAATATCTGTCTCTAGCCTCTTTAAAAATGTCTCCCTTCCAAAAAAATCTTTGGAAAGTAGTTTGTTAACTCCTATTCCCTTCCAAAAGAGCGACACTGGGTGACCAGAAGTCACACCACGAGGACAAGCGATTGCTAAGCGCGTTACCCTCCAGGGCATGGCGAGGGGAGGGCAGCTGGCAGCTGTTGACAAGTGGCTTAGGCTCTGCATGTCACAGATAAGGGCCTGCTTTAAACAAAACCCCAGCACACGTCTGTCTCTATTTCAGCCAGACCGGTGACCAATTCAAAAACAGAAACTCGCTAGGCTTTTCATTGCAATTAAAGTAATGGATTGATACAATACACTTGAGTGGGTCTAACAGCGCTGCTGATCCAGGGGCCTGCACACAGAAACACGGGCAGGAAGGCCCCCGCAGGTGCAGCAGGGCACTCACTCCCGTGTGCCCACATAGACACTTCTCACCTGCAGATGCTCACAAATGCACACCGTCCTCACGCCCACAGATGCACATGTAGGCTCAGTATGGACGCTACTGAGGAAGAGGGAGGGAAGGGACTGCTGGGGCTTCCGAAAGGTGGAGATGAAAAGAAGGGCATGGGACATTGAAAGGAAGACGGGGTGGGGGGGCAGGGCGGAGAACAGGACAGAAAAAAGAGAGAATGGGCAAAACAATGTATTGATGAGAGTAAAAATAAGGCAGCCCAAGAGAATGTGGCTATGGGCGCCGGGCTCTGAGGGACGATTCTATGGAGGTGGCAGTTTGAACACAGGTGGGAAAGAGTGGATGGGAACATGTGGGGGAAGAGAAGAGTCAAAGGTTCAATACATTCAAGGGCTGTGAGTACAAGCAAGTCTCATCTTCCCCGTGAGCAGGTGGTGCGCTGACTGCATTCAGATACTCCAACACCGGCAGCACTGCCTGTGTCATCTGTGATCTGGGCGCTGTCTGTGCTCCTGCACCAACTCAGGGTGCTCACAGTGACCGCAGGAGAGAGGATCTACCGTTATTTTTATTCTACAGTTAGATAGCTAAGGCAGAGTGAGGCTCAGAGATCTGTCCAAGGTTGCACACTGCGTACGTGCAGAAGGAAGATTCGGAATGTAGGTGTTCAGGCCAGAGTCTGAGCTGTCCACCACACCTCTCTGCTACATTTCATCTCCTCTGAAAGAGGAAGTGTGGGTCCCACATACATGTGAAGACAGGGGTGCTCATGCCTCCTCTCATTAGCTGATTAAGTTGTTCATTCGTACATTTATCTCTCAAGCATTTTCTGAAAGACTCTATATGCCTCGTTCTGTCCATGTATGTGGGAGATGAAGATGATTAAAATGAGGCTTCTGGGACCAGCAGTTAGAGTAAAGGCTATGTCGCTGGACTCCCACGTAGTCGACCGTGGTTCGCGTCCCGGACCCGGTGGCTTAAACTCATGCCGGGCGCATGTGTATGCGTGCCCAAGATCCCGAGAGGAGAATGGAGAAGGGATTGCAGCATAGCCATCCCCTCTGGGGGGGCATTTCTCGCTTTCTGTCTCTCTGTCTCTCTGTCTCTGTCTGTCTGGTGAGTGCACACGCCCTATAACAAAAACCTCTCCAAAAAAGAAAAAAACGAGGCTTCTGTGCCCCAGCAGCTCACAGCTCAGTAGGGGCACCCATGATCTCAGCGCTGTGTCCCCCCCTAGCCCCCGAGGTATGTGGAGGAACTTAGGTTGTGAGGGTAGAATTCGTGCCCTTATAAAAGAGGCCCCAAAGAGCCAGCTCGCCCTGTTCTACCAGAAGAGGTCATGGCGCACCCCAAGTCAGGCCCTCATCAATCCCGAATCTATGGGCTCCTTTATCTCATCTTTCCGGTTTCCAGAAGTGTGCGAAATAAATGTATGTTGTTTAAAAGCTTCCCAGTTTACAGTATTTTGTTAAAGTACCAAATGACTAAGACAATGACATAGAAAAGTGAATAAATAGATTGTCGAGTATTCTAATTTTAACGTTTAATGCCTGGCCGATTTCATCACAAAGTGGTCCACTGACAACGAGGATGAAACAGCGTATAGATCTGACGCTTAAAGTGTTCGCCATGTTAGACAGCATGCAAGGGGCCTTCCAGCCAGAGAGGGCAGTGAGGACGAAGACACAGAGCGCAAGCCCACCGGCTGCTGAGAACACGCGTCTCCTCACAGAAAGGGCCAGTGCCAGAGGCCTGGACGCTGAGCGTGGGCCCATGTGCGTATGCCCACGTGTGCACGAGTGTGACAGGGAGGGCGTGGAGAGAACAGAGCTGAGGTTGGAGAGGTCCGAAGTCATGAGATATGCCAAGGAGATTGTGTTGTACAGTGCCATCAAGAGAAGACTTGGAATGATGGAGTGACATTGTCAAATTTGGCTTTACAGTCTGTCCTTGGACCCATGGGAGAAAAACTGGAGAAAGCTGAGATCAGAAGTAGAAACTGGTCGGTGGCGAAGTGGTGGGAGGCGAAGTGGTGGGAGGCCAAGTGGTGGGAGGCCAAGTGGTGGGAGGTGAAGTGGTGAGAGGTGAAGTGGTGGGAGGTGGGCTGGTGGGAGGTGAACTGGTGGGAGGCGAAGTGGTGGGAGGCGAAGTGGTGGGAGGTGAAGTGGTGAGAGGTGAAGTGGTGGGAGGTGGGCTGGTGGGAGGTGAACTGGTGGGAGGCGAAGTGGTGGGAGGCGGGCTGGTGGGAGGAGGGCTGGTGGGAGGAGGGCTGGTGGGAGGTGAGGTGGTGGGAGGTGAGGTGGTGGGAGGTGAGGTGGTGGGAGGAGGGCTGGTGGGAGGCAAAGTGGTGGGAGGCGGGCTGGTGGGAGGCGGGCTGGTGGAGGCGAAGTGGTGGGAGGCGGGCTGGTGGGAGGTGAAGTGGTGGGAGGCGGGCTGGTGGGAGGCGGGCTAGTGGGAGGTGAAGTGGTGGGAGGCGGGCTGGTGGGAGGTGAAGTGGTGGGAGGCGGGCTGGTGGGAGGCGAAGTGGTGGGAGGCGAAGTGGTGGGAGGCGGGCTGGTGGGAGGCGAAGTGGTGGGAGGCGGGCTGGTGGGAGGCGGGCTAGTGGGAGGTGAAGTGGTGGGAGGCGGGCTGGTGGGAGGCGAAGTGGTGGGAGGTGAAGTGGTGGGAGGTGAGGTGGTGGGAGGTGAGGTGGTGGGAGGCGGGCTGGTGGGAGGCGGGCTGGTGGGAGGCGAAGTGGTGGGAGGCGGGCTGGTGGGAGGCGGGCTGGTGGGAGGCGGGCTGGTGGGAGGCGAAGTGGTGGGAGGCGGGCTGGTGGGAGGTGAAGTGGTGGGAGGCGGGCTGGTGGGAGGCGGGCTGGTGGGAGGTGAAGTGGTGGGAGGCGGGCTGGTGGGAGGCGGGCTGGTGGGAGGTGAAGTGGTGGGAGGCGGGCTGGTGGGAGGTGAAGTGGTGGGAGGCGGGCTGGTGGGAGGCGGGCTGGTGGGAGGCGGGCTGGTGGGAGGCGAAGTGGTGGGAGGCGGGCTGGTGGGAGGTGAAGTGGTGGGAGGCGGGCTGGTGGGAGGCGGGCTGGTGGGAGGTGAAGTGGTGGGAGGCGGGCTGGTGGGAGGCGGGCTGGTGGGAGGTGAAGTGGTGGGAGGCGGGCTGGTGGGAGGTGAAGTGGTGGGAGGCGGGCTGGTGGGAGGCGGGCTGGTGGGAGGTGAAGTGGTGGGAGGCGGGCTGGTGGGAGGCGGGCTGGTGGGAGGCGGGCTGGTGGGAGGCGGCTGGTGCTGCAGTAGCCCAAGTGAGGGCATAGCAAGGCTCCGGAGCCGGCAATGGCTAGAATGGCTCAGGTAATGGACAGAGGGAGGTGCTTTTCCAGCGGCAGTAAGTGTGCAGTACTGTTTGGGTGCTGAGTAAGGAATAGAATAACTTCTAGTCTTCAGAATTTGGGAGGGGGGAGGTGGTAAATAGGCACACCAGAGAAAATGCCTTTTGAAAGGAACCTAGGGACCAGCAGTTAGCGTAATGGCTATGTCGCTGAACCCCCACGTAGTCGACTGCGGTTTGAGTCCCGGACCCGGTGGCTTAAACTCACGCCGGGCGCATGTGCCTGTGTGCCCAAGACCCCGAGAGGAGAATGGAGGAGAAGGGATTGCGGCGTGGCCATCCCCCCCAGGGGGTGATTCCTCGCTTTCTGTCTCTCTGTCTCTCTCTTTCTTTCTGGCGAGCGCATTGCCCCATAGCAAAAACCTCTCCAAAAAGAAAAAAAAAATGAAAGAAGGAGTCTAGGCATGGATGGACAGTGAGTTGTTAGAACCAGAGAGAGCCTGGCTGTTGTCAGCACGTATCCCAGCTGAGACTGCCCGAGGTCCTGCCATCTTAAATCTGGAACCAGGGTTTCCCAATTCTATTCGGAAGTGCTTAACTCTACAAAGATCAGCAATGATTTATTGAGCATCTATGAACAAGCCACTCCAGCAAATAAGAAGAATCTCTACTAAGGAGGCATGATCTACATTTAAAATCATTTGATATCTATAATTAATTGGCCATGGGATTATTCCCTTTTCCTTAGAAATAATTGGTTTCTGTTTTCTCTTTCATCTAAACCACCATGAAATACTGATAGCTTGACGTATTTTCCATTTATTTCTTCGCAAAACATACACCCTCTTCTCTCAGGAGGGAAGTTTTGATGCTGTAAATGTGATACTGGAACATTCCTTCAGTTGGGATCGATCTTATCCCATCCGAGATGTTTATAAATGAATAAATATTAGGTCCCGGGCTGCCTCTGGCCTCTGATTTCGCTGTTGTGGGCTTCTCTCGACTTTGTACGACGACGAGGTCCTGTGACGAATAGTGTAGAGCTGGCGGTGAGTGAGCTCCCTGGAGCCACGTCGCTGGGGCTCGGGGCTCACTCCTCACTCAGCACGTCGGACCTGGGCCAGCCTGGTCCTTCTGTGTCTGGAGTTTCTCGTCAGTGAAATGAGAGTCATAATAACTGACTTTTGAAGATTTACTGAGTTCATAAACCCAAGCATTTAGGATGGAATCTAAACCGTTATACGAATGAAGGCGTTACATGTTTATTCTGTATTCATTTACTTTTTTGTTCTTAATTGCCTGAGAAGGCATGTGCTTGCCAGAGAGAGAGAGACCCAGTGGGGCATGGTCATGCCACCATCTCTTCTCTTCCATTTCTCCCTCCTGTGGGGATTCGGGGCGTGAATACGCATATACTCTGTGCTTTTCAGGATGCTGGGCCGGGCTTCCAATCCTAGTCAGCCTTAACCTCCAGAGGGTGGGGCTGGCCTAGGCTTGGTCTTAGAAATCTTCATCAGTACAATCATTATTTACAGACCTGCCTCACAGGCAAAGGCTGCTGGTCAGATAGCAATAAGTAATAAATAACATTCAATAAATGCATAGTATCTTTTTCAATGAGGGAACTTCTGGTTAAAATGACTAGTTTACTAGTTTTATTTTTGTTTTAGGAAACAATGGAATAACGTGAAACGAAATTCAACCTCTAGCTTTACAAAGGTAAAGCAATTCCATACAAATTATTCTGTATGTGTGTGATGTGTTTCTCAAATCTCTGAACCCTCCAGGATAGCCTGAGTGCTTGATATATTCAATTTGCAAGTTGGATAAGGATTTGTAAAATTACAGAGAGTTACTAACTGTATTTGAACAAGGTAATATGCATAGTTTATCCAAGCTAGTCGACATGATATATTTAGCTCTAATGAAATGTGACCTAGATACATTAATGCAGAGAGTAGTTTTGGAGTTATTTGTTTATAAGACCTAGTAACTCCCACTTCCCAGCTGTTTCTTCTCTCAGAATCTTGGTGTCTGCCCATCCATCTAAATTCACATGACAGGAAATATGGGGCTTGACCAAGCCATGGCTTTTTGTTTGTTTGTGTGTCTTTATCTTTATCTCCTTTGACTTGATTTTAAAATTTTTTCATGAACTTTGAAATTATTTTATTTTGTTGTTTTTACATTTCATCGCTGTACATCTCCAGAGCACACGAAATGAATCTTCCCACATAAACCCACAGGTAACTTTCTAGTTTTGTGTCCGTTAGCTATTTTTTTTTTTTTTTAAATTGATTCTCTCCCTCTTGGCCCCCATTGCCTGCCCTCACCCACACTGGCTCTAGTTCCCGTAGTCACTCTCCGTGCTTCTACACCTGCCAATCCTTCTGTTTCTGAATTCCCAGTCTTTGCTCCAGGCTTTTTGTTTGTCTGTTTGTTTTTGACTGTAATGAATATAAACTCGAAGCAGATTTTGAAATTAGAAAGCATTTGGGGGAAAAGTCCAAGATAGTATTTAATTTTGTGAAAAAGAATAATCTGTGCTTTTATTCTAACCTTTTCATGTATGTATATGTATATCCTAGTTTGAATGAATCAGTCACATTAGAAAATATGGGGATAAAATGTACACTCATTTATTATATGGAATGCACACTGATAGGTAAAATTTTAAAAATACAGTGAGATGCTATTCTTGTCAAGGTAATTCTTTTTTTAAGAGAGATTTTGGTATAAGGCACATGCACCCACTGGAGACACAGAGAGACAAAAAGAGAGAAAGTGAGAAATCACCACCCTGGGGGGGTGACCGTGCCACAATCCCTGGTCCTCCATTCTCCTCTCAGGATTTGGGGCACGCACGCACATGCACCTGGCGTTGAGTTTCAAGGAGCCAGGTCCAGGATTTGAACTGCTGTCGACCGTATGGGAGTCCACTACCTGCTGGCCCCTGTCAAAGTAATTCTGCCATTTCTCTTTGAAGTATGTGAACATGACCATGATCAATTCACGTAGTTATAAGACTCAATGCATTCTGTAGAAATGTGTTATTAAATGCTGTCCTTATTTTATCCTCATGCCAATTCTCCTTACTTTAGATTACCTGCTATCTGTACATATGTAACTGCATGTTTATATGTGTGTGTGTTTCTATAGATATAATACATATGTGGGTATATTATATACACATGTGTAATCTTTTAGAAAGCTTCACCATTCATAAAACCCCTGGGGCATACAGACTAGGAGGTTCCCTGGGGCAGTACTGCCAGCTGTGCCCTAAGAATGGGACTTCTGCAAAATACCTGTTCAAACACATGAACAATATTTTTAACGAATTAAACAATTTTACAATACCGTAAGATATTAGGAAAGAAAAAAAATCAGACAAGACCAAGATGCCCCCATTTTTCAGCTTTCCTTTATTTTTGGTCGTGTTGAAATTTCCTCAGGGATTGGAGTACAGGGATAGGGAGACCATAAGCACTGATCCTCAAATCTGACTTGTGGGTGAGTAACTGGAACAGGTTCAGCGAGAAGGCTGTGCACTGCCCAGACCAGGGAGGACGGGCTACTGGCATGCAGTTAGTTGTCAACCCTTCCTGGGGAGGGCTTGCCTTAGGATATTCCCCTCCAAGAGCTTAGTCAGACCCACACAGACTGGCTCCTAGACCTTGGGCAGCAAACCCACACACCCTCAGGGAGGGAGCAGACACTCAGGCCGTGTGGTGGCACGTTTGGGAAGGCCAGACAATCTTCATTTCCACAGAGATCTCTGCAGGCTGGTAACGCACTGAAAGACCAGCAGAGAGAGAGCGCAAGAAAGTAGAGGTCTCCTCTGCAGTCAGCTTTTCCGATTTCTATTTCCTTTAATGTGCTTTGAAGTTTAAATCACAGCTATCCAACATCAATAAAACTGCAAAATGTCTTGTGGAAACAAATTAAAAACCAGGTTCTTATTATGTGTGTGCGTATATATATACATATATATATATGTATCTATTTTTAAATCTAGTTTTTACCTGGGATTTTTCTTCAGTAAACACATATTCAAATTTGTAAACCCTTCTAACTTACAAGGGGGTCTCTAAAAGGTTCCTGGAAAGGTGGCTTATTTAAAAAGTGTAGATTTCAAGCTCTTTGCACCAAAACAAACTCATCCCTTAGTGTTTCCACGAACTTTTTGAAGTTCCCATCTTCACTTAAACAGAACCAAAAAAACCCCCCAAAAGTAAACGATCCCACCAGCGTACACTTTGTGAAGTCTGCCAGAAACGGGTCATGCTCTGTGAGCTTCCAAGGCAGTAAAGGCAGGAATGGGAAAACCTGTCTTTAGAACAAATCATTCCCACTGATAAAAAATTGTAAATGAAGCAATTACCATTAAAATGTATAACTTGATATCAGAATCCAGGGGAAAAACAAAAGCGGGAAGTATGAGGACAATGTATGAAGATATTGATGAAAATCGTGACACTCGCGGAGGGGGGCGTGGGTGGGGCGCGCGGCGCAGCCTGGGAAGCCAGCAGGCTCCACTTCCCGTATCCACGCAGAAACGGCTTAGTGGTGACAGGGACGGGGGTGATAGAGATCTTAATGAAAACTGACTGGTAGAAATGGGAAGTGGGGAAATACACTAGGAAGGGAGGTATTCACGCCCAGCGTAAGCCTTCGGATTCCCTGGCTGCGAGGTTTTAAATGGCATGCCTTTTATCTCTGTGAATTTCAATTAGACTCTGCAACTGGGCAAGTGACGAAAGGAATATTAATGACGGAGGAGAAAGCTGGGTGGCGTGCCACTCTTCACAGAGCCTGCTAAAGGAGAGCAAATGTTTGTTCAGATTGTAGCACACCAAACGCTCATCCAGAAAGGGGCGATTAATCGGTTAAAAAGGACATCTTGAAATATTTACCATGTAAAGGTTTTACTCTCCTCACCTAATCTTCAAAGCTAAAGCTAAAATTTACTTGTAGATTAGGAGTGCCTGTTTTTTTAAAAAAACGCACCATCTAGGAAAAGCATCTGAATTTTTGGTGCATAACTAACAAAATTGATGTGTTTGGCACAAATTGACTCAATGCCAAATGACAGAAACATACCAGCGGAGTTTTATCATTATTATCAACGTTTCTTTTACAGGGTCTAACGTTTCTAACAACTTCTGGGCTACAAAGCCAAGCTCTGGGTTGCCATAACAGAGCGTACGTAACGTTCTGTCTTACGTGCAGTACGAAAAGGAAAATGTCTTTTCTTGTTCAAGTTTCACGTTTGGATTTTACCGTCTCCGATAAAATAGAGAAATGAGACAGATCAAACACACCAGGCCGCGGGTGCGCGATGGGACTGGAATGCCCAGTCCCTCTGTCAGCAAAATGCCCCCGGGGACACCTGGACCCTTGCTGCATCCCCCTGGGGACTGCAGGGCCCAGGCCCGAGGCACAGCAGGTCCCTGTGCTCAGGGGTGGGTAAACTTTTCAGAGGTGTGGACAGGGGCCGACCGCCTGGTCCGGAGCGCGCCTGTGAACAGAGGTGGGGGACAGGGCTCCTGAAAGTGCCGGAGCCCCCCGGTGTGCCATCTGCGAGTGGACTTCTCCGACTGGCTGAGGAGGTCTGCAAGCCCCGGAGCTGTAGGGGACCGGTCCTGGTGGCCCAAGTGCGGAGGAGGGAGCGGGAGATCAAGAGGGCTCAGGGGACCAAGGAAACTTCCCGGGGTTCGAGTCCTCGCATCACGCGTTGAACCCGGTCCTGCGTGGGTGCGGATGGCAGCGGCGGCGCGCTGAGCCCCTCGCCCTGCGGCGGGAGCCGCACCTTGCACCTCGTCTTCTCCGCAGCCTGCGGCGCTGCACGGCGGGGGCGTCGGGGGCGGGAGGCAGGGCGCGGCCCCGGAGCCGAGGCCTCCAGGCAGACACCCAGCGCCCCCGACTCCGCACCGGCGCCCGCCGGCAGCCCCCCGGGAACCCCAGCGGGCGCGCGTGGGCTCCGCTCCTCCCGCGCGGCGTGGGCTCGGCAGACGCGCTCCGGGCGCACGCGGGTGCCCGACGCCGCCGGGAGCTGCGCCGCTGCAGGTGCCAGGAGGGCGTGGGTCGTGGCGGGAGCCGGGAGGGGTGGTCCCTGCGCTCCCCGGAGCTCGTGCGCCCTCCTCCCGGGCCTGGCTCCTCCTTCTCCAGGCGCGGGGCTCGTGCCCGCCGCCGCCTGCGCGCACCGCGCCTCCGCCCGCACCCCCGCCCCGCCCGCCGGCTTCTGCCAGCGCGTCCCCTCCCCGCGTCCCCCGCCTCCGCCCGCCGCCGCCACTACGGACGCCTTCGCCGCCTCTACTCCGCGCCGCCTCCGGCCGCCTGCCCACCGCTCCGGCTCCCGGCTGCGGTCTCTCCGTCTCCCTCTCCCTGTCTCTCCTCGCTCTCAAGTTTCCGTCTCCGCGAGCCCCGGGCCGAGGGAGCAGACGCGGACCCCGCGTGCGGCTGCAGGTAGGGACCCTCTCGCGTGCGCCCGGCCTCGCGTGCCCGCCGCCCCGACCCGCGCTCGCTGCCCCGGGCCGCAGGCTCGGCCCCCGCCCACCTCCGCGCGGTCGGGCACGCGTCCCCGCGAGCGCTGGCAGCTGCGGCGGGACCCGAGACGCCGGCCCGGGCGCTGGCCGCGCTTCCCCGTCAACTTTGCCCGCCTCGCGCTGCGCCCCGGGCTCGCGCCCCGAGCGGCGGTCGGAGCGGCGATTCGCAGCTCCGGTTCCCCACCCGCCGCCGAGACGCGGTGGCGGGCACCCGCGATGGACAGCGAGGGCGACGCTTGATTTCCTGTGCTTTGATGTCGGGGGCTGCACAAGGGAGGGCGTGAGGACGCGGTCCGCTGTCACGAAGCGTGATTCCGGGGGGCTGGCGCCCCGCTCCGCAGTCCCCGCCGTGGCCGCGGGGTGCCCGCCTCTCCCCTTCCTACTCGCCCTCCGCCCCGGCCCCCTGTCCAGGTCCTATGTCACTTCCGAGCCCTGGGTGTCAGTGCCAGGCGTGAGCGGTGTCTGCCCACGGGGCTGGGGAGGTGCCTGGCACAGGGGCTCTGGTTACTTGGTCATCTCGCTGTCAAGAAAAAAAAAAGACCCTCCCCATGCTCACACCCTGGCTCCGCACCGGAGTGAGCTCCATGGCTGTAGCTGCAGTTCCCGGCTGACGCGACATTCCTCTGGGTTACTTGGATGGTGGGACCCAGGGATCTCAGATGCATTCTGTTTTTCTTCCATGGCTCGCGAAGAGCAGAGCGGCGGAGGCGAACCTGAGCACCTCAGTCATGCCGTGGTGGCTGCTTTTCCTCCTGATGTGGGGCCCAGCCAGGTGAGACCTTCGTGGTTTCTGACTTTTAAAATTCAGGGTACAGAGGCATGCTGGAAACCATCACCGCAGGGGTGGCTTTGCAGAATCTGGGCAGTTGGCAGGCATTATGTCTCACAGAAGCATAGGGCCCGGAAAGTGAACTAGAAGTGGCAGAGACTGTACAATAAAGTCTCATTTTTAATGATAAAATGCCCAAGTGAAGATGCATTTTTTTAATACCAAAAAAAAAAAAAATCACTGAAGAAAACCACATCATTGGATGGCCTATTATAAGGAGTTGGAGTGATTAAGTTAGGTGGGCTGCTAACAGCCCCAGAAGTCAATGAGGAGGCCAAGTTTTCCTTCAAGCTACACAGAAACATACAAGCGCAATGATTTGACTGTTAATTTTTTTCTTGTTCTTTTCTGTGTTAATGGTCTGGGCTTTTTTAGTTAACTTACAAAACCCAAATGATGTGTGAGTCTTAAGCCTCTAGGTGGAGGTAGTATACAACTTCACAATCATAAACAATAAAACAAAAGCTTGATTTATTAATTAACTTTTTGTGTGACTGATTTAGAGCTCTTTTATTTCCCAGGTGGTTACTGCCATAAGAAAGACTTACTTCAAATGTGTAAATTTTTTGCCTATGTTTTACACACATGAAATTATTTTTTATTTCTTTCAATAACTTCACCTAAGTTGCAATTATTCCTGCTTTTTTATCTTGAGTGTGTCTCTTTATTTAATGCCTTTTGGGTATAATTTTTAAAATAGCAGAGGACTTAAGAATACGAGTTTTATAAGAATATTCCTACAGCTGTTCCTTCTTTAAAAATACAGTAGCTATACTACCTTTAATTTCCCTCTCATTTTTCATTTTTCTGTCCTAGTGGTCAGAATATGGAAATATTTTTCTAAGATAGAGAAAAATTTTATGTATAAAGACTTATTTTTGATGGAAAGTAGCTACTCATTTAACACATGCATACCAACTTCAGAAAGTAAGTATGATATATGATTAGAAACAGAGTGAAAATCTCCATGTGGAACTTTATGCCTATCTAGTGAATGTTTTTGCAATTAGTTAGGAAGGCCACATAGAAACATTGGTGGCTAGAAGGTAGGAACTACTGCATTTACTGTTGAAAATGTTCATTTTCATAGTAGTGTTTTAATGTGTTCTAGCCCTTACGGCACTGCTCGTTTGACATTAGTTACCGGTTTAGATGAATTGTGACTATTTTTAGCTACTGTCTGTCTACAGTACATTTTGATCAGAATGAATTACATACAGTCTTTGATTTGAAAGGAGTGAAGCGTCCGTGGTCAAGTCAGAGTCATCGCAAGTCCTCAGAGCTTACCCATGTTTCTTTCTACTAGTTTTCTGTGCTATATTTGACCAGCGATGCTCATGCCAGTATTTTATTCTATTATATAAATGATTCTTTTTTGGGGCCAGTAATTTAAATCTCTGAATCATTCACAGAGGAAAAAAAAAGGATGGCAGTGAAAAGGGACATTCTGTTTTAAACATTCAGTAGCTTCTACACCCAATTGCTGGATGTCACAAAATCAGGTGTCTGGCTTTAGGATGGAGAAATAATGGAGAAAATCACCATTTCTTAAACCTTCTCTGGTGATATTTTAGGTCCGTTTGTTCTTTCTGCCAGTTGATCACCATCTAAAAGTAACTGGGCGTTTTAGTCTTTACGTGATCCCTGTCGCTGCTGTCAGACCAGCCGGGAGGGACTGGCGTCCAGGGCTCTCTGCAGCTGTGCGTCTGTCGTGGGTGTTCACAGAGCCCACCTCCACCTCCTGGCCACACTGGAGCCTGGCTCACAGCCATCCCAGCTTCCCTGATGCCTGTGTGCACTTGGCCATGGGGTGGAGGTATACCCAAAGTAAGCAAATAATCTCAGTCCAAGGGAGAAAAAGACACTAGGAGGAAAAGAAAGACATTTCTGAGAGATACAGAAAAATGTTATACCTCCCAAGGGGCCATTTATTTTCCAATTAATATTCAAAACGCTGAAGAGTGGTTTCAGGATCTCCTGATCATAGGACCTCCCTAACTGTGGAATAACATTACTAATGGGGTCCACATGTGACCATCTACAAGCATAAAATAGACTGGGGAATTGATTTTAGAAAGAAAATGGATAGTCTACCTGGAACGTTAAGTGATAGAAATCCGAAATAAGTTTTACATTAAACTTCTGATGATCTACTATTTTGTATCCATTTTCAATAGCATGTTTACCTTCCCTGTAGACAAATTGGTATTTATAGACATGAAAAAAGGAATGAAAAGTAGCACTTATAGCTTAAGGGGGCTGGAACTTCAAGGAAGAAAGGCGTGCTAGCACTTTCACACACGTACGTGTGTGCGTGCGTGTGTGTGTGTGTGTGGGTGGGTGTGTATATATATCAGCTTGTAAAATTATCTGTTTAGGTTGGTTCTGGCTAACATCCAAGAAGATGAAGCTAAAAATAACATCACCATCTTTACAAGAATTCTAGACAGACTTCTGGATGGTTACGATAATCGGCTTAGACCAGGACTGGGAGGTAAAAATAGTTTTTCTTTTTTAAAACTCTCATAAAATAATGCTTTCAAAAGTTAAGGGTAATATTTCTATTTTAATGTTGTTTATGTATCAATGCAGTGCTATGTATGAAAAAGCAGATGCTAGAAGGCAAGATAGCTGAAATCAACATTATGTGTGATTCCTTTTATGTACACATAATGTATTTAACACATCTTTCATAGCATGTCTGAAGTCACATGAAGCTCCGGCTTTCTGTGTGACTAGATTTTCAATTAATGTACGTCTAGTGACCAAGTTCTCAAACTTACTGTATGCTAAAGTCTAACATCATTGAGCAGATAAGCTTGTGTATTATCTTTGATTTCTTTCATTCTATTTGACAGATGCCTATTTTCACACTAGTTCAGATATGCAGGAATAAGTAATAGTAAAAAAAGAGTATCTGAGTTGTGTTTCAACAAGTACACTTTCTAGGATTCTATGATGATAGTTCTTTATGCATGTGTATAGTATTTCTAAAATGTGGCTCAGTTTGCCATCCTTAAAACTTTCAGAAGCATTTTAGATATACAGGCCTAAGTTCCTGCATTCTGGCACAGTTTTATTTCAAACTTAAACATTAATTTTCAACTCAGAGACACACATTTATTTTTATCTCGAAAGGTAAAAGAAATTAAGCTTGGCTAATGTGTTAAATTTTAATTAGCACATTTATCACATGTAGGCTTCATAATTATTAAGATATTTAGTTGAGCAATCAACTAAAAATAAAGGCAGATTATCTGAACACTTGTTATTAATCACAAATTTAAGTAGGTAGCCTGATTATTGCCTGATTGGTGGCTTTGTAATACTCAGTTGTTTGAAAACGCTTTTATTGACTACCTGCCTGAATATTTATGAAAAGAATTCCTTGGGAACATATAGGTGGTGGTTCGTTTTATATCTGTCTCTCTGGCAGTTACATGCTTTGGCTTGTCCAGGGGTAAGATAATCTTGGAAGGACCCAACTTTGAAATAACATGCCATGTCATTGCTGTCTTATTGCACATTTTAAGAGAGAAGTCCCAGGTAGGAGAAATGTTCACAAATATGACACATTGTATCTCTAATGGAGAATTTGATTGTTTAATACCCTTCGTTTCAAAACGGAAAAAGTAAAGAAGAAGAGAAGAGATTAGTAATTAACACGGCTAACGAGCATAGATATGAGGGATTGCTGTTCCTGTTAGCATGCAGGGTGATGAGCTATTGCAGACCCACGGGCGAGGGCGAAGACTGCCATGGCTGTCCTCATTCGTAATGGTAGTTTAGGAGAGAGATTGCAGTAAGGCAGATCTTTTTTTCTAAGCCATCAATGTTGTTATTTTTAAATAAATCATATGCTGTCAAAACACATTACAATTCTCAGGGTAGATCTTGGACTTTGTCTCTTGCAGATTTTAGGAAGAATACTTATTTCTTGCTGCGTGGTTAGGGAGTAGAAACTACCTTTCAGGACTTGGGTATCCCATTAGTCTCCATATTTCTTTTGTTATGTGGGTTGTTGCAGCACACTGCCTTTGTTTATCCTGTTGTCTCTCCTAGTCTTCTGATGGTGAACACGGGCTAATAGCTCACTCGGATGGGTCTTCTTTTAGTGATCCTCTGCTCTTCACATGCCCCTCTCTCTGCTTGGTCAGAATCTTCTGTGGCTTCCCGCTGCTTTGGTAGATGAAGGTGAATGAAAGGAACTCGGGCCCGGCAAGCAGACATATTAGACTGGAATTCTGCCTTCTCTACATACACACAACTATGGCCAGATCATTTGTGTTACTTGTGATACAAAATGGCCATGATAAATCTATCTTTCTCCTTTACAGAGTTGTTGAGAGGATTGCACAAACAAAAATGTACCCCGAGTGTAAGCCACACACTAGCAGTTGGACAGATAGCTACCCTCTCCTTCCCTCCTCTTGGTTCAGCGCGGGTTCCATCCTCCTCTCCTCTGGCGGCATCTCCCACTCACCTCTCATCTGTTCATTTTCTTGGGATAATGCATTTTCATCTGCTCTCTTGGCCTTTGGGCGTGTTGTCCCGTTGACTAGAATCACTTTTTTTTCACTTTCTCTGATGGCTTGAACCCTACCTCTCCTGTAAAACTCATCTGAACACCAGTCTTCTTTAGAAAAGATCTTCCGTAACTGAAGTGCCCTGATTCCATTTCCTTTCTGCTGAATTTCTTTAGTAGCTGTTGGCGCTCTCTCTCGTTTGGTACTTACTATGTGCTCTCTTGTATTATTTATTATTTTTCTACGTGTCTCTTGTTACCGTAATAAGATTGTAAGCTCACCAAAGCAAGATATTGTATCATAAATCCTCTGTATTCTGGGCAACTAAACATTGATTTGCATACTGTGGCCATGACGTCAATGTGGATTGCTTGATTAACTTGCCTTTGACCCGTTAATCACCTGGAAAATGGGACTCCTTCCGTCGGGCTGACCCTTCAGTTAGGAGTGCTGAAGCGGTAGGTTGACTATCACGCGCGTTCTCTGGTAGCTATTGGCCTATTGGCGAGCTCTCTCGTTTGGGACTTCCGAGGTGGCTTAGCGAAGAGAGCCTAGCTTCAGACTTTGCAGATCCAGGTCCCAGTCCCCAGCTCTAGTTCTTAGCCGCTCAGTGACCTGTCAGTGCCTAGTCTCTCTGGGTCTGCCTGTGTCTTCTGCAGAAAGCATTTCTAATGTCCTTCAGTGTGGTGATTTATGCATGCAGGACTTCAGCACAGGGCCTGGCTAAGGGTCGGTAGGGAATAAGGGACAGTAACTAGAAGGCTTTGGTAAACTTTCTAAATGTGGCATTACATATTTATTGTTATCATTACTTGTGCTTCTAAATTCTTAGCTCAAATATACACTTTTTAAGTAAAAAGGTAAGGAACATTACCTGCATCGTTATGTCCCTGAAGATAATATTGGGTTGTTATAAAAGTCATGACGTACTTTGTGTTTTTCTATGCCAAAATGCATCATGGCTTTTCTGACAACCCAACAGTAAGGGGGAAACGGGCTTGATTTTTATATATCAAACTGAGCATCTGTATTGATGGATAAGCTTGATAATGGATCTAAGTTGTTATTTTCTTTATAACTTTAACATAAATGAGTCCTTCGGAATGAGGAAACACTTTTGAACTACGAGTAACAGAAATTGTCCCTGTAACCTGGTCCCAGGACGTCGTAGATCTTAGTAGAGTCAAGTCACTGAGACATTCGGTACCTTGGCATGTTCTTCGGGAAAATGTCCATTGCAGTATTCTATTCTACAAGAACGAGGGGAGTCAATTGTGATTTATGTAGATGACACAGATGACATAATGTATTGAGTGATAACACTTTAGGTTATTTAATGATTAAGAATAGATCTTTTAAAAATTTAAGCCAGGTCGCGCACTCAATTAGTCAAAACCCTACAGTGGAGCCTCTATTAACTCAGAAGAAACGCCGATTTCTCGAGCTGTCCTCGCAGGCCCTGTGTGACCTCGCTCTCCATTCTCACACAGCTCTCCGGCTTGCTAATGCGGGTTCAGGTAGGCTGACTTCCTTCCTGGTCTTTAATCATACCAGGAAAGTCCGTGGGGCTTTTTCCTCGGCTGTCCCCTCCTCTCTGGGAAAGCCACGCGTCACACTTGCCCAGCAAGGCCCGCCCTGACCAGCCCAACACACGCTGCACCGCGTCTTCCCCCGTGGCATGACGCCTTACCCAGTTTCAGTATTTTCTTCAGCCCTCAGGTTTTACTATACCAGAGTATTTATTCATTTACTGTCTTTACATTAATTGCTCATTTTTGTCTCTTTTGGTAGCATGGAGGCTCGTGAGGGCTTGGATTTTTGCCCGTTTTGCTGTTTGGTTGTTGTTTTTCTTTTCTTTTCTTTTTTTTTTGTGGAGAGTTTTTTTGCTATAGGGCACATGTGCTCACCAGACAGACAGAGAGACAGAGAGACAGAAAGCGAGAAATCACCCCCCGGGGGGATGGCCATGCCACAGTCCCTTCTCCTCCACTCTCCTCTCGGGATCTTGGGCATGCACACACATGCTCCCGGCGTGAGTTTCAAGCCACCGGGTCCGGGACGCAAACCGTGGTCGACTACGTGGGAGTCCAGCGACATAGCCATTACGCCAACTGCTGGTCCCAGTTGGTTGATTTTTCTATCCTGAGCATCTGAGCAGTGCCTGGTGTGGAGTTAGCTTTCAATTAAACGTCCTGTGAAGGAATTTTAATAATCTAAATTAATTTAACTTAATTTTTTAGTGTGCCATATAAAAAGAAGCAGGTACAGAACTTACGGTTTGCTTAACATCAACAGAACAACTGTCAGTGAGCAGACCCGCCTCTCGGTGTTACCAACACCATCAGTAGGCTGCCAGTGGTGACCCGGGACAGGTAGGACACCACTCAGTGTCCCGACCCCTCCGACCTCTGACTTCCGTACCTGTGAGTGGGCCCTGAGGTAACGCGTTCCAGTGACTCGGTGTCTCATCTGTGACTTAGTTTACTCCTCTGGAAATGGAAGGCAGAGTTCCACTGACTCTGCCTCACAGGAGGCTTCTCAGGACACTAAAATAAAAGGGATTCCAATAGGGAAAGAGGACGGGAAATGATCTCTATTTGCAGATGACACGATTATGTACATAGAAAACCCCAAAGAATCTGGAAAAACAAACAAACCAGAAACCTCCTGGAAATGATAAATGGGTACAGTGAAGTGGCAGGAGACCAACTCAACGTACAGAAATCTGTAGCATTTCTCCACACCGACAGTGAGCAGACTGAGGTAGACCCGAAGAAAACAATCCCCTTACAGTACCTACAGAAGAAAGAAGATACCTAGGAGTAAACTAACCAAGGAAATAAAAGTTCTTCAGCAAGCAGAATGTGGGATGTAATTGCTTGGTATGAATATTGTTGTAAATAGTGGAGGGAGATCAGCAGTTAGTGTAATGGCTATGTCACTAGACTCCCATGTAGTTGACTGTGGTTAGAGTCCCAGACCCGGTGGCTTAAACTCACGCCAGGTGCGTGTGCATGTGTGCCCAAGATCCTAAGAGGAGAATGGAGGAGAAGGGACTGCGGCGCGGCCATCCCCCCTGGGGGGTGATTTCTTGCTTTCTGTCTCTCTGTCTCTCTCTGTCTTTGTGGTGAGCGCACGCGTCCTATAGCAAAAGCCTCTCCAAAAAAAAAAAAAAAAAAAAAAATAGTGGAGGACAGTTCTTCAAGGAGAGTATCGTCCTAGGAGGTCATTTCAATGTGCTTTCGATTCTTACGCACCTGGGAGTTGTGCTTCCTTCGTGGGCCTAGGACCCTGAGGCGAGCCTGCCTCTGCATCTTAAGTCCCAAGACCTTCCATTGGGAGTAGCTAGAACTAGTAACTGTAGCGAGTTTTCCTTTTGGTTTTGGAGCTGGCAGCTCAGGACACCGTAGTATTTGTACATACCATGAGAGGCTTTCAAACTGCCAACTGAGTCGAAGGCGCCACATTTGCTTCTTGGGCCAATTTTATGGGCTCTCTGGAAACACGGATGTGTAGACAGGGCTCGTGTATTTATGACAGCTAACATCCACAGTGCCCAACAGTGACAGCTATTAAAAATGACAAGGCTTGGTATCTCAATTATAGTTTCAGACTGGGGAATCTAGATTGAGCCCCTGCTCAGCTGCATTGCGGAGCTGTTTGGAGGAGGTGGTCTAGAAGGGGTTGCGCCCCGTGCTCTTGTTTTGTAACCCTGTGCCTTGAAGGAGCTTTCTGCAGAACGCCGTGAACACGGCTGGATTGTAGCCTTAGGGTCAGTTTCCAACTTCATTCTTGGTTATTTGTCCTCAGGCTTCAGAGATGTATGATAGCATGTTTCTATGGATTTTATTACTCTCAAGCTGATAAAAATATCATGTAGACTATTCAGTGGGCAAAAATGACTACAGAAGACTCTGCCCTCCCCCAGAAACTGAGAAGGAACCTGATCTCAAAAGAGCATCGTATTACTTTACAAAGTATTGGCTAGAATCAGTTCCTGCTTTGGATTTAGAATTCCATTGCTATTTGACATTAATTACATAACTTTCTCTCCCGCCCTTTTTTTTTTTTTTTTTAAAAAAAAAGAGATTTTTTTGCTGTAGAGCGTGTGCACTTGCCCGAGAGACAGAAAGCAAGAAGTCGCCTCCCTGCCAGGGGGCATGGCCACACCACAATCCCTTCTCCTCCATTCTCTTCTCAGGACTCTGGGCATGCATGCACACAGGCCTGGCATGAGTTTCAAGTCACTGGTTCCGGGATTTAAATCACAGTTGACTCTGTGGGAGTCCCGCACCTTAACCACTACACCACCTGCTGGTCCCACCTTGGCTTCTGTATTTGTAAAATGTGGGTACAAGTGTGTGACTTATTAGTTAGTTGGGAGTTTGATTTGATGTTTTACATGTAAATTCTTTGGACAGTCTGGCTAAAAGAGTAAAAACTCGGTCCATGTAGATGCTACCACTATTGTGGGCCCTACCGCACTCCTCTTCTGAGTGTAATGGAATGTTTCACCCAGTCTTGCACTGAATGTATCAGAGCCGGGACTTCGAAAATAGAAGTTTGGAGCACACACAATACAGTTTTTAAAAAAGATGTCCGTGTGTTTCTTGTGCATTTCATCTCATTTGGTAGACTATCTTTGTACACGTACAGGATCTCTGAAAACAAAACCAGCACCAAAGAGGAAGGACGTATTTTCTTACTGCCCTTCATGGCTGTCATGACACAGAGCCATGGCATGAGTGATATTGGGTAGGCAGAAAAGTCATACACATTTCTGCATAGAAAAACAGAAAGATAGGATGTGACTTTCCTGATGACCCAATATATATATATATATATATATATATATATATATATATATTTTTTTTTTTTTTTTTTTTTTTTTTTTGAGAGCTTTTTGCTATAGGGCACATGTGCTCACCAGACAGACAGAGAGATAGAAAGCGAGAATCACCCCCTGGGGGGATGGCCACGCCGCAATCCCTTCTCCTCTATTCTCCTCTTGGGATCCTGGGCATGCATGCACATGCGCCTGGTATGAGTTTAAGCTACCGGGTCCGGGACGCGAACTGAGGTCAACTACATGGGAGTCCAGCGACATAACCATTATGGTAACTGCTGGTCCCAACCCAATGTATATTTTTTTAAATAATTACTTTATTTAACTTTATTTATTATAATTGTTATTTTCCAATTTGATCAGAGAAAGAGAGAGAGAAGGAAATTGAGAAAGCAAGCCACCAGGTCCAGGACTTGAACCGTGGTCGGCCATGTGGGAGTCCATTGCCTTTAACCACCACGTCATCTGCTGGCCTGATGACCCAATATTTGCATATAGAAGCTCACGCTGTGATACTGGTGGTGACTAGGGACATGGAATCCTATCCACCCACCGACCCTGTGCCCCAGTCCGCGGACGGCAGGATCTCTGGGTCTTGTGGTGCTAGAGCGTGTGCCTGGTGCGTGGTTACATCATCGCTCCCTCTAGAGTGGGGGCGGTGAGGCCTGAGAGAGGGCTGACTGAGATGGTTGTCCCAGACATGGAATTGGGGGGGGGGGCAAGGAAAGGGGGTTGAAAGAGGAACGGGGAGGAAGAGCTTGAACTGAGCTGTCGAGCAGTTCTAGTCTGAGATGGAGGCAGGGCCAACTCTGGACTTCGGGGACTCTGCTTTTTTTGAAAACCTGTGATGTTGGCATTTTGTCCCTCATCCAGGCAGCTGCAGTTGGGCTCATGTTCCTTCAGAGGCATGAGGCAGCTGAGAATCGAGCCCCCGCCTCCCACGCAGACTCCTGGGGTCTCCCGACATGCCCAAGTAGGGTAGCCCCCAGCTTACGCCTGAGCGTGGGCAGGTTTCAGAGCCGCTTTCGTCTCTGTGCCAGATCCCTCCCAGTTCTGCCTAAAGGCCACAGGGAACACCGCATCTGATTACTCCATCAGTGAGAAAGTAGGAATAAATTGGGGCGACTTCACACAGCTGTGTAAGGATCTTTCTCTAAAAGTGCGAAGAACTGGTGTCAAGCCATTTGTAATTTTCTATTTCTGCAAAATTATGTGGTGGGAGGCATAAAACATAGAAAGCAGAAAGGTACTGGCTGCCTGAAGAGGAGTGGCCCCTGAAGGCCGGAGACCCTAGGCACGGCCCTCTAAGCTGGCCCTTCAGTTCTCTGTGGGGTCCGTCTTTCCGCGCAGGGTGGCATCGCGGGGCTCGCTGGTTAAACTAGCGCACAGCCATGTCCTGGCCAGGGTTGGATTCTTTTCAGTATCTCAAAGCGGGGTGACTGAGTGTCTTAGCATTTCCGCACACCCACGTTCACACGGTTGCTTGCCGATTCCCTGTTGCAAAGCGACACTAAGATAGGCTTCTAGGACGCAGTTTGGTTGAACTTCGTTTTGGTTTGGGTGTTTTTACTCCATCCATAGCACGGGTTGTTCCATAGCGAAGGCAGACTGAACACGTAGCAGCCGGGCATGCGTCAGGGAAGGTAGTGGCACTTTCTCCCCGTATAGCAACTGTCAGGCCAGATTCAGGGTGCCGCCATTGAAGCGTATGACCCAGAAAATACTACCAGTGTTTTAATGAACTGACACTAGGGCTGTGTTTTCACAAACGTTTAGGTTCACATCAGCTTGTTCTTGTAATCATTGCTGCCAGGAAGGTGTTGCGTTCAGTCACGGTTTTCAGGGATTCTTGTTTGGGATTTTTCAGGCACAAGGATGCGTCCCTCACTGTATTTTTCCCCTCTAGCACTTAAACTCGGGTGCAAAGCGTTTCTTTTTTTTTCCTCTTTGATACACAGTGGATAAATTGGACCATCGGCGTGACCGATGCCATTTGTCTTAGTGTTATTTTATTTTCATTGCTGTAGCTCAATCATACTGTGAAAACCTATGCTGGTACTGGAGATGGTCAGATGAACAGCTGGGCGAGTCGGCAGTTCATTACTTTCCAGTGAACCTGGCAAGAGTCAAATGAAATTGTTCTAGTATTTTGTTCCTTAACGTATGTGCTTCGAAGATACGTGGTACGCCAGACACTCTGGATGACATAAAGATGTACGAAGTGGGACATTTTCCTTCCAGGACATGAAGGCCCTCGGGCGGCAGGAAAGGTGTGCCCGCTGTCGTTCTCCGAATAACTCAGGACAGCACACACATGTCCGTTACGAGAACACACGCCGTTGACGTGTTGAGAAGTAAGGAATCACTCGGACTGGACCATGTGACTGGCGCTAGTATGTTCTAGGGCTGCAAGAATAGTGCGTTCATTTGGCCATTTTCACCAAGGACTGAGGATTTGCTGGGTGCTACTGTAAATGCTGCAAATATGATGATGAACACAACTCAGCCTTTGCATGAATTCCTATCACACCATACCTGGGCTCTGTCTGCCTTCTCCTGTCCTAGATACTGGCTCTTCTTGCCTTCCTTAATTAAGAAACTGTGCAGTCACCCTGTGTTTGTCTCACTGAACCCCAATTCATCTTCCATCAGAAAGAGAGTGATTTCTGCCATATTTACTGTCAGGCTGAGAATTACGGTATCTATAAAGACTGTAACACCCAGGCGGCGTGCCTTCCTGTCTGTGGCGGGGGTGCGGAGGGCGTTTGTGCTGAGAGCAGCATTCCCAAAGGGGTTAACGGGGCTAATGCCAGTCGAAACTTCTGGATGTGCTTCAGTCATCTTTTTAGGGAAAACCTGTTTTCTGCCTTAGCTTGATTTGTTTTGAGCTACAGGTGGATGAAGAGAGATAACTAGACGTGCATTGTGAGATGGGAGGACTGAGTCCGTAAAGAGCAATGTGATGAGTATGAAGACTGAAGATGATTTCTTTTGAATTTTTAATATGTTGATACATCAGAGAATGCTGAAAACTTGTCTTTAACCTGGAATATTTTCCATGAGGTGCAGATCTTATTATTTATGAATAAGCTATCATAAAGATGAAATAACTGTTTGAAAATAAAAATATTTCATATAGAAGTTTATTAAATTAGGGATAGCAAGTTTCTATAATATATGGATCCCTTCAAATTCTCCAAGGGATTTTCTTTTTTTCTTTTTTCTTTTTTTAACATTTTTGCCATAGGGCACGTGAGGAAAGTGAGAAAGCACCTTCCAGGGGAGATGGCAATGCCACAGTCCCTTCTCCTTCATTCTCCTCTTGGGATTTTGGGCATGCACACACATGCACCCAGCATGATTTATTCTATTTATTTATTTATTTATTATTTATTATTTTATTTATTTATTTTTTGAGAGGTTTTTGCTATAGGGTGTATGCACTCACCAGAAAGACAGAGAGAGACAGAGAGACAGAAAGCGAGAAATCACCCCCTAGGGGGATGGCCACGCCGCAATCCTTTCTTCTCCATTCTCCTCTCAGGATCTTGGGCACGTACGCACACGCGCCCAGTGTGAGTTTAAGCCACCGAGTCCAGGACTTGAACCGCGGTTTACTACATGGGAGTCCAGCGACATAGCCATTACACCAACTGCTGGTCCCAACCCAGCATGATTTTTAAGCTGCCAGGTCCAGAACTCGAATTGTCATTGGCCATGTGGGAGTCCAGCGCCTATACCACTATGCCACCTGCTGGCCCAGGAGTTTCATGTTAAGTAACTAATGTCAGGTAGTAGTTTGATATCCTGTTTGTTGTTTTATACCTTGTAAAATAAGTTCAAAAACTAGCATATAGAAGAATATGAACCCACCTTCATCTTAGTTTGTTATATGAGTTTAATTTATTTTATCCTGTATCCCTTCTTGTTTATATCAAGAGCTAAAACATGTTAAATCAACACAAAAATGGCTTCACATGGAACTTTAACCCTCTGTAGAAACACCCCCGTCTAAGTGTCTTCGTCGACATCAGGGCCTTACAGCCTGCCGCAGGGCGGTGTGCGGCAGCCTCCCTTCTCTCCCGTGTCCTCGGAGGATATGTAGTCACAGTGCTGTGGATTTGGTGGGAAACATGGACAGTACCTTCTGATGTATAGATACACACATAGAAAATGCTTATTCTGATACACAGATATGCATACAGTACTGAAGAGTGTGTCAAAAATGAAAGAACGCCACTTTCCCATGATTTTATGGAGACTGCGTGCAAGTGTAGGACTGCCAGGGATGCGGTGTGATGAGTAGAAAATTGGTGGTCTATGAGGAAAGGCGCGAGGCAGCAGTTTCCCTGCGAGCTTGAGGAAGGCTGAGGAGAAGACAGAAATGCTGGCAGTCTCCTCACTGCGTCCCAAGCCCCTCATTCAGATGGTGGTTTACGGCGGGACCTCAAGTATCTCAGCAAGGATTGACAGAGGATGTGGCTTCCATTAAGAGTGTAAAATGATTGGTGCTGGGACCAGCAGTTGGTGTAATGGCTATATCGCTGGACTCCCATGTAGTTAACTGCAGTTCGAGTCCTGGACTCGGTGACTTAAACTCATGCCAGGTATGGGAACCAGCAGTTAGTGTAATGGCTATGTCGCTGGGCTCCCACGTAGTCGACCGCGGTTCGCGTCCCGGACCCGGTGGCTTAAAACTCACGCCAGGCACGTGTGTGTGTGTGTGTGCCCAAGATCCCAAGAGGAGAATGGAGGAGAAGGGATTGCGGCGTGACCATCCCCCCTGGGGGGTGATATCTCACTTTCTGTCTCTATGTCTCTCTCTGTCTGGTGAGCGCACACGCCCTACAGCAAAAACCTCTCCAAAAAAAAAAAAAACAACTCATGCCAGGTGATGCGCGTGCATGCCCAAGATCTCGAGAGGAGAAGGGATTGTGGCGTGGCCATCCCCCCTGGGGGGTGATTTCTCGCTTTCTGTCTGTCTGTCTCTGGCAAGCGCACATGGCCAATAGCAAAAACCTCTTCAAAAAAAAAAAAAAAAAGATCGGTGGTTTGAGAATGATGTGTGTTAAGAGCTTTCCAGAATAGAAGAGAACTCTAGACTTAAATTGAAGTAAGAACTTTCCTGTTTATTCATAATTATGCATGAGAAGACTTATTATTTTTTAAAAAATTTGTTGCAGGGTGCGTATGCTCACAGGGAAGACAGAGAAAGAGAGAGGATGAAAGGGAGAAAACACAGCTCCCTGGGGGGTGGGGGGGATGGCCCAGCTGCAATCCCTTCTCCTCCATTCTGCTCTTGGGATTTTCGGTATGCATGCACACTCATCCACTGTATTTTTCAAGCTGTTGGGTCCAGGACTTGAACCATGCAGTTGGCCATGTGGGATCCATCTGCCTTAACTACCACACCACCTGCTGGCCCCACTCATGGCAAGATTTTAGATTTTGAAGCAAAAGATGTTAAATTACTACTCGGATTTTGGGTCTGGGAATCCAAAATCTGAGAATCCAAATCTCTTCAGTACATGATTTTTTTTTTTTTTTTAAAGTTATTGCAATAGAATGAAGTAACTCAGTCATATGGAGGATTGGGGTAAATGGAACACATTGATTGTTGTTTATAATAAATAGAGAGGAACCTTGAATTCTCAAGAAGGGAAATAGCGGGCTAGATGGCATCCAAGTTTCCAAGGAAGGTTAAAATATGGGGACCGAAAGAGGAAGTCTTCATTAAAAGAAAATGGCCCTGCAAGGCTGACGTTCAGGTCGGGCCGAGGAGAATATGGGAGTATAGATTTAATTAGTTATCTAGGGCATGGAAAGATAATCATTGAAGCAAAAAATGTGAAACTGATGATTTTGTTTGGGAGAACAGGGAAAGACTTGCCAATAGATACTCGAGTACGAGAAACTTGAGGATCTAAACGAGGTGACGACGGGAGCAGGCGTTGGGTGGCGTGAAGGAGCGGAGGTGAAGGTGGAGGCGGTTTTAAGGAAGTAGTCATTAGAGCATTACTAAGCGAACAGTGAAGTCCCTTGGCAACTAAAATTAAAACTGAGCATACTTTTATTATTTTGAGTAGCTTAAGTGTGATTACAGAATTACAGGATCAAAGATATCTAGCCAAAAAGCCACACAGAGAGCCTTCTTATTAGTGACGCTTACGTTTAAGTGTGTCACCACCTAAAATAGACGGGGAGTCAGAAATGAACTTGTTATTCCTAAAACATATACAGCGTCTGGCTTCTTAAAGGGAGGCCGAGGCAGACGGAGCAGCAGCGAGGAGGAGAATGCTGTCACAGATCCCTTTCGGCTTTCACCCCTTCAAGCCTCCCAGCTAATCTGACGGGCTCCTGGAGGTATTTTTGGCTGCCACCGAACGACGGTATGACTCATCGCTTTCGCAGGGAGGGTCACTCAGGATTTACATTATCTGTAAAACACGGGGCGAGGAGAAGTCCCACGGGTCCGGGTGCTGACTCAGGATGGGGACGTGTCCACCCAGACGCCCGCAGCCTGACGTGGCCTGTGGCCTGCCCTCGCCACTCTCCCTAGGCAGCCAGCTCTTCCTCGCTTTGGTGGCAGCTGCTGACACAGGCACGCGCTGTCCGACGTCTGGCTGCCACCAGTTGCCGGGGTGCCCGGGGTTTCTGCCTCTGCTGGGGTGTTTACCGAAGTCGACCCGCAGATAGGGGAAGTGGGCCGGTGCTCATGTCGGAGACTGGGTCTGAAGATGAGCGGGGCGCAGGGCAGATCTCTATCAGATCCTCGCCCTTCAGAGATCTGTCTGCAGCCTGTCGTCACCGTGCTTCCCCCACGGCTCAGAGAGGTGGAGGGACGCTTACCTACTGCTGCCTGGAGACCTTCGAAGGGCTGTAATGGCCTCCAGGGGCTCCTCATGCCGCAGACTTAGCGCCAATAGGGACGAAGGAAATGTGGCTCTCCAGCATTGGAGCAAAGACTCACATGCGGTGAAAGAAGGGTACCAGGGCAGCTGTCATCCGTTAGGGGTGTGTTTGCCCATGCAACGTACACAGCACAGGCCAGCTTTGTGGGGATCAGTTTGCCTCGCAAACGGGAAGTCTAAAGGCAGGCCATTCCTAGCAGTACCTGAGTTTCTGAAAAATGGCATTAAGAACATCAACTCTTCGTTTTTCAGTCATCTTTAGTGTTTCTTTTACAACGTTATGCCCGTCACCTCATGATCTCACTAGAGCTGCTGCAGCTCCAGCTATCGCATCCATGGTTAAGGCCGATGAAAAGGAAGGACTGGCACTGACTCCGTCTTTTCCTTTTACCAGAAAAAGAGGCCTTCCAGGCACTTTCAGCTGATTTCCGCCTTTATCTCAAAGCTCTTTCCCACTAGGGAGGTGTCTGGGAAAACGAGTGCTCTACTTGGGGATGGACACATTTCTGCTCTAAATAAAATCGAGGATTTGTTAGAAAGGAGGAGGACATGTTGAATAATTAGAAGGTTTACTTGCAGGGTCTGTCAAACGTACTTCGTCTCTAATAGAAAGGTTCCTTAATCTCTGCGTGCCTCAGTTTCCCCATTCTGCAAAGTGTGCCCATGAGTCTTCTAAGTGGGCAGCTGAAATGCACGTTTCATTTGGTATGTCTACGTGGAGCTCACGATGCTCAGTTTCTAACAGACCCCTGAGTAGTGCCATGGCGGCTGGCCCTTGGGCCACCTTAGAATAGCAAGATGTGCTCTGTGGCCGGCAGGTGGCGTGGTGGGTAAATGCACTGGACTCCCACGTGACCGACTGTGGTTTGAGTCCCAGACCTGTCAGCTTGCTTTTTCACTTTCCCTCTCACTCTCTGTCTCTCACTCTTTCCCTCTTCTGATCAAAGTAAAAATAAATGAATAAATAAAGTTAAATAAAATACTTCTTTTTTTTTCTTTAAAGAATAGCAAGGTATGTTTAACTGAGGCTGCTGTGTGGTATGAATCCAGAGGCCTTGAAAAGACTGTATGCAGGGACCAGCTGTTGGCATAATGACTATGTCTCTGGACTCCCATGTAGTCAACAGCAATTCGAGTCCTGGACCTGGCCTGGTGCGTGTGCATGCGTGCCCAAGATCCCAGGAGGAGAATGGAGGAGAAGGGATTGCGGCATGGCCATCCTCCTAGGGGGTGATTTCCCGCTTTCTCTCTCTCTGTCTCTTTCTGTCTTTCTGGCGAGCGCACGCACCCTATAGCAAAAACCTATAAAAAAAAATAGACTACATGCAATGAAGTACTTTAAGTGCTCACTAAACGTTATTATGCTTTTCTGACAACTGAAAAATCCATAATTTGTTTCTAAATATTGGCAGTAATATTAAACCTTATTTTTTAGCAGAGTAGAAGTATACACAAATTTAGGTCTTATGATATACTTTCACAGAATTACTTGTAAGTATGAGGGGACTTGGAAAGTTTGTGGAAAATGGAATTAAAGTATGAGTTTATGACGGCACAAAAAGTTTTGGAATTCATGCATAGTTTTTGCATAGTCTGCATTTTCATGAACTTTTTGAAGAACCCTCATATAGCTGCAAAGGCTGTATAATATTAAGTGCAATTTCTCTATTCTTGAGTACACTTTACTTATCTCATGGTCTATAAATAAAAATGTATTAGGTCATTGGAAAAGTCATGACATATTTTCTTATTTTTTTAATGCAAAAATGCATCATGACTTTCCTGATGACCCAATAAATATACCAAAAAAAAAAAAAGAAAGCTACTCTGTGTTAATATTTGAACTTTGCTTCATAAAATGTGCTGGTTACTGCAGTTAGCTAGTTCTAGGGAAAAAAAAAAACTGACATGAAGGTTATGCACTAAATTTCTATAAATAATTGATTAAAAAAGCTAATTTCATTCTGATTCTGGCATTATGGTAAATAAAATTTTACCTTGTGTGTAATTGGGAAGATGAAAAAATAAAAGAATTGATCTCTTTACATTATTTCGTGTTCTATGTAAAATGTTTCACATTTTTATTTCTGAGAGATAAGAAGTTTCGTTTTTTTTAAACTAGCATACATAGTTTGTCTTAGGGTGTCTGACATAGGCCAGATTACAAACCTAAGGATCCTACATTGTACAGTACTGATTGTATCTTAATTTTTTTTTTTTTTTTTGGAGAGGTTTTTGCTATAGGGTGTGTGCGCTCTCCAGACAGACAGAGAGAGACAGAGAGACAGAAAGTGAGAAATCACCCCCCCAGGGGGGATGGCCACGCCGCAATCCCTTCTCCTCCATTCTCCTCTTGGGATCTTGGGCACGCACGCACATGCGCCCGGCGTGAGTTTAAGCCACCGGGTCTGGGATGCGAACCGCGGTCGACAACATGGGAGTCCAGCGACAGAGCCATTGCGCTAACTGCTGGTCCCAAGCAACGTCCCGCAGGATGAAAACCACTAGTGTACACGTTAAAAAGCCCTTTCTTCTCACACACGCCGCCTGGCCTCGGGCAGGCTGGTGAGTATCTCTGAGCCTCAGTTTCCAAAGCTTGGAGACGTGGACCATGAGCGGACGACCTGCGATGTCCCTCCCATTTAAAACTTTTCCTTTCTGTGGCTTATTTCAAGGCAACTGGAGTAGAAAATAGGGTTTTTGGAACAGAACTGGAAAACCAGTTTTTGCGTGTAGAGAAGTAACGCGGCTGTGAGGGTGGGTCCTAGGGCGCGAGTCGGCCCTGGCCCCGGAGCCTGGCCAGCCCGGAAGAGGGCCAAGGCGGCTCTGGCCTCCCGGCGCCCGGCTCTTAGGTAGGGCTCCTGCAGAACTAGGTTCAATGAAGGTTCCAGATAAGAACTTCTCTTACACGGAAAGGGCCGATCCGGAGTGGCTGGCACGAGGGGGGACCATGTGGCGTGTGGCGTGGGGCGTGCACCGGCGTTCTGTGGCCGAGCTTTGCCCACCTGTGATGGGACTGACCTCTCTCCGCAGCTCGCCCTCTCGCTTCCTGGCTTGGACTTTGTCAGACTCAGTCCTCCCTGCTTCTTTGGGTCTCTCCCCTCCTTCCTCGGTTTCCATTCCCCTGTTTCTCTTCATTTTCTCTCTCAAGCGTGGGTCCACCCAAGGTCTGCTAATGGGCGTGTGCGCTTACTGGAGAGAGACAGAGAGAGACAGTGAGGGGAAATGTGAGACATCACCCAGGAGGAAGGGCCACACCACAGTCCCTCTCCTCCGTGCTCCTCCCAGGACTCTGGGCACACACGTGCAAGAGCCCAGCATGATTTTCAAGCTGCTAGGTCCAGGACTTGAACCGCAGTCTGCCGTGTGGGGCCCTCACACGGTGCTGTTCAGGGAGTTCCCAGAACCATCTCCTTTACCCTCGTAAGCTCAGATGCTGGTCTCTGTAGCTAAGGCACGCCCTGCTGCTGTGTGTGCCCGTGTGCTCAGTGCCCTCCCGTGCCCACGCACTGCGGGCAGGACCAGTCCAGGGCCCTCTAAGCGCCCGCCCGGCCTCTGCCGGCTGTCCTGGCCTCACTCCCACTACTCACTGCTGTTCGTGCGTGGCGGTCCAGATTCCTCGGCCACGTTTCAGTTTTTGTTTTTGAATGCATCTGGCTTCCCTAGTTGATGGGCCCTTATACAAGTGTTTCTGGTATGGGGAATGCACTTTCCTTTGTGTGGGTTCTAGATTAGATGTTCCTTTTTTTTTTTTTTTTTTAGGTTTTTGCCAGAGAGAGACATCCCCAATACACCACAATCCTGTCTCTTCCATTCTCCTCTTAGGATTTTGGGCATGCACATACACGTGCCTGGTGTGATTTTCCAGCCACTGGGTCTGGGACTTGAGTCATGGCCAGCCAAGTGGGATCCAGTGCCTTCACCACCACACCATCCACCGGCCCTAGATGTCCCTACTTCCTGGAAGCCTTAAATGACTATCAGTCCCCGCTCCACCCACCCTGTAACACACAGACACGCGTGCACCCTCACCGGTGCCCGCTCCACCCACCCTGTAACACACAGACACGCGTGCACCCTCACCGGTCCCCGCTCCACCCACCCTGTAACACACAGACACGCGTGCACCCTCACCGGTGCCCGCTCCACCCACTCTGTAACACACAGACACGCGTGCACCCTCACCGGTCCCCGCTCCACCCACCCTGTAACACACAGACACGCGTGCACCCTCACCGGTCCCCGCTCCACCCACCCTGTAACACACAGACACGCGTGCACCCTCACCGGTCCCCACTCCACCCACCCTGTAACACACAGACACGCGTGCACCCTCACCGGTCCCCGCTCCACCCACCCTGTAACACACAGACACGCGTGCACCCTCACCGGTCCCCGCTCCACCCACCCTGTAACACACAGACACGCGTGCACCCTCACCGGTCCCCGCTCCACCCACCCTGTAACACACAGACACGCGTGCACCCTCACCGGTCCCCGCTCCACCCACCCTGTAACACACAGACACGCGTGCACCCTCACCGGTCCCCGCTCCACCCACCCTGTAACACACAGACACGCGTGCACCCTCACCGGTCCCTGCTCCACTCACCCTGTAACACACAGACACGCGTGCACCCTCCCTGCTCCACTCACCCTGTAACACACAGAAACAAGTGCACCCTCCCCACCCCACCCCACCCTGTAACACACAGACACACATGCACCCTCCCCACCCCACCCCACCCTGTAACACACAGACACACGTGCACCCTCCCCACCCCACCCCACCCTGTAACACACAGACACACGTGCACCCTCCCCACCCCACCCCACCCTGTAACACACAGACACACGTGCACCCTCCCCACCCCACCCCACCCCACCCTGTAACACACAGAAACAGGTGCACCCTCCCCACCCCACCCCACCCTGTAACACACAGACACAGGTGCACCCTCCCCACCCCACCCCACCCTGTAACACACAGACACATGTGCACCCTCCCCACCCCACCCCACCCTGCAACACACAGACACACGTGCACCCACTCGTACATTCGTCTGTGTAATCTCAGCTTTCCAAAGGCAGAGATGTTTGACCCCTCTGTTGCTCTGAGCCTGGTTCTCTGTGATATTTAGGAGGGACGGGGTATTCTGTGTGATGCTGAGGAGGGGCAGGATACTCCATGATACTTAGGAGGGGCACGGTACTCTGTGTGATACTTAGGAGGGGCGGGGTACTCTGTGTGATATGCAGGAAGGATAGGGTACTCTGCGTGATGGTTAGGAGGGACAGGGTACTTTGTGTGATGGTTAGGAGGGACGGGGTACTCCATGTGATGCTCAGGAGGGACGGGGTACTCCTTGTGATGCTCAGGAGGGACAGGGTACTCTGTGTGATGGTTAGGAGAAGCAGGGTACTCTGATGCTTAGGAGGGTACTCTGTATGATGCTCAGGACGGACAGGGTACTCTGTGATGGTTAGGAGAAGCGGGGTACTCTGTGATGCCCAGGAGGGACGGGGTACTCTGTGTGATGCTCAGGAGGGACGGGGTACTCTGATGCTCAGGAGAGACGGGGTACTCTGTGATGGTTAGGAGAAGTGGGGTACTCTGTGATGCTCAGGAGGGACAGGGTACTCTGTGATGGTTAGGAGAAGCAGGGTACTCTGTGATGCCCAGGAGGGATGGGGTACTCTGTGTGATGCTCAGGAGGGACGGGGTACTCTGTGATGGTCAGGAGGGAAGGGGTACTCTGTGATGGTCAGGAGGGAAGGGGTACTCTGTGATGGTCAGGAGGGAAGGGGTACTCTGTGATGGTCAGGAGGGAAGGGGTACTCTGTAATGCTCAGGAGGGATGGGGTCCTCTGTGTGATGGTTAGGAGGGACGGGGTACTCTGTGATGGTCAGGAGGGGTGGACTACTACTCTGTGATGGTCAGGAGGGACGGGTACTCTGTGTGATGGTTAGGAGGAACGGGGTACTCTGTGTGATGGTTAGGAGGAACGGGGTACTCTGTGATGATCAGGAGGGACGGGTACTCTGTGATGCTCAGGAGGGATGGGGTACTCTGTGTGATGGTCAGGAGGGACGGGGTACTCTGTGTGATGGTTAGGAGGAACGGGGTACTCTGTGTGATGGTTAGGAGGAACGGGGTACTCTGTGATGATCAGGAGGGACGGGTACTCTGTGATGCTCAGGAGGGATGGGGTACTCTGTGATGGTCAGGAGGGGTGGACTACTACTCTGTGATGGTCAGGAGGGACGGGGTACTCTCTGTGATGGTTAGGAGGAACGGGGTACTCTGTGTGATGGTTAGGAGGGACGGGGTACTCTGTGTGATGGTCAGGAGGGACAGGGTACTCTGTAATGCTCAGGAGGGACGGGTACTCTGTGATGGTCAGGAGGGACGGGGTACTCTGTGTGATGGTCAGGAGGGACGGGGTACTCTGTGTGATGCTCAGGAGGGACGGGGTACTCTGTGTGATGGTCAGGAGGGACGGGGTACTCTGTGTGATGCTCAGGAGGGACGGGGTACTCTGTTATGGTCAGGAGGGATAGGGTACTCTGTGTGATGCTCAGGAGGGACGGGGTACTCTGTGATGGTCAGGAGGGACGGGGTACTCTGTGATGTTCAGGAGGGACGGGGTACTCTGTGTAATGATCAGGAGGGACGGGGTACTCTGTGTGATGCTCAGGAGGGACGGGGTACTCTGTGATGCTCAGGAGGGACGGGGTACTCTGTGTGATGCTCAGGAGGGACACGGTACTCTGTGTGATGCTCAGGAGGGATGGGGTACTCTGTGATGCTCAGGAGGGACGGGGTACTCTGTGTGATGGTCAGGAGGGACGGGGTACTCTGTGATGTTCAGGAGGGACGGGGTACTCTGTGTAATGATCAGGAGGGACGGGGTACTCTGTGTAATGATCAGGAGGGACGGGGTACTCTGTGTAATGATCAGGAGGGACGGGGTACTCTGTGTGATGCTCAGGAGGGACAGGGTACTCTGTGATGCTCAGGAGGGATGGGGTACTCTGTGTGATGCTCAGGAGGGACGGGGTACTCTGTGATGGTCAGGAGGGACGGGGTACTCTGTGTGATGCTCAGGAGGGACAGGGTACTCTGTGATGCTCAGGAGGGACGAGGTACTCTGTGATGCTCAGGAGGGACGGGGTACTCTGTGATGGTCAGGAGGGACGGGGTACTCTGTGTGATGCTCAGGAGGGACGGGGTAATTGTTGTTGTTGAATGACAGAGAATGTTTCCAGGAGGCAGTATTTGTTGAGAAAAACGGTGACCTTTGTGTCCTTTCATATGCCAGTTTCTACAACTCGACTTCGGGAAACCACATGCCTGTTCTGGCACCTGAAGCTGCGTTTCCTCTCATGGTGGCCGATGGTATTAGCGTTTGTCCAGCTCACAAGAACTGGCAGCTCACCTGAGACGGGTCTTCCGAGCTCTCTTTACCCCGCTCAGTCTTCGGACTGATGCAACCGATGTGTACCCCCCTGACTTACTGGCCTGTGTTTTGTTTATAAATAATTGATTTAAAGTGTTTAGTATTGGGGCTGGCAGGTGGGGTGGTAATTAAGGCACTGGGCTCCCACGTAGCTGACTGCAGTTCGAGGCCCAGACCTGGTGGCCTGCTTTCTCACATGTCCTTTCTCTCTTCTTGTCTCTGGTCAAATTAAAAAGTAATAATAAAATACCAGGACATTTAGACAGAAATGTGAACTTCCATCCTTTCTCTATGGCAGGTGTCGTGACTGATGGGATGAATTTATTGACACTGGGTCAGCCCTCCCTGTTAGAGGAGCGTGTCTTCAACGAGCCGGAGGTCTTGGTCCGCCCACGTCCCTGGTCAGGTTACCGACCTGACCAGGAAAGATTGTGTTTTTCAAAGAAACATTTGAGTGCACAAACCTAGCCTATTCAGTTTTCATTGCCAGGGGACGGGGCAATTTTTAATTACATGTAATTATGTAATTTTTGGGCTCAACTTTTTCCCATGTCTTTCCTTTGTCCCAGTTTCCAAAGTGTAATTCCAGTGTGCATAAAGTAGATTCAGGACGGAGCGAGGGGATCCAGGCTCAAACGCTTCCCATGGGTGGACCGACAGAGGCTGGAGCGGAGCGTGTGAGACTGTGGAACTTGAGAGCAAATTCCTCTTGCGATGGGGACAAAGTTTTAGCTGATTATTTCCACGTGTGTGCTTGAAATTGGAGTTGCCAGATATTTTACTTACTTTTCAAAAGTTGTTGGAAATCTAGTTTTTTTTTTTAGGGAACGTTTCTTAATTTTTAAAGGCCAACCAATTCTAATTCAAATCAAAGCCAAACCAAAGTTTGTGCTTCTCCAAGAAACTGACCGGGCCTCAGCCTGCAGCCTCTCTTCTGACCAGAATTTCTCCTGACTGGTATAAAGGGATCAGGTGGGGAACTTGTTAAAAGCAGATTTAACAAATCTCAAAGACTCATTCAGCTCTGTGTTGGCCCCAGAACCTGCATTTCATTGAATGTTCTTGACTCTGATATTTGTGGTTCAAATGCTGGACTGAGTCATCTCTTTTCAAGGTTTTGACAAAAAAAAGATGTTTTCTTTTATTTTTCCTGCAGCACTTGATTTGTACCCTATTAAGTTAAAAGAAAACATAAACATGCACAGCGAGATGAGACTGTCACTCGATGAGTTTTGTTAGCATTTTCTTTAATACTTCCAAGAGGGGATTTTGTCCCCATTGTTCTTTTTTTTTTTTGAGAGACACAGACAGAAAGTGACAAATCATTCCCCAGGGGGGATGGTCACACCTCAATCCCTTCTCCTCCATTCTCCTCTCGGGATCTTGGGCACGCATGCACGTGCACCCGGCATGAGACTAAGCCACTGGGTCCGGGACTCGAACCGTGGTCGACTACATGGGAGTCCAGTGACATAGCCATTACTCCAACTGCTGGTCCCTCTTTTTTTAGTTTTTGCTGTAGGGCATGTGTACTCCCTGGAGAGAGAGAGAGAGATACAGAGAGACAGAGTGAGAAGTCATTCTTCGAAGGATGGCCATGCTGCAGTCCCTTCTCCGTTCTCCTCTTGGGACTTTGGGTGTGCACAGACATGTTTCCTGTGTGGTTTTCAAGGCACCAGGTCCAGGACTCGAACTGCACGGTCGAGCATGTTGGACCCAGTTGCCTTCATCACTTGGCTGGCCCGGCCCCCATTGTGCCAAGCTGGCTTTACCTTGCAAGGGTCAGAAACCCACTTTTGTTTACTAAGTGGATTAGTCAGAGTGAGCCGGCTGATGCTGCAGTGGGGACCAGCACGTTCACCTCCCTCCCTCTGCCCTCCTGTCGCCCCTGCGCTGTCCCCTGAGGTTGGGTAGACGTGTGGGGAGGGGCTCCCGACACATCACCCTCACTCCGGTCCAGGCTGATGGACTCCACCGCTTGAAACGTTGCTGGTCACTGTGGCCAGGAGGGACATGTGTCCATGCGCACATGGTCACTCAGGGCTTGTGCCCAAATATAACGCAGCATTGCTTCTGCGCAGCCCTGGTGTTCAAAGGAAGCTACGCCTGTGTGTTTAACCTCAGGCCGATGGGGAGGTGAAACTCCACCTTTGACCTGGAAGTATTTAGCAAGAAGGACCCACTTCTCGGGGTGCAGTCGTCTTCAGCAGTGACTGATTTTGCTCACTGCTTGGAGACACAGGTCAGACCTCAGTTTAAGATCCATAACTCCGGGCAGCCAGAGGATGGGACAGCAGTGAAACGGGACACTGTTCCCTGTGCTGATCCATGCGGAAGGGCTCCCAGTTCTCATCTGGTGCGACTTGGCAGGCACGTGCCCGTGGCCTGGGGCTGGCTAAGACTGGTGGATCACAGCCACGGGATTTTGTTAAGGGTGTCTCTCTCTCTCTCTGTCTCTTCTTGCTCATGGAAGAAAGAAATAAACTTAAAAAAGACATACTTTGCGACTATAGTTTCTGTGTAACATGCATAGAGTGCATGCTCTTTTTGACACAGTCGGTTTGATAGACCTTTAGAGTGTTCTTTCGTAGCTCCCAGGAATACAGAGCTTCGATGTTTGGTCGGTGTAGACATAGCCCCCAGTTGCAGGTATTAAAAAGGAAGAGGTTATGCTGGCCAGCTCTGTGGTGCAGTGGTTACGCTCTTAGTGTAGAAAGCCAGGTCTCACATGCTCTTATGTGGCCAACCTTGGTTTCCGTTCTGGCTTGAAAACTTGCTGGGCACGTGTGTGTGTGTGTGTGTGTGTGTGTGTGTGTGTGCCCCAAATTCTAACAGAATGGAGGGATGGAGGGAGAAGGATTGTGGCGCTTATGCCCCAGGGGAAGATGCTTGCTTGCTTGCTCTCTGGGCTAGTGCATAAATCCCTATGCAATAAGAAAATGTTCATGAAACTTACATTAAAGAATGGAGAGAGTCAGGCCAGCCAGTGACCTGGTGGTTACCTGGCTAGACCCCACCAGGCTGATTGCAGGATTCGAGTCTTGGACTTGGCAGCTTGAGGAATATGCTGGACGTGTGTGTGTGTGTGTGTGCATGCCCAAATCTCAAGAGGAGAAAGGACTGTGGCGTGACATCCTCCGTGGGGGTGTTTTCTCATTTCGCTCTGTCTCTCTGGCAAGGGCACACACCCTCTAGCAAATTAAGGAGCGTGAGAGAGGAGAGTCTGAAGTGTTGGTCTCACAGCCCGCAGCTCTGTGGCAGTCATTCCCAGGAAGAGTGGAGGTGGACGGTCACGGAGCGGACCCGTCTTCCTGGCTTGCTGTCGTGACCTCAGTGCCTGGCAGAGTGTCTGGAACTCACTGTGGGTTGGTATCGGACCTGGCTACGGCACTCGGGTACGTGTGAATGTGTAGACACACCCATACTTTGGATTGCGGCTTGTTTAGGGGCTCAGATATGTATCTGGCATTAGCAGTTGATTTCACCTCTACATTGGAGTGCCATGGCTGACAAGGAGTCACGCTTCTCAGAAACATGTGGATTGATAGATGGGTTCAGTAGCTCTGCTGAACCTTAAATTTAGTAGCACATGAGACTGGAACCACTTGGAGGGACTTGCACGTAATACAGTGACTGGACAGAGCAGCGGTCCTTGCAGATCCTGTATTCTGCACCACATGAGCAAAAGGGCCCACGGCTTCCACTGTCCGTGGGTGTGCACCACGCTCCACCTCGCACTGAAATGGAAGCCGAGGAAGTGTGCACAGTGTGCACGTGGTGGATGCACACACGACGCTACAAAAGCGTGTTCCCAAAGTCTGCGTAGCATGACCTGATGCGCTTCTCTACATTGAGGCTCTGAGAAACCACGATTTGTTTCATATTTAAAACCTCTGGTTCTTTTAACAGAGGCTCCCTGTGAATATTATGGAGTAATGCAAATCATACTAAACGAGTAATAACAGAGAGCCCGTCTGAGTGCCAGTATAATGCTAACACTTTACCTCTGAGTTCATACTCAAGTCCCACGAGGAATGAAATCGATGATCCTCACTTTAGAAGTAAGAAAATGTCACTTAGCTGTTTTGTAATAGAGTGGGAATTCCACCGGATGCAACTTTCTCCAGAGTCTCATCAGTCAGGAATTAAGAGCAGCAAGGCCAGCGAGGAGGGTGGAGGCAGCGGGCATGTCCCCGCTGGAGGAGGCGGGGTCACTGTCACACACCGTGTCATCCTTAGCTTCGGGGTGAGCACCCCTGGAGGGGGCAGGACGCTGTGCGGCCTCACTGTTATTTGCTAGGGGTTCTCCGTATCACCTTTGTGACCCTTGGCTTTGACCTGTATCCTAGACTTCCCTCTGGATTTCGACAGAAAGGGACAGGAAGGAAGGGAAGGAAGGTGCCTAGGAGGCCAGCTCTTGAGGCGTTCTGAATTAAAGCCAGACTCTCGGCCCCTCACTCTGCTGGGTTCACTCCTCACCAGGTTTGGATCAGCTCTTTGGCTTGCGTTACGCACAGGAAGGGCCACTGAGAGGACGCAGACCGCGCTACGTAGATGGCTCCAGTATTGCTTGGCACAGGATCAATTAGTGCTGAGGTTATTTTGGGAATTAATAAGGCAGTGACACAATAAGTCACACAAACTGCAACTAGGATAGACTCAGTATAAGTGGGATTGAAAGAATATTGACTATGAAAGAAGGATAAGTACGTGACGGCCAGAGGCCCGGAGTGGAAGCGGCCTCGTCCCCCGGCTCCCCTCTGGCCTGTGCTCATCTCAGAATGCAGTCCAGTGTGCCTTGGAGAGATCGGCCTTTGGAGTCTGAATCGATGTCCGCTTTCAGGCCCAAGCACGTCCTTGTCGTACGGTTTTTGCATTCAGTAAGTCACCTTCTCTAAGCCTCAGTTTCTTCATCAGTAAAATAGGTATAAATAACGAATTTCCTCGAAAGGTTCCAAAATTAAATGAAGTTCTGTGTGTGATGCTCCTGTAAGAGCACCTGGCAGGTGTAGGTGTCTGTGAGTGATCAGCCTCCCACTCGCCTCTGGGTTCTTCTAGTATGTCAGCATAGGAAGATTTCTTTGCAGTTTAGGAAACAATGAGTTAAAATGAAGGTCCTTTAAGAATAGGACATGAGATAGTTTTTATTTTATTTTATTTTATTTTATTTTTTGGAGAGGTTTTTACTATAGGGCATGTGCACTCACCAGAAAGACAGAGACAGACAGACAGACAGACAAACAGAGACGGAGAGACAGAAAGTGAGAAATCACCCCCCAGGGGGGATGGCCACGCCGCAATCCCTTCTCCTCCATTCTCTTGGGATCTTGGGCACACATGTACACACGCCCGACATGAGTTTAAGCCATCGGGTCCAGGACTTGAACTGCAGTCGACTACGTGGGAGTCCAGCAACATAGCCATTACGCCAACTAATGGTCCCGAGATAGTTATTTTAATTTTTTTTTTTTGCCATTGTGTGTGTGTGTGTGTGTGTGTGTGTGTGTTTGTCAGAGAGAGAGAAGGTGCGAAAGCAGCCTCCGGGGCGTGGCCATGCCAGTCTCTCCTCCGTTCTCCTCCTGGAGTGTTGGGCGCACGCGTGCTCCCTGTGTGTCTCTCAGGCTGCAGGTTCCGGTACCTGCACGGCGCTGTCAGCGTGTGAGGTCCACCTTCCTAACACTGTGCCATGGGCTGGCCTGAGGTGATGGTTCTTACTGAAAGAATTCAGGAGTCTGGCACTTTTATTTAGTGACTTACCCTGGGTTCCCCGTGGTTAAACTTCCCCTTCGCAGACGCCTTTCTGGTAGGATTTGCGGGGAACTAGGAGTCTGTGAGTTGCAGGAATTTCTTGTCACACGTTGGAATGAAATGACAGAGGACCGCGGCTTCGGGATCCCGTCTGTGGCAGGGCAGAGCCAAACGGGGAAATACGGTGTTTCCGACGAGGCCCAAGCAGGCAGATCGATGCTGGCTTAGCACCGTCCAACTTTTCTTCAGGAAGTTGAACTCCCGCAAATACCTTGTATGTCTCCATGTATCAATATAACTAGGCAGTGATGGCCTAATAACATGAGAGTTTTTATTAGTTTTTTAATCATAATTATTTACAATTTTCTCGAACTTTAAAAAAGACAACTTACGGGGCCAGCAGGTGATGCGGTGGTTAAGGAGCTGGGCTCCTACATGGCCGATGACGGTTCAGTCCTGGACTTGGAGCCTTGAAGGTCACGCGTGGTGTGTGTGCATGTGTGCCCAGCATCCTAAGAGGAGGACGGAGAGGAGGGATTGCGGCGTGGCTATCCACCTCTCTCTGTCCCTCCCTGGCACGCACACACACCCTCTGGCAAAAACCTAAAAATGAATAAAACAATAAATGGATTAAATGCTTGAGATGTTACAGAATAGACAATGATCAATTATTGCCCAAATTACTGTAGGATACAGAATTCTGAAAAGTCACTCAGGATCCCTGTCACGTGAATTCCATGGGCCTGTGACTATGACTAGGTTTTGTCATGTGGCACAGTTGACTTTGAGAAAGGGACATTATCCAGGTGGGCCTGACCCAGTCCCGGGAGCACCTTGAATCTGGATGGAGAGGTCAAAGATGGGTCTGAGATATTTGAAGCACAAGGGAATGGATGCTCTGCTGCAGGGGTCTGTGTCGCAGGGACTGTGACAGCCTCTGGGAGATGAGATGTGACAGCCTTGACAGCCGGCAAGGAAAATGGGGACCTCATTTAGACAGCTGTAAGGGACCGGGTCGGGCCAGCAACCTGTGTGAGCCTGGGGTCGGAGCATTCCGCGGAGGCCAGGAGGAGTGCGGCCCAGCTCGTAAGAGCTTCTGCTTCGTGGGCCCCGCGCAGAGGCTGGCCATGTGTTCTGGCTCCCGGCCTGCAGAGCGGGGCCAGGAAATGTGTGTTGCTAAAGCATAAATGCTGCCGAGTTTCTAGTATTCGTCACACAACCATGGAAAGCTGATAAAACTCCGAATTTTCACAATGCCCTATCCAGTGTTCATCCTGGGGTTCGAATCAGTGCTTTGGCTGTCACTGCGTTCAAGGACGGCTTAGGTGCAGCACAGCTCAGCAACCGCCGGCAGGGGTCCCAGCCCACAGCGGGGAAGGTGGAGGGCCGGGCCCTGAGTGTGTGGCTCAGAACCGAGCTCAGATGGGTCTGACCCCGAGCCTTGGATCCTGCATGCCCCTTCATTAAGTAGGGATAATAGTTGGGGCAGTGATGACAGTCCTCCACAGAATGCGGTGTGACATGGGTGTCACACTCGACCTACACAGAATCTTGTCTTCGGACCCTTAGCAAGAGATAAAATGTTTCATCTTATTTATCTTAAGTCGATTTGTAATATTTCTTCCGTGAGTGAAAGAGATAATAGGACCCCCATGGAGTCCTCAGGTCTCGATCCAGTTGTAGTTGGTCTGGATCACTAACTTACACGCGTGTGCCCGCCCAGCAAGCGTGTGCCCAGGGAGGTCCTGGAAAGGGAACCCAGACCCTGTCCCCTGTGGGTCCAGCTGGGTGGCTGCCGTGCCATCACCCGACTCTCCTGTTCTTCACATGGCATGGTGGCTGGCTGTGGGTGTTAGCATACAACCCTCACGGCTGAGTTCTTAATGAAGGGATGTACTTCGAGAAACGTCTCACAGAGAGATCTGGGTAGGGCACCTTACACAGACCGCGTGTTATAACCCGCCACGTGCCTGGGCCGTTGGTGGAGCCCATGCTGCTCATGTGTGTGGTCACTGTTGCTGGAATACCGTTCCACGCAGGAAAGCAATGGTTTGCCAGTTTTGTTTTTTTTTTTTTTTTTTTCTTTTTTTTGAATGTCAGTGATAGTTCCAAGTTGTCACTATTTGGTTTAAAATGAAATCTCCCAGAGTGACTAACTTTTAAAGTACATTATTGATACATTCAGAATGTTTTAATTTTATATTCATCACCCTCGCCTCTGTTGAGTAAATGTCTCTTATAAACCGTTTTCAGATTGCTAATGTTCTGGTATCTTGATTAAATATCTTACAGAATGTTCTCAGAGTATTAACTTTATAGCTCAAAGGCTAAACTATCGCACGTTCTGTGTAATAAAGTCTGTTTTTTACTAAGCCTTTCATTGCAGAATTGTTCTGAAAACTAGTTAGAAGTTGTCGTAGCTCCTCAGACACGCCATTGTCTTCTCGTCACAGTGTCTAGTTGGGATCAGGCGCTTCCGGCGTACTTTTCTCCGGTGACCCTTCTCCTTCTCCTTCTGTGGGGTCCTTATTTTCACTCTCGTTTTTGTTAGTGATGGTCTTATCTTTTCTCAGGGATTCAGGCTGGCCTTTCAGGAACGTGATTCAAAAACCCCCTTAGCGTGGAAGTTGTGTGGGCGCTCTCCCTGCAAACTCGGCCCTCTCCGCTCTATCCGTTCCTTCTTCCTGTTCCTCAGACGCTTTTAACACTGCTCTTGTCACTTATCTTCTTTCTGACCTGTTGAAATATTCCACTTATTTGTTCCCTACATGCATTATTTATCCCTTATCATTTTATTTTATTCATGGCTGATTTATTCATTTTTCTTTTTTCTTTGGAGAGGTTTTTGCTATAGGGTGCGTGCGCTCACCAGAAAGACAGAAAGAGACAGAGAGACAGAAAGTGAGAAATCACCCCCCAGGGGGGATGGCCACGCCGCAATCCCTTCTCCTCCATTCTCCTCTCGGGATCTTGGGCACGCACGCACACGGGCACGGCGTGAGGTTAAGCCACTGGGTCCGGGATGCGAACCCTGGTTGGCTACATGGGAGTCCAGCGACATAGCCATTATGCTAACTGCTGGTCCCGATTTATTCATTTTTCTAAAGTATATGATTTGGGATATGTCTTGCAGTTAATGAAAACATAACTTGATAGACCAGATGAATTGAAAGAAGTAGAAAAATCAGAGCTAGCTCCAAGGATGTGGACTTAGGTGGGGGGTGAAGCTATTTTTCTTAAATAGGGGGGGTCGGACTTGGAGGTACTGGGGTCCACGCCGAGGCTTCCTGAGTGCACTGGGCAGTCGTGGACCCCTTGACCGTTTGACCCACAGCACTCGGCCCACATCTTGGGTGGTAGAGAGTCACCCCACAAATGTTTCATGAACCTTTGCTGTCCTGCGTGTCCATCTGCTAAGACTTGAAGTTCTGTCCTATTACGGCAGCGACTGGGTGGCAGGTACTTACACTGGTCGTGGGAAGTTCACTCCTTTACTTAGTTTTTTTTATGGTTTGTTATCATGGTTTCATCTAAATACTTTTGAAGTGATACTTTATTTTCAAACTGTGCTTTTCTTGTTAAGTGGAATGTAAGTTATTTGTTTTAAGTTTTTTTTTTTTTCTCTTTAAAAGAAAAAAAAAGGTGCATGTTGTTCTGAGAGAAAGTGGGAGGCAGAACATACCCCCCTCCCATGGGGCCATGCTGCAATCCCGTCTCCTCCACTTCACCGTCAGGATCCTGGGCACGTATACATGTGGGCCTGGCGTGTTTTCAAATCAGTTTCATTCTTTTTTTTTTTTTTTCTCTCCTTCTTTCCTTTTTCTTTTCTTTTTTCATTCATTCTTTCTTTTTTTTTTGCTTCATTGATATGTAATTGATATAAAAAATTGCATACATTTAAACATTTAATATACACACACCCATGACACCATCACCACAGTCAAGGTAGTAAACAAGTTTTAAGAAATGTTGGCTTTGGGGCCAGCAGATGGCGTAATGGTTACATTCCTGGTCTCTCATGTAGCCGATGGCGGTTCAGGTCCTGGACCCGGTGGCTTAAAACACACCAGGTGCGTGTGTGTACATGCTCAAAATCCCAAGAGGAGATTAGAAGAGAAGGAATTGGGGTGTGGCTATTGCCCTGGGGGATGATTTTTTGCTTTCTGTCTCTCTGTCTTCGTCTCTCTGGTGAGTCCATGTGCCCTACAGCAAAAATCTCTCTTAAAAAAAAAAAGAATAGAAATGTTACTGTTAGGTTCTGTCTAGGTTCGTTGCTCTGTGACTAGAGGGTGGCGTGGGATCCCTTTCACCAGTTGGGATTCTTCTCCTGTCACTGTCTTCTCAGGGATTTTGCCGGAGCTCCCACTCTTCTCATGGCTCTTTAGGTTTCCCTTTGCCTAACGCTGTAATGTGAACACAGCAGTCGTGACGAGGGCGTTGTCCATATTGACGATCATTCTTGAGAAAATACAGAGTTTTAAACACTAGGGAACTCACTAAAGCTATTTCCTGTTTTACTTGGTTTATGACACTAGAAACTGGTAGTTTTAGCAACACATTGCCGAATAGAGAATGACATGACATTGGTCAGTCGTCTTCGAGTTGACAGTCCTAGAAGGGGTTGACATAGCTTTGCCTGAGTCCTGTGGAGTCAAGTATAATCCGTGTGAGTATCAACAACTGAAGGTGGGCTATAAGTGTCAGAGGGTGTTAACTCCTATACAAACTTCATTTATTAGCCTTTGCAACATAAACGGAGAGAATGTGTTGGAAAATTTGAGGTCCCTTAGGGATTTAGTTTATAAATATCTCCTCAAATTTGGAGTTTTTTTTTTTGTTATTGTTGTTGTTAGGCTTTGCAAGATCTTTGGGTAGTTCTTGGTCAACTTCCATAGACTGGTATTTGTGGGTTGATGTACCTCGGGTCAGGAGGAAAAGATTTTGGTTAGCACCCCTGCTGCTTATTATCTGTGTGATGCCCTTAAGCTCCAAGTTTTGCTTTCCTGTTTCAAAATGAAGATGAAATTGAGTGCACGCAACATTTGGTGAATTAGCTGGCAACTAAACCTAGGTTGTTTTTTTGGAGACGGTGGATGTGTGTGGGACTCTGGGCAAGGTGGCTGGTGCAGCCACTTCCATCCTGCACCTGACCCAGCAGCACATGACCCTGGAACTCCTGGCTGGCTGTTGTGTGCAGCTGAGGTGGTTGTTAGAATATCATAGCTTTAAAGACGTGCCCGTTCTCTTTGGCACATCGTTGCTGATTTCATAGCTGGCTTTATTTAGTGGTGTCTTACTGTCCCCAAAGAAGACAGCAGAAAGTAATCTACCTGTAACCTACCACAGTGGAACTCTGTATGCTCTGGATGAGTATACAGAGCGTGTTTTACCTGAAAGAGCAAAACAGAACAAAAATGAAAGCCCTGTGCTTTCAAAGACAGAAAGTCATTCCTCCCAACACAGCATAACGTGGTCCATGGCGGTGTCCGCTCAGGAGCTGAGTCCAGGGTTTGGGAGTGGAGGCTAGAAATGAGGTGTTGTGAACTCTTCCACCTGAGAGTCATCGTTTTGCACTGAGGCATGTCCTGGAGCTCAGAGAGAACCACAGGAAGGGAAGAACTTTGATAACACAAGGGTTGTGGAGTGAGGGTGGCACTGCCACCCCAGCAAAGCAAAGGCCGTTGTCTGTGTTCCCGTGATGACGTCACCTACCAAGTGCTCTTTACCCTCCGGACCACTGACGCGCGTCTCAAATGCTAACGTCCTTAACGTTCGCACTGCCCTTCTGCCCTGGGACCGCTTCCTGGGTGGCAGCTCGTGAAGGCAGGCACGGTAGTCTGCTTGTCCCTGTGTCCCCGGACTCCAGGACAGTGCCTGGCACATGTGTGTGCTCATTCCACACTAGCTGAGTGCATGATCGAGGACAGAGGCGACGGAGGCTCCTCAGCTTGCCCGAGGCTGCATAGATTGTAAGTGACAGAACCCAGGTTCAAGTTGAGGTCTTTCCCCTACAGGGTCCACACTGTCCTAATCGAGTGAAGTGGCAGTTCACTGAGTAAAAGGCATTTCTAGTTGCTTCTCTCTAGCTGTTGAGGGTCTCTGGGACCTGGAACAAACCCCCTCAATTCTTCTCCTAAACCCCAACCCAGTAAGAGCTGGACGTAGACTTTGGGGCTCAGCATGTGGGCTATCACTGACCGGCTAGATTAAGGTGCGTAGCTGTGTGGCCCAGGTGGGCCCCAGCGCTGCGCCAGGGAGTGCTGGCCCTGTAGTGCACAGGACCTGAGCCCTGTTGTGTGTGCCATGTCCCACTAGTGTGGCCAGCGAGGGACACCCCTTAGGCCTCCTGGACTGGGCTGAACCGCAGGAGGTGGGCAGCGAGTGAGCGGAGAGCCAGGCCTGCCCTGCGTTACAGTCGCTCCCCATCGCTCACATCACCTCCCACATTCCCTCCGCCCCCTCCTGCCCAGCCCCCGCGGAGGTAGGAGACCCATGGTGGCCCCGGATGGGACCACATAGTCACAAGAGAATGAGCTCGGGGCTCCCCGCCTGCACCTGTCGCGATGTACTGTCACTGGAAATAAAGGGCACCCCAGACTCGGTGCGCTTGAACGGTCCTGAAATCACCCTCACCCCCGTCCGTGGAGACATTGTCTTCCACCAAACCCATTGCTGGTGCCAAAACAGTCGGAGATTGCTGCTTTGGAAGCGGCCAGGGCCTGAGCTGCGTCCCGGTCAGGAAGCGCCTGGCCGGAGGTGGCCCTGGTTCTCTCCCTCTCCCTGTCACAGAGACACTGCTCCTCGGAGGGAGGGAGCGGGGTGGGGCGGGAAGTAAGAGTTCCGTGCTCCGTCTGGGGGGGACATACTTGAGGATGTGGGGTGTGGGCCGGGTCTCTTCACGGTGGCAGTTACGTCTTGTCCCTTCTGCCCCTCTCAATAGAAGGCGCAGATCCTGACACCAGGCTTCTTCCGGACTGTCCTGTGAGGGTCCCCGCCTGCCAGGGCTCTGTGACTCTCGAAGAGGATTTTCAGTCTGGCTGTTATGTGTTTTTGTCTTCTATGAGAGAGGAAAGTGCATGAGAGACAGAGACAGGCAGTCCCAACGGGGTGCCGAGGCTGCCATCCCCTCCCGGCCCCAGCCGGCCCAGAGCAGGGACACGTGCTCCCCGGCGTGAGCAGAGCTCTGGGCAGGAGCGTGGAGCCCTCCTACGGGGACAGTGGGCTGACCCCGCAGCCTCGGGCCCAGGGAGGGCTTTAACGCAGATGCTCGGTTCCTCGGGGCGGGCTTCCCCCAGGGCTACGGCTGAGTGTCCCGCACTGGCTTGACCACCGTCAAGGAGGGCAGCTCTGTCCATGTGGGCAGCTGCGAAGCGGGGCGCCTCCTGCTCCGGGAGCTTGCAGCCCCGAGTAATCTCAGGTATGCGCTTTCCCAGGCAGGGGTGTGAGGACCCTGATTTAGAGAACACCAGCAAATTGACAAGTAGACTGGCTTTGGCAAATCCATCGAGAGGGACTGGACGGGAGGCTAAAATGAGAAGCCTTGGGAGAATCTAATAAAAGCAGAGCAAAAGACAGCTGATTCTTAATTTTTTTTTTTTTTAAGAGAAATTCTTGCTACGGGGCATGTACGCTCACTGGCGAGACAGAGAGACAGAAAGCGAGAAATCACCCCCCAGGAGGGACGGCCACGCCTCAATCCCTTCTCCTCCATTCTCCTCTCAGGATCTTGGGCACACACGCACACGCTCCCGGCGTGAGTTTAAGCCACCGGGTCCAGGACTCGAACCGCGGTCAGCTACATGGGTGTCCAGCGACATAGCCATTATGCTATTCGCTGGCCCCAAGACAGCTGATTCTATTTTCAGAGAAGTCAAACAATTAATTTGTTTTCCGAGGGGCATGGTAGAGCAGTGGTTAGAGCTTGCTTTCAGGCGTTCCGAGGGTGGGCTCGGAAGGAAGGGGTGTCCGTGATGAGGATTAACATGTGCAGGGGCACTCAGTCAGTACTGGGGGCATGATAGTCGGATACGTAAAGCAAGAAATACCACTTCTCAACAAGTTCAGTGAGGGGCGATCAGCTACAGGCCTCCTAGGGTAGATGATAAATCAGTGCCACTATGTGGCTGATGAATGAGAAGGCCTCACAAAATGTGTCAACTGCATTTCCTTCCTAGTGGTCTCATAATTGATGGGATAGGTATTTAGAAAGAGCCTGGCAGAGGCCCAGCCATGGCGACAGGAGCTGCTAAGACACCGTTCTCCGCAGAGTGGGACCGCGTGGGTTCAGTTCCCTGAGCCAGCATATAGTGCTGGTCGGTGGCAGGCCCATACTCCCAGGACAGTCGTGAGCCTCAGGCTGGCCGGGGCCATGCTGCGGACCCTGCATGAAGAGGCTGGCGTAGTGGCACCTGTGGTCCCAGCTTGGCGTCTGAGCCAGGGGGATTACCATGGCGAGACCCCGCCTTGAAATAAATAGATAAATAACAGAGAGTTGTCTTACTGAACTGCCATTAAATTAAACAAGTAATGTTTTATAGGGATGCAGAAAATCGTCAGTCGGTGGCAGCACAACGGCAGGTTAGTCGGCCCTGTTCGCTGCTTCTTAGTGCTTTGGTGGGGCTGGGCTTAGCACAGCCGGGGTGAGGCGGGGGCTCCTGTGCCCGGGATCCTTGGCGCACAGAGAATCCGAAACACTGCATGGGTAATCTCCGAGCAGCCCACGGAAAGTGCTGAAGTGCATGCTTTGTGCACATACCCATTCTTCCCTCATTTTCTTTAATTTAATAATAACTTTGATTTAAAAAGAAATTTGAGACTCCATTTAAGAAAAGTTATTTGCAGTTACAGGGTCTACTGGGGGGAAATGGAGCATAGCCTGACCCCAAAGGATATATTATCTCTTCCCTGAGCCTGCAGAGTGAGGGACAACTGCTGTGGCAGGCACCATTTAGAAAGACAGTCTGCTGGAGGATTTTTAAAGCATGATGGATGTTTAATCCTAAAAAAATATTGTTCAGTGCACCCAAACGCTGGGTCTGTTGACTGCATCTACATTCGCTGTGTTTATAGCACAAGACTCAACCACGGCAGCTGTCAGGACTATGCAGGGTGAGAAGATGCTGGCCAAAAAGAAAGCAAGAAATTGGGATCGAAACATTTAATGCTCGCCAGCCCTGATGTGACTCACCAGGCAGATGAGAGAGAAAGTGAAGCGCGGGCGTGGGCGGAGGGTGCCTTGGGAGGGAGTAGACGCGAGTATTTTTATCAAAATGCACATATTAACAGTGTGCCGGTGCTCGGCTGCCTGGGAGGTCCGTGTACAGGAGGGTCGTGTGTGTAATTATATTTAGGTCTCTCCCTCTCCCGGGGACATTGTGACTCTGAGACACAGAGCCAGGTGTGACACAGATGGGGCCAGATCTCATCCCACTGGATGGCAGATCCACCAGGGCCATGCCCACGCAGGCACCCAGCCCGTCTCGTCACGCTGGCCCTGGGCAGGCACACTCGAGACCGGGCTGAGTTCAGGAGGAGCCACAGGCCAAGCTGACGACGCGCGGGCAGGGCGGGCTTCACGACTCACAGCGAGCAGCCAGCAGCTTGGATCGTTGTAAAGGAAGAGAGAGCACCTATTTCAGAGGCTGCCTTCCCCAGCGGCTTGGCTTGTGGGTTAACTGATGTGAAGAAGAGCGGCTCAGTGACAGGGACCCCTGGGAGGACCCCCGGGAGAGGCGGGATTCAGAATAGGATGACATGCATTAGCAGAATGACCAATTTATTTATTTTTAAATTATTTATTTATTGGAGAGGTTTTTGCTATAGGGTGCATGCACTTGCCAGAAAGAGAGAGACAGAGAGACAGAAAGCGAGAAATCACCCCCCAGGGGGGATGGCCACGCTGCAATCCCTTCTCCTCCATTCTCCTCTCGGGGTCTTGGGCACACACACAAACGCGCCCGGCGTGAGTTTAAGCCACCGGGTCCTGGACTCGAACTGCAGTCGACTATGTGGGAGTCCAGCGACATAGCCATTACGCTAACTGCTGGTCCCCAGAATGACCAATTTAAAGCCGCCCATGTTCCTTGTGTTTTTCTTGTTTTTTTCTCTAGAAATTCTGAGCCAGTGTCAAGCTTTGAAACATTTCTCAGTCGGGGTCAGACTCTGGAATAAGATCCTTCTTGATAATTACTTTCTGCTTCTCAGTTCAGAAAGCTTCAGCCCTTTTGTGCACGGGAGGGAGGTTCATGACCACGCAGGACCATGTGCTGGCACGAGTCCCGCTCCCAGTGCGTCCCCACGTGAGCCTCTGAGCTCGGGACTGGGCATTAACCTCTGTCCCAGCACTGCACGTACCTGCGGCGTGACCTCGACCCGGTGACCGGCTTTTCCACATTCAGCATCTGCATTTGCCAGTAGGAGTGACACCTACCCCCAGGGCTGAGGAGTCGAGATAAGAGTGCCTGTGCAGAACCTTCAGCAGAGCCCTGCACACCACAGCGTGCTCAGTGACTAAGGCAGTATTTTCATTTGCTCTTTCACACATGTGCTTATTTAAGAAGTGTTCTCTGAGTGCCAAGCGTGTCAGCAATCGCGCCCATCAATTAGAACGTCGGTGAACACAGACCCCTGCCCCGCGAATGCGTGTCCCAGGAGGCGGGCACAGGTAGAGCTGATGAGCACGGGCAGTGGCAGGTACGGATCATCGGGGGAGGATGTGGAGCAAACGGCAGAAAAGGGCCAGAGCCGGGGCCTGGGCAGTGGGAAACGGGGGTGGGATGAGCCTGTGGCAGTTTGTCAAGGACTCAACTTAAAGCTCGCTGAGGCCTTGACATTTGGAGGGGGGCCGAAGGTTAGGGAGGCCGGCCACAGGGGTGGCTGGAGAAGGACCAGGCTTCTAGGACGCCGCAGCTTCGGGGCGTCCAGGTGAGTGTGTGCCCAGGGAAGGGAGGCCGTGATGATGGGGGGAGACTAGTAGGAGGTGCGGTGGGGTGGGAGACATGGCTCAGGTCACCTGGGTGGGATGCAGTGGGGCGGGAGATGGGGGTCGGGTCACCTGGGTGGGGTGTGGTAGGGTGGGAGGACGTGGCTCAGGTCACCTGGGTGGGGGTACAGTGGGGCCGGAGACGGGGGTCAGGTCACCTGGGTGGGAGGTGCGGTGGGGCGGGAGACAGGGCTCGGGTCACCTGGGTCGGGGTGCAGTGGGGCGGGAGACAGGGGTCAGGTCACCTGGGTCGGGGTGCGGTGGGGCGGGAGACGGGGCTCGGGTCACCCGGGTGGGAGTTGCGGTGGGGTGGGAGACAGGGCTCAGGTCACCTGGGTGGGGTGCAGTGGGGCCGGAGACGGGGTTCAGGTCACCCGGGTGGGGGTGTGGTGGGGCAGGAGAACATGGCTCAGGTCACCTGGGTGGGGGTGCGATACGGTGGGAGGACGTGGCTCTGGTCACCTGGGTAGGGGTGTGGAAGGGTGGGATGACGTGGCTCAGGTCACCTGGGTGGGGTGCGGTAGGGTGGGAGGACGTGGCTCAGGTCACCTGGGTGGGGGTGTGATAGGGTGGGAGGACGTGGCTCAGGTCACCTGGGTGGGGTGCGGTAGGGTGGGAGGATGTGGCTCCGGTCACCTAGGGCCCAGCTGTCATCACAGGAGCTTTGGTGTGGTTGTCCCGGGTGCAGAGATTGGTGGTGGAGTTCCACGCAGAAGCACGGGGCGACTGCTCTCCTAGCGTTTTCTAAGCTCCCTCTGTCACTGCGCCGGGAACAGCCTCCTCAGTGCTCTGCAGGAGCTGGGAGACCGGTTCAGGGCTGCTGCTGTTACTAAGATGGGGGCAGGGGAGGCCTGGACCCACGCGGGTCCGGAGAGTCCTCGAGGGGGACTTGGTGACAGTCAGCAGGTGTCCTGACGGATCAGGAGAGGGTGTGAGGGGGAAGTCAGGGGTAACCCCGGGGTTTTGGCCCGAGCTCCGGCAGGCTTCCTGTCCGGGGGCTCCTGCTCTCTGGCAGGCCATGCCTTCTTGCTGTGCACACTGTGGAAAAGGACGGGGTCGCACTTGGACTTCCTCAGACCCACACCAGAGCTGGCTGACAGTTCTAGGCCCCGAGCGGTGCTGAGTAAGAGGAGGTTGAACTCCGAGGGTGCGGGGCTGTTCTGCTGCTCAGGCTAGACCGTGGCGTGGAGGGTAACGTGTCCTTCCTGAGAGACACGTCCTCTGCCTCGCAGCTGCTTTAGGTTGGGCCCTGCCTGTTCATCCCCCTCAAGTTGTCTGACGCCGGCCCTTTGCTGCAGGTTCTCCACAATCAGTACGGATGCCCGCAGCCTTGGCTGCAGAAAATGATCTCCCTTTTTTTTTTTTTTGGAGAGGTTTCTGCTATAGTGCATGTGCGCTTGCCACAAAGACAGAGAGAGACAGAGACAGAAAGCGAGAAATCACCCCCCAGGGGGTTTGGCCATGCCGCAATCCCTTCTCCTCCATTCTCCTCTTGGGATCTTGGGCACGCACACACATGTGCCGGTATGAGTTTAAGCCGCCGGGTCAGGGACTTGAACCGCGGTCGACTACGTGGGAGTCCAGTGACATAGCCATTACACTAACTGCTGGTCCCATGGTCTCCCTTTTTAAGAGCCTCTGTAGTGGCATGGCCCTGTTGTTCTCTGGTCACATGGACTCGAGTACCGTGCTGTCTTGGGAATGGATGGCAGGTGAGGTTACCTGGGGGAGTACACCCCCAGAGGTCTGGCTAGAGTTTCTCATGCATGGACAAGGTGACCGCAGGTCTGCTACGTCCTCAGGAGCGAAGGGGACTGCCACGAGGCTCCCAGGAAGTGAGCATTTCATTTCTGCAGCGGGCGTATCTGCTCGTGCACACAGGTGGGATGCGGGAGAACTTTCACGCTGGGAGGAAGGGCAAACGTTATTTCTGGGAGGACTCAAGGAAGAAATGTTGTAGCTTACTAGTCTGTTTTTCCCGTAAGGTGTGAGTCACAAGTACAGGGAAAATGTTGACACTCAGCCGCCATAGACAGAGCCAGCGGTGTGGTGTCAGTCCAGGCAGGGAGCCGTGGCAAGGACCCGGACATGCAGAGCACCTGCTCTGGCAGGACGTCTCGGAGGCGAGCCGCGGGGACGTCTGCACTGCGCGGGGAGCAGAGGGTCGTCTGTAGCGGTCGGTACTCGCAGTCCTCATGCCAGCCCAGCCACCGCAGACGTGGGCTCAGTCTCTTTGATCTCCTAGCTGGGCTGTGTCACGGTTGCCTCTTAAAACTGCCTGGGGAGCCGAAACGGCAGTGCAAGAGGCGACTGGGAGTGACAGGCATAAGTGAGGGTGGACGGGGGATGATTTTCTGTTTAACACCCAAATGGATTAGCCAAGTTTATGTAGCAGAGACTTCTATAAGAAGCAGTGTTGCAATCTGAATTTTGGGTAGGGAAAAATCAACTGTCCTTAACAGTGTATAACAGCAGAGAAGGAAAAAGGACAGCATTTAAATGCAAATGAAAAAAGACTAAAGCAATTTGTGTATTTACAAAATATTTCATGGGAAAGATATGATCACAGCTGAGAAAACGAAGATACGTTCTAGGTTAGTAAAGTGAACCCAAGCCTGGCCACAGTGGGCGGGCAGTCAGGGCCCTGCTGTGTGGTGGAGACCGTGTGGGAAGGCTCTGGGTTTGAGCCCTGGGTCTTCCTCTGCAGGGGTGCTGGGATGCCTGCGAACCTGACTGGTGGCAGGGCTAGAGCGGAGGGTTGTGGTGTCAGGACCGTAAGGTGCCTGCTCTCTTTCTTTATTTTTTCTCTCAGGAAGTAAACTTAAGAAAAATAGTAAGCCCAATTTTTTACTTTAAACATGGTCTGTAGTCACTTCCCCGGGAAGGTCAGTTTTTCATACACAGGTCTTGAATGTTATTATTTATTCGTATAGCCTTCCAAGTATCCTAACTTGTAAAATTTTGTTTGCTAAAAAAAACTGGATATCTGGGCGAGCTGGTGGTGTGGAGGTGGAGGCAGCTTTATCCCACATGGCTGACTACATGGTTCAAGAGCATGGACATGGCAGCTGGGAAACACGCCGGGTACATGTGTGTACGTGCCCCACATCCTGAGGGAGGATGGAGATAAAGGGAGGCCATCCCACCCCATGGCAAGGCCATCCCCGTCCACCTGGGGCATGGTTTCTCACTTTCCCTCTCTCTCCTACTCTTTTTTTTCTCTCTCTCCAGTGAGCACACATACCCTATAGCAATTTTTTAAATGTATTTTTTTTAACTCTCTAGTGTTTTTTTTAGGAACAATATCTAAAATAAAACTATTTTTTTTCATTTTTCTGAAAAATAGAGAGATATAATTAGGATTCAGTAAAGTACAAAGAATGCTGAGTTGGAGGACTTGCATTAAATTAAAATGAGCGCTCCACGCCCAGGTCCAGGAGCGGCCTCTGAAACCGTTTTGTAAGGGTGTCAGTGACAGCTACTGTGACTTTAATTTCATAGTTGTCTTTTTGCATCCTTTCACCTCTCTCCCATGTCTAGGGAAGCTTTTTCGTTAAATTCCTTTTACCAATTTCTACATCTTCTTTGAGGCCCGAACCTTATGTTGCATCTAGTGTTTTAGGACTTTTCTCCCTTGGTAAAGATCGAGGTTTCCTAGAATTTCATCCAAGGGGCCTCGGGTAAGTATGATATTCACTACAGTTAATAATTCTTTTTTCTATCATTCAAGTCTGCAATTATGAGACTGTAATACAATGTATTGAAATGATGGAAGGGAGAAGGGAAAGTTTTTTTAGTTTTTGTTTTTGTTTGTTTTTGTTTTAGAGAGATTTTTGCTATAGGGCATGTGTGCTTACTGGAGAGACAGACAAACAGAAAACGAAAAGTCATCCCCCAGGGCAGATGGCCACACCACAGTCCCTTCTCCTCCAACCTCCTCTCAGAATTTTGAGCACGCATGCATATGTGCCCACCATGAGTTTTAAGCCACTGGGTCTGGGACTTGAACTACGGTTGACTAAGTGAGAGTCCAGCGATGTAACCATTATGCCATCTGTTGGTTTCGGGAAAGGTTCTTAAAGCACAAGGAAGATAATAGAGAGAAGAGTGTGTTATGGGTGCAAGAGGGGCTCAGGGAGCCTGTTCTGGGGGCCTTCCCTGACTCCCAGCGCCTCCGTCCTCCTTACCACCCTCTCCTTACCACTTTCGTTGTTTTTACCATGTATGTGCACTTTGTGGGCAATAATCTATTTACTTGTTTTTTATTCTTCTCCAAGACCAGGATGGCTACTTACTGTGTTCTGTCTTTTATTTAAGTGTAGTACATAGTAGGACAGGCATTCAGTGTGGTTTTTTATTTCTTTTCTTGAATAAAAGAAGAATAAACAGAAAAGAAAGTAGGAAAGAAAATTAATTTGTCCGTGTCTCAGTGTCTTTCTACCCCTCTTTGGAAGTTATGGATTTAAGATAGAATGATAGAATTCTTTTGACTGAGATGTGAGGCAGTTCAGCACCAAAACTCAGATGGGTAAGACGCCGCCACTGCCTAAGATACCAGTCTTGAGCTAAAAAAAACCCTTGGGCTGGTGATGCTAAGGGTCTTCTCTAGCTGGGGTGGTCATTGAGAACGGGGTTTGAAGTCGGGGGAAATGTTTCAATATAGCTCTTTCTCTTGTTAGCTATTGAATGTAGGTAAGGGATACAGTAAGTGCAATCACACACAGTTCGTCGGGTGATTGTGGACATACATTTGGATCATAGGCGTGAAAACGTAACCTAGACCAGACGTAGGGGACCTGCTTGTTACGCTGTGCGCTCCTTCCACCCTCACATGTGGGGCTTCAGCTGACCCGGTATTACGTTAGCGTTGCCACCCGAGTTTCTAGAGCTCTCCATTGTGTTAGGTGCAGAATCATCACCCTGTTTTTCAGTATACATAGCTTCAGGGAATAGCATCCCACAACATGTGATAAAGTTAATTATCTTAGTAGATTTCGTTTTCCTTTTATACTACTTTAAATTTAAAGAAGAAAGTGATACTATCATCAAATTAGAATGTCAGAAAGCTCTGTGGTATAGGCCCCGCTTCCTTCCGAGGCGGATCCAGGCGATGCAGGGGAAGATGGCAGAGGCTCGTGATGCCGCCAGCGGGCCCCGAGCACGTCCGACGTCGGAGTGTCGCAGCTGACAAGTGTCAGGTTGTCGGATGGGAGAGCCGGAGTCCACTTACCATAACAGCAAACGATCTCAAAATCTGTGTTCTCTGGCTTCTGTCTCGAAAACCTTGCCTTTCAAAGTTTTCCCTATAGAATTCGTGTAATTTCAGCAATTGACCGTCATAATACTTTTCTTACATGTAACTTCTTCCAGATTGTCCAGAGATAAGATTACACTTTGATGATTTAGTTCATATTTAAATGTGACAGAATTTCTGTAGCCTTATCCTTGATTATAATGTGCCATCCAACCAGAAGATGATCAAAATGCGCTCTCTAGTAAAAAGCCATTTTTCTGAAGGCAATATTACTGTAACTGGAGCCGGCTACCTTGCACAGGGGTAATGCCAGGAGAAGCCACATCGCACCTGGCCACCATGTTGGAATCCTGGCCAGCGAGGCTCCAAAAGGCCAGGCACATGCACGGACACCAGGACCCAGGCCGGCGGGTGGAGCAAGGTGAGCATGGCGTGACCCTGTGGAGGCTGCTCCTCTCTGTCTCTTTCGCACACACATGTACATGTGTGTGCATGCATGTATTCTATCATAGCAAACAAAAATTGTTTTTAAAAAGAAAATCTCACTAGACAACAGAAAGCTGAAAGGTGAAGTGACGTTTCTTTGCCCGGTGCGTCTGTCACTGTATGCTCTGCTGCTCACGTAGAACAAAGTGCTGGGTGCTGCTGAGTGGCAAAAATGTGGGGAACCCGGTCACTTAGTGACTTCTCTTGCACTGAAATTTACAAAGTGGTTTGATGATTTTTTTCTGAAGAAGTAAAACATTCCTGGAGCCCACAGGAAGACTAATGAAATACCCCACGGCTGGCATGGGTGATTTCACAGAGAAAGTGTCACTGGAGAAAAACGATTGCAGTGTGGCCATCCCCCCGGGGACAGCGAGCACATGGACCCTATCGCAAACACCTGAGAAAGAAAAAAAGAAAGTATAATTCTTCTCCCAAAGGTGTGAGGTGGAGTGCAGGAGCAGGCGTGGCAGAGTTCACTCCCACACGAGCATGTGAGGGTGGACAGAGACACCCCCGGAGGCCTGCCTGCCCTGCCGAGATTCTTAGGCGAAAGCGTCGCTCAGAGACGTTGTGATCAGAGAAGAGACGTCACGAGATTTCTAAGTGGGGGGCACTCTGGCAGAATCGTGTGAGACAGAGGACCGGGCAGGATGGAGTCTGAAAAACCCCAAGAGCGTGTTCCAGAAGCCACTGCCAGTGAGGGCTGGGGGGCAGAAGAGAAAATTCAAGAAGTTCATAGGAAATACAACCAACAAACGCTGCGGAAATTAAAATGTGGAGGATGAGTCAGAGGCTCAGCCTGGTCTGAAAGTTTGACAACTGCTTTGAGGACAGTGCTTTTCTCCTGGACTGGAAATAGAGCAGGCACAACTTTGAGTGGTTGAAAGCCTTGGCCTACATAAGTGTTTGAAGTTGTTTGGGTTGTATTTTCAATAGTAATACCTTGTTACATTTAAATGTTTCCTTCTACAAGTAAAGGGAGACTAGAAAATGTGTTTTGTAAGGTAACAGAAATATTGTTGTCCACAGCAGAGTTCCGAGGGGGTGATGCAAAGTTCAGAAGTCAATGAGCATTTAGTGTGTGTACATTTTAGAATAAAGAAAATGAGTGTAGTAGGGTTTTTCAGTCCCTTAAGAGTAGTAGTATATATCAGCTGCATTTATTTGTGGACTAAGAATCTTTCATTTGTGTTGATTTACAAAATAAGTCATCTAAAAAGATAGGAGTTTGTGCCTATTATATATTGGATTTTAGAGTTCTTTATCCTTAGTATGAGTCTTGGGAACAAGATGTAAATTTATAGCAACATAGTTTTTATTTTGAAATTCTCACCGTTCAGCTGTTTACGCTGTTTTTGTCAGTACCTCTCGCCACAGTATGGAATTTCAGGATGGGGACCAATAAGCGACAGGTGCCCGGGTCCTCGAGGGCACTGGGTCGGTGGCTGGTGTTCTGGCTGAGCGCTGGGCTCCTTGTGTGCCCTGGCGCTGGGTGACGACCAGGAAGGGGGAGCTCGCTTGCGGCTCCGCCCGGGAGGGCATGACTTCCCAGTGGTCTCGGAGCAGGCGCCAGCCCTCTCCCGTGTCAGAGCCCCTGGCCGAGGGTGCATTGGCTGCTTGATGAAACTGCACCTGGAGGCCTGTGAACGGCTACGGATCGCATCCGACTTCCCCTGGGAGACATTCTCTCGCTTGTTCGTCAGGCTGGGGGTCTCTGGGTGGCACTGAGGAAGCCCTTGGTGGATCTTCGTTAATTGAACCAAATAGTCCCTCTACAGCGTGCAGTCGTCTCCTCTCCCCTTCCTGTGGGTTTCCTTTGCTACTTCTTTGGGGACAAACGATGTCTTCAGATCGCTTGCCAGAGCCAGGGGAATCATTAGGTCTTGAGAAAAGACATTTCACAGTGGATGGCGACGTCCTAGAACTGCCGAGGAGGTGCTCCCAGACGTGACAGCCCCGTGGGGAGGAGGTTAGACTGCGGTGCTCTCAAACTCGGAGCTGTTTGCACCCCAGGTCGGGGGCTATCGTGATGGGGTGGCTTCCGTGTTTTCTCTAAGGACTTCCTGCATTCTGTCCAGGCAAAGAGGCTTCTTACTTTTGAATTGTCAAACTGTAGCTATGTGTGTTTATGAGGTTCAATGTGTGTGTCGGGACTGAGCAGTCAGGGCACTTAGTGGCCATGGACTCACGTACCTGTCACTGTGTTGCAGTGAGAACATTTAAAATCCACCCTCAGTCATTTTGAAATACATGATATGTTATTAATTATTGTCAGCAGAATTTACCGTGTCCTCTGTAATCGAAACTTTGTATCGTTTCCCCTTTCTCTGCCTTCCCCTCCTCCCTCAGCCTTTGGTAGTCTCCATTCTAGTCTTCCTTGTACAAGATCAAATTTCTTTTCTTTTTTCCTAGTTTTTTTTTTTTTTTTTTTTTTTTTTTTGAGAGAGAGAGAGAGATTTTTGCTATAGGGCATGTGCACTTGCCAGAGAGACAGAGAGAGAAAGTGACAAATCGCTCCCCAAGGGGGATGGCCACATCACAATCCCTTCTCCATTCTCCTCTCAGGATCTTGGAGACACATGCTCCTGGCATGAGTTTTAACGGCTGGGTCCAGGACTCGAACTGTGGTCGACTATATGGGAGTCCAGAGACATAACCATTATGCCATCTGCTGGTCCCAGAGATCAGAGATCGACTTCCTTAGAACCCATCTATAAGTGAGATCATGCAATATTTTGTGGTTCTGCGCCTGGAGCATTCATTTCGCATAATGTCCTCCAGATCCAGTCGATTTGTCACAAACGGTAGTTCTTTTGCCTAAGGCCGAGAAGTTTCCCATTGCGTGTGTATAGCACATTTAAAAAATTCATGCATCTGTTGATGCGTCCCTAGGTTGTTGCTATGTCTTGGCTATTGAGAATCATGCTACAATGAACGAGAAAATTCAGACACCTCTTCGAAATACTGATTCCCAGCTGGCCGGCATGCCCAGGGGAAGGACTGCTGGCTCACGGGGGAATTCCGTTTTCTGTTTCCAGAGTAGTCTCCGTGCCACTTTACAGAACGGCGGTGCTAATTCATATTTCCCCCAGCAGGGACTTGGTCCCCTTTGTCCCCTTTGTTCTACATCTCTCTTTTTTTTTTTGGAGAGGTTTTTGCTATAGGGCGTGTACGCTCGCCAGAGAAACAGAGAGACAGAAGGCGAGAAATCACCCCCAGAGGGGATGGCCACGCTGCAATCCCTTCTCCTCCATTCTCCTCTAGAGATCTTGGGCACGCACGCACACGGCCCGGTGTGTTTTAAGCCACCGGGTCTGGGATGCGAACCGTGGTCAACTACGTGGGAGTCCAGCAACATAGCCATTACGCTAACTGCTGGTCCCTCTTTCTTTGTTCTGAAGAGAGGTTTTTGCTATAGGGCATGTGCGTTCGCCAGAGAGACAGAGACAGAGAGATAGAAAGCGAGAAATCACCCTCGTGGGGGGGGGGGGGATGACCACACCGCAGTTCCTTATCCATTCTCCTCTCGGGATCTTGCACACACACACACCAGTGTGAGTTTCAAGCCTTCGGGTCTGGAATTCGAATCGTGGTCTGCACATGGGAGTCCAGCGATGTAACCATTATGCCACTTGCTGGCCCAAGTCTATGCTTTCTTGCAGTTGAGTTGTAATTTTGGTTGTCCTATATTTAAATTTCTATCCATTTTTTTTTTTTTTTTGGAGAGGTTTTTTTTTTTTTTGTTATAGGGCGCGTGCGCTCGCCAGACAGACAGAGAGAGACAGAGAGATAGAAAGCAGGAAATCACCCCCCAGGGGGGATGGCCACGCCGCAATCCCTTCTCCTCCATTCTCCTCTCGGGATCTTGGGCACGCACGCACACGCGCCCGGCGTGAGTTTAAGCCGCCGGGTCCGGGACTCGAACCGCGGTCGACTACGTGGGAGTCCAGCGACATAGCCATTACGCTAACTGCTGGTCCCCTTTCTATCCATTTTGAGTAAATTCTTGCACAAGGGATGAGATAAAGGTCTAATTTCATTCTTCTACATGTAGGATAGCCAGTTTTAAAAATATTTCTTAAAAGTGTTCTTGCTTTAGGGCATAGTGTACTCACCAGAGAGAGAAGGAGAGAGAGAGACAGAGAGAGACAGTGAGAGGGAAAGTGAGAAATCACCCCCCAGGGGACATGGCCATTCTCCTCTGGGGATCTTGGGCACGCAGGCACACGCGCCTGGCGTGACTTTCAAGCCACTGGGTCTGGGACTTGAAACATGGTCAGCCATGTGGGAGTCCAGTGACGTAACTGCCGCACCATCTGTTGGCCCCTAAAATACCAGTGTTGAAGAAACTGTCCTTTCTTCACTCTGTGTTCTTGGTACTTTGTTGAAAGTCAAGTGACCGTAGGTTCCTTTCCGAGCCCTCGGTCCTTTCTCACGGGTGTCGTATCTGTCTTCACGCCAGCGTTGTGTGGTTCTGCCGCAGATGCTGTGTGGTACACCTTGCTATCAGGTGGTGCGATGCTGGTAGCTTTTTTCTTGGTACCTAACATTTTTCTGGCTTTTGGATTCTTGCAGTTCTATGTGAATTTCAGGAATTTTTTCCTCTGAAATATGACTTAGGATGGATTACTTTGAGTAGTAGATTAGTAGTAGATTACTTTGAGTAGTAAAGCTATTTTAACAATGATTTTTTTCTGGTCCATGGGTATAGATACCTTTCTTTCTTTTTTTTAAAGAATTATTTTTATTTAACTTTTATTTAATTTTATTTAATTAATTAATTTAATTTGACCAGAGAGTGGGGGGGAATGAGAAAGCAAGTCTCCAGATCCAGGACTCAAACCATGGTCAGCCATGTTGGGAGTCCAGTGCCCTTAACCACCATGCCACCTGCAGGTCCCGCATAGATATCTTTCAGTTTACGGTGTCATCTTCAATTTCTTTCATCAATGTTGCATAGTTTTCTTTAATCTTCTTGGTTAAATTTGCTCAAGTATTTTATTGTTTTGCTGCTGTTATAAATGGGATTGTTTTCTTAACTTCTTTTTCAGATAGTTCTTTTTTAATGTGGAGAAATGCTAATTTTTGCATGTTGGCTTTGTAACCTGTAGCTTTCCTTTTGATGGGTTCTTTAAGATTTTCTATGTTGGGACCAGCAGTTGGCATAATGGCTACGTCACTGGACTCCCATGTAGTCAATGGGATTCGAGTCCCAGACCCTCTGGCTTAAACCTACACCGGGCGCGTGTGCGTGCGTGCCCAAGATCCCGAGAGGAGAATGGAGGAGAAGGGATTGCGGCGTGACCATCCCCCCTGAGGGGGGTGATTTCTCTCTTTCTGTTTCTCTGTCTCTGTCTTACTGGTGAGCGCATGCACCCTATAGCAAAATCCTCTCTCCCCAAAAAGAATGATTTTCTACATATACAAGATCATGTATCAGCAAATAAGAAGATTTCACTTATTACTTTCCCATTTGGGTGCCTTTTATTCTTTTTCTTACCTAGTTGCTCTGACTGGGGCCGGCCATGCTACAGAAGCGGCCAGGGTGGGTACGGATATTCTTGTTCACCATTCCTGACCTGGCTATAATTTTAACATCAGTGAGTTTCCATCAATTGAAAAAAAAATCAAGGTTAACAAAATTACAACAACAGAATACATAAAAACACAAAAATTTTAAAAAGCACCAAGAATCTTGTACTGAGATGAAATTTTATGTATTTGACATATATCAATATTTCGCTTTTGCAAATCAACACAGTGTTTCAAAGACTATAGCTTAGAAATATAATGATTTTGCCAAATGATTATACCCAAGCGAAATACCTCCTGGTTTTATTTTTGTTCTTCATTGTTCTTGCTTTCGTGGACACTTTATTGACCATGCAAATACAGCATGCATTGTTTTTATCCGAGTGCCTACTAGGTGCACGGTAATTGGTAATGTGCACCAATTCCTCTGTGGTAGAGATTATATTATCAAATCGACCAGTTTCAGCTTTTGATAGTAAACACTAAGTTCCATATGCACAGAGGCCACTGCATAAGTGTTTTGCTGACTTTAATGAAGTGATTGACGACAGACAGCTCCTGTAGGTGTTACGAGAATTGTCCTAGGAAGAAAATGCCTTTGTTGTTGCTGAGAAAGTAAAGCGAAGCACAGCAATGACGAAGTCATGCTAGAACACGTGTGTGGCATTCTGGTTATGACGTTTGATGAGCAAAATTACTACTGTCTGATTTTAAAGGGATGTTACTTTTGGTCGGATGTATCCTCTGTATTAAAAATGTGCATGTGGGACCAGCAGTTAGCGTAATGGCTATGTCGCTGGACTCCCATGTAGTTGACTGTGGTTCGAGTCCTAGACCCAGTGGCTTAAACTCATTCCTGGCACGTGTGCATGCGTGCCCAGGATCCTGAGAGGAGAATGGAGAAGAAGGGATTGTCACGTGGCCATCCCCCCGGGGGGGTGATCTCTTGCTTTCTATCTTTCTGTCTGTCTCTGTCTGTCTGGTGAACGCATGTGCCCTATAGCAAAAGCCTCTCCAAAAAAAAAAAAAAAAAAAAAGAAAAGAAAAGAAAAGAAAATAAGAAAATGTGCGTGTGTATTGATATCCCTGTGATGTCTACGTGACCAGGGTGAAGACAGTGTAGCTATGGCCTGGATGGTGAGCTCTGGGAATACAGTTGAAGCTTCCTGTACCTGTAACTATGATCATTTTTCCTTCTTGGAATAAATGAATGACCGTTGCATTGGCCTCCGTTTCCTCAGAAGCAGCCTTTAAGAGAGGGGTTTATTTGGAAAGCGGTATCAGGGGGTCCTAGGAGAGGCGGTGGTGAAGGGACCAGGGAAGGGAAGGAGCCCGTTCACGTAGTCTAAGGAGAGGCTGCTCGGGCACACCTGGGGCTCCCTGCCGTCGAGGGCCTCTGGGAGACGGCCGGGTGTGCCTGGAGCTGCGCTGGCAGAGGGCAGAGAGACCTGGGTTATGTTCCTTCCGGCCTCGGTCCGTCCTGGGCTGTTGGCTGCTCCCAGAGCATGGACTCCCCGTTCAGGCTGCCCGGCACAGCCAGACAGGCCGTCGGGCAGGGCACTGCGGGTGTGCGTATGGACCGCCACCGCGGGACCCACTCCTGGCCATTGGGGCATGGACGGGAGGCGGCGGGTGCCACGTCGGCCTTGTATGGGTGCGTCGTGCTTTAAATTCTGTTAATAGGGTGACTTACACTAGCAAACTTTCGACTTGGAATTCACCGTCTGTAGTAAGAAGGGGACACACACATTTGGCTCAAATTAGAAATCCTTCTTCGGGGCTTCTCAGGTTTTCTGCATGGCCTATTTCCAGGAACCGCCCTCCTCTCCGAGCGAGAGCCCTGACTGCTGCCTTAGGAGCCTTCCTGGTGCTCAGCGGTCCCCTCTGCTGCCTGTGGGCTCCTCCGTCCACCCCAGTCTGCCCATCGGCAGTGCCATGTGCTCGACTGCGTCCACCTTAAACAGGAAAAGCTTGCCCTCCCTTGGTCTCTGGCCAGAGCCCTCTTCCCCCTCTCAACCAGCGTGGGAAGGGTTGTGTAAGCCTCGTCATCTCTTCTCCCACTTCTCTCACTCGGGTTCTGCTTTCGCACACAGTTCCCTTCGTTCACGGCCCCCAGCTCTCTCCACCCTGCAGCCCTCGGGTGGCCCTGCTCCCGGCGCACTGTCCACCCCTCTCTTCCTTGGAGTATAACGGCTCCAGGAAGTCTCACCTCCAGCCCTTGCGACGTTGTCTTCTCCTTTACCCTCGACTCCACTCTCTCTCTGGGTTCTCCTTCTTGGCTTAACTTCTAGGCTCATTTTTTAAAAAAAATGAGTTATTTAAATGCAGGGAGAGTCTTTTTCCTTTTGTGGAATGTGTTCTGAAGCTAGGGCTTGCCTGCTGCCCCACCTCCCTCTGTGGGCACGTTGTTACCATGGCAGTGCCAGTAATTATGTGGTCAGCGTCCTGAAGCACCACCTGGCTCCTCCTGGCTGCTTCCCTGGCTCCGATCCCTCTGAGAACCCAGTGAGGTGCTTTTAGTTACTTTTCGTGCTTTAGAGATTAAACAGAACCTTAGGCATAGAGCTTACATACTTTGTCTCATTATTCAGTGGCACTACAGGCTGAATTAGCACTCACAGCCTGGATCTCCCCAGTTGGTTGTAAATAGGTAAGAAGTGAAGGCGTTTATGGTGCTTTCTGTATATGTTAACTCATTTCATCATCCAAGCAGATTTGTGGGGTAGACATGGCTGCTTTCATATCCCATAGATGAAACCGTGTCCAGGATCACACAGTTACAAAGCCCTCGTGGTCTGCCTCTGCTGGATTCTCCCGGTCTACTCTGGACTTCTCTCCAGCTCTCTCTGTTTTGTTTGCTTTTTTCACTGCACCCTTTTCCACTTGCTTTGGTCTCATGATCTCTCTCTCTCTGTGGTAAGAGCCAAATATCCCTTACGCGTCTCGCCCCGTGTGCTCACTTCCCTGAGACCCCGGTACTGTATCTTTTTCTTCTCACTGTAGTGTGCTCGGAGCAGGGAAACCAGTCCCGGTTCCACACTCCAGATCCCAAGCTCCGCAGGCTCCATGAGGGATTCCGGTGAAGATTTATTCAGAGGCTACTATGTTCCAGAGTCTGTTCTATGTTCTTGGAACATAGCAGTAAGCCAGATGCAACTATCATTTTCTTAGAGCTGTACTTGTACACAATGTGCATAGTATGTAAAGCAGATTACAGGGAAGGTCGAGAGCTGTGATTACTATGGAAAAAAGAAGAGGGAATAAAGGGCCAAGATGAGGGATATCGAAAGTTCTAGAAGTGGAGGTGAGGTGCAGTTTGAGTCACAGTGTTCAGTTTGGGCTCTCGGAAAAAAAAGGCAAAATAAAACAAAACCTGACTTTTGAGCAAAGACTTAAACAAGGTAGTATTTGTTAATGTTAAGAATGTGCCTAGGGAACCAGCAGTTAGCGTAATGGCTATGTCGCTGGACTCCCACATAGTCGACCGCAGTTCGCATCCCGGACCCGGTGGCTTAAAACTCACGCTGGGCGCATGTGTGTGCGTGCCCAAGATCCCGAGAGGAGAATGGAGGAGAAGGGATTGCGGCATGACAATCCCCCCTGGGGGGTGATTTCTCGCTTTCTGTCTCTAAGTCTCTCTTTCTCTCTGTCTGGCGAGCGCACGCGCCCCATAGCGAAAACCTCTCTTAAAAATAAAAAAAAGAATGTGCCTAGAGTGTAGTAGTCCCTGTATAAATATTTGTTAAACTAGACACATGAATACAAATACAGTTAAATCTCTGACGTGAAGGAGTAAGTAACTGTGACAAGGGCGTCCCTCCAGGGAAGAGTGTCCATGAACATAAGCCACATTCGATGAACAGCCAGGCCAGCCAGGCGGGAGTCAATAACAGTGGCAGCTCAGTGCTTTGACGTAAATGATGTATAGCGATTTAATGTATGAATAATAATAAAAACATAAATAAATAAATAATAATAAAAATAAAAATAAATAATAAAAATAAATAAAAATTTAAAAATCCTCATGGCAAAAATAAATAAATAAATAAAGCCAGTAAGTATGCACCTATGTACCTTGTGAAAACGGCCGCCTTGCAGCCAGCGGAGGGAGCAGAATGGATTTGGAGTGCCCCAAGAGCCCCGTTCCCAGAGCTGCCACTATCTGAGATGTCTGGTAGCCTCCGGGAAGAGCCTTGTCAGGGCTTGTCTTAATATGACTTGATGCAGTGTCTCTGCAAGGACTGCCCTATTTCCGGGGAATTTGGTGGGAAAAATAAAAAATGAACAGCTGCTGTTTAATACTATTATGGGCACTTGAACGGACACACAGGTTGAGGCAAAAGTTAAAAGGAAAAACCAGGAACTAGTTATATTTTTTAAAGTTTTGATTTTTCAACAGAAAATATATGCAAACAACCTAGTAAAGTATTACCTATATACAGGAAAAACATGAATCAATAAAAACTGTCCTTTAGGAAACCTAGACTTTTGACTTCCTAGGCAATGACTTTAAATAAGCTTTTCTAAATATGCCCAATTTACTAAAGAATATAATGCCTAAAGAATAAAAGGAAAATATGAAAAAGTCTCACCAAAAAGAGAATGTTGGCAAAGATATGTATATATATATATATATATGTACATATATATGTACACATATATCTATATGTATATATGTACATATATATGTACACGTATATCTATATGTATATATATGTACATATATATGTAAGATATATATGTGATATATATGTACACATATATATGTAAGATATATATCATATATGTACACATATATATGTGTACATATATATCTTACATATATATAATACATTGCCTATGTGTGTGTGTGTGTGTGTGTGTGTGTATATATGTGTGTGTGTGTATATATATATAGATAGATAGATAGATAGATAGATACAAAATATATTTTTAAAAAGACCACATAGAAATCAAGTAAAACAGTAACTGATAGGAAATATTTATTAGAAGGACTTAACAGCTAAGTTGAACTGTCCCTAAAATCAGTAAACCTAAGAAAGTAAAGTGAGAAAAGTGAGATTATTCATTAGTAGTAACGGAAGAGAAAATAATGAGAAAACAATGACTACAGCCACAGAGATCCACGGTACACTGTAAAGCATATGATATTCACACAATGAAAGTCTTAGAAGGACAGGAGAGACGGGGCAGAACGAATGCAGAAGGAAACAATGGTTAGGAACTTCCAGATTTTGATGAGATATGTTAATATACACATTCAAGAAGCTCAAAAAAATGAAAGGATGAATTAGAGATCTACACCTAGAAACATCACAGTTAAATTTTATATAGGCAAAGATGAAGAGAGAAGTTAGAAGCAGAAGAGAAATGACCCACAGTGCACAAAGGATCTTCAACAAGGCAAAGAGTTGAATTCTCATGAAGTGATACGGATCAGAAAGGTGTAGCATAGCACATTCAAATTGCTGAAAGAAAAAAAATCTGACATCCAGGAAATCCATATGCAACAAAACTATTGGTCAACAAACAAGGAAATACAGGTTGAGCATCCCTGATCCAAAAATAAAAAATTCCAAATCTGAAACTTTTTTAATGCCAGGCCCTAGCTCATGTAATAGAGCGTAGCCAAAAGCTGCCATCAAAGATACTGTATAACATCACCTGCAGTCCGTGTGTTCACAGTGTCTGCGAGACATAAAGGAATTTCTCATTTCAGATTTGGGTCCCACCCATAGAATATCTTATTATGTATGTGCATATATTCCAAGGTCTAAAAGAGACAGAAATCCAAAACATTTCTGTTCCTAAGTATTTCAGATAAGTAATACTCAACCAGTGTTAAAATATTCCCAACCAAACAAACGAATCGGTCACTGGCATACATACCCTAAAAAAAATGTAAAAAGCCGAAGTTGGTCTTTTTGGCAGAAATGAAGAACAAGAGACAATAACTTGAGTGCACATAGAAGAATAAAGAACACTTCTAAAAGTACACATGGAAGAATAAAGAACACTTCTAAAAGTAAGACTATAACTGCATATAATAAATATTTTTTTCTCTAACATTTTTGTATTTTTAAGATGATTACTTACACCAGGGACAAGATAGTGTTGACATGTTTAAGATGTAGAAAGCTGTATAATTTGCTTAGGAAAAACTGCATAATGAAGTGGTGTGTAGAAGGAACTACAAATGGAGCAAGCTTTGGTTTACTATTGTTTTAAATTAGTACTAGTTGAAACTAGGTCACTTTAAATTAAAATGTTCTTTGTAATAGTCAGGACAACAATTAAGTAAAATAACACAAAATACAGTAAAAGAAACAGCAAGGGAATTAAAATGATATGCTAGAAACTATATAACACACCAAAAAAGAAAGGGCATATAAAAACAAATAACAAAATGGCACTTAATCCCAGCTTATTAGTAATTACATTAAGTGTAAATGGACAAAACATTTGGAGTAAATAAAGAGACTGACAGAATGGATTAAAATGATTTGTCTATATGCTAATGGTACACATTAGGTTAAAAGAACAAAAAAAGCCACTATATTATGAAAATAGTCAGAAAAAAAAGTAGAGATAGCCATTAAATACAAATGTTTATCAGATGCAAAAATATATGTTTAAAACATACATTTTTAAACAGAATGATATAAATGTCACTCTGTCAGGAATACATAAAATTTATGAAGATATATATTCCTAATATCAGAGCAACAAAATATTTAAATCAAAACTAGACCAACTGAAAGGAAAAATAGATATTTCAACAATATTTGAAGTCTTCAATACCTTATTTTGAGTAATGTATAGAACAATTAGGCAGAAGATCAATAATGCAATTGAAGACCTAAAAAATGCTATAAACCAATTAGAACTAGCAGACACCTATACCTTCCTGCTCTACTCAGTAATATCAGAATACCATTATTATCAAATACGGGGATCATTCTCTAGGATTTTATATATGTTATGCCAAAAAATAAACTTAATAAATTTAAAGGAATTAAAGTCACATAATGTAAGTTGTGAATAGCAAAGAATTAAAACTAGAAATAAAAAATGAGGGTCCAGCAGATGGTGTAGTGGCTGCATCACTGGACTTCTATATAGCCGACTGTGGTTAGAGTCCCAGACCCAGCGGCTTGAAACTCACACCAGGCATGTGTGCATGCATGCGTGGGATCCTTGGGAAAAAATGAAGATGAAGGGATCGCAGCATGGCCTTCCCTGCTGAGGGGTGATTTCTCATTTTCCCTCTTACTTTCTCTCTTTCTCTTTTTCTCCAGTCAGTGCACATGCCTGAAGGCAGAAACCTCTACCAAAATAAATAATAAATAGATAAATAAAATAAAATAAAATAAAGAAATAAAAATGAGAAGAAATTTTGGAAATTCATAAATATGTGTAAATTAATTAGGATATCATAGAGACTAGTGACGTTTGCTGGTCTGCCTTTGTCATGCTGTAACCTCCAGTATGATAGCAGAGGCTGTCTACCTTAGATGTTTCTGCGAACTAAGGGCGCTAATTCACTCACTCAACAAGGAGGTATTAAGAACAGACAGTATGTAAGTAATTACTCCGTGCTGTGGTTTTACTTTTCTGAACAAACAGCATCCTTGTCCCCATGGAGCTTAGCTTCTGGAAAGGCACCCACTAGTACATCTTAGAGCACTTTCTGTGACTGCGGAAATGTTCATTGAGCTATCCCTTTGGTAGTCATGGCCACGTGACTACGGAACTTAATTCTTAATTTTATTTTCAATTAATTTAGTTTTAATGTAGATAGGCACACGAGGCTTATGTGCATTGATAGATAGAGACCTCAAACAGTAAATAAAACGCACGTAAACATTAGACCCAGGGAGAGATGTGGAGTGGCTTCTAATGTAAAAGATGCTATGGGGGGACTTAATCGAGGGGGTGACAGAGAGCCCATTGCTATGTGCAACTATACTGAAAGCCATTCACCCACCCATGAAAGCCACTAGAAATAACAAGCTTGGCTAGCCTTCTAGATGGTGGACAAATCCTTTAACACATCCTGTCTTATCCATATTTTGCAACTGAAACATCTCCCTTTCTTAATGGGAGAGAGAGATTATTGACAGCATGTTGCAATGTCACAGTCCTCCTGTCCCAGTCCCCCAGCTAGCTGGGCCCCATTGTGCCCATAGCAGCCCATTTAGACTGAGCTGGGAACCCGGCCCAGGCCTCCCCCATGGGCCTTGGCTGCTGTGTAGTCTTACCCTCCTGCTTCCCCTGCTCGACGGTCACCGCTGGGCCAGGTCTGCAGGGCCTCCATCAGAGAACTCGCCCAGCTTTCCTACTTCTCAGCAGTTCTCTGGACTCTCAGACTGCACGAAACTAAGAATAAATGGTCAGAAGAGAAGTAGAGGAAGGGGGAATTAGCCATAGCAAACATCTATTAACTTTAGATAATAATAAATTTAGTTAATAAATATCTATTAACTCACTGAGAGGGAGTGCGGGGAGAGCATACTTGGGACGAAGAATGTGCGTGCTATCAAATGCCCATCAGTTATTCACAACGCACATGATTTCGCTCTTGCCAAACGTCAGAGATTGCCATGTGGACGTTTGGTGGCTGCTGCGTGTTCTGCTACCCAGTTTAGTTCAACCGTTCGCGGATTCACCCAAATCGTTTTTGACAAGCTTTTTAAGAGAATATCTTCCCACTCGCTCTCTGCTTGTCCTCACCATTTGTTTCCTTTCCGACTCTTTTTCATTTTCTGGATGCCTTTTCAGTTGAACGGAAATTGCTCTTTCGCAGCCTCCAAACGTCCTCTAATGGTCCAACCAAAGAGCCATGTCGGCATCTTTTGACAATGTCACTTCTAATTTTTAAACTCTGTTCTTTCACTTTCTGCCCTTTCCTATTCTCAGTCTTACTTTTTCCCCCTAACTATTGCAACACCTTCAAATGGATACCCTGGCCTCAGTCTTCCCCGATGTGCAGAGCTGGCCTTACCACATCCCTGAGGATGAACTGGAGTCCTCCAGGGACTCCTCTGCATTCAGAGACGATGCTGCCATCATTGTGCACGTGAGGTCTGGTTTCGATGCAGCCTCTCCCCTTCTGTACATCCTGATACCCCGGCTCCTGCACATTAACCATGTTCATGAACCAAAGTGGACTATGTGTGGGACCTGAACTTTGCACAGAGGGGTTTTCCTGCCCGGAATATCCTCACTGCAGACTGTTGGCTTAGAGGACTCTTACTGCTTTCAAAACGGCTAAAAGAGCCAATCTGATTATCACATACTCTCTGGTCAGTTAAGGGCATCAATTAAAGGGCACCATTTCTGTTTCTTTTCTGCCATCTGTAAGTCCTTCATACGCAGATATTTTTGCTTTCCTTTTTATCCTGAAATATCTACCTGAAGTGAGTCTTTTGAGTAAGAACTCTTATTTTGTTCTTTCATAATTTTTCAGGGGATTTTGTAAAAAAGCTTTGATTATTATTATGTATTTTATTACCAAGTGAATAATAATTTTCATAAATTAATTGAGACCCTTCTTGAAGTTATTTATATATCCACCTTGGATATCTTTCAGGGCCATTTATTTTTTTCTGTGAAGTATTCAAAGATTCAGAAATATGAATAAATATGATTTATTCAATGACCACCTTCATCAGATCTTAAGATTTTGTTAAGTATAGGGAAGGAAATCAGGGAGAAAAAATGGAGAGGCAAGACATCTGTGGGACACAGAAATGGTTTATTACCTGTTGATAACGTGTGTGGTATTCTCAACTGGGCTGGTCTGGGATGTATTTCATGTTGGGTAAATTCTCTTTATAAGCCAATGATGCATAACAATAGAATGTTTAAAAAATTAATAAGAATAATAAAAATACAATAAAGATTTTGTTAAAATTGATCAGGATCAATTTTATTTATTTATTTATTTTAGATTTTTGCTAGAGAGTATGTATGTTTACTGGAGAGAGACAGAGAGGGAAACTGAGAAATCACCTCTTCTCCATCATTCTCCTCTTGGGATCTTGGGTATGCATGCACACATATCCTGTGTGTTTTTCAAAGCTCCGGATCTGGGACTTGAACTGTGGAGTCAGTCATGTGGGACCCAGTGCCTTAACCTCCACGCCATGTCCTGGCCCTATTAGGATCAATTTATAAAAAGGAAAATATTTTGTTTCAAGTTCTTTTATACATTCAATCACGTCATTTAGTTTGCAAAGTGAATATTCCAACATGTTCACATTTCTCCCCAGTCCAACTGATGAAAAAAGAGAAAGTGATAGATCCAATTTTAGATTCAGGTGTATTGAACTCTCACTAAATGCTTCTAATATTTCCAATAAACCACACTGATTATAAAATAAAATAAAATAAAATAAAATAAAATAAAATAAAATAGGAAAATAGTAATGACACCTTAAATCCCTAGCAGTTTCCCTCTTCAGATTACTCCCCTGCCTCTTGCCCGGCAGTAGCTGATATCCGGAATGCGATGGGCCGTCCTAAGGATCGCATGTGCTTCTGGTTGTGCCATACATTCCTTATTTCTCCTAAAGTACCTGTTATCAACCTCATGGTGTTTTCCCCATGGAGAAATCCATACAAAAGGTCTTCTTCCTTTTGCATATAACACTGTTGTTTTCTGTAGAGCCAAAATTTAGCTGGTAAATAATGAGTCTGGGGTAATTCGTGTTGAATATTCTGGTAAGGGCTGCTGTTCAGAGCTCAGTTTTGGTTTGCACGGAATCAGTGGTTTCTCCAAATACACTCTTACTCTTGGCTTGACTTTGGTACTTCACTGGGAACCTGTTACCCAGACTTCCCATCTCCCTCTGCCAAGGGACAGTTGGGTTCTGCCTCAACAAATGACAGGTGTCGTTTTTCTTATGAGTAGCCACAGCTATGCACGGCCATTTTTAATGTTGATGAAATATACTGGGAAAAGATAGACTCCACACGATGTGTGATTGTAATGATTTACTTATTCTGTTATACAGCCCCCCATATACGACAGACATTGTACGAAGCACTGATAATATAATACTGAACAGAAATGACAGTCTCCTTCAGGGAGCTTGAATCCTGATTCAGGAGACAGACCAGCCACACACACACACACACACACACACAAGCCTAAGGCATAAAAATAATGTCAAATTCCAAAAAGTGTTTTTTTTTTTGGAGAGGTTTTTTTTGCTATAGGGCGCGTGCGCTCGCCAGACAGACAGAGAGAGACAGAGAGACAGAAAGCGAGAAATCACCCCCCAGGGGGGATGGTCACGCCGCAATCCCTTCTCCTCCATTCTCCTCTCGGGATCTTGGGCACGCACGCACACGCGCCCGGCGTGAGTTGTAAGCCACCGGGTCCGAGACGCGAACCGCGGTCGACTACGTGGGAGTCCAGCGACATAGCCATTACGCTAACTGCTGGTTCCCCAAAAAGTGTTTTGAAGGAAAAAAGTGACTGAAGGCAAAATAAGAGACGAGGACTTATATTAGATGGGGTGACAGTAAGCCCTTTTCTGATAAGTGAATGTTTAAACCACAACATTAAAAAGACAGAGATGCAGTTTTGGAAGAGCAGAGGAAACAACCAACGTGAGTCAGACAGCACTTGGCATGTCCACTAAGGATGACCAAGACTTGAGAGGGTCATGCAGAGTCCAAGGTTGCACCAGAGCGTCAGCCTACTAGTTTACTCTGTGACATACACCTGTCACCTGGTCAGAGTATTGTACCGTTCAACCCTGTTCTAATCCACGTGGAAAAACAGAACATAATAGGGAACCAGCAGTTAGTGTAATGGCTATGTCGCTGGACTCCCATGTAGTCAACCGCGGTTCACATCCCGGACCCGGTGGCTTAAAACTCATGCCGGGCGCATGTGCGTGTGTGCCCAAGATCCTGAGAGGAGAATGGAGGAGAAGGGATTGCGGCGTGACCATCCCCTCTGAGGGGAGGTGATTTCTCGCTTTCTGTCTCTATGTCTCTCTCTTTCTGTCCGGCGAGCGCACACGCCCTATAGCGAAAACCTCTCAAAAAAAAAAAAAAAAAAGAGCATAACGAGAAAACACTGCGGACTGACCGTGATTCATTAGAGTCTTAAGATCTGGAACGACTCTGTGTTCTCGTAACCTCCTCATAGCTGAAGATGGCATGTTGACCGTGAACCCTGGAAGATCATGTTATATGTATCACATACTGGCAGCATTGCACTGAAATGTTTCACCATTCTGTTGGTTGTTTCCAGCCCCACTCATCTGTTCATGCAGAGACCCTCAAAATCTCATTACCAAACTCCCCTTTTCCAGGAGCACATAGCCATCGGATTTCTTGATTAGTGCTTGCCTTCCTGAATTTCTTTTTTCCCAACTTTCATGGCAGGGAAATATCCCTTCCAATGCATATACTCTTTAGTTATGTTTATGCAGTCAATAAGCCACAAAACCACTTCCTTTCCTTGAGGCACTTGCATTTCAGTGGTTCTGTGTCTTAAGTGCTGTGCTTACTGCTTAGACTTTGAGGCTAATCTTGTGAAAGCTCTTCCATTTCTGAACTGACGCCTCCTTCCTGCTACTAGGTATATCTGTACTTTCTTGTCTTTACTTGCCCTCAACATGCATGCACGTTTGGCATCTCTGTTCTTTACCTTCACTGCTCAGGCTGAAACTAGTAACTTCACCCGCCTCTATTAGGTAAGAACTACAGCAACATTCTAATTTCTCTTGTTTGGAACAGTTTAAGTCCATCTCTGTAATGACTAAAGTTTTATTCACATATTTATTGGATAAGTGTGATAGCATGATTGAGTTGGTGTGAACTAGAGAGGAAAAACACCCTGTGTCTCATTTTCAGGATTTCTTTGCAATGGCATATATAATTCAGGGCCAAGACCAACTTCAGAATTCGTGATACTCATTGCAAAATGAACATTCAAAACTCTTTGTTTAAAAAATAATTATGAATTTTGGGACCAATAGGTGACAGGATGGTTAAGACACTGGACTCTCACGTCGCCAACTGTGGTTTGAGTCCTGGACCTGGTGCCTTGCTTAATTACTTTCCTTCTCTCTTTCTCTGTATCATTCTGATAAGCACACGAGTCCTGTGGCAAATTTAAAAGTAAATGAATTTGGGAACCAGCAGTTAGCGTAATGGCTATGTCGCTGGACTCCCACGTAGTCGACCGCGGTTCGCGTCCCGGACCCGGTGGCTTACAACTCACGCCGGGCGCGTGTGCGTGCGTGCCCAAGATCCCGAGAGGAGAATGGAGGAGAAGGGATTGCGGCGTGACCATCCCCCCTGGGGGGTGATTTCTCGCTTTCTGTCTCTCTGTCTCTCTCTGTCTGTCTGGCGAGCGCACGCGCCCTATAGCGAAAAACCTCTCAAAAAAAAAAAAAAAAAAAAAAAAAAGTAAATGAATTTAATTAAGCAAGTAGTTCTTTTAAGCTTTTTTTTTTTTTTTTTTAGAGGTTTTTACCATAGGGTATGTGTGCTCACCAGAGAGACAGAGAGAGAGACAGAAAGAGGAAAAGTGAGAAATCACTCCCCCAGAGAGGATGGCCATGCTGCAATCCCTTCTCCTCCATTTTTTCCCTGGAATTTGCACCTGGCATGATTTTCAAGCTGTGGATGTGGGGCTAGTATTGTGGTCGACTACATGGGAGTCCAGCGCCATAACCACTATGCCAACTGATGGCCCCTAAAATATCATTCTTTTAAAAAAGTAATTATGAATGTTAAGAGCGCAAAAACAGAACATTAAAACAAGCGTGGGACTTCTCATCCCAGGGTCTTCTGAGACTTCGCATGCCCAAAAGGGTGACACTGTGCAGGTCTTTGGGGTAGGTGGCAGCTGAGGAAGACTTTGTAAAAACGTTTACATTTCAAATAGCTGTTATTACAGGACTTCATGAAGACTGTTTTAGACATTAATATAGTATGTAAAACAATGAAGTTGAATGAGCATGTTTATTCGGAGCCCTGTCACTATGCCTTTGGCCTAAGGCGTCATGGTGATAGACAGAGAGAGATGAGGTGAATGTGCCCGAGCAGCCAGCCTTCGTGTGGCCTGAGGACTCTGGAGCCAGATTGCTGAGGCTCTAAAGGCTGGCTCTCCCCACTCTGCTCGCGCTCGGTCACCTGCACCTCTCCTCACCCTCCTGCATCAGTGCCCCCACGCAGGGCTGGCACGCAGTCTTCTGGGTTTGCCACACAGATGACTGCAATTCATGCCATTGGAAGAGTATCTGGTATTTAGTTAGCACTGAAAGTCTACTTCGCTTCTTCAAATTCGTTTTTATGCTTTTAACTTTTGCCTTAGTGGACACAGTATCCCAGACGTAACATGCCCCCTCTCCCTTTTTTTAATGTCAGAGGGTAAGCACGATGAGAGAGGGAGAACACGTGAGGCCGGCATGTGTCTCAAGCTGTAACTCTGGTCGGCCACGTGGGAGCGGCTCCCTCCAAGCAGGGCCTCTGCCATGCGGTGGGCTGCCCCGTTGGCCCTCACCGATGGTGGTGAATTGACGTCCACTAGAACATGAAAAATGCTTCATGACATTTTTCCTGTAGAATTCTCAATTTGATAGACAATGAGGCATTCAGTTCATGAGGGCAGAAACTAATGATGTGTTTCTTTTTTTCCATGTAAGAAAGTTGAAAGGGTTTTGTTTTAAAGCCTGTCTTTCAATGTTTTCTCCATCACCATTTGGCTGTATTTAAAATCAAAGATCTTAATCATCTGTAATAGAACAGTCCAGCTAATCGTGTTACAGTTAAGTTACATAATTTTAGAATCCAATTCAATTCAATCTTAGCATTTCATTTATTCTTAAGTGCACGGAAAGGCGACTTTGTTTGGAAGTACTCCATGGTGATTTATCCAAGTCATTGGGTCGTTGGGGAAGTCATGCGTAGAAAAACAGAAAAAAATGTCCTGATTTTCCCAACGACCTAGCATTTATTTTTATGTTACTGAATAATATAGCTGTTTATATTAACATGAATTATATTTATTTGTAATGATTAGCCTGTTTTTTATGCTTCCTGGATAAAATACACTGATTTACAATCTATAATCTAAATCTCTACTATCATGAATACTGCTGAAATATTTTGTCGAATGGCCAAAGTTAGGACTATATGAAACAATAACTGTACTTTATATTCAGTACTGGTGGTAAATTTATTATAACATTGATGACTTAAGATGATTTCTGTGAAATTAATCATTGTGAGCAGTGTAATCTTAAAAAGAATGTCTTAATCAGGTATGGTTTCCATGTAAGAATGTAATTGGAAGCATTTCACATCTCGGGTTGTGAGACCCTGTGAAATAATAACAGTATCCCGGTTTGGTTTGGTTTGGCTTGGTTTGGTTTTTGCTACAGGGTGTGTACGCTCACCAGAGAGAAACAGACAGAGAGAGAGAGAGAGAGAGAGAGGAAGCAAGAAACTCCCCCCAAGACGGATGGCCGCATCTCATTCCCTTCTGCTCTGTTCTCCTCTTGGGATTTTGGGCATGCATGCACACGCACCTGACGTGATTTTCAAGTTGTCAGGTCTGGGACTCGAACTGTGGAATCAGCCATGTGGGATGCAGCCACCTTAACCTTCATGCCAGCTTCTGACCCTGCAGTGTAGCTTTGTTAATTGGTTGTAGACGTTGAAAGAAAGTGAAAAGCAATACTCTAATCATAATATCGATATATACTTCCTCCCTGTCTCTCCTGACATAATGTCAACACTCAATTTCTTTCTCTCATGCCAGACAGTATTACTGAAGTCTTCACTAACATCTATGTGACCAGTTTTGGCCCTGTCTCAGATACAGACATGGTGAGTTTTTCATGCAATGGTATTTCCATTACATAGAGTGGGGGAGGGGTGATTTATAATAGATAGGTATTTTTAATGTTATAGAATTGCGTATCTCTCCCACGACCCCCTAACTGGCTACTAACCTGACCATAGTATAGTGCAGAGCTCCAGCTTGAGTGTTCAGATAAGCCCTTATATCTTCTTTTTAAAATGCGTCTCTTTAGATATACAGTGTGGAGAACCGCTGTAAGCAGAAATAGTCACATTACTGAGAACAGTTTTCTAGGACTAAAATATCAACTTGGACTTTCATAAGTAAAAACTGTTCAATTTCATAGAGTTACTTCTTTTTTCTTTAAAGAATTATTTTATTTTATTTTATTTATTTATTTTTTTGAGAGGTTTTTGCTATAGGGCACGTGCGCTCGCCAGACAGAGCGAGAGAGACAGAGAGACAGAAAGTGAGAAATCACCCCCAGTGGGGATGGCCACGCCACAATCCCTTCTCCTCCATTCTCCTCTCGGGATCTTGGGCACGCATGCACACGCGCTTGGCGTGAGTTTTAAGCCACCGGGTCCGGGATGCGAACCGCAGTCGACTACATGGGAGTCCAGCGACATAGCCATTATGCTAACTGCTGGTCCCAAGAATTATTTTATCTTTGAACTTTATTATTTTTATTTATTTATTTATTTATTTTTATATATTTGACCAGAGAGGGACAGAGAGAGAGAGAGAGAGAGAGGGAAAGTGAGGAAGCAAGCCACTGGGTCTGGGACTCGAACCACAGTTGGCCATGTGGGAGTCCAGTGCTCCTAGCCACCATGCCATCTGCTGGCCCCAGAGGGTTACTTCTTACAGAATGTGATCATGGTCAGCGTGGCCTCTGACGGGCACTAAGTAAGCGGTTCCTTGTCATGTGATCAGTGTGCACACACACCCCACGGCAGCAGACACGAATCTGTGCAGAGGCAGCTAGCGAGTGTTGGTATTCTTGGATTCCATGGAATGAATTTAGTCTTCTTTAAAATGAGATGAGTAAGAGGGAGAGATGGGTCTGGTGCGTGAGAAACTGGTGGTCTGGAATCGCCGAAGATAAATTATTGGTGAAGCATAAGAATTTGAATAATCAGTCCTCCAGTTTTGCTGCAAACTATAGAGCTTAGTAATAGAAAATTTTGTTGAAATAATTTTTCATTCATTAATGCCTTGTCAGATTCTGCCAGAGCTTCCATCTGACGCCTGCCTGACCTTGCGTTCCCTGCTGTGCTGTCTCTTGTCCCGTGGGATCTCCCTGACAAGTTTGTGGCTCATAATCTCATTCACCCACAGGCGCCCTCCAGCCTAGGGCCTTGATGGCTCTTTAGAGATCTATCTTTCTTAGGACCCAGGAATGCAGATTAGAGGTGACGCCCTTGTCCCCTTTCTTCCCCAGTCATCCCCATCATGTCATCCCTCTCTAGCTTTTTCCTTCTCTCTGATAACCCCAGGGGAAAGGTGACAAGCGAGGAGGTTTTCCACCTGGATGAACAAGCAAATCAAGGTTTCCGTTTGCAGCACTCAGAGGGATCAGTCAGTTTGTTGGGACCTCTCTTCTAGCATGGAGCACGAATGCCACTTCGATCGCAAGAAGAGCTTATTTTTCTTCCATCAGAGCCACTTCTCTTACCTTCCTGTCCTTTCCTTATGTTGTCCTGGGTGGCTGAAAATGTGAGACACTATAGAGTTAAAGGGTGATCTCACCTTGGGGTGGAGGAGGTACCAACACTGTCAGATCTTTAAGGTTCTTTAAGATTGGAGCATGAATGTTTAAGTGCTCCTTCCCACCTCCCTCCAACTCGGTCTTAGGCACAGTCTGGAAACAACAGCGCGTGTCCCACTGTTCAGCATAACCCTGCCTCTCCTTTGAATTATCTTATATTTTGACCTGAAATATTAGCTTTGTTTTGTTTTGCTATAGAGCACATGTGCTTGCTGGAGAGAGAGAGAGAGAGAGAGAGAGAGAGAGAGAGAGAGAGAGAGAGAGAGAGAAAGAGAAAGCGAAAGCGACCCTTCCAGGGGGGATGGCCAGGCCACATTCCCTTCTCCTCCACTCTTTTCTCGGGATTTGGGGCACATACATAAACATGCCTGATGTGTTCTTCAAGCAGCTGTGTCCAGGGCTTGAACCACACAGTCGGCCAGGTGGGATCCAGCCCCCTTTGCCCCCACACCATGGGTCGGCCCCTGAAATATTAACGTATCTCTTCCTGTACGTCAGTCTAAGTGTCCAGGACCTTGAAAAGATGACACCCAAGACTGTGTTCCCAATGTCTTCACCTGTCTGTGGAGGTAGTCTCGCCTTAGTAAATGCCCCTCGTCTTAACGCAGCTCATCTGAGTAAATGTCCCCAGATATTATTGAGGTGTTAGTGAGGACGAATGCCTGACTCCCACGTGGAGAAGAGAACTGAGCAGAGAGCGTTTGGGCAGTGTCAGTATTCCATCGAGAAACTAGCAGGGTGGTACGTAGTGATGGCTCTTCTGTGGTGACGTCTGGTGTTTGATTACCAACCAGAACAGAAAGGCAAGCAGTATGTAGGACCCCACACGATCAGTAAATGTTCAGTATGCTGGGACCTTTCCGTGTGTGAGTGTAAGCAGTCATAGTTACATACTGTGTTGAATTTACTTTTTTTCTTTTTTTTTTTTTTTGCAAAGTGACTTTTTTTACTTTAAGATATCAAAAATTAAAAAAATGCATATTTCTACTAAGACGTATTTGATATTTGGGGGTTTTAGACAACCCTAGTCATACATTTTTGGCAAAATATATAACGTCACTTTTTTTCTCGTAGCGGTAGTGGGTTAGACTAACCCCTCACATCTCTCTGCTCTGGCCATTCTTTGGAACCACTAACACACACTGCTGGTGCCCGTGCCCAGTCGTTAGCCGTTGAACAAGTTGGCACCAGCTCCTTCACATTGGAATTGAATTCAGAACACTGTCCTCTGGTTAGAAGTTAAACTCAAGAAATTGAATGTTTTTAACAGGCCTGAGATAAACTTTCTTATTTTCAGGGACTCTACCACAAATTACAGTAAACATTGAAATGTGCTCACACTCCCAACTGTATATAATTGAGTTGAGTTGAGTGGAATTGCAGTTGCCAAATTTAAATAATGAATCATGCACCTAGATTTTTTTTCTTAGTAGGTCAGCAGGTGGTATGGTGGTTAAGGCATTAGACTCCCACATGGCTGACCATGGTTCAAGTCCCAGATCCAGGAGCTTGAAAATCATGACAGGCACATGTTGTATGCGTACCCAAAATCCTGACAGGAGACTGGAGAAGAAGGGATTGTGGTGTGGCCACCCCCCCAGGGGGGATAATTTCTCACTTTCTCTCCCTTTTTCTCTCTTTTCTCTCCATCTCTCTCCAGTAAGGAGCACATACACCATATAGTAAAAAATAAATAAACGAAGAAAATCCCCAAATAAAAATGTTTCTTTTTATGGTTTAGAGCATGTAATTTAGAGTATGTGACTGTGTATGTATGTGTGCATGTTTATTCTTACCTACGTATGAAGATATTCTCTAAAATGAAACATGTTTTTAACATCTAGTAGGTTTTTAAAAGATTTAGATGCCCTGCACGTTTTCCTTAATGCCACATTTTCTTTCATACACCTAGCCTGAGATATTCATATAGAACTTCTTTGGTCATGTCAGATTTCCCACTTTTTTCCCATCTCTTTTCACCTTGTTTATTCAGTCTCAACAATAGTTATTTTGGAGGAAGTTCAGTTAGTTCCCGGACCACCAAGTAGGGGCATACTGTATCATCAGCATCCAGGCAGAAGACAGAGTCTGTGTAAGGAATTAGTCACTAGTGAAACGTGGTTAGATACTGAAGAGTAAGAGAAGGCAGGGGGAGGAGAAGAAGCAGAATTATAAAGGCAGGATTGTGAACCAGGAGGGGGCCTTCCCGCAGAGCTGGTGCACACCACGCTCATTGGAGAGGGTGTTGCTGCTGCGGCAGGAGCGTCCAGCCAATGGTGGTGAGGGGCACGGGAGGGCGTGCTGAGGCGCACACAGGACCGTCTGCTCTGGTGGCTGAAAATTCATGGCGTTCCAGTCCTTTGAAGCTACGCCAAAGAATGATGGGGCAAGAGAACCAGGAAGAGAACCCAGAGGAAAGCCCCCTCGCTTCTTATGAAATGGGAGTATCCCTTCGGCATCTTCTGTTGACAAAGTCTAATGTGTGACCTGGCGAAGGAGAACATTTACAGGGCCCGTCCATCTCCCATATCCCAGAGAAGGGAAAAGAGGGCAGCGTGGGAGCTGACAGGTAGTGCGTGAGAATTGATAGATGTATTTATATATACGTGTGTGTATATAGTAGAGTGCACGTCGGGAGGATTTAGAGAAGACTCGGAGGCAGTTGGATCACTCAGTAGGCACTGTTTGATATTTGTCCAGATCTAGAGAAGAAGGCTAAAGGTTAGAATTACTGTCGAGGACCAGCAGGTGGTGTAATGGTGTGTCGCTGTCTGCCGCATAGTCAATTGCAGTTTGAGGCCTGGACTCCGGTGGCTTGAAACTGACACAGGACACGTGTGTGTGCGTGCCCAAAATACCATGAGGAGCATGGAAGAGAAGGGATTGTGGCGTGGCCATCACCTCCTGGGAGGGGATTTCATTCTTTCTGTCTCTGGCTCTCCAGTGAGTACATGCATCCTATAGCAAAAATCTCTCTTTAAAAAAAAAAAGAAAAGAAAATCATTGTTGAACAACCCATCTACACATCTGACAGACCACACACACACACACACACACACACACACATACACACACAAACATTTACATTTTAAGTCTATCAGGGAAGATAGAGCTCAATTAGAAAAACCTATGTTTTGTGAAAAGAAAATGTTTGATCTTCATGGTGATTGAAAGGTGTGATTCCATCTTGATGTATTTTTTTCTGAGAAGTGAGATAAATGAGGAAAAGTTTGAAGTTTTGTTAGTATAGATGGCCAGGTCAAGAATTAAATATGGCTGTGACATTGTACAGAGGAAGAAATATCATGATGGGAAAACACACCCATATTATTACTTGTGAGTGAGAGTGGATGTGGATATATGTAATTAATGTTCTAGAGAGGCAGTTTGTTAGTGGGAAACAAATAAAGAATAAGTTGAATTTCCCTTTTAGTAGCGTGGCTGATACACTTATCTCTGCAGCGTGCATGTACAGGAGCAAAACCGAAGCCCTCACGTTCTCCTGTTCAGGTCTGTGATGTAGATTTGTTGTGACATTAGCCTGAGAGGAAAGAGCAGCATAGCGAAAGGAATTAAGAAACAAAAGCACAAACGTGCACACACACACACACACACACATGTGCACACACACACACAATCTCAGAATCATTAACCAGCATAATTGTCTAAAGAAAGTTGCAACTCTAAATTATAATTAAAGATTCTAATTGCAGTGTCCGCAATTAAGTTAAAAAAATCTTTTATTTCAACATCTAAAATATTCATGAGTAATAAGGTAATTAAATTTTGGAATGTACTAGTAGCTGACAGTTGATAAAGTTTGTAGTGGGCGTGTGCATTTTAGCAATTTCTAATTCAGACTTTTGAGTTAGACTTTGTTTTTAGGTTAGTTTTTTATATTTGATTTTTCTCCTTAGTTTCTATGTGAGAGGTCTTTTACTAATAAACATCTTTATTGTGTGTGCATATTATTTAGGTATAAGTGATACAGCTACCCTTTCAAAGTCTAAGCCTGTAATGAAAGAGAGACATTGTATGTCTCCACTTAACATATACCAACTGTCCACACTCTATGGTAGAGACCGAAAGATTGGAGGACATAAAAGCATTAAAAATTGTTATGGACACTAGAGATAAAGTGGAAAGAATGTGAAAGGGGCACAGTGTAGGAAAGGAAATTTGGGGAAAAAAACAGAGAGGTAAGACATTTGTGGGAACAGATATGGTTTATTATTTGTTGATGAGGATGTGGATAGTATTCTCAATTGGGCTGGACTGAGGTGTATGTCATCCTGGGTAAAGTCTCTTCACAATCTAAATGATGGGTAACAGTTAAATGTACAAATAATAATAAAATAGTTAATGATATTGAGCACTTTTTAATATGCTTATTATTCCTTGGCATATCTTCTTTGGTGAAGTATCTATTCACTCAGTTTATTTTTAAAAAATTGGGTTGTATTCTTATTATTGAGTTGTAAGTGTTCATTATTTTCAGTACATTAAAAATATGAAAAAAAAAGCAAAAAACAAAGTCTAAGCCTGTAGACTAAGAACCTCAGGCCAAGTGGTTGTCTCCTGCTGTGTTAGGGTTAGAGTTTGAACAATGGAAACTTCAACATAATTTTGATATTTCTGATCCAGGGTTTACCAGTAGGCTTTTAAGAAGCAGGCAGTCAGATAAATGTGACCTTGACTTATTGATTATATTGATCCCCTTGGTTAATGCTGTTCTCCCTCTGTGAAAATGCAGAGTACATTATTTCTCAAAATCCCCAGAAGCTATTGAAATGCTATGCAGTTCCACAGCTATCACTCTACAGGGAAGTCTGTAGAGTCCAGAGAGCTTGATGTCTGGGTGAAAACTGATGTTGGTCTTTATCAGAGGTTGTTATTTATAGGACTTAGGTAAGGAGACCTCTCACAAACCCACAAACATTGCATGTCAGAAGTGAAATAACGTTTACTCACTTTAAAACCATCATGTAGAAAGAAGTTAGTTACTGGAAGGTTACTGATACTTTGGGATGTTAGAGTTAGACTTAGGGAACAGTCATTCATTCAAGTATTTTCAGCACTTTCCTAGGATTTACAGGAACGTTGCTCAAATTGTGCTTCACAGACACCCATGTTGAATCACCTGAGGTATTACACAAGTTTTTCCTGGGAAGTGAGGCAGAGAATAAAGTCCCGTGGACACATTCCTCTGCCGCCGTGCTGCCTTCCACCATTTTACTCTGACTTTTGACTTCCCAGCCACCAGAATGGGGTCAAAAGAACACAGGACATGGAGCCCAGAGGGAAAGGTTTCTTGCTTTCGTTTCCCGTGCGGTGGATGTGCACCTGTGTTTGGGGCATGTTGAGGCCGCTCTCCCACGTTGGAGCTCTCTGTGGGGTAATTAACTGGAGAGAGTTCGGTGGCAGGCGTAGGTCCGGAGTTCAGGAGGGGAACTCAGAGGGGCTCGTGTGGAGCTGGGCTGGGAGCTGTCTGATGCTGGTTGGAACTGCAAGCACACATGAAATTGTTCTGGAAAGGGGATTCGAGGAACGGCCCTTGTAGTTTCACAGACACTCTGAAACACCAGTATTTAAGGGATAGAAAGAGGACAGCAAAGATCACAGAAACTCGGAAGGAGCAGCCATGACTGTCCATCAAGATGAAGGGTCATTCCCTTTTGTTTTGATCCTTAGCGACCAAAGTCAGAGACCCCTGGCCCAGAAGCTGGGGTGCAGGTGTAGGTACCTCTGTGTGATGCTGAAGCCCTAGGGAGGACCCTGGCTTTGGTCCCAGGCCCACCTGGACACTGGAGGTGCACATGTGGGCATGCTCGTGGCCCCGGCTAGAGGGGAGGCTGGGGGTGGGGGACCATGGGAGGGCAAGACCCTTCGGGGGGCCCGTGTCGCTTTCTTTCCCATGAGAGAACAAAATAAAATTAAACAGAAAAGCAAGACGCCACTGCCTTTTATTCCTCATCAGGTACCAGGACATGCAGTAGTCAAATGTCCGCATCATAGCCCTCTGCAAAGATGGGTTTCGGTTGATTGAAGGTGATATGATTCATTTGAAATTAGATGAGCCCAAAGATTTTGCCCACCATCAAACCTCCCCTGGGGGTGGCCATGGTGCAGAGAGGAGTGCGGGTGAGAGTGACCGGGCTGCGTCCATTACCCTGGGGGTGGGGAGGCTGTGAGAGTGCCCTCCCGATTCCTGAGGGACACAGCATGGCATTCTCCACTCCCCTCTCATTCTTCTGTACAAATGAAATGCCAAGTAACTATGATTTTTGGACATGCAGTGATTTTTAAAATAAGCATTGTGGAGGGTGCACGTTCTTTTCTTAGGTTGCCTTTTTGGGAGCACCACGCAGGACTTGCGGGCCCGGGTTCGGGATGAGGCGTGTCGCCCGTTGGAGTTCCTCCCGTTTCCCGGGGGGATTACGTGGACGGGCATGGGGAGTCCTCAGTTCCTGTGATGACTTTCCCGAGGGTCCCCATGGTGCCAGGAGAGTGTTTTGAGAAGGCCAATGTAGGAGAGCATCGCAAGAGTAGGGCGATAATAACCATCTCACGTGTCAGGACAAAGCCCTGAAAAGGGCTTCGATATGTCATTAGATTAAGAACAAGGAGGTGTGTGCTGATGGTGGTGAAAGCAACCAGATTGCAGTGGGTGGAGGCCTGTAGGAGGTGAGGAAACGGAGAAAGAGTGGAGGCAACAATTTTAAGCAGCGTGGTGGAGGAGAGGAGGCGAGGCCGAGGGCAGTAGCTGTGAGGCATTGTAACTAGCAGCGAGGCTTTTATTTTTAAAGATGGCATTGAACTTCTCCCCGTTCTCCGAAGGTGCTATTATCTGTAACAACTCTCTGGCCTTACACACGTTTCTCCCTGTTCGTGTTATGATTCCCTCCTCCTTGGCCAACTGGAGATCTTTTATTTATTCAAGGCCAAGCTCGAATTCTATTTTCTCTGATGTCTTTCTAGGTTACTCCAAACAGTCGGTTTTTTCCTTGTATTCCACCACAGGATAGTCCGGCTTTTTATTACCTTGCTCCTGGGATTATAAAAATCCTTCTGTGGCTTTCTTCCTTTCCGCAGTTGGAGCTACTAGAAGGCATGACCTGTATCTGCTCATTCCTACAAAACTGAATAAGCACATGTCCTCTGTCTGTCATAGGGTTGGAGTGACAGCTAAACAAAATCATTAATTTAAAACAGTGTGATTATGCCTGTATTCACCCGATTGATGGATTAATCTGGTAGCAGAGGGTAGATGGTTTCTAAGGAAAGAAGATAGCCAGCTGGATTGGCCAGCTACAGCAGGGAGAAGTGCATTTTAGTGCAAAATCGGCAGAGGTCACGTTCAGTAAAATGTAAAAAATTCAGTCTAGCTGAAACCTACATGCTTCTGAGGATTCGGCAGGGGATGAGGCCTGGAAAGGCCCGGAGTTAGATCATGCAGGCGTTCGAGCTGACTGCCCCACGCTGGCCGAGACGCGTGCCCAGGCAGAGCTTCAGAGCCCAAAATCGCTACTGCGGTCTCGCTGTGTTGGCGTTCTTGAATGTGTTGCTATGACACAGAATCGAAGCGCAGTGTCGTTACACACACATGCACACACGTGCGCGCACGAGACATGTCACACTGGTGGGTTTAAGGGTGAGGGTGTCCCGTGCAGGTGACGGTGTGTCGTTGTTATCTCGCAGCTTCTCTGTCTCTGCCCCTGCTGAATCTCTGCTGAAGTTTGGTCAGAGGCCTTCTTACTTAGAACCCTGGCGACCGTACTTAAGTTCCCATGATTCCCTCCTCCTGCTCAGGGTTAGGTACTGCGTATTCCCCGTGTCCCTGGCGGTTTGTTAGATGCTGGTGACACAGCGCCGAGGGAAGCGGTCGGGGTCCTCGTTCTCATTACGGAGTAAAAGCTGGTCACAGGTAGAGTGAGGGAGAAGAGCCACTCCGACAGAGGCCAGCGAGTTTTCATAGAAAGAGGGAGCCCGTGCTCCGAGGTCTCGGCGCGTTTCTGTCTGTGTTGCTGAGAGAGGGAGCGAGAGAGAAGGGGTGGGAGCTCTCTGGATACAGGGTGCAGGACAGGAGGCCTCAGAGGCCTGGCCGCGCCCCAAGGGCTTTGGAAGTTCAGCCGAGTAAACAGCAACGCTCCTTCCTGGAACTCCGCAGCCACACTTGGCAGTACCTCGGTGCGCCCAGAGCTCCTTGCCCTTCTTTTCTCCTCCTCCCCGTCAATCACGGTGTACCTCCACAGCGTGCAAAATGAGCTTTCCCAGCACCAGTGCGCCGCCCACCCACAGTGAGGCTGTGTACACCACCAAGTTCCCGTCTCCGGGTCGTTAATCGTTGCTCATTCTCCCCCGATGCTCGCCCTCCCCGCCCCCCCACCTCCACTGTCTCTAGTACCCACAATTTCTCTCCTCCCTTCTACACTTTCTGACCTTGAGGAGTCCGGTTCGGTCCATGGAGACCACAGGCTCTCCTGCCGCCTGGGCCTTCTCTCCTTCTCCCAGCCTGGCTCACAGCTAAAGGATGACCGCCGGTGAAGAAGAGCCACGACTGCTTCCCGCACCCTCCAGAGCTGAGGCCGGGGAGCGAGCCTAGGAAAAGCGGCGAGCACCTCACGGCGTCTCTGGTCCTGCTTGTTCCCGCGCGGCCGCCGCTGCACGCATGTGGCACGCCCTTCTGTACCCCAGACATGGTGACCTCTCCACAGGTCTCCAGGAACACACGTGGCCTTCCCTGTGGCCCTCTTCTGTGGCAGGCTGCTCAGCCCTAGATGGCACTGTGCTTCGTGACCCTGGATTGCCGGACACCCCTCTTTTGTCAGGCTAACCTTTGGTTGAGTGTCGGGGAGGGCGAGCGGTCCTTGGCAGGGAGAGACGTGCACGCTGTTCCTAGGAACTCTGTACGTGGCATCTCATCCTTGAGACTAGGTTCTGTTTTTACTGCCATGTTACGGATACATGGCTCTGTCTCTGAAGAGGTTAACCTTCTCAAGGCCAGCTACCCTGACCTACCTGACTTAAGAGCCGGATTTTAGCCCTTACTATGTATTACTTCATTTATTAGTGTTTTTTTTTAATCTTGTGTTAGAGTTCTTTATTTTATTTTTTTAGTTTTTTTTTGCTATAGGGCATGTGTGCTTGCTGGAGACAACGAAAGGGAAAGTGAGAAATCACCCCTCAGGGGGATGGACATGCTGCAGTCCCTTCTCCAACCTCCTCTTGGGATTTTGGGCATGCACGCATACACTGGGGTGATTTTTAAGTCACCAGGTCTGGGTCTTGAACCGTGGTTGGCCACATGGGAGTCCAGTGCCCTAACCACTATGCTACATGATGGCTCCTTGAGTCCATTTTAAATGTGGAAAGAAGAATTTTTAATCGTATGTATTTAAGGTGTATGGCATGGTGTTTTGTGTCCTTACACACAGAGAAGTGGTTACTCCAGTCGAGGATAGTAACATGTCTGCCAGTTTGCAAAGCAATCATTGTGTGTGTGTGGTAAAAGCGCCTGATACCTACGCTCGGCAGATGTACGGTATTGTACAAGCTTATAATTACAGTCTTCATGGTGTGCCTTAGGTCTCTAGAGTCATACACACGTCTGTAGCCTGACGCTCACACACACACGTCTGTAGCCTGACGCTCACACACACACGTCTGTGGCCTGACGCTCACACACACATGTCTGTGGCCTGACACGCACACGCCTGTAGCCTGACGCTCACACACACACATCTGTGGCCTGACGCTCATGCACACACATCTGTGGCCTGACACTCACGCACACACATCTGTGGCCTGACACTCACGCACACGTCTGTAGCCTGACACTCACGCACTCACGTCTGTGGCCTGACACTCACGCACACGTCTGTGGCCTGACGCTCACGCACACACGTCTGTGGCCTGACACGCACACGTCTGTGGCCTGACGCTCATGCACACACGTCTGTGGCCTGACACTCACGCACTCACGTCTGTGGCCTGACGCTCACGCACACACATCTGTGGCCTGACACGCACACGTCTGTGGCCTGACACTCACGCACTCACGTCTGTGGCCTGACGCTCACGCACACACGTCTGTGGCCTGACACCCACGCAGACGTCTGTAGCCTTATGTGCTTTGGCTGACATCCCACCACTCCCCCACCTTCCTGCCACTGGTAACTACTGTTTTCTTTTATTTTGTCTCTATGTATTTAACTAACTTCTTTTTTCCCTCCCTCCCTTCCTTCGTTCCTTCCTCCTTTCCTTCCTTCTTTTTAAATTCCACACATAAATAGATTGTGCAATATTTTGCTCTCTGTGTCTGGCTTTTTTTTTTCTGAGAGGTTTTTGCTATATGGCATGTGCACTCAGACAGACAGACAGAAAGCGAGAAATCACCCCCCCAGGGGAATGGCCACGCCGCAGTCGCTTCTCCTCCATTCTCCTCTCGGGATCTTAGGCACGCACGCACACGCTTCCGGCGTGAGTTTAAGCCACTGGGTCCGGGACTCGAACCGCGGTCGACTACGTGGGAGTTCAGCAACATAGCCACTACGCTAACTGCTGGTCCCTCTGTGTCTGGCTTACATCACTCAGTATCATGTCCTCCAGGTTCATTCATGTTGTTAGAAGTGACAGGATCTCCTTTTTAAGAAATTATATGAGTTATCAGTAATAACATGTTATACATGTATGTACCATGATTTCTAAAATCCCTTCATCCATCAACAAGCACTTAGCTTGTTTCCATGCATTGACTACTGTGAGTAATGCCACAAGGAACAAGGGAGTGGAGATATCTTTAGGAGGTGAAGATTTCATTTCCTTTGGATGTATGCCAGGTCATACGGCAGTTCAAGTTTTTATTTATTTATTTATCTATTTATTTTGAAGAACCCCATACTATTTTCCATAATTGTTTCACCAATTTGCATCCCCATCAACAATGTGTAAGGCTTCCCTCATGTCTGCGCCCCCTGGCCAGCCCTTGTTATCTCTTAACTTTTTGATGATAGCATCCTACCAGGTATGATGTTATTTCTCATTTTTAGATTTTCTTTGGAGAATTATCTGTTTAGGTTCTTTGTCTATTTTTAATCAGGTTATTTATTTTGTTTTGCTGTTAAATTGTGTGAGTTCCTATGTATCTGGGATAGTAATCTCTTATATTCTATGTGGTTTGCAAATGTTTTTTCCCAGTCCGTAGGCTGCTTTCTAATTTTGATGATTGTTTCCTTTGCTGTGCAAAAGCTTTTTAGTTTGATGTAGTGCCATTTGTTTATTTTTGGTTTTGTTACCTGAGCTTTTTGTGTGGTGTTCATAAAATCATTGCCAAGACCAATGTCAAGAAGCTTTTCCCCTTCTTGTTTTTCTAGGAGTCTTATAATTTCAGGTCTTACATTTAACTTTTGAATCCATTTTGAATTTATTTTTGAATATGGTGTAAGATAAGTGTCCAATTTCATTCTTCTGAATGTGAAAACCCAGAAAAACAAAAGGTTGTCTTTTCCAGAGACTCTCTAACTTCATTCTTGGCTCTATAACTTGTTTCATACTGTAACCTTCCACAGTCCTTGATTGGCATCCATTTACTGGTCTGTAAAAGAGAGAAAGTTCACTCTGATGTTCTGCCTTCAAGAACTATTTTTATGTGTGGCATAATGAAAAATGTTTGGTATTTAGAAGCCCAGTGTGAGTTCAAATTTTGGCACTCTCTCTCCCGCTCCCTTTTTTAATTAATATTACTTCTGAAGTATTCTCCATCTGTGAAACTGGGATAATTTTGCATACTTAATAAGGTTGTTATGGATTTTAGAAGACATAAATTATACCAAAGTGAATTTTTATCCAGATATTTTAACTATTAATAACAGAATAATTTTATTAGATATATTTTAATAATCTACTATTAGAATATGAATCTGTTCTTTGAGCTTCTAATTTATTAGTAAAACTTTCCCAGCCTAGTTCCTAAAAGAAAAGCCAAACATCTTACTCCCACAGTAGTTGGAATAGGCAGTAGCTGTGTTGCTCCACAATTTCTGTTTGTGTGAGCTTCTTTGTGTAAGAGAACTTTAGGATCTTGCACTAATCAGGTTTATTGGCCTTCTGCTGATCTGTTCTTAAGCTTCTAACTTTTATGTAATTTTCACAATGCTAATAGTAAACTAAATGTGTCGTCTAGCCTCCCTTTGAGTACCAGCCGTTTGAGCTTAACTATTTTTGTATATTACAAGACTGTTCCTTTATTTGCTTCATACCTGCTTCACGCACCGTATTTTTCTTCATTATAGCAGAAACACACTGATTGAAATTTATTCAGGGCAAGCTAGCCTTTATTAGAAAAAAGGGTATAATAAAATACATTTCAGTCTTAAATAAACTTAGTGACGCAAAGTAATTGAGGAATCTCTCTGAGAACAGTCTTCCAATTTGGTTGCATTTTAATGAGTAGATATAATTCTTCAGAAATTGGCTAAGAACATTAACTTAGAATTAATGTAGCTAAACACTGAAGTATATGCTGTCTTCACTAAGTTAATGTGTCCTTTAAGTTACATTTATAATAAACTATGTAATAGTGAGTGATTTCCTTGTTTGCTGGACAAATTGTGGACAAAAACACTTAAGAGTTTACTGTATAAATGAAGATTTTTTTGATGGTGCTAAAAACATGGGACTTGAAACAATATCATTGTCTGGGTTTTGCTCCTAACAAACTTAGAAATAGAATGTCACCAAATTTATCTATGATCCTATCTAAAAAAATGAGGAAATCATATTTCTGTGAGGAATTTTTAAAAAACAAATAATCTATTCTTTAATTTTATTTGTTATTATTATTATTTAATTTTACTAGAGAAAGAGAGAGAGAAAGGGAAAGTGAGAAAGCAAGCCTCCAGGTCTGGGACTTGAACTGTAAGCGACCATGTGGGAGGTCCAGCACCTTAAACACCATGCCACCTGCTGGCCCCCTATAAGGATTTTTTTTTAAGTCTTGGAATATATGAATTCGTCAACCTTTAGTGTCACTCAGCAGTCAGTTTGCTTCTCCTGGAAGGCCATAGGGTAACTGAATGCCCGTATGTCCTCGAGTGTTTTCTGTTGTTTTTGCTTGTTTCTTACTAAATTTGCACTTCAGTTACTTGTGTGCTGTCTAGTGGATTTTGTAGTTGATCCTGTTATTATTTATTTTTTTTCTAATATCAGTTCATGGGTCTAAGTATTAATTTGGTATGAAGAAATTACAGTTTTATACTTTTCTGTTAATTTTCTTATAAAACACTAATAGAACAAATAGTATATTATTGACAGTATATACTCATAAAAAAAACCCTGAGATTAATTTTTTAAGAGGTTTTTGCTATAGGTCGCATGCACTCGCCAGAAAGACAGAGAGAGACAGAGAGATAGAAAGCGAGAAATCACCCTCCAGGGGGGATGGCCACGCCGCAATCCCTTCTCCATTCTCCTCTCGGGATCTTGGGCATGGACGCACACACGCCCGGCGTGAGTTCAAGCCACCAGGTCCAAGACTCGAACCATGGTCAGCTACATGGGAGTTCAGTGACATAACCATTACACTAACTGCTGATCCCGAAAACCTGAGATTAATTTTAAGAGAACTTTTTTAAGAACATATTTTCAAATACTGAGAGTGTGCATTTTACAAGCATTTAAAGGAATCCCATACAAATAAGCTATTTGAATATCTTGGTTTACTTAGTGGATAGGAAATAAATAGATCCTTTCCACATATTTTTAATCTAGAAAGCAAAAACATACAGAAACTAGTGAATCAGCTATGTTTATTATTTACATATCTACATATCTACAACCAATCCATTAAAATATTTCAAAATATAGACCACAGTAGACATTTAAAAGGAATAAGATAAGGTAAAATAAATATTTTAAGGAATAATTATTAGATTTTTTTCCCACCTAAAATATTTATTTATGGTAGTATCTTTAGTAATTAATATGTTTAAATATACTTTTATACTTTTTTTGTTATAGGGCACATGTGCTTGCAGGAAAGAGACAGAGAGGGGGAAAGGGAGAAAGCACCTCCCAGGGGGGCTACGCGACAATCCTCTCTCCTCCATTCTTCACTTGGGTTTTTTAGTGTGCATGCACACACACACACACACACACACACACCAGCGTGTTTTTCAAGCCAAACTGGAAATTCAGTCATATGGTATCCACCCTCCTTAACCATCATGTTAAGGAGGCCAAATACTGGCCCAAATACTTTCCTTACATATTTTTGATAAAACATTTTAGAAATCTGATTCTTAATTTGAATTATTGTAATACTACTTTTAATAATGTTAGAACTGACAAAAGTATGGAAATTCAGATTTAAGAAGTGCATCGGGACCAGCAGTTAGCGTAATGGCTATGTCCCTGGACTCCCATGTAGTCGACTGCAGTTTGCATCCCAGACCTGGTGGCTTAAACTTGCGCCGGGCGCGTGTGCATGTGTGCCCAAGATCCCGAGAGGAGAACAGAGGAGAGAAGATTCTGGCATGGCCATCCCCCCTGGGGGGTGATTTCTCGCTTTCTGTCTCTCTGTCTCTGTCTGTCTGTCTGGCGAGCGCACGTGCCCTATAGCGAAAACCTCTCCAAAAAAAAAAAAAAAAAGAAGTGCATCATTCCTTGAGTACTGGTTATGAATTGCGCTGATTGTTTAAAAGACTCATATGTAAATTTTAGGTGCTCATCTTTTTAGACTACGTTTTTGAAATGACCCACTGTTTTGGGCTCAGTGGAGGCACAGTGGTTAAGGTGCTGGACCCTGCATGGCTGAACGTGCAGGTCTTGACTTGGCAGCTCAAGAAACACACCGCGATTCGTTAAAACGCACACATCAGGCCGGCCAGCGGCGTGGTGATGAAGGCTCTGGACTCCCACGTGGTTGACTTGGTTCGAGTCAGACCTGGCAGTTTGCTCTCTCACTCCCCCCATCTCTATCTGGTGAGTGCACATGCCCTATAGCAAAAATTTTAAAATAATAATAATAAATAAATAATTTTAAAAAAACACAGTTCATTAACAATGACTTGTGAGGGGCTTTTGCTCTGGAGCTTGTGCTTAGGTTCCTGTCACTGCCATGAGGAGACAAGCCCAGGATAGCCCAGTAGTCCCTGGAGGAGGGAGGACGACGCTCAGAGTGCAGGCGAGGCGTCCCAGTGACCCACGCATGGCATCCTAGATGGGCTGGGGCCAGTGCCCACAGGTGAGAGCGAGCCTGGCCAGGTCACGAGCCAGGTGAGACCAGCCGATCCCCAGCCTCTGCCTTCTGAGTGAACGATGAGCAGCAACAAAACGCTTAAGAAATTCTCAACAAGTTGTGAAGACTCAGTATCTTATTGACCATAATCTCTTATTACAACTGTAGTAAAATTAAATGACAATGCCAAAAATATAACAAAAGAGAACAATACGTTTGGATCTCTAGACATCTTTCCACGGCCTTCTAGGTAAGGCAAAGGAAAACCACAGTGGAGTTCTGAACTATGAGCTGGACAGTGATGAAAATACTAGGAACACAAGTTTATTATACAACTATTGGAATCCTGACTTTCTAAATGATTCAGGGATAGTCAAATAATGGCAAAACGTAGGACTCAGAAACCGACCTGTCCTGTATGAAAGCTGGACCTGTGAGAGCACGCAGTTGCGTAGACTGGTCGGTCGGTAACGATTGGAGGAGCTGGTTCTCCATCTGGGGCGGGGAGTGGACCTTTATTTCAGATCATACACAGTAATCCCAGGCGGGTGAGAGGCCCCAAGGTGAAAAAGCAGAACTTCTCCATCCTTAGGAGCAATGTGCAGGGATACGCTTATGGTGGTTCATATATCTTTAATATAAGATATATTACTGAGGGACCAGCAGGTGGTGTGGTGGTTAAGGCACTGGATACTCCCACATGGCTGACCACGGTTCGAGTCCCAGACCTGGTGGCTTGCTTTCTCACTCCCCCCCCCCCTCTCTCTCTCTCTCTCTCTCTCTCTCTCTGTGTCTCTCTCTGATCGAATAAAAAATAAATGAATGAATAAATAAAATTTAAAAAAGATATATTACTGAATGGTGTATTATTTTGGGAAGTGTTAGAATATACATAAAAATTTCATAACTCAGTGAGAAAAAATAGATAACTGAAAAGGAAACTGAGTAAGCAGATGAGTCATTGAAAAGAAAACAAGAATTTGTACTGAACACATGAAAACATGTCACATTTCTCCAGTGACCAGAGAAATCCCCGTGGTAGCACTGCGCACCGTTTCACACTGATCATGACTCAAAAGGAGCGTCCTGTCTACTCCAGGTGGTAGAGAAACAGCAGGTTCCTACATCTCTAGCAAGAACATCAGCTCTCACACCTCCCAGGACTTTAATTTTACAATAGCTTGTTATTTAAAGATGCAGACGCAATGCATCTCAGTAATCCCACTTGTAGATTTAGTTTAGAATGGTGTTTGGGACCAGCAGTTGGCATAATGGCTATGTCGCTAGACTCTCATGTAGTCAACTATAGTTCAAATCCTGGATCCGGTGGCTTAAACTCACTCCAGGTGTGTGCGCGTGTGTACCCAAGATCCCGAGAGGAAAATGGAGGAGAAGGGATTGTTGCATGGCCATCCTCCCTGGGGGGTGATTTCTCGCTTTCTGTCTCTCTGTCTCTCTCTGTCTTTCTAGCGAGCACATGCGCCCTATAGGAAAAACCTCTCTAAACAAACAAATAAAAAGGTGGTTAGCACATGGTGACATCTGGGCCAAACCCCATCGATCACCTCCCACTGCAAACAAAGCTGCATTGGACCACAGCTGCCAGTCACTTGAGAGTTGTTTTTGGTCGCTGTCACTGCCACAGAGAACTGAGTAGTTGTGACACTGACCACGTGACTCCAGATCCCGAGATGTCACTGACCAGCCCTTGGTGGAAAAAGTTTGCCGATCTCCCGTCTAGAGTATTCTACCTGTGTACTGAAATGCTGACCAACATTGTCCACGGTGTCAGTACTTGGGACAGGGACAAGTCGGAAATAGGGAAAGTATTTCAGAACCAGAGTAAGGGTGACTGGACTGTGAGCCAGTCTTCCGATGCAATGCTCTGGGGCAGTGAAAGTGAATTAAAGTGCTAGATGTAGGGGCCTGAGTAACCCTCAGTAACTGAAAACTGCAAGTGTCAAAATACGCAGTATGGTAACATTTGTATAAGTGTTTAAAGTAGCACACAATTTCTATTTATAAAGTGTGTGAGTATATGCATGGGAAGGATAAGCACTAAATTCAAGATAATTTTCTCAGGGAGTAGGGGACTGTGTTAGGGGAGGGGTAAATAGAAAAAGGGTGGCTTCATAATATCGTGATGACATTTCTGCAAGGTGGTTATAGTATTCTTTCTGCTTATTTATACATCTGAACAACAACAACAACAAAACACAAGTGAAGGCATGCTCCCTTTTTTGGAGATGTGCAATCTATTCCATAGTGGAGAGGCAGAAGAGCGAACCCACATTTGTCACTGACGACCTTGTGGTAATGGGGAGCTTTGTCAAGGTACAAACGACACTGACTACGTTTTCCCAGGTGTGAGAGCAAAGCCGTCTTGTGAGCGGCGTTCTCCAACCCGGTAGAGAACTTGCCCGACGTGAGGAGGAGCAGGGAGTAGGGTGGTTAAAATCGCCCAGACCATAACCGCAGTTTGCCGGGTGGGAGTGGGAGAAAGAGGCCCAGGTCATGTGGGGAGTGGGCAGGGCACACGTGGGGCCTCTTCCTGCTCAAAGGCCAGCAGTGTTCTAAACACAACTTTACAGAAGGATTGCCTGAGACGTTCCATTTGTGATTGCCATGTCAGTAGCTTCCGAAACAGATCATCAGACCTGAACCTAATAGGAAAATGGAGAAACCTGAAATTTTTGCTTTGTTTTGTTTAATTTTGCTATAGGGCATGTGCACTCACATGAGAGAGAGACAGAGACAGAGAAAGGGAATGTGAGAAATCACTCCGCGGGGGGATCATGACAATGCGTTCCCTTCTCTATTCTCTTGATATTTTGGACAAGCACACCCACCTGCACACACACACACACACACACACACACACACATGCCTGGCATGCTCCAGATTGCTAGTCTGGAACTGAACTGAACAGTCAGCTATGTGAGATCCGCCTGTCCCAACTACCACTGGGCCCTGAACTTAAAGTTTTTAAATGCACTCAGTCTCTCTGGGAAGTTAATGCCATATGCATTTACACTGATGAAATTCGGGGGGCCACAGTTTGAAGAAACATTTGCATAGAGACTTATCACAGGGGTCTGACAGTGGTGCACCGTGGGTGACGTGCTGGTCTGCAAGGCTGAGCCCCGTGGGAGCGTCCTGCGTCCGTGTCCAGAGACCTCTCTGCTAGACGCATTCATTCCATGGTGGAAGCTGGCTGAGGATGAGGGTAGGTCGTGCTGTGAGAAAAAAGTTGGAGGTTCTTCTTTTTCTCTCTTTTTCATACCTCTCATTCATGAAAGAAAGCAAGAAGGGCCAGCGGGTGGCATAGTGGTTAAGGAGCTGGACTCTCACATGGTCGACTCTGGTTCTATTCCCGGTCCTGACAGCTTGAAATTCACATCAGCACGTGTGCATGAGTGCCCAAAATCCCGAGAGGAGAAGGGGTTGTGGTGTGGCCACCACACCCGGGGGATGATTTCTCTCTTTCTGTCTCTCTGTCTCTCCGATGAGTGCACACGCCCTATAGCAAAAATTTCTCAAATAAAGAAACTTTTTTAAAAAGAAAAAAATGTGTGCAAAGACTCATCTCTTCATCCAGTTCATGGGGGGGCTTTTTTTAGATCTATCTTGATGGAATTAAACAGTAAAAAAGAAATTAAACCCCAGAGAGCGAGCGTAGATGAAGGTTAGGAGACAGCACTGAGCTGCTGCTCCTCCGTCCCTGTGTCACTTCCGGCGTTGGCACGTGTTCTTGTTGCCCGGACCAACCCTGAGGGATCCTTGGAAGTCATTTGCTTGATTCTGATTTATAAATGTATTTTTTAATTTTCATAAATATGTGTCCCTTTTAATCTTTTTTTTTCCCCAAACATAATTTTGGTTTAGTGAAATTACTACTTGCTGAGGTGTTTGTTTTTAACCGTGAAGACTGTGTTTGTGCTCAAAGGTCAGTTTCTGCATTTTCAATCTTGGGTGTGTAACTGAACATGTAAATGATTGATAGTGTACGTGTTTGCACGAACATATGCAGACACAGATTTTCATATCTAACAGATTGTCAGTTCGTGTGATAGTTCATCTAAAATGTATACGTTCTTCTAAGGAAGAGAGAAAACGAGGGAAGGAAGAGGGCTTCCGCTAATTAAGTCCTGGGGTGTGATCAGAGGGGAATCGAATAGAACCCGGACTGGTCTGTGTGCGTGTTCTGAAGTACGTGCTAACCTGAGGGAGTTGATTTGCAGGATGTCTGTGTATTACCTTGTTCATGTTGTTCTATTAACTTGTTGAAATTCTTGTATTACAACTAATTTTACGCATAGTCTTTATTGCAGTCATTATCCCCGAGCACAATCTTGCTAACAATATGCAAAAAAAAACGCACCATTTATTTTAGGATTAAAAAAAAGAAATAGGATATTCTGCGGTTTCTTTGGCAACCAGAGACGATGACTCACACAGCTCAACAGTGCTCTTCAAAGTTGTTTTTCCTCTTTTTTCTTTGTAATCATTTATTCATTTGTTTGTTTTCTGTGAGGAAGGCTGCCTGCTCACTTTCTCTTGGGGTAAATAAGCCACTTGTAACCATCCACTCAGACCTCACCCACGCACAACCCCTCCCCAGACAGGTCTACACTGCAGGGTGCAATAAAGGGTTTGACTGAGACCGTGTTCAACTGAAAGAGGCCTGATAAAGTAAACTTGTCTTGTCTTGTCATGAGCACGCATCGCTCGTGGTGCAAATACACACACTTCGTCCCTGCGTAGTGGCAACGTTTATCGATAAGCTAAAGGAACGATCTTTCTGATACAAAGTGTACTTCCTCCCTGTAGCTCTCTCCAAATGACTTAGATTATTTTTTGCTGGAATTTTATAGTGTCCTGTTGTGTCTGAAATGTTTATTATTTTCAAAGAAACGCTGTTTTATATTTCAGGAATATACAATAGATGTTTTCTTTCGTCAAAAATGGAAAGATGAACGCTTAAAATTTAAAGGTCCTATGAATATCCTTCGACTTAATAATTTAATGGCTAGCAAAATCTGGACTCCAGATACCTTCTTTCACAATGGGAAAAAATCCGTAGCTCATAATATGACGATGCCAAACAAGCTGCTGCGAATTCAGGACGACGGGACCCTCCTGTACACCATGAGGTACGCTGCGGGGTGCCTGTTCTGTGTTCGATCCCGGGAACCCGCTAGTACACTGCCTGCCATGCCGACTGCGAGCTAAGAGCAGGGGGTGCACACTTTCCTCAAAGATGATTAAAGTACCCATAAAATGTTCTGTAAATTTGCAGATATCGGAAAAAGATAAAGTAGTAGTTATGAATTTGATTCTCTTTTTTGTTGTTGTTTAAAACTTAATTGCATTAATGATTGAGAAGTTTTTTCATTCCTCCATTTAATTTCTTCATTCAAAGGTTATCTTTTGATGCATCTTTCAAACATTACACATAGGTCTTAGGAAAAAAACCTGGCATTTTGCTTTGTAGCTGGAAAAGTTTTGACCTTATTCATCAGCTCCTGAAGTGTCTCCTTTTCCGAGGTATAGACACCATCACAACGTTTCTGATGCCTCATTAACTACTGTGGCATGCTGAATTAAAGCAGCTGAAATTGATAAAAGCTCAGTGTTGTTGCCTTCACGGATTAACTCTTATTTCTGAATTATGGTTCAAGGATTTACAACACTTTTTACATTACAAAGGATGTTTCTCTCATGGGAGTTCTCTGATGTACAGTGAGTTCTGAATTCTGGTAGTTTTTTTTTTTTTTCTTCATACGACATTTTAATTACATACATATATATCATTATTTGAAATTTACTTAAACTAGCATATAGTTTTATTTTCAGTATCCTATCATAGGGCCAGCAGATAGTGTAGTGGTTACATAGCTCGACGTCTACATGGTCAACTGTGGTTTGAGTCCTGGACTTGGTGGCTTGAAAATCATGTTGAGCGTGTGTGCATGCGTGCCCAAGATCCTGGGAGGAGAATGGAGAAGAAGGGATTACGCATGGCCATTCCCCCTGGGGGTGATTTCTCACTTTCCTTCTCACTGTCTGTCTCTCTCTCAAGCACATGCAAGTGCCCTAAGGCAAAAATCTCCTTAAAAATTTCTATTACATATACCATCACTGTTTTTTTTTTTTTTTGAGAGATTTTTGCTATAGGGTATGTGTGCTCACTGGAGAGTCAGAAAGAAGCAAAATATCTCTCTCTCACACACACACACACACACACACACACCCTCCACCCCTGCCAGGGGTGATGGCCGCACTGCAATCCATTTTCCTCTGGAGGTTTTGTACACACACACACACACACACACACGTCCAATGTGAGTTTTAAGCCACTGGGTCTGGGACTTGAACCTTGGTCTAACAATGTAACCATTACACCAATCACATTTCAAAGTAATTTTTCAGCAAGGTTGTGCTTAATTTAATATTCTGACCTGTCTTGTGAAGTTATCCTATAGAAGAAAAGCTTTTTAAAAAAAATTTGGAGAGTTTTTATTTAATAAGGTTTATAAATAAAATTGCTATCATAAACACATGTATTAGGTTAAACTATATGAAGCCAGTATTGTACATCAGAAAGTGTCATAGAGTGTCAATATATGTGATTCAGAAGTTTAACAAAATTATCAAAAGGAATAAACAGCTGTTGATCCTAACAACCGTTGTCATGCCTTAATGTTTCAAAATGCTACTCACGTTATTTAAGAAAGATAAAACCCTACAAATCTAGTCCCATGATGTAGAATAGAAAGTTCAGTTGTTCGATAGAGGATTTAAAGCTCGGGTAGCTCCCGTCAGCCTTAGATACAGTCAGGTGTATTCCTGCATGTGATGTGTCGTTGTTGTGCATGAAACCTGCAGGGCCAGATTTCAGTTACAAAATAATTAAAAGGGGCACTCAGTCCAGAGCTATTTCTGGTCTCTAAGGAAGAAACTCCCAAGAGCTCATTTCTGGGTGGCCGTTGCCCACGGATGCCCACGGGGGAAATGCTGGCTGTTCTTGCTGCCTCTGCCTCTGGATCTCACAACGTGTCTGCATGTAGTGCCCCGCGGACTTCATTAGGTCATTCCTCTGGATTGAGACAAAGACTGCAAGTTTAAGATCTAAACAAAATACTGATATAGAACCTACCGAGTTTTAGCAAATATTTCATAGGGTTCTGTTTACTCTTCTAGAAAGACATAAGCCAAAGTAAATTGTTGGCCAAATCTGCTTTGCTCATTATGACAGACTCTTTTGTATGTCTCGTTTAGTATCTGCCTTATCCACTTTGCCTGTATATAAAATGGAATAATTGGAAGCTTTCTTCATAACGTATTTTCTATGGTTATTTTATTTTGTGGTTATGTAGGTAGAGAAAAATGATTTAACATTCATAATGTGTGTCTATAAATTAGCCAACAATTTAGACTCAGCAAAATATTTGTAGGAGACGCATCCATATGTGTATTTATATCTATTTTATATTGATAGCCTTTTTATATCTATATAGTGTGTGATACTCATTCGCAGTTTACATATTTTCGAAGGCGCTCTCCTGAGCCAATATTGAACTCTGACATCAACTTTGCTGATGAGAAGGTGGGGAAAGGGCATCCTTTTTATGATAATTATTTTTGATTTTTTCCTTCGCTATTTCACATATTAATAGTGAGGTTAGTGGGAAAGTAGCGACATAATTACTTCTTACCAATGGCCGAGTGTGAAATGACTACATTTATTTAAAAATATTAATACTTATTCTCAGATTTTGTATATGTCAATGTCTTCTAACAGATCACCTCTAAGCATGAAGGAAAACACACACGTAAATGTGAATTAACCTTGCAGTGCTGTAATGCAGGCCCTGCCCCCTCTCTCGTTCTGTTGCCCACAGTGATCGGTGGTTTTTCTTGTCTTGCCAATTTACTTAAACAAACAGTGCACTTTTGACTTCCAGGCTTACCGTTCAAGCTGAATGTCCAATGCACTTGGAGGATTTCCCAATGGATGCCCACTCATGTCCTCTCAAGTTTGGCAGCTGTAAGTACAGGGGTGAAAGTGCCTTGGGGTCAGTATCAGGGATCCACCCCGCACTGCCCCACTGTGTGGTTACCACCTGACAGTTGGCCAGTAAGACACACAGGCAGGAGGCATGCTGGGCGCCCTCCGGACACTGGCAGCCCGATGGTGTGCACAGGTGTCACAGGGCTGAGGCCCTCCTTCATGTTAGTGCTCACGAAGAACTCCAGGTGTTTTAGAAACTGAAACGTGACCAGGAGTCCTTTGAAGGTCAGGACTGCAACTGACTTTTCTTTCCAAGCCTTAAGACACTAAAAATGTTTCTTTTTCATCAATTAAGAATGCACTGTGGGGCCAGCAGGTGGCCAGGTTGTTACAGTCTGGACTCTCACATGGTTGACTGCAATTTGAGTCCGGGACCTGGCAGCTTGGAAATCACTCTGGGTTCATGTACCTGTGTGCCCAAAATCACAAGAGGAGAGTGCAGGAGAAGGGATTGGGAAGGATTATGGCATGGCTATCCTCCCGAGGGGTAATTTCTCACTTTCCTTCTCTCTGTCTCTGTTTCCCTCCGAGGCGCACACACACCCTATGACAAGAACCTTAAAAAAAAAGTAGAAAAGAATGAATTGTACGTGACACATTCTCTTGTTTATTAAAGCAGCAGTCTGCCTGTTGCAACTGCCAGGCACAGAAGCTGCGTCTGCGAGATTGTCTAGCTAATGGAAGGGTTGTTTTTCTGATTTCCTAAAATAAACTTGAGGAGCTGGGTTTCTGCGTGCAGGCCCTTCCCTCGCACGTGCAGCATTCTGAGAAGCTCTGTGCCTCTGGCCGTGCTTCGGGTCATGGGGTCCCCCCTCGTATGTCCAGCGGAAGCTTTCCCACTCTCGGGACAGCGGAGAGGGGAAAGGTCAGATCAGCCGCCCAGGCCCATACAGCAGTCCAGCAGACTGAGAATGAGTTTGGACCACAGCTGTGCAGGCCTCCTCACAGGCCGTCGCCTGGCCTTGTTAGAATCTGCTCTCCCTGGCATTCCCGTCTTCGGCTATTTTGGGCAGCGTTTGACTGTTCACTGTGTGTCGGAGGGAAATGCAGTGTTCTAACGTGTGGCCGAGCAGCGTGTATCCTGGAGAGGAGAGGGAAGAACGGTGGCTGATACGAAGGCACAACCCTCTAATTATTTCGACGACCACAGTTTTGTGGAAATGAGAAGTTCCATCTTGTGTGTTCCCTATGTTCTTACAAAAGGTGTCAGCTCTCAATTTTCTTCGAGAATCTCCTCTTTGTTTAACCACAAAGCCTTCTTTTATTGTCATGGAAACCATCACTTCAATACTGGCGTTTCTTCCGGCATTATTTAAGATAGTCAGTCATGTCACAGAACGTAAATGTGGAGCTGGGAGAGCCACAGCAGGTGCCGCAGAGGAAAACTTATTTGCATTACGTAGTGGCGTTAACCAGGACTCTGGGACCCTTGGTACCAAACAGGGTTTATCTGAGATGCAGTAATGGTGTAAGAGGGAAAGGCATTTATTTTTTAGTGGACAAGATATTGTCATTAAGACATTAGCTATAGGGGCCAGCAGGTGGTGTGATGGTTAAGACGCTGGACTCCCACATGGCCAACTGCAGTTCAAGTCCCAGACCTGGTAGCTTACTTTCTCACCTTCTCTTTCTCTCTCTCTTTGGCCAAATTAAATAATATAATAATAATAATAATAATAATAATAATAATAACAAATCTAAATAAATAAATCATTTTTTTAAAAAAAGACATCAGATATAAATAATGTGTTCTCTCAATTCCAGAATGAAATAAATGTACTTTGGGACATGGCAGAGGGTGAGAGAGAGGGAATCAAGGATGGCAAAAAAAAAAAAAGCAAAGTATACAGGAAACAAGAAATGGAAAATTATTTGTTGATGATAACACGTATGTTGATGTGCTTGATTGAGCCAATATACAGTGTATTCTGGATGGAAAGTCTCACTTTGTATGCTGTAATGATGTACAGTGAATGAATGTAAATAAATTAATTTAAATAAAAAAAGAAATAAAAAAGAAAGAAATGTACTTGAATATTTTAAATGAACTTTTTTTTTTTTAGAGGTTTTTGCTATAGGGCGCGTGCGCTCGCCAGACAGAGAGACAGAGAGACAGAAAGCGAGAAATCACCCCCCAGGGGGGATGGCCACGCCACAATCCCTTCTCCTCCATTCTCCTCTCGGGATCTTGGGCACGCACGCACACACGCCCGGCGTGAGTTTTAAGCCACCGGGTCCGGGACACGAACTGCGGTCGACTACGTGGGAGTCCAGCGACATAGCCATTACACTAACTGCTGCTCCCCCATAATTAAGTTCTTGAAATTAATTAATGTAAAATTTAGACTTTAGACTACGATGAATTTGTATGCAAACATTATATGAATATTTCTCAGCTGTTAAATATATAAATACACAGGTGTGTATATATATTGGGTAGTTGAAAAAGTTGTGACTTCTTTTTCTGTGCAAAAATGCATCATGACTTTTCTGACTACCCATATTCACAACATATCTCAAAACTTGTTTCACATAATGTAATTTACTTGTAGATGTAGCTGGAACATGTACAGTGAAAAGAGTATTCCGCGGATGGTAATATTTAGCAGTGATGTTCAGAAAATCAAAGAACATTGCCGGGAGTCGGCACAAGGCCATACTGTGAAGGCACAAGTGCATAAACATTCGTTCTGTTGTTCCTGGTGCTCGAGAGAGAATTGTCTTGTGCTCACAGACCTTGGACCGCGTTCTGTACGTGGGCCACCACAGCACGGGGCTGTGAAGACAGAGAACGTACAGATGGGAGAGGAATGAGATCGCGTGTCGTCCCCTCCACTGAGACTGCTGTGACTGCGATGCTGAGCTTGGCTCAAGGGCTGGGAATAAATCATATTTGTAAACATTCCCGTGAATATTGAGAAGGTGCATGGAGGTTCTTTAAACAGTCAGTGATACAGCAAAGGTTATCTGATGCTCAGGAGTAGGAGGATGCTGCCCACGTGGAGAGGTCAGCTGTTCCCCCGCAGGACGTACACGGGCACCAGGAAGCCAGGGCCAGAGAAGGGCTAAGGCCAGCTATGTCACCTCGCCACGGCTCTGCATGCCTCGTTCCTGCTCAGCTCTGCATCCTCGGCCAAATCTCGGGGCGTTCATGTGTGTGTTTTACCTCTTCCTGCCAGTCCACCGTCCCCCGGGATGCTAGAAAAGTGAGGTCCAGTGATGTCTGTGTGCATGAACTAATTTAAAGATGAATTTATAACATAAGAGTTTGAAATTTAATGGAACTATAGCATTCTGATTGGTTTTACATGTTCTGCAGTAACTTGTTCTCATTGGTGTGATGAAATGCGTTGTATCATCATAGCTAAGTCATTTAACTCCAGCGAGGGTCCTTTAATGTGGCAGGAAGCAATCTAATTTGGTTATGATTTTTCTTTTGTGGGTGATGATTATCTCTGAATGAATTGTCTCACTGGACTTGGGGCATCCGTAACTGTTCACCTTCATGTCTGTATCTGATGCCTAAGAGTAAGGGGGTCGTAGCACCTCAGGGCCCCGTGATTTCTGTAGCCTATAAAGAGAAATTTACTCACGTCTCAAAGTGTTCAAGTGAAAAGACTTTCATTGTCATGATTGCCGATTGGTCTGCTCCATACCCTTCATAATAAAGTAAGTCGAAATAACACATTTCCCCCCTAAAAAGTATGATCTTTAAATATTGTATTTTTTTTTAACCAATTAATTAATTTTGCTACAGGGTACTTGCACCACTTGAGAAAGACAGTGAGATTCAGAAAAGTGAGAGAGCAACCCCTGGGGGAGGAGGCTACGTTGTACTCCCTTTACCTCCATTTTTCTCTTTGTTTGTTTGTTTGTTTGTTTTTAAGAGAGATTTTTGCTATCGAGCACGTGTACTCACCAGAGAGACAAATAGCAACAGAGAGACAGAAAGTCAGAAATCACCCTCCAGGGGGGTTAGCCACGCCGTAGTCCCTTCCCCTCTCAGGAGTTTGGGCATGCATGCACATGCACCTGGCGTGTTTTAAGCTACCAGGTCCAGGACTCAAACCAAGTCTGACTACATGGAAGTCCAGCAACGTAACCATTATGCCATCTGCTTGTCCCCTCTTAGAGTTTTTAGGCACACACTGTTTCCAAGGTCCGGGACTCAAACCACACCGTTACTTGGTCATGTGGGATCCAGCTGCCCTCACCACACCACCATGGCACTGGCTGGTCCCTATTATTATTATTATTATTATTTTTAATAAACAATGGTTCTGTGAAATGTATGACCTTTGGTGCTGTATTTTATTGATGGTTCTTATTAAAGTGCTTGAAATATTTTTTATTCTGATTTCCTGCAGATGCGTATACCACCTCCGAGGTCACGTACATTTGGACTTACAACGCATCTGACTCAGTACAGGTTGCCCCCGATGGCTCCAGATTAAATCAGTATGATCTACTGGGCCAGTCAATTGGGAAGGAGACAATTAAATCCAGCACAGGTTAGTAACGTGAGCCTAAGGAAATGAATGGGTTTGTGTCACCGGGGCAGTATCAGATCACTGAAAATCTTTCACTCTTGTGATTCAAGAACCAGTGGCTGACTGTATTTGCAAACTTTATAGACACTGGGTATCTTGGTCCCCGTTCTGTGCTAAATTAGAATCTGCCTTTTAACAAGAGTCCAAGAAGACTCATAGGAATATAAACGTTTGAGAAACACTGGCCTAAAATATACTACATATTAACTACATAATAAGTGTGCGTTTGTTCAGACCAGTTAGTTTTTTGTTTCTTTTTAAGGTTTTTACCATAGGGCGCATGCACTTGCTGGAGACACAGAGACAGAGGGGAAACTGAGACATTATCTCCCTTTCCCCTCGCCCAGAATATGCCCAGGCCACAGTTCCTTCTCCTCCATTCTCCTCGTGGGATTTTGAGCACTCACACACACATGCCTGGTATGATTTTCCAGCTGCCAGGTCCAGGACTCAAACCATGGTCGGCCATGTGGGAGTCCAGCACCTTAACCACCACACTGCCTGCTGGCTCCAACCAGTCAGTTTTAACATTTACCTTCAAACAAATAATTTCCCCAGTTTTCTCACTCTTTTCTTGATGATCTAGCTACTTTATAAGAGTTCAGTTCCTGATTGATGGATAATTACTACTGGCCGGTGTGGAAAGCTGATTACCCCGCTAAGGGCCACCTTTATCTAAGAAAGAAAGCAGCTTTGTGGACTCATTACTCACCTCTGCCACAGTTAAATTAGGGTACAGAAAGCAAGGCACAGATGAGAATCAGGCAGCGCCTGCTGAAGCCAGGAGGGCAGAGGACAGTGAGAAAGCCAGAGGTGAGGGGGTCAAGTGGCTGCTCGGGGCCAGAAGACGGACGTTGGGGACATGACCATGTGACCAGGGACGAACACGCCACAGAGTCAGAGAACACTGAGTGAGAACAGAGCAGGGACTCTGGGTTCGGACCACTCGGAGGGGGATCTGAGCAAGTAAGAAAACCTGCTAGCAGGGCCCTGTGCCAATTCCGCCAGTCCGTGATCAGTCGGTCGGCGTGACCTGGAGAGAACATCCAATGTCCTATCTGAGCACAGGCCCTGCAGGTTTCTGAGCAGGATTAAGGATATCTTTTATTAAAAATACTTGTGCTCTACTAATTAGGCACTTACAGGTGATACAGGCTTGTTGACAAATATAATAAATTTTATTTTTTAGAAAACCAGGATCTGTTTTACCTCATCTCTTTCATTTCCAAAATGTCCCAACTGTTCTCTACTGCAGTTCCTTAATCTTCTTAACATTTCCTTCCAGGTGAATATACTGTAATGACAGCTCATTTCCACTTGAAAAGAAAAATTGGGTACTTTGTGATTCAGACATATCTGCCCTGCATCATGACTGTCATCCTCTCTCAAGTGTCATTCTGGCTTAACCGAGAATCCGTGCCTGCAAGGACTGTGTTTGGTGAGTGAATAACTGCACGCTCCGTAGCCCACGTGCTCTGTATGTTTCCTGCTTCCGGAAGGATCCTCTCGTGATGACAGGGAGCATTAGTTCCACCTTCCAAATGAGGACCTCAGGCTCAGATGTCAAGGCCGCACATAGCACTGCCGTAGTCTAGAGCCTGTTCAGGCTTCTTCCCGCCAGGTCGTGTTGCTCACCAGCATTTCACCGTGAACCCTCTTGGAGTTCACTTTTGAGAATAGCAGTGCCAGGTATCTAGGCCTTCTACATTTTTGTGTTTATGTTTGTGGATGAAGAAAGATGACCTTGGGACCAGCAGTTAGTGTAATGGCTATGTTACTGGACTCCCACGTAGTCGACCGCGGTTCGTGTACTGGACCCAGTGGCTTAAACTCACACCGGGCGCGTGTGCGTGCGTGCCCAAGATCCCGAGAGGAGAATGGAGGAGAAGGGATTGCGGCGTGGCCATCCCCCCTGAGGGATGATTTCTCACTTTCTGTCTCTCTGTCTCTCTTTGTCTTTCTGGCGAGCGCTCGCGCCCTATAGCAAAAACCTCTCCAAAAAGAAAGAGAGAGAGAGAGAGAGAGAGAGAGAGAGAGAGAGAGAGAGAGAACCTTATTACTTAGAGAAGGAGGGAAGAGGAAAGGGGGAGTCGCTCACCCTGTTTAGCGTGCTGGGCTTCCTGAGTGCAGTCATGTGGGGGGCTTTGGTCACTGTGTTTGGATGTATCAACTTGGCTGAGCACATTTTGTAACAAAACAGATGGTTTTGTGTGTTTGGCCCACCCATTCATCTAGGAGAGGTTTATTGGGAACCAACCCTGCCAGGTACTTCACTAGGCCCTAGAGAGGCAAATACCAACAACATATAGCCCGGCTTAGTATCTGGCTTGGTATAGTGGCCGGCCACAGAACAACCAGAGCGGACATGCTCTTCCCAGATACAGCGAAGACAGAAGGATGTGCCGGCGGTTACAGACAGCTGGAACTGAGTGGGTGAGTAGCCCAGTTAACATCTGGGCTCAGTCTTAAAGGACGAGCAGAAGCTCTCCAGACAGATGGGATGGGACAGGAACCCAACGCTGACAGCACAGACTGTGTGACAACCTTAAGGGACGAAGGAGTGTGATGTGCAGGGGTCGTGAGCTTCTGCAGTGCTGGGGCGACACAGGGAGAAGTGTAGTTTGTGTTCTAGGTGGGAAGGGCTGGGTCGGTCACATTAGTGAAAAGTGCGTTTGTCTTCTAAGGTATAAGGCAAGTTATATGTATGCTAATCGCAAATGTGTGATGAACACATAAAAGACTGCACATACGCAATGTAGCAACTCTGTACATTCCGGAATTGTCGTAAATGTGAAACTGTCACCACTGTCCAGGTCTTCGGCACGTCCATCATCTCCCAAGGTCTCCTCTCACCCTCTTTTTCATTAGCCGTGGTGTGTGCGTGCGGGTGTGTGTGTATGTGTGTGGGTGTGTGCGTGTGTTCTCTACGGACGCTCACGTAAGGTCTACCGCCTTAGCAAATACAGTATCCACAGTATTGTGAGCACTAGGCTATAGATCTCCAGAAATTATTGATCATGGGTAATTACAACTGTTCTTTTCATTATTAATTTGACCCTATGTGTATATTTGAACTCTATGTTCTTTTTGCAGAGAATAAATTGGAGGAGGGCAGTGATTAGAAGTAGGAAGAAACCTTAGGAGGCTACTGACGTAGTGTGGGTGAGATGTGAATAGTTTATTCTAAAAGGAGACCATGACAACAAACAAAAAGGGACAGGGAGTTGATAAACATATATAACAACTACAGAAAACAGTATAATTTCTGATAATATTTAGTTATTTTTTTCTCTTGGATACATTAAATGGATAATATTGCCATTAATGAAAGCAAAGGAAGAAAGAGGAAAAGTAGGAAAAGTTAACGTGGTTTGAGGGGCTAGATTTTGAAGTTACCTGGAATATCCATTTGACGAACACAGTAGACAAATGAAAATAAGTATATGGAACACTGACGAATAGCAGGGCCTGTTGATAAATATGAGAACCACTAACTAGATAATAGAACTTTCAAAAATAAATTTATCTCGGGACCAGCAGTTAGCATAATGGCTATGTCGCTGGACTCCCACGTAGTCGACTGCGGTTCGAGTCCCAGACCCGGTGGCTTAAACTCATGCCGGGTGCGTGTGCGTGCGTGCCCAAGATCCCGAGAGGAGAATGGAGGAGAAGGGCCATCCCCCCCTGGGGGGTGATTTCTCACTTTCTGTCTCTCTGTCTCTCTCTCTGTCTGGCGAGCGCACGCGCCCTATGGCAAAAACCTCTCAAATAAATAAATAAATAAATAAATTTATCTCATGAATAAATTAGGTGGATGAGAACAGATGATGGAATCAATAAAAATATTAAAATTGCAGAATTTAGGAAACAAAAAGGCATTGGATGGATCATAAAATTAAAGCAGAAACTAGGAGACAATAGTGTTCTAAAAGGAGAAATAGTCAAATTTCAATCTCTGTATCTCTCTCTTCCTCTCTCTCACACACAGCTATTTTGGGTGTCTAGTATCAAATGTATATAAAAAGTGTCTAAAAGGTGTTGAGTAAACTTGAAAAGTAGAACATTACACTAATGAATTAAATGAGAAAAATTGCTTTGGAGTAAAATGAGATTGAAGTGAGAATAGGAAGTGAGGCCGGCAAGGAGCTGGGAATATGTCAGATTCGAAGGAGAAAGAAAGGGTTCAGTTAGCTGGAGACGAGTGAGTCAGCCTCCTCGTCGTTAGTATACGACCATTACGTGGAAAACGCAGCAGCACGTGGAGAGCCGTGTTCCATACTTCTTTACTTCGTTTTTGCCCTTGAGGTAAATTATCTTATCTCCCCCTTATTGGGGGTAAGGGTGATGCATGTACACGTGTGGTGTTTCTCATGCTGCTGGGTCTGGGACACAAACTGTGCAGCCTGCCACTCAGGATCCAACCACCTTACCCATCATGCCATGGGGTGGTACCACATCTCTCTTTTAAATAGATAATAAAGGACCAGCAGGTGGCGTGATGTTTAAGGTTGCTGGACTCCCACATAGCCGACCGTGGTTCAAGTCCCATACCCGGCGGCTTACTTTCTCTCTCTCTCTCTCTGTGTGTCTCACTCTGTTTCTCTCTGGCCAAATTTAAAATAAATAAATACTAAATAAAGTTTAAAGAGACAATAAAGACTCTAAAGTTTTGGGTATCTTGTTCAAGCTCTTGAAGCTTAAATTCCTTCAACCTTTTCTTCTTCATAACTCTTAAGAAGAAGAGGTCAAGAAACTAACTTTTAAGATGCAGAAGAGAGAGGGGTTTCTGATGAGTAATTACATAAAGAAAGTACTGAGACTGGGTCGCGTCGCTAGAAAGCAGGAAACCTGCCCCTCCACCGTAGAATAAAAGGGCCCAGTGTGGCCTCGGTTGGTACTTGGCTTTTGTTCCAAGTCTTTGCCTGTGTCATGGCACACCATTTCTTTTTATCTTGGAAAAGGTCTTCCATTATTACAGTACTGAAGGAACAAGATTGCTTCGAAATCATACCACTAACTATAAACATGATCTAAACTGTAAATAACCTCGAGAAATAATGTAAAGATTTAACATTACAAGTAAGTTGAGTGGGATTAATAGCAGAATGTGTTTGCAGACAGTTTGGGACAGCTTTGGAAAGAACTAGGTAAGCACAGTAGACCTTGGGAATAAAGGAGGGAGAAGAGGAGAGGATGAAGAGGAAGGTAAAGAGAGGAATTTTTCTTTTAAAATGTATATTCCCATATGTAAAAGTAAAAACTAAATTAAGAACAAAATTGAAACCTGAATACATCTGCCAAGTCAAACTTAACTTAGATGGATCACATCCGTCTGTTGTTCTGCTGTTTTCCTTGCATCACTATTACATGCTGTGATCTGCTTATTCTATTGCATTGTATCACAGAACAATTGAAGGAGTTAATATAGCACTATAGACGTTATTTATTTTTCAAATGCATTTCTTATTTAACTTTCTGAGCCCAGTGAAGAAGTTGATAGTTTTCATAACTAAAAATTGATTTATATAGAAAAATGCAAAACTCCTGATCTTTGTATTTAAGAAGCAATATACCGACACCAAATCTAGCACTTAAATCTAGGTCGCATAGTAGGATTTTGTAGAAAGTTCCTTTAGAATAATGATCCACAGTTTGCAGTACGGAGTACATATGATATATTGATGCATAGATAGTGTCACCTGTTAATGCACGGAAGAGTTTTAAAAAGCTTCACTTCCATCATTTTCTTATGGTGTGTTGCAAATGTCCATATTGTGCTAATCTCATTTCATCATGGTTACAATATGTCCTTCTTATCAATGGGGTGTAAGTTCCACAACCCTCAGCGGATGCCTGAAACTATGCATAGTACCAAACCCTACGGATACTGTGGTTTTCCAAGCATACATACTCATGATAAAGTTTAATATATAAATTAGATACAGCAAGAGATTAACAACAATGACTAAAAAATAAAATGAATTACAACAATATACTTTAATAAAAAGTTATTCAAGGACAAACTAAGTCCAAATCCAGTGGTGGCAAGAGAATAATAAAAATTAGAACAGAGATGAAAAAAGTAGAGAATCAAAAAAAGAGAGAGAATGTCGACAAAACTAAAAGTTTGTTCTTTGAAAATGTCAGCAAAATTGGCAGACCTTAGCTATATTAATAAAAAAGAGAGAATGCTCAAATACTAAAATCAGAAGTAAAGGTGGGAACATTACTACCAACCTTACAGAAGTTAAAAGGATTTTAAGACCACACTATGACAGTAGTGCACCAACAAATTAGGTAATCTTGATAAGATGGATATATTTCCTAGGGGGAAAAAAAGACACAAATTAACAAACCTGACTAAAAAAGAAATACAAAATCTCTAAGAGATTCAGTGAGCAATCAAAAACATCACAACAAAGAAAAGACAGGTCCAATGGTGAATTCTACTTCAAGAAGAATTAATACCAATCATCTTCAAAATCTCACCAAAAATAGAAAATAAAAGAATGCTTTCTAACACAGTCTATATGGACAGCATTAGTCTAATACCAAAGCCAGACAAAGATATCACAACAATAACAACAACAACAAACTACTCCTCAGGCCAAATCTCTTATGATTATAGATGCAGATGTCCTCAACAAAATGCTAGTAAAGTAAATCCAACCACACATTACAAAAATAACTATGACCAAATGGGACTTATCCCAGCTATATGAGGATGGTCCAAAAGAAGTAATTAATCAATATAAGATGCCACATCAATAAAATATCACGGAAAGAAAAACAGACAAAACAAAGTACTCAGAGTGCATGGCCATCTAAATATATTCAGAAAAAGCATTGGAAAAGATTTAACAACTTTTTCTGATTAATCAGACAATTAGGCATAAAAAAAGCTTCCTCAACAAGTAAAAGGATGTTTTTGAAAACCCATAGCTAACTTTATACTAGATCGTGTAAGACTGAAAATTTTCCCCAGAAACAAGAAAAAGTCTTCTTTACCACTGTTACTCACATTGAGCCTGAAGTTCTAACCAGAGATATTGGTGAAGAAAATAATTACAAGACATAAGATTTGGGAAATAAAGAAAGAAACTTCTCTATTTGTAAATTTTATGTGTGTGTGTGTGTGTGTGTGTGTCTATAGTGATGGTTTGCCTCACAATTTTTTTTTGAGAGGTTTTTGCTATAGGGCGCGTGCGCTCGCCAGTCAGACAGAGAGAGACAGAGAGATAGAAAGTGAGAAATCACCCCCCAGGGGGGATGGTCACACCACAATCCCTTCTCCTCCACTCTCCTCTGGGGATCTTGGGCACGCACGCACACGCGCCCGGCGTGAGTTTTAAGCCACTGGGTCCGGGATACGAACCGCGGTCTACTATGTGGGAGTCCAGCAACATAGCCATTATGCTAACTGCTGGTTCCCTCACAATTTTTTGACTTGACTGTGGTGCAAAAGCTATCCACATTCAGTAGAAATCATAACCCCATTGTAATTCAAGGGACTTACAGCTTGTCACAGTTTCAACTTAGACTGTATTTTAATTTATGCTATTTTTTACTTGTGATGGATTTATCAGGATGTCATCCCATTGTAAGTCAATGAGTGTCTGCATATATGTAAACCAAAAGATTAATCAATATAAAAAAGCATGAGGGCTAGAAAAACAAGCTCAGTAGTGTTGCAGAATACAAGATCAGTGCACAAAAATCAGCTTGATTGTCTACACCAGCAATGAAAAATTTATAAAAAGACATTAAGAAAACAGTTCTATTTATATTAAAATAAAAACAATAAAATGCCTAGAAATAAATTTAACCAAAGAAATGAGAAACTATTGATACTTCACTGAAAACTATCAAACATTGTTCTAATGGGATGTCCTATTTTCCTTGATTGGAAGGTTCCTTGATTAATACTGTTAAGATGGCAGTAATCTCAAAAAAGATCTGTGGTGTTTGCTTCAATACCTATCAAAAATTTAATGGTCTTTTTGGCAGAAATGCAGCTGTTCCAAAATTCATATGGAATTACAAGGAACTGGAAATAGTGAAAACAATTTTTAAAAAGATTATTAAAACTTACTACAAAGTAACAGTAATAATAACAGTGTAGTATTGACGTAAGAATAGACATATGGACCAGTGGAACAGACTTGAGAGTCTAGAAATAAACAAAAACACATATGACCAGTTGATACCCAAAAAGAGTACCAAGACCATTTGATGGGGAAAGAATAGTCTGTTTAATAAATGGTGCTAGGACAATAGGACCACCACATCTGAAAGAATGAAGTTGGACCCACACCTCATTGTAAATGCAACAGTTAACTCAAATGGATCAAAAATCTAAATACGTATAACATCTAAGACCATAAAGCTGTTAGAAAAAACATAGAGTGAAAATTTTAGATTCGATATCAAAAGCACAAAGCAGCCAAAAAAAATTACAAGACAAAAGAAAAAAAATTAATTGGATTTTATTAACACTTACAATGTGCATCAAGACACTATAAACAATGTGAAAAGACAACCTATAGAATGGGAGAAAATACTTGTAACTAATACATCTGATAAGAGTTTAATATCCTCGATATATAAAATAACACCTCCTCAAAAACAAAATTTAGGGAACCCAATTTTGAAAATCAGTAAGGGGTCCAGATGATGGCATGGTGGTAAATAGTGATGCTCTACAAGGCACTCCTACTTGGAAACGTTCCCAGTTTTTTTTTTTTTTTTTTTTTTTTTTTTTGAGAGATTTTCGCTATAGGGCGCGTGCGCTCGCCAGACAGACAAAGAGAGACATAGAGACAGAAAGTGAGAAATCACCCCCCAGGGGGGATGGTAACGCCACAATCCCTTCTCCTCCATTCTCCTCTTGGGATCTTGGGCACACATGCACACACGCCCGGCGTGAGTTTTAAGCCACCGGGTCCGGGACGCGAACCGCCGTCGACTACGTGGGAGTCCAGCGACATAGCCATTACACTAACTGCTGGTTCCCGAAACGTTCCCAGTTTAAGTCTACGAAGCTCCCCAAGTATGCCAGGCACATGCTTACCCATTACCTGGGTCTGGCTAAAGGACAAAGATGGATTGCAGTGTCAAGACCCCTGTCTCTTTTTTCTCTCTCCATCTCTTTTGGTCATAGAGGACATAAATCTATATTTTTTTAATCGGCAAAAATTCGAATAGACTTTTTTTTTATAAAAAATAAAAGAAGCATAGAAGTGACAGGCAAGCACATAAAATTATGTGTAACATCACTGCTTAGTAAGGAACTACAAATACAAACCACAGAGAGATCCCTTTTATGCCCACCAGGATGGTTTTCACTGTGGGCCATGTGTGCCCTCCAGAGAGAGAGGGGGATAGTGAGTGGCCACGCTGTAATCTGTTTTCCTCCAGTCTGATCTCAGGGATTTGGGCACGGGCTATAGTATTTTTTGACAAAATAAAAATAGTTAAGTGTTGGCAAGGATGTGGAGACATAAAAGCCCTTGTGTGTTGCTGGTGGGAATTTAGCGTGGTAGTCCACTGTAGATGGCACTTTGGCAGTTCCTCGCAGAGTTAAAGAATTGCTACAGTGTGGATGAACCTTGAAAACATTACACTTCGTGAGAGGAACCAGATGAAGAAGGTCATGTATTGCGTGATTCCTGTTACGCTAGTAATCCAGCAGAGACAAATCCACAGAGAGAAAAGCAGTTTCGTGGCTTCCAGTGGAGAGGGCAGGGGGACAGGCGTGATTCCTCTGTGGGGACAGGGCACTCTGGGATGAAGCATCCTTGGGAAAGAGCGTATTGTGTGAGGGAAATGACAAAAATTTCATAGTGTAAGTCACACAGATGCATATTTTAAAGAAAACTCCCTGTGCAAGTACAGAGGAGAGGTAACCAGATGAATAAATATCTCACTTTGAATCAACAGAAGGTGTTAGCATGAAGGTTACAAAGTTTAACTATAAAACACGTTTTGAAAGATTGGTGGGCTGGACGTATTGCCTAGTAGTTAGGGAGCCCGATCTCACACGGCCAACTGGTCTACACCCTCCATCCATCCCTGACTGTTTTCTGCTTCCTTTTGATGGTGAACATCTCAGCTGACTGATACACAGCAGTTACCTCAGTAAAGTTCTACCCTCTCTGCGTTTCTCGCTTTAAATTCACAGTCAACTTTACTGTCTCTCCCCTGATGGGAGGTCATTAAATTATCTGCCGTCCCCCTGATCCAAAGCTTTATGTGGTGGGTGATCCGCCCAAGTAAAAATAAACTTCTACAGTTAAGAAATTCATATGCTCTGAGAGATTGATGTCAAATGTTTCACCCTTCAAGGTCTTTTTGGCCTTCATGCTGTGAATAGAATAAGAAAACAGAGCCAACTGGAAAGACGCAGCGAAGCTGAAATTAGAACATGCCCTTGATATTAGACTGTTCCATTATATTGGGTTTTATCAGTTCTTTATATTGCATTTCGTTTGTGGTTCTGCAGAGCCAGCCTGATGTCTTCAGAGATATAATTCAAAGGGGCTGCCCTGTCGCTTGCAGTGATGAAAGCCTCCTTTGACTTCTGTCTCGTGTTCTCACCCTCCCCATTCCACCCCAGCAGGTCCTGGGCACCTGTTGGTCAGCCCTTCTCTAGGTGTGTGGGTTACGTCCCTGCACAACACACAAACAGCCCGAGGAGGTAGCTGCTCTCTGTTGACAGATAAGCAAGCACTCAGGAAAACCGTGGCCGTCCTACCCCCGGTGGTGTGCCTTCAAAGCTGCTGACAGCAGAAAAGCATTCACAACATCTTGTGCACACCTTGTTTTGTGACATGTGGCACGCACTTCGTGAAATTGTAGCTTATCGTCCTTTCAAGTCATTTAATATTCTTCAGAACTGTATGTAAAACTGTGAGGAACTTGCCAACGATTGTTTCTATATTTGAAGCCAAACCATGCTTGGAATTTTGCATAAGCTTGTATAAAGTATGTCCTTGTATTGTGTCTGCTATATTCAGTATAGGAGAGACAGTTTTTTCTATTAAAACTAAAATTACACAATAAACATCCGTTAGTGCATAGGTGTTCAGTAAGAATTCAGAGTTCAGATGTTTTCTGTTGTGTACGAAGGTCAAGGCTTATACAAGGCCGTGTGCTGCTTCCGTCGGGTGAATTTTAGAGAGTTAAAACGTTGTGTGTGGATTGATGATTTCTTTCCTTAATTCCACAGATTTCTGAGATTCAAGGTGGCTTGAATACATAAGCAATTATTGTTTGTTTGTTTAAAGTAAAAAAAAAAAGTTGGGGCCAGCAGGTGGTGTGGTGGTTCAGGTGTTGGATACCATATGCCAGTTCCACAGTTGTAAGTCACAATGGGTGTGTGTGCATCTACGCCCCAAATCCGGAGCAGAGAATGGAGGAGAAGGGATTGTGGTGTGGGATCCCTGCAGGGGGGATGATTTCTCACTTCCCTCTCTCTGTGTCTTTATGGTAGATGCACATAACCTACGGCCCAAAAACAAAACAAACAAAAACAACCACAACAACACACCACCAGGAGGTGATGCGAGGCTGTCTGAGCAGCACCGTGGGCAGCAATCTCTTGCAGTCTTGCTGATTCGGCATGCTTAGCGTGTGGTTTTCATAGGCTGATAAGGCCGCGGGTGCTCCAGCCATTATGTTCATATTCCCGGAAATGGAAGAAGTGGGCAAAGACAGCTGGAAGACCCCTGGAGCTCTTCATTTACGGCAGGCTTTCCTAGAAGCCCCTCCCAATGGCTGCTGGGTATTGTTAGTCCAACTGGGTGTTATTAGTGGAGAGTCTGAGCAATTCTCATCCTCACTAAATTCTAATTTGTAGTCTATATGTGAGGTTGATAGCTAGTGGCTTCTGCCCCAACAAGAAGAGAATAGCTGTTCGCTCTGAAGGCCATAACGTAATTCGAAGCACGTATCTGGGGCCAACATTACTTGGTTCAGAACCTGGCTCTGGTACTATCAAACAGAGCAACTTCTGCCAAGTTTCCTAACCCCTCTGGACCCCCATTCCTCCATAAAATTAGGTTAATAATAATACCGTCCTCGTAAGAGTTTAAGAAATTAAAACCCAGACACTTGTGTGCGTGCACACTCCCAATCATGCATATGTGGAACACGTAGTCCAGGTATGCACACGTGCTAAATGCTAGGTAAAACGTGCTCTTGTTGTTACTATTATCTGATGCGTAATTCTCTCCTTGATGTCAAGGGACATGTAAAGAAAGCATGGTCGGAATTTGTTTTCGTTTGAGTAATAGTAATCACTAAGCAGAATGGCCTATTTCAGAAGCTATGAATGCTATAATCGTCTGGTGAAGAGGGGTCTGGGCAGAAATCCAGCTTCTTTGACATCATAGCATCAGTGTTCGGCTTTGTCTGAAGGGAATTTGGGGCTCTCTGGCACTCCTTTGTGTAAGCAGCGTACGTGAGTGTGGGTTCAGTTTTGGGCAAGGCTCCTTCAGGTGTGGGAGAATGAAACGCAACTCGAGTTCCCTTACCTTCTCTGTTGGCGTCATCCTTACCAACCATGAGGTTGTGTACGTCCCGTCGGAAACAGCACCCCAGGTGCGCGTCCCGTCTCCACGTTCCACAGTGGAGTCTTACTGGCAGCCAAGGGTCCTGTGCTCGTCACAGAATTCCCATGGCCACTTACACAGTCATCAGCAGGCTTGGGTCACAGCCGCGCCTTGAGCCAGCGAGTGTCGTCGAACCCTCACAATGGTGGAGGAGAAGCCAGCTGAAGGAGAGGAGAATTAGGGCCGCCGTGGGAAGGCTGTCGCCGACCTCGCACCTCACGTGCTGCTCGTTTACCTCGTTTGTATCTCAGTAGCTCTGACAATGGCCTGGATTTCTGCTTCACTGAGAGAACTGACGCAGCTAGAGGACCTCCTGGAATCCCGCAGCCCCCTCTCTCCGAGCGCCTGCTCCCGGCTGCTCGTCCTCCTTGTCTCCGTACCTGGCTCTTCTCCCCAGCACCGGAGCCCGACCGTCCCCACCTGCACAAACACGACTCCAGCAGCCCTCCCCTCTGCCACGTCGGGTCCTTCATGCCTCGCAGGACATCACGGCACCAAGCTCCTGACTACGAAGGGTCTGAGCTACCGCAAGTCCTTGCTCTCTCTACGGAGTTCGCTCTTGTTACCATGCCCGAGTTTTCTCCTCCCAGGGCCTCAGACCCACGGGGGTTTTGTCTTACTCCACCAGGCCCGTCCCTGCCAACGTTCTCCACTTTGTGGAATGCAGTGGCCCATTCTCAGATCAGCCTTTAATACTTGACCAATCAGGGGACCGGCAGTTAGCGTAATGGCTATGTCGCTGGACTCCCATGTAGTCGACCGCAGTTCAAGTCCCAGACCTGGTGGCTTAAACTCACGCTGGGCTTGTGTGCGTGCATGCCCAAGATCCCGAGAGGAGGATGGAGGAGAAGGGATTGTGGCGTGGCCATCCCCCCTGGGGGGTGATTTCCTGCCTTCTGTCTCTCTGTCTCTCTCTGTCTGTCTGGCGAGCGCACGCGCCCTATAGCAAAAACCTCTCCAAAAAAAAGAAAAAAGAAAATAGTTGACCAATCAGTGGCCTTGATGGAGCAAAGCCCTCCCCCCAACCGGGAAGAGATGTTCTTGGGGACCTGAGCCTTCACTGGGCCTTCCCACCATCTCATGTGCTAATTACCAAGCTTCCAGCCAGACTTAGCTCTCGACATCAACGTCGGCCTCGCAGCCTCACGTGGCTGTGCAGCAGGCGCACTCTGAGTGCCCGAGCTGGGCTGTCCGTCTTTCCCCTCCAGCGTCCTCATACCCTCGTCTGAGCTGCCGTGGTCTCTCCCTGGATTCCTGCATGTCCTCATCTGTCTGGGCTGCTATTACAAACACTGGACATCAGCTGGCTTAAGCAACAGAAATTTCTTTTTTGAATGTTTTTAAAATTTCGTTATTATTTTTAGGTGTTTGCCGTAGGCACATGCACTTGCTGGAGACAGGCAAAGAAAGGAAAACTGAGAAATCTCACCCCAGGAGGGATGGTCCTGCTGCCGTTGGTTCTCCAGTCTCCTCCTGAGATTTTGGGCATGCACGCACACGTGCCTGGCGTGAGTTTCAAGCCACCAAGTCCAAGACTTGAACTGGAGGTGGCCATGTGGTAGTCCAGTGCCCTAACTGCCACGGCAGTTGCTGGTACCAGAAATTAATTTTTTAATATAGTTCTAGAGACTAGATATCCGTGATCAGGAAACAGCAGGGTCATTTGCTGGGGAAGGCTCTGTGCCTGGCCTGCAGATGACACCTTCTCAGCACGTCCTCACAGGGCCTTTCCTCGGTGTGTGTGTGTGTGTGTGTGTGCAGAAAGAGAGCATGCGACAAGGAGCCCTCTGGTATCTCTTTTTACGAGGACACTAGTCTATTGGATCAAGACCCCATATCCAGCCTCAGTTCCCACCTCATTTACTACGTCATTAGAGGTCCCCTCTCCAGACATCGCCACATCAGGACCTCACCGTGTGAGTTCCGTCCAGTCACTTGCTAGACTCTTCCTGACTCTCATCCTGCCTGTGTGGAAGCCCGTGTCAGAGTCAGAGTGTAAGTCAGGGCATCACCTCCGTACCCCACATCATCTATCATCTCCCCAGTATGCTCACAGTGAAAGCCAGGGGCCCTTCTGAAACGCCTCATTCCTGGTGCGGGCCGAGCTCTTTTCCCCTCCAAACTCAAGTGCTCTGCCCTTCCACCCCGCCCCCAGCATCCGCACTGGCTCCTTAGCCCACGGACATGCCTGACACCCACCCAGCAGCTCTGGGCTCCCTCCGCCCCAGCTCCCTCTCCCAGACATCTGCATGGCTCCCTCCTCCGCTTCTTCCGGACTCTTCCCAATCGGGTCTCCGCATGGAGGCCTACCTGATACCCTGCCTTAAAGTTGCAAACTGTGGCCAGCCATGGTGGTCCAGGCAGTAGGGGCACTGCTGAGTGATGATGGATGCCATGCGGAAGGTTCCTGGTTCTCGTCCTGAGTCTACTGGAACGTGCCTTTGGGCACACCCATGGTCCTGGCCATGGTCTCACCCATGCAGAGCTGGGGAGAGAACCATGATGGCTCTGTCGAGGGTGCCTGCCCCTCATATGAGGGAGTAAACGCACTTTAAAAACAAAATTGCAAATTGCTTTCCCAGTTCTACCTCTTCTGCTCTGCTGGCCCTACTCTTTTCCCCCTTCATTGGATTATCTTCCAACATTCGACAGAAAAATGTTTTCTTTAGATCCTGCCTCCCCCACTAGAATTTAAATTTCAGGAGAGCAAGTACTTTCATTTCTCTCTCTCATTTTTTTTTTTTTTTTTATGACTGGACTAGAAAAATGCCCAGTACATAATAGATCCTCAATAAATATGTGTTAACAGAATTTATTGGTGCTTTCTGGAGAAGAAAAAAGGGTGATTTCTACCCCTTCAGTATAAGAAAATTATGACGACTATGGATTATAGTATTCTGTAAAGTAAAATCATGCAGCTATTAATTCTTACGATTAATCATTGGTTTCCTCAGAGTGGTGGAACAGCCTGGCACGTGTGGTATGTTTTGTATAATAGCAGTAATGAGTCCGATCATTTAAGGGTGAGAAGATTCTCCTTTCTGTAACAGTAGAAGACAGAAATGGTCCTAGCATAAGTCCACATAATAAAAATGTCAAAGTTCACTGTGAAATTGATATTTCAGCTTATAAAGACTTGAGTACATACATAGAAAGACGTATTTTTGGGTAAGGATTTTAAAGAATTATTTAATTTTATGCATTATTATTATTATTATTATTATTATTTAATTTCCTGTAGGACACACGTGCTCGCCAGAGAGAGACTTAGTGAGAAGAGGGGGAGGGGAGAACGTCAGCCGCCAGGTCCAGGACTCGGACTGCAGTCGGCCCGTGGGGCTCCGAGGCCCTAACCACTGTGCAATCTGCTGGCTCTAGAATGAGTTTGGTTTTTTTTGAGAGGTTTTTGCTATAGGGTGCGTGCGCTCACCAGACAGAGACAGAGAGATAGAAAGCGAGAAATCACCCCCCAGAGGGGATGGCCATGCTGCAATCCCTTCTCCTCCATTCTCCTCTCGGGATCTTGGGCACGCACACACCCCCCCGGCATGAGTTTAAGCCACCGGGTCCGGGGCTTGAACCGTGGTCAACTACGTGGGAGTCCAGCGACATAGCCATTACGCTAACTGCTGGTCCCTAGACTGAGGTTTTTTAAATAACATTGATATGATTCTGTTCAGTGTGGCTCTTCATATAGAAGAACATGTGGTTGTGATCTAAAATAAAAGACCCAAAAATTTTAAGAAAGAGAGATGAAGGATTTTCCATGAGCAGATTTTCTAATATAAAATGACAGGGCTTAGACTCTAATACAGGCATGAGACAAATAAATAATGTGAAATGAATTTAAGGAAGGCAGGTAGAGAGACAGGATAGGCAGACAGGTGTAGACATGGGCAGCGACATGCGTCCACACCTACAGCAGGTAAGTGTATACAGCACTAGTTCAACAGGAGTTAGATTACCCAGGCCAAACCCCTACGCATAAAAGTGTATGCCAGGCAGTTGGCCACAGGAAATTAGTTCTGAATCCAACAAAGGTTGAATGGATATTGGGAAACAATAAATAACTGTTATCTGTGGAGTAGACGAGCCAGCCGTGGCGTTGAAGGGGAGCACAGCGCACAGAGCCGCGGCTGACGCTGGCTGCACGCTCTGGGACTCTCCCGAGCCCCCTGCAGTGCTGAGAGTTCCCCGGAAGAACTCACGAAAAGCTATAATCGACCGCCCCGGCTTATTGCAGGGAGAAGGTACAGACAAGTCACAGCTTCTGTTACCCTGTCTCCATGGAGTCACAGCTAGCATTGCTTTTCTGGGACTGATGTGTGACCGCGCACACACACACACACACACACACACACGGAGGCCACTTGCATCCGGGAGTCCAGAGTCCTCACCGTGACTCTGTCACTTGGCACGCTGACTGGTCGTGAATCCAATGTCCGTTCCCAGCTCTTTAGAGTCTGAGCGGGTAGGACGTGACCCAGAACCCCGTATCGCTCTCAGCCTGGCACGGGACCCCGGCAAACAGAGCCCCTCGACCCTAGCATGCTGTCCAAGGCCTAGAGGTTACCTGCTGGGAGCTGAAGCCGAAGCCTGGACAGATGTCGGGTATGGTTTAAGTTCTTTTTCACACATTCAGTATACGTTGCAAAGCCAAGAGTGAGGTCTAATCACACAGTATAATTTTAGGCTCTTCATGCGCACCGCCTTCTCTCCTGCCTGTCCTGCCATTGCTCTGCTCTCCCCCTTCCCGCACACGGCCGAGCTTTGCATGCATCACACATCTCCTCCTCCTCCTCAGCACTGGTCCTCCTCACCAGGATGTCCACTTAGTTATTTAAAGTTAAATGTATCTTACTTACAGCAACGTTGGTGAATGACCGGTGCATGAAAACCAAACTTTGTATACTTCTAGAAAGCTGCACAAGAAATGACTCACGTGGCTTCCGTGGGACCCAGCAAGGCCTGGTGTGAGGTCAGAGCCTGGTACGGAGAAAGAACGTCTCATTACAGCCCTTGAGAAGCCAGTCATCTTTGGGGCCAGAAGTCTCTTCATAAGGCCATTATTGGGGCCAGCAGATGGCACAGAGGTTAAGGCACTGGATCCCACCTGACCTGCTGAGTGGTTCAAGTCTTGAACCTGGTGGCTTGAAAAATCATCTTGGGCACGTGTGCACGTGTGCTCAAACTCTAAAAGGAGCCTAGTGTGGTCATCCCCACTGGGGGCAATTTCACACTTTCTCTCATCTTTGGCAAGCACACGTGCCCTATAGCAAAAACCAAAACGTAATAATAGTGCTATTATTGTAGTATTTTTTTAAAGAATCATCTATTTCATTATGTTATTATTTCTAATTTGAACAGAGAGAAAGGGAAAGTGACAAAGTGAGCCACCAGGTCCAGGACTTGAACCGTGCTCAGCCATGTGGGAGTCCAGTGCCTTAACCACCACACCACCTGCTGGTTTGCCATTTCTGTAGTCTACCAAAGAGATAATCATGATCTGATATTTATATAGCTTTTCCTTTGTTATAGAACAACTAGCAAGATTGGGTGCTTTATTATGCATTTGAAAGAATATTTCATCAGGGAGGAAGAACCCTCGCGTCAGTTTCTGCCTCCACCTCTAGCTTGAGCAGTTTGTAAGCCCTCTGTGAACTCTGGATTTTCCTTGCCATCCATAGATGTAGAACACACGCTCTCTACCTCTTAAGAATGCAGAGAGAAGGAGCCAGCAGGTGGTGTAGTGATTGAGAAGCAGGACTTCCACATGGCTGACCGTGTTCTAGTCCCAGACCTGGCAGCTTGAAAATGATGCTGGATGCATGTGCATGCATGCCCGAAACCCCAGGAGAGGAGTGGAGGAGAGGGGATTGCAGTGTGACCATCCCTCCTGGGGGCAGTTATCTCACTTTCCCGCTCTCCGTCTCTCTCTGGGCAAACATATACGCCCTATGGCAAAAACCTTAACAACAACAGCAAACCTCATTTTTATTTTATTTTATTTTATTTTATTGAGAGTTTTTTTAATAGGGTGCATGTGCTCACCAGAAAGAGAGACAGACAGAAAGCGAGAAATCACCTCCTGGGGGGGTGGCCACGCTGCAATTCCTTCTCCTCCATTCTCCTCTTGGGATCTTGGGCACGCACGCACATGTGCCCGGCATGAGTTTAAGCCACTGGGTCCGGGATTCAAACTGTGGTCCACTACATGGGAGTCCAGTGACATAGCCATTACGCCAACTGCTGGTCCTCTTCATTTTAAATATATACCTTTATTGTTTTATTTATTCAGAAAGCACCAAGTTTTGGATATTTCTTGAGAACCGAAGGTGATATGGAATGTGGTATGGATCTGTGTGTGTGTGTGCATGCATGTGCGTGTATGTGTGTGCGTGTGGGTGTGTGTGCATGCGCATTTCTTTCTTGAATTCAAATTTCTTTATCCCAGGCTCATAATCTCAAGTTCTGCAAAGTTGCAACTACTTTCTATCATTTTGTAAAAGGCCATTTCTTACGTTGATTTTATCTGATTAGCTCTGAATACCATAGAGTAGGATGGAAGGTGATGATGACTAGCGAGATGAGACAGAGACAGAGGTACAAAGAGAGACATCACATACGCATATTCCTGTGTGCGTTTTTACATGGACATCTGTTAATATTTTTATTGATTAAAAAAAGGTTGATTGAAAAATCAGAAGCTTTGGCAGAACAGGCTTGCATCCCTGCATGACAGCCGTTGCCTGGAACTGAGGAGCACAGTCCGGCTTTAGAAATGCGTGCTCTGTCAGCCGCGCCCTCTGCATCCTCCGTGGCCCACCGACTCGGTGTCTTGCTCTGTGGCCTTTTGAGTCTGCAGCCTCTAGGTTAGGACACGCAGAGAGAGGAAAGGACCCTCCCCAAGAACTGGATAAAACAAAGGCAAGAGGGGGAGCGTCAGAAAGTCGCACAAGTGCGGCTTGAGCCTGTCCGAGCCGAAGAGTAGGGGTAGCTTTAAATGGGCACATGGATGGCTTTCACTGAGAAGCAGCGAGGGTGGCAGAAGGGCAGAATTTGGGTGGCAGTGGGGTAGAAATGAGCAGCGAACCCGGGCAGGACGAGCAGTGTCTGCAGACCCATTCCAGCTCGCTGTCTTGCACAAGCCTCGGGCTGCAGAGTGCTAACAGGAGGCGCACCTGGCTTCCCGGAGCTGACTTGGCACCAGGCGGCACACGCTAATCAGACGCAGGCTGCCAGCCCCCGAGCTGCCCTCCTCCCCGCGGCTGCCGCATCTCACCCCGTCAGCCCACTGCCAGCACGGTGATGGGCAGAATGCATTAATCAGCGTGGCCAGGAAGAATGGAGAGCCCTGCTGCTGCTCATCTAGCGGCGACCGGGAAGTTGCAGGAATACAGTGGCCTGGCTAGGGTGGGCTCTTAGGAACAGCTTTCTCCTCAGGGCGAGGACCCTCGGGGAAAATTAGAAGTATATGTTGTGGTTTCGTTGGTGATTTAATTTTGATTTTGACCAGGACAAATAACTATCACGTTGCCATTTAAGCCATGCGAGCAGGCCACCCACTGCCATGTCCAACTCTGGAATCTTTGTGGCAATAGTGATGAGACATCATCTAAAACAGCGTTTGTATCATACACACTGTGTTAGGGACCTCGTGTTTAGTTATTACTTAAGTCTAAAAGAAAAAAACAATCCCGGCTAGATAGGAAACAGTATCCCCCCTTTCCAGACAAGAACATTGAGACCCGGACTGTTGAGTGTACTCCATTATCGAAGAGCAGGTCAGTCGCAACGAGGGAGCTTGAGGCTCAAGCTCTGACTCAGATGCACGCGCTCGCTCTCTCTCGCTCGCTCTCTCTCTCGCTCGCTCTCCCTCTCGCTCTCTCTCTCTCTCTCTCTCGCTCTCTCTCTCTCTTTCTCACCTGCATCCTTATGCCGTCAAACTACTTTTTTTTTTTTTTTTTTTTTTTTTTTTTTTTTTTTAGAGCCTGGAGTCAGAAACATCCTGGGCAATTTCTTCACACATGGATAATCTCTGTTTGAGAGTCAGGCCTAGGTCAGCGCTCCAGGTAGCTGTGTGGACTGGATGCCCCTGGCTAGCTGTCCCGTCAGCCGCTGCCTGTGCACTGGGTTCTTCGGAATCCTTGCCCTCCCTCCACCAGAGCTTGCTGCCGTCCGATGAGGGTACGGTGGCGGACACAGCCAAGTGGCTTTTCCAAGTTCACACCTGCCCAGGTGTCAATTTATGAGCAAAGTTAACCCAGGAATTTAAAAGTATAGTTATTGGGGATAGCAGGTGACACAGTGGTTAAGGCACTGGACTCCCAAGTGGTTGACTGGAGTTCAAGTCCTGGACTCGGTGGCTTGAAATTCATAGTGGGCATGAGTGTGTTCATGCCCAGAATCCCAAGAGAAGGGGGGATTGTGGCATGGTCCTACCCTCTTGGGGGTGATTTCTCACTTTCTGTCTCTCTGTCTCTGTCTGTCCAGCAAGTGCATGCGCCCTATAGAAAAAAAAAATCTCTTAAAAAAATACACACACACACACACACACACACACATATATATATATATTTATATAGCTACTAACAAAAGGATGCTCTTAGTCATCAGAAATGTCCCTGTAATCTGAGGTGAAGAATTGGATTACTTGCTTTGACTCTGTTCTGTGAACCCATTTTTCAGTAACGTGCTTTGTCTTGGAACTCATCTATGAGAGCTTTGTAACTTTACAGAACATTCAGAGATTGGTGTTTCAACTTTTTGTTCTTGTTGTTTTACTTCATGCTTTGTGATCATAGTTTTTGTTTTCCTCACGTAAGCTTTAAGATAACAAAGTAGAAAAGAAAGGCCTTGATTTTACTATTTCGGCAGGCTTAGGTCATGGCTCAATAATGAAATATTTACTTTCAGTACAGCAAAATTTTGAGTGCATATATATTCTTAGTTTCTTAACTCATAAAAAAGAATATAAGCTATTATTTATTTTCAAATACGTTCTAGTCTTTCAAAGAAGTGATTTCCAGTTGGGTGATTTTTTTTGTGAAAAAAATGTGTAATAATGCATTATTCATCAGAAATAATATAATATCTCCCCAGTTGAATCACCTCAGGGAGCTATAAGAAATTACCCAAACTATTAACATTTCAACAGTCACCGTGCATGTTATGCAATGCAATTTACAAGATTGAAATAGAAAAAGGGTTTGATAACAATGAGGGTTTATATAGGATAAGGTTTTCTTTTCTTTCTTTTTTTTTAGTTTTTGTTACAGGGGACGTGCACTCACCATACAGAGAGAAAGTGAGAATCCACCCCCAGAAGGGATGGCCGTACACCCAGGATTTGGGGCACGCGTGTCTACACGCCCGGCACGTTTCCCAGCCCATCGGATTTGGGACTTGAACTGTGTAGTTGGCCGTGTGGGATCCAGCGCCTTAAACTCCACACCACCCGCTGGCCCCACAGGACAGGCTTTTCTGTGGTCTTCGGTTCTTCCATTGTCTTACTGTGGTGTTTCTGAGTACGTTGTCCTATTTTAAACTCAGGAACTTAGAATAGGACTGTTCAATGAGCAGCAGCCACACCCTTCGATAGGGGAGCTGCCATGCAGGGTCCCAGAGCCCTCGTTCTGGTAGCCAGAACCGGCCAGCCCTCCCTCACTGAGGACCTGCGGCTCCCCCGACCCACCTGCTGGACGCGAGCCCCTCACTGAGGACCCGGCTCCCCCGACCCACCTGCTGGACGTGAGCCCCTCACTGAGGACCTGCGGCTCCCCCGACCCACCTGCTGGACGCGAGCCCCTCACTGAGAACCTGCAGCTCCCCCGACCCACCTGCTGGACGCGAGCCCCTCACTGAGGACCTGCGGCTCCCCCGACCCACCTGCTGGACGCGAGCCCCTCACTGAGGACCTGCCGCTCTCCCTCGACCGACCTGCTGGACGCGAGCCCCTCACTGAGGACCTGCGGCTCCCCCGACCCACCTGCTGGTCGTGAGCCCCTCACTGAGGACCTGCCGCTCCCCCGACCCACCTGCTGCTGGATGCGAGCCCCTCACTGAGGACCTGCGGCTCCCCCGACCCACCTGCTGGACGCGAGCCCCTCACTGAGGACCTGAAGCTCCCCCGACCCACCTGCTGGACGCGAGCCCCTCACTGAGGACCTGCCGCTCCCCCGACCCACCTGCTGCTGGATGCGAGCCCCTCACTGAGGACCTGAAGCTCCCCCGACCCACCTGCTGGACGTGAGCCCCTCACTGAGGACCTGCCGCTCCCCCGACCCACCTGCTGGACGCGAGCCCCTCACTGAGGACCTGCCGCTCTCCCCGACTCACCTGCTGGACGTGAGCCCCTCACTGAGGACCTGCGGCTCCCCCGACCCACCTGCTGGTCGTGAGCCCCTCACTGAGGACCTGCGGCTCCCCCGACCCACCTGCTGGTTGCGAGCCCCGCTGGAGTCCTTGGGGATCACTCGTGTGTGACGGACACGACCTGACGGGTTGATTGGTCTTACGTCATCGGGACACTGCTGACTTCATCTGTGATGGCAGGCCACCAGATTATGTCTTATTAAGGGGCCAAGTCAGGTCTTTGTAGAAATACAGGAGTGGTGTAGTTCAGTCATGCACGAGTCCACTCTGAAAGGACCCTGGGCTCTGTTGGAACCAGAGGAGAATTTAGGAGATGGCAGTCGAAGGCTCCTTTTCCTCTTTCTTTTTTTTTTTGGAGAGGTTTTTGCTATAGGGCGCGTGCGCTTGCCAGACAGACAGAGAGAGACAGAGAGACAGAAAGCGAGAAATCACCCCCCAGGGGGGATGGCCATGCCACAATCCCTTCTCCTCCATTCTCCTCTTGGGATCTTGGGCATGCACGCACATGCGCCCGGCGTGAGTTTAAGCCACCGGGTCTGGGACGCAAACCGCGGTCGACTACGTCGGAGTCCAGTGACATAGCCATTACGCTAACTGCTGGTTCCCCTCCTTTTCCTCTTTCTATGTGAGTCGCACTGAGTTCTTTCTCAGAGGGGAAATGAGTAACTAAAGTAAAATAGTTGTTTAAGGCTTTATAGGTGTCACTTAAGCAGGGCAAGCTGTAAGTGTCCTTTGATTTTTCTTAAGCCGCCACTAGATGGGACTCTGCATCCTTGGTGTGGGTTCTCAGCCTCGTTAGCTGCAATTTGGTTGGGGGGGCGTCTAATGAGCTCAGAAATAACGGAGAGGCTGTAGAATTCTCTACTTGGCATGTTCCGTATAAGGCATTTGCTTACATTTTTAATGTTCAGAAGCCTATAAGATGCATATTCTCCTTCCCATTTTAGAGATGAAGTTACTGAGGCTCAGACAGAAAGAAGAGAAAGACAGCAAACCTGACATGTGCTGGACATGTGTGGACCGGACTTGCGTGTACTGGACACATGTGCTCTTACTCCACCTTGTGGGCAACCTAAAAATAGACCATTTCCATTTTTTAAAGAATTCTTTTATTTAACTTTATTTATTATTATTATCATTATTATCTTTCAGTTTGATCAGAGAGACAGAGAGAGAGAGAGAAAGAGAGAAAGAAACGGAGAAAGCAAGCCGTTAGGACTTGAACCGCAGTCGGCCACATGGGAGTCCAGTGCCTGTAACCACCATGCCACCTGCTGGTTCTGAACCATTCCCCTTTTGTAGCCGGATGAAGGCTCTGAAGCTTTACAAGGTCACACTGCTCCTGTGGCAGGAGCGGGGTCCAAACCCTGCCTGTCTTTAGTGGCTGGTTTCTGTTGTTGGTCTCGTCGGTTTTTGTGTACCGCTAATTCTCAAGCAATTTAAACTCTTTCATTCATAATATGACTTTAAAATGTGTAAATATGTGCAGGTCTGCTGCATCGACATGTGAGGGGTACGTCGAGGACAGTAAACATACACAATCCAGGCGCAGAGTTTGAAGGCAGCTCCCACTGAGAGCAGCCTGAGAGTGCAGAGGTGGGCGTGGCCCGGTCAGCGCCCTGGCCCTGGCGTCCCTCACCTGCCCAGTGCTAATGGCATAATTTTCATGGAGGGTCTGCAGCTCACTTAGCCTCCAGGCCCTCGTCTGCAAACCAGGAGAGCCATTTCTAACTCTAGGCCCTTCTGAGGATTCACAAGTGAATTCACGAAAGTTCTTAGAACACAGACAGGCGTGCAGTTAGTGCTGCTTTTGGTGGGCTTGTTTGTTTGCTTTTTAATGTTTTGCTATAAGGCATGTACTCTCTCTGGAGAGAGACAGAGAGAGAGAGAGGCAGAAATCACACCCAGGGAGAGGGGGGCAGCCGCACTGCAGTCCCTCCGCCTCCATTCTCCTCTCGGGGTTTGGGGTACCCACACACATGGCAAGCTGCCCAGTCCAGACCTCGAACCACACAGCCGGCCATGTGGGATCCAGCTGCCTCAACCACCGCACACCTGCTGGCCCGAGTCGGTGCATCTAAGTCACGTTTTTAGTTATTCTACCTAGAGGGATGGAATAACATGGGATTTATGTGTGAAAGGCATTCATTTATAATTTAAGAATTATGCTTATGTGTGTTTTTAGTAAACTTCTCTATCTTCCTAGAGTTTACTGTCTTCTTAACTTGTAGCTGCCTCCCCCCCCCCTTTTATTGGAGAGGTTTTTTTGCTATAGGGTGCGTGCACTCGCCAGAAAGAGAGAGCCAGAAAGACAGAAAGTGAGAAATCACCCCCCAGGGGGGATGGCCATGCTGCAATCCCTTCTCCTCCATTCTCCTCTCAGGATCTTGGGCACACACGCACATGTGCCTGGCATGAGTTTAAGCCACCGGGTCCAGGACTTGAACCATGGTCGACTACATGGGAGTCCAGCGACATAGCCATTACGCTAACTGCTGGTTCCATTAACTTGTAGCTTCCTTCTTAAAGCATCTGTGTGTTCAGTCCACTAGTGTTACTGCTCAGGATGTTTAACATGAATTCTTTTCATTCAGTAGAAGCTGAGCCATGTGGCAGTAGAGAGTGCAGGCCCACAAACGGCTCGGAGTGTGCAGGGCAGAGACAGGTGGTTAATAACAAAGGAGTGAGATCACAAGTGCTGGGAGAGAGAGACTCCACAATAGGCTACAAAAAAGTGTGTGTGGGGTAGTGATGGTCAGGGTGATTGTATCTAAGAAAGTCAGAGAAGCCCCCAGGGAAGAAGGGCCAAATCGAGCTTTGCAAATTAGCGTAGTGGAAGACGGAGCACCATGGTCAAAAACAGCGTGGAAGAGGGAACCAGCAGTTAGCGTAATGGCTATGTCGCTGGACTCCCATGTAGTTGACCGCGGTTCACATCCCGGACCCGGTGGCTTAAACTCACACCGGGCGCGTGTGCGTGCGTGCCCAAGATCCCGAGAGGCGAATGGAGGAGAAGGGATTGCGGCGTGGCCATCCCCCCTGGGGGGTGATTTCTCGCTTTCTGTCTCTCTGTCTCTCTCTGTCTGTCTGGTGAGCACACGCGCCCTATAGCAAAAACCTCTCCCCCCAAAAAAAATAAAAAAATAAAAAAAACAGCGTGGAAGGGACGGAAAACAGCAAATTGGTGATTGGTACCTGGTGTGTCTCCGGAACGGGATTCGCCATGGATGAAACGCCCTGCGGAGTCCAGCTCACTGCAGCTGACGTCCGTGCTGAGGCCGGGGAACTGATGAGGGGTGATTCAGATGGAGAAAAATGGACACAGTTGGGGCGAAGGAATGCTATCGTGGGAAGTTAGGAGAGGGTGGGCATCATCTGGGTAGGAGAAGATGAGCCCGAAATAGGACCACGCACAGCGCTGAGTGGGATTACAGATCTCTGAGGCTCAGAGATAGGACCACGGATAATACTGAGTGGGATTAGAGATCTCTGAGGCTCTGAGATAGAACCACACACAGCGCTGAGCGGGATTCGAGATCTCTGAGGCTCAGAGATAGGGCTACAGACAGTGCTGAGCGGGATTAGAGATCTCTGAGGTTCAGAGATAGGACCATGCACAGCGCTGAGCGGGACTAGAGATCTCTGAAGTGCTGAGATAGGACCACACACAGTGCTGAGCGGGATTAGAGATCTCTGAGGCTCAGAGATAGAACCATGCACAGCGTTGAGCGGGACTAGAGATCTCTGAAGTGCTGAGATAGGACCACGCACAGCGCTGAACGGGATTAGAGATCTCTGAGGCTCAGAGATAGAACCATGGATAATACTGAGCAGGATTAGAGATCTCTGAGGCTCAGAGATAGGGCTACGGACAGTGCTGAGCGGGATTAGAGATCTCTGAGGCTCAGAGATAGGACCACACACAGCGCTGAGTGGGACTAGAGATCTCTGAGGTGCTGAGATAGGGCTACACACAGTGCTGAGTGGGATTAGAGATCTCTGAGGCTCAGAGATAGGACCACGGATAATACCGAGTGGGATTAGAGATCTCTGAGGCTCAGAGATAGGACCACGGATAATACCGAGTGGGATTAGAGATCGCTGAGGCTCTGAGATGTGACCATGCACAGTGCTGTGTGGGATTAGGCGCTGAGATAGGACCACGGACAGTGTTGAGCAGGATTAGAGGTCTCTGAGGCTCTGAGCCAGGGTCACGCGCAGTGCTAGTGGGATTAGAGGTCTCTGAGGCTCTGAGGAGGAGGATTATGTAGGAATTAGTGAGCCGAGGGGCGAGCGGTGCAGACGCCGCAGCATACACCTGCGTTTATCATTCAGTGGCTCAGTAATGTCGTGCGGTTCTTTATCATAGAATATCGTCACTGATGTAATAGGCTTCCCTTTAGACTGTCCGTTCAGTGGCCCGTGCTCCAGCCCTGAGGTGATGTGAGACCCGTCTCCGTTAGTCTTCCCGGGAAGGTCCTCTGGCGTCCGTGTCCCGGCGCGTCTACCCTGCATGCTGCGACGAGATTGCTTCTCCTAAACCTCAGATCCAGCAGCGCAGCCCTCTCCTCTGTGAGCCCTGCCAGGCACCTCGCAGCCATTGACTGAAACCTTCCCAGAGCTGACAAGATCTTCACGAGGCCGCCCCAGGCTCACTTGCCGTAATGCCTCTTTTTGCTGCGTTGAGCTACATCTGACCGAGAAGCATGTTTCTTGGGTTGTTTCTTTTGTTTTTGTTTTTCTGCATTGAACATATTCCCAAGCTTTTCAAGTCTCCTTTTAAATATCACCTTCTCCAGGAATCCTTCTCTGACTTCAGAGTCCTGGGTGGGTACCCCCTAGGCAGGCTTAGAGAACCTAAACTTTTTCTGCAACTTTCTGTGCCATCTAACACTTGCCTGTCGGTAATCTGCCTCATCTCGTCGGTTACACTCTCCAGGAGCGTGCAGCTCATGCCCTGTGCATACCCGTCTAACGGAGTGACCGGCACGTCGTAGCCTGGGCATGTAAATACACAGTGAGCATTGTAGAAAAGGCTCGGTTTTGAGTCCATGTGGGATATTCACAGGCAGTCCGATATTTGGCTGTGGGCTTAAGACATACATCCTTGAAGATTAAGGACGTCAGGTGGCATAGTGGTTAAGGCACTGGACTCCAACATGGCCAATCATGGTTCAAGCCCTGGGCCTGGCAGCTTAAAAATCATGCCACATGTGTGTGCATGTGTATCCAAAATCCCCAGGGGGAGAATGGAGGAGAAGGATTTCAGTGTGGCCATCTTCCCTGGGGGGTGATTTCTCACTTTCTGTCTCTCTGTCTGTCTGTCTCTGTCTTTCTGGCGAGCTCACACATTCTATAGCAAAAACCTCTCCCCCCCAAAAAAAATTGATAAATACATCAAAATGCATAAACTTAAGTGTGTCCATTCCACAATTGATAAATTTACATACTCTGGTAAAACAAACCCTTATCAAGATATAGAATGTGTGTCACCCCCAAATGTCCCCTTATGTCTTCCTCAGCCTACTGTCACCCCCTTTACTTTTCATTTCTTTATTTTTGAATGGAGACATCATAATTATGCATAGGTGCAGGGTACACGTGGTGTTTCGATACACATCTCCTATGTGTAGTGGCCAGGTTATGGTGATTTTTACATCCGTCCCTCAGACATCTAGGACTTCTGTGTGCTGAGAACATGAAGTCTCTGTTCTGGCTGTTTCTAGGGATATCAGATATCGCTGTTAACGATGAGCTCTTACTGTGTGTCCGAGGAAGACATTGTGCAAATGTCAGTCAGATACCTGAAGAAACAGTGACATCAGCTGACCCCAGAGAGAGGGTCATCCACAGGACCAACAGTAACAGGTGCTGGGGAGAACACGGACAAAGGCGGACGTGGATCCTCGGTGTCTGGGGATGTAAGGAGCATGACCGTTCCAGAACAAGGAGCGTCCTCAGAAATTCCACTAGGACGACCACCTTCTCTTCCCCATTTTACAAGAGAGCAGATGAAAAAGCTGTGACGTCAGGTACTAAGGAGAACCCTGAAGTCAGAAGGCTGCCGCCAGTGGCAAAGTTAAGAGGTGACCCCAAGGCTAAGAACCCCAAGGAGGGGAAGCCCCATTGCAGCCAAAACCCGATCCTCGACTGAGGCATCAGCAAACACTCCTGATCTGCCATATAGACCGGGAAGGCCACGTGCAAGAGGAATACTCGGCCACTGAATCCAGGATTGGAAAGGAAAAGAGAAAGTTCTTGCCACTGTCACCAAACCAGTTGGTAGCGATAACCCCCGTGGTACCCTGTCCTGGCGATTAAACTTCACACAAGGCCTAGGCATTATCCTACCGAAGAAGTGCCTGGAAAACTGGTGAGTCAGGGCACAGATCCTTCCGTCAGCGGGTGAGAAGGCTGCGAGCCAGCATCACTGCTGGGAACACTCTGGTCACCCTAACTGGGCGCCACCCAGCTCGGGGTGGTTTTCCTGAAGCAGCTCAGCAGCGGCCTGCTACTTGTGACTGGACCCCTGGTCCTTACCTGAGTTCCACTGCGCAGAACACACCAGAGATGTGTCATCACCACGTCCACGAAAGTGGATATTAGCAACGTAAAAATCCCAAACCCCTCAGTGACGCTTAGTTCAAGAAGCAGCAGCTACAGAAGCCCAAACACCAGGAAGGTGAGGCCTTCGACCCGGAAGAGGAGAAATATGAGACTACAGAGAAGCACACATCGGTCAGAAAGCTGGGTACTCGCACATTTTACCAAAAACCAAAACTTGCCTGAGCTCCGGGACTACCTGCCATTACCAATGGAGTTTATCCTCACAGCTTGGTGTTCTGACTTTCTTACCAAGAACCTTATAAAATAATGGATGTTTTTCCCAGAAATTAAAATCAGACTATCATCTGACCAGTAATCTCATTACTGGGTGTAAATCCAAAGGCAGCGAAGTCAGTCTGCCAGAAAGGTACTTGAACTCCCCCCCCCACCCCCACCCCCTTCATTGCAACATTGTTCATGGTCGCCAAAAAGTAACTCAACCTAGGTGTTCTTTGACAGATGAGTGGATAAAGGTGTGTTTTATTTACACAATGGAATACTATTCAGACATAAAAAAGAAGAAACTCCTGTCATTTGCAGCCACACGGATGATCCAGGAGGACATTATATTCAGTGAAATAGGCCAGACACAGAAAGGCAAACACCCGTGATCTCTCTTGCTATATAGAATCGGGAAGTGTGGCTCTCCTGGAGGTAGAGCGTGGAATAGGGGTTACCAGAGGCCACCGTGAGGGAGGGAGATGGAAGCTCGGGCAGAGGTACAGAGTTACAGGTGGAGGTGGAGTGTATAAATTCCAGTGTTCCGAAACCTCCATTCGATCTTCTCTGCTTTCCTAGCTGCTCTGTTGGAGACTAGCCTTGACTTGGTATTTAGCTTAATGTCTTTTCTAACTCAACTCAGGGAATACATGTAATTTTGAATGGCTTGACATAAAACCTTTGCTGAAAAACTCTTCTTGGAATGATTATACATCTCTTCAAATTCAAATTCCCAAGGTACCTTTTCTCTACTCCTTGAATTCTGGAAAAAAGAGTTATCATCAGGTTATTTTAATGAATTTGTATACTTGAAACACAAACTTACTCTAAATTCACTTATTTTTACACATATATATACACATATATGTATATACATGTGTATGTATATACATATATGTGTATATGTATGTATATACATATATGTATGTGTATATATATATGTGTGTGTGTGTGCATATATATATATATATATATATATATATATATATATATATAGGTCCATTTGCTTTGCAATCAATTTCTATTCATTTTTCAGCCTGCAAATACATACCTGGCACAATGCTCTCATAGATGCAGTTACAAACAAAAAAGACATGAACCCTCCTCACAGAGGTTGTGGTCTGTTGGAGGAGACAGGCAGGTAAGTAATTGCAGTACATTACATATGACGTTATAGAACTCCGCGAGGTGCTGTCTGACAACATGGAAGTGGCTCAACCCAGAATTGGAATACCATCTCATCCTCATGGCTGAGGCTCCTAGGGACTCCTCATAGCCCTGAATATCCATGTGTGTAACGTGTATGTGCGTTCACATTCGTGTGAAGTGCAAATACATTGCAGTCCGTACCCATGAAGGTGTGTGACGTCGTACTGATTTAATTGCTAGTGTACCTGGATGTTAAATTAATTTGAGTAACCATCCTATATGAGTTTTCTTCTTATTTTCAATCTTAGTATAATGTTATATTTATGATGAAAACATTAAATAATTAGCCAAAGTTTATAGGCATGTATTTTTCCAAAAAATATAACCAAGCCAGTTGGGAGGTGAGGGTGGAGATCAGGCAAGCCGAAGGAGTCAATCAAATCCATAGAAATGACACGTTTGGTTGTTTAGCAAGTTATTTTAAAATGGCGTAGACACATTGCTACAACAACCTCTAACACTGTACTAGAATTCACTTCTTTTAGAGAGTCTTTTTTGCTGTAGGGCCCTTGTACCTATCAGAGAGACAGAGAGATAGAAAGTGAGAAATCGCCCCCAGGGGAGATGGCCACACTGCAGTCTCTTCTCCATTCTCATCTCCAAATTTTGAGCATGCACGCACATCCACTTGGCATGAGTTTTAAGCCACCAGGTCCAGGACTCGAACTGCAGGTCAACTATGTGGGAGCCCAGCACCATAACTGTTACTCCATCTATTGGTCTCTGAGTTCATTTTTATTCAGTTTATACACTTTTAAAGTCCCCCCTTACAATTCAGTCAGCAAGAACACGGTGAGCGTTTGGGGCAGCTGAGTCTCAAAGGTGACTGTGCTCATCACATTCTGAGGTCGTGAGTTCTCCTGGCTGGGTCTCATTCACCCGCTGGTATTAGCTTATGCTTTGATCCCTAAAAGTTGCCTGTGTTTGTAGATTATTGCCTTGATTAAGAATTGCCCTACTTTTCTGGCTATCTATCGAACTCAATTACCTAGAACACAACCATAAAAGAAGAAAAAAGTATATAGACATCGGACCAGCAGTTAGCGTAATGGCTATGTCACTGAATTCCCAGGTATCCAACCGTGTTCGAGTCCCACACCCGGTGGCTTAAACTCACGCCAGGCACGTGTGTGTGCGTGCCCAAGATCCCGAGAGGAGAATGGGAGAAGGGATTGCAGCGTGATCATCCCCCCCCAGGGGGCGATTTCTCGCTTTCTATCTCTCTGTCTCTCTCTTTCTGGCGAGTGCATGCACCCTGTAGCAAAAACCTCTCCAAAAAAACCAGTATATAGACATCTGACTGCTAACATGGGAAGGAATACAAGCATCATGTATTAAAATGAAGATGCTGAGCTTCAGGCTTCAGTGCTGACATGTACATAGCTTGCAAATTGTCATTCCTATCCTTAGGAGATAAAGCTGAATAAACTGAAAATTAGAAACTTTTATTGCATTCATTGGAGAATGGGGTGCCAGGCAGGCTGTCACCCCAGGCTGCGAGGAGGCAGGCATGTCCAGGCAGATACGCCCAGATACTTCCTTTGCTTGGAAGAGAAGCAGCTGAAGCCGACCCCAGTAGGAGCCCGTAAATGGGAGCTTGCATGACTTGCTGGAGGTTGAGTGTGGACTAGGGTAAGAAAGAAATTCCTAGAAGCCACATTCTTATGGGGTACCACAGGATCCCGGGCTTTGTCTCTAAGAATCCCAGTGGGTTTTCAAATTAAAGTACTGAAAAATATCCCTTCCTTCCTGGCTGTGGCAGGGGAAGGGCAGGGCAGACTAGCAGCTCTGAAATGTCCCCAGAGCCTTACTGCAAAGCACACCTGCAGGGAAAGGGCGTGGCCAGAGCCGGGCCCAGCCATGAAGAAGCATCGCCCCCTCTAGCTTTGGTGCCTCACTGCCTCTTCTAAAGAAACACAGCACATAGCGGGGCCAGGGCTCCCGGTGCAGATTAGGAAGGGTAGGGAGGGCTAAGTGGAATTGAGAATCGCTCTGGGGAATGCTGGGAGGCCGAGATCTAACCGCAGATCCGTGGAGCAGTCCCCTCACCGCCATGCCCGCGGGCTTCTGCAGAGCCGTGGTAGCGGAAGCTGCGGGGCACAGCCTCTGCAAAGGAAGAAGCAGGGAGTCTAGAGGGAAGGAGAGGCAGCAGAGTGCAGAAGGAATTCGAGTCCTGGGACGCCATGACCGCAGCAGACAGTCCGCACAGCCCGACTCCCGCCGAGAAGATAAACCCTACACTAACGGGCTTCACGTGAACTCGCTGAAGGTGACAGATGCCGTATCTCAGTCCTGCCACTCGCACGAGCTTGGTCAGCTTACAACACTCACTCCTTCAGCACGCCGGAAGGAGTAACAGAAACAAAGTCTCCGAGAAGAGACAAAGCCAGGAAGAGAACCACAGCTCCTGCACTGGAATTGATGAAGGGGATTGGAAACGGGATCACTCACAACTGTTAGTATGGTAACGGCTTTAGTGGAAAACCGAAAGTGCATTCGAAAGTAGGTGGATCATGTGCATGAGGAGATGCAAACTCAGGAGTCACCAGGAATGATGGCGACAAACACAGTGTCAGGAGGGAGGATGCCTCTGCGGGTTCTCCAGGAAACCACGTCGCTGTGGAAAGGACAGTGAACTTCTGCACGGGTTGTTAGAAACGTCCCAAACGGAAATTCAAGCGAAACAAAGCAAACGACTGAGCGGCAACAAAGCAAAGTACAAGCTCCCTGAGCAATGTCGTCAGGTGTAACGCTCTCACACCTGCGACATCAGGGAGGGAAGACAAAGATAGTCGAAGCTGTAATGGCTGAGAACTTTCCGAATATTAACGACAAACACCAAACCACAGATCCAGAAAACCAAGGGACACCAAGAATGACACATTTTTAAAAATTAGGAACAGCAATAAAAATCAAACCTCATCATTAGCATACTCACAGTATTGTAAACCAAAAGCAAAGAAAAAAGCTTGAAAAATACTAGAGAAAATGCAAACCAGAAAACCCACTATCTAAGAGGAAGACGAGACAAAACAACCTTTGAAACAAGAAGTACTGATGTCACTACTCTGTTCAAAAGTAACTTTACGATGTTTTTCCATTGCTCTTGAAGTGAAGCGGTATTGCTTTGACATAGACAAGGGGCGAGGAGTCTGCCTTCTGCTTGTCCCTGCCTCCTTCCCTTCCAGAAAGTCCTGATTTTCTGTCTCCCACCTTGCCATCTTCTTTTCACTCCTCCTGAACGCCCTGTCTCACCGTGCCCTGGGTCTTGTGCACGTGCTCTGTCAGGGTCTGGTACTGTCTCATGTTCTCTGATGACCCGTTTAACTTTCTGTTTTGTTTTTGTTGGTGGTGGTTGCTTGGTTGGTTGGTTTTCTTTTTAAGCTTTTGCCATAGAGCACATGCGCTCGCCAGAGACAGAGACAGACAGTGAGAGGAAAGTGAGGGCTCACCCCTGGGGAGATGGCCATGCCTCAGTCCCTTCTCCTCCATTCTCCTCCTGGGACTTGGGGCACGCACGCACACACGCCCGGTGTGATCCTCAGGCTGCCGAGTCCAGGACTCCAGCCACAGTGGGCCGCGTGGGAGTCCAGCACCGTAACCACTGCGCCACCTGCTGGCCCTCAGTCGAACTTCTCTTAGGGAACCTATCCAGACTCCCCTCCAGGTAGACAGCCCCACCTAGGTCAGCATGGACTCGGCTGGTGGTGATGCTGGCTTACTTCATGCTCCTATTTTTATCTCTCTCTCAGAGAGCTCACCGGTGTCCATCCCCAGCCCCACGGTGTCCAGCATGAGCGGAGGGCTAAATTCATACTTGCTTCTTAAAAGAAGGAATAGATTTCGTGCACTTATCTTAATAAACAAATGCTTATAATTTATAGATCCCTGGAGGAATCATTTTAATAGCTATTTGTCACCTACTCAAGAATGATTTAATGAGCTCTTTCCTGCGACTAGGCACCCTGTTACATTTTGGCTGTGGTCCATATCATTCATTGACACACAGTCATGTAAACCTACAGAAAACGCAAGAACAGGATACGATAGATACACACCTGGGACACGTCACAGACGCCTTTACGGAGGGTTCATCGATTGCAAAGCTGAGCGTGGGTGCTGTAGCATTAGTGGAAAGTGTCTCAGGGTGCAGGAGCCTTTGTCGTTTTATTCACGGCGTGTTCCCGTTGCTTGCAAGAGCGTCTGACTCTTAGTAGGGACTTGATACCCATTTGCTAAGTGAGGAAATAGGAGTTAGAAAAGTGAGAAAGGAGGGGAGGAGTGACGGGAAAGATTCCAGGAGCAGACAGCGTACAGTATGCGGACTGACATGACTGTGTTTGCAGCGTCAACCTGGGATATGCAGGTGGCGTCATGTGGGTTGTACAACCCTCCACCGGGAGGACTTGAGGGAGCGAAGGGTTTGCGGAGAGGGATGTGAGTTTCAGATCCAGTAAAGCGCTGATAAATTTAGGAACACAAAAAGAACAATCTGTAATTTCTCCAACAGTGTTGCCCATGCTATAATTAACCTTTTAAACATTTTCTTCTGCATCAGAGTTGTTTTCGGATTCTCTCCAATTTTAAATTAGTGGAGTTTGAGCAATTGTGTTCTATGACAAAGGTGTGCTCTCCCAATTCCAGTGTCCCTGTCTCTAACACACAGAAATGTCGGTGTACTTATCGTTCAGATGGAGCATGGTCAGGAATGACAGTCACAGCCTTTCACAGCGCCCTTGGACGGCATTTCTAAATGTCCTTTTAATTGGGGAGGGGACATTGCTTTGCCTACTGGGCAGAAGGGGGGAACGTCCATCTCTCGTTAGCAGAATGATTTTTGTTTCTGCCATTTCCAGCAGCAACCAGCAGGTGGTATCAGACAATTCTGTATTTATTCTGTTGCTGCTCTGGCGCCTGTTTGGTCTCTAAGACTTCTCCTTCCTGACTCCCACCCCACATCTGAGCCTCACACAGGAGCATTTGATAGCAGAAGATCTTCAGGAGGGTGTCGTGTTACTGTTCTGGGGTAGCACTGTCTTGACTGGGCTTTCGGGGGTATTTCTGTCCTCACCCGGCACTGCAGTGACTGTCATAGGGGAGGTGAGCTCCACGTGCCGTAGTTCGTCTGGCACAGTAACAGCACTGCTGGGAAGCCCTACTTTTAAAATGAGAATGCTGTGGGAAGAGAGGCTTGGGGTCTCCCCAAGGCTGCAGGATTAGAACTCGGACCTCTGGCCGTGGAGCCCTCAGAGCCAGGCTCAGCGCTGAAACCATCCCCCTCACGTGCTTTCTTCTTTCCGTGCCTATTTTCACCCAACACTCGGGACTCCTTTGCTTAGACACCATCTGCTCTGCTCCTATGAGATGAAATGCCAATTCGTTATGCATGTCTTTTGGCATCTACACCTTGAAATAAGAAATATTACAGGGACCAGCAGGTGGTGTGGTGGTTACAGTGCTGGGCTCCCACACAACCTACCTCAGTGTGAGGTCCAGACCCTACAACTTGAAAATCACTCAGAAGGCATGTGTGTGTGTATGTGTGAAAACGGATGTGTGTGTGTGTGTGTGTGTGTGTGCGCGCCCAAAATCCTGAGAGGAGGATGGAAGAGAAGAGATTGTGGCATGGCCAACCCCTCTAGGGGGTGATTTTTCACTTTCCCTCTCTCTGTCTCTCTCTAGCAAGCCCATGTATCTTAGGGCAAAAACCTTAATTTAAAAAAAATACATAAAACAAAACCAGAATATGAAAGAGCTATATATTACATATTATCTGTGCATGGGGAATAATTACACATATCTCAGTTATATACATAGAATTCTAGAGTTAAAAGCAATGTAAGAAAGCAAAGCGTGTTCTCCAGGCACAGCTTAAGCCTTTCTGTTTTGTTGAGAAGAAACCTAGTCTCCCAGAGAAATGGTTTGTGGAGGTTGGACAGAGCTGATGAGGGAAGATACAGTCCATTTAAAAAATGCAAGCCCACCCATGGCCCAATGGTAAGGAGCCCAGATCCCACATAGTTTGAATCCTGGACCTGGCAGCTTGAGAAACACACTGGGTACATGTACACGTGTGCCAGAATTACCAAAGAAAGAAGAGATGAAGGAGAAGGGGTTGTATCGTGACCGCCCCCCGGGACAGTGTTTCTTTCTCTCTCTCTCTCTCTCTCTGTTTCTCTGTCTCTCTTCCATGAGCACATATCCCCTCTGGCAAAATTTTTTTAAAAAGTTACTTACTATTTAGAGAGTATCTTCGTGGGTCTAGAGAAATGCCCGTTATTGGGGGACAGGCAGGTGGGAGGTCTGTAGCTTGCTAGTTCAGTGCTGCCTCTTTCTTCAATAGCCAACTCTTGCCTTTACAGTGGAATGAGACCAGGCCAGGCTGTACAGGTAGGCAGAAAAGCTGGCTTGTGAGAATCTCATTCTTCCAGCAGAAAGGAAAAGGGAAAGGATGGGGAGAGAAAAAGGAAGAGACCGACAGACAAAATGAACAATGTTACTGTCAAATTCCCCAAATTAGATGAAAGACAATAAAATGTAGATAAGGGAAACTTTTGAATAAAGCAAAAGAAGTCTTCATAGTACATTTATGTTGGTATGCTATAATATTTTATTGGCTTGAATAAGTAGACTAGGTGAGATTTAGATAAAGAATTCAACGCCTGGTTTGCCATCATTTTTATTGCAGAATTCCTACTAGAATTGAATACAATAGATGCCATCAAGTATCCTTTTAAAAATTTCTTTCTTTCTTTTTAGGTTTTTGCCTTAGGTGTGTGCACGTGCTTGAGAGAAATAGAGAGAGGGAGAGTGAGCCATCAACCCCTTGGGAAATGACCATTTCACAAGTTTTTCTTCAGGACTCTCGTCTCAGGATTTTGGACACACACACACACACACACACACACACACACACACAGTGAGTTTCAAGCCGCCAGGTTCCGGACTCACACTGGGGTCAGCCTTATGGGAATCCAGCACCCTAATCATGATGTCACCTGCTGGCCCCAAGTATCCTTTTATAAAATTTAAAATTTTATATGCTTTTTCTTCTCTCTCTCTCTCTCTCTCTCTCTCTCTCTCTCTCTCTCTCACACACACACACACACACACACACACACACACAAATAGCAGTTTCACTGAAGGAAAAACTACAGTAGTTTCTTCACTTTTAATTCCTACAGGTAACTAATATTATTATCTTAAACAGTATCCTTAAAGGTTTTATCCTTGAATTTCCTTTCTGATATTTTATTTTAAAATCTCCTCCTGCAACAATAGGGGAGGACAGAGGTGGCAGGGTGGTTCTGTGCTGGATTCCCACACGGCCTACCACGGTTCAAGTCCCGGATCCATAAGCCTGAAAATCCTGCCAGGGCTGTGTGTGTGTGTGCCCAGATTCCTGGAGGAGGGACTGTGGCATGGCCATCCCCTCTACAGGTGATCTCTCGTTTTCTGTCCGTTATAACCCATTTACCAGGGGAAAAAATGATTCATTTGTAGCTATACCTGAGGCCTTTGACTAACTAGACAAAAAATTGTTAAATAAACTATATTAAATATGATAAAAGAGCTAAAGGAAACCAGGCCTAAAGAACTCAAGAAATCTATAGTAACGTTTCATCAGAGACTAGTAGTAAAGAAATGATTAAAAATAAAACGATAAGAAATTCTATAGTTCATACCATACGCAAAATGAAAAATTCACTTGAAGGATTCACCAGATTCAACAGTCAGAAAAAAGAATCAGCGAAAGCAAAGATAAAGCCATTAAGATTACTGAATGTGGGGGTCAGCAGGTGACAGTGTGGTTGAGGTGCTGGATTCCCACGTGGCCAAGTGCAGTTCAAGTCCCGGACCTGGTAGCTTACATTCTTGCCCTCTGCCCTCTTCCCATCTCTCTATAGTGAGTGCATGTGCTCTATATCAAATTAAAATAATAATAATGAATAAAATCTTCAAATGAAAAAGTTTAAAGAAGATTGCTAGATGTGAAGAATGGGAAAAAAGAGAAACAGATTCTTGTGCATCATTACACATAGCCACATACGCATAACTGTAGTGACAGGAAGAGAGGAGACAGTTGAAAAAAAGAAGTGTGAGGAAGTGATGGCCGGAATTTACTAATTAAAATGCATCAATTGGCAGAATGGATAAAGTTTATGGAAAAAAAATGACCCAGCTATATCGTGTCTGCAAAATACTTCAGATGCAAAGTCACAGATAAATTGAAAGTAAAGGGATGGCAAAAGATAATTGATGCAGACAACAGCCAAAGGAGAATTAGATTGGCTACACTAGTAACAGAATACATTTTAAGAAAATGAATAAATTTTAAGATGATAAGCATTACAAAAGATAAAGAAGGATACTATGTAATGAAAAAGGGTTGATACATCCAGAAGATGTAACAGTTACAAACATAATGCCCCTAGTGAGAGAGTGCCAACTTACATGAACCACAACCTGAAAAAATGGAAAGGAGAAGTGAGAAGTTAGCAGTTCAGTAATTACAGCCAGAGGAACTGGTGTCCCACTTTTTATCAGAACTAGAACTAGACATAAGATGGCCAGGAAGCGGAAGACTTGAGCAGGATATGAGCCAACTAGATCTAACGTGTTGCGTTGGCAAAAACGGATCCATATTCTTCTTCTCAGGTATATGTGAACCTTCTCCAGGAAGAAAGGGCATTAGGCCACCAAGCAAGTCTCAATACGTTTAAAGGTTTAAATATTATAAAGTGTGTTCTCAAACCACGATGAAATAATATGAGAGATTAATTAGAGAAGGAGACTTGGAAACCTGTAGAAATTAAACAGAAAAGTCCAAATAACTATTTGGTCAGAGAAATCACAAGAGTAACAAATACTTTAAGATGAATAAAAAAACCAAAAATACAATATGCCATAATTTATAGGATACTACAAAAACTATTCTGAGAGAGAAATTTATATGTCTAAACACCTGTGTTAAAAAGAGAAAAAAGATTCAATAAACAATCTAACCTTCCTCCTTAAAAGGTATAAAAATAAGAACAAGTTAAACTGAAAGCAAGAAGAAAGGAAATAATAACTAATAAAGCAGCAATGCATGGGATAAAGAACAGAGATACCAATACAGGAAAATCAACATACATCAATAAATCGATTTTCAAAAAGATGGACAAAATTGACCTCTTTTTTGCTGGAAATAAGCAAGGAAAATACAAAGAGACTCAGTTCCTAAAGTCAGGGAAAAAGGAACATCACTGACCTTAGAAAAATGGTAAGAAAACTCTATGAGTAATTTCATATTAAAAGTTTAGAAAACCTAGATTAGATTGGTCAACTCCACGCAACAACTACCAAAACTGACTCAAGTTTCTGAATAAACTGATAATAAACCAAACTATGAAGTTTGTAATGAAAATCTTCCAATCGAGAAAAGCTCAAAGGTTGGGACCAGCAGATGACATACTGGTTATATCACTGGACTCCCATGTAGTTGAGCACGGTTTGAGTTCTAGATCTTGCTACTTAAAACTCATGCCAGGTGCATATGTGTGTGCATTCCCAAAATCCGAAGAGGAGAATGGAGGAGAAGGGATTGTGGCATGGCCAACCCCCTGGGGGATGATTTCTGACTTTCTCTCTCTGTCTCTCCAATGAGTGCACATGCCCTATAGCAAAATTCTCTCTATAAATGAATGAATGAATGAATGTTCAAGGCCAAATGACTCCACTGGCGAATTCTACTAAACATTTAAAGAAATAACATAGATTTTCCCCAAATCCTTCCAAAAAATAAATGAGGAAGGAGTGTTTCCTGCTTCATCATATGGGTTCATATTACCAAGATATCAGAACAATATAAAGGAATCACAGGGGAAAAAATGACCCTAAAGATTAATATTCCTTAAGAATATTCATCTCAAATGCCACAGCCTCAAATGCCTCAACAAAATACTAGCAAACCAAAAATAATCTATATTTAAAAAGGATTATGTCATGACCAAGTGAGATATTCCCTGGGAACAGAAGGTTGATTCCACACATAAAATCAACTAACGCAATGCAATATATTTACTAGACAGTGAGAGAAAAGTCACACAGTCATCTCAGTAGACAGTAAAACATTCAACAAAATCCAGCAGTCTTTTGTGATAAAAACACTCAACAAACCGGGAATCGGAGAGACTTCCTCAGGGCTGTTGGGTGGCACAGCAGTAACAGCAGATGTTCTGTGAGGCCAGCACGCACAGGCAGGGTCTCGGTTCGTGTCTGGAGACCTCCCTGTGGATGCCATACCCGTCATCCAGGGATCTAGGGCTGGCTGAGGTTTGGGGTGGGTCAGTGTCAAGACCTGTTGGTGGGCTGCCTCTCTCTCTCTTTTTGTCTGTCCATCTTTTTCTGTCTGCTTGCTCATAGAAGAAGTAAGTAAATAAACATTTGTTTTAAAAGGAGAGCATTTTCTCCACCTGATAAAGGGCATCTAAGAAAAGCCCATCACTAACATTATACTTAGAAGAATTAAAAACATTTTTCCTAACATCAGGAGCAAGACATGAAAGTCTGGTCTTGCCATTTCTATTGTACACTGTACTGAAGGACCTAGCCAGCACATTAGCTAAGAAAAACAAAAAAAAAGGAATGCAGATTGGAAAGGATGAAGTAAAAATCTGTTTGCCCATGATATAGTCTTATAAATAGAAAACTCTTATTAAACCACATAAGAAGTATTAGAATTATAAAGCAAATTCAGTAAAGTTGCATGGTACAAAATCAATACACACTAATCAATTGTGATTTTATACACCAGCAATGAACAATTTGAAAGGAAGGTACAAAATTTCCACTTACATTAGCATCCAAACAAATGAAATACTATTAAGTAAATTTAACCAAGGAGGTGAAAACCCTGTTATCCTGAAACGAGAACATTGCTGAATGAAATTAAAGAAGCTCTAAATAGATTATATGTAGAGATTGATTTGTTTATCACCAATCTATCTATTATCCATCTATCTATCTAATGGAAAAGTAATCTCTAATTTGAAGATGGGAAGATTTAATATTTTACCCAAAACAATATACAGATTTAATACAATACTTACCAAAATTCCAGTGGTCTTTTTTGCAGAAATGGGCAAACTGACCATGATTAATCACCTGGAAATATCAAGGACCTTGAATAGCCAAAACATTCTTGAGAAGGAACAGGATAATTGACTAAAAATAAAATAGGACTCGGGCTTCCCAGGTGCAAAACCTACTCTAAAGGTACAGTCATTACAACGAAATTGGCGAAATTGGCATTGAGGTAGAGTCCAAAAATAAAGCCACCTATCTGTGACTGTGGCTGACTGATTCTCAATAAAATTTCCAAGATGATTTAAGGGGGAATCCAAAATTTTCTCAACAAATGATGTTTGAGCTTATCGACGTGCAAAAGAATGAATGAGAACGTTTACCTCACATACTCAAAAATTAACTGACAGTTGGGACCAGCAGGTGGTGTGGTGGTTAAGGCACTGAAGACTCCATGTAACCCACCATGGTTGAGTCCCAAATATGGTGGCTTGCTTTCTCACTTTCTCTCTCTCTCTGTGTATATGAGTGTGTGTATCTCTCTCTGGTCAAATTAAAATGAATGAATAAATAAAATAATTATTTTTAAAAAAATTAACTGGCAATGAACCAAAGACCTAAATGTAAGAACTAAGAAAACTGTAAAATGCAGGAGAGACAGAGGCCTCTGTCTTCGTCATTTGGGGTATGCAGTCGTTTCTTAGCTGTGACACCGATGTGTGATCACTATTGAAGAGCACGTCCACGGCCCCACCTCCTCAATGTAGGGAAAGATCAGTCTTCGCAAGTTTTGCCAACATTTGGTGATAGAGTTAGTTTCTAAAAAGCTTCTCATTACTTTTTGTTTATGTTTCCTTGTCTGCTGGTGAAGTTAAATATATCTTCATACATGGTAATTTTCATTTTCTGCATTGTTTATGTGCACATACATGCATGCATGTACATACCCAGTATATGTATGTATATATATGTGTATCTGCCTTATAGTCTATTTATTTATCCTTCTGTACAAAGGACTCTAAAGAAAGCAGCTTCCCAAGCTAAAGCCTTTCACAGTGTGATGCATGTGAACACAATGTTTCTGTAAGTGTTTTTACTAATAACTCAGCAGCAGGTGAGCTAAATTTACTTTCTGCCTTTTATTTCCACTACTACCATCATGTTCCCAGATGTAGTCATTCATGATTAAATAAAATTATAGCTAACACTATTGTAAGGAAGGAGAAAAAGTTGCTTTATCCTGAAAGAAAATGAAAAAATAAGATATAAATGCTTCAAAACAGGAATGAGCATTTAACATTTTCATTTTCTCTTTTTTGAGGGGAGGGAGGCGGGGGGAGAGGATTTTGCTGTGGGGCACGTGCGTTAGCCAGAAGGACAGAGAGAGACAAAGAGACAGAAAGCAAGAAATCACCCCCCAGGGGGATGGCCAAGCTGCAATCCCTTCTCGTCCATTCTCTTCTCGGGATCTTGGGCACATATGCACATGCGCCTGGCGTGAATTTAAGCCACCGGGTCCAGGACTCCAACCGCGGTTGACTACATGGGAGTCCAGCGACATAGCCATTGCACCAACTGCTGGTCCCCATTTTCTTTTTTTGAAAAAGGTACCATGTTCATAATTAAACTTGTATTGGCTCTCTGATAATCAGGTAATTACAGCCACCCAGTGCAGGCAGGGCAAACTTTCCAAGTTATTGCCTAATTTTTCTTAACATAGATGGCTGTCTTGACTGCCGACAGTAAAGCTATATGAGAAAAATAAGTAGATTTTTAAATTTATCATTTATTATTTTTTTACATTTTGCCAGAGGGCGCATGAGAGGGAAAATGAGAATGCGCCCCTGCATGAGGGACGGCCGGGCTGCAGTCGCTTCTCTCCCAGTTTCCTTCTGGGATTTGGGACACACACATTTACACACCAGCATGTTCCCCAAGTCACTGGGTCTGGGACTGGAACCACACTGGTCATGATCCAGCCCCTCAACCGTCACGCCTCCAGCCGGCCTGATTATGATTTTAAACCAAAAAGTGCAAAAGTGTAATATGTATGTGTGTGTGTGTGTTATATATGTGTGTGTAACATATGTGTGTAATATATGTGTGTGATACATATATACACATATATATGTATGTATGTGTATATATGTATATATGTATATGTGTGTATATATGTGTATGTGTATATATGTATATGTGTGTATATATGTGTATGTATATATATGCATATGTGTATCTTGTGTATGTGTATATATATGTATATGTGTATATATGTTATGTGTATATATGTATATGTGTGTATACATGTGTATGTGTGTATATATGTGTGTGTATATGTATATGTGTATATATATGTGCATGCGTATACATGTATATGTGTGTATATATGTATATGTGTATGTGTATATATATGTATGTGTATATGTGTATGTGTGTATATATGTGTATGTGTGTATATATGTGTATGTGTGTATATATGTGCATGTGTATACGTGTATATGTGTGTTATATATGTATATGTGTGTATATGTGTGTTTGTGTATATATATGTATATGTGTATATATGTGTATGTGTGTATATATGTGCATGTGTGTATATATGTGCATGTGTATATGTGTATATGTGTGTATATGTGTGTATGTGTATATATATGTATATGTGTGTATATATGTGTATGTGTGTATATATGTATATGTGTGTATATGTGCTCATGTGTGTATATACATACCAGCAGATGGCAGAATGGTTACATTGCAGGACTTCCTCCTGGTCGACTACAGTTTGAATCCCAGACCTGGCAACTTAAAACTCATGCTGGGCATGTGTGCATACATGCCCCAAATCCTGAGAGGAGACTGGAAAAGAAGTGAGAAATCATCCCCCTGGGGGCATGATTTCTCACTTTCTGTCTTTCTGGCAAGCTCATGTCCCCTATAGCAAACATCTCTCTAAAAAAAAGAAAAAAATCATTTTTAAGTAGCAATGTATATTTTGCAAGGCTTTGTTTTACTATCTTGTTTTGTCTATTTTATCTTATTTTGTAATCTCTTGTATATTTAACGGTTGTACTTCTCTGTGGGACACCAAATGGATTTTCAAAGTGTGCCTGTCGTGTATGACAAATCACGGATGCCATGTTTGCCATTTCATTTTCTATAAATCCTGAGTTATGCTATAAAAATGATATCCTCGCAATGCCAAGCCATCTGGAATTAATGTTATGCTTATGTAACTGTACTTGAGTGGAGCGTGTCACCCTGCCCCGCTGTGATCGCTGATGGGGTGACTGGCTCACTGCTCAGCGTGGTGCAAATAAAGGGTGACAAACTCCCGGGAGTTCGCAGGGTCGGTTTACGTTGGTGCTCCCTGGCGACGGCCATTCAGAGTGCCTGCTTCCCCTCGGGGACCTTCAGTCACATCCGCCTCCTTAACCTCAGCAGTATTTAAGAAGCGATGAAGTGAGGCGAACAGAATAAAAATGAAGCCCAAAAGCGTTTTCAGAGTCTAAAGTACTGCACCCATGTAGAAGAATTAATTCTGTACTGTTTTCGTCCAGTGATTTTTTTTTCCCTTCCTTTTTCTTCTTCTTTTGTTTATTATATTACAGTGGCATCGAAAGTAGCTTTGGCAAGACAGAGAACAGAAAAAGAAAAACTCCCTCACAGTGCTATCCCACTGATACTTACTGGTGTTTCTGTTCTTTTTTTTTTTTTTTTTTTTTGTAGGAGTGACAACTGTCCTGACAATGACGACACTGAGCATCAGCGCTCGGAACTCTCTCCCCAAAGTGGCTTACGCAACCGCCATGGACTGGTTCATTGCCGTCTGTTACGCGTTTGTGTTCTCTGCCCTGATTGAATTTGCAACGGTTAATTACTTCACCAAGAGAGGATGGGCGTGGGATGGGAAGAGTGTAGTAAATGACAAGGTAAGTGACAACGCCCTTCTCGTACCGATTAAGAGAATCCCTAACAGACGCCGGCTTATAAGAGATGGGTTCCCCAAATTCGACATTCAGAAAATATATATAGGGGCCATCAGGTGACATGGTGGTTAAGGCACTAGATTCTCACATGAGTGACCTCAGTTCGAATCCTGGACCTGGTGGCTTGAAAATCACACCAGATGCATATGTGTGCGTGCCCAAAATCCCAGGAGGGGAATGGAGGAGAAGGGATTGCAGCATGGCCACCCCCTCTAGGGAGTGATTTCTCATTTTCCCTCTCTCCAGTGAGTGTATACTCCCTTATAGCAAAAGCCTTATATGTATATATATATATAAAATCTAGAATCATACTGATTTCTTGAGAAGCGCATTCTTGTCTGAACCCATGTGACTGCAGCAGGAGCGCTGTGAGAACCATGACCTGCTGCTCAGTGAGGCTGTCTGTGTCTTCACTGCAGCCTTATAACCAGGGTCTCTTCTTCTCATTTTTGACTGATGAAGTTGGAGCTTAGTAAAGTTACTTACTTGGCCAAGCTCACACACTGGCTGGGTAAGTTCCCCGAGCCCAGCTCCATCTGTCTGACCCTTGAGTCCACGCTCTGCGTCACCACGCTGCACTCGAGTAGGGAGCGGAGGGAAAGGTAGTGGACCTCACTCTTCCAGACACGGGCTCAGGCTTCCAGGGGCTGAGCACTCTTCCCCCACCCCCACTTTTCTTGCCCAGTAATGAAAGCTCTGGTAGGATTTTTGTGTCTCTACTGTTGTACAGAATAAGTACGTAGATGCTAGAATGCCTGGGAATTCTAACTTGCTCATGTAAACGGAAAGGGGAAAGTTATTTATTTAAAAACAATTTTCTAAAAGTTTTTGCCATAGGACGTGTGCACTCAACACAGAGAGATGATGAGAGAAAACTGAAAAATCATCCCCCAAGAGGAGATGGCCACACCTCAACTTCTCCTCCTCCTGGGATTTTGGGGGCACATGCACATGCTCCTAGCATGATATTCCAGCCACCAGGGCTGGGACTGAGACTACAGTCATCCATGTGTGTGTCCAGCACATTAATCAGCATGCCACGTGCTAGCTGCAAAGTTATTTATTTTTACAATCAGTATCTTTTGAGATTATTGGTGTTCATTTTGGGACTCCATGTGCTAATGCTAGTGAGAGCTAGGTACATTGATCTAACAGCTGTTTCCTTTCAATTCTATAGATTACTATTTACCTACCTTAGAGGATGCTTTGGACATAGTGCTATAGAAAGTGTTCTCTATAGTAGTAGAAAGTTCTGTTTGGAGGTTGTATTCCAACATTTTATCTACATAAATGTTTACTCTGTTAAATTTGGAATAGCATACTTGTTGATTTGATTTCTTTTCGATTAGTTGAAAATTAGCATTTTTTCCATTTCTGTGACCGTATTGCAGTTTAAGCATACAAACAGTGAATGCTACAATTTAAAAGGCTTTCTCTTTTTTTAAAATTCTGCATGCTATAGAAGTTTTACTAAGACTGCTGGTTTATTTCATTTCATAAGCTATGCTTCTCCTATAAACAGAATCAATGAATAAATAGTAAAAGGAAGCTAATCATTTTTACATGCTTAACTCCTAGGCTATTTTTGTATATCCATTACATTTTATTGTTGATTTATGTTTTCATTTTCCATATAGTGTACTGCTTTTCATCAAATCTTTGCGATTATTTTAGGCCTTATTAGTTATACATGTATTTTATATTACTATTTTGAAGATAAAATATTATTCTTTATGATATGTTACAAATGATAGATTATAATAATGGGCATATAAGCCCATTTCAAATTAATATATTATTTTTGATACAAAGGAAAAGTGTCAATCAGGTTAATGCTGTGTTTTGATACATCAAATAACATGCCCTCTCAATTCTGGAACTTGGAAAATAGAAGTACCTGTGATTGCCAAAAACAAATTCTTGGCAATACATTTGTTAAAACAATAACCTAGCACTGTTGAATACTGGATTAAGTCCTCACACATAGCCCAAGTCAATCCCTGTTCAGATCACAGATGCAACCACCTAATTTTCAGGAAAATGACCAACACGGTTTATGCTCTCGGTTCTCGTGGCTTAAGTTGCAGAGAACATTCCTTCAGGCCTGTCGCTTGGTCTCTCTCAGGTTCTGCTCTGACAGGGCCTCCCACAGGGCTCAGCTCTCAGTCGGCATGTTAGAATATTGGTTGCGATCTTGTTTTTTTTTTTTTTTTTTTTTTTTTGGAGAGGTTTTCGCTATAGGGCTCGTGCGCTCGCCAGACAGACAAAGAGAGACATTAGAGACAGAAAGCGAGAAATCACCCCCCAGGGGGGATGGCCACGCCACAATCCCTTTCTCCTCCATTCTCCTCTCAGGATCTTGGGCACACACGCACACGCGCCCAGCGTGAGTTGTAAGCCACCGGGTCAGGGCCGCGAACCGCGGTCGACTACGTGGGAGTCCAGCGACATAGCCATTACACTAACTGCTGGTTCCCATGAGTTTCTGATCTTAAATCTCATTGGCAAGGAAATAACAGTGAGAAGAATATTCTGTGCTTTCATGAAAAATTGTTTCAGACTTTATAGTGCTGAAATTGTCAACAGGTACTTTATTTAATTTCATGATTCAAATACACTTGAGAGGTGTTTCCTAAACTTAACTTGGAAATCACCAGGTACTTAGACCTAAGAGGAAGTCAAGCAGAGTGTGTAAATGGCCCATCTGCCTAACAAAACCTCGGGGCAGCCTACTTCTGCTTTAGGTATCTTTAAATTTTTTAACTTCTTGAAATACAGGTTTTTGTCCATAAACCATTTGGATGTGCTTTTCAATGAACTGGCCAGCAGAAGTCTGAACTGGCTTTTGCTGTTAGTAAACATGACTAGATATAAGAAACCTGTCAACCTAAAGAGCGTGTGAAAGTTCTTAAAAATTTGTAAAATAGCAATATTAATTTGCTTCACAAGAATGCCAAGAGATACATGTCAATACTGTGTGTCTGAAACTAAGAAATATAGGTGGTTGGCAAAGTCATGATGTAGCTTCCCTACGCAAAAATGCATCGTGACTTTCCCGGTGACCCAGTATGTATTTAACCTAGGGAGGGGGGGTGCGGAAAAGTTCATGAAAATGTGTATTATGAGAAAACTGCATAGATTTCAAAAATGTATTGCACCAAAATATACTTGTACTTGAATCCCATTTTTATGTGAAAGTCCCCTAGTATGTACATATAGATTACACTACCTATAGTTTGCTTGGAGATTATGTTCTAATGATATTTAAAGTTAGTTTTTGCAAATAAATAAATAAATAAATTCACTTATTTATATTCGAGCCACTTTTGAGCTTTATGCTAAAAGAAAAGACTTGCCCTGTGATCTTGGGCAGGGCTTTCCTTTTAGCCTCAGTTATGAAATTGGCCACCAAAGTGCTGTTGTTCTGAAAATGTAGTGCTGAATCAAACAGTCCAGCCTCTAAGCCCGTCTCTACACAACCGTATCTGTTTATGCAACCTCCAACTTCTGGAACCTTCCTTCAGGCCGTGTCCCACCTCTTCCCAAAGTGGAATTCTTCCACTCCAGCTCTTGATCCCTTTTCTTCTTGTTGCTTCCTCAAACTCACCCTATTAGTTATGATTTTCTTCTTGTATTTCTTCAAAGCCATCTTTTCCTTTTCTACTGCTTGCTTCCTTTCAGCTTATAATAGGTTTAACATGCTTTATTTACTGCAAAGGCAAAAACAAAACTCTCTCCAGATCCTTTTTTTTTTTTGGAGAGGTTTTTGCTATAGGATGCATGCGCTCGCCAGCCAGACAGAGAGACAGAGAGACAGAAAGCAAGAAATCACCCCCCAGGGGAGATGGCCACGCCCCAATCCCTTCTCCATTCTCCTCTCGTTATCTTGGGCACGCACGCACACGTGCCCAGCGTGAGTTTAAGCCACTGAGTCCGGGACTTGAACCATGGTCGACTACATGGGAGTCTAGCGACATAGCCATTATGCTAACTGCTGGTCCCCCTCTCCAGATCCTAACCACTGCCTTTCCCCATCCTCAGACCCTACCTTTTTCTCCTCGAGCTTTCTGAGAGCATCGCTTATAACGTCATCTTCTCACTTTTCAGTATAGTTCTAAAACCATTGTCATCGATTTACTTTTCACTTACTGAAGGGCACCAGTAACCTCCATACTTGAAGGTCAGATAAACGTTTTTCACTTTTCCCAAGGGATTCTTAGTTGCACCTTGCCGCTGCATGTTCCAAAGCGCTATTTCAGGCCCAACTTGGCAGCTTTTGTTTTCTTCACTTTCTCCTTAAAACAGCCCTGGGAATGTCAGCTTCCTTCCATCACGTCCTGGAAGCTGCCGCTATTCACGCTACGCTCCGAGATTCCCTGCCAGAGTTCAGAGTGGATCCAGCCTCCCGAGCATCTGCTTTTGTTTATCCCCAAAGATAGTCATTTTGTTTTTTTTTTATGATGTTGTTGTTTTCACTATTCATTGTATGATGCTCACTTTAAGCATTGTACTGACAATGTTTGCAGGAATATTTAACCCTGAGCATACTCCATGCATTTACCAGTCCCAGCAGATAATCCCTTTTCAGGCCCAGCACAAATATCGGCTCCTCAGGAAATGTCTAAATCCCCCCACCCACCCCACCATGGCTGTCCAGGACCTGCTCCTCTGCATTGGGGCCCTTATAGAACCATATCTCAGCTTCTTTCCTAATGGAGACAACAGTGCCCCTGTTTATTTTAAGAAGTTGTTTATCCCTGGCCCTTTGCCCAGTGCTTTGCCTACATTAGACATTCAGCAAGTATCCTGTGAATTGATGAGGTATCACCAAATCAGACTCTGCAACTCATGTTTTATGTTACTGTCCAGGGCTATTATCCTTTTTTATATGTTCATCCATTTATTTCCTCTGAGAGAAAGACAAACAGACATCCCCAACAGAGTCTCTGCACCACGCTCCCACACCTCGCCCGCCCAGGTCATAGGAAAGCTCACGTGCACGCACCCAGTGTGGACGGAGCGATCCAGAGCAGGAGCGTGGACATCCCTGGGGCCTCACGTGGTGGAGCTCTGCTTTACCCAGAGCCACCAGGGCTGGCCTGTCTGGGCTCGTTATCTATAACCACGCCCCAGAACTTCCTTCCAGCTTCCAGGACCGTCTCCGACCCATTCCTCGGACACTTCTCTGGATGTTATATTCTGCCTGGATATATTACGTCCATCTCTGCATAGCTATAAAAATGGATGGAAGAAACAACACACAAGCACGCAAAATGCAGCTTCCTAAATCAGGTTTCTGTCTTTCCCCTGCCTCCCTTGTCGGCATGACCTAACCTCCTATGACAGCAATGTGGCAGTATCTCTCAACATTAACCCGTCGTTGAATCCTATCCTTTCTCCTTTCTGCCTGCCTTAGACGGCGATTCCCCATCTCTCGTGTTTCCGTGGTTAATTTACTGTTTCTACTTGTGTCTTCCTCTGATCCATCTTCTGCATTATTACCAGGGTTGTTCTTGAAAGCACAATTGAGATCACTTCACTCTCGAGCTCTTCAGTTTATCAGAGGCAGTTCTGGAAGGAGCTAAGCTCATACAGCTTAGCTAAGTGTGTACCTTTCTCATACACTGTTTGCGTGATGAGCAACATGGCAGGGTTTCATGTTCTTGTCACTTATCATGCACTGACCTCTGTGTACCTGGGGGATATTTCTATTTTAGAAATAAGAATTCGCCAAGCCAAGTTACTTGGTCACCATCCCACATCTGGGTGTTCCCAAAACAGACCCACAGTTCATGCTCATGTGCTTCCTCTCACCATCATGAGCCACCATGACCCCCAGACACGCCCCTCTTTGCTTCTTGCTTTCTATGACGCTGGACGAGCTCACCCCTCTGGTGCTAATGTCCTCCATTCCCTGACAACTTTGACCTATTCCTTAAGATCTTTCTAATTGGTCCTTATCTCAGAACTTCCTAGACTGAAGTCCCTGGTCCCTGCCACTGTGTTTCCATAGCACTTCTACACCATGACACGAGGTTGTGGTTTTCTTGTGCACAGATGTTTTCTGAACACTAAGTTCCAAGTTCTGAGAGGACTAGTCTGATTCTCCTCCTGTCTCTGTCCCCTAGCACGGCAGCTGGCACGTAGCTCATTTCAGTTACATTTTTGAAAATGATTAATGTTTAATTTCTTGAGGTTGTTTTCTTTTCTAAGTCTGAGTCAGTGAATCTAACCTGGCTAAGGAAAATATAAAAACACTAGATCATAAATTAAAACCCAGGCATAGCAGCAAATGTCCAAACTGCTAAGGAATGTCTCACCGTTGTGTGAGTCACTGTATTTAGCTCATAGAAAACATCACATTTCAAGTGTATTTATTCATTTATTTGCATTTTTTAGCATCCTCCTTGTTCCAGAAGAATTTCAGGCAGTTTATCAAAAGAATGCATGCACTTCGTTATAATTCAGTGAGTTAGAAATCGAAGTCAGGGATCAGGGCGAAGGAAGGCAACGGGGCCCCACTGGGGCAGCAGGTGGTGGCACTTGGTCGCCTGTGGGAGTTGACTTCACATTCTGAAGTTCTCGGTGACTAACCTAACTCATGAGGGTTGGGAGGGAGCTTTTTTTTTTTTTAACCAAAAAACACATACATTTTCTCAGGGCTCGTACTTTTCTTACACTTTTCTTACATGATGTAAGTTTTACTTTAGGGAAAACTGGGTTCTGTAGCGAGGGTTAATTTTTCCCAATAAACATAGTAATGAATTTCATATGGATGTTTTTGTAGTCCCCTTCAATAAAAGCTGACGGCTTTATATTAACATACAGCACAGTGAAGGCAGTTCTTCAAGGAGCTAAGCTATTATGGTCCAAGTCTATAGCTTTCTCACGGTCCAATTTAATCCAAGGGAAGACTTTAGAGTACTTAGAGAAGTGGATGGACTGTTTAACCTTCAAACATGCTTCTGTAAGTACCACTTTTCTCAGGACATGAGCAGACAGTGAGCAGTAGCAGTACTGGCCAGGGGGCATGCTGTTTCATAGCCAGCGGGCTTTCTGTTGGTGGTAGCTGCAGTGACTGTAAACAGGCAGCATGGCGTGCTAGAGAGAACGTGTGAATATGTGAATACACTTGCACGTGCTAGAGAGAACATGTGAATACACTCGTACCTTGGAGACCTGAGGTTTTCTCCAGATCTTGTGACAGTGGGTTGTATGAGAGCCCCACCTCCTCTCTGTAAGGGACGATCTGAGTCTCTTCACCCTTGCAGCCATGGGAGCATTTCCACTCACCCAGAAGATCTCGTTCCTAATAGGTGTCTGCTCTGCTGAGAGCAGGGCCCCAGTTACCAGCACATTCTCTGTCTCTCAAAGGAAGCCAAGATTGGCTTGTCACCATCATAAGACACATCGATTTCTGCGACCAGGAGTTTTGCAGACTTGGCGTTTAAAAGTCTGTATCCAGAGACTTTAATATAAAGAAAAAAAAAAATAAAAACTCAAAATAGTTGGAACCCTGTGAAACATCACTAAAGAATAGAAAATCAGTGATCGTGGGTTATATTCCCTTTCAGTCCACTTTAGTGACAACTGACTCTCAGCAAACTGTGTAACAGCATTGCTTACTCTTTGTCCCCCAGATTGTGTACAAAAACACATTCACTGGTTTCGTGTCTAAGTCACATCCCGACCCCTTTCCACCTGTATGGGTCTCGTTCCTCATTCACAAGCAGAACAACGTCCTGAGGCGTTGTGCTCTGGTTGGCCGGTTTGACTAGTTGCCAGTCTTCCATGTCTGTAGATGTGAAATTGATGTCTTTCAGATTAATTACGTAGCAGACTTTAGAATAAGTTATTGAATTCTGTTTCTATCTAATCTAATTTCTTTATAACTAGCTAATCTAATGTCTAATAAGGTATTTATTATATTTTATAAAACAGAGTCTCTTGTGTTGTACTTCATGTTTCATTATCCATTTTTTATCATCGTAATCACTGTAATACATGCCATTCATTTTTTATTAAGCCATTTTTTTAAGTCTGCGCTGTAAGGCAGGCATGCTCCAGTACATAGTTTGTGCCTTCAGGAAACACGTGTGTGCCATTATAGAGCACTAGCCTCCTCTGGAAGGGCCTGGAAAGGTTCCTCCCTGCAGCTGGTAGAAAACTGTCTCCAAGGTGTTACTCAAAGCTCAGTCAGTTGTAGCCCACGGATGTTAAGGAGGTATACCGCATCTGATAGGGGGCCACCGTGGGGTTAATCACTAGTTTCTAGTTGAATTGTGGTGCCCTTCACAGCTTAAGGAGTATGGGAGTATGGGAGGTGTACAGATCAGGGCAGGAAGTGCAAGGAAGCCGAATGCATTTCTGGATAGTTTATGTCTTTAATTACCGTTGGACCTGATAGCAAAACATAGTAGTTAAGAATTCTGGAAAGGTGCTGTATCAGGAGAGTAGCCAAAGCAAAATGTTGCTTAAATTAATAGAAAATAGTAGTATTAGTATGCCTTTGTTTCTCCCATTCTCCTTTCTGTTGGTTCCATTCTTAACTTGAAACACTACTTTTTTTTTTTTTTTTTTTAACTTCAGAACCCTGGTCTGCACTTGTATATTTTTGGCCATGATGATTTTATTTCTTAAGTTATTTAAAGTGGACTACAGCATCAGACTAAATTTGACTGTAAGAAATTAGGTAGTAAGAACTACCAGAACTTTTCTTGTTTTCAAAATAAAGAAGAATTGTCTAGATATGGGCATTATTTAAAAATTCCTTTGGGCCAGCAGTTGTTGTAGTGATTAATAAGGCACTGGATTCCTTCATGGTCAAATGCATTTGAGTCCTAGACCTGGTGACTTAAAACTCATGCTGGGTGTGTGCACGTGTGCCTAAAACCCTGGGAGGAGGTGGAGGAGAAGGGATTGTGCCATGACCATCCCCCTGGAGGGTGATTTCTCATTTTCCTTCTCTCTGGGGCTCTGGTGAGTGCACACACCCTACTGCAATAATCTCTCAAATTTTTTTTTTTTTTAATATTACTTCATGGCAGTGAGTACTGTTTTGAACAGTTAACACAGCATAAATTTTGTTGGACTATTTGTCTTCAAGGGTCTGAGGGTTCACCCTGAATAAAGTAGACTCAGTATGGATGGGTCAAAGTCACATGGCCCAAAATGTCTGCCAGCTGACGGTCTGGCTTGATCTGAGGCTCACATTGTGTTCACAGAGCTCTCTTCACTTCAACCTCTCTCAATATCATTTTATTTAATAGAAGTTGGTTGTGAGCAGAACAAGATAACACCTCCTAGTAATGGTTTAGAGTATGGGTGTTCCTTGGTGCTGTCACCATTAAACCTATATCTTACAAAGAACAGTAGTAAGATATACCAAATGGGCTTAATCTCCATACTCTCCTTTATAATATTTTAGGATTAAAAGCTATAAATTTAGGATTTAGGATTTAGGATTATAGCTATAAATTCAACCTTATTTTTTCTCTGTATACATTATTTTAATTTTAAACAAAGGAGCAGCTTGCTTTACTATAGGGTCGTGGTTATTGTTTTCAAATTGACTGAGGGGAGTTACTTCCTCCAGATTGTGAGCAGGAAGAGCTTCGCTGTGTTGTGCTATGGCCAGGAACTAGGAGGAGCTAGCCCCATGGGGATAGCCTGCCCTTCGTTCAGTGAACTAATAGGAAATTGCATATGCCAATTGCTGAGTCTTCAATAAAGACACGTCGGAAGGCCGTCACCCTGTGCTTGCTACACCACCATCAGCTCCTTAAGTGCGGAACCTCCTCTGGACCTTACACTTGCATTCGGAAATTGAAGCTATACTTTGAGTCATTTTTTAAAAAGTGTGTTATAACTAAGTCAGTAAAAGTTACAAACATATACTGAAGTGATTTTTAACAGAACTGTTTATAGAGTCGGCACCACGTGGGTGTTCAGGGCTGCTCTGTGGCTGGTCTAGCTGGTCTGGCCCTCTGGGTATTCCGAGTCGGTGGCCTCCAGTTGTTTCAAATGTCTGTTCTGGTGGCCGGTTTCCCTGACGTCAAGTTGGGAATTTGCAGCATGATGTACATAACCACGTGCAGTTTAATTCAAGAGGCAGGCAGAGAGCGTGGGTAAGGATTCACACAGAGCTTCCCTGGAAGGTTCCTGTCACTACAGAGGACATTTATATCTCGCCTACTAAAGGCCCGAGTCCTACACGGTAATCCCTGGTCACACTTCAGTGACCCCTTTCCGCGAAGCCTCCCTTGCCTCCTTGCACAGGTCCAAAGGCACATTAAGTGAAATGACCTACGTTATAACTCCAGTGGTCACTGAGGTGTGTGGAGGCGTCATGACTGTCACGACGTGCTAGTGTCCTTCTCAGTGTGGTTCAAACGTTCCTCAGGTCATTCGTTCATGCAGCATTTCAACATGGCTTTGGTCTCACCTCTGGCTTTTCTTTCCAACTAGAAGCTGAAGCAGGAAGAGGTGAAGGAATTTTCCCAAGGCCCAAAGTCTTACAGAGATACTCTTTTAAATGTTTAGATATACTCGAAGTAATAATACAGCCCTGTACGTTAGACGCTATGTGGGTAACTTAAAAAGTCCTTTTTGAAAGGTGCCCTAGTGCTATCAGCCTTGTCTGGAGAATTTTAAGAAGAAAGGACTCCCTACTTTCACACAGCTTCCTCAGATGGAAAGTCAGTTAGCATGGTGTTTACAGGCAGAGGTCTGGAAATCAAACCTATCTAAGTACCTGGGCATTTTCAGCCATTTAGTAGATAGGAGAACTGTCAAGTCGTAAAACCTTTAAACCTCCATTTCTGAACTTGTAAAGGAGGTTAACAGTGAAATTTCCTTCCTATTGGGTGGAAGTTTTGTCAGAGAAGGGACTTCACAAGTAACACTCAGCCTGAAACCATCTTGAGTTCTAACGGTCTTAGCCCTCGTTCCCTCCCCAGCTACACACTTGGAGAGCATTCCCCACTTGTAACCTGGAAACCACACATGCCTTAGGACTGAGGGAGAGTTGTTTCATTGCTTTTGTAAAGTTACACATAGTAATTCTTCATCCCTCCTTCTTTTATATTCCAGCCAGATCTGGAAGACTATCTTGTTAGTGGTGGAATGAGGCGAGGGAGAAACCCAGGCCAGTGAAGGATGGCTAGTCCAGGCCTGTGTTCAGATCCTTGTGAGCTTTCAGATTTCTTTCTTACCTTTTTTTTTTAGATTTTTCTGATAGGGCTCATGCACTCACAGGAGAGAGAGACAGAAAGCAAGAAATCACCCTCCTCTGGGGGGATGGCCACGCCACAATCCCTTCTCCATTTTCCTCTTGGAGTTTTGGGCATGCACCCACATGTGCCCAGTGTGAGTTTCAATCCACCAGGTCCAGGACTCAAGCTGCAATTGATACTTGGGAATCCAGTGGTGTAAACACTATGCCACCTGCTGGTCCCAGATCTCCTTGCTTATCTTATTTGAACACTTTGGGAATTTCTCATTAAAAAAACTTACACTTAAAATTCTGTTCTAGACCAATTTGTCCTCTAAATCTGTTGAGTTACACAAGTATATATTTTGGATAATTTATTGCCGGCTCAATTTTCTTTGTGTTTAGATATCTAACAATATATTCATATTAGTGTAGAAACACAGATAAATACTGCACATACCTTCAGGTTTCACTAATTTAGCTGCATTCTCTGTGCCTCCTTGTGGAAGGGCTCGCGTGAGGGCAAGGTGACAGAGCCATGCAGGAGCAGCCCCCGCCCTCCTCAGACTGCAGTCCTCCCGAGAAAGGGAAGAGTCGGTCAGTCACCAACTAAGGAAGCACCCTTGCCTTTGGAAAAATGCCATGAGAGAAACACATGTGGGTGCTGTGAAAGGCCGTGTACGGGGGACAAAATCTACAGTAGATACACTCGGGAGGGAAGGGCTTTCTGACTAAGTGAGTCTTAAGCCAAGACCAGAACAGGAGTGGGATTGGTCGTGGGAAGACGATAGAGAGAAGGCATTGCAGGCCCGGGAACCGGCATGGCCAGGCCCCAAAGCAAGGATGTGCTCTGAGAGCTGCGGTCCTGCCGTGGGTTAGTTCCCAGTGACCAAGGAAGGAGGCCACGGCTACTTATTTTTACTCACGTTCTGTGAGTAGAGATTGAAGTTCCAAAAGGACATGGACTGATTTGTTTTTAAAAGATCCCTGTGGTTATCATGTGTCGGAGGGTTGCCAAAGGTCCAGTTAAATGGAAAGGGATAGTGTCTTATCCAGGCAGAAGGTAATAGTGGCCCAAATGGTGTTGCTGATCACGGAACTGGGGATTATAGGGTGAGGCAGATTTGGAATGAGCAAAGCAAACACCCAAGAGTTTGTACCTAATATTTTCTCAGTGTCGTTAGTATGGTTTTACATTGCCATTGACATAAGGTGACAGCGTCCCACCGACTGAGTGAGGCGTTGCTGTGTGATTTCCGTGTAAGGTAGAAGGGAATCCTGTTACTAGGGAAGAAATCTGAGAGCATTCACTGTAGAAGATCATTCCTCTCGTTAAAATAGTTCTACATTTCACTCTTTCATTCACTCTTTCATTGAATAGTTATTTCGGTGACTCATCAGAGTAAAAGAATGTATTTTTGTATTATATACTTACCATGTGAGCGATTTAAAAAAAACGATTCTTTAAGGCTGAGTTGTATTTGAAGGGTTTTATGGCCCTAGTAATTTTTGGATTTAATCTGCCCCTTATATGTATTCCCCTAAATTATCTTTTTTTCTAACGTGTAACAATGTGTAGCAGGATACTTTTCATCAGAACTTGAACTGGAGTATGGAAAAATGTTACATAGCAAGCTCAACCCACACTCTGATCATTCTTGTATTTCTCAATAGAAAAAAGAGAAGGCCTCCGTCATGATACAGAACAACGCCTATGCAGTGGCTGTGGCCAATTATGCCCCGAATCTTTCCAAAGACCCAGTGCTTTCCACCATCTCCAAGAGTGCCACCACGCCAGAACCCAACAGGAAGCCAGAAAACAAGCCAGCCGAAGCCAAGAAAACTTTCAACAGTGTCAGCAAAATTGATAGAATGTCTAGGATAGTTTTCCCAGTTTTGTTCGGTACTTTTAATTTAGTTTACTGGGCCACGTATTTAAACAGAGAACCAGTATTAGGGGTTAGTCCTTGAATCTCAACAAGGGTTATTTGGGAGATGTATAGCGACGGTAAGCTTGGTTGGTTTTGCTCTGTACAGTTCGACTAATAACTGCTAATTTGTGAACCAACATGTGCAGTTTGTATATAGCAGCATAGCTCATCTGTAGACTTTTCATGGAGACATGCATTTGCTAACTCAAATGGAAGCAAGGCAGGAAGCACCCCATGCCCATAGAGCCATTGCCTTTTTTAGAGATTTCCCCGATGACCTGGTGTGAAGTTGATTTCTGAGCACCTGTTTATTTTCTGCTTCCATGGTGATGACAGTGGGAATCTGTACCCCTGTGTGTGGACCCTTCTGCCTTAGGTCTTCGGCAGGAGTGTGTTCTACCATCAACTGATTATGATGGAAGAGTACACTGTCAGTCTTAAAAAAAAAAGAATTCCTGTGTAGCAGCACTTCATATCTGCGATGTTAGTTCTCTTCATGAGTGCTCAGAATCCCTGCTAGTGTCATGGAAAACTTGTCACACCTACGAAGAAACACTAGAGATCCGAAATCAGCTTTTAATTCCTCTGCATCACGTCTGTAGCCATGTACATGTTACAACATGACGAACTCAGATCCTTACGAGTCACCTGACAGGATGTTCAGTTTGCCTACGCTGTAAGAACTATTGGAATGTCATGGTCGTTACATTTTTTAGCTTCAGCTTTTATTTGAAAGTAATCACTGAACTCCTACAACTTCTTTCAGTCATTGGAAATGACCTGAAATTAAAACAAAAAGAATAAATGCGTCTCGTTCTTTCTAGATATGCGTTGTGTTGCAATTGATCAACTAAATTTCCTTGGTGCTGGAGACTGGAGAGAGCATCCAGTTTGGCTGCTGTGGGGCACCATTCACACTGGATTAGAAAACTGTGCCCGAAACCCCCGCCAGGGAGGACTCATGGGTGTCCCGGGCTGTGTCCGAGCACGTCTGTGATTCTTCCTTTCCTGTTTACTGCAAATTTTGCCTTAAGGCTTCTTTTCATCAGGACTCAGAAGCCACGAATCCTAAAGGAAAGGGCGGTTCCTTGGCACATTTTTCGATCTTGAATGAGGCTCTTCCAGATACGAATTCATGTAAATCTGCTTTTGTAAGTTGCAACTTTCAACTTCACTGACACAAATTTACAATAGCTTTGTATACCATACGAGGTTTTGGTAAGAGTTGAACATTTTTAAACTGCTACTCTCAACATCACCCACCCGTGCATTACTGCGCACTGACACTCAGACACACACATGTAGCTCAGCCGGAAACCACCGTTTTCAATTTTATAGAATTACTAATAAGGGGGGCAAAATTCATTTTCCTTTGAAAATCTTTTACAGATAACCTTTATGCCCTTGAAATGTGCTACTAAACATCGACCGTTGTGTCTCGTGCCTAGATTCAGAGATTTCGGCAGACTAAAATACTTTTGACTGACACGACATTAGCAGTTATTAGTTGGCTTTACTAATAGATGCACCTTAGGACGGTGTTTTTGTAGAAACATAAGTAGTCAAGTCGTGGCATCTCTTGCAATTTTGTACAGTATTTGAGTATAGTGCATAAATAGGTATGTTCATAAAATCATTAACAGGAGTATCTAATGGAAGTAAGCAACATCGCAACAAAAGTTGCTATCCTTTGCCTCTTCTAATTTTTTAAACGTTTTCTTTGTTTTAGTGTAATTCTATTATGTGCTTTGCATGATTGTATTAATACAAGGTCACAAACGCATCTTATGAACAGAATTTACCATGAAGACAACCTTGCCATAAAAGTTTCCTCACACAAGGTAATCCATAATCCTTAATAAAATGAAATTGTTACATGAGCCAATAAATGTATTTCTTTAATTCCCTTCCAGTGACACCTTCACTGTCATCTAAATAGTCTTGAAATGTGCATTTTATTCATACATGGAAAGAGAAGATACACTATTTTCCTACACGTTTAAGTATATCATAGTTCTGTACAGTTTAGAGAAGTGTGCAGACTGGAGGAGAAGCGATCGAGACTGAGGGATGCAATAGAAATGCCTTGTGTGCTGTAAATACTTAGACACGTGGAGAATACTTTCCTTGGTAAGGTCGGCACTGCCCGCCTCGTGTGTAACTCTCAGTTATAAATCTGTAAATATGTGCATATGTAGCAATACTTGTAAATAACAGCTTCTGTCCCACAGCAGAAAAGACTCCTCTGGACCTTCGGCAAGGGGTGTACGATGCCTCAGCTTGATTCATGTTTACGGCAGATGGGCCAGAGAAACTGATGATCATTATCGTTGTTCTGTTTTTATTTCAGTAGCTAAGATCTTATTTGAACCTAATGGCATTCTGACAGTTCAGATTTTCCAGTAATGCGGGTCAGGATTTTCTGTAATTTCTCTAACTTCGGCGTTCTGTTTTATACACTTAATTCTTTTAACATTTACATGAACCAAAAGGCACTTTTGCTCTGGCTGGAGAGAAGGAGATGCTCGGTGGAGAATGGTTGTAAACGGCAGAACCAGCAGAGTCTGCAATCCCCCTTCCTCCCAGAACAGCTGAAGAACAAGATCTAAATGGCAGGATCTTATCGTAAGGCCACTTTTTATAGACCGGCATTGGTCCTTCCAGCCCATAAAATTACACCCATTTTGTGCAGTCGTACAATGACATAAGGAGTTGTGGAATGTACAAAGTGTAGATAAAAACATGTACATAAACAGAGCCGTATCTCACTACTGTACAGCCTCACTGGTTCAACTCAGAGTCATTCAACAAATGTTCTTTACCTCCCATGATGTGCCATGCCCTGAACTTGGTGATAACATCACTCCTATCATGCTCACAGAATTTAGCTGAAAATTGAAATGCATTTCATTCTTCTAGACTTAACATCAAAGACTAAATAAAACACATACATGACTCAGCACTGAAGTTGTGTAATGAGCTGTGATCCCACCCGCGTGCCAAGTTGTTGGCTATTTTGTTGTGTTCTGTGATCCACGTTCCTATGGTTTGACTATAAAAGTGGAACCAATCGAATCATTAGATCATTTTTTTGAAAGCATCAATAATATATTTTTAAGTGCCAGTCTTGATGTTTAGAAACCTTTTCAGGGACCTTTGTATTTCAAATTTATCTCAGGTTTGGATAAATGATCCCCTTGAGCCATGATTTCAAATTATTTTCCTAAATAGCTCATCCGCTACTTAAAAAATAGCACAGAAGCTATTGTCTCACTCCTATTTTTGGTAAATATGTATGGGCAATACAAAGACATGTACTTGTATTCGTGCGGCCCTTTTCGTGTTTCTGGCTGAGGGCACTGAACTTTGCCTGGTGTGTTCATGGGTTCCAGGACAGCAGAGCTCTGGGGACACGGGCATGGTCTGGCCTGTCCTCGTTCCAACCCAAGGAGAGCGCGGGCAGCGCAGGTCCCCTGCGCCGTCTGCTTCCTGGGGCTTCCTCGGCCTCTGTTGGCATTTCCCCTGCGCCTCTTGGGCTGCCCGCAGAGGGTCTGGGAAACAGAAACGTCTGTCGCTCACTCCGCAGTTGGGGGCCGTGTCAGTAGTTTACTAAGAAGTCATTTCTGTTACTAGTTTGTGCACGCCTCCAGTCACCCGCATATTTTTGAGGCAATTGCCAATTTATTTTTCTTTTTACATAAGATGATTCAGGATTTCGAGATGCCTGTGCTGACTGGCCATTGCCTTATGTCACCGTGGGTTTTGCATGTCCTTGACATCTCATGGGTACCTCGAGCTTCCTGCTCATTCAGCCAAATATTCAGGAGCATAGCATTTGAACTGGGAAGGGTGTGGCTGGGTTAACTCTGCATGTTTGGGGGCATGGACACTGCCGAAGCCACTCGTAGCGGTGTGGACAAGACATTCGTGGTGTCTTCCTCTCTTACCTTGGTGCATTGAAAACAAATTTAGTTTTAATGTGTATCATCTTTTGCTTTCATCATGAATATTAAAGATATTAATATTTTCCTTCACTATGTAAAAGACCATATTTTCATTGAATTCGGAGGAAAACAGGGAAAGAAGTATCAAAGGGAAGAAACCACAGAGGAGCATGAGGCTGAGGCTAACTAAGGCAAACGAGGCATTTTCCCGTTTTATCTATGTGGATAAATGATAAATATGTTTGTACACACAGGAAGATTTTAACCGTCATATTTCTACTATGGTGAACATCATGACAAAAATGCCAAAATAGAGTTTATGTGAAAGGCATTGAGGAAGGTAATAATAAATTATCCAAAAATCTATTTTTTGTAAGAATTATGTATCATGATTTTTTTGTTAAAATTCTTCATTATCAACATATTTTGACCACCGTGTCTTCCATCCTGTTCAGTTGAAATACTCCATTATTGCTCACTTATATAAAGACCATCTTCTTATATAAGTAATTATATACCCGTCTTCAAACCACTCTGTGTTGTGTTTAATACATAATATCAGCTAATATTTCCAGTAGGGGAGAACATTTTATATGTTTATGTTTCATTTTAAAGTAATATCCCCAAATAACTTTTTTCTTTTTTATTTTTCCCCCAGAGAGATTTTTACTATAGGGCACATGTGCTAGCCAGAGAGACAGTGAGCAATTACCCCCCCAAGGGGAATGGCCATGCTGTAATCCCTTCTCTTCCATTCCCCTCTCAGGAGTTTGGGCACACACACACACACACATACACACACACACACACACATGCCCAGTGTGAGTTTTAAGCTGCTGGGCCCAGGAATCGAACTGCAGTCGACTGTATGGGAGTCCAGCAGCACAACCATTATGTCATCTGCTGATCCCTCCCCAAAGAACTTTTAATAAGATCTTACCTGTGTGTGTGTGTGTATGTGTGTGTGTGTGTGTGTGTGTGTGTGTGTTGTAATTCCCAGGTTGTATATGAAAGGACATTTTGAGAATTTCTGATCAATTTATGAAATCTGAACAATTCAATTTATTAATGGATGCAATCAGAAATGTAGCACTCATTAAATTAGCAATCAACTTAGTCAATAGAGTAGCATTTTCAACACATCTATAACAAGCATTAATGATAATTAAGCTTGAATTGTACATAAGGCCAGAAGTATTCTTCCTGTATGGGTGTAAACATATTTCTAATATATTTCTAGTGGGTTCTTTTAAGCCATTAAATTCAAAATGGTCTTGTCATTTTGGTTTGAAGATAGGCTGGAAAAAATCTTTGAAAACCTTGGAAAACTTAGAAAATCTTTCCAAGTTTCTCAGTGGAGCTTTGTGAAAACTCTTTTTAAAAATTCAGTCTCTGGCTCATCATTTGCAAACACCAAGTTGTCAATATTCATTACTAGCTAGTTTTATTCTTTAGTTTTTTTGAGAGAGAGATCATGGTATTGGGTGTATGTGCTCACCAGAGAGAGAGAGAGAGAGAGAGAGAGAGAGAGAGAGAGAGAGAATGGGAACCCCCAGCCCCCCGTCAGGAGCAATGGCCACACCATAATCCTTTCTCCACGCACCTGGAGTGAGTTTCAAGCTACTGGGTCCAGGACTCAAACCGTGGCCAGCCATGTGGGAGTCCAGCGTCTTAAACACTACGGCACCTGCTGGCCCCTCATTCTTTACTTTTCGAATGTAATGGTTCTGAGTGTGTTCTTATAGAGAGCTCATTGCATGCCCATCAGTTCTGTAAGTCGTGTGTGTTCAGGCCTCACAACAACTGTAATCACTGTGTGATTCTTAAAGTTCTGGGAGGCTGGAATTTCTACAGAGTATATGAACACTCCCATCTAGCATCTATTTCAGGAAAGTTGAAAAGAATGAAGCTGTATGTTTTATGCTTTAATTCAAATGTATGGGTGTACCTTTGGGGGAACATTCATCCAGTACAAAGGCCAGTGTCCGCTTTCCGACATGCACTCCGACGCTGAACAGAGCACTGCACTGCTCAGCAGCCGCGGCTCTGCGTTGTGATGCTAGCTCTGCTCTAGCACGGGTGGCCTTTTAGTTTCTGAGTGTTCCTTGCATTTTTTTCGTTCAGCTTATAGATGATCATCATGTCTTTAAAAAAATGTTTAAAGTTGATTAAACACTTTATAAAAGCAAGAATTTTCTTATTTAATTCTTCTTTGGGCCACTTTCTGTTAGTGGTTGGGGAGGTTTTGTTTTTGCTTGTCTTATTGTTGATTGTATGACACTTCAACCCATTGGACTGCAAAGATTATGTGCTGATGTCATCAAATTTGTTGTAAATTAGTATTTATAAGAAGCCTAAATTGATCCAAAGTAGATACTCTTGCCAAGACTGCCAGTCTTGAATTGGTTGCGTGGGTGTGAAAACGTCAGTTGGTTTATGACTGCCTTGACCGGCACATCTGCCAAACACAAGCCAGTTACTGGTAAACAAGAGTATCTCCAACAGCGGTTTCTCATAAAAGCCAATGATACGAGGAAACCGAAACAAAGCAGTTCGATGCCGAATGGCTTTAAAAATAACAGCTTATCTGTTTATTCCCCTTTTATTTCTACAATACTCCACGAAGTCATTGAAGCAGTTGACCGTGCTTTGCATTCAGCGTTGTGCGTCCAGAAGTCGGAGGTCTGAGTAGAAAGATGTGACAGAACAGAGCTGTCCAGCTTTCGGTGTCACGGCTTCCGCCTTGTGACCCATGGGGTCTTGGTTGACATGTCTGTGCCATGCTTCGTTTTCAGTTTGCCAGTGTCTTTTCTTGAGCAGATGCAGGCAGGATTGGGTGTGCTCCAGACCAAGGAATGTGACCTTTCGGGAATACCCCTGTTAGAGGTGGTAAGCATAGAAAATTTAAAAAGCACCATTTTTTTTTTTTTTTTACTAAATTAGAAGAGAAAAAAAAGGAATGAAATGAAATGTTTTCCCCTTGCTACAAATTAATAATAAAATTACATGTACAGAGAATGCGCAATGAAGCTCCAGTACTAAACTTTGAATATTCACATTAGGTGAAATTTGAAATTTTCTGGGTGTAAGTTCACTTCTATGGTAGGTTTTGTGGTTTGAGAAAACAATTCAGGAGCTAATGAAATTTGTAATTTGTGACCTTGTAATTGAGAAAAGCCACTAGTTTTTACACATGTAAGACAGTCTGATCTTTATTTGTCATTTCATTTGCTGTGTAAAATTTTCTTAATGAATCATATGCAAATTAATGCTAAACAATATCATTTTATACTTATTAAAATTAATTTAAATATATTTGATCTGAACATTGTGTTTCTTATACTCTGATCATTACATGTTTGCTTAAAAGAATTGAATTTATTGTAAATGTAGCTTTTTATATATTGGGATATAACATGATATTTTGTAAGAGTGGTTTTAAATGTCACTAGTCTCTTAAACTTCTTTTTAAAATAAAAAGTTTTAAGGTGACAGGAAAAGTATGAGCCCAGCCTGAAATGTTTAGACTCATGAACTGTAATGTTGATCTCTTTAACATTTACAGAAGGTGGTGCCATGAAAAACATACGGGTTCACATAGAAAATTAGCTACCTTCTATCATAAAAAGTGCCACATTTAAATGAACTTATTAAGTAAATAAGAGTTTTCTTTCTTTAGCTAGACTCAAGAGCAACATTCTATAAGTAAACCCAGAGATCTTAACAGGTTTCTTGTTGCATCTATTTTCTTAATGCTGTATTTTTTTAATGAACTCTTTTGAGTATATTGCTATTATTGCTAATATCACTGAAATAAAATATTTTTCAATGTCAAAAGGTACAAAAACACAGTGATTTTTACCAACGTGGTAAGTTTCCCATCTAATATTTCTCAGTGCTAGTGACGTTTTACCTGAGAAGATTTTAAAAAACACTGAGCAGATCAAAAGCTTGAGTAAGAATTTTTCAAATGCTCCCTAAGCAATTCTACTCTATAGCTATGTTTGCGTACGTGTTTTCATTTCATAAACCTCTTCACAGACTCTGTACTCTTTCTTTTGTGGAGACCTCTGTTTGTTAGTTTATGGCTTTTAGTTTAGTCTATATTATTAAAGAAAATAAAAGAATATTCTAAGTCAGTGTTCACACATATAGTGAATTTAAGTGACAAAATAGACTCTTATTATGACTCAGTATTCATTCTTGAAATTTTTTATTTAACCAATTAATCAAAATTCCTATTTTAGACTTTCTACCCCATAGACCTATAATGAATGAAATCAGTGTGATCTTACTCATGTGAGAGTAAATGTACAGGTAGGAGTATGTATGTGTGGCTGTATAGGTTATCTATCCATATCGTCCTCTGCAGCTTCTTTTAAATCAAATACTTTAAAAGTTACTTACAGTAACATGTTTTGGCTAGGATTTGTCTGGGGAAAACAATATAATCAATTTAAATAAGGACATAACTATGAAGAACTCCAGCTTTACATCTCAGTAAAATTATACCCAGCAAAATATTAAATATACAACGGCGTTCAACTACCTGGTCGTCAAAAAAGTCATGATGCATTTTTGCATAGAAAAATATACCATGACTTTTTAAATGACTCAGTAGTATCCTTAGTATCTGTCAATGTATGGTCCAAAGTCTTTCTGTGTAGTTAGGAGTTTTGTCTTACTTTAAAATGTAAAGTAAAAAAAAAAAAAAAAAAAAAAAAAAAATACTGTTAAAGCAATGACTCTAATAATAATGATGACCATGAAGGTGATTGGATTGCCAATTTGAGAAGGTTTTATATCCTCAGACTTGTCATAAATTATTAATTTTTTTTTAGAGAGAGATTTTTGCTATAGGATGTGCGTGTTTGCCAGAGAAAGAGCCATAGAAAGCAAGAAATCACCCCCCCCCCCCCCACGGGGGATGGTCATGACACAATCCCTTCTCCATTTCTCCTCTTGGGATTTTGGGAACACATGCACATGCTCCTGGCGTGAGTTTGAAGCCACTAGGTCCAGGACTCCAACAGTGGTCGGCCACGTGGGAACCCAGCTCCATGTGGAAGCTCATTACCCCATCTGCTGCGCCCCATTGCAATTGTTAACTCTGGGAGGTTTTAGATACAGATAGGCAACTAGAAAAATGGAAAACCAGATATAATTAGCAAACACACAACCAAGTATCTCAGTTGCCCCATTAAGAAAATATGGAATTATATTAAATATTCTTGGCTTAGAAAATCAGAAATTTTTTTTTGTTTTATTTTGTTTTTACTTTTCTTCATGGTGAGTGTTCGGGAGCTTAATTATGTAAGTTTTATTTAGCCTGGAAAATGCAGTTCTGTGGAACATCTTATTTTATTAACAGCTTGAAACTTTGTAACCTTTTCTTCTAGGAGTCCATAAAAATTTCTAATTCATGTCTTAAAGTAAAGAACAATGAAGAGACGTTACTACTTGAAATACATCCGTTTTGAACTGCCCTTGCTTTTACTGTTGGAAAGCTATTACTTCTAGAGTGAAATACGTATGAAAAGTCAGATAAATGGAAAAATAAAATCATTTATCAACATTTGAAAGTCATCACGCTGGGCCAACCTGTAGCCTGGATGGTTATGTGAGCTGGATCTCACGTGGTCAGCTGAGTGAGTTCAAGGCCCAGACTCAGTGGCTTCAAAAATATGCTGAGCTGGGGGACCAGCAGATGTTATAATGGTCATATCACTGGAATCTCACATGAATGATCATGGCTAAAGTCTCAGACTGGTGGCTTAAAACTCACAACAGGCACATGTATATTCATGCCCAAAATCTTAAGAGGAGAAGGGATTGCACTGTAGTCATCCCCGCTAGGGGGTGATTTCTCACTTTTTGTATCTCTCTCTCTCTGGTCCTCTCGCTCTCACAAGTGCATGTGCCCTATAGCAAAGTTCTCTCTCTCTCTCTCTCTCTCTCTCTCTCTCTCTCTCTCTCAAAGAAAAAAATGCCAGGTTGAGCTAGCAGGTGGTATGGAGGTTAAAGCACTGGGTCTCACATGGCCAGCTGAGTGATTTGAGTTCCAGACCAAGTGGCTTGAAAACCATGCTGGGCACATGTGCATGTGTGCCCAAAATCCGGAGAGGAGAATGGACAAGGGATTATGGCATGGTCAGCCCACCTGAGAAATGCTTTCTGACTCTCTTTCTCTTTCTCTCAAGCAAGCACTTGTGCCCTATTGCAAAAACTAACACACACACGCACACACACACACATACCAGGTACATATGTGTGAGTGCCCAAAATCTGAAAGGAAGGATAGAGAGAGAAGGGATTGCAGTGTGACTATTTGCCATGGGGATAACTTTTAGCTTCCTTCTCTCTCTCTGTCTCTCTGTCTCTAGCGAGTACATGTGCCCTATTGGGGGGAGGGGGGATTCATACCTATTGTTTAAAACAGGCTGTGTGTCTGGGACCGGCAAGTGATATAGTGGTTAAAGCTCTGGACTCACACATGGTCAATATCAGTTCTAGTCCTAGACCTGGCAGCTTGAAAATCATTCTGGGAAAGTGTGCCTGTGTGCCGAGAATACCAGGATGGGAATGAAGGAGAAGGAAGGGTGGGGAGTGGGTTCTCACTTTCCCTCTCATTGTCTCCGTCTCTGCGAGCACTCATGCCCTATGGCAAAAATCCTTAAAAAAAAAAAAAATTGGCTGTCTTATAGGAAGATTCCATAATTGCTGTGTCCAATGTCACCTTACTGTGTATCGAAGTCTAATCTGTTTCAGAAAACTGAATTTATACCTCAAGAGAAAGTTGTTGAAAATTCTTTTTCTTTTTTAAACTTTTCCTCATACTGATCATTAAGTTTCTCTTTGCTATTCTGGTGTCCTATCCAGTAGTAGTATTGAACTTCACGTCTCCTGTGGTCATTTTGAATAGTATTGAAGTTAAGATATGTTACTGAGAATTGTATTTTGTTGGCTGAAAGTCAACGACTTGGGCAAGACCAAGAGTGATTTCAAACTAATCGAAGCACAAAAGATACTCAAGGAAAGAAAGGCTACAAGATACTTCATATAATTGCATCTTAAAGCCCTTCAACTCAAGAAGGCTAGGAACTTGCTTATAGAACTTACTTATGTAATGGATTAGCTAGATTCCCTGCCTATGTAGCTCAGTTCAAATACTTGAGTAAATAATTTGCTAGGTGTGGTGTGGTCCAAGCAGAGTATTATTTTGAGTAACAAAGGTATGCCCCGAGGCTGGGTTTCCTACAGACAGGCTAACATACTGTACACTCTTCAAAGCATGGGCCATTGTACTCGATTTTATCTTTATGTTGACAAATTAGAAATTAAAAAATTAAAAAACATGTAAAAAAGGACTGTTGCTTTCAATACTCATATCAATAATCTTATTTTTGTGTATGATTTCTTCTCTTTCTCCTTTCATTCTGAGACTTACACATCTATTGTGCCATTTAATATTTTCCTACATACCTTGGACAAACCATGCTTTTACTTTTATCTCTTTTAAAAAATTTTATTAAAATTTTGGTATTCACTCAGCACCAAATTCATTCATTCTTTACTGTATTTAATTTTCTATTGAATCTAATCATTGAATTCTTCCTTCCTGATGTATTTTTAATATCTAACTTTTAAAAAATATTTACTTTCATTATTATTATTATTATTATTATTTTGGAGAGGATTTTTTTGCTATAGGGTGCGTGCACTCACCAGATAAACAGAGACAGAGAGACAGAAAGCAAAAAATCACCACCAGGGGGGATGGCCACACCGCAATCCCTTATCCTCCATTCCCCTCTTGGAATCTTGGGCATGCACGCACACGCGCCCAGTGTGAGTTTAAGCCACTGGGTCCGGGACTTGAACCGCGGTCGACTACATGGGAGTCCAGCGACATAGCCATTAGGCTAACTGCTGGTCCCAACTTTTATTATTATTATTATTATTTAGATTCCATCACTGCACATCTCTACACTGCACGGCAGATTATGTATATGGTCATCACTGTATTTCCTAATTGAAACATTCCATTATTTAAAGGGGATATAATTTATTACTAACTGGTCAGTATTTATGTGTCTACATAATTTTAACATAAAAATATAAATGGACAGCAAAGAACACATGTGTCTCCTGTGTTTTATGTTCGTTTTCATGATCACGCGTGTTTGTGCTGAGTTTAGACTGGACTGAGAGGCCGTTGGTATTCACTGCTTCTACTGCCCAGAACCTGAAGAAGCTCAGTGGTGACTGGTGTCTCGGCAAGTGGGCCATGACTGGGGTGAGACCATGGAGCACAGAGTTAGAGCTTTGTGTCCTACCCTAAAGGTTCCAGGCTTAGGGGGCACCAGCTGTGGCGTAATGGCTATGTCACTCGACTCCCGTGTAGTCAACCCAGACCCGGTGGCTTAAACTCAGGCCGGGCACATGTGCGTGTGAGCCCAAGATCCCGAGAGGAGAATGGAGGAGAAGGGATTGCGGCGTGGACATCCCCCCTGGGGGCTGATTTCTTGCTTTCTGTCTCTCTGTCTCTGTCTTTCTGGCGAGCACATGCACCCTATAGCAAAAACCTCTCCTAAGTAAATAAATAAATAAAATAATAAAAAGAAACTTTGACATTATTTAAAAAAAAAAAAAAAAAGAATCCAGGTCTGGGAAGGGACAAAGCCTTAATGTCAAACAAATTATCTGGCAAGGAATATTCCAGGAAAATGACAGTGGACAGATCTAAATGTCAAGAGCAAGGTTGAAACAAGATGTCTGGACGCGTTGGGGCAGGGACGCAGTGGAGCACGTGTTGTACTCGGAGGTGGGGCTGTGATGGGCGACCACGAAGGGAGCCAGAGTATCTTCCCTGTCTCCATCTCCCCTTACCCTTAAATACAAGCCGAGTCTTGTTAATATCAGGTAAAACAAGTAAGATGCAATAAAGTTATGAGAAGTGAATACAATTTTATTTTAGTCAAAAAGGAACAGAAGACAGTGGCTAAATAATTAGTTTTAGTATTTGAATAAAGAGAAGTAGTAATAAGATTTGAAGACTTGTTTTTCTGCTTACGAATAGCAGATTTTGTTGTTTGCCCTCAATATTAATTCATGCTACTACATATATTGCGCTCTTTATTCAAAGATTATAATGGAAGTACTGTTTATGCCATATGAGAATTTTTTTTTTTTTAGGTTTTTGCCATGTGCATTCTCCAGGGAGAGTCAGAGAAAGATAGTGAGAAGGAAAGTGAGATATCACCCCCCTGACAGGGGTGGCCACACCACAATCCTTTTTCTTCCATTCTCCTTCTGGGAGTTTGGACACACATGCACACGCACCTGGAGTGATTTTCAAGCTGCCGGGTCCAGGACTTAAACCACTCAGTCGGTCATGTGGGATCCAGTGCCTTACACACCATGCCACCTGCTAGCCCCTCCAATATGAGAAATTTTGATACAGGAATAGTGACCATGTCTCATATAAGCTTAACTAGTTAGCGTATTTCAAGATAATGCAGCACTACTTTTTTTTTTCTTTTTTTGGAGAGGTTTCTGCTATAGGGTGCATGCGCTCGCCAGAAAGACAGAGAGACAGAGAAACAGAAAGCGAGAAATCACCCCCCAGGGGGGATGGCCACGCCGCAATCCTTTCTCCTCCATTCTCCTCTCGAGATCTTGGGCACGCACGCACACGCGCCTGGCATGAGTTTAAATCACCAGGTCCGGGACTCAAACGGCGGTTGACTACATGGGAGTCCAGCGACATAGCCATTGCGCTAACTGCTGGTCCCATGCAGTACTACTTTTTGAAAGCATGATTTTATAATTCCACTTTCTTCTTAGGAAAAGAAAGCACTGTTTATACAGAATGTTACTATTAATGACTTGTTATTATTAAGCGTACATTAACATAAATTCTATAATATTGAATCTCTGTACTTAGTACTTTTAAATTGATGGAGCTACAGCTAATATTTCAATAGTATTAATAGAAATGAAACAAAATAATGTAGAATTTATGATTCGTCTGCGCATACCACAGATTTTCCTGAAACTATAAACTTACTTTGTGCTCAGTTGGGCTCCACACATGTTTCTTGTTTATCTGCCGTCCTCAGCTGTTCCACCGTTTCCTGCTGCATTGGAGGAGAGGGTCCTGGTGCGTCCCTAGCCTGGTTTCCACAGCGAAGCCAAACGCTGCTTCTACAGCCCTTCTCCTGGCTCGGACTGTGACTCGGACTCCGAGGCACCTTTGCTAAACACTTCTGCCTGACCCACGCCTCCACGCTGATCTCTGGGCTCCTGTGTCGCACACACTGTCTCCATTTTTGTTTTCCTCTTTATTCTATAATGTTCTCTTTTTTAAAATAAGTTTTGGCCTTAGAGTGTATGTCCTCACCAGAGAGACAGAGAGAGAAAGCATGAAATCACCCCCCGGGGGGGATGGCCACGCCACAATTCCTTCTCCCTCCTTCGTCTCCTTGGATCTTGGGCACGCATGCACATGCATCCACTGCGATTTTGAAGTCACTGGGTCCAGGACTTGCCAGCCGGCCAAGATCACAGACACATGCATGCAAACATGCGTGGGTCAACCTAGAACCCACTCTGATTTTCCATATGACTTCTGGAGTGCAGAGCACGGGGTCACTGCCACACCGCTGCAGCTGGTAGTCTGCAGAAATTCCTCATGGCAGGGAGTGTGCCCATCTTTTTAAAAACACTTGATTGAAATTCATTAGGATTCTTTGAGTCCATGACTTACTTTACTAGTTCTGGAGTGTTCTTGGTCATTGCTTTTTTTTTTTTTTTTTTTTTTTTTTTGGAGAGGTTTTTCGCTATAGGGCGCGTGCGCTCGCCGGACAGACAGAGAGAGACAGAGAGACAGAAAGCGAGAAATCACCCCCCAGGGGGGATGGTCACGCCGCAATCCCTTCTCCTCCATTCTCCTCTCAGGATCTTGGGCACGCACGCACACGCGCCCGGCATGAGTTGTAAGCCACCGGGTCCGAGACGCGAACCGCGGTCGACTACGTGGGAGTCCAGCGACATAGCCATTACGCTAACTGCCGGTTCCCGGTCATTGCTTTTTTAAATAACATTTTCACTCCCTATTCTCTCTTTTGTCTTGCTGAGAAGACAATGAGATGTGTGTCAGATCATCCCACTGTGTCTTCCATGGCTCTAACCTCGCTTCCATGTCCTTTCGCCTCTGGTCTGCATTCTTCATCCTTTCTTTGGAGCAAAGGTTAAATAAGTTATCTGAAACTGTATTTTCAATTTTGAATGTCAGACCTATGGTGTTTCTTAAATTATACAGTGGTTCTCTAATTCTTTAGCGTTGAAACAAAATAAATGAGAAAAGTTCATCTTGACCTACTTATTAAGAGTTTGTGGAGAATCGTACATTAGCTTGCCGGGAACCTACTAGCTGGAACTCTGTGAGTGGAAATTCTGACAGCTCACTTCAGCCAGATCATTGTTACATTTCCTTCCAAAGTCATGAAGGATAATTCCAGTTTCTTTAAAACTAAACCAAAATAATCTATTTAAATTTGACTGCTTTGAATAATTGTCTTATTCAGGCACTGGATTTTTAAATAGCTTCATATTTCATAAAGAATATGTTGTTTATATAAATCCTGTTGATAATGGCCTTACACACATGCTATATGAAACAAACTAGCAGAGGTTCTAGGCCTCTGCCAGTCAGATTTATCAGAGAAATTACGTTTACTATTACTATTTTAGTTTTTGGCCATAGGGCTCATGTACTTGCCAGGGAGAGACAGAGAAAGGGAAGGTGAGAAATCACCCCCAGAGGGATGGCCATGTTGCAATCCCTTCTCCCCTGTTTTCCTCTCAGGATTTCGGGCATGCTGGCATGATTTTCAAGCCACCAGGTCTAGGACTCGAATCATGGTCTACCATGTGGGAATTCGGCATCTTAACCACCATACGACCTGCTGGCCCCTCAGAGAAATGATTAAAGTAGCATATACTTATGGAAAAATTCACTAGAAGTCACAATGTACTAGAAGTCAAAATAAAACAAGGGGTCTATCTTTCTGGAATTCTCCATGAGTGTCTCACATTTTTGCACATCTTGTCAGCAAAGACACTGCTACCTCTGTTCTAGACTAGATTCTGAGTGTGTGTGTATAGCTGTGGAAGACAAAGAGAGCGTCAGAGTTGGGTTATTTGCAATTTGGTGTGAGGATGATCATGTCTGGGGTAGAGGCCAGGAAGACGCAGGATCCCCAAGACTGATGTCTCTTTCCTGCAGTGTGACCTGTTGTGAGTACAAATGTCTGGTCACCTCTTTGTGTTGCCCGGTGGGAATTGAGGCTCGGGAGAGCCTACACTATGATGATATTCTGGCTATTGCTATTGCTGTGAGGAATTAATTGCCTTTTGTTTTGGCCCAGGAGTCTCTTGTTTTCTGCCAATATCTGGAGAACTCTGGCTGGCTAATAAAATGTTTGCATGTAGTGTAAAATTTTAGATTTCACAATTGTTGATAAATAAAAGCCACGGCTGCACTAATGGTGACAATAACAATGAACACTTGGTCCAGCTCTGGTCACATGTGCTGCTAGGGGGCTGTCCTATGCATGGGAGGGTCAGGCTGACTGCCCGTCTAACCTGAGGCACAGTGGCATGTACCTGTAACCCCAGTGACGGGGAGGCTGATGCAGGAGGGTCACAGCTCAAAGAGGGCCTGGGCAAACTGAGCCAGGCTGTCTAAAACAAGAGTCAGTCATGGTGGTGCACACCTGCATCCCAGAGGTTTGGGAGGCTGAGGCTGCAGGGGTATAGCATGCCAAGAACCTGTTTAAAAAGAAAAAGAGAGAGAGAAGAAAAATGATAATATTTACAAATTAGAAAAAAAAGATCTCCATGCCAGACATATTTCTAGATACTTTAAATATATTAGTTCATTTTACCTTCACATCTGTAAGCTAGTACTCTTATACAGACGAGGAAATCAAGGCAAATACATTAAATCACTTTCCAGAAATCACACAGTTCACATCTACCAGAACCTGGATTCGAGCACCGGCCGTGAATCTCTAGTCTGTAACTTCAAGCAAGTTCATGTCACGGGAAGGATTTCAAGTGATGCTCCCAACACCATGTCAGAGACGGCACTTAATCTGTCTCCGAACATAGCAGGGGCATTGCCACCGACTGCTACAGCGAATACTCCAAAGAAATTCCATAAGAAATCATTTACTTTGGAGCCAGCAGACAATGTGGCAGTCCCACATGGCCGACTGCAGTTCAAATCTTGGACTCGGTCGCTCGAAACTCACTCTGGGCACGAGTGCATACATGCCCAAGATCCCAGGAGAAGAATGGAGTAGAAGGGATTGTGGCATGGCCATACCCTCTAGGGGTGATCTCTCACTTTCCCTCTCATTGCCTCTTTCTCTCTCTCTTCAGTGAGCAATGCACCTTAAGGCAAAAACCTCTTTAAAAAAATTCTTAATCTCAAACACTGCCATTACCAATCATTGTATTGTCACTACATGCAGACCCCACTCTGCTTTTGCAAGGAAGGATTTATTGTAGGCTATAAATTGTCTACAGACTCATCGAAAAGTCTAAGGGAAGGTCTAGATTAGGACAGCCTCTCAGAGATGCTGCGAGTGACTCGTGCTTCGGCTGTCATCGGGATGTCACAGGGGCCGGACTAACACCATTACCGCCACCCACCACGTACCCACGGAGCTCCATGCTATGTCTACATGTGCAATGTTCCCTATTAGCTGTAATGCGAGTGAGTCTGCTCTGCCCTTCAAGGCCTGTGGAGCTCAAAGAGTAGGACCTCTACCGATACTGCTGCAGAAGAAGACAAAGCCTCCTTGACTCTGCTAACCTGGAGTCAACGGTAGAAACAGATGCTCTTCTTGCTCTTGGTCTCCTTTCTTATTTTTTAAGGATTTTTGCCACTGGGCTCGTGTGTTCACTGGAGAGACAGAGAGAGACAGTGAGAGGGAAAGTGAGAAATCATCCCCAGAACGGATGGCCACACTGCGATCACACAAATGCCCAGTGCGATTTTCAAGCTGCTGAGTCTTGGACTCAAACCATGGTCAGCCGTGTTATGGAAAGGCAGGATGGTTATGAAAAGCAGAATCTATTTGGTGAAAAATGTGTGATAATGTGAGCAATCAATAGTATTTCACAGATGTTTTCTCTCCAGCCCTTATATAAATCTACAGTAAAGAGCAGATTGAGAAGTCTGGGATATGTTTATTTTTTTTCCTTCATGTAAATTGTCTAGATACTGACCACAGTTGAATCTCCTCTATGTACCTCTAGAAATAATAGAACCGTATGGAGAACTGAATGATGAAATAACTTTAGAAATGGGCACTGAGCAGATGTGGCAGAAAAATACCCCAGAATTATAGCATTCCTCAGGCTAAAAGACATTGGCAATAAAACGCTGTACTAGATAAATCTCTGGCCCGGGTATGTGATGATTTTGTGGGTAGTGAAGAGAAAAGTGAAGGACATGGCACAATCTGTCCCTCAGAAGATGTGCTGTAAAGGGCTCTCAAGAGAATGACAAGGGCATCATTGAATGCACGAGAAGAGGGCAGTCTGTGAACCGAAATATTAATGAGTAAAGAAGGGACTCTTGGGAATGAAGCAGCCATGGAAGAAGGTGATTTTTCAACTTCAGTTCAGTTTCTTATCGAAACACACGAGGGAATGAATGTGCAGCAACTCTAAGGTGGTAATTAGAGGGAAATCTGTAACAATCACTTTTTGAAAAACGTCTCAAAGTGACAGTGGGAAAGATTTTTAAACAAATCATTTTCAGCCCTATTGAAAAGATAATGGAGTGTGTAGTTGTCTCTTGGCACAGACAACAGCTCACTCTGTCCAGAAAATTACAGGGCAGGCAAAATTACAGAAGGCTGGGGCTTCGCTAAGAAGAGCAGAGCTCACAGCTTCCTGGGAGATGCCAGCTAGGGGAACAGAAACCCGGAAAGGCACCCACAGCTTGCCTATTTGCCATTTCATTCAAGATCTTTGTCTAAGTGTTTCAAATGATTCTCTCATTCTCTGTAGAAAAAAAGAAGAAAGTTTTGTTTTTGAAATGGATCCAGCTGCCCCGCAAGTTAAGAACAATGGGATGAGTGGGCATGCATATTTAAAGCCAACATACAAAGAAGAAGTTATTTATGGCGTGACAGTTTCAGAAAGAAATTCAAGAAAAATAGGCTCTGTCTTGCTGAGCTTCTGAACAAGAGAACCATGGCTTCGCATGTGTCCACGTTTTACATGTTTTCAGTGATTATTCTTAGGCTGTTCTAAGAATCACACAGCAAACTCACCTGTGGCTTCTCAAATGAAAGGCAATTTTTATTTTTTTGTCCTTCAGTATTTTATTTTTAAAATTTACTTTATACATTCAATCACTATATATCATTACAGCTTGTAAAATAAATTTTCCCAGCATGAATATACTGTATATTAGTCAAGTTAAAGATGTTCAACAGATAATTTTCCATTTTTCTGTCCTTTAAATGTTTTACTTCTTTACTTTTCTCCTTGATTCCCTTCCTCTCATGAAAGGCAATTTATTAATTATATGACTGATTTAATATTATGTTTCTTAATATCCTATAAAAATTTAAAAAGTTCAATTACATATGCACTCCAGCCTCTTAAAATACTGGAAAGCAAACAGAAATTTGCTCTCAGAGAATTAAGTACTAAAGTCAAAAAAGGAAGGTTCGAAGTCATATTATAAAAATAAAATAGGACCAGCAAGTAGCATGGAATTTAAGGTGCTGGATGTTCAAATGGTGTTCAAATCCCAAGCTCTGAGAATCACACCGGGCACCTGTGTGTGCGTACCCCAAATCCCAAGAGGACAGAGGAAGAGAAGGGACTTCAGTGTGGCTATTCTTCCTGGGGGGTGATTTCTCACTTTTCCACTCTGTTTCTCTCTGCTGACCACATGTGCCCTTTAAAAAAGATAAAAAAAAAATTTTTTCTAGGTCTGTTGGGCTAGAACATAGCCTGATTACAAGTTTTAACATTTTGAAATAAAAAGTTAAATTGGAAGTGTTGTAAATTGGAAGCCGTTGGAGCCTAACAGAAGTAGGTCCTCAGGAGTGAACATCTGGGGTGCCCATGTGGACTCTCCCCAGAAAGAGGCAGGCAAGCATATCGGCGCCCATCCCGGCCCCAGAGGGGAGTACTGCCAGAACCATACGTATGGGCAGAGGGCTGCGTCGGGCGAAGTGAGCCTCATGGACGTTATTTACTCTACCTTATCCCTGTGTTCTGAGTACTCACGCACTGCACACCCTGGCTAGGCTCGGCCTTCTCCTTTATGGCTGTGTCCAGTGAGGTCATGTGCCCAGTTCGCACGGGCTAGCAGTGTTCCCCTTTCTCCGACGTTCTTTGTGGGGATAGGCTGACATAACGGCTGTCCCGGTCTCGCCTGTCCATTTCTCGTCTCGATTTCTGAGTCTGCTGCCAATAGAAGAAAAGCCTCTGGCCTGCTGACAGCATCTTGATTCTGATCAGTACTGAGCGGCGTCACAGGTGGGATTCTGGGAGTCCTCTGGAGGAAAGCCTGCCGGACTTGCTGATTTCTGTATCATGGCGCTCGGAGGCCAGAGGCCACACATTCATGTATCAGTGCTCTGACTGATCACAACACGTGCACCTTCATTTCCTCAGCACATTTAATGAAGTTTCTATTCACTGCCGTATACTCTATGAATTTCATATGGGTACTTTTGGGTCTGCAAGTAACTGTTAGTTTCTCAATGTTAAAGGCCACAACTTGTGGGATTTTGTGTTGTTTTGTTTTGCTTTCCCAGAGGGCACATATGCTTTCTAGAGAGACAGAGAGAAAGAGAGAGCGAGGGAAAGTGAGAGAGCACCCCCCCATGGGAGATGGTTATACTGCAATCCCTTTTCCTCCATTTGTCCCTTCTTCTGGAATTTCTTTTTAGGCATGCACACACATGTGCCAGGCATGTTTCTCAAGCCTCTGGGTCCTGGACTCCAACCACGCAGTTGGCCATGGCCATGTGGGATCTAGCTGTCTTCCCCACCACACCATGGACTGGCCCCATACCCCTCTTTTGATTTCCCACAATAAAAGCAGAAATGCTTCTTCTATGTCCAAGAGAAATGAGAGAGAGAGACAGCACCCTCAACAGGTTCTTGACACTGTGATCTGCCTGAGCTCCAGCTAGTTCTGGGTCATGGCCCAGCTTACTCAGAGAGGGTTCCAGACACAAACCAGGAATCTTCCCATGTGGGTCAGCCTCTCAGAACATCGCATTTTACCCCGTGCCACTGTTCATCCCTCTTAAGGCAGAATTTCACATACAGTTCTTTAGTTAACTATTTTTAATTACCCTGTACTTTTTTTTAAAAAAAGAATTGTTTTATTTAACTTTATTTATTTATTTTATTTGACCAGAGAGGGACATAGCAAGAGAGAGAGAGAGAGAGAGAGAGAAAGGGAAAGTGAGAAAGCAAGCCGTCAGCTCCAGGACTTGAACTGTAGTTGGCCATGTGGGAAACCAGTGTCCTTAGCCACCACACCACCTGTTGGCCCTGATTACTTTTGACCACCCAGGGAAAAGGACATTAACCTCCTCCATCTGGAAGCCCGTACTGAGACCCGTGGAGCAGGCCCATTTCCCTGCGGGGGGGGGGGGGGGGGGGGGACAATTGTAACAATCATGGCTCCCTCTGCTCTTACCTATAAAATAGGTTGTTCCATCATCCTGGCACTTTTGGAGAGTGACCAAATCAAGGCAGGACTTGTAGCCCTGTCCTGGTGCACAAATGCCAGCTGGTTTGGGAATGACTATGAGATCATGAATCCTGGGCAAGAGGACTATCATTGGTAGGTAGGCACCTGGTTGCAGCCGGATAGTGGCTTGCTGGATGCTTTAGTTGCACCACTTGAAGCAAGGGGGGGTAGGTACCTGTCAGACTCAGAGAAAGAGCAAGGGCCAGGATCAAGAGTATCATTAAAGCAAAATCAGTATTAGGAACAGAACCCCAACAAAAATGCCTCTGGTTAGTTAACCCAGGCATCTTAGGCCTATCATGGTTCTACTACCAAGAGGTATAATATTGCCAGCAAAAGCCTCTCCCATAACTTCCAGTCCTTTGGGCCATCGCTGCTAGACCAATGGAGAGAAGCACAGCCAGCACTATGGGATGGGCTCGGAGTAGGAAATTGTAAAAGTATGGTGGGGGTGTCATCTGTTGCCATCCTCAACCTTCTTCTGTGAGTAGATTGGTCAGTGTATGAGCCACCAAAGCAGGGCTGCAGACTCCTCAAGCTTCTGCCATGCGTAGAGCAGCGAGCCCAGGAGTGGCTGCAGCAGGACTGCAGTCTCGATGACAGGTCTTAGTCCTCTGGAAGGTTATCCTAGTCGGCTGCTCAGGGTGGTTTTTCACTGCCCAGGTCCCGGGGTCCTCTGATACTGTGGCTTGCTTCACTTGCGAGTGTGGATCTATGGGGCTAGCTCTGCAACCTTAACTGCAGTAGGAGTAACAGGCACAATAACTTGTGGCCCCACCCAAATGGGCTGTAGTGATTATTTTTTTCAGTTTCTAACCCACGTGAGATCCCTGGGCTCATGTTTGTGTACCCAGTTACCGAGGGGAACGGGGGTTCTTTCTAAGGTGACACGGCTATTTTCTTTAAAGTCTTTTCCAAGGCCACCAGATCCTGAGTCAGGACTTCCTCACCCAGCTGACGGATGCCAGCCATTTGGGCCTGGGTGCCAGCCAAATAGAATCTCGTAAGGGGAATAACCTTGTCTTTGAGGTGTACATTGAACTCGGAGCAGGGCTAGTGGGAGGACATCCACCCAGGAGTATCCAGTGACCTGACAGAGCTTAGCCAGGGTGGACTTGAGGGTACAATTTATTCGTTCAACTCTCCCAGAACTCAGGTCGGTAAGCAGTGTGAAACTTCCATTTTATGGCCAAGGCCTTCTCCACTCCCTGTGTAACTTCTGCCACGAAAGCAGGGCCATTGTCTGACCCAATCATTAGGGGAAGCCCAAACCGAGGTCTTCCTTTCTTCAGATGGACTCCAGTGACTTCTCTGGCTTTTTCAGTTGGTGTAGGAAAGGCTTCCACCCAGCCTGAGTAAGTACAGACCAGGATTAGTGAGTACTTACAGCCCCGACATGGTTACACTTCTGAGAAATCTGCCTCCAGTAATTCCAGGGGCGTTGTCTCAGTGGCTTTATTTGAGCCAACCAAGTTGGCCCCTGGGCAGGGTTATTTCTAGCACAGGTCCCACTGCACGCTCACAGTTGCACACAATGACGGTAGGCGACTCAAGAAATAGTATCAGCCTAGCATGTTCTCCAGGTTAGTCTTTCCCCAGTCAGTCAACTTGTGGTGTTGCTTTACCAATGAATATCCCAGGGACTGAGGTACATATATTCATTGATCTGGCAATCTCCACCACTCGTCTTCTTCCAGGGTTTCTCCCTCTGACTTTTCCCAAGGATGTTCATTGGAAGCGTAAGGGGGGCTTTTGGGAGACTTGTGAATGGGAACATGTTGGTTACAGCAGCTGGGGTTCAGTTGGTGGCAGCCTTGACTGTCTGGTCTGCCAACTCTTTTCTCAGGTGATGGAGTCTTCTCCCCTCTTGTGTTCCTTAAAATGGATGATTTCCACTTCCTTTGGCTTCCAAACTGTTTCTAGTAATTGGCAGATTTCCTCTTTGTTTTTAACTGTCATCCCTTCTGCCAAGAGGAGTCCTCTTTCTCAGTATAATGCTCCATGAACATGTAGGGTAGCAAGAGCATATCATGAGTCTATGTAGATATTTACCCTCTTAGAAGCCACCAATTGTAGAGCTTGTATTCATGCTCAACTTTCAGCCCATTGGACTGATGATTCTTAGAGCAGTGCTCCAGCCTCTATCACCGTGTCTTGAGAGGTAATGTGAAGAAGTTGAAGTCAGAGGCCTTCAGCGATGTGTCTACAAGATCAGGATGTTCCCAAAAGACCTCATTGAGGGCCTCTTCACAATTGTGGTCAGGAGGCCCCAGTGTGGCTGGGAGGATGGGAGGAACCTAGGAGGGGGTGAGGGTCTACAGAATCTGCAGTCTAATTCAGGGATTTTCAATCAATAAGCCCTGGTAGTGGACCTTCCTAGAGCTTGCTAGCCATTTATTTCCCCTAGTGTTTATCAGAGTGGTCACCAAATAAATGATCTGGGCATTGATAATTGACCTGAGGTTAACTTGTCCGCCACTTTAATCAATTCAACAGTGGCACCAAGGGCTTGTAGGTGAGGGGGCCATCTGGTTGCCTCTGAGTCTAATCTTTTGGAGAGGTAGGCAATGGGTCTCTCTCAAAGTCCAATGGACTGAGTTAGAACTCCTAGTTCTGTCTGACTTTTTTTTATATACAAACAGATGGAGTTCTCGGGTGAAGTCTGGGAGTCCCAAAGCTGGGGTTTCCCAAGACTTGACTTAAAATCCTGGAAAGCCTTCCGTTGGAGGAGTCCCCATTCAAAGGGAGCTTCTTCTGGGCCTTTTAATAGTTCATACAGTGACTTAGCCTTTTCAGCAAAACCTGTGACCCAAATTCTACAGAATCCTCCAGCTCCCAGGAATTCACATAGTTGCTTCCAGGCTGTGTTGAGGCAATCCACATACCACCTGCTTTTGTTTGTGACCAAGAGCATGGTGGCCTTTAGTCAAAATGAATCCTAAGAATCATACCTGAGTATGGCAGATTTGAGCTTTCTTCATTGAGATTTTGTAACTGACCTGGGACAGAAGCTGGAGTAGCTCTTGAGTTCCCTTCCAGCAGTTTTCTCAGGTTACTTTAGCAACCAGAAGGTGATTGAACTATTGGAGTAGAGTGCACCCAGTCTCTTGGCTTGGAAAATTTTCCAAGTCAGTAGCAAGTGCTTCCCAAGTTGGGGAATCCTTGAACTCTTGGGAGAATCAAGTCCATGAGAACTGAGTTTCCTTTTGAGTGTCTGGATCTTCCCATTCAAAGGCAAATATCAGTTGGCTGATCAGGCAAAAGAAAGTGTCCTTGAATTCCAGACAAGTGAACCATTCAGACTCCATGGAGAGAGCACTCAGCAAACTATATGGATTAGGTGTGGTGGGATATAAGGACACCGTCCTGAACTTGCCAATAGTCTCCAGAGATTCCCTTCTTCACAGGGAAGAAGGGAGTGTTCCAGGGAGACTGACATCCGACCAGGATTCCAGCTTCCCTGAGTCAGTTGATGTGCTTCTTTATGGCCAGTCTAGCATCTTAGCTTATTGGATACTGTCAAAGGTGAATGAACTGCACCAGAGGTGTCATTTCGATCACTACAGGTGGGTGGCTAGTTGCCATCCCTGGCAGGCTCCCTTCAGCCCAGATTGCAGGAAAGTCTCTAACAAGTGAAGAAAGTACCTCATCATCTTCGCTGGATACCTCAGGGGTGAACATTTGCCATTTCTCCTCCCAGGGCATTGTCACAATTAGGATTTCGGCAGGACTGACAGAGTAGCTGAGCCTGATGAGTCAAAGCTGATTTGTGCTCTAAATTTAGTCAATAGGTCCCTTCCCAGCAATGGGACTGGGTAATCAGGCAAGTACATGGACTTGTAGGTAACCAAATGTCCCCCTAATTAGCAGCCTCTTGCTGCAAGAAGGGCTGGGTCCTGATGTTTCCAGTGGCTCCCATGACAGTAGCTTTTCAGCCTGATGGGGGAGCCAGAGGCTGGGTTACAACAGGAGTGTTCAGCACCAGTGTCTATCATAAATGTTATTGGTTGGCCCCCTACCTTAACATTGACCAGGGGCTCCCAGGGGCCTAGGATCATGGAGCCCGGTCAGTCCTATTCTGATTTCATTGTGGCTAGGAGGTCTCTTGAGGGCCTTGAGTGGAAATTCTTGGGGGCTCTTGGTGAGCCTCTGGTTGTTTTTCCTTGGTTCGGCTTCCACTTGGACATTTGCCTTTCCAGTGCCTATTGTCTTTGCAATATGTGCACTGGGTTGGTCTAAGCCTGGGGCAGCTGGCTTTCGCCCCCTCCTTTGGACTGGGTGGAGCAGCTGGTTGTCTGAGGGCAGTGGCCAACAGGGTTGCCTTTTGCTTCATACACCAATCTGCTTCCTTTCTTTCCTCTTGGTCTTGGTTCATGAAGACTTGATTAGCAACCTCCAGGAGCTCAGTGGCATTCATCCCAGCAAAGTCCTGCTGCTTTTGAAGTTTTCTATGGATGTCAGGGGCCGATTGGACAACAAAGGCCGCATAAATCATTTACTGGCCTTTGGAGCTCTCTGGATCAAATGGAGTATAGATCTAGTATGCCTCACAGAACCTCTCATAAAACTGCCCCAGCGGCTCATCTGTCTCCTGAATTTTTTCTGTAGTTTTTTCTGTTAGTAGGTTTCTTTGCAGCAGCTTTCATTCCCTACAGGAGTTCCTCTCAATACTTGCTAAAATGGGTGCGGCCACCTTTCATATTAAAATCTTAGTCAGACTTTCCATTCGGAAAAGTAGTTCTGGCCCAAGCCTCGAGATCTACCACATTGTTGGGGGCATGCTCTTGTAGCCATTTCTTTGCTGTCACGAGAACTCTGCAGTGCTCCTCAGTGTTAATTAGGGTGAGGAGTTGTTGCTGACAGTCGTCTCAGGTGTGCTGATGGGTTTGGAGTAAACCTTCCTGAGACCTATCATTGCTCGGGGCTGCTCCGAGTAGGAGGGGCTGTGGTTTCCCATTAAGCACATTGGTAGTTGTGAAGGCTGGTATTAGAGCTGCTCTGTGTTCTGTAATAGCTCCATCCGTGCCATCTGGGAGGATCCCTGGGTTTCCCAAAGGGGCATCTGAAGAGTGAGGTTGCCTTGGGCTGCAGAGGCTCATCAGACGACCATGTGTGTGAGGCAGAATCTGGGTGCGGGATTTGGGATGGCTGGAGGCCTCCCTTTAAGCTGGCAGAGCTGGCATTGGCTCCTCGGGCTGCTCTTCAGGACCCAGGGAAACATATGGGGGTGGGGTTCTGATTACTGGCTCAGCCAGGACATATGGGTGTGGATTTGCTAATGGATCCTCTCCTGGGGGTGGGGGGGGCTGCAGGATTGGAGCCACGGGTTTCTTTTGGTCAGAGATTGGCACTGAGGGCATGACATGGGAAGCCAAAATAGTGCATTGGTTTTCCCTCTTATGCAGAGTTACGCTCAGGGTGGAATGATTTGAGGTATTTGTAGCCAGGAGTCAGCATAGGGAAACTGCTTGGGTGACTGGGTTGCCAATAATGACGTCGTACATAGCCCACATGGTAGGGAGATGTAAGGTTCCCTGTGGTGGCCATCTAACCTTGAAAAATGGCCATTTAACCTCACGAAGGGCTCTCTCAACTTCCCTGGTTTCATTTTAGCTCCATAATCACCAGAGAAGCCCTTTTAAAAATTAGTCAACATACAGTTCAGCACAGTGGGCTTGGATGACTTGGATTGAGGTTTTTCTCATCATATCCCAAATATCTCTGACCTCTCCAGTTATCAACAGAAGCCTGCACTTCTCGGAAGGCACGCTATATCACTGGTTGGAGGAAGTGATTGGTGAGAAGACTTTGGAGGGACAGCTACTCTGGGGGTGGACCTTAGCCCAGATGCTCAGAAGCTATGCAGCCTTTTGGGGGCACTGCTGAAAAGGCTAGGCAGCACAGGTGATAAGTTTGTTCAAGTTTGCAGGAGGGCCTTGGCCAAGGGCTGCAATCAAAAGGACTCACAGTAGTCTCTTTCTAGATGGATACTCCAGTGCTGGAGAGGGGTACTTCTATGGCAGGTGGCAGGTGGAAAGGAGGAGGACAAGGGAACAGAAATATGTCAAGGAAAGGTTGTCTAGGTAGAGGGCGATGCCTGCCCTCTCCTTTCCCAGACAGAGTGGGCAGGTTTTGCTCTGCAGTGGAAGTCTTTGTAGTAGGGTCAGGATGGTCTAGGAGGACGTTTTTCATCACAGTCAGGAGGAGCTCATGTCCCAGCCTCCAAGAACAGAATCAGAGACCTGACATTTGCTACTCTGCCTATTTGCCTCTACAGGGAAAACCCTCACATCAGCCTCTATGTCCCCCCTCTCGTGAATGGTGTCACAGCAGAGGGTGGGAGTTCCCCAGAGGGGACCAATCAGACGTTTCTCTAGCCATGTCCCTCACAGGCTTTAGTTTCTTGGCAATAAGCAATTGGAAATAAACTCTCCACCAGATTGAACATGTGGAGGGGGATAGTGTTTGCCAGCATCAATTTTGCCTTTTAGCCTTTCCGGAACTACCACAGAAATGCAGTCATGGACCCAATCATGCTCTATACCAAGTAGCCATGGAACCACAAACACATTTGCTCATCACACACACATTCATTCAGAAGTTATACATTCTCTCTCCATACCAACCAATTACAAGATGAACCCTAACTACCGGTCCTGTGACAGAAGGAGAGTGATTGGGTATCCTCCTCTACTCTGTTCGAGTAGGTCTAACTTGGGCTCTACAGATCTCCAAGGGTCTACCGGATTACCAGAGTTGACCAAGGTTGATGCATCAGGGTCCAGGAGTTGGTCCTTCTCTCCAACCAGTCTGATGATCCAGGAATGCTCAGCCTTGGGGCAGGCACCCTGGCTGAGGGATCCTCTCTCCACATCGTAGTGCCCATCCTGGGGGGAAACATGCTGGAATTGGTGGCTCAAAGGTTCAGTTTGATTCTATTTCCCAGCCAATGCCCCAAATGCTGCAGAAAACATATGCTGAGGAATAGGAATAGTACTCAGGAGAGATAGGAGAACTCTATTCTGCCAGTGGGCATGGAGGAGTTAGCACTCTGAATCTCCGGCCCTGCCTGGGGGTTGGACATGGTCTTTTATGGGGAAATTGGGGAGGACAGGTTTTGGGATGTTAGGAATAGGGGAGGGGCTCAGAACCTGCCCTAAAATGGAAGTGGCAGGGAAGCAGGAAGTCTAACCTATTCAAGGTTTTAGTTTAATCTGCAGCTCCGGGGAGGGCCAGTAAGTTTGCTGGCGGCAGAAACCTTAGGCAGCTATCAGCCTTGAGTTATTCATAAATTCAGGATCTCTCCATATCACCATCATGCCACCTGCTGGCCCCAGTTATACCTAATTTTGCATGTCTACTTTACTGAGATGACCAGGTAACTGTTGAAACTATTTCTGTAGGCACACTATTTCTGAGTGTGTCCATATGGGTGTTTCTAGGGGACATTATTTTGAATGGGTAGACTGAGTAAAAAGACTACTGTGTCAGTCAGGTTTCTCCAGAGAAACAGAATGAGTAAGGAATTGGCTATGGAAGCTGCCAAGCCCTCTGATATGCAACTGGTAACCCAGATGAGGTAAGAGACAGGGACCCTAAAAATATTGTTAGAGTTTGGGCCTTAAATGGAATCACAAAATGGCTAGATTTTGAGATGGAGACAAAACAGCTCTGATGCTTGCTCTTGAGAGGCCTCTTGCAGAGTGACTCATGACCTGGGCAGCATGACCTAGACCTAAAACAAAGGCTTTTTCCATGCCCCACTACCGCATTCTAGGAAGAAGATAAGATAATGGTTTCCATGGCCCAAAGCTTCTAGACAAAGAATCGCCTGACCTTGGTATCTGCTCCAAAATTAGGTGAATAATTGGACCATCCAGCGTGCACCCCTCCTCACCAGGAGGGGAATGCATGCACAAGCCCCCCCTAGAACAAGTCTGGACAAAGTCCTTCCTGACCCAAATAAGAGCTCCTTACCACGGTTCTTCCTTGGCAACCCATTTTCCAGGACCTCTTCCATCTCGAGAGCTCTGTTTTTCCTTCACTTTCTTTTAATAAATCCCCTGATTTGCTATACTTACTCTGTATCTATGACTAATTCTTTTCTGAGCAGGGGACAAGAACCTGTGTCGTATGGTGAGTGTAGGCCCAATCATCCCTGCCCTCCAGCATTCCTGGGTCACAGAGAAGCCGTAAAGCCAGTGGTGTAAGTCACTTCCAGTCTGAGATCCTGAGGACCAGAAGAAACCACAGTGTGAGTCCTAACAGGAGCTCTGCTGTCTAATGGTAGATAATTAAGGATATCCTAGTTCAAGGACAGAGAGAGAATTTGCCTCTCCTCTACCTTTCTGTTCTATTCCGTATTTTGAGGGATTGGAGAATGTCCATCGGCCTTGGTGAGGACAAATCCTCTTTACTTAGTGTACCGATTCAGATGTTAATCTCTTTCTGAAACACCTTCCCAGACACACCCAGAACCAATGCTTTACCAATTGTCTGAGCATCCTTTAACCTAGTCAGGCCCACACATACAATTAACTGTCACAAATCCATTCTTTGTCAATGTGGCACCCACACAAACCTAACTAACCATAATTAATCTCTAAGTAAAGAAGATTATAAGGCAATAATTCTATCTTAAGTGATAACATCTATCCTGGATAGGACCAAAAGGAATTAATCCCTACCCTACAATAGAAGATCAAGTTTTTAAGTGCTGTTTAACTCTTCTGATATTCTGAAACTTAAATACTAGGATGTAAATACATCTTATGTTACATGATAAGAAATAGAGAGGAAAGAAATCAAAGAAATTTATTTAATATATGTGTATACACACAGACATATTCATAACAACATAAAAAAATCCATGATAATTGGTTTCTGTAACTGATCATGTGGTCTTAGTTAGTATCTTTTTTTAGGCAGATTTTTTGCTATAAGGAGCATGTGCTTACCAGAGAGACAGAGACAGACAGAGAGACAGAAAGCAAGAAATCACCTCCCACCCACCCCTGGAGGGGTGGCCATGCTACAATCCCTTCTCCAGTCTCTGGTCAGATTTTGGGCATATACGCACACTCATAACCTGCGTGAGTTTCTAGCTGCAGGTCTGAGACTTGAACCAGGTTTGACTATGTGGAAATCCAGTGCCTTAAATCACTACACCATCTACTGGCCCCTCAGCTGGTGTTTTTTAAACTACCTTCTCCTACTACCCATTCTGTATTCCCTTTGACTTCAGGAAGAACTTCAAAAAGTCATGGGTTTTTGTTGTTGCTGTTTCGATAGAGAATGTTGCTATAGGGTGCATGGGGTCTCCAGAGAGACGGAGAGACAGAAAGTGAGGAATCACACCTCAGGGGGATGGTCAGCATGCAATGCCTTCTCCTCCATTCTCCTCTCAGGATTTAGGGCATGCATGCACACACGCCCAAGTTTTAAGTCATCAAGTCCGGGATTTGAACTGCGATTGACCATGTAAAAGTCCAGCGGTGTAACCATTATGCCATCTGCTGGACCCTCAGTCATGGTTCTTTATCTGGGAGCAATTCAAAATGTAATTTCTTCTTTTTTTTTTTAGGTTTTTGCTATAGGGTATGTGCATTTTCCAGAGAAAGAGACAGAGAGAGACAGAGAGGGAAAGTGAGAAATTACCCCCAAGGTGGGGGAGGTGATCACACTGCAATCCTTTCTTCATTATCCTCTCAGAATTTTGGGCACACATGCATATGTGACCAGTGTGATTTTCAAACAACCAGGTATGTGTTTCGAATCATTGTTGGCCATGTGGGAGTCCAGTTCCTTAAGCACTATGCCACCTTGCAGGCCCCTAAAACCTTATTATTTTTTTTTTTTAGGTATTTTTGCTATAGGACACAGAAAGCAAGAAATCACCCCCCAGGGAGGATGGCCATACTGCAATCCCTTATCCTCAATTCTCCTCTCAGGATTTTCATGTGTGTATCCACACACATGCACCTGGCATGAGTTTCAAGTTGCCAGGTCCAGGACTCAAACCATGGTTGACCATGCAGGAATCCAGCTCCCATAACCACCACACCACCTGCTGTCCCCAAACCTTATTCTTAAAAGAGTTGTTCCAATTTCTTCATTGGCCTTAGTCTCAGGCATGATAATACTGAGGTGCACCTTAAGGGATGGTCTGTATTGCAGACATACTCTTTCTTACCACCACTGTGGAGTGGCAGTCCAGTTTCTCCTCAGTATTCCAAATCAATCACCTTAGCCACCTTCCTTTTTGGCTTATTGATTCACAGGCACAAGGAGGTCAAAGTGGCCAGGTGGAAGTCTTACCATCCTTTCCAGTGGTGTCATTGTGGTGTCTCCAGGTGAAAGCCTTCCTCTGGAACTAGGAACACTAGGCCATCAGGGCCTAAATTAAGGGAAACAGGGAGAAAAAAAATTGCTAATGGGGTTACTAGAAGTAATATTGAGTGGGGCTGCTTCCACTTTTAGCCTTTGATTCTTGGACCCGTGAGATCTGGGCACCAGAAAAGTAGTACTATATATGGACACTGTCCACCATATACTGAGGGCATGTACAGTCTCGTGGAGTGCCTTGTCTCATCCCTGCAAAGAACTGCAACATAGCTGGTATTCTGACTGAATCTTCATAAGGCTTTTCCACCCTTTCATCATGTCAGCTACTTAAAGGTACCAGGAAACATGGTAAGATTTGTGAGTTTTGTGAGCATGGATCTATTGACACATTTTACTGTGAAGACAGTTCCTTGGTCAGAAGCAATGTTGTATGAAATATCACGACAGTTGTTAGGGCATTTGTAAGCATATTGAAGGCATTTTTGGCAGAAGTGCTGTGTACAGAGAAGGCAAATTAATATTCAGAGTAACTATCTGTTCTAGTTGTGACAAAACGTTACCCCTTCCAAGACGGAAGCAATGTACTCAATGGACACAAGAGAGCTGACTGGTTGCTCCCAGGAAATGGTGTCATATCATAGGCTAAATGTTTGTCTCAGCTGCTGGAAGACTGGGCAGTCAGTAGTAATCATAACCGGGTCATCCTTGGTGAAAATCCATGTCACTAAACCTTTGCAGGATCTCCATTCTTGCCACCACGAGTTCATCTATCAGTGACAGAGGTGACTGGGGAAGAAGTTGGACCAGAATTCATAGAAAAAGTCATTCTATCTACTTGGTTATTAAAATCCTTCTCTGCAGGAGGAGAAGGATATGAAGTTAGCACAATGGCTATGTCACTGAACTCCTATGTAGCCGACCACGGTTTGAGTCCCAGACCTGGTGGCTTAAACTCACGCCGGGCATATTTGTGTGCGTGCCCAAGATCCTGAGAGGAGAATAGAGGAGAAGGGATTGCGGCGTGGCCATCCCCCCTGGGGAGTGATTTCTCGCTTTCTGTCTCTCTGTCTCTCTCTGTCTGTCTGGCGAGCACACGCACCCTATAGCAAAAATCTCTCCCCCCCCCAAAAAAAAAGAAAGAAAAAGAAAAAAAAAATCCTTCTCTGCTGAATTTACCCTTTTCGAACATAGTATATAAGGCATACATATCTTTTTTTTTCTTTCATTTATTTATTTTTACATTTTTCCACAAACATTTACTTTACACAGCCAAAAATTTTAGCTCATACTCCATAATTCTTGACAGTCTACAAACAACTTTCAAAATTTCAAAATACTGAATTTTAAAGATAATGTTCAAAATATGTCTTATAATTTTGTATAATTTTATAACTCTTTAACAACAGAAGCAGTATGGTTTCAAATATATATATATATATATATATATATATATATATATATATTTTTTTTTTTTTTTTTTAGAGTGCAGACAGTCGGTATATATTAAGTGGGGACATACAATGCCTCTCCTTCATAGCATGGCTTGCTTCACTCAGCAGTAAGTCTTCCATATTCATCCACTTCCTTTCAAAAGCCAGGGTTTTGTTGTTTTTTATGGATGAATAGTATTCCATTGAGTATATGTGCCACAGTTTTTCTAACCATTCATCAGTTCGTGGGCATTTAGGATGTTTCCATGACTTAGCAATTCTGAAAAGTGCCGCAATAAACTTTGATGTGCAAGCACTTTTTCGATTAAGTATTCTTCTGTCCTTCGGGTAGATACCAAGGAGTGGGATTGCTGGATCATATGGTAGTTCTATTTTTAGATGTTGGAGGAATCTCCAAATTGTTCTCCACAGTGGTTGGACCAATTTACATTCCCACCAGCAGTGTAAGAGAGTTCCCTTTTCACCACACCCCCTCCAGCACTTATCATTTTTTGTTTTTTTAATCTTAGACATTCTGACTGGGGTTAGGTGATATCTCATTGTTGTTTTGATCTGCATTTCTCTTACAATGAGGGATGTTGAGCATTTTTTCATATGCCTTTTAGCTATTCGTATGTCATCTTTAGAAAGTGGTTTTTTCAACTCATTCTCCCATCTTTTAATAGGATTGATTGTCTTTTTCCAGAACAACTGCTTGAGTTTCTTGTGAATTCTGGTTATCAGTCCCTTGTCTGATGCATAGTTTACAAAAATATTTTCCCATTCTGAGGGCTGTCTGTTCACACTAATCACTGTGTCTTTTGCCATGCAGAAACTTCTTAGTCTGATGTAATCCCACTTGTCTATTTTAGGGATCATAGACTGTGCATTGGGAGTCTTATTTAAGAAGTTTTTCCCTACCCCAATGTCTCCCAGATTTTCCCCGGTGTTTTCCAGGAGCAGTTTTATAGTTTGAGGTCTTAGATTTAGATCTTTGATCCACCTTGACTTTATTTTTGTCAGAGGTGAGAGGTAGGGGTTCAGATTCATCTTTCTGCAAGTGGAGATCCAGTTTTGCCAGCACCATTTGCTGAAGAGGTTTTCCTTTTCCCACTGAATTGACTGGTACCCCTTGTCAAAAAATCAGTTGGCTGTATGTTTGAGCATTCATTTCTGGGGACTCTATTCTGTTCCATTGGTCCACCTGTCTGTTCCTGTGCCAGTACCATACTGTTTTGATTACCACAGCTTTGTAGTATATTTTTGGGTCAGGGAGTGAGATGCCGCCCACTCCACTCTTCTTGTGCAGAACTGCTTTGGCAATACGGGGTCTTTTATGATTCCAGAGAAACTTTATGATTGTCTTTCCTAGATCTGTGAAGAATGTGTCTGGTACTTTGATTGGCATTGCATTAAATAGGTAGATTAATTTGGGTAAAATTGCCATTTTGATTATATTAATTCTTCCAATCCAGGAACATGGGATGTCCTTCCACTTTTTTGTGTCATTTTCAATTTCTTTTTTCATCTTCTCATAGTTTTCCTTGTGGAGGTCTTTAACTTCTTTAGTTAGATTTATCCCTAAGTATCTTATACTTTTTGTGGCTTTGGTAAATGGAACAACTTTTTTCAGTTCTATCTCAGTCTGCCTGTTGTTCATATACAGAAATGCTATAGATTTCTGGATATTAATTTTGTATCCTGCAACGTTACTGTATTCATGTATTACTTCCAGAAATTTTTTTATGGAAACCATTGGGTCTTCTATGTATACAATCATGTCATCTGCAAATAGAGAGAGTTTCACCTCTTCTTTTCCTATTTGAAAGCCTTTTATTTTTTACTCTTTTCTGATTGCAATGGCCAAGACTTCTAGTACTTTATTGAAGAGGAGTGGAGAAAGTGGACATCCTTGTCTTGTACCCGTTTTTATTGGAAAAGCTTTCAGCTTTTCTCCATTGAGGATGATGTTCGCTATGGGTTTTTCATAGATAGCTTTTATTGTGTTGAGAAATGACCCTTGTATGCCGATTTTGTGAAGAGTCTTGATCATGAAGGGATGTTGTATCTTATCAAATGCTTTATCTGCATCAATTGATATGACCATATGGTTTTTATCTTTCTTCCTATTAATATGGTGTATTACATTTATGGTTTTGTGTATGTTGAACCAACCTTGCATTCCTGGGATAAAGCCTACCTGATCGTGATGTATAATCTTTTTTATAAGTTGTTGTATATGATTTGCTAGTACCTTGTTGAGAATCTTTGCGTCTATATTCATCAGGGATATTGGTCTATAGTTTTCCTTCCTTGTCCTGTCCTTATCTGTTTTAAGGATAAGGGTGATAGAGGTTTCATAGAATGAATTAGGGAGAGATTCACCCTTTTGGATATTTAGAAATAACTTGAGCAGAATGGGGGTTAACTCTTCTTTGAAAGTTTTGTAGAATTCAGAGGTAAATCCATCAGGGCCAGGGCTTTTCTTTGTTGGGAGGTTATTTATAACTGATTTGATCTCCTGGCTTGTTATGGACCTATTCAGACTTTCTATATCCTCCTGGCTCAATCTAGGTAGATTATACATGTCCAGGAATTTGTCCATCTCATCCAAATTATCTTGTTTCTTGGCGTACAGATGTGCATAGTATCCTCTAATAATGTTTTTTATTTCTACTATGTCTGTTGTTATTTTGCCTGCTTCCTTCAGATCTGATTCACCTGGTTCTTTTCTCTCTTCTTCTTAATAAGTCTCGCTAGTGGAGTATCAGTTTTGTTTATCTTTTCAAAGAACCAGCTTTTACTTTCATTTATTTTCTGTATAGTTCATTTATTTTCTATTTCATTTATTTTTGCTCCTATCTTTATTATTTCCTTTCTCCTGGAGTTTTTTGGATCTTTTTGCTGTTGCTTTTCCAATTCTGTGAGGCATGATGTTAGATGATCCATTTGCCTTCTTTCCATGTTCCTCTTATGTGCACTAATTGCTATGAACTTCCCTCTTATGACTGCTTTAGCAGTGTCCCAAAGATTATGGAAACTCGTGTCCTCATTGTCATTGGCTTCCATGAACCTTTAGATTTCAGTCTTTATTTCTTCAGTAGTTGTGGAGTCATTCAGGAGTAGGTTATTAAGTTTCCATGTATTTGAGTATTTTTGAGGATTTCTCTTGAAATTAAACTCAAGTTTAATTCCATGATGGTCGCTGAAAATGCTGGGTATAGTTTCTATGCTTTTGAATCTGTAGAGGCTTGCTTTGTACCCAATAATGTGGTCATTCTTCGAGAATGTTCCATGTGGCGGCAAGAAAAAAGTGTATCTCAAGGTTTTAGGATGGAAAGTTCTATAGATGTCTGTTAAGTCCATTTGATTTATGATATCATTTAGATCTTTTATCTCTTTACCTATTTTTTGTCTAGATGATCTATCCAGGGGGGATAGTGCAGTGTTGAGGTCCCGAACAATTAGTGTGTTGCAGTCTATCTCCCATTTTAGATCTAGCAGTCTTTCCTTCACATATTTGGGTGCTCCTGTGTTAGGCGCATAGATATTAATAAGCGTTATATCTTCTTGATCGATTGATCCTTTTACTACAATGTAGTGCCCTTCTTTGTCTCTTCGAACAGTTTTTTTTTAAAGCCTATTTTGTCAGAGATTAGTATTGCGACTCCAGCTCTTTTTTGGTTCCCATTTGCATGGAAAATCTTTTTCCAACCCTTCACTTTCAGTCTATGTATATCTTTATCCATGAAGTGGCTTTCCTGTAGGCAACAGATAGAGGGTTTTTGTTTTTTAACCCATTCAGCCAGTCTGTGTCTCTTGATTGGAGAATTTAATCCATTAACATTCAATGTTATTATCGATGTTAATGGATCTGTCCTGACGTTTAAGTTAGTCATTGTCTTAGTTGCCTTTTATTCTTTTGTTTCTGGCTGTTACTTCTTTAGTTTTCCTGGAACAGTACTTTCTTCAGGGTTTCATGGAGAGCTGGCCTGGTGCTGGCAAATTCTTTCAGGTTTTGTTTGTCTGAGAAGATTTTAATCTTTTTTTCCCATATGAAGGATAATCTTGCAGGATACAATAATCTTGGTTGAAATTGTTTCTCTCTTAGCACTTTCAGTACATCTTCCCATTTTTCCCTTGCTTGCATTGTTTCCATTGAGAAGTCCGGTGTTAGCCTGATGGGGTGACCTTTGTAAGTCACTTGTCATTTCTCTCTTGCCAGTTTTAGTATCTTTATCTGTTGTCTTAGCCAGTCTGGCTATGATATGCCTCGGGAAAGATCTTCTTTGGTTGATTCTATTTGGTGTCTTTTGTATTTCTTGGGTCTGGATGTTTGAGTGCCTCTCTATGCTTGGGAAATTTTCTTCCAAGATTTCATGGAATAGGTTTTCCATGCTCTTATTAGTTTCTTCACCTTCTGGGATACCAATTATTTGGATGTTAGGACGTCTAATGGAATCTAGTAATTCTCATATGTTATCTTCATGTTTTCTTGTTATTTTCTCTATCTTTTTGGTGGTTTTCTCTAGGTCAGAAGTTTTATCTTCTACATCAGAGATTCGACCTTCAGCATGGTCTAATCGACTTTTAATACTTTCGAGAGAGTTTTTGATTTCCTATATTTCAGACTTCACCTCTAATAGTTCCGTCTTATTCTTCCTTAGCATTTCCTCCTTCATATCGTTGAAGGACTTTCTCATCTCCTGTAGTTCATTGTCTCTTTTCTGTTCCAGCTCATAGTACTTGTTCAACATGAATGTTCTAAACTCTATCTCGGACATTTTGGTAATGTCCTCTATTTTTTCAAGAAAAGGAAGGGAGTTACTGCATTCCTTTGATGGAGACATATTTCCTGCTTTACTCAGGCCTGAGGTTCTTCTACTTCTAACCATTGGGAGATGTGTTCCCTTTGAAAAACCTTTTACGAGAACGTTTCTTGGAATAGGAGCAAGTGTGTTTCCTTTCTGATGTGGAATGGAGACAGCAAAAGTCTCTCTTCAATTGTGTTTAGTAATGTAATGCAAGGAAAAGTATTCTCTTCAGGTGTCCAAAGAAATGTATCTCTTTCTTCCCAGGTGGTTCAGTGAAATGGAGAATTCTAGAGAGTCTTAAAATGCTAGAATGTTTCAGAATTGTAATTCTAGACCTATCTAGACAGCCAGCGATGGTGAAGATAAAGGAAGTGAGGACTGAATAAGTGGGAAGAAAATAATACATAGAATAAAGAAAAGAAACCGCTAGCGCGCAGCGTGTGATTTCACCAGGGGTTGAAAGCTGGGAGTGTGGTGTGGTGGAACTGAGGGTGTTCCTGTGTGTTAATCAGAAGAGAGAAATTTACAAATGAAAGACATGGGTAAGGGGACAGAAAAAGAAAGGGGAAGGGGAAAAACAAAGTGTACCTGGCTGAAAGAGGGGTGTCTGGCTTGGGGGTCCCGAGGCTGAAGCTACTGGGGGCAGTCCTCCCTCGAGGATCCTGGCCCAGGGGTCGAAAGATGGGAGTGTCAAGACATACATATCTTAATAGTCTTTACACATTTAAAGAAGTCTATCCACGTACTTCTCCAAATTTTGTTGTCACTAATTTTCTAGTCATGTTCCCTCCTAGTCCCTGATTATCCAACCAAACCAGTGGCTACAACCCATGAAAAAGCATAGACTTGTGTGGCCATATCTCCTTCCAAACAAAGTACATGACTCATTAAGATTTCCTTTCATTACCATACTTGGGGAATGTCCCACCAAAAGGCTGTAGTGCTGAAGCTGTCCAGTTTTGAGTGGTGCTAGCAGAAACATCTATTAGCCAGGCCCAAGTCTTCTCTTTCTCTTAAGTTGATCTTAGAGAACTCTCCATGATTCAAGGAAAACCAAGGCAGTATTGTGGGAGTGGACACCACGGGCATTTGGGCTACTTCCTCATGTAACTTACTTGTGCCTTTAGATCAGTGTGTGTTCAATTACACACACACACACACACACACACACAGAGAGAGAGAGAGAGAGAGAGAGGCAATCAAGAGCTTTCTCAAAAGGAAAGTAGTGTTTGGGAAAGATACCAGGGCCTTGCTCCCAAATCCTCAAAGCCTCTGTTATGGTTTGCCTATGAGGGCCTGACAAAGTCTTCAGATACCAAGTGTGATTCCGCCACTTGGTATACACTTAGATCTGCTGGATCATATGGCTCATGTGGGGGAAGAGCTTGCATGGTGGCCTAGACCTGTTTCAAAGCTTTCTCTTGCTCTGGTCACATCCCAAACAGGCAGCTTTTTGGGGTCATGTGAGAAACAGGATGGAGAAACACTAACGTGAAGAGTAGATTGCCTCCAAAATCCAAACGGGCCCATAAGACATTGGTTTCTTCCTCGCTTCTAGAAAAGTTCAAATGCAACAACCTCAAAAAGGATATATCCAACATGCCCCACACCAGTGGATTCCCAGAAATTCCAGTAAGGTAGAAGACCGTAAGTTTCCATCAGATTTATCGCTCACTCTCTGACATGTAAATGTCTAACCAATGTGTTTAGGGTAGTTGCTGCTTCTCACTCCCTAGGCCCAGTCAGCCTAATGCTATCGATATAGTAGATCAATATGATATCTTGTGGGAGGGGAAAGTGATCAAGATCACCTTAGACTAAAGCTGACATACCCTTGAGGGAGGACAGTGAAGGTGGGCTTCCTTGATAAAAACAAACTGCTTCTGGTGGACCTTATTGACAGAGATGGAGAAAAAAAGTATTTCCAAGTCAATAGTTACATGCTAGGTGTCTGGAGATGAGTTAATTCCTGCAATAGTGAAACCACATCTGGTATAACAGCTACAACTGGAGTCAGTACTTGGTCAAGCTTACAATAACCCACTTCCATTCTCTGTATCTGTCTTCTGTGAAGGCCAAAACAGTGAGTTGAATGGGGATGTGGTAAGTCACTAGATCTTTCAAGTCCCTCATGGTGGCAGTGATCTCTTTAAGTCCTCTAAGAATGCAGTACCGCTTTTATTGGGTCGTCGGAAAAGTCATGACTAATTCTTGCATAGAAAAATACGTCATGACTTTTTCAACAACCCAATACTACCTTGCTAGGTAGAGTCAGTTCTAATGGCTTCCATTTTCCCTTCACCCCATAATAGTTTCTAGTTCACTGGTCAGAGATCAATATGGGTGTTCTACCAGTTGATAAGTGTATCTATACCAATTATGCATCCTCTAACTGTGGGAATAACCACAAGAGAAGTAGGATCCCATTGTGAGATAGAACTAAAACTCCATTGATCATGTGACTTCAATAACTATTACTGTGAATGAGGGGAGAAGAAGCACTTTGATGTTCTGAGTCTTCTGGCATCAATATCAGTTCAGAGCCAGTGCCCAATAGTTCCTGGAAATTCTAATTATTTCTTCTTCCCCAATACACATTTAACTTGGCAAAATATTCTTCTTCCCCAATACACATTTACCTTGGCAAACAACATAGACCCCTTTGGGAAAAACTGGGGGAAATACTAATAGCATAAGTTTATTACAGAGTACCAGAGTCCTTCCTCAGTACCTAGCTTCCCCATCATTGAAGGGGTCTGGGTCTGTAAAGAAGCTTAAATCTGAGAATTGATCCAAGGAACTATGGCTGTGTATTTTTATGGTTTGAGTTAGCTCACGTTTTTTCTTTCAAAACTTTGCAGCATTGGGAGCAGCCAATCACAGTCATTATATTCCTTAGTTTTCCAAAAATGCTTGGAAGTATCATGTACTGAGTTAATGTGTTAATTCCTTGCTTATTACAAATGTTGGCTTAGGAGTATCCAGTGCATATATTTGCATATCCCACCATGGACTACCAGCGTTCTCTTCACTGTTAGGGATGGAGTCACTGGTATCTTTGAATCTAATCAGACTAGAGAGCCAATTTCAGAACCCCAAATCAATTCATGTATAGACATATAAAATCATTGTGTTGCTTAATGACAGGGATATTGTCAGAGAAATGATTCATTAGGTGTTTTTGTTGTGTGAAGTCCTAGAGTTGTTTTATGTTTGTCTGTTTGTTTTGTTTTTCAGTTTCACTATGGGGTGCATGTGCTCACCAGAAATGAATAGAAGGAGAGAGAGAATGTGACCAGTCACCCCTGTGGGGAATGGCCACACCTCAACCCCTTCTCTTCCATTCTCCTCTTAGGATTTTGGGCACACACACATATGTTTGGCATGTTTTTGCAATTGCTGGATCTGGGACTCAAACTACAAAGTCAGCCATGTGGGATCCAGTCACCTTAACCACCATACCATGGCTGACCCAATTTTAAGAGTGTTCTTAATACAAACCTTGAAAGTATAGTTTACGGGGCTAGCAGGTGGCATGGTAGTTAAGGCACGGACTTCCACATGGCCGATTACCACTTGAATCCCAGACCTGGCAGCTTGCTTCCTCACTTTCTCTCTTTTTCTCTGTGTCTCTCTCTCTGGTGAGCACATGTGCTCTGTAGCCAATTAAATAATAATGATGGTAAATAAAATTTAAATAATTTTTTTAAAGAAGATAGTATAGTTTACCGTGTACCTAAGCTATTGAGTACAGCCCATTGTACCTAGGCTACAACACTTCATATTACTGCAATGCGTACTCTGGGCAGTGGGAACACAATGGTATTTGTATATCTAAACATATTTAAACACAGAAAAAGTACAGTAAAATATGGTATAAGAGATAAGAAAGGGGCACATTTTTGTAGGGCACTTACCATGAATGAATTCTGTAGGACTAGAAGTTACTCTGGGTAAGTCAGAAAGTGAGTGGTGAATGTGTGTGAAATCCTAGAATATTGCTGCACACTACTGTTGGTTTTATAAACACTGAACATTTAGTCTAACATTATATAATGCAAATATTTAGGCTATATTAAATGTATTTTAAAATTTTATTTCTTCAATAATAACCAGCTTACTATAACTTTTTAAGTTTATAAAATTTTAATTTTTTTTTTTTTTGGAGAGGATTTTTGCTATAGGGCGCGTGCGCTCGCCAGACAGAGAGAGAGAGACATGGAGACAGAAAGCGAGAAATCACCCCCCAGGGGGGATGGTCACGCCGCAATCCCTTCTCCTCCATTCTCCTCTTGGGATCTTGGGCACGCACGCACACGCGCCCGGCGTGAGGTTTAAAGCCACTGGGTCCGGGACGTGAACCATGGTCGACTACATGGGAGTCCAGCGACATAGCCATTACGCTAACTGCTGGTTCCCAAAATTTTAATTTTTTGAGAGGTTTTTTTTTTTTTTTTTTTTTTTTTTTTTTTTTTTTTTTTTTTTTTTGCTATAGGGCGCATGTGCTTGCCTGAAAGACAGAGAGACAGAGAGATAGAAAGCGAGAAATCACTCCCCAGGGGGGGGTGGCCATGCCACAATCCCTTCTCCTTCATTCTCCTCTCAGGATCTTGGGCACGCATGCACACACGCCTGGCATGAGTTTAAGCCACTGGGTTCGGGACTCGAACCGCTGTTGGCTACATGGGAGTTCAGCGACATAGCTATTACGCCAACTGGTGGTCCCTAAAATTTTAATTTTTTAAATTTACTTATAATAAACACTTTTGTTTAACACAAATACATTTTACAACTAGATAAAGATATTTTGTTCCTTTATATTTTTTGGGGGGGGGGATTGAGAGGTTTTTGCTATAAGGCACATGTGCACATGTGCTCACCAGAAAGACAGAGAGAGACAGAGTCAGAAAGTAAGAAATCACCCCCTAGGGGGGATGGCCACACCACAATCCCTTCTCCTCCATTCCCCTTTGAAGATCTTGGGCACACACACACCTGGCATGAGTTTAAGCCACTGGGTCCGGGACTCAAACTGCGGTCAACTACATGGGAGTCCAGTGACATAGCCATTACACCAACTGCTGGTCCCCCTTTATATTCTTACCGTATAAGATTTTATTAATTTTTTAAAAGTTTTTAAAATTTTAAATATATTTATTTTACATTCATTCACTGTATATCATTGCAGCATACAAAATGAGCTTTCCCATCTAGAATACACTGTATATTGGCTCAATGAAAGATACTACTATACACGTTACCTTCAACAAATAACCTTCCATTTATTGATTCTTATATATCTTGCTTCTCCTCCCCTTGATTCCCTCCCTCTCACCCTCTGCCATTTCACACCATCCCTCCCCACTGTCTCTGATATCTATAGAAGCTTTCCATGTCTTTTTTCTTTTCTTTTTTTACATTTTATTGATTCACAAAAGATCTTAATTAAACTAAATACTTTCAAGAGTAAGTGTAGTTAATATAAACATATCTAGGTCGGCCGGGCGGCCTGGGGCGCCTGCGCCGGCCGGGCTGCACAGGGCGCCTGCGCCGGCCGGGCAGCCCGGGGCGCGGGCCTCTGCTTTGCGTGCTGGCTGGGCTTGCGCGGCCCAGCCTGTGCGGCCGGGGCTCTGCTCTGCATGCCGCGGCCTGAACCGCCCGGCCCCCGCTGCCTCTCTGGCGCTGGGTGTGTCCTGCGCTCGGTACCGACATGGGCTGGCGGCGCAGATCGGCCGAGGTTGCCGTCCTTCCTTTCTTTGGCCGGGCGGGTGGGTGGGAGGTGGCGCGGGGACCCGCGCGCGGGGACCCACTTGCATTTGCGCGCTGGGGGCTGGCGGGTGGCTGCCGGGCCTGCGCCTGTGTGTGGTCGCCGGGCCTATGCCTGCGAGTGGCCGCTGGGCCTGCTCGTGGTCCCCGGACCTGCGCATGGCAGCCGGGCCTATGCCTGCGAGCGGCCGCCGGGCCTGAGCGTGGCTGCTGGGCCTGTGCGTGACCGCCGGGCCTGTGCTTGCGCGTGGCCGCCGGACCTGCGCGTGGCCGCCGGACCTGCGCGTGGCCGCTGGGCCTGAGCCTGTGCGTGGCCGCCGGGCCTGAGCGTGGCTGCCGGGCCTGCGCCTGCACGTGGCCCCCAGACCTGTGCATGGCAGCCGGGCCTGCGCCTGCGAGTGGCCGCCGTGCCTGAGTGTGGCTGCTGGGCCTGTGCATGGCCGCCGGGCCAGCACGTGACTGCCAGGCCTGCGCGTAGCTGCCGGGCCTGCGCCTGCGCGTGGCCGCCAGCCGCGGGCGGCAAGCTGAAGCCAAAAACAAGGATTAAGAACTTGCAACTATAAGCAACAGAAAGAAACTTAAGCTGTCTTAAACCAATTGAGAAATACATTGTATGGGACGATTGTCTCTGCCTATGGACAGTGAGAGGATGATGGTTGCCTGCCCTGCATTACCTCAGGGAAGAACAGGAACTATTCTGCCTTTCTTGGGGAGGCCAGATGCCCGAGGATGACTCGCATTGCAGATCCCCACAGCACCATTCCCGGTGGTCACAGGTTGGATGCTGTGCCGCATCAACTGATAACCATCTCTGCTTAACAGAGCTGCTTTCCTGAAACTGTGTTCCGTGGAGACTCATCTGCAGGTGCGGAACTGCACGGGACCCACCCTTGATCCAACCCTGAGTAGAATCTGTGCTCCCTGTTGTTGAAGACTGTATGAGGTGATAATTGAAAAAAAAAAAAAGAAAAGAAAAAAAAAAGAAAAAACTGAGGGAACTGGAGGGTATGGTGGCAGGGATGGCAGCTGCAGATGCTGGAGACAGTGTGGGAGAGGTGACGGGGGTGAGTGATGGAGGGCGGAGGGGAGGGATTCAGGGAGCAAACAACACACTTAATAGACACAAAAATGAAAAGTTGTCTGTTGATAATGTATATGGTAATATTGTCTTGACTGATGTGCACTGTACTTATGCTGGGAAAAACCATGTTGTACACTGTAAAGATGTGCAATGATAAAAAAAAAAAAAGCATTCTGGCAAAGGGAGAAAGATCTGAAGATATGATAGTGGATAGGATGAATGTGGATGCCAGAGGTATATTGTATACAACATAATGGGGACTTTATGTAAAATGTGAATTTAATTGATTTGAGAAAGAAAAATAAAAGATAAAAATTTAAAAATATATATATAAACATATCTATGAACACATGTCTGACTTTAGGCATAAAACTCAGTGAGTAGAGAACATGCTATAAAATAGCACCTAGCTGAGACTATATAGCTTACTTCGGCAATTAAGTAGGTATGTTTTTTATTTGTTTACTTGTTTTATGTTTTTTTTTTAATTTTAGAATAGTAGTTTTAACTTTAATAAATCAAAATAAAAAATGTTAAGAAAAATTTGATTAAGACTTAAAGCCAGGGAAAAGGTTAAGGTTCTGTTTAAACAATAGGAAGATACTAAAAAGTCAAAAAACTGATATGGATGAAGCTAAAGTCTAGTAACAAGTGTGCTGTAATTTTCTTCTGAAACATTTTTTTCTCTCCATAGCCCCTTTTACTTTTTTATGCATTTTTCTAATTTCAAGAAAAACAATTTTAGTTTTAATAGATCAAACTCCGAAGTGTTAAGAGAAATTTGCTTAGCACTTAAGGCCAGGAAAATGCTTAGGATTCAGTTCAAATAGTAGGTAAATGAAACTATCAACAGTTCAAGAGAACACAAAAATCCTAAAATATGGAAAACAAAGCATAGAAAAAAATAAGTAATGTTTTAGTCAAAAGTCATAAAATTCTATTTCACCAGTCCTGTCTCACGTAATTAATCTCTCTTCTATTGAATTTGAAATGTTACTGTGATCTGATCTTTCCATTTAAACTCTAGAAGTTGGAAGTTAACATTCAGCTCTGGAGGTGTGGGTCGGCGACGCTGACCGGCCGAGGTCACCGTCCTTCCTTTCTCTGGCCGGGCGGGCGAGCGGGAGGTGGCGCTGGATCCCGGCACAATCACGCGCTCGGGCCTGGCGTGTGGTCGTTGGGCCTGCACGTGGCCGCTGGGCCTGCGCCCACGCGTGGCCACTGGGCCTGAGTGTGGCTGTCGGGCCTGCGCCTACGCGTGGCCGCCGGGCCTGCGCGTGGTCGCCGGGCCTGTGTGTGGCCGCCGGGCCTGCGCGTGGCGCCCGGGCCTGCGAGTGGCCGCCGGGTCTGAGCATGACCGCTGGGCCTGCGTGTGGCCGCCGGGCCTGCACCCATGCGTAGCCGCTGGGCCTGCACGTGGCCACCGGGCCTGCACGTGGCCGCCGGGCCTGCGCGTGGCCGCCGGGCCTGCACATGGCCCCCGGGCCTGAGCGTGGCTGCCAGGCCTGCGCGTGGCCACCGGGCCTGAGCCTGTGTGTGGCCCCCGGGCCTGAGAGTTGCCACTGGGCCTGAGCGTGGCTGCCAGGCCTGCACGTGGCCGCCAGGCCTGAGCCTGTGCGTGGCCCCCGGGCCTGCGCGTGGCCCCTGGGCCACATGCCTGCGCGTGGCTGCCGGTCGCAGGTGGCAAACTGAAGCCAAAAACAAGGATTGAGAACTTGCAACTATAAGCAACAGAAAGAAACCATAGCTGTCTTAAACCAATTGAGAAATATATTGTATAGGAGGATTTTCTCTGCCTGTGGACAGTGAGAAGATGATGGTTACCAGCCCTGCATTACCTCAGGGAAAAACAAGAACTATTCTACCATTCTTGAGGAAGCCAGATACCGGAGGATGACTCACGCTGCAGATCCCTACAACACCATTCCCGGTAATCACAAGATGGATGCTATGCTGCATCAACTGATAACCATCTCTGCTTACCAGAACCGCTTTCCTGAAACTATTCCATGGAGATTCACCTACAATTGCAGAACTGCACGAGACCCACCCTTAACCCAACCCTGAATAGAATCTATGTTCCCTATTGTAAAAAACATTATGAGCTGATAATCGGAAAAAAAAAAAAAGTGAAAGAACTGGAAGGTATAATAGCAGGGATGGCAACTGCAGATACTAGAGACAATATGGGAGAGGTAATGGGAGTGGGTGATGGAGGATGGGAGGGAGGGATTCAGGGAACAAACATCACACTCAATAGACACAAAAATGAAAAGTTGTCTGTTGATGATAATGTATATGGTAATATTGTCTTGACTAATGTGCACTGTACTCATGCTGGGAAAAACCATGCTGTACACTGTAAAGATGTGCAATGAAAAAAAATATGTATCAGCACTCTGGCAGAAGGAGAAAGATCTGAAGATATGATAGCGGAAAGGATAAATGTAGATACCAGAGGCTGTAAGGGAGGGGAGTGGGTGGTAGGGAGTGGGTGGTAGAGAGTGGACGTGAGGGGCAAAGGGAAGAATCATTTAACACCAAAAAAATGTAGAGTTCTCTGTTGAAAAACTATATACATATATATATTGTACACATCATAATGGGGACTTTATGTAAAATGTGAATTTAATTAATCTGAGAAAGAAAAATAAAAGACAAAAAAAAAAAAACAAAACAAAACAAAACAAAAACCCAGCAGGGTCCTTCTGGACTACCATGGCAGAAGAAGATGAACAAAGACTATTTTCTGAAAAAGTGAATAATACCTTTTCTGAATGCCTGAATCTGATTAATGAGGGTTGCCCAAAAGAAGAAATATTGGTCACACTGAATGACTTGATTAAAAATATTCCAGATGCTTAAAAACAAAACAAAACAAAACAAAACAAAACAAAAAAAACAAAACAAACAAACAAAAAAAACATTCAGCTCTGGAGATGTCCTTACCATTAGGCTGGCCATTTTATTGGTTGTTATTTTTTTTTCCTCTTATTTCTGTGTGTCCAACTGTAGTTTTCCTGGTATAGCATTTTCTTCAGAACTTCTTGGAAAACTAGTCTAGTGTTGGTAAATTGTTTCAGGTTTCATTTATCTGAGAATGTTTTTGTCTTTTTTTTCTCATATGAAGTATAATCTTGCTGGGTATAGTAATCTCGGTTAAAATTGCTTTTCACTTAACACTTTGAATATATTTTTCCATTTTTTTCTTGTTCACATTGTTTCTGATGAGAGGTCCAATGTTAGCCTGATTGAATATCCTTTGAATGTAACCTGACATTTCTCTCTTGACAATATTATCTTGTCCCCATCTGTGGCTTTGGTCAATCTGGTTATGATGTGCCTTGGAGAAGATCTTCTTGGATTGATTCTATGTGGGGTCCTTTGTATTTCTTAGGTCTGGATATTTGAATGCCTCTCTAGGTTTTGAAAGTTTTCTTCTAGGATTTCATGAAATAGGTTATCAATGCTCTTATTAGTTTCTTTACCTTCTAGGATACTGATGATCCAGATGTTGGGTGTTTAATGGTTTCTAGTATTACTCGTATGTTATTCTTGTTTTGGAGGGTTATTTTCTCAATCTTTTTGGTGAATTTTTCTAGGTCGGAGGTTCTATCTTCTACATCTGAGATTTGATCCTCTGCATGATCTAATCTGCTTTTAATACTTTCAAGGGAGGTTTTGATTTCCTGCAATACAACCTTCATCTCTAATAATCCCATTTGATTCTTTTTTCTTTTATACACACACACACACACACACACATATATATATAATTTTTGGAGAGGTTTTTGCTAGAGGCTGCATGCATTCACCAGAACGACAGGGAGAGACAGAGAGACAGAAAGTGAGAAATCACCCTCCCAGGTGGGATGGCCAATCCCTTCTCCTCTATTCTCCTTTTCAGATCTTGGGCACACATGCACACACACCCGTGTGAGTTTAAGCCACCTGGTCAGGGACTCTAACCATGGTCAACAACATGGGAGTCCAGTGACATAGCCATTATGCCAACTGCTGGTCCTCTGTTTGACTCCTTTTTATGATGTGTATTTCCTCTTTCTGATCATTCAAGAACTTCTTCACCTCCTGGAACTTATTGTCTGTTTTCTGCTGCATCTTCTGGAGTTTGTTTTCTCTCTTCTCTTGAACCTCAGTTAGCTTTGTCACTATTAATATTTAAATTATTTAACTGACATTTCCATAAGTTTCCTTGTATTGTCTGTCTTGATATGGGGGACAGGAGGGTGAAGTATGGGCAGAAGGTCTTCAATGGTCCTAATCCATGAAAGGGACTGCTCAGAACTCCTCTATTTTAATTTTTTAATAAATTTATTTTGAGGGCCAGAAGGAGCCATGGTGGTTAAAGTGCTGGACTCACACATGGCCATCTGCAGTTGAGTTCTGTACTTAGTGACTTATTTCCTAACTTTTACTCTCTCTCTCTCTCTCTCTCTCTCTTTCTGTTGAGCTAAAATAATAATAAGAATAATAAAAAATAACATTCTTTTAAAATTGTTTTTTCAAACTTATTTGTTAAAAATTAAGAGACAAACACACATACTAGCTGAGGTGTACACAGAGTTAGGATCAATTTCAGTCTTCTACATCCACATCTTGTGTTCCTGGAAGGGTTATGATGAACAAAACAATACAAGGTTAATCAACCCTAAGAGAAAATGATGAAATCAAGAGACATAGCAAACATTGCCAACATACCATGGCATTCTTTCAAGGTGAACTTTATTTTTTATAAGTAAGGGTATGCTCTAGAACAATGGTCAAACTGTAGTTTAGTAAATACATAAACCATTAACAATAGTTGTTTATTATCACCACCAAGTGCCCTGTACTACATATAATTGTGTATGCTGTGCTTTGACACAACTGGCAGCACACTAGGTTTGTTTATATGAGCATTTCCACAAACACTGGGTAATGTACTATGCTATAGATCACAATAGTGACTGCATCATGAGGCAGTAGGGATTCTGTGGCTATGTTACATTTTCATGGAATCACTGTTGGTGCATTGTCTACCAAAGCATCATCATGTAGTACCTGACCCGATGAGAATACTTTCTAAGCCAATTGGCTCCCGGAGTTATGAGGGCCAATAAGACCTGCGATGTGCATTCAGCAGGCTAGACAACTAGGAGAGTGATAATGTGATTCTGTCCAGGTCTGTAGGACTGAGAACTAGGGGAGCTGATGGTATACTTTTCACTCTGAGCCAAAGACCTGAGGACTGCCAGATGGGCTGGAGAAGGGGGGAGGTGTAAGTACATGACCCACTGTCCGGAGTCTGAAGGCCACAGAACCAGGTTCCAAGGCAAGGAAAAAGTGGGTGATCTAGCTCAAGACAATAAAGACAATTTTCTTTCCCTCTGCCTTTTTGTTCTATTCAGTATCCTGATGGATGATGTCCACTGACACTATGAAGGCAAATCTTTATCCAGTCTCCTGACTCAAATGATAATTTATTTTCACCACAGACATACCCAGAAATAGTGTTTTTCTGGCAATCTGAGCATCATTTAGTCCACTCAAGTTCACACAGAAAATGAACCATTACAGTCACCCTTGTTAATGCAGGTACCACCTATTTTCAGTTGATCTTTGTGTATGATGTTAGATAAAAATCTGACTTCAAGGGCCAGCAGGGGGGGCATAATGGTTAAGGAACTGGATTCCCACATGGCAGACCATGGTTCGAATACCAGACCCAGCAACTTGAAAATCATGCTGGGCTTGTGTGTGCGCATGCTCAAAATCTGGAGAGGAAAATAGAGAAGAAACTGCAGTATGGCCATTCCCCTTGGAGGGTGATTTCTCACTTTCCCTTTCTGTATCTCTCTTTGTCTCTCTCCAGTGAGTACATGCACCCAATGGCAAAAACAAAAATAGAAATAACAAAAAGAATCTAACTTTATCATTTTTCACATGGATATCCATGTTTCACAATATCATTTACTGAAGAGACTGTCCTTTTCACACTGTGTATTTTTGGTGCCCTGTTGAAGATTGGTTGATCGTATATGCTCATTTATTTTTGGTCTTTCCATTCTGTTCTAGTTATTTATAGATCTGTTTTTATGCCAGTACCATACTGCATTGATTACTGTAGCTTTGTAATATATTCTGACATCAGGCTGTATGATGTCTTCAGCTTTGCTCTTCTTGCTCAAAATTCCTTTGACTATTTGGAGTTATTTGTGTTTCCACATGAACTCTAGGATTGTTTAGTCTACCTCTGTAAAGATGTCAATAGAGTTTGATGGAATTGATTTCTATCTAGATTGCTTTGGATTGTATGGACATGTTAACAATATTAATTTCTCTAATCTATTAACCTGTGATGTCCTTCTACTTATTTGTTTCTGCTTTAATTTAAAACAATGTTTTATAGTTTTTAGTGGACAAGTTTTTAGAAATTTGATTGAGTTTACTTCTAAGTGTTTTATTCTTCATGATGCTAATGTAAACAGAATTATTTTATTACTTTCTTTTCATTATAACTTTAGTATATAGAAACAACTAACTTAGACATTTTTCCAAAAACACAGAAATATCCACCAGGGACCCAATGTCATTAATCATCAGTAAAGTGTAAACCAAAACTAAAATGAAATGTCATCTCACACTGTAAGGATGGCTATTATCAAGAACAACAAACAAGCAAAGAAGTTGGAGAAGGTGTATATAAAAAGGGAATTTCTGTACACTGCCAGTGGTGGTGTGGTGGTGGGTATGTAAGTTAGTGCAGTCACAATGAAAAACAGTATGGCAGGGGCCAGCAGATGGCCCAACAGTTATTTATTTATTTTCACTACAGACATACCCAGAAATAGCAGTATAGTTGTTGGACTCCCACATGGCTGACTGCACTTTGAGCCCCAGAAAAATCACTCCAGGTGCATGTGCATGCATGCCCAAGATCTGGAGAGGAAAATGGAGAAGAAGGGATTGTGGTGCGGCTATTCCCCTTGGGGAGTGATTTCTCACTTTCCCTCTCACTGTCTCTGTCTCTCTCTGCATGCACCCTAAGGCAAAACCTCTTTTTTTATTTCAATTTATTTATTTGCGTTCATTCACTGTATATCATTACAGCAAGCTTCTAAAAAAAAAAAAAAAAAAAAAAAAGCAAAAACAGCATGCCAGCTTCTCAAAATTAAAAAATAGGGTTTACATATAATCCAGCAATCCCACTATCCCACTTCTGGTATATATTCAAGGGAATTTGAATCAGAATCTTGTAGAAATATCTCATTCCCACATTCATCATAGCTTTATACACTATGGCTAAGATATGGGACAACCTAAATTTTTGTCTACAGAAGAATGAATAAAGAAGTGATATAGAAAAACAATGCAATATTATTTATCCTTGAAAACATCCTTCCATTTGTGACAATATGAATTAATCTAAAGATCTAGAAGATATTATGCTAAGTAAAAAAAAAAAAATCCAGAAATAAAAGGACAAAAAGCGTATAATGCCACTTGTATAATGATACAAAATAGTCACATTCAATCAGAGTGGAGAGTGTTTCCCAGAGGAGAAAACAGGGAGCTCTTATTCAAAGCATGGAATCTTTAAGTTACACAAAGTGAATAACTCCTAGAGATCAATTATGTGGCATAGACATAGTGGCTAGAGTTAATAATGCATTACTTACTTAAAAATTCACTAAGAGTGTGTGTCTTTTGTTATGTCCTTATCACACAGAAAACAATTATGCTGAGTAAAGAGGGTGGGAGATGACTTCGGGAGGTGATGGCATAGATTGTGATGTTATGGATATATACTTAACTCCAAACTCATTAGGCTGTATACCTGGAATATGCACAGCTTTTTCCATACCAGTCATACATCAATAAAGTGGTTTAAGAAAGAAAGCAAGTACAGAGTCAGAGGAACGGAGGGAAACAGGCCTTTCAGCAGCCACTCTCCACCGGAAGCCCCTGCCCAGGCTAGGGTGCAGCAGGTGGGGCTGACTGGGTTCATGCATAGTGCAACACATGAGTTTTTTGTTTATTTAATTAATTATTTATTTTGCATTCATTCACTGAACATCATTACAGCATGCCAAATGCAGTATCCCATCTAGCATACACTGTATAATGACTTAGTCATACATGTTATCACAAATAATTCTCCATTTCTTGTTATACATACATATATATATATATATATATATATATATATATATATATATATAATATATATCCCCATTTCTCACACTCTGCCATATCCCACCCTCCTCCCACTCTATCTCTGGTATCTGCAGTTGCTTTCCATTCCTTATTTTTCCTTCCACATTTTATTGATTAACAAAGTATATTTATTGATCTAACTACTTTCAATAGCAAGTTCAGCTGATATATAAATATCTGTGAACATAGATTTGACTTTAGGTGTGAAACTGTGAGTAGAATGAATATGTCATAAAATAACACCTAGCTGAGGCTATATAGCTTACTGTGGTCATTAAATAGGTATTTTTAATATGTTTTTTAATTTCAAGAAAGGCAGTTTTAGCTTTAATAAATCAAAATAAGAAAATGTAAGGGGAACCTTGGTTAAGACTTAATGCCAGGAAGCAAGTTAGGATTCTGTTCAAATAGTAGTCACCTGGATCTCTCGACAATTCAAGAGAAGAAAAAAAAACTTATCTCTAGACTACAAAGCATAGAAAAAGATCAGTATTGTTTTAGTCAAAAGCCATAAAATTCTATTTCATCAGCTCAGTCTTATGTACTTAATCTAACTTCTATTGTGGTCTGATCTTTCCATTTAAATTCTGGAAGATAATATTCAACTTTGGACTTGTCCCTTCCATTAAGCTGGCCTGTTAATTAGATGCTTTTTTTTTTCTTTTTTTGGAGAGGTTTTTGCTATAGGGCGCGTGCGCTCGCCAGACAGAGAGAGACAGAGAGACAGAAAGCAAGAAATCACCCCCCGGGGGGGGGGGTGGCCATACAGCAATCCCTTCTCCTCCATTCTCCTCTCGGGATCTTGGGCACGCACGCACACACGCCCGGCGTGAATTTAAGCCACCGGATCCGGGACTCGAACCGCGGTCGACTACGTGGGAGTCCAGCAACATAGCCATTACGCTAACTGCTGGTCCCAATAAGATGCTTTTTAACTCTTATTTCTGTGTCTGACTTTAGTTTTCCTGATATAACATTCCCTTCAGAACTTCTTGGACAATTGGTCTAGTGTTGGTAAATTCTTTCAGGTTTTGTTTATCTGAGAATGTTCTTGTCTTCTCTTCCCACATGAAAGATAAGCTTGCTGAGTATAGTATTCTTGGTTGAAATTATTTTTCACTCAACACTTCAAATATATTTTCCCTTTCTTTCCTTGCTCACATTGTTTCCAATGAGAAGTCCACTGTTAGCCTGATGGGATATCCTTTGTAGGTAACTTGTCATTTCTCTCTTGTCAGTCTGAGTACCTTGTGTTTGTCTGTGGTTTTGGTCAATCTGGCTATAATGTGTCTTGTAGAATATCTTCTGGGGTTGATTCTACTTGGGGTCCTATGTATTTCTTGGGTCTGGATCTTTGAAAGCCTCTCTAGGTTTGAAAAGTTTTCTTCCAGAATTTTATAGAAAAGATGATGAATGCCCTTATTAGTCTCTTCACCTCCTATGATACCAATTATCTGGATGTTTGGATGTTTGATAGTATCTAGTATTTCTCGCATATTATTCTCACTTTTTGGACTATTTTCTTTGTCTTTGTGGTGTATTTTTTTTTAGGCCAGTGATTCTGTTTTCTACATCTGAGATTTGATCTTCTGTATGATCTAGTCTGCTTTTATTACTTTCAAGGGAGGTTTTGATTTCCTATATTACAGCCTTCATCTCTAACAGTTCTGTTTGATTCTTTCTTATGGTATGTATGTCCTCTTTCAGATCGTGCAAGAACTTCCTCACCTCCTGAAACTCATTGGCTCTATTCTTCTGCCTTTTCTGGAGTTCATTGTCTCCCTTCTCTTAAATCTTTGTTAACTTCATCACTATGAATATTCTAAATTCTTTATGATGTCCATTGAACTGTCTGTGGATGAAGAGGAGTTATTCTTTTCCCTTGGGAGGGAGGTATTATCTTAGTTTTTCATATTTCTTGTGCCTTTGCAATGATTTCTAGTCATCTGATGGGTTATACACTTCTTCCTAATTTCTAAAAGTTCAATCGGAGCATTTAGGGGTGTGCAGGAGGAAGTAACATGCAATCTCTTTGTTGTTTCATTTTTATCCCCTTGTGCAACAGAATCAGTGGGTATTGAGAAATATGTTAACCCTAATAGTATTTGGATGTTTTGCTATGGTTCCCTTAGATCCATCTAGACATTCAGTGAATAGAGATTGAACAGCAAAGAGATGAGGAAAAAAAAAAAAAAAAGAATAAGAAAATGAGAGAGAGAGAGAGGAAACAAATAGAGAGAAAAAGAAGAAAAAAAGAAAAAAACAACCAAAATTTTTTTTTCATAAAAGCCAAAAAAAAAAAAACCCAAAAAACAAACAAACAAAAAAAACCTGTGCACTGTGCAAAATCACTAGTTCTCAGCAGCAATAGAGAAGTCATCTTCTGAAGGCCTGGCCCTTACCTCTCCTAGAGGAGAAGGGGAAGGCGGATTATTAGCAAGATAAAGGAGAATCTGAAATCCAAGAGAATATTTTACCTTTAAAAATTTTTAAAAGGAGGGGACCAGCAGTTAGCATAATGGCTATGTCATTGGACTCCCATGTAGTCAACCGCAGTTTGTGTCCTGGACCCGGTGGCTTAAAACTCACACTGGGCGCTTGTGCGTGCCTGCCCAAGATCCTGAGAGGAGAATGGAGGAGAAGGGATTGCGGTGTGGCCATGACCCCTGGGGGGTGATTTCTCACTTCCTGTCTCTCTGTCTCTCTGTCTGGCGAGCGCACGTGCCCTATAGCAAAAACCTCTCCAAAAAAAATTATTTTTAAAAAGGAAAAATTTAAAAAAAGAGAGAGATAGAGAGAGAGAAGACAGAGAGAGGCAGAGAGAGACAAAGAGAAGTATAGTGGGGTGCCCTACCACTCAAGACTGGGGACTGGAGGCTGAATTATCAGTAGAAAATCTTCATTTCTCTTAGTCCCTGAAATCACTTCTTCTCAGCAGCAATAGGGGATGGTTCTGTTTTTTATCATCTGACATTCTTGCTTTGCTGCTCAGTCCCCACCCACACAGAGACTAGAGAGGCCAACACTGGGAGGCTCTGAAGGAATCCTCTCCTCTCACTGAACCTACCAGAAAAAGAGAGAGAAACACCTTTCTGTAAACCTGCACCCAAGACTCCTGCTGTGAATACCACAACCCCCATAGAAAAGGGAAACTGTCACAGAGTTAATTTACAACAAAGGGAAGCACAGGGGCACACAGCTACAGAAACCTACTCCAAAGAACTAGCAAGAAGTGAGCACATCACCAAATGATTAAAAGTTGCAGAATGGCCTTAACTATGAGGAAAGCAGGAAACATTCCCCTTGCGAGGGCACACGATAATTCAATCCAATTATGGAAAACACAGAGGAATATACCAAAACGTCAGAAAAAGAATTCAGAGTATTTATCATAACTAAACTTAATGAGATGCAAGATAAAACAGACAACCAACTCCTAGAGATGAGAAAATCATTCTGTGATTTGAAGGAAGAACTCCATAGAGGTAAACATCATAAAAAAGAATCAAACAGAGCTTGTAGAGATGAAGACTGTAATACAAGATATCAAAATCTTCCTTGACATTATTAATAGCAGATTAGACCATGCAGAAAATAGGATCTCTGACCTGGAAGACAAAGCCTCTGTCTTAGACAAAGCCATAAGAAAGAATGAAAAAAAAGAAAAAAAAAAACCTAAGGACAACGTAGGAGAAATATTAGATACCATTAAGTGCCCACATATCCAAATAATTGGTATTTCAGAGGGTGAAGAATCTGGTAAAGGCAGAGAATATTTCATTAAATAGTTGGTGAAAACTTTCCAAACCTTGAGAAACATTTAGATATCCAGACACAGGAAATACAAACGATGCCTAATAGAATCAACATAAGATCTCCTCCTGCCCCAGCACATTATAGTCAAATTGGTCAAAATCAAAGACAGAGACAAGATTCCAAAAATGACAAGAAAGAAATGTCAAGTTACTTGACTATTAGGCTAACATCAGAACTCTCAACTGAAGCAATGCTAGCAAGGAAAGAATGGACAGACATATTTGAAATGCTAAAAGAAAGACAATTTCAACCTAGAATAATATACCCAGCAAGATTACCCTTCGAATGGGAAGAAAATATAAAATTATTCTCAGATAAACAAAACCTGAAAGAATTTACCAATACTAGATCAGTTCTTCAAGAAATCATGAAAGGAATACTGTATCAAGAAATCTAAAGAAAAATAAGCAGAAATAAAAGAACACAAAATAACCAACAAAATGGCTTATAAAATGACAGGGATAAGTTCATAAATATAATAATTCTGATTAATGGATTAAATTCTCCAATTAAAAGGCACAGAGTGGCTAAATGGATTAAAAAATAAAACAAAACAAACCACTACCAACAAAAGAAACAGGCACTCTCTATATCCTGCTTGTAACAAATACACCTTCCTAATAAAGATATCCATAGACTAAAAGTGAAGGACTAGAAAGAGGTATCCCATGCACATGGAAATCAAAAGAAGGCTGGACTTGCGATACTGGTATCAGATATAATAGACTTTAAGACAAAAACTCTAAGAAGAGACTGAAAAAGGACACTATGTAAGGCTAAAAGGGCTGATCCACCAGGAAGATATGACACCTATAAATATCTGTGCACCCAACATTGGAGCACCCAAATGCATGAAAGAAAGCCTCCTTCATCTAAAGAGACAGAGAGGTTCCAACACAATCATTGTTGGAGATCTCAACACCTCACTGTCTCCTCTGGACAGAGCTAGACAAAAAAATAAGCAGAGATACAGGATCTAAATGATGCCATAAATCAAATGGACTTGTTAGACATCTATAGAACTTTTCACCCAATAACCACAAAATCCACATTTTCTCCTCCCCCACGTGGAACATTTTTAAAGATGTGCCACGTGATAGGGCACAGAACAAGCCTTTACAATTCAAAGGTACAGAAACTATATCCAGCATCTTTTCCAAACACAGTGAAATTCAACTTGGAATTAACTTCAGAAAGAATCCTCAGGAATACACAAAGCCATGGAAACTTGACAATCTACTCCTGAATGACTTTGCAACCACTGAAGAAATTAAGACTGAGATAAAAAGATTCATTGAAACTAATGATAAAGATCACACAAGTTTTCATAACCTAGGGCACATGCCAGAATTGTTGCGCCAAGGGGGGAAGGACACAGCAATTAGTGCCCACAGGAAGGAATAGGAAGGTGGCAAATAGGCAACTAACAACACATTCCAAGAAAATGGAAAAATGACAACAGAACCCAAAAGATAACAGAAGAGAAATAATAATGATTTGAGCAGAAATAAACAAAAGAGGGAATAATTATACAGAAAATAAATGAAACCAAAAGCTCGTTTGAGAAAAATAACAAAATTGAACCTGCTGGTGCCTTGATTTGGACTTCATACCCTTTAGAACTGTATTCTAGTCTTCTCTTTCTTAGACTGCCCACCCCGTGATACTTTGCTGTAGCAGCCCAGACGACGAAACAGAAATACAGGTACTTCTCACTTAACGACCCAGTGCATTCCTATGACCAGGTCACTAGGTGAGTGGTTGATAAGCGAGGAACACACAGGCAAATGTCTTTTTTTAAAAAATTATTTTATTTTTATTCATTGTCATTATTTTATTTTATTTTATTTTAATTTTTTTGAAGTTGACCATAGAGAGACAGAGAGAGAGAGAAGGAAAGTGAGAAAGCAAGCTGCCAGGTCTGGGACCTGAACCACAGTCAGCCATGTGGGAGTCCAGCTACCTTAACCATCACACCACCTGCTGGCCGCAAAGGCAGATGTCTTAACATTTTCTTTTAGGATTCCATAGAATCTACTCCACTGTTTTCAGTCATCTAGCATTACACAGGAGAAAAGTAAGATTACAGTGGTGTTTGATCTTTTATTGTTGGAATTCTTTAAGATGTTAAAAATAAAACACATTCCTAGATTATTTATTGATACATAACTCCTTTTTTATTTACTTTTCTTGGAAAGTATTCATCATTTTCTAGTTTTATGTTAAAGTTAGCAATAATAACATACTTCCAAAACGTTTTTCCAATATGACAATTATTTTGTTACAAATCCCTTTAATTAACAGTTTTTTTTTGAACATATTCTGCCATTTACTTTGTTATAGAATTTTGTCACTTTTTTTGCGGGGGGGTAGAGGAATTTTGCCTTAGGGTGCGTGCATTTGAGGAGTGGGGAGAGACAGAGATGTTGAGAGGGAAAGTGAGAAACCACCCCACCCCCCCCCAGGGGGAATGGCCACACTGCAATCCCTTCTCCTCCTAGGATATGCTGGCCCAGAATCTTTAGCTCAATTCCATTAGTGACCTTTGCTTTCTTGTCTCACCTTATCTCACTAATTTTCTTTCTGGGTGACCCTTTCTCTTCTTCATTCTCCTCTATGGCTTCCAGTCATGTTTTCTTGCATTAAAATTAAGAATGCTAGGGACCAGCAGATGGTGTACCAGTTACATTGCTGGATTCCCACATAGCCAACTGTGGTTAGAATCCAGGACCGGTGGCTTGAAACTCATGCCGGGCACGTATGCTTGCACACTCAAGATCCTGGGAGGAGAGTGGAGGAGAGGGGATTATAGTGTGGCCTTCCCCCCCTAGGGCATGGTTTCTCACTTTTTCTCTCTCTGTCTCTGTCTCTCTCTCTCTGTCCAGTGAGCACATGCACCCCAAGGCAAAACCTCTTTTTAAAAAAAAAAAAGAAGAATGCATGAGTTTCTAAACCTTTCTTTTGGTTGCCGTGGTAGGTCATTTCACACATCTGCGTTCCCCTAAGGACTGAAGAGGGCCTTGTCCTTCCTGAAGCTCTACAGCTCTTCCATCCACACATCTCTGTTCGTGTGGAAGTAGGCAGAGCTGTGTAGCCCCAGCACTTCCTGACACACTTGGACTCAGCTTGTTCTCCAGGCACTGGGTTTTGCCTAATTCACCTCTCAGATCTACAGCTAACGTCATTCTATGCCCGAATGTGAGAAGAGTTTCTGTGTCTACTTGGCTTTTCTACATAACGGTGTCTGGGGGCTGGAACATGGGCTTGCCCATTGAACCTGCCCAGGGAGTTTGAGGCTGCTATCGTGTGATCTTGAACACTCGATTTCACTTGTCTTACTCTCCAAGTTCCTTTCTTCTCTTTCTTTTTTTCCCTTCCTTCCTTCCTTCCTTCCTTCCTTCCTTCCTTCCTTCCTTCCTCCCTCCCTCCCTCCCTTCCTTCCTTCCTTCCTCATTTAGTTTATGCCAACCAGGATCCCAGGCATGCGTAGCACATCTAAGGTGACCTAGATATAAACCACAGGCTTCCCTGTCTCCCTCTAGCTTCATGCATTAGTGCCCTGTTGCCTCTGTCACTGTGGTTTGGCCAAGGTCCCAGCTTTTTCATCACCCACTGAAGATAGTGTCTAACTATCCTTATAAGTATCTGATTTATAGAGCTGTTGACAGCATTGAATTTTCTAATATATAGTGCCTAGTACATACTAATGACTCTATAAATATTGAAAATTATTGGTGCTCTCATGGTCATCACTATTTTATTTAATCCAGTGACTAGTAGGCACCGTTACCATCTGTCCTTCTCTCTGTGCTCACAACATTTAATTTGGGAGAATTAAGCTTTTCAAGGTACAATGTGCAATATTTTTTCTCTCTTTTTATTTTTTAAGAGAGATTTTTGCTATAGGGTGTGTGTGCTCACCAGAGAGACAGAGAGACAGAGAGAGAAAGTGAGAAATCACCCGCAGGGGGCATGGCCACACCACAATTCCTTTTACTCCTTGCTCCTCTCAGGATTTTGGGCATGCATGCACATGCATCCAGCATGAGTTTTAAGCCACCAGGTCTGGGACTCGAACCTTGATCGACTATGTGGGAGTCCTGCAATGTAACCATTATGCCATCTGCTGGTCTTATGCAAATATTATTTCTATTTCTCAGGTTCTGATCAGCTATGCAGAAAATTGCTGTTCAGAACTGATAATATTAGCATGGATGCTTTATTTCAAATGCAAAGGCTTTACTAGTGGTAGAAAAAGACTGGTCTTTCTACGTTCAGGTGGGCAGACTTGCACAGCTGGTCCAGGATTTATTTTTAAATAAAGTTACATCATCCTTATAATTAGAAAAAAATCCTTATAGATACTAGTAACAGGTTAACTGCTGGATTATTGTGTGTGTCATAGTATTTTTGTATATATACTTGTCAACATTTAAATTAAAAAGTGGGGAAGTCATGGCAAGCCCTGACACAGGGTCATATGTAACAAGGTAATGTGCGCACTGCTAATCTTGCTTGTAGGTTAATTGGGCAGGCCCTGCAGGCTAGTGACTATGGGAGCCAGATCCCACATGGACAACTGGAGTTCGGATCCCTGCCCCAGTGGCTTGAAAACCACGTTGGCACCTATGTATACATGCCCAAATACTGCCAAGTCTGAGACAGAGAAGGAAGTGCGGCATGACTATGCCACTGAGGGGTACTTTCTCCCTCTCCTTCTCCATCTGTGTCTCTGTCTCTCTCTGGTGAGTGTATGCACCTTCTAGCATTAAGCAAACAAACAAAGCCAACAGAAATGTATAGCTCTCCACTCTGGAGGTTGGAAGTGCAAGATCAGGGTGTCAGGATGGTTGAGTCCTGGGGAGGGCCTTCTTCCTGGTTTACAGATGGCGTCTTCTCACGTGTTCTCACATGGCTGAGAGGATGAGGAAGCTGCCTGGGATGTTCATTATAAAGGACACCAATCCCCCTGAGGGCTCTACCTTTGTGATCTGATCCGCTGCCCAAGGCCCTCGCTCCTGTGCCTGTGGGAGCAGGCACGCATGTCCAGTCTCTGGCAAAGGAGACTCTGCTCATCTCCAGGTCCACTCTGGCCCGGGATGAGCTGGCCCAGTGTGCTGGGATCCTTTACCAGGAAGCTGGACCTGCTCGTCCACGGTGCCGGGGCTCTCGGAGCGTCAGGTGGCTGGCAGTGTGACGGCTCTGATTCCCAGACTCAGGTTTGAGACTCAGCTCCTGAAGCAGCTTGGCTCTGACTCGGCTTCCCGTCCTGCACTTAGGTCCCCTGACGGGAAGGTTTACACCCCCATCGGGCCCTGACAGCAGCCCAGGATGCGGTTTCTCTGTTTTCTGTTTTCTTTTTGAGTTGTCTCTTTTTCTCTTTGCTCTACGGTTCAATTCTTATAAAAAGTGGCTAACGTTTATTAAGTTAGATTCACTCTGGCAAGCACTGCACAAAGGATTTTATGTGGACATACTCATTTCATTATCATAAACAATGTGAGATATGTACTAATATTACATCCTTCTAATTAAAAAAAGATTTTGCCATAGGGTACATGTGCTTGCCCGAGAGAGACAGACAGACACAGAGAGAGGGACAGTGAGAAATCACCTCCAGGGGGATGGCCACACCACAGTCCCATCTCCTCCATTCTCCTCCCGGATCCTGGACACACACGTGCACATACACACGCACACACCTGGTGTGATTCTCAAGCCACCGGGTGTAGGACTCAAACCGTGGTCAGCCATGTGGGGGTCCAGAGACATAACCACCATGCCACCCTGCTGCCCCATATATTTTGTCGATTTTATGAGAATCTGGCAGCACAGCGTGATCGGCTTGCCCAGTGTCACGTAGCCAGGAAGAGGGGACCAGGACCTGAGCACCAGCGTGGCCAGCATAGCCACTGACCTGCCGGCCAGGGAGGAGGCCTTACCTGCCCCAAGCACCATGGTATTTCTGCCTGTCAACCATCTTTGTGGGAGCAGCAGGTGGCGCTGTGGTGAAGGTGGCTGGATCCCACGTGGCTGGCTGCGTGGTCGAGTCCGAGATCCTGTGTGCCTGCCCCAAATCTGCAGAGGTGAATGGGGAGAAGGGTTAACGCCCGAGCGCTGGGAGGCGCTTTCCCGCTTTCTCTGTTTCTTCGTCTCTGTCTCTGGTGAGCTCACTGGCCCTATAGCAAAACTAAATAATAACGACAATAGTGGTCTTTGGGGTTCTTTCATTAAAGGCTACTAATACACACACCAAGCAGGAAAGATGCCTGGAGGGGTATACGAAAAACACCTAAACAAAATCTTCTAAAACTGAATCACAGCTTACTAGACTTCCTCCAAATGGCAGTCGATTCTTTTAAAATAGTTTAGCTATATGAACTATCATAAATTTTACTGATGTGTCTAAGTCCTGGATAAGATAAAATCTTTTGCTGCATCTCTAATACAAGTTTGATAAATTGCTCATCTTCAGTGGAGAAAACTCATTTAGCTGTATTAGTGGAAGCTATTTTAAATACAGTGATATTATTAAAATGGTTTTTTCTCTTAAAAACGGCATGTTACTAGACTCTCACGATTTAATTGCACAGCTCTATGGAGGTCAGGGAACCTCAGGAAATAAATGCAAATAGGATGATCTAATGTCCTGTTTGATAAGCATTAATATTATCTTAAAGTATAATGAGAGAAAAATTTCCAGGACATAGTAAGAATAATTTTTAAGTCACAAAGATGAGATTGCTTATAAAGCAAAGACTAATGAGGTAAGCACATGTGGCCCGAGGCTGCGACTCCCCCTTACACACCTCCTTCTGCGGAACGGGGGCTGCGCCTTTCCTGCACCTCCAGAGTCCTGTGAAGCAGCGCCCGCACCCTGACTGCAGCCAGTACACTTAGACCCGGGTTACACGGGCTCCTTGTTTACAGACAGACCTAAGAACGTCTTCACGGTGGTCATCAGCAAATGCCAGTTACTGCGGGGCTGCCGAGGAGCAGCACTGAAGGCGGCTGGCAGTTCTTTCATAAGATGTACGTTTCCTTCACGGGTACTCACATTCTCCCGTGACTGAGTGGCACACAGAGAAAGACAGAGATGAAGAGACAGCACCCGGAGTGGGTCCTAACAAGGCGACCCACCGCACCTCAACCAGCCGGGACGACAGGCTCTGCGGGGTCGCCTCGCAGGGCCCTGTGTCCCACCGCGGCCCTGGGGCTCGGCCCTGTCAGTCTCTGAGTGGGGTCTGTGTATTCCGCGGGGCCTCTCCCAGTTACATCCAGGTAAGCGCTTTAGAAACAGGATTTGCGGGACCAGTAGCTGGTGTAATGGCTACGTCGCTGGACTCCTATGTAGTCGACTGCGGTTCGAGTCCTGGACCTGGCGGCTTAAACTCATGCCGGGCGCGTGTGCGTGCGTGCCCAAAATTCCGAGAGGAGAATGGAGGAGAAGGGATTGCAGTGTGGCCATCCTCACGGGGGTGTGATTTCTTGCTTTCCGTCTCTCTGTCTCTCTCCGTCTGGCGAGTGCATGCACCCTATAGCAAAAACCTTTCCAAAAGAAAAAGAAAGAGCAAAGGAGCAGCAGGGGCAGCGTTTCCCCACGGTAGCACCCGCCCACACTCCCCACGTGGCGTCACTGTCCCGAGGCAGCCAAATGGGTTTGCCCGCTGCGGGTGATCATCCCTGGGTCCCCGTGAAAGTGAAGCTCTGCGTACCTGCCTTCTCTGTGCAATTAGGTTTACTGTTCTGGTTTGTTTTCTGTGCATGGAAATCTCCGAACTAGCCACCCTGCACGTACGTGCACCCCGAAGCCCCACCCAGACAGGAACCTTTGCCATCCTCTGAGGCCTGCGCTCACTCTCCGGGCGAGGAGAAAGCCCGCAATCGTGGGCCCTGTTCTTTTTCCGCGTTCACGTTCAATCCCTCTTTGACTCTTGTCAAATACTTGGAGCTAGCAGGTAGTGTGGTGGTGAAGTTGCTGGACTCTCACATGGCCCACCATGGTTCGAGTCCTGGATCTGGTGGCCCAGAAACCACACTGTGCTTGTGTGTGCACGGCCAAAACTCCAGGAGGAGAATGGAGGAGGAGGGATTGTGGCATGGCCATCCCCCCTTGGGGGGTGATCCCTCACCTTCTCGCTCACCGTCTCTCCTCCACTGAGTATGTGGGACCTATGACAGAAAAGAAAACAAAGAATACTTGGAGGTTGGCAGTGCAAGATCAGGGCAGCAGTACGGCTAAGTTCTGGGAGGGCGCAGATAGTCTGTACCCCGCTGAAAACGAATGGCTGCATCTTTCTCGAAGCGTCCTGTGGTGCTTCTCTTCATCCCTCAGGGCCACTGCCTGCGCATGCAGCTCCTGCCCGCCCTGCCTTGGGGAGGCGCTCCTTTCCTTCTCTTCTTTCCCTCCTACTGGCCCTTCATTTCCCCAGCAGGATTTTCTTTTTAAAAGCCACATCTTATCATGCCAGCGATGTAGGAAGCTTATGATGCAGGGATTGGGGTGCGTGGCCCAACACCCGAGGTAGGAGCAGCTGTGACCCCGATTCTCTGTCTCCCACTCGTGAACAATTAGAGACGTGGACACAGGGATGAATAGTGAAGTGGAGAGTTTATTAAGAGAGGGCAGAAGACCAGGCCGTGATGCTGGTAAATGGGCTGCCAGTGGGAAACCGGGGCGAGGGGTTCTTATCTGCGTCAGAGATTTGTCCAGGCTTCTTGTTCTTTAGGCTTGCTCAGTCTCTGAGAAGCCGACTTCATCGAGAAGAGAGAAGCGGGTTGTGGAAGGACTGGCTGTCGCACTGAGGAGAAATGCCAGCCCTGACAGGCCTGAGCTGCTCAGAAGGAGCTTGGCGGGAGGGAGCTGCCGCAGGGAGAGCTGTCGCAGGACGTAGGACGGGGAGCTGAGCTGCTGTGTGACATCTTCAGTTCTTAGGCCCAGAGCTCTCAGAGCAGAGACCTGCCCTGAGCCCCAGAATGAGCAACCACCAACACTGAGAATGTAGGAAAAGAGAAGCTTTAATACAAAAGTAAACAATTTCTAATAGGAAAGAGCTACACCTCCATGCTGGAAGGTACTGGGTGGGCAGTTCCAGAGAAGGATGATGGCACCGAGCGCAGGTTAGGAGTTACTTGACCCTGCGGTGGGTCACGGGTGCTTAGAGGGGAAGGCCTGTCCTCGCACCTGGCCTCTTGGGTTTCCCCGGCTCTCTCCTGTGCTGGCGTCTCTCTCAGGGCAGGACCTCAGCTACCTGGTCGTGCATGTCCAGGGTGGAATTTGAAAGAACGAGCTCCCGTATCTGGATGGGTGCACGGCCCAGGTGTGGCCTTGGTGTCCCGCCCAGTGGTGAATTTCTGTGGGTATGTCTGGGATGGCAGGAGGGAAGGTAACGGGCTTCCTGGAGCCAAGAGCAGGTGGGAGGAAGGAACGGTCGAAGAGGGTCTGATGCGTTTCCTGACCGGCTGAGACTGATCCAGCAAGCCGTGAGACACTGCTGTAAGAGGCGCTCTGTGTGAGCAAGCAGAGCTGGTACCCGGTTCTAGGGAGAGGAGTGGACGACCCACCTCACAAGCTTGACCGGAGTGAGTCCATGTTGTAAGTTGGCTCTACCTTAATCGCCATGTGCGTCCATTTCCTATCGCAGTGACTCTGCCTTGGGGGCCCCTGACCTAGCTACCTGCTCACTGGGTCTACCTCCCGTGACCAAGGATAACATGCGAACTAAACACAGCTGTCCTTTCATCTGTGAGCACGTCCGAAGTATGGACCCCATTTTAGTACCGTTTTCTTTGATCTTTCCTTGAAGCGCACCATCCCTCCAGCCACAGTGGGCCCTGCCCTGACGTGTTCCTCCCCGCCACCTCGCCTGCTTCTCACTCCTGCATGTGGCCGGCCTGCCGGAAGCCCTTTCCAGCCTGGAACACACAGCTTTACTGTGCCCTCGGATTATTTTTCATTATTTGCTCGAGTCAGCCCTTCTCTTCAAATCTCCTTAGAACTTGAAGTTAAATAACCACGTGTGTGTCAGGTGCATAGACCGATGACTACGAAGTAAATGCATTCCCTGCCTAGTGTGTCTTTGAGGCTGTTTCCAACGCTTCGAGGCCAAGATACCTTCTGCAGCTCACTGTAAATCACGCCTCTAACGAATTCCCCAAGTCCACGATTCTGTGTGACCTATGTATCATCCCGAGGCGTGCTTTTTCCCTACTTCTATCTTCTGTGAACATCATAAGAAGGTTAAGACTTAGGTGTGTTTCAAGCACTCTAATTCCACTTGAAATGAAATTAACTCTGACAATCATATATTACAATTTATGAACCTCCTTTGTCTGCAGACTTCCAACCATCTGAAATTATGCTCCTCACCTAGCCAATTTAAATCGCTTGGCAATGCTAATGAGGCTCACCTGGGAAATACAGACGCTCTGCAGAGACCCATTAGCAGCCGCAGTCTCGAGCCGGGGCTGACCACCTCTGCACATGAACCACTGCGCTTTGAAAGCGACTTCTGAGGTGTACGTGCTGTTTGATATCTTACGAGCCGTTTTGCATGAAAAAATTTTAGAAACATAGATTTTCTGTTTTTTTAATGGTTTTGTTAAGACTGCCTTTTAAAAAATAGCCAAATGAAGAATCAAAGAGAAATCACTTAAAAATGTTTGAAGAAGCAGAAAACTTTTAAGACTAAAGCCAGCAGGCTCTCACTGAAAAGGTCAAGTATATTAAATGGAGACATGGAGAAAATGTTAAAATACTAAGGTTTATTAATAATACAGCATAAAACATTTAGAATTGGGGAGGAAAAAAAAACCAGATTGAAAGTTGAAAGAAAAAAATGTAGCATATATCTCTGGATAGATTTTCCGTGCATGCTGATGTATTTGGGTCACTATTTCTGATATCAGAGAGTTCAGATGAACACACCGGCCCATGCTGTTAGGCTGCTACTCACAGGCCGAGGCCACGCGGGAGTCCTGGTCCCACTCCTGGCCCACCATGAAGGCTGGGCGTGGTGGGCATGTCCCACGCTCCCAGCTACTCAGGAGTCCGATAGAACTGCACCAGACGGAGACACAATCTTAAAAGAAAATTCAACTAAAAAACAAACTAAAAGAGCTACCAACCAGCCTGTGGCCTGCTAATTAAGGGAGTTGGCTCCCACGCGGCAGACCATGTGGTTCAAATCCCAGATATGATGGGTTAATCCCCATATGATGGCCATGCGTGCACGTGTGCCTAGCATTCTGAAAGAAGGGAGAAGTGGGGAAGGGGCTGCAGTGTGACCAGACCCCAAGGGAGGGTGATTTCCCTGTTTCTTTTTCTCCTCTCTTCTCAGGCAAGCTCCATGTCCTCTGGCAAATTAAAAAATAATATTTAAAAATAGCTAAGACTGTGGCCCTGCCATGGTGGTGCGTTCTGCTGAGATGTGGCTGCCTGGAGGCTGAGCCCCAAGGGCCTGGGTTTGCTCTCGGCCCAGTCTCAGGTAGGCCAGGCTTGACGCACTCGTAGCCCCAGTTAGCTGGGGGCAGGGGCCTGTTGGGCTAAAACCTGTCAAAAATCTTTCTCTCTTTTTTTTAAATAAATAATTCAACTTTAAAAGAGAGGGAGAGCTCAGATATTAAAAGTAGTTTAGAGAGCAAGTAGATATAATTTCCTCTGAAATAATCTGAAAAAAATTATATTCAACTCTGAAGGGTTTGTGAGTTCACATGAGAGCGCGAACACTGAAGGGTGCTTATATTTTATTAGCTTCATGTGTGTTTATACTGATTTCTAGGACAATTCTTTATGCGATGGTTCAAATTATTCAAGAGCACCTTATAGACAGTCTTTGAGACCATGTCTTCTGAAGACTGTTTCATTATTTTCTTATTTTAAAATATTCTCGGGACCAGCAGTTGGCATAATGGCTATGTTGCTGGACTCCCACGTAGTCGACCGCGGTTCGCGTCCTGGACCCGGTGGCTTAAAACTCACGCCGGGCACGTGTGCATGCATACCCAAGATCCCGAGAGGAGAATGGAGGAGAAGGGATTGCGGCATGGCCATCCTCCTGGGGTTGATTTCTCGCTTTCTGTCTCTCTGTCTCTCTCTGTCTGTCTGGTGAGCACACACGCCCTATAGCAAATATCTCTCCAAAAAAAGAAAAATTCTCCTTAGGGCCAGCTGGTGGCATGGTGGTTAAGGCAGCTGGATCCTACATGCCTGACTGTGATTGGAGTCCCTGATCTAGAGACTTGAAAAACACACTGGGTGCGTGTGCACACATCCCAAGAGGACAATGAAGGAGAAGGGAGTGCGGTATGACCAGCTTCCTTGAGGAGTGATTTCTCAGTTGCCCTCTCTCTCTGTCTTGCTCTGGTCTGCTCCTGCACCCTATAGTAAACTTTTTAAAAAGAAATTCCCATTAAGTAATACTGATTTTATTTGTAATTATATGAGCACTTTGCTCCAATTTTTTGCCGTCATTTTTACCAAGAGCAAGGTCAGGGGAAACATCTTTAGGCTGAGCACTGTGCACCTAGAGAAAGATTAGAAAATCCTGAATTCAGGGACCAGCAGATGGCATAGTGGTTACATCGCTAGACTCCCACATGGCCAACTGCGGTTCAAGTCTTGGACATGGTAGCTTGAAATTCACGCCAGGTGCATGTGTGTGTGCCCAAAATCCCAAGGGGAGAATGGAGAAGAAGAGACTGCAGCATGGCCATCCCCCCTGGGGAATGATTTCTCACTTTCTGCCTCTCTATCTCTCTGGCGAGTGCACAATACGCTATGGCAAAAATCTCTCTCAAAAAAAAAGAAAATCCTGAATTCAGTCATTCCACTCTCAGACAGCAATCTTCAAATTCTTCATCTCCTTTCCCAAATATTTCTACACGATGTTTGAAGATTCACAGCCTCCTCACACGTCCTTTTCCTCCTCCTTACGTTCTTTTCCTCTTGGAAAGATCTAGGTCCTGTCCTCCATTTATTGCAATAAACCTTGGGCATTCTTACCTTCTTCCACACTTTCCTCCTGAGCTCTCTCCACTCACAATTCATATTTGGATGTTTCCAAATGTTTGTCTTCTCTCTACTAAAACCAAAATATCCAAATCATGCTGGAGAAAAGTTTAAGCAATTGTCACAACTACCAGGAGGCATTTAGAATCCTGTCAATGCTTGCTTCTTCCTTAATAGGCTTATTTTCTGAGATAATTATTTCACTTCTCCCCTCTGATTAAACTTCAATTTCTTTTTCCTCCCAGTTAATTCTCAATTGATGGTTCACCTTATTTTTTAAAGTGTATTCATCTCTTTCATGAGAATGTAAGACAGAGAGAGAGAGACAAACACCCCTAGCAGGGTCCCATGCTGTGACCTCCCTACTCCCCCCAGCCTTCCACTTGGCCGTGATCACTGGGATATGCACCCAGCACGTACAGGGGGCTAGAGACCCAGCCCACGACGTCCACGTGGATCCAACGTCATTGAACAGTGTTCCCGTTGCTCTACCAAGCTGGCCCCCTCACCTTGTTTATAACTGAACAAATAGGAGATATGTTTGGGGAGAATCTTTTTCCTTTATGAAATGTCTCTATTATTTAGAAGTAGGTTTGGGTGCCAGTTAACTGCCTAAAAGTGACACTGGGTAAAGGAAGCTGGAAGCAGGATACATTCCGTTCTGAGGCCGGGCAGTCCAGGGAGGACCAGGTCCGCAAGGATTCGTCTCGTCATGTCCATCGCCCCCTGTTCCCAGCCTCTTCTCCCGAAGGCAGTCCAGGACCGAGATGGCTCCTCTATCCCCAGCCATCATGTCGCCATGTTTGCGTCCCGCTGGAAGGAAAGCGAAGGGGAGAGTAAGAGCGGACGGCCCGCGCGAGGTGTCTCGTGCAGAAGATTCTGCTTTTCCGCCATGGACCAGAATTTAGACGAATGGACAAAAGAAACTGCCAGGGAGGCTGAAAATGTCACAGTTATTCTGTGCAAACTAGTGCTCAGCCCGTACATGAAGAAGCAGGACTTCTATTCCTATAGAAATCGAACTAAAAGTTTGCCAATTTTATTAAGAACGACTGTCTTTTGTCTAATATATGACCATACATAAGCATGTTGAGCATCCCTAACCAAAAAAATTAAAAACTTGAAACATTTTGGGCACTGACATGATGCCACAGGGAAAATTCTTTTTTTTTTTTTTTTTTTGAGAGGTTTTTGCTATAGGGCGTGTGCGCTCACCAGACAGACAGAGAGAGACAGAGAGACAGAAAGCAAGAAATCACCCCCGGGGGGGATGGCCACACCGCAATCCCTTCTCCTCCATTCTCCTCTTGGGATCTTGGGCACTCATGCACACGTACCCAGCGTGAGTTTAAGTCGCCGGGTCCGGGACTCGAACTGCAGTCGACTACATGGGAGTCCAGTGACATAGTCATTACGCTAACTGCTGGTCCCTACCACAGGGAAAATTCTATACCTGACTCCACAGGACAGGTCAGTCAAAGAAATTGCAATACAAAAACGTCCAAAATCATCCATAGGTTCTGTGTGTGAGGTAAATATGAAACACAGTGAATTTGTGTTTAGACTCCCCCAAGATATCTCATAAAGTACAGTAGAATATTCCAAACTAAAAGAAAAATCAATTAGTATAGTCCCAAGCATTTTTAACAAGGGATGGTCAACCCGTAGACAATGGTTATTGTTGTTAATTTTTTTTATCTTCCTAGTTTTTTGTTCATACATTCTCAGGACTTTTTTTTTTCTCTCTACCACCTTCTTGGTTTAAATATTGCAATCTTTAATTTTCAAGATTTCTACTTTTGTAATGAAATATGGATAGCTATATAATACATTCAAAATATTGCTTTTACTGCATCCTACAACTTTTAATTTCCAAAGTAAGGTAAGTTTTTATTTACTTTTGTTATTTTTTTCTAATTAGGTTGAGGGAAGATGCTGTGCTTTGTCGGGTACAGATTTCTTTTACTTTGTCGACACATGACTTATGATGGAATTTGCGAAGAATGTTTATCCTTTCAATGTTGAACAAAGAGGTCAAACCGAAAACCTTTTCAAGTAAGATTGTTTACTAAGGTTTTCAAAATGTATAAATATTTATCAATGTTTTTGTATATCTGATCTATTAATAATTGAGAAAATTATTACTGTACGTTTATTATTTTTCCTAAATTTTTAAAATACGTTTTGGTATAGGGTTTGTGTACTTGCCAGACAGAGAAGGAGAGGGAGCGGGAAACTGAGAAAGCGCTTCCTACGGGGAATGGCCGCGCTCCAGTCCCTTCTCCTCCATCCTCCTCTCGGGACTTTGAGACTGGATGTACATGTGCCCGGCAAGTTTATGAAGCTGCTGGGGCCAGGAATTGAACCGCATAGTCAGCCATGCACGACCCAGCTGCTTTAATGACCATACGAACTGGCTGGCCCCCACAATTTTTGCTTTTATAATTGAGACTGTTTTATTAGGGCAGAAGTTTAAATTGTTGTAGCGTCTTGGTCAAGTAATATCTTACTATTTCGTAGTAATCCTACTTACTACAAATAAAGTTTTTATTAATCTTAAAATATATGTGTTCTTGGGACCAGGAGATGGTGTAGTGGTTATATCACTGGACTTCCACATAGTCAACTGTGGTTCAAGTCCTGGACCCAGTGTCTTAAGACCCAATCTTGGCACCTGAACGTGTATGCCCAAAATCCTGAGAGGAGAGTAGAGGAGAAGGGATGGTGGTGTGATCATCCCCCTGGGGGGTGATTTCTTGCTTTCTGTCTCTCTGGAGAGTGCATGCTCTATAGCAAAAATCTCTCTCTCTCTCTCTCTGATATTAATAAAGTTTTCATGTGGGTTAATTTTTTTCTAACTTAACTTTTTCACATTTTACTTTATGTCCTTAACTATTCTTAGATTTTAAATTGGTTGTTTTGAAACAGCATGTAGCTGTATATTTTTAATCTGTTCCATCAATTTGTTCTTAAATTATAAATTCAATTCATTTTATTGAGAGTTTTAAAAAATGTATTTGGACTTATGTCTACTTTCAAACATTGATTTTTATCTTGATTTTTTTCTCTGTTATTGCTTTTATTACATCCTCATATGTGCAGTGTCTTGAGAAATCTTGGGTGAGAATGTTTCCTTGATTTTTTCCTCCGACCCTAATGCTTCCATATTCTCGTAGGTGCTTGATCTTTCTCGAGGAGTTCACATACGTGCTTTTCAAGTTTATTCATTTATTTCTTCGCTGTGTGAGAGAGTAACGGAGAGAGACAGAGAGAGAGGGGCATTTCACATGCAGGTCTCCTCATAGCACTATGGCCGTCCAGGACTGGCGCGTGCCCACGGGTGAGCCTGGGACGTCCAGGTAGGCCCAAGACAGGAACCAGCGACCCTCACACGCCCCCAGCCATGCCCGGTAGCAGCTCTACTGCTTGCCTGTCTGTGCAGCCCGGATTCACACAGATTTTCATCTTAATTTGTGGGAATCTTGATAAGGTATTTTGAAATGCTTCTATTCCAGAGAAAATTTGCATTTGCTGCTGTAGACCCCAGGGTCCTACTCTCCTGAGACAGCGCCTGCCACTGGAAAGACGCTAAATAGCAGGGCTACCTGTTCCACTTTAACGCAGGCTCCAGGTCAAGGCCTGGGCCTGAGCTTATACTCGCTTTGGGCGACCACACCTTTTACTGACAAGTATTTGCTTATGTTTGTTTTCCAGTGAGGGGACATTTTCCATAGGGGTTTTTCTCTCTTCCTGGGTGCTCACGATTCATTAAAGTAGTGTTGCACGTAGAATCTAGTTAGATCACGCGGCTCTTCCCTGCAGACTTCCTAGCCTTGCACAGCCTCAGTCTTTTGTTTCTGGATTGATTTATTTTCGGTTTTGGTTTTTAATTTGCTCACTGCAGAGGGAGAGGGAGAGAGAGCGAGAAAGCAGGCTCCATGGGACAGTCACGCTCAGCCCCCATCTCCCCCACTTCTCCGTTCGGGATTTGGGGCAGGCACACGCCACACGCCGGACATTTCTCACTGTCAGGTCTGGGACTCAGCCGTGCTGGAACTGCCTGCCGTGACACCAGGCCACGGTCTGGCCTATGATTTTCCTTTTTTAGGCCCTTTTTCTCTTTGAGTAAAGTTTATAGTCTAAGCATCTTCAAATACCCCGTAGTTACTTAAAATATAGTATATATTACATAAAGAACATTTTATTGTCCCCAGTATACTCAGCAGAATTTGGAATCCTGGTTGCTTATTTTTAACTTGTAAACAGTAGTTTAAAAGTGGAACAACATGTATGTAGTTATTTTTCTCTTTTTTTTTTTAAGAGAGATTATTGCTATAGGATGCACGTGCTTACTGGAGAGGCAAGAGAAACAGACAGGAAGCAAGAAATCACCCCCCTGGGGGAATGGCCACACTGCAATCCCTTCTCCTCCATTCTCTTCTTGGGATTTTGTGCACACACATGCCCTCAGTGTGGGTTTCAAGCTGCCTGGTCTGGGTCTCGAATCACAGTCAGTCATGTGGAAGTCCAGTGACCAATCATTACACCGTCTGCTGGCTCCAAACATGTGCTAATTAATGCTCCGTTGACAGTGAGAATGACTTGTAATACGCTTTAGTTTATAATACAGTGTAGATATTGGAATATTTAATAATATTAAATGATCATATTGTGAATGCGCTTATATAAAACCCTGCAATGCATATCACCTCGTTTAATTTTCACAGCACATTTGTAAAGACATTGAAGTTGCCATTAAAAAATAAAAATACTTCTGCTAAAAGAATTCAAGTAATTTTCTTAATCTCAAACACATGCCAAGTCTAGATTTATTTTTCTCTTCCAAGGTGAGTGGAGTTCCCACTGAATCATTACAGAGTACATTTTTTTTTCCAGTTCATAAATTACTAATTTCGCCCTGACAACACCAATCAAAATAGATCATTAACTTTCATTTTCTTGTAACTTCTATATTGTTTGATTCTTTTATAATTTTGCAGACAGACTTATATAGGAAGACAGAAATGATAAGAAGTCATTTTTAATTTTGTTCTAAGTCAATAGCCTGCCAAATGAAATAAGACATGCTTGTACTGTTGTTGATTGAAAATTAATCATCCTTTTTTATATTTGTTCATATCTGTGTCAACTGGGATCTGACAAAGAAATTTAAATTGGGCGTGACTTTGGTAAGTTATCCAAGTGTCATCCAATAGTAATTATTAATACTAGGTAGTAAGACTCATTTCTTGACAAAAGTGAATTTAAATGATCTCACAACCTGTATTTCTATTTGAATATCTCAGATTACAAGTGATAATCTATTTTCTTTCTATCCATATGGAACAAGCGCAATTGAGCTATCTGATAAAAATAAGATAGATTTTGGACCAGCAGTTAGCGTAATGGCTGTGTCGCTGGACTCCCATGTAGTTGACCGCGGTTTGAGTCCTGAACCTGGTGGCTTAAACTCATGCCGGGCACGTGTGCGTGCGTGCCTAAGATCCTGAGAGGAGAATAGAGGAGAAGGGATTGCGGCGTGGCCATCCCCCCTAGGGGGTGATTTCTCTCTTTCTATCTCTCTGTCTCTCTCTCTCTGTCTGGCGAGCGCATGTGCCCTGTAGCAAAAACCTCTCAAAAATAAATAAATAAATAAATAAAAATTTAAAAAAATAAGAAGATAGATTTTACTTCCTATTTATTATGACTTATTTAAATGAATGGCAGCTTCCTTTTTATATTTTAGTGAATTGTGTGAGTGACATACACATTATAAGATTAAATATGAAGATGAAGTTGTGTAAGACAGTCAAAGAAGAAAACAATGTCTGCAATGTCGATATTGTGTTAAGAAACACATGTGTGTGCTCTGGGGCTGTATTTGAAAATATCCCTCTTTTTGTTTTCTTCTCCTAAACACATAAAAAAGCACACCGTAAGTCTCTCCTGTTTAAATCGCAGTAACAGAGATCTGATGAGCAGACACAAGCATGGAGCAACATTTTTTCAGACACGAGACATCAGGCAGAGCAGGGGACAGTGGCCCTGGAGAGACAGGAATGGGAGTGAGCTCCACAGCCCTGAGAGTGTGCAGGCCGTGTGCAGGGGCTGAGGCAGGGCAGAAGGCTGAGAAGGCACCGCTGAGTCGGGAGTAACCCAGTCAGCTGCGGTTCACGGGACAGGCGACTGGGCAGCAGAGAGCCATGCGCAGAGCAGCACGGTGACCTGCAGAGCGTATCCTTGAGTCTGCAGAAAACCACTCAAGTCTAGGAAGAGAACCACCCTAGTGACGGAGGGGACACTGCTCAGCTCTCGGACAGCGATGGGTTCAAAGCCTGATCCCGTGAGCCAGGCTGGAGCAATACATAGAAAGCTGAGTAGAGAGCTCAAGATCTCGCCTCCGTGGTGGAGAATCACTAACCAGGGATTCAGTCCTCCTCAAGGCCTCCCTAAAATAATCGTAAAAGCGAGGTCTGAAAAGATAAGTGTTTTCAAGTAACTTAGCTTCATTTTGGAATAAAGTTCCAAAAGATTTATAGGCTGCAAAAATATCCAGCTGTGGGGGATAGCAGATGGCATAGCAGTTACATCACTGGACTCCCACATGGCTGACCGTGGCTTGAGTCCTGGACTCGGTGGCTTCAAACTCATGCTGTGTGTGTGTGTGTGTGTGTGTGTGTGTGTGTGTGTGCCCAAGATCCTGGGAGGAGAATTGAGGAGAAGTGATCCCTCTCCCTCTCACTGTCTCTGTCCCTGTCTCTCTCTCTCTCTTTCTGGTAAGCACATGAGCCCGAAGGCAAAAACCTCTACCAAAAAAAACAGAACAAAACAAAACAAAAAAACACACCCACACACAAAGAAGGATTTTAGAATTCTCAAAAAAGGACATTAACGTGTGCTACATGATTTAAATAGGTAGAGATATGAAAGATACCTAAAAGGTCCAAATCTAACTTCTAGAATGAATATTGCAATGACCGAGTTTAAACATTCACCAAATGGTATTAATGGTAGATTAGACATGGCAGAAGAAAAAGGCATAGAAAATAGAAAATAGAAACCATCCCACATGAAGCACGGAAGAGAGGAAAGACTCCTTTGAGAACCTGAAGGATAGAGTGGCCCGGTGTTTTGGGGTTTGTTTGTTTGTTTGGAGTTGTAGATGTGCTGGGGTTCAAAAGTTATGAAGTCTCTAGGTAGACATGGTACAGGAAGTGAGAAAGTTACGAATGATCCAGCAGCCAGGGGAGAGGTCCGGGGCGGGAATTACTACTACATAGACGAGACTGATTACAATCTCCAGGGAACTGACTTCAGAAAAAAACACACATGAAATTCCCAAACTAAGCCCTCTCAGACATGAGGAGACTGACGAGAAGGGGGAGAGGCAGCCAGAGAACGAGAAGGTAGAAGATGAAGGGAGCGGCCCCTGACAGCCAGCGTGCACAGAGCGTTTATGGGGAAGGCCACGCCTGCTCCTCCGTTAGTGCTGCCCCGTGCTCTGACCCGATGCAAGTGCGGCCGGGGCGCTGCGCTCGCTATGGCGCCCCCTGGAGGTCAGCGGCGCACTTGACGAGGGCAGTGTCTGCAAAGGAGAGAGGTCAACCCAGGTGAGGGAATTCAGGAAAGACAGATGGAAACAGCAATTGGATACAGGGAGTAGAAACACTCTTCAGAGTTTTTGTTTCAAAAGAAGTATGAGTAGGGAACCAGCAGTTAGCGTAATGGCTATGTCGCTGGACTCCCACGTAGTCGACCGCAGTTCGCGTCCCGGACCCGGTGGCTTAAAACTCACGCCGGGCACGTGTGCGTGCGTGCCCAAGATCCCGAGAGGAGAATGGAGGAGAAGGAATTGCGGCGTGACCATCCCCTCTGGGGGGTGATTTCTCGCTTTCTGTCTCTATGTTTCTCTCTGTGTGGCGAGCACACGCGCCTTATAGCGAAAAAAACCTATCCAAAAAAAAAAAAGAAGTATGAGTGAATGGGACGGGACAGTAACTAAGGAGGAAGGAAGAGAAGGGTTTTTGTTTTGCTTTCAAGAGCGATTTCATTAACAGGAAATGTGTCTGTGCTAGTAGGAATATGCTGCCATGGCTGATAGGAATCTGATTATGAAAGGAATACAGCGTTCGACTGCACGGGCTTCGGAGCAGAGCAGTGCAGGGCTGGCTTTAACAGAGCTTTGTGTCTGCAAAGGAGCGTGCCAAAGTGATAAGGGACAAGAGGGCCATCCTTTAACTATGTGTGGGACTGGTTTTCCTTCTAGGGTTGAAACTTCCCTCTGTTAGAATCGTCTCTCAGAGCTGTTGATGGCTCAGACCTTTCGCTCACAAAGTTCTGGGTTTGATTCTTGTTCTCCGGTGAAGGTGAATAATGCTGAGTCGGTGAATCCGTCTGTCCTCAGACTTCTCCTCTATAAAATGTGGTTAACAAGGATATCAATCTTGGGACCAGCAGATGGTGTAATGCTTACATCACTGGACTCCCATGTAGTGAGCCACAGTTCGAGTCCTGGGCCCGGTGGCTTCAAATTCATGTTGGGTGTGTGTGCATGCATGCCAAAATCCCGAGAGGAGAGTGAAGGAGAAGGGACTGCAGTGTGGACATCACCCCAGGGGTGATTTCTTGCTTCCATTTTCTCTGTCTCTCTGGTGAGCGCACATGCCCTACAGCAAAAATCTCTCTTAAAAAGAAAGTGGCATTGAGACCAGCAGTAGGTATAATGGCTATGTTACTGGACTCTCACGTAGTTGACCACGGTTCAAGTCCCAGACTCCGTGGTGTGAACTCACACCGGGCACGTGTGCATGCATGCCCAAGATCCTGAGGAGAGAATGGAGGAAAAAGGATTGTGGTGTGGCCATCCCCCCTTGGGGGGGGTGATTTCTCACTTTCTGTCTCTCTGTCTCTTTCTTTCTTTCTGACGAGTGCATGCTCCCTATAGCAAAAACCTTTCCAAAAAAAAAAAGAAATGCTATCACTCTCGTATGACTTACAAAGGAGTTAAGTGAAGGAGTGTGTGTAAAGCGTCATTCAGTGTCTTACACAGCACACCATAGAGCTCAGTTATGGCGGACTGCTTTATCTACACCGCACTCTGCTCCTTATTCATCCCGACGTAATGGAGATGTTCTTCATCATTTCAATGGCAAATGTATTACTGAAAAGTTGACTTTTTTTTTTTTTTTTAAGTTTTTGCCATAGGGCATGTGTGCTTGTCAGAGAGAGACAAAGAGAGGGGGTAGTGAGGAATCACCCCCCGGGGGATGGCCATGCCATTCTCCTCTTGGAATTCCGGGCGTGCATATGCATGTGCTCAGCGTGATTTTCAAGCCCAGTGTCTGGGACTCAAACCAGAGTTGGTCATGTGGGATCCAGTGACTTAACCACCATGCCACCTTGCTGGCCCCAGAATGGACCTTTATCTAGCCATGGTGTTTTAAATATTTCCCCAGTTTATTTTGTTTTATACTTGTTTGTTTATGTAGAATTTCTGGGAAACTTTATTTTCCTGATCAACCTTATTTCCACTTACAGGAGCCCGTGGAAGCGCGGCGTCAGGCTGCTCGGTGGTCGTCCCCATTCAGCGGCCGAGCAGTGCGGCTGCAGCCCGGTCTTCGGTGGCGGGCCCAGTGCTCCAGCCTTCGCGGGAAGGCCGGGTGGGCACGGAGGGCACTGCATGGCCTCAGAGCAGTCTGTGACCTCAGGCCGGGCAGCAGAGCAGCCACTCACCCCGACATTCCTCCGTGGTCACACCTCTCCAGCTGCACCCGGTCCTCTGTTTCAGTCTCTTCGGGATCTCTGGAGGTAGAGATCAGGCCTGACCTCCCCGGTGTTCAGGGAGGTGGCGCCGTGATGCGCAGAGCGACCGGGCCGGCGTCCTCCACATCAGACCCACCTTGCTCCCTTGTTGTTGGGGGGAATGGCAATGTCCACACAGCACAGAGGGGGTGTCCTGCACAGAGCAGGGGTAGGTGGAGTGGTGCGAGAGCCTCTGCGACAGGTGGGGGAGTGCGCTGGGGTCAGTCCCCCTGGAAGACATGGGTCCCTGAAGGCCGCCTGGATCTTAGTGAAGGTTCCAGAAGCGAAGCAGCCAGCAATAGGCATGGCTCCAGGGGCAGCAGCCAATGTCGGCACAGCCCTCTGTCCGCTCTCCCTAGAACATGTGACAGTGGTGTCCGCAGGACGTTCAGTGGCAATGGGGGTATGAGCTGGCACAGCAGCTTCTCCCAGGTCCTCTCCAGACGGGCGGTGTAGACCGTCACTTCTCCCAGGTCCTCTCCAGACGGGCGGTGTAGACCGTCACTTCTCCCAGGTCCTCTCCAGACGGGTGGTGTAGACCGTCACTTCTCCCAGGTCCTCTCCAGACGGGCGGTGTAGACCATCACTTCTCCTAGGTCCTCTCTAGATGTGTGGTGTAGACCGTCACTTCTCCCAGGTCCTCTCCAGACGGGCGGTGTAGACCGTCACTTCTCCCAGGTCCTCTCCAGACGGGCGGTGTAGACCGTCACTTCTCCCAGGTCCTCTCCAGACGGGCAGTGTAGACCGTCACTTCTCCCAGGTCCTCTCCAGACGGGCGGTGTAGACCATCACTTCTCCTAGGTCCTCTCTAGATGTGTGGTGTAGACCGTCACTTCTCCCAGGTCCTCTCCAGACGGGCGGTGTAGACGTCACTTCTCCTTCTGTAGATGCACGCTCCATTTGGGAGTCATGGCTGGAGTGACCTACGTGGGTCCCTGCTGCAGGGAGCGTGACGACACCCTCCTCCTTCATTCGTGGGACATGGACACTTCCCCTTTAGGTCACCACGGGGATCCAGAATGCGTCATAGAGACCTCGTGTGGGTACATGGAAAGCTGTCAAGTTTTAAATTTGTTGTGTTCAGATCCACTCGTCTATTAATGCTATTTTGATGTCCTTTTACTGCTTTCCAACTGAGACACAATTGTCTCACTGAGGGGACCAGCAGTTGTCGTAATGGCTATGTCTCTGGACTCCCATGTAGTCGATCATGGTTTGAGTCCCAGACCCGGTGGCTTAAACTCACTCCTGGTGCGTGTGTGTGTGCCCAAGATCCCGAGAGGAGAATGGAAGAGAAGGGATTGCAATGTGGCCATCTCCCCGGGGGTGATTTCTCACTTTCTGTCTCTCTGTCTCTCTCTCTCTTTCTGGTGGGCACACGCGTCCTATAGCAAAAACCTCTTCAAAAAAAAGTGAAGTTAATATTCATTAATATATTTATTTGTTATTTCCAGCTTTCCTATTTAACCATTTAATCAATTTAGAAACTTTGAGGGGGATGAGAAACATCCATGATGTCTTTAACAACAGGGAGTAGGCCGTCCATTTTCAGCTTTTAGGATGGACAATGCACATACTAGACATTGGGTACCATGCTAGCCCCTGCAGATGGAGTGGGGACAAGACAGACACCCCCCTGCCTTCGTGTAGTTTGACCTTTATACGGAAAGTAAAACGGACAAAAAAAGTAAAAATTGTGAGTAGAACAACACATGTGAGACAAAAACTAGAGACTAGAAGAATGTATGGGAGACGGAGGAGGGAGTCAAACACCGCACTCACAGAGCTGACGTTGGACAGGGCACTGGGAGCTGAGAAGGGCTGGTGCAGGGGCCGCAGAAGGTGCAGAGTGGAGGAAGGCTGGGCTTGTTCAAGAACCCACAATGACGAGAAGAGGGAGTCACAGTCAGGGTGGGCTGTACACACTGTTCGGCAGCAATCACAAGTACGGCCCGTAACGAGTACTTACACATGATGAGCAGTGGGACCACCCCATGGAGAGGCTGGAATTCGTGTCATGTAACTGAATAGGCTTTTATGAATTGCTGTTCAGGCCTGGCTGGCTTGTCAGAAATCACTGTTATATTAAATAAGAATGGCCCTCTGATTTGATAAGCATCCCATTGGAAGCTGATGTTTCCCAGAGGTAATGCTATTACTGTTATGGAGGTGGAAAACGTCTTCCAAGCCAATACCATACATTCTGCCCAATGACACAGAAGCGGGTTTTGGAGACTACGAATGATTCTGATTAAAGCATAAGCTGGATCGGATTCTCATATATCTTTCTTCATTGATTCACTGCTTTTAGAAATAAAGCTACAGAACAATGAGAGTGGGCTCCATTTATCATCTTAAAGACGCTCTGTGAGCGAGATCACTGATGTAATTGCTCAGTTTTGCTCAGGAAAAAAGTGTCCAAAGATGTTGATTTCTCTTCATTTATAACAGTTACTCATATTTACAAAACTTGACTCATCTTAAAACTATTCCTCTATTAATAACACTTTAGATGATTACGTGCTGAACAGTACTGTAAGAACATTTTGTGTACTAACCCATTCAGTTACATAACAGCCTTATGAGACAGATATTATTTTATAACTTTTTTCTCAACCAAGGGCCTCAAAATCTAGACAAATTACTTTTCCCATTCTTTTTTTTTTTTTTTTTTTTTTAGGAGGTTTTTGCCATAGGACGCATGCACTCGCCAGACAGACAGAGACAGAGAGACAGAAAGCGAGAAATCACACCAGGGGTATGGCCACACCACAATTCCTTCTCCTCCATTCTCCTCTCAGGATCTTGGGCACGCACGCACACGTGCCTGGCGTGAGTTTAAGCCACTGGATCCGGGACTCGAACCGTGGTTGACTCCGTGGGAGTCCAGCGACATAGCCATTATGCTAACTGCTGGTCCCACTTTTCCCCATTCTTAAAGCTAGAAAACACCACACGGAAGCCAGGCTGTGAACCTGGCCCATCTGGCGGTGCTGGCTGGAGCTGGCTACATTCATTTACGTGTGATTTTCGTTTATCCCTCAGTCCAGCCCTGGTGACGTTTCATTCACTCGAATCAACGTACAAGCACCATCATGTGGCGTGCTCAAGAATGATGACTCCTGTCCATTAAAATCTTCCTTTGTGATAACTCATCATTTCAGTTTCAAGAAGTGTTCTCTTTCTTCCCTTCACCGCTGTCGTCAGTGGGTTTAGGCATTCGTTTGACCGCCAGGAGCCCTGGGAGGGAGGCCGTGCGTCGCACTTTCCCTCTCTGCACGCTCGCTCTGAGCTGAGTCGGACGGCGGAGGAAGTGTCCGAGAGCCCTTCGAGGCAAGGCCAGCTAGAATGCGAACTGACGAGTAGGCGTCAGGCTGGGAGCGGAAGCAGGCTTGGGACACCGCCGTGTGACAGGGGAGCTGAAAGGGCACACGGGAGCCGCTGGAGCGAGCCGCTGGTGACGGGATTTGATGTAGAAGAGCAGGGTCCAGGCGTGGCATCTCGTACGCTAACTGTCAAGGGTGGACATTATTCTAGGTGCTCTGGAGACGGTGAAGGCTTACGCATGAACAGTGTCCAGATTAGGGTTTAGACCCCTCTGACTGCCGTGGGGTAAGGATAGGAAGAAGGGGCGAAGGTGGCACCGTGGCCGCAGGGACCTCGGAGGAAAGCGTGGCACTCCAAGCAGGTGCCGGGACTGTGGGTAAGAGCAGAGGGCAGAGGGTGGGGCAGGTGGAGTGGACGGAGCTCGGCGGCCAACTAGATACAGGCCATGCAGAGTCAGGACTGAGCTGCTGTCCCTGCTCCTGACGCCAGAGACGAGCTTGCTGTGTGGCACCCCAGAGCCTCGGGACAGGTAGGCCTGCTGGCCTGGAGTGGGCAGAAGACCATGGGAGATTCGCTCTCGCTGAGTACGAAGGGCTCTGAGCTGGGTCCTTCAGGGTCTAAGTGCTCTTACAGTGACTGGTTTAGTCATTTTTTTTTAAATGATTTTTGCCATAGGGCATGTGCGCTCCCCAGAGAGAGACGGACAGACGGAAAGTAAGAAATCACTCCCTTGGGGGATGGCCCCCAGCAAACCCTTCTCCTCCATTCTCTTCAGGGATTTTGGGCAGGGACACACACGTGCCAGGAGTGATTTTCTTTCTTCTTCTTTTTCTTCTTTTTTTGGACAGGATTTTGCTATAGGGCACATGCACTCACCAGACAGACAGAGAGACAGAAAGCGAAAAATCACCCCCCAGGGGGGATGGCCACGCTGCAATCCCTTCTCCTCCATTCTTCTCTCGGGATCTTGGGCACGCACGCACACGTGCCCGGTGTGAGTTTAAGCCATTGGGTCCGGGACTCGAACCACAGTAGACTACATGGGAGTTCAGTGACATAGCCATTACGCCAACTGCTGGTCCCCCAGGAGTGATTTTCAAGCACTGGGTCCAGGACTTGAACTGCCGTCAGCCCTGTGGGAGTCCAGAGCCTTAACCACTGCGCCACCTCCTGTCACCCATCTGTCTAGTCTTAAGGATTTGGACATAATTAGAAAACGTGTGTTCCCTGTCACTGGTATCGCTGATGGCCTTGGGCTTGGGGCCACCGCAGCGTGCCCTCCCGGCCCCTCTCCTGTTTCCTTGTGTGCTGGGCGGAGGGCAGGGCGGCTTCTCCCTTCACCCCCGCCCCAGCTTCCTGAGTGACCCCTCTATAGGGATGTGGATCTCCAAGCAGGGTGGAGGACAAGGGGCCTCTGCGTGGGGGCAGCCCCTTCTCAGAGCCCACAGGGGTCTTTCTTTCCCTCCCACTCCCACCCTCCACCCCATGCTCGCATCCCCTCCTTGCCCCCGGCTGGCGCAGGGCACGTAGCAGCAACCTCGTAAATGCCCCACCCTTCCACTCTGCAGAGGTCTCCCCAGGAGCTCCTGGGGTCACTCCTTGTTTTTAAGTTATGACAGGACACGCCCTGCCCAGGCCTTGCCACAGCCTACAGCCCGATAAACTTAGGGGAGCCCTCCACCCTGCCCGGGACGCCGACCCCGGTTTCCTTCCCTGCCTTCACTTGCAAGGGTGTTGAAGAGCAGGTGTGTGACTTGGGGCCGCTGGGCTCTCCTTCCTGAGCTTCGTCTCTCATCTGAGAATGGGGGTGTGGGGCTGTGGGGTCAAGGGTGGGAGAGGACAGGACAGAGCTTGGCCTCGTCTGAGCCCCTAGTTCGAGTATCGGCACCCCTTGTCTCCACCTTCTCTCCCACCTGCCATGTTACTCTGGGCTTCAAGCCATTTTTTTCTCTAGTGGTACATTTATTCAATGAACAGCCACTTATCAGTATGTGTGTATATATATAGCAATGACTGTGAGTGTGTTTTAGAGAGGGAAAATATTCTTAGGTCTTAACATGGAGGAACATAAAAAAAAAGGCATAAGTGTCTTCAAGTCTTACCAAAAAAAAAAAACAAAAAAAAAAAAAAAAAAAAACAAAAAAAAAAACTGGGAGAGGTTATTGCATCTGTTAAAATTTTACTGTTAAAAGGAAACGCTCAGAATATCAAAGTCATTTCATTCCTCAATATTCCTGGTTTGACCTTTGCCCAAAGTACAGGGACTGGTTCCAGAGAGCTATTACTCAGTTACGCTAATCTGGCCAGGGTCGGTGCCGGCAGGCCGGGCAGCAGAGCTGCTGGGAGCCATGCAATCCCGAGTCTACCTCAGAACTACCCACTGTGGCACTCCAGGTTGGACTAGCTGGAGGACTTGGGGGAGGGGATCTTGTAGTGATGAGACCCTGTTGAGGATGACTCTCTCTCTCTCAAGAAATAAAATAAGTAAGCTGAATAAAAGAAAGAAAGAAAAAGAAACTTAAATCCCATATTGTGACCCCAATTGAATTTCAATCTCAAGATACCGGAAGGAGCCATTACTTCCCCTAGTAAATACTTACAGGGAGGATGATGGATTGCGTAATGTTTAAGTGTTGCGTCGATGGGAAGATCACTTACTCTTTGAAGATGTTAGAAACTGAGGTCCCCAAACTATTTCTGCTCATTTTCTCTCTTCAGAAATGATACTAACTATTGTTTTAGACTCAAAAGGGAAAAATAATGCTCTGGGTCTCAACTTAGACTTACTCACTTATTACTTTACTCATGAACAAAACAACAGTTCCTGATTTTCAGTTGGGTTTTTCTGATACTCATGAACAATGTACATTTGTGGATATTTGTTTATCTTCTTATTTCTCTTGCAAAACATTGAATAATAGATGGTGTTTTGATATCATTTAGTAATATCTTCAACACTCTTTCCCTTCCACTAGTCTATGTAACCAGCAAATGACTACATGTCTGGAATGTCTAGCAATGCACTTTATAAGAAGCCAACAACCTTATGGAGAAAAAGTAAATACCATGCATTTTGAGATTTTGATTATTGTTATTATTATTTTTTACTCTCTCCAGACCACCTATGTTATAACAATGGCAAATATCAGCAAAGAAATAACTGGGTGAGTTGATACTTCAGGCACATTGTTTCTGAAATAAAAAGAAACGTATACCTCTGATTGCAAAACCATTGCTTGAATTTTACTCCCATTCAGTCTTGTGTTTTTAAATCTTGCTGGCATGAGATACATCTGTCTTTTTGACTGAATATAAAGATAAAACTTGCAATGGTAGAAAAATGTTCAGAATAAAATATGTCATGTTTTATTTATGCATTAGATTTCACTTGTAAAAGATCTCACGGTGTATGTTTTTCTATTGGTTTTGAACTGGAGTGTAGAATAAAGTGGGACATGTTTAGGAGTGATGATTTATTTTGTTTCTCTAACTCTACTAACACTTTGAACGTTGGTTATTTTATTCTTGTCAAGTGACTGTGGGCTATAAGAAAGTCCCACTCCAGTGTGAAATACAATAAAGAAAAATTGTATTTATTGGTACTTTAGTATGTACTTGCTAGAGAATGGCTCTAATTATATCACTGGACCTCTGGAACAAATCTTCAAGGTAAGTGTGCCTATTTTACAGATTAAGAAATCGAAGCCCAAGAGGCATTTAGAATAGCTTAAAGTCCCATGGTTATTAAAGGGTGGAGGTGAGACTCAAACCCTCTGAGGTATTCTCTTTTTTTTTGCTACAGGACATATGTGCTCGCTGGAGAGACAGAGATAGAAAGCAAGAAACGCCATCTATTATTCAACTTTTTCTTTTTTCGAGAGTTTTTTTTTTTTTCTATAGGGCACTTGGATCGCCAGAGAGACAGAGAGACAGAAAGAGAGAAATCACCCCCCAGGGAGATGGCCATGCCACAATCCCTTCTCCTCCTTTCTCCTCTCAGGATCTTGGGCACGCACACACACTCACCTGGTGTGAGTTTAAGTCACTGGGTCCAGGACTCGAACTGCGGTGGACTACATGGGAGTCCAGTGACATAGCCATTACGCTAACTGCTGGTCCCTATTATTCAATGTTTTGAAAGAGAAATAAGAGGATAAACAAATATTCAAAAATGTGCATTGTTTATGTATATCAGAAAAACACAACTGAAAATCAGGAACTGTTGTTTTGTTCATATGAATAAGGTAGTAAGTGAGTAAGCTTAAGCCGAGACCCAGGACATTTTCTTTTTAGAGTCTAAATTATTAATTATTATAAATAATAATTTAATTATTATTCAATTTCAGAAGCATTTAATAATAATTATGATATCAATAATCAACACATATGTAAGCCCTTTTATGGCCTGGCACTGGTTGATTACCTAAATCAACTCAAACAGCCCTATAGAGTAGATCCATTATTATTTACCATTTTTTTAAGAATTATTTTATTTACTTAAAAATATTTTACTTAATCTTATTATTTTTTTTTAAAGAGATGCTTAGGGTGCTATAGGGCATGTGCACTTGCCAGACAGAGAGAGACAGACAGAAAGCGAGAAATCACGCCCAGGGGGGATGGCCAAGCACAATCCCTTCTCCTCCAGTCTCCTATCAGGATTTTGGGCTCACACACACACACACACACCTGGCATGAGTTTCAAGCTGCCGGGTTTGGGATTTGAACCACGATTGACCATGTGGGAGTCCAGCGGTGTAACCACTAAATCATCTGCTGGTCCCTAATTTTATTTATTATTATTTATTATCTTTAAAAATTTGACCAAAGAGAAGGTAAGAAAGCAAGTCACCTGGTCTGGGACTCAAACCACAGTTGGTCATGTTGGAGTCCAGTGCCTTAACCACCGCAGCTTCCAGCCCCTACTATTTCTGTTTTATAGGTAAAGAAGAGAGAGAGCTTAAATAATTGGCCAAATACCATCCAGCTAGTATGTAGCAGAACTGAGACTCAATTCCAGTTAATTATTTTATACTCATGGACCCCCTTAAGAATACATTTGCTCACAATATTTTGAAAATAAGTCTCGAGTTCCTGGATCTATAACATTTGCACAGAACAACATCCGCCATGGTCATAATCCTAAGGTTGAAAGATAGGCCTTAAACTAACTTTTAAAAAAAGCAATCAATATATCCCTGACAGAATTAGATAGTCCTACAGATTTCCTAATATAGAGGGTTACTTATAAAAAAGACATGCAATGGAGAAAGGGAGAAAGAAGGCTGATTTACAACTCCCACTGACACCATCAGCTCGCAGCACTAAGGGGGGTGTTACTACCTTTTAAGTTAAATGTACCTTTGTTTAAGCAAAATACTTGATAGCCCCAGCTAGAACTGAGAGGAGGAAAAAGTGGAGCCAGAGGTGATGAGGAGAAAACAGTCCTCCCCCCAGTCAGCTGGGCGATCCAGCATCTGAATACTCGACTGAATACTTAGGGGGGAAAGGTCTTGGTGTCAGCTGAGTGGATGAGTAGTGCCACTGTATTCTTAGTTAGAAAGGAGGAGTCATCTTGGCAGGCTAAAGGACTTGGACCACCGCAGGTGACATTTCTGTTTTCAGCAGGAGCTAAAGCTGAGAAGTAGTGGGTGTCATTGGAAGTCCCCATCTGTTGCTCACTGGCTGGCCCTGGCCGGAGAGCGCCTGGATTACTGAGAGGAGGGGGATCATTCCCTGCCGCGGGATTTAAGGACTCCAGTGTCCCATTTCTCTTTAATCACGAAGTACAACCTTGGGCTCTTTGTAATCCTCCCAGGGAAGAAAGCTGATCCTACACCTCTCGGGAATACACAGCATCTGCCAACAAGTCCTTCACAGTCAGCAATCTCCAAGTCGAGTACTTGGGACAGCATTTACAAGTGTGTGTTGAAAGTCTGAAATAGAGCACGGCAGAATGACAGTGGCATTTTCATGTCAAAATATTGATTTTTAACATTCAGCCCACTGATTTGTTTACACTCACATATGTTTAAAGTCATACAGGAGGAATTTTTATGGTTTTTAGGGGTATCCATAAAACTGTTTTTAAGCTTTTTTGAAATCAGAGAGAACAGGATTAATGAGTAGGAATCTAATTAACATGCTCAATGTCCAAATTTGCCTCAAGAATAGAATGAATGACACAATTGTGGTACAGTCACACAGTGGGGCAGCGCATAGGAGCATGTAGATTTAGAACGGACGAAATCACATTGACACTCTCTATAAATATGTATGATTTTATCAGTTAAAAAAATTATAAAACTACTCCAATTGTTAAAATTAGTTGCACTTGGAGATTATAAATTGAAGGGGAATATGAGGAAGTTTTCATAGATGCTATAATGTTCTTTCTAAAAAATAATTATTTTATGGGGAACCAGCAGTTAGCGTAATGGCTATGTCGCTGGACTCCCACGTAGTTGACCGCGGTTCGTGTCCCGGACCCGGTGGCTTAAAACTCACGCTGGGCGCGTGTGCGTGCGTGCCCGAGATCACGAGAGGAGAATGGAGGAGAAGGGATTGTGGCGTGGCCATCCCCCCTGGGGGGGTGATTTCTTGCTTTCTGTCTCTATGTCTCTCTCTGTCTGGCGAGCACACACGCCCTATAGCGAAAACCTCTCCAAAAAAAAATATTATTATTATTATTTTATTTAACTTTATTTGTTTATTTGTTTATTTATTTATTTATTTATCTTGGAGAGGCTTTTTTTGCTATAGGGCGCATGCACTCGCCAGAAAGACAGAGAGAGACAGAAAGACAGAAAGCGAGAAATCACCCCCCGGGGGGATGGCCACGCCGCAATCCCCTCTTCCTCCATTCTCCTCTTGGGATCTTGGGCACGCATGCACATGCACCTGGTGTGAGTTTAAGCCACCAGGTCCGGGACTCAAACCGCGGTCAACTACGTGGGAGTCCAGCGACATAGGCATTATGCTAACTTATTTATTTATTTAGATTTGACCAGAGAGGGACAGAGCAAGAGAATGAGAGAGAGAGAGAAGGAAAGCGAGAAAGCAAGCTTCCAGGTCCAGGACTTGAACCACCGTTAACCATGTGAGAGTCCAGCGCCCCTAACTACCATGCCATCCGATGGCCCCTAATAATGTTCTTTTTAACTTGGCTACTGGTTATAGAGAACTGTTTAATTCGTGAAAGTTCATTTTGTTGTACATGATTTGGGCTTTTCTGTATGTATATCGTACTTTATAAAAACGTTTATAGGCTGGAGCCAGCGAGTGGCATGGTGGTTGAAGCCCTGGACTCCTGCATGGTTGACCATGGTCAGAATCCTGGACATGTGGTTTTAAAATCATGCCAGGTGCACGTGCATGCCCAAAATTCCAAAAGAACAGAGGTGAAGGATTGCCCTGTGGCCACTCCCTGGGGGTGATTTCTCACTTTCCCTCTCTCTGACTCTCTCTCTCTCTCCCTCCAGCAAGCACATGTGCCCTATGGCAGAAAACCTAAAAAAAAAAAAAAAAAAAAAAGAAAGAAAAATTACAGACTGGCTCTGCGGCTCAAACATAATGCGCCGTTCCAGAAAAGCCGGGTCCCTCGTGGTAACCATGGTTGGAATCCCAGGCCGGGTGGCCTGAAGCACACCAGGGAATCCGACAGCTTACAGGACTTGGGGGGGGTCACCACGGACCAGATCGGGGAGCACTCTCGTTTCTCTCTCACACGCGTGTGCACAGCTCCATCATGAATAAAGAAATGCTTATGTAAAAGTTTGCATTAAATACACATACAGACATTCATATACATCCACGTGCAACATTCTGAATGTATGTGTCTTGTGTGAAAAACAGGGTAATGACGATCACTTAGATGACTTTTGAGAAATATGCTAGCCAGCAAGTCGGTAGTGAAAGCTCACGAAGCCCCATCGCTGGTAAATTATTTTATTTTCATAAATATTCTGGCAGGACATTATTTTTTAAACATGATCATGTTCAGATCTGTCGTTGGTTCTAGAAATAAGAAAGATAGGCATGGTTATACTTGTATTTATAGAAACATTTGATAATTTATGCCTTCAGCATTTGAACAAAAGATAATCTCGAAATTAGTGTGAATGTTAATATGGCATTATTTCATCATGTTAGACTATTTTTACAAGTTTGATTTATAAAGTGTTAAGAGTTCTATAAGTCTATTTTTTGGGTATAAAATGGGGCAAACCCAAATCTCTCTGTGCTTGCGGGTCACTGAAGGACGGCCAGCGCGGGCCGAGCACCCGGGAGCACGTCCTCTGGGGTGGGTGTGTGTCCTGACCCCAGTCGGTGTGGCGCGGATCGTGAGCGCCGTCCCCCAGCCATGAGCGCCAGGGCCGGAGCAGGCCAGGGGAGGCACAGGCAGAGCAAGGCCGAGGCCAGGGCGGTCAGAGCAGGTGCAGGCGGAGCAGATGCGGGCAGAGCGGGCCGGCGGGGTGCTGAACGCAGAGCGCCGCCACCTGGCCCCACTGTGTTCCTGAGACGGGAAGATACCTCCAGCTGAAGTTCACTCTGGTCCACATCCCTGGGTTTAGCTGAAGAAGCTCTCTCGGGTTTCTATTTTATATTAATACCTAATTGTGTACCATCAGTGACAGAAACGGGCCTGGTCTGGATCTTGTTTATGGCCCGATCTACTCACTAAGAAAAAGTCCGGAGGTTAGAGAAACCGAGAGAAAGCTGAAACTGTATTTCCACATCGTCCAAGAAAATAGGAAATAACATATCTACTTACCCCACGAACAATCATCAAGCATATTTTAGGACAAAAAATATATATTTTGATCTGAAAAAAGAAGTCACCAAAATAGCGCAGTCCCTTTCTTTCTACCCTAATAGATGGCTGATTTAGAAAACTTTAGAAGTACATACATTAAGAAAAGAATCCTCTTTCAGATATTATTATAAGAGTTTTCTGAGTTGAACTGTGTCTCTCAAAAAGACACGCTGGGGCCAGCCGCAGTGGCACTGGGTGGCCAAACGCTCTGATGCTGAGGCCGTGAGTTCGTGTCCCAGGGCCTCCCTGTGCATGCTGGTGCAGGTGCTGTGCCTTGAGCCTGGCTGGCTGGGGCTGGGGTGATTCGCAGCACGGGGACCCTGTTGGGGGTGCTCCCCATCCTTCTCTCACAAGAGAAATAAATAAATATAAAGAAGATATGCTTAAATTCTAATCCTAGTTTCCTCAAAAAGGACATTATTTGGAGAAAGGTTTGTTGCAGCTGTGCCTAGTGGTAAGCTGAGCTCACAGTGGAGAAAGCTGGGACCTTAATCTGGTGAACTAGTGTCTTATAAGAAGAGGAGAAATGGGACCAACAGTTGACATAATGGCTATGTCTCTGGACTCCCACATAGTTGACCACTGTTCGAGTCCCAGTCCTGGTGGCTTAAACTCACACCAGGTGTGTGCGCGTGCGTGCCCAAGATCCTGAGAGGAGAATGGAGGAGAAGGGATTGCGGTGTGGCCATTCTCCCGGGGGGGGGGGGGGGTGATTCCTCGCTTTCTGTCTCTCTGTCTCTCTCTGTCTTTCTGGCGAGTTCAAGTGCCCTATAGCAAAACCTATCAAAAAAGAAGAAGAGGAGAAAGACGCCTGGGGCGACACCAGGGTAGGAAATAAGATCAGAGGAGAGCCGGCCAAGAGGGGTTACGCTCCCACAGCTCAGGGGATGTCTAGGGCTGCAGGCTCTGAAAGAGGACCCTCTCCTCGGGGTGGGAGTGCTGGCCCTGCCACACCTGGAGTTCAGACTGCCGTCCCTCAGCATCAGGAGCGAACACACTTCTGTAAGTCACCCATGTCGTGGTACTTCCTGAGGACAGTCCTAGGGAACTAAGAGTTAAAAATCATCAACAATCTGACCCAGATAAGTACGTGGAGACACACCAAATACGAGTGTTTAGTGTTTCTTTCTTCTCTCTCTCTTTTTTTTCTTAATAGAGTTTTTTTTTATTTTTATTTTTATTTTTTAATATAGGGCACATGCAGAGAGACAGAAAACGAGAAATCACCCCCCAAGGGGGTCGACACACTACAGTACCTTCTCCTCCATTCTCCTTTATGGGTTTTGATTTGGGGTACGCACCCACACATGCCCAGTGTGTTTTAAGCCACCGGATCCAGGACTCGACCACAGTTGACTATGTAACCGTTACGCCATCACCGGCCCCAACAGCGCTTCTCTGTAGTCTGAGTGTTTGCAAGCACCAGGTCGCTGGTTAGCGGGACAGTGAGCACAGTTGTGGGGGGCTAAACGTTTACTTGAGAGTCACCGTGGTTTTGATACTGGTCCTGTGACCTTGGTTAGCTTGTGTTACTTTTTTGTCAGTTTATTTTTTCTTTCATGAGAGTGAGAAAGGGAGAGAGAAAGAAAGAGACAGGGAGAGAGAGACAAACACCCTCCACAGAGCCCGACCCCATGACCCACTCCCGGAGCACAAGCTGGGATCGTGGGCCTGCGGGCCCGACCTGTGCCGGGCAGGCACATGTGCCTGGTGTGAGTTTTAAGCTGCTGGGTCTGGGATTTGAACCGGGATCGACTACATAGGAATCTAGTGACAGAACCATTATGCTGTCTGATGGTCCTGTGTACTGTATATATTTTTTGAAATGAAAAACCAGCTTTATTGGAGTTTAATTCACATACCATACAATTGAGCCATTTAAAGTATACAGCTCAGCAAATTCTGGTATATTCACGGAGTCATACAGCCATGATCACAATCAACTTTAGAACATTTCTATCACCTTGGAAAGAGACCTGATGATGCACATTAGCACTCATTGTTCATTGCCCTCGGGTCCTCCAGCTTCGGCAACTTCTCGTCTATTTCCTCCCTGTGGATTTCCTGTTATGGACATTTCATGTGAATATGACACTTTTGTGATCTTTTGTGACACATTCACTTCTGGTTATGCTTTCAAGGTTCATCCATATTGTAATCAGTACCTCAATTCTTTTTTTTAAAATATTTTTTATCATTTATTTTCATTTATTTTTATATTTTCCCACATTTACTTTACATGTCAAAAAAATTTTGCTCATACTCCATAGTTCTTGACAGTTAATAAGCAACTTTCAAAATTTCAGAAAACTGGGAAGGAGCAGTTAGCGTAATGGCTATGTCTGTCGCTGGACTCCCACGTAGTCGACCGCGGTTCGCGTCCCGGATCCGGTGGCTTAAAACTCACGCCGGAAGCGTGTGCGTGCGTGCCCAAGATCCTGAGAGGAGAATGGAGGAGAAGGGATTGCGGCGTGGCCATCCCCCTTGGGGGGTGATTTCTCTCTTTCTGTCTCTATGTCTCTCTCTGTCTGTCTGGCAAGTGCACACGCCCTATAGTGAAAAACCTCTCAAAAAAAAAAAAAAATTTTCAGAAAACTGAATTTTAAAGATAATGTTCAAAATATTTGTTATAACTTTGTTTGTGACTCTATAACAATAGAGACAGTGTGGTTTTTAAGAATTTTTGAGAAAATATTTACATGTCAACTACTCAGACTGTTGAAAAGCAAACGCCCAGCACACTAGTCACACATAAACCTTCTCAATTCAGCCCTGCCTACCAAGTATTCGGTGATATACCATCTGCTAGCAAAGATCAGTCTCTTTTTCTTCCTTCAAAGTCTTTCTCAAGATAGTCCTCTAGTTGTGGCTGCTCTTTTGCCATCTTACTGATTACGATACTGGGCTGGAAAAGTCCAGGTTATTTTATGGCACGAATTCTTTCATGTAACTTCTCTAACCCTCTCTGCCAGGCAGAACTGTTTATGGTGCCAGGCCATCTTTCCAAGAGCTTCTGTTAGCTTACTTGAGATCTATCTTAGTTCCATAGATTTTTGATTAATCTTCAGATATGACATTTCAGTCAAAGCCCTGTCCAAAAATGAGTATTTCCAATTTCAGATTCAATGCAACCAGTATTATTAAATTTATTAAAATAACCCCATTGTCACAAAATAAGAATACTCCCAAATATTTTCCAATTCCAGAGGGGTCAGGAAGGAAGAAAAGTTTATGTTTCCATTTAAAGAAACAAACAAACAAGAAGAAAAAATATTTTAACAAATTGCTGAACCTCTCAACAGCTCAAAAGAAAGCAAAATCCTTAAATTAGGAAAACAAAGCTTAGTAAAAAAAAAAATCAGTAATGTTTTACTCAAAAGTCATAAAATTCTATTTCACCAGTTCTCTCTTCTGTTGAATTTGCAGTGTTACTGTGGTCCAATCTTTCCGTTTAAATGCTGGAAGTTAAATTCAACATCATTATTGATATTTCTTGTCCCTCACATTAAGTTGGCCATTTGTTTGCTTGCTTTTTGTTCTCTTATTTCTGTATGTGTGCCTTTAGTTTTTCTGGTAGACCACTCCTTTAAGAACTTCTTGAAGAGCTGGTCTTGTATTGGCAAATTCTTTCAGGTCTTTTTTATCTGAGAATGTTTTTATCCTTTCTTTCCATATGAAGGATAATCTTGCCAGGTTTAGTATTCTTGTTTGAAACTGTTTTTCGCTTAACATTTGAATATATTTTCCCATTCTTTTCTTGCTTGCATTGTATTTGATGAGAGGCCTGATGTTAGCCTGATGGGATAACCTTTATAAGGAACCTGACATTTCTCTCTTGCTAGTTTTAGTGTTTTGTCTTTGTGGATTTTACCAATCTGGCTATGATGTGCCTTTGAGATCTTCCTGGGTAAATTCTATTTGAAGTCCTTTGTATTTCTTGGGTCTGGATATTTGAATGTTTCTCTAGATTTGGAAAGTTTTCTTCTAGGATTTCATGGAATAGATTATCAATGCCCTTATGAGTTTTTTCACCTTCTGGGATACTGATTATCTGGATGTTGGGATGCTTAATGGTGTCTAGTATTTTTCGTACAGTATTCTCATTTTGGGGGGTTATCTTCTCAGGTTTTTTTGGTTGTTTTTTTCTAGATCAGAGGTTTTGCTTTCAACATCCCAGATTCAAACTTCTGCATAGATGAATCTGATGTTAATACTTTCAAGGGAGGTTTTGATTTCCTGAATTGCAGCCTTCATCTCTAATAGCTCAATTTGATTCTTTTTAATGGTATGTATTTCCTCTTTCAGATCATGGAAGAACTTCCTCACCTCCTGGAACTTGGTGTCTCTTTCCTCCTGCATCTTCTGGAGTCCATTGTCTCAGCTCTTGCATCTCATTTAGTTTCATCACTATGAATATTCTGAAGTCTCTACCAGACATTTCCATGAGTTCTACTGTACTGTCTGTGGATGATGAACAATTGTTCTTTTCCCTTAGGGGAGAGATATTTTCTTGGTTTCTCATATTTCTTGTGCCTCTGCAGTGGTTTCTGGTCATTCTGTGACAAAATCTCTCCTCTACTGTGCTTTCCAATGTGGTATCCACAAAAAGAGATTATGAGTTCAGATTTATAAAAAGAAATTTCTTCCTTAAAGCAGGAGGTTCAGTAAGTGTTAAGGATTTCATTTTTTTTTTTTTTTGGGGGGGGGGGAATGGCCACACCACAATCCCTTCTCCTCCATTCTCCTCTCGGGATTTTGGGTACGCATGCACACGCGCCCAGCATGACTTTAAGCCACCAGGTCCAGGACTCAAACCGCGGTTGACTACATGGGAGTCTAGTGACATAGCCATTATGCTAACTGCTGGTCCCAGCGTTGAGGATTTCAATGACTCTGAAAGTATTAGATGCTTGGTTACTGTGCACATAGGCCTAGCTAGATGCTCAGTGTGGGGACAGTGAAGAGCAGGATGGGAAAGTAAGGTTAAAAAAAAAAGAAAGAAAAAGAAAAAGGGAAAGAAAAAAATAAAAGGCCAAAAAAGAGAATAAAAAAAATTTTTTAAAGTAAAAAATGAAAACTGTGTGGTGCGCCAGGACACACTTCAGATTTAAGATGACTTCTGAAATTAGCATGAGAAAGAAAAGGCCCAAGGTGAGGACAAGTAGTTTAAAAATTTTAAGAATAAAATAAAATTAAAAATTTAAAGAGAGAGAGAGAGCACGAGACAGAAAAACAGAGACAGAGAGAGGATAGTCGTTGCCCTACCTTGTCTGAGTATTTTGGGGTCTAGAAGATGAAGTTAAGAGCATAGCTTCCCTGAACACGCCGCATGTATTATAATTTTAATTGCCTGAGGGCACATGTGTGTTCCAGAGACAAAGAGGGGGCTAGCGAGCAGGAGAAGCAGCACCTCCATGTGGGCTATAGTTACACCACTTTCCCTCCCCCTCCATCTCTCCATCCTGTCAGGGCTTGGGCACTTCTGCACACAAGTCACCAGGGTCCGGGATTTGAACACCAGTCAGCCCTGTGGGGTTTGACTCCTTTAACTGCTGAGCTGTTAACACCTGGCTCCAGGCATGCCTATGTTCAGTCATATATTACATATGAGATGTGTGAGGTTCAATGATGTGAAATAAATTAAGCAAAGACCCACAGTTTGCAAATGGCAGAACAAATCCAGGTCATTCAGGCTTCAGGAGACGTCTGACTGACCTCCATGCCGCACCACCTATCGAGGCCCTGACGGTCCCTCATCGACCGAAGACTGCGACGCGCTCCGCGCCAGCGGGTGCCCAGCGCAGTGCAGACTGTGTGGGTCCGGGGATGCGACTTCTCAGTTTATGTTCTGTTCTTTCACATCATGATGAGTATCCTACTAGGGCCTGTGGTTTGAACCCCCGGAATCCTCATTCTTTTTTATCGACTTAAGTCATTTCATTGCCTTTCTATAAGATATCGGCTTTGAGATAGGACCATGGAAAGTCTGATAAAGTTTCCATTTAAAACCTAAATTTAGAGAAGCACGTAATGCCCTCCCCTGTCCAACCCATCATATTGGCTACCATAAACACTCCTTTCAAAGCCTAATGTAATACCGCACGTAGTGTATTTATTGCCTCTAATCAGAAGTGAATATGCCCTAAACTTTTTATTATGCCAATATGTAAAATCAAGAATTCAGAAGTAGATTAAAAACAAAACAGAATTTTATTAATTATGTGCTATATTGCTCTAATTTGCTAAACAAATATTATTAATAATTTGTTCAACTTTTTTCTTTTCTGAGAATCCAGTTTCTGTGTTCTTATTAAACCTTTTTGGTTATCCACGGCCTGGTAAATATAAGATGGCTTTCCAGCAAATGTGGAAGATGTGTTTTTCTTAAAGAAAAACGTTCTTTGCAGGAGTGTGTATATGAAAGATCACGTATTTCAGATCTCCTTACATCTACTTTCGGATTTTGTTTACACCATTTTATTTGATGTTATAACCACTCCATGTTTTCTTTTTTGAATTAAAAATTCTTATTGTTTTCTTAAAGTAATAACTGTCCAAATAAATGTATCCGAAATGGCTCACACAGTTTATCTCCTGCTCACATGGAGTTCAGACCTGGGAGCTCCTGATAGTGAGGGCCTCTCCGCAGGGCGATTTCCAAGCACGTCCACTGTGGCCCGGTCTTCTCTAAGGCAGGGCTCTCGGGTCTGCAGTGTTGACCTTCATCAGTGTGACAATGGAGACAACAGTGGGACTTGTGCGCATGGGGGACAGTTCTACGTCAGTTCACAGTGACGGAGACCTCTTTTGCTTGCATCCCGTGGGTTGGTGATACGTCAGCCTGCAAGGTGAGGTGAGCAGAGAACCGTCACCTAACAATGCACGTGCAAGGAGGGTCAGAGTGTGGTCCGTAGGAGGGTCAGTGTGGTCCATAGGAGGTTCAGTGTGGTCCATAGGAGGGTCAGTGTGGTCCATAGGAGGGTCAGTGTGGTCCATAGGAGGGTCAGTGTGGTCCATAGGAGGGTCAGTGTGGTCCATAGGAGGGTCAGAGTGTGGTCCATAGGAGGGTCGGAGTGTGGTCCATAGGAGGGTCGGAGGGTGGTCCATAGGAAGGTCAGTGTGGTCCATAGGAGGGTCAGAGTGTGGTCCATAGGAGGGTCAGTGTGGTCCATAGGAGGGTCAGTGTGGTCCATAGGAGGGTCAGAGTGTGGTCCATAGGAGGGTCAGTGTGGTCCATAGGAGGGTCAGTGTGGTCCATAGGAGGGTCAGTGTGGTCCATAGGAGGGTCGGAGTGTGGTCCATAGGAGGGTCAGTGTGGTCCATAGGAGGGTCAGTGTGGTCCATAGGAGGGTCAGAGTGTGGTCCATAGGAGGGTCAGTGTGGTCCATAGGAGGGTCAGTGTGGTCCATAGGAGGGTCAGTGTGGTCCATAAGAGGGTCAGTGTGGTTCATAGGAGGGTCAGAGTGTGGTCCATAGGAGGGTCAGAGTGTGGTTCATAGGAGGGTCAGAGTGTGGTCCATAGGAGGGTCAGTGTGGTCCATAGGAGGGTCAGTGTGATCCATAGGAGGGTCAGTGTGGTCCATAGAGGGTCAGTGTGGTTCATAGGAGGGTCAGAGTGTGGTCCATAGGAGGGTCAGAGTGTGGTTCATAGGAGGGTCAGTGTGGTCCATAGGAGGGTCGGAGTGTGGTCCATAGGAGGGTCAGTGTGGTCCATAGGAGGGTCGGAGTGTGGTCCATAGGAGGGTCAGTGTGGTCCATAGGAGGGTCAGAGTGTGGTCCATAGGAGGGTCAGAGTGTGGTTCATAGGAAGGTCAGTGTGGTCCATAGGAGGGTCAGAGTGTGGTCCATAGGAGGGTCAGTGTGGTCCATAGGAGGGTCAGTGTGGTCCATAGGAGGGTCAGTGTGGTTCATAGGAGGGTCAGTTTGGTCCATAGGAGGGTCAGAGTGTGGTCCATAGGAGGGTCAGAGTGTGGTCCATAGGAGGGTCGGAGTGTGGTCCATAGGAGGGTCGGAGTGTGGTCCATAGGAGGGTCAGAGTGTGGTCCATAGGAGGGTCAGAGTGTGGTCCATAGGAGGGTCAGAGTGTGGTCCATAGGAGGGTCAGTGTGGTCCATAGGAGGGTCAGAGTGTGGTCCATAGGAGGGTCAGAGTGTGGTCCATAGGAGGGTCAGTGTGGTCCATAGGAGGGTCAGTGTGGTCCATAGGAGGGTCAGAGTGTGGTCCATAGGAGGGTCGGAGTGTGGCTCATAGGAGGGTCAGTGTGGTCCATAGGAGGGTCAGTGTGGTCCATAGGAGGGTCAGAGTGTGGTCCATAGGAGGGTCAGAGTGTGGTCCATAGGAGGGTCGGAGTGTGGTCCATAGGACGGTCGGAGTGTGGTCCATAGGAGGGTCGGAGTGTGGTTCATAGGAGGGTCAGTGTGGTCCATAGGAGGGTCAGTGTGGTCCATAGGAGGGTCAGTGTAGTCCATAGGACGGTCGGAGTGTGGGCCATAGGAGGGTCGGAGTGTGGTTCATAGGAGGGTCGGAGTGTGGTCAATAGGAGGGTCAGTGTGGTCCATAGGAGGGTCAGTGTGGTCCATAGGAGGGTCAGTGTGGCCCATAGGAGGGTCAGTGTGGTCCATAGGAGGGTCAGAGTGTGGTCCACAGGAGGGTCGGAGTGTGGTCCACAGGAGGGTCGGAGTGTGGTCCATAGGACGGTCGGAGTGTGGTACATAGGAGGGTCTGAGTGTGGTCCATAGGAGGGTCAGTGTGGTCCATAGGAGGGTCAGTGTGGTCCATAGGAGGGTCGGAGTGGTCCATAGGAGGGTCGGAGTGTGGTCCATAGGAGGGTCAGTGTGGTCCATAGGAGGGTCAGTGTGGTCCATAGGAGGGTCAGAGTGTGGTCCATAGGACGGTCAGAGTGTGGTCCATAGGAGGGTCGGAGTGTGGTCCATAGGAGGGTCAGTGTGGTCCATAGGAGGGTCAGAGTGTGGTCCATAGGAGGGTCGGAGTGTGGTCCATAGGAGAGTCGGAGTGTGGTCCATAGGAGGGTCAGTGTGGTCCATAGGAGGGTCAGAGTGTGGTTCATAGGAGGGTCGGAGTGTGGTCCATAGGAGGGTCAGTGTGGTCCATAGGAGGGTCAGTGTGGTCCATAGGAGGGTCAGAGTGTGGTCCATAGGAGGGTCGGAGTGTGGTTCATAGGAGGGTCAGTGTGGTCCATAGGAGGGTCAGTGTGGTCCATAGGACGGTCGGAGTGTGGTCCATAGGAGGGTCAGTGTGGTCCATAGGAGGGTCAGTGTGGTCCATAGGAGGGTCAGAGTGTGGTCCATAGGAGGGTCGGAGTGTGGTTCATAGGTGGGTCAGTGTGGTCCATAGGAGGGTCAGTGTGGTCCATAGGAGGGTCAGGTGTGGTTCATAGGAGTGTCGGAGTCCATAGGAGGGTCAGTGTGGTCCATAGGAGGGTCAGGTCAGTGTGTCCATAGGAGTGGTCCATAGGAGGGTCAGAGTGTGGGTCCATAGGAGGGTCAGTGTGGTCCATAGGAGGGTCAGATAGGAGGGTCAGTGTGTCCATAGGAGGGTCGGATAGGAGGGTCGGAGTGTGGTCCACAGGAGGGTCGGAGTGTGGGTCCATAGGAGGGTCAGTGTGGTCCATAGGAGGGTCGGAGTGTGGTCCATAGGAGGGTCAGTGTGGTCCATAGGAGGGTCAGTGTGGTCCATAGGAGGGTCGGAGTGTGGTCCATAGGAGGGTCAGTGTGGTCCATAGGAGGGTCGGAGTGTGGTCCATAGGAGGGTCAGTGTGGTCCATAGGAGGGTCAGTGTGGTCCATAGGAGGGTCAGTGTGTCCATAGAAGGGTCAGTGTGGTCCATAGGAGGGTCAGAGTGTGGTCCATAGGAGGGTCAGTGTGGTCCATAGGAGGGTCAGAGTGTGGTCCATAGGAGGGTCAGTGTGGTCCATAGGAGGGTCGGAGTGTGGTCCATAGGAGGGTCAGTGTGGTCCAGTGTGGTTCATAGGAGGGTCAGTGTGGTCCATAGGAGGGTCAGTGTGGTCCATAGGACGGTCGGAGTGTGGTCCATAGGAGGGTCGGAGTGTGGTTCATAGGAGGGTCAGTGTGGTCCATAGGAGGGTCAGTGTGGTCCATAGGAGGGTCAGTGTGGTCCATAGGAGGGTGGTCCATAGGAGGGTCAGAGTGTGGTCCATAGGAGGGTCAGTGTGGTCCATAGGAGGGTGTGGTCCATAGGAGGGTCAGTGTGGTCCATAGGAGGGTCAGTGTGGTCCATAGGAGGGTCAGAGTGTGGTCCATAGGAGGGTCGGAGTGTGGTCCATAGGAGGGTCAGTGTGGTCCATAGGAGGGTCAGTGTGGTCCATAGGACGGGGAGTCAGTGTGGTCCATAGGAGGGTCGTGGTTCATAGGAGTGTCGGAGTGTGGTCCATAGGAGGGTCAGTGTGGTCCATAGGAGGGTCAGTGTGGTCCATAGGAGGGTCAGTGTGGTCCATAGAAGGGTCAGAGTGTGGTCCATAGGAGGGTCAGAGTGTGGTCCATAGGAGGGTCGGAGTGTGGTCCATAGGAGGGTCAGAGTGTGGTCCAGTGTGGGTCCATAGGAGGGTCAGTGTGGTCCATAGGAGGGTCAGTGTGGTCCATAGGAGGGTCGGAGTGTGGTCCATAGGAGGGTCAGTGTGGTCCATAGGAGGGTCAGTGTGGTCCATAGGGTGGTCATAGAGTCGGAGTGTGGTCCATAGGAGGGTCAGTGTGGTCCATAGGAGGGTCAGTGTGGTCCATAGGAGGGTCGGAGTGTGGTCCATAGGAGGGTCAGTGTGGTCCATAGGAGGGTCAGTGTGGTCCATAGGAGGGTCGGAGTGTGGTCCATAGGAGGGTCAGTGTGGTCCATAGGAGGGTCAGTGTGGTCCATAGGAGGGTCAGAGTGTGGTCCATAGGAGGGTCAGTGTGGTCCATAGGAGGGTCAGTGTGGTCCATAGGAGGGTCAGTGTGGTCCATAGAAGGGTCAGTGTGGTCCATAGGAGGGTCAGAGTGTGGTCCATAGGAGGGTCAGTGTGGTCCATAGGAGGGTCAGAGTGTGGTCCATAGGAGGGTCAGTGTGGTCCATAGGAGGGTCGGAGTGTGGTCCATAGGAGGGTCAGTGTGGTCCATAGGAGGGTCAGTGTGGTCCATAGGAGGGTCGGAGTGTGGTTCATAGGAGGGTCAGTGTGGTCCATAGGAGGGTCAGTGTGGTCCATAGGAGGGTCAGTGTGGTCCATAGGAGGGTCGGAGTGTGGTTCATAGGAGGGTCAGTGTGGTCCATAGGAGGGTCAGTGTGGTCCATAGGAGGGTCGGAGTGTGGTCCATAGGAGGGTCGGAGTGTGGTCCATAGGAGGGTCAGTGTGGTCCATAGGAGGGTCAGTGTGGTCCATAGGAGGGTCAGTGTGGTCCATAGAAGGGTCAGTGTGGTCCATAGGAGGGTCAGAGTGTGGTCCATAGGAGGGTCAGAATGTGGTCCATAGGAGGGTCAGTGTGGTCCATAGGAGGGTCAGTGTGGTCCATAGGAGGGTCAGAGTGTGGTCCATAGGAGGGTCGGAGTGTGGTTCATAGGAGGGTCAGTGTGGTCCATAGGAGGGTCAGTGTGGTCCATAGGACGGTCGGAGTGTGGTCCATAGGAGGGTCGGAGTGTGGTTCATAGGAGGGTCGGAGTGTGGTCCATAGGAGGGTCAGTGTGGTCCATAGGAGGGTCAGTGTGGTCCATAGGAGGGTCAGTGTGGTCCATAGAAGGGTCAGAGTGTGGTCCATAGGAGGGTCAGAGTGTGGTCCATAGGAGGGACGGAGTGTGGTCCATAGGAGGGTCAGTGTGGTCCATAGGAGGGTCAGTGTGGTCCATAGGAGGGTCAGAGTGTGGTTCATAGGAGTGTCGGAGTGTGGTCCATAGGAGGGTCAGTGTGGTCCATAGGAGGGTCAGTGTGGTCCATAGAAGGGTCAGAGTGTGGTCCATAGGAGGGTCAGAGTGTGGTCCATAGGAGGGTCAGAGTGTGGTCCATAGGAGGGTCGGAGTGTGGTCCATAGGAGGGTCAGTGTGGTCCATAGGAGGGTCAGTGTGGTCCATAGGAGGGTCGGAGTGTGGTCCATAGGAGGGTCGGAGTGTGGTCCATAGGAGGGTCAGTGTGGTCCATAGGAGGGTCGGAGTGTGGTCCATAGGAGGGTCAGTGTGGTCCATAGGAGGGTCAGTGTGGTCCATAGGAGGGTCAGTGTGGTCCATAGAAGGGTCAGTGTGGTCCATAGGAGGGTCAGAGTGTGGTCCATAGGAGGGTCAGTGTGGTCCATAGGAGGGTCAGAGTGTGGTCCATAGGAGGGTCAGTGTGGTCCATAGGAGGGTCGGAGTGTGGTCCATAGGAGGGTCAGTGTGGTCCATAGGAGGGTCAGTGTGGTCCATAGGAGGGTCGGAGTGTGGTTCATAGGAGGGTCAGTGTGGTCCATAGGAGGGTCAGTGTGGTCCATAGGAGGGTCAGTGTGGTCCATAGGAGGGTCGGAGTGTGGTTCATAGGAGGGTCAGTGTGGTCCATAGGAGGGTCAGTGTGGTCCATAGGAGGGTCGGAGTGTGGTCCATAGGAGGGTCGGAGTGTGGTCCATAGGAGGGTCAGTGTGGTCCATAGGAGGGTCAGTGTGGTCCATAGGAGGGTCAGTGTGGTCCATAGGAGGGTCGGAGTGTGGTCCATAGGAGGGTCAGTGTGGTCCATAGAAGGGTCAGTGTGGTCCATAGGAGGGTCAGAGTGTGGTCCATAGGAGGGTCAGAATGTGGTCCATAGGAGGGTCGGAGTGTGGTCCATAGCTGTGCCAGTCATTCCCGCAGCCTGAGCCCGCGTTGCCATGGAAACGGCCAGGGGCAGAGAAGTAGAAAGAGGTTGGCTCTACCTGTCCACCGTAACTGAGAGGGAAACGTAGCCACACCCCAGCCAGCGAGGCGGGGCCCAGACGTGGTCCAAACGCCTCATATGCACAGCGCTGCGTGCTCCAGGAGGCCGCGTTCTCCCGAACGCTCTTGTCTTGGGAGATTAAGGACGTGAGGGGGCAATCGGTCCACGAAGACCTCAGTCTCCCCCCGTGTGAGGATACAGTCCTTTCTGCTTTGATGCTGTGGCAGGGAGCACCATTCTGAACTCTGCATGTGATTAAATCAAAGAGGGCACCCTACAGCCATATTCCTCTGCTTATCCGGGGCATTCCAGATCAGTCTGTTTTCCTGCAAGAGTTTAACTTAAAGTTTAGGACTTGTTAGGATTTTTTCTTTAAGTTTGCTTCTTCCTTGAAAGAGAGAGATGAGAGAGAGAGACAGACACCCCCTAAGGGTCTTCGCATTGTAACCTACACCCAGCCTAAGCCCGCCCAGACCACAGCTACAAGCACAGGGAGGCTGTGAGGTGAGGACCAGCTTCACAGAGCTGTGTCACCATTGCACCTCTGGCTGGACATCCCGAAGTTCTTCTGAAGTTTATTCATTTACTTATTTAATGAGCAAGAGAGGGACACAAAGAGAGACAACAACTTGTTGGGACACAACCCAACAAAGTCTGATGCTGCAAGCCACCTCCAGCTTCCACCGGCTCTGGGTCATGGTACGGGCAGGCCCCGCACACTCAGGGAGGCCTCTGGTTGTGAACCCAGAACCTTCCCGAGTGCCTCAGCCTCCCAGAACACTGTGTTTTACAGCTGGATCACCATCTGGCCCCAGAGGGAGTATTGTTAATCCCTGACATGAGAGAGAAGTACACTATATTATCTTTTAATGTCTTATTTCTTGTACAGTCATGAGGTCCTTAGAGGGAAAAAATACTGATTAAAATTTCTTCCTTTTGGCCCCTGAAACTTTCACCCACAGACACACATGCACGTGCATTTCCACAGACACAGTTACTTTAAGAGGGAAGATTATTTAGCCACTGAGTTTTTAGTAAAGCAGAACATCTGCTATCTTTAAATAACCTACAGCAGCAGTAAAAGAGTACGGTTCGAGATTCAAGCAACTGAACGGGGTTGCACTTTGAGTAGGTCTGACTCTCCAGCCCGTGAGATCAGAGAACACAGATAACAGAGACTCAGTGTCCCCCATTACGGGCACTGCTCGCAGCTGCTCGGACACAGGAAGAGTCTGCCCTCAGGCCCGGCCGTTGAACGAGGCTGCGAGGGCCTGGCCACCGCCTCCTGCTGCCTCTCACCCGGGACCATCCAGCTGGTCCACCACCGTCTCCTCCTGGCGTTTCTCTCTGGTCATGGTATTCTTTCCCCAGCCTCTTCCTGCACCGTTTCTCCCTGTGGTTTGGGTCCCGTGTCCAGGGGAGCTGTACTGGACAGTCTCCCTGCCCGCTCTGTCTAGTGTGCATCTTGCATCCCAGTCCTGTCATGCGCCGGCAGACTGCTTGGCCTGGCCTCCTCCGTGCGCTTACCTCCCTGAAATGATGGCGTTCATAGGCTCGCTTCTTCCTCTCCTTCTGGGAGTCCACGCTTCACGAGGACCGTGAATTTGCCAGTCGTGCTCATGGCCATGTGTTTCCGGACCCGAGAACAATGCTGACACGTAAGGAGCACATAGTCAGGATCTGCTGAAAGGAGACAGCAGGCGATGGGAGGGGTTAGGGACCCCATAGAGTCCCTGTTAGTATGCGGGGTCATTCTGAGACGCCCATGAAATACTCTTTTGACAAAAGACTGTAGGTCTTCTCACCAAATTCTCACCAAAGCGAAACGAATGCGTAGGACAAGTTTTCTACAGTGGCTCACCAAGAAGCTGCCTTCCCTTATACTTTCACTTTCTTTCTGTTGTGTTCCATTAGTTTTACACAGGGACTCCCACTGTTCCATCCGCCTACTTCTCCCTCCTGCGCTGACAGTGACACGTGTGCCCCACAGTGCCAGGCCTTCAGGTTGGAGCAGGAATTGAACCTGGGGCTCTCATGATCCCAGCCTGTGGAGCAGTGTCTCAGTAGCACTTGCCACCGTGGTTGGGCCACAATATTCTCACCGTTCTGATTTTGGTGGAATTATGATTGTTTCTCAGAGATCTATGATTTATTTTAATGCAAGTTCAAAAAATCAGCTAGTCAGAGTAATGTTCAAAATAATTAATTCTTCATGAATGTTATTATGAACAATGTTGTTATGAACAATGAGGCCTTACAATGATCAACAATAGCAATAATAATTAATAATTTATTGTTGGTGACAACCTAATTAATAATAAATATGGGGCCAGCAAGTGGCCTGGAGCTTAAGGCATTAGATTCCCACAAGGCAAACTCTGTGGTTCGAGTCCCAGACTTGGCAGCTTGAAAATCAGCCTGGGTGTGTGTGCGTGCCCGAGATCCTGAGAAAGAATGGAAGGGATGGGATTGCAATGTGATTGTTCCCTCTGGGGGTTGACTTCACACTTCCTGTCTCCTCTTGTGATGAGTGCATGCACCCTATAGTGAAAACTGAAAAAAAAAAAGTACAATAATTATTGGCTCAGTGAACTTCGTAGAGAAATATACCCCTGTTTAATGCATGAGAACACTGAGATTTAAGTAAGGTAAGAAGGTAAGTGCTTTTAGAGCTGTTTCATCCAGTGACAGTGAGACCAGTTTTTACCGTACACTTTGTTGACTTGCTAAGATCTGTGCTTCTTTTTCCTCCTCAGTGTTTGCTGTAGGGTGCATGCACTCAACAGAGACAGACAGATCGAGAGAGAGAGAGAAACAGAAAGTGAGAAATCAGTCCCCCAGGAAGAACGGCCACACCACAATCTCTTCCCTATTTTCTTCTTGAGATTTTGCACACACACGCACACGTACCCAGCATGTTTTCAGAGCCACCTGGTCCAGGACTTGAACTGTACTGTTGGCTGTGTGGAGTCCAGCTTAAGGCGCTAGATTCACCCCGCCACCTGCCGGTTCTGATTTGTGCATCTTTTTAAAAAAATTGTATTTTACATTCATTCACTGTATTGTTGCAGCATACAAAATGCATTTTCCCATCCATAATACACGGTATATTGGCTCAATCAAAGATTTTCCCATACATGTTCTTGTCAACAGGTAACCTTCCATGCTGTGTTCCTTACACGTTTTCTTCTCTCCCCCTTGATCCCCTCCCTTTCTCCATTTCCCACCCTCCTCCTGCTGTCCCCTGGTGTCCACGGTTGCTCTCTGTGCCTTTGTACCGTCCACCCTTCCAGGCTCTGCCATAGAGAGCCGGCAAGCGGCGTATCTTAACCCTTTGCCTACTGGTCATGCTCACTACCCACAGCAGATGTTTACTGCGCCTCATGTCACAGAGAATTGACCCAAAAGTCTCTTAAAATGCTTACTCTAATCAAGAGAAACATTCTTTTTTTTTTTGGAGAGATTTTCGCTACAGGGCATGTGCGCTCACCAGACAGAGAGAGACATTAGAGACAGAAAGCGAGAAATCACCCCCCAGGGGGGATGGCCACGCCGCAATCCCTTCTCCTCCATTCTCCTCTCGGGATCTTGGGCACGCACGCACACGCACCCGGCGTGAGTTTTAAGCCACCGGGTCCGGGATGCGAACCGCGGTCGACTACATGGGAGTCCAGCGACACAGCCATTACGCTAACTGCTGGTTCCCAGAGAAACATTATTCTTGAAAACAATTATTTCCCTTTGCATTACTTTTTATTTATTTATTTATTTATTTATTTATTTATTTATTTATTTATTTTAGTGATTTTTTTTGCTATAGGGTGCATGAGCTCACCAGGGAGACAGAAATCGAAAAAGCACCCCCCCCCCTTCCTGAAGGGACGACCATGCCTCAGTTCCTTCTACCCCGTGCTCCTCTCAGGACTTTGGGCATACACGTATATGTACCTGATGGGAGTTTTAAGTTGCTGGGTCTGGGACTCGAACTGCTGTCAACTAAGTGGGAGTCCAGCAATGTAAGCATTATGCGATCTGCTGGTCCCTGCATTACATATTTTTAAGGGTAAGTTAAACATTGCAATCTAGTAAGGAAGTCTTTATAAGTGCAGTAAAATACATTTTGAAAATTTAAAACAAATACAGATTGGGGACTATCAATATAATTCATGCTTATTGCAGAAAATGAACAAGGAGGGCCAGTGGTGACGTGGTAGTAAAGCAGACGGGTCTCCTGTGGCCAACTATGCAGTTCAAGTCTTGAACCCTGCGTCTGGAAAAGCATGCCAAATGTATGTGCGTGTGCTCAGCATCCTGACCGGAGGGAGAGATGGAGAAGGGATTGTGGTGTGACCACCCACTGGGGGGATGGGAGGATGCTTTTTCTCTCTCTCTCTCCCTGGTGAGCACACGTACTGTCTCGCAAAAAATTAAAAGTTAAAAAAGAAGAGAAAAAAGTAAAAAGTAAAAATCACCTATAATCTCTTTCCAGAGATAATTACTGCCAAGAAATCTTTGGATCAAAAAAACAAAATTGCACTTAATAGTAAGAGAGATTAAAATTTAGGGAGTATAAAACCCTTCACGCTGTCAAAAACATTCCAAAGGTGTTTTAAATCATCAGGAAAGCCATTGAATCACCAAAATATGTGCAGAAATTTCCAGAAAGCCATGCCACTTAACCTCTTGGCACCTCTGAACTTCTTTGAAATACGAGGTTAATACACCTAGCTTACCTGCCTCAGGGATGTTTAAGGACAAAATCAGGTCATACCAACGGTAGCTCTTTGGAATCCGTCTCTCTTGCTGGGCATGTCCCCACAGTCACTTTCTGTCACATGCCCTCTGACTGCTCTTCTCACCCGAGAATCACTGCGTGTAAGATCAGAGCCTTGGCCTCCTTCAACCCAACGTGGAAAACTCGAGGACTCCGAGCGCTCTAGGTTACTTTCTGACTCAGGGCTATGATTTCCAAAAAGAGATAAATGGGGACCAGCAGTTAGCATAATGGCTATGTCGCTGGACTCCCACGTAGTCAACCGCGGTTCGTGTCCCGGACCCGGTGGCTTAAGACTCACACAGGGCGCGTTGTGCGTGCGTGCCCAAGATCCTGAGAGGAGAATGGAAGAGAAGGGATTATGGCGTGGCCATCCCCCCTGGGGGGTGATTTCTCACTTTCTATCTCTCTGTCTCTGTCTGTCTGGTGAGTGCACGTGCCCTATGGCAAAAATCTCTAAAAAAAAAAAGAAAGAAAGAAATGACAAAGTTGCTAGGGGAAAATGACACTCAGAAAAATGATAAAGGCTAATTTGAAGTTACTGTCTTTCAGTGGTTCCAGGTGCCGTAGGTCCAGCCTGTCCAGGCCTTGCGAGTTCCTCCTGCAGGACCAGGTTCAGCGTTGAAGCGCTGGATAGTTTTCATCTCCAGTGCTTTCTTCATCCTGGCGGCTTTCCTTCTCCCCTTTCCCACTTTCTTGTATTTTCAAATGCTATTTCTGTGCGCATCTCCTGATACAGAAACGTCTCGCCGTCTCATTTGTCTACTCACTGCCCTGTCTCCAGCTCCCCTCAGAACAGTCCCTTCACACACTGTCCGCCCTGTGCTCTGGTAGCTGCTTCCCTTCTCAATGGCGCTTCCTCAAAATCTACTGTGACAGTAATATGTGCAATAATAAATCTTTCAAGTACAGTAAAATAATGTATAATTATGGCCCAGTCAGTCTCACATTACAAAATAAAACTATCAAGGTCAGTCTCAGGTCCCGGAGCCAACGGTGCTGGACACGTGACCTCCCAAGGGTTCTCTACAGCAGGAGCGCCGGATCCTGCAAACAGCGGGAAAATCCCGGGGCTTTAGTGTCTCTTCTTCTAGGGGAGCTCTAGATCTTCTCTAAAAGGGCACACCTTACTAGGTCAGGACAGGTCATCTTTCTTTTCATGACCTCAAGGTCAGCTTTGTTGAACTCGAAGTTAATTACATCTGAAAACCAAGTTCACTTTTGTCATATTCTTTGGCTAGAAGCAAGTCACGGATTCTATCTACACTTAAGGATAAAGAATCGTGCAAACTTGTGGTTAACAGGGGTTGGAATCTTGTGGGCCCTCTCAGAATTTTGCCTACCATAGATTCTTTAGTGTGATGTTTGTATTTGAGTCTACTTATCATAGTTTTATATATATATATATATGTGTGTGTGTGCGTATATATATATATATATATATATATATATATATATGTCCTTATAATTGTTATTTATTTATTTTTTTAGTTTTCTTTTGCCATAGGATGTGTGCACTTGCCAAAGAAATACAGAGGGAGGAATGAGAAATCAGCCCTCCAGGTAGGAGGGCCGTGTTACAATCTCTTCTCCTCCATTCTCCTCTCGGGATCTTGGGCATCTGTGCACAGGCTCAACGTGTTCTTTTCAAGCCACTGGGTCCCGGACTTGAACCGTGGTTGGCCATGTGGAAGCCCAGCATCTTAACCACCATACCACCTGCTGGCCCCTGGTAAATTCAATTTTGTCGGTCATTTTTTTTTTTTTTTAATCTTTCGAGTTAAGTAGAACTTGACCCATTCTACGGGGCTGGCAGGTGGTGTGGTGGGTTAAGGGTGTTAGAGTCCCACATGGCTGACTGAGGTTTGAGTCCCAGACCTGGGTACTTGCTTCCTCGCTTTCCCCCTCTCGCTCTGTCTCTCTCTCTCTCTGGTCAAATTAAATAATAATAATAATAGATAAATGAAGTTAAATAAAATAATTTTTTTTTCTTTTAAAAAAGAACTTTACCCATTCTAAAATTGTGAGAACACATATATGGTAGATTTTTATTTAATGTTTTTAAAACTATTTCTTTGTTAGCTACCTTCCTTTTACATATTGGGGGGCATTAACACTTGAAATACGTGTAATTTTGTTGCTGTGGTGGTGGGGGGGGTGGTGGTTAAATAATGTTATTCCCTCCTTATCCCAGTGCTGTTTATGAAATAATCTATTTTTTACTTGTTGATTAAAAATTCCACCTTTCTAGAACCTATTCCACATGTTTACATGCAAAGGTTATGGAGTAGTGTACCACAGCAGAGTAGATTAATGTCATTGACAATTTAATATACACTACCAAAATCCCCCCAAAAGCTAGTAAAACTAGTATCAGATGTGCACAGCAGAAGGTAACGGTCAATGCTGAGTAAGATGGGGTGTCCATGGCCTTGGTTTGATAATTGTGCACTGCATGCATGCTTTGAAAAACCATACTGTATTCTGTTAAGATGTTCAACGATTATATGAAAACCAAAAATCACAATTGAAAATAAATAAATAAAAATCCTACCTTTAGCATAAAATAAATGTTGTGAATATATCAGTCTTCTGTTAAAATCTCAGTGTTAGCCTTTTGACCAGAACCGCCATCTTCCAGTAATTCACCAAAATGATGGATACAAATAAAAAGAAGAGAGGCCCACGATATATGTTCTCTAGGCCTTTAGAAAACATGGAGTGGTTCCCTTGGCAACATGTATGAGAATCTACAAGAAAGGTGATAGAATAGACATCAGGGGGATGGATACTGTCCAAAAAGAAATGCCCCACAAATGGTACCATGGCAACACTGGAGGAGTCTACAGTGTTACCCAGCATGCTGTTGGCATTGTGGTAAACAAATAGGTAAGGGCAAGATTCTTGCCAAGAGAATGAATGTGTGTATTGAGCATATGAAGCATTGTAAGAGAAGAGACAGCTTCTTAAAACATGTGAAGGAAAATGACCAAAAAAGGAAGGAAGCCAAAGAGAAAGAGACCTGGGTTCAACTGAAGCGACAGCCTGCTCCACCCAGAGAAGCACACTCTTTGTGAGAACCCATGGAAAGGAGTCTGAGCTACTGGAACCTATTCCCTATGAATTCATGGCATGATGGGTGTTAAAATTAAACAAACAATGGTTTTTAAAAAAACCTCAGCTCTGAGACCAGCAGTTAGCGTAATGGCTATGTCGTCGGATTGCGGCATGGCCACCCCTCCTGGGGGGTGATTTCTCGCTTTCTGTCTCTCTGTCTCTCTCTGTCTGTCTGGCAAGCACACGTTCCCTATAGCAAAAACCTCTCCAAAAAAAGAAAAAAAAATCTCAGCTCTATTTCATTGATCTGTCTACTGTTTTCTATATAAGAATAAAATCATTTAAAAAAATTACAAGTCCTTATACATGCATGCAGTATCTTGGAAGAATAATATCCACGTTTCTTTTTTTATTTTTTTTTTAAAGCTGGTGGGTTTTTTTTTAAGATTTATTTTATTTATTATCTTTATTATTTATTTATTTTTATTTGCAATTAGCATGTGTACTGACCAGAGAGAGATGGGAGGGGGTAGGGCAAGTGAGAAAGCAAGCAGCCAGTCTCAGTCTTTTTTTTAATTTTTTATTTTTTTTGAGAGGTTTTCGCTATAGGGCACATGCGCTCACCAGACAGAGAGAGACATAGAGACAGAAAGTGAGAAATCACTCCCCGGGGGGATGGTCATACCGCAATCCCTTCTCCTCCATTCTCCTCTCAGGATCTTGGGCACGCACGCACATGTGCCCGGCGTGAGTTTTAAGCCACCGGGTCCGGGACGTGAACTGTGGTCGACTATGTGGGAGTCCAGCGACATAGCCATTACGCTAACTGCTGGTTCCCCACATGTTTCTTTTATTCAGAGTTTTCTTGAATATTTTCAAATGTTTATTTTCCACATATATTCACAAACTAGCTAAAAATACATTTCCCTCACTGAAAATGCTATCAATAATTTTAATAGGATCACAATAAATTTTGGAATAACTCACACTATAATAATATTTCAATTTTTTATTAAATAATTAAAATTTGTTATAGTTAACCTTCCTTTTATGTTCCTTAGTAGATTTGCTTTTAGAGATCTTACCCATTTGATGCAGTAGATGTCTAAAACTTCACTTTCTTGTTTAATTTTTTAAATGTAATATCTTGTTATATTTTATACTTACTTTAATTTGCATCAATTCTTGAAAATAATGTTGTCAAAAGAATTACTTAAATTTCATTTATTTTAATAGTTTTTTATCAGTGTTTTTGTTTCAAATATATAATCAAATATATTTGAGGTAATATTTTTACCTCTGACTATTTCATTTTTAGTTTCTCATTTCTTTTTCTCTTGACAAAGTCAATGAAAAGTGCAATCAGAAAAATATTAAGTAATGATAATAATAATGAGTATTCTTGACTTGTTATTTTATCATGTACATACTCTGGGAATGGTATTGAATTTTATATATTAATATTAGGAAATCAAATAAAATAGCCACTTGATTTTTTTTTTTAATTAAAAAAATAGTTGTAGGCACATGTGCTCACTGGAGAGAGAAGAGTGAAAGAGAGAGAAAGAAAATCAGAAAGCCCCCCTCAGGAGAGCTGGCCATGTCACAATTCCTCCACAGTTTCTCCTCTCGGGACCTTGGGCACACACGCACACAAGCCCAGGGTGTTTTCCAAGTTGCTGGGTCTGGAACTTGAACTGTACAGTCGGTCATGTGGGATCCGGCACCTTAGCCATCACACCACGGGCTGGCACACCATTTGACTTATTTTACAAAGCAATTTCTTAAAAAAGGATTTTATTAATGTCTTATTCATTTAAAAAAATTCTAGTAAGCTGATTATATGGTTTTTCTCCAGCATATTGTTATAACAAATATTTCATAATAGTAGTAAGCAGGGCCAGGTGGCATAGTGGTGGAACAACTGGACCTTCATGGGGAAGTCCCGGGTCTACACCCAGAGCCTCCCTGTACATTCTGCCGGCATGCGTGACCGGTGACCCGTCAGCTGCGGCCGGCGGTGAACATTAATGTGAAGACCTGTGGGGAATGCCTGACTCCCTGTCTCTGTCTGTCTTTGCCTCTCTTGCTCATGGAAGAAATAAATAACAAAACTGAAAAAAAGATTAAATATAGGGGACAGCAAGTGGCGTGGTAGTTAGGGTGTTAGACTCCTATGTAGTGTACCATGGTTCGAGTCCTGGACCTGGTAGCTTGCTTTCTCACTTTTTCTCCCCCTCTCCCTCTCTCATGCTTTGTCTGGTGAGCTCACGTGCCCTGTAGCAAATTGAAAAATAATAATTATAGGGACCAGCAGATGGTATAATGGTTAAAGTGCTGAACTCCCACATGGTCGACCATGGTTGGAGTCCTAGACCCCCATGGCTTGAAACTCACGCCGTGTGCGTGAGCATGCATGCAGAAAGTCCCAAGAGGAGGATGGAAGAAAAGTGATTGTGGTATGGCCTTTTCCCCTGGAGGGGGTGATTTCTCGCTTTCTGTCTCTCTCTCTCTCTTTCTTTCTCTCTCTCTAGGGAGTGCATGTGCCTTATAGCAAAAAAAATTCTCTCTAAAAAAAATAATAATAATAAAATTAAATACAATAAATAATTCCTTTAAAAAATAAATTAACTCTTATTCATGGTATATTATCTTTAAGGAGTAACTGTGCTCTGATAATATACTGAATTTTGGCCTCTGGATACACAGGAGAGGTTATTAGGCTATTTTTCTCTTCCTCTGACCGTTTACATTATTTGTTTCCCCCGGAATTTTTTCTTTTTCCTAGTCTCTTTCACTTTGTTTCAAAATATGTTGGCTTAGGTAACTCTCCTCCACACGGTGTAGTCTCTCTATCCACAAAGCCTAGCCCGCCCTTGGAGAAGGGACGAACTCGTCCACCTGTGTAGGAATGCACAAGCGGCTGGCCTGAAACCCCCAGAACATTTCCCAACGGTGTCAGCCCTGGCCCTCCCACCCCGCCCTTCCTATGTGCTGGGTGACTCCCCCTGCCTGGCGGGCTGCCCTGCAGGGAGGTGTGCTCCGCCCCACTCACCTCGCTGGCTCTCCACTCAGGCCTGCACCGCGCCCTCCCTTAGGCCGTCTCTGGGGAGAGATGCGTCTCTTGTCCTGGTCAAAGGCGTGGACACTGGGACCAGAGTGTTGCCACCGAAATCTGACTCAGGCTCTCAGTGCCCAGCCCGCGTGGGAAGGTGCTGGCTCCGCCCTGCGGTCTCTCCCCGCGGTCTCTCTCCAGAGGTCTCTCCCCAGACCAGCTGTGCGTGCGCCTGTGACCCGGCCGGCTGCGGTGGGGCTGCAGGTAGGTCACAGTACGAAGTCTCTCACTTTCTGTCTCTATGGCTCTCTTTCATTAAAAAAAAGAAGAATGAAAATAAATAAAATTAAAGAATGGCTCAAACTCTCTGAGTGACTTTGGGAACCTAAGTTCTCTCTCTGCCTCTCCTTACGGGGTTGTACTAACAATTTAACCATCAACATAGAAAGCATGGAGCCTGGCAAAAATAACCCAATAACTGTTTATGTCTGTATTCCAGATCCAAAATCATCTGTGTCCTGTTATAAAATCCACAACTCGGGGCCAGCAGGGCGTGGTGGTTAAGGCCCCGGAGGCTCGTGTGGTTGCCCACGGCCCAAGTCCCTAACCTGGCACATGTGCGTGTGTGCTCAAAATCCCAAGAGGAGAATGGAGGAGAAGGGACTGCAGCATGGCCATCCCCCCTGGGGCATTTCTCACTTTCCCTCTGTCTCTGTTTCCAGCTAGCATAAGTGCCCCATGACAAAATAAAAAATAAAATGAAATAACATCTAAAAAGCTCTGGAAACAAAAGCTTCTGGAATTTGGCAAAAACAAAACAAAACAAACAAAAAAAAAAAAACCAGTACTATCTTGAACTGTGCTCAAAATTAAAGCACCTTTGGATCTGAACTAAAGTGAGAGAAACTATTGTTTGCTAGTTAAAATAAATATTTAAATTTCTCTGCTTAAGTAAAAAATAATGCTTTCTAAAAATGTTTCATTTGGGACCAGCAGGTGGCATAATGGTCAGTTGCTGGACTTCCACATAATCAACCACGATTCGAGTCTTGGACCTGGGATTCGAGTCCTGGACCTGGTGGCCTAAAACTCACTCCGGACGCCTGTGTGTGTGTGTGTGTGTATCCAAAATTCCAAGAGGAGAATGGATGAGAAAGGATTGTGGCATGGCCGCCCAGGGGTGATTTCTTGCTTTCTGTCTCTGTCTTTTTCTGTTTCTCTAGTGAGTGCACATACCTTATGGCAGAAATCTCTATTAAAAAAAAATTTCATGATTTCTTATCCACGTGTATTTGTACATCCCTATAGCACACAATATAATTATTCAAAGTGTGCGTGTGATAAATGCTGGAGTGCTGCCCTCAGTCCCATTAGGAATATTACAAACTGTATCATATACATATATACACACACAAACACGCACACACCAGAGTATCTTATTCTACAATAATGTGTGGGAAATTCCGAAGGCTGACGCTCATCTGGCTCCAGGATATCTGAAACAGGACGGACTGTACCCACTTGGAACCTTTGCTTCAGTAGCACCTCCTTGTTGAGGTCTCTGAGTTCCAAAGTCAGGACCTCACGTGCTGCAGCTGTGGTCTTCATTTTCCCACCACAGGACTTTATGAATGATATTTGCCCCCAAAGTGCATGCTCTGGCATCCAACTTAGTAATTTGCACCCGATGGTTTCTTGCTAAAGGATGCCCCGGTTATGATTTATCACAAACTATCAGAATAGGTGTGCTGAAGAGAACGTCTCTACAGCAAAACGGCCATATTAGCATTAATTTAGTGCCTTACAGGCATTAGATTGGATAGCTGGATTGTGATAATGGGTGAGATACCGAATCTGTCTTGGAGCCATGTGTAACTTGTGGTTAAAACCGATCGACTAAAGGATATAGAAGCACAGTAAATGGTTGTGAATGTCAAATATAGTGTGTGAAAGAGCAGAGTCTGAGGAAGGACATTTAGAAGAAAGATAGAGAGAAAATACATTAATGGGACAAAAAGATGTGGTATTACCTGTTGAAGATAATTTTATAGTATTATCAACTGACTAGGGAGAAATGTTCACATGTTGGAATATTCACTTTGTAAGCTAAATAATGTGATTGGGTGTATAAAAGAACAAGAAATAAAAAATAAATTAAAGAATATTGAAATTTGAGGGAAGCAGCAGTTAGCGTAATGGCTGTCTCTGGACTCCCACGTAGTCGACCGCGGTTCACATCCCGGACCCGGTGGCTTAAAACTCATGCCAGGCGCGTGTGCATGTGTGCCCAAGATCCTGAGAGGAGAATGGAGGAGAAGGGATTGCGGCGTGACCATCCCCCCTGGGGGGGTGATTTCTCGCTTTCTGTCTCTATGTCTCTCTCTGTCTGTCTGAAAACCTCTCAAAAAAAAAAAAAAAAAAGAATATTGAAATTTGATTAAATTGAAAGAGATTTAGGTTCTAGCAGAGAAATACACACTGGGATACTATGGCTGCTTTGAGGAAGCGTCTTTGGGCTTACGGGAATATCTTCTAAGGAAAAATAACATTCGAGCCACAGTTTGAAGAAAGGGAGTTGTAACTGGACAAAGAAAGCATGTGCTAATTAGAGAAAGCTCGTAAGAAAAGGCACAGAAAAGAAACTGATGGGTGAGTTTGAGGGATATAAGCAAGAAGATATCCTTGTGACAAAGAAGGACGAAAGAGAAATGAACAAGAGTCAGTCACTTGATCTATCTCCTGGAGATTAAGTAATAGTAGTTAAAACTTCATTTTAATAACAAAGAACAAGTGAAATTGTGCTTTAAAAAAATCAAAATTTTTTAGGAGAGATTTTTGCTATAGGGTGCATGTATTCGTTGGAAAGAGAGACAGAGAGACAGAAAGTGAGAAATCAACCGCCAGGAAAGATGGCCACTCTGCAATTCCTCCTCCTCTATTCTTCTCTCCGGATTTTGGGCATGTACTCACATGCACTGGGCCTGAGTTTTAAGCTACCAAGTCTGGGACTCAAAACGGCAGTCGACTATGTGGGAGTCCATTATGCCATCTGCTGGTCCCGAGAAAATCTCTTAATTGACTCAGATTTTCAGAGACTACCAGAGCCTAAACTTTTCTTTAAGTTGGACTTTTAACTAACATAGTTATTTAATAAGTGATTCTATAAACTGTGATATCCTTATCTGAAAATGCGCTGTTTAATTTCTGTTTTCTATAAGAATGTCAAGAGAGGAAATACAAAATGTTATCTGTCTAGATAGAAGACTTTTAAAAATGTAGAGTGGGGGCTGGCAGGTGGTGTGGTGATTGAGGGCGCTGGACTCCCACATGGCCGACTGTGATTTGAGTCCCAGACCTGGAGGCTTGCTTTCTCACTTTCTCTCCTTTTCTCTCTCTGGAAATATTAAATAATAATAATAAATAAAGTTAAATTAAAAATTAAAATATGCAGTATAGCAAATGTTTAAACTACATCAAGATCACTGAAGATTAGAACTTCGTCCATTATAATAATTTTGTTAGCAAGATTGAGAGATACTATGAACAAGTTCAAGTTACCCCCCTGAACGAAGTTCAGGTTAGGGTGCACTAGACTATACTAGTAGCCTTTATTGCAACAAAAAGAAGAAAATATCAGCTGTTGATCTCTGGAAAAGTCATCTATGTTGCTTGCTTTTATAATCCTTGTATGTAGATTCGGTATCATCCTACTTAAAATACAGCTATTGTCACAGTATCAGCCATATCAGGCTGAGTTAAAGTAGAAAGAAGGTGAGAAAACACAGGCCTGGGCCCTAGACCCTCCTGTTCTTCACACTTCACACCGCTTCTGAATTACGGGCTCCTGGCTCACTACGTCGGCACCTTGCATAGGAAATGCAGATTGGCTTTTCTGGGGCATGTGGAAACTTAATTTCTTCTTGTAAAGTCAGGAATGAATTGTGCTTTGTTACTTGACCTGTAGGCATAATGTTGCCTGTTAGGGTTTAAAAAGAACCACAGTGAGTCAGAATCTGTGCCACGTGACCCCACTAATCCCCAACTGTGAACTGGGTATGCCTTACTGTGAACAAATACGTCAACTTTCCTTTTCTATTTTTTATTTTATGATGACTCTATTGGGTGCTTAGGCATTATTCAATATTAAGGTGAGGTATCTATGAAGTTCAGAAAAACAGAAAAGGAAGGTAATTTATTTGGATATTACTTCAAAGAATCAGTTGTCAAAGTAAGGAGTGAAAACCTGAACATCAAAAGTCTCTTAAGTTTTTTTTTTTTTTTTTTTGAAAGATTTTTGCTATAGAGCACATGTGCTCACCAGAAAGACAGAAAGAAAGAAATCCTCCCCTCCCCCAACTGGCACAGCCACGCTGCAGTCCCTCCTCCTTTATTCTCCTCTCGGGGTTTTGGGCATGCACATGCACAGGCACCCAGAGCGAGTTCCAAGCCACTGGGCCTGGGATTTGAACCGTAGTCGGCCACATGGGAGTCCAGCTCCTTAACCACTATGCCACCTACTGGCCCCGTTTTTGTCTTTTTAAGTGTTTCTGGATCACTAGACTATAAATTCTACATAACGAATTCCCTGGTGTTTGATTATAGAAGAATTCCCAGTGTCTCCACAATTTCTGGTGGAGAGTGGTCAATAGGAAGGAGGAAAGGGGTGACACGTTTTTATGAATTAGTGACTTCGTCCTCACAGTACGAGTGTTAGAGCAGAGCTAGAACATCCCTCATCAAGGTATATGTATATGTATTTCTGTGCATGTGTCTGTGTGCACATGTTCATCTGTTTGCATGTCCACAATCTCATCTTTCCTTTCCCCAGTCTCCGCCATGTCTACACTCTAAGAGTAGACACTCAATAGATGTGAATCTCCTGTCTCTCTTACGAGCAGTCCGTTATTAACTCTGCAGATTAACGCAACTTTTTGAGTGAATTACATTTAGCCTCCACAATAATATAAAATCATAAAGTGATGGAGACAACCAAACTTTCCCACTTTCTCCTCCTCTCCCTCACTTCCCTACAATTGGTTTGGCTAGCTTTAGTTGCCAGTGATTTAGGAAAAGATCTTTGTCTTGAAAGACTGTAGCCACCTCACTGGCTCAGAACTTTTATTCACGAAGACTCTGACATTTCTCTCCATTTCACACAAATTACATTGTGATACATTTTTCACATTATTTGGATTTGTGTCTAGAGATGTCCAAAGTCCAAGAACTTATAAGATATATACAGTAAATCAGGGAGTTAAGGAGGTATGAAATTTAACGTAATGCATTCATTTTCATTGTGCTAACCTTTCCCCACAGACTTTGAATAAAATTACTTCTGGACAGAAATGAGTGTTCAGAGGCTTTAGGTGGTTGAGAAAATGAGGTCAGTACATAAACTGTGGTTAAATGTATCCATAAAAATGATGACTTAAAATTCAGCTGTACTTAGAAGAAGCATTTATCAAATCACACAGAGACTTTTCTTATAACATTTTAGGCTTCTCAGTATTGTCCATTTGAGAATTATTTAGGCTCATTTTCAAATATCTTAAATACATCATTTTCAGAACTTAACAAATATCAAACTATTTCACTGTGATTCGGGATCATTTTTAAGATATTTTGGGCCCTTTTTTTGGTTAAATATTGGACCAAAAAATGGAATCCAACTTATCTTTATTGGTCCAAGAGGGAAAATATTATGGAATTTTTCAGAGGCCAATCCATTAGATAAAGGGTATTGCTAAGACTGATTCAAACTCTTCATTAATATCCTACTAGCAAGAAAATATAGAAATCTAAGTTTTCTATATTTCTATATTTCACATAATATACTACTTTGAAATATTTTGTAAATTATGTTATAGCAGATTAATTTTAATCATTTTCTTACATGAACATTTTCCAGCTAAATTGAGAAAGTATTCACTAAGGAAAAAAAAAAGAAAGACCACTTGGTAACATGGTGGTTAAGGCTGCTGGGTCCTTCATGGCCAACTGCCTGGTTTGAGTCTCTGACCTGGTGGCATGAGAAACATGCCAGACGTGTATATGTGCGCGCACACATGCACACGTGTCCAAAATCTCCAGAGAAGGGAGAAATGGAGAGGGATTGCACCTTATTTTGCAAAATGAGGGTACTTTCTCACTTTCTTTCTCTTTCTTTCCTTGTCTTTCTCTGGCAAGCTCATGTGCACTCTTACAAATTAAAATAAATAAGTAAATACATAAGGCAAATTATTCAATGTGCATTTGTTAACATTATTCACGTATAGTTAGTTCTCCTTCCAACGGATGTGGCCATTTGACTTGCTCTGGGGAACAGAATGTGCATTTTTTTCTGGATGAAAGCTTAACAATCCACCCATAGCTTAATTATGTTTTATTCTTTCTGCTATAGTTACCATGAGAACGTGTCGAGTTGGAGTCTGTCAGCCCATCTCCGAGTGACGACAGCGAGCAGGGTCCTCTGCTGACCTGTCCTGTCCCTGGAACATAAACAACAGCAAACCAGCCACCCAGCGCTACTCTGTTCCCGCAGTACAGCCCAGCCTTTTACGACGAGCACTGCCACTGGGAAACAAGAGTGTGTGTGTCTCTAAAGTGGTATTTACATATCTGTAAACACAGAAAGTTACACACTAAAATGGTTATTAATAACTTATTTTGTACAAAACTGAGACATAGGTAGTGCATTGTGTTACAGTGCCATAGAATAAATAGTTAATATTTGTGTCTTATGACATTGTTAATTAGCATCTATAGTTTTCTGGGTGGTTGAGAAAATTCAACCTGATAATGCATATTAACTATTTAGTGCAGTAAGGGGCATAGACACACTCCATATACATAGTTTTCTTTTGTTGTTGTGGTTTTTATTTTATTTTTCAAAAGTTTTTGCCATAGGTCACATGTACTTGCTGGAGAGAGAGACAAAGAGAGAAAGAGAGAGAGGGAAAGTGAGAAATAAATCCCCTCCCCCCCCACCCCCGAGGGAATGGCCTCACTGCAGTCCCTTCTCTTCCACACTCCTCTTTGGACCTTGGGCATGAACACACATGCACCTACAGTGATTTTCAAAGTACCAGGTCCAGGACTTGAACCAAGTAGGCCATGTGGGAGTCCAGTGCCTTAACCACCATGTCACATGCTGGGCCCTTCTTTTTCTTTTTAAATTTTAACTGGTCAGATGATTAACTAGTTTTTTTTTTTTTTTTTTTTTTTTTTTTTTTTTTTGGGAGAGGTTTTTCCTATAGGGTGCAGGTGCTCACTGGAAAGACAGAAGACAGAGAGAGACAGAGAGACAGAAAGCGAGAAATCACCCCCAGCAGGGATAGCCACACTGCAATCCCTTCTCCTCCATTCTCCTCTCGGGATCTTGGACATGCATGCACATGTGCCCAGTGTAAGTTTAAGCCGCCGGGTCCAGGACTTGAACTACGGTTAACTACATGGGAGTTCAGCGACATAGCCGTTATGCTACTTGCTGGTTCTTAACTAGCTTATTTTAAATAAAAATTTAGTATTTGATGAAAAGTATTGTCCATATAAAACTTGCATAGTTAAATTACCAGGTCATTTCATTTATAAAATTTCAGCCCTTACTTTTAATGGATTTTAGTTTTAAATGAAATCCTAATGCACTAAATTATTGATGATCTAATTCATCTAGTATAAATTAACCATACAAGATGGGTTTGTATATATTGGCCAATCAGAACTTAATGTAAATCATAAATCATATGTTTATATTTACCATTAAATGACTGACTGGCCTTTCAGTGTTGATGTGTGACGTATGTCATGCTTTCTCACATCAACATGAATACGGATATACACGTACCATTTAACACATATTCATGGAGTGCCTACCAAGTGCCAGGGTCTATAGTACAGTTATTCCTCTTTCAGTATCACTCATCTTATCTATTAATTTTAATTGTATGGATTTATAAAAAAGGTTTAACTAACAATTTTCAACCGTCTAAATAGTTCCTTACACATAAATAATGGAAGAAACAACTATATCTAATTTGTTTTTAACTAGTTACATATTATACATTTTCCCATTATTAAAATAACCATTTATGTCTAGGAAATACCCAAATTGTGACCAATTTCTGCCACTTTTCTCTTCATCACCACTTTAATTTTGACCTTTATTATTTCACAGAGATAACCATAATATCCTTTAATGGGTTTACTGAAGCCAATCCCCCTTCCTCTGTCCTTTCTTTTTCTTTTTTTATTATTATTTTTATACATTCAATCACTGTATTTCATTACAGGAGGCAAAATAAATTTTCATAGCATGAATCCACTGCATATTATTTCACTTATAGATCTTATCATATACATTATCATTAAAAGATAATTTTCCATTTTGCATCCCTTAAATGTTTGCTTCTTCCTTTTTCCTCTCGATTCCCTTCCTCTCACTCTCCCCCATTCCCCACTCTCCTCCTACACTGTTTTTAGTATCCACAGTTGTTTTCCATGCTTTTTTAATCTTCCAGTCTTTCCGTTTCTGGCATAGAGTGCAGACATTTGGCTTATATCGAGTGGGGACATGCAATGCTTCTCTTTCATAGTCTGGCTTGCTTTGCTTAACAGTAAACCTTTCATATTTTTCCATCTTTTATCAAATCCTGGGTCTCATTGTTTATTATGGTTCTGTAATATTCTGTAGTATATATGCACCACACTTTTTCAATCCATTCATCTGTTTATGGACATTGTTTGCAATTGCAAATATCCCTGCAATAAACATGGATGTGCAAGTATTTTTCCAACTGAGTGTATTCCTATCCTTTGTGTAGATGCAGGAGAGGAATTGCTGGATTATATAGTAGTTCTATTTGTAGATCTTTGAGGAATCACCATATTGTTCTTCACGGTGGCTGTACTAGTTTACATTCCCACCATGAGTATAGGAGAGTTCCCTTTTCACCACAGCCCCTCCAGGACTTATAATTTCTTTTTTTAATTTTTTTAAACCTGAGCCATTCTGACTTGGATTAGGTGGTATCCACTGCGGTTTTGATTTGCCTATCTCTTATGTCGAGCTTTTTTTCATGTGCTTTTTGGCAGTTCACGTGTCTTTCTTAGAGAGTTGTCTGTTAGCTCATTTGCTCATCGTTTAAGAGTGTTGATCATCTGTTTTCAGGGAAGCCATTTGAGTGCCCTGTACATTCTGGTCATCAGTCCCTTATCTGCGGCATAGTTTGCAAATATATTCTCCCATTCCTAGGGCTGCCAATTCACTCTAATATTGTTTCTTTTGTTTTGCAGGAACTTTTTAACTTGATGTAATCCCACATGTTCCTCCATTCTTTCTGCATTAAATCACTGGAATAAGCTGCCTGTTTTCTACGCTGCACAGATAAAATAGAATCCTCATAACAATACCAGAAGTCAACACTCTGTAACTAGCTTCACACCTCTTCAGTGTGTCGTACCCAAGGTCTTATAAATAAATACAAGTCTCTCTATTTCACGAAACGGTCTGTCATCCTGAAACCTGGCAAGTGTTCATCTTTCTGTGTTCAGGTTGTTTCATATGAGGCTACTGAATCCTCGCGAAATCCCTAAATAACTTCTAATCTACAAACCTCATTTGGTGTCTGTTAGTAACTGCCTGTTATCAATTCTTCTCCATTGTGCCCACATGTTATTTCTGTAACTAAACTGCAGACTCATTGGGAGTAAGCATGCTCCGTACCCTACGGAGGTATGGCACTTACGTGTACTTCTCAATCTGATTCTAATCATCGTCAGGCTTCCTTTATTTGGGAGGGGGGACTTTCAAATTTGTCACATTAGCCAGGATTTATGTATGAATTACTCTCATTAATGATTAAAAATTGAATAAGGGCATTCGGAGATTAAAACACACAAATTTTGTATTTCTTACTGTGCAGACACTCTTAATAACCCTCAGGATCTTTGCTTTTGGAAAAGCAGTTAAATAAGAGAGCCACTCTCTCCTTGCCAGCACTCACCTTCAGCTCTTGACATTTATAAATCATCATCCGAGCAAAGTGACTTTCATTTCTGTGTGATGACATTATTTTAAGATGGAGGAGAGTAAGCTATCAAAAATATCTTTTAGAAAAGAAATACAGTTTAAGAAAAGAAGAATGTTTGTTTCCTACAGAGCAAGCAACAAAGATAAAGTGATGAAAGATTGCATTTGTGAGGCAGCAAACTGAGCCTCTGTGTTAATAAAACAATGGGAGATATGTTTGTAAACTTATGCACAAAATAAATATTGAAGAAGACACGGCGAATTATAAGATTTGAGAAATATAAATGCAATTTTCAAGTGAAATTTTTGCCTCCATGTGGATGGTGCAGATTACACACTGGGGGAAGATAACGCCTGTCTTGCTATCTTGAGCAAAGCTCAGAGAACATCTGGGTTTCACAATTCCCAACTTTTCCTTTTCATGTACCCTAATGCAAGTGCCAGAATGCTCTTTAAATACATGCCACACACTTGCCAGTCTCATTCCTAGATTTTCCATCGGTTGATTGTTATTTCAGTCATTTTTGTTTACTTTCTTCCGTGTCGTAGAGAATTAGCAATGTCCGTCCATCATTTTCTTGGCCCTCACACACACGTGGTTGAATGCCTGCTGTGCGGAATGCCATTTCTAGTCTCTGCGGAAATATCAAGAGCTAAGACAGTCTTCGTTGTTATGAGATTTACATATCAGCACACGGGAAGCATTAAGCGACAGTGGCAACTGTCTCTTCAATACTTGGAGTGCGTGAGTGATGAAGCGATTACGTGTGTGTGATTGTGTCCATGTATGTTTCCTATCAAATTACTTCCAGGATAGCATTAAATGGAACCATTCTCATCTACTTCTTTTTCTTTTTTTTTTTTTTTGGAGAGATTTTTGCTATAGAGAGCGTGCGCTCGCCAGACAGGCAGACAGAGACATAGAGACAAAAAGAGAGAAATCACCCCCCAGGGTGGATGGTCACGCTGCAATCCCTTCTCCTCCATTTTCCTCTTGGGATCTTGGGCACGCATGCACACACACCCGGCGTGAGTTTTAAGCCACCGGGTCTGGGACGCGAACCGCCATCGACTACGTGGGATTCCAGCGACATAGCCATTACGCTAACTGCTGGTTCCCCTCATCTGCTTCTTGACCTTAGTTGAAATTGTATCTAATATTTCACCACTTGGTTTGAAATTTTTTTTCTTTTTTCTTTTTTTTGGAGAGGTTTTTGCTATAGGGCATGTGCGCTCGCAAGAAAGACAGAGAGAGAGAGAGACAGAAAGTGAGAAATCAATCCCCAGGGGGGATGGCCACGCCGCAATCCCTTCTCCTCCATTCTCCTCTTGGGATCTTGGGCACGCACGCACACACTCCCGGCGTGAGTTTTAAGCCACCGACTGGGTCTGGGACACGAACCGGGTCGACTACATGGGAATCCAGTGACATAGTCATTACATCAACTGCTGGTCCCATTGGTTTGAAATTTTTTATAGATTTCTGATAGTTTTCTTTATTATCTCAACGATTTTTCAATCTAAATTTGCTGCTATGTTTTTGTAACCACCAATACACTTTAGATTGAGGAATGCTTCTCTAATATCTGTCAGTACAGCCGTGTAATTTCTTATACCTTCATTCAACGAGGGTAATGACATTAAATGATTGTTTTATTTCTGCTACTACTTGTATTAAAGTGTAGTATTTATTAACCAGATTTTACGTCGTAGCCATTAACTATTTTAAAATATAGACTGTGATTTATAGTTTGAAGTCTCTCACCATGCATAAGAAAATTATTTAAATTTTAAATATTGCTTTCTGTGTAGCTATTCTTTCTTATATATTTACCTTTATTCAAGTCATCTTAGAAAATTCTGCTGTGCATTATTGAGGAAGTTGTTTTGAAACTCTTCAAATTGCCAACTAATTAACTAAATTAAAATGACCAGAGACCGTATGAGAGCGGGCGGGTAGGAAGGGTGAGAGAGAGGGGCTCAGGGAAAAAACACGTAACGGACGCAAGAGTGGAAAGCTGAGGATGAGGTATATGGTGATATTTTTGGCTTTATTGTCATCCATACTTTGACAAAACATTTTGTATACCAGAAGAAAAAGTTGTTGGGACCAGCAGTTAGCGTAATGGCTATGTCGCTGGACTCCCACGTAGTCGACCGCGGTTCGCGTCCCGGACCCGGTGGCTTAAACTCACACCGGATGTGTGTGCGTGCGTGCCCAAGATCCCGAGAGGAGAATGGAGAAGGGATTGCGGCGTGGCCATCCCCCCTGGGGGGTGATTTCTCGCTTTCTGTCTCTCTGTCTCTCTCTGTCTGTCTGGTAAGCGCACGTGCCCTATGGCAAAAACCTCTCAAAAAAAGAAAAAGTTGTTAAGGAACAACCTGGGAGTGCAATGGTCAAGCCCCGGAAGCTGGATTGCACATGGCCTACGGTGGTTTGAATCTAAGCCCCTTGGTTTTAAAACACCAGGCATGTGTGTGTGCGTGCCCCCAGTCCTGATGGGCTGGAGAAATGGAGGGGAGAGATCTCAGTGTGACCACATCCCAATGAGGGTGCGCTCTCCCCCCTACCCGCCTTGTGAGTACATGCACCTCTAGCAATTAAAAAAATGTTGTTTGCATGTTTTGATTGAAAATATTTATGTTTACTTCTTCCAGATTTAAAGGAAATAGTTCTGAGTTGAAAATAAATGTTATCAGGAAATTTACACATTCTTTTATTTCTAGTATCAGTCTTGCAAAAAAAAAAAAAAGAAATTTGATGAAAATTTCACTTTTATTTAAAGTTACTATTTTCTTTCCCTCTTGAAAATTTTAAGCTTTCTTTTATCTTAAGATGGCTATAATTTTCCAGCTTGTTAGAAGGCAGAGTTAAGGAAAGAATTAAGTACTTATTTGCTATTAATTATGTCAACTTATATAGCACATGATGGGTCCTTTCAATCTGAAGACTAGCTCTAAGAAAAATATCACCTAAAGTACATACAAGAAAATAGCCACAGCGGTAAACAAAAGCAACATACATTTCTCCTCTCCTATTTTTTTTTTTTCTTATGGAAAATACATTAAATAAGTCTCTAAAAATCTCCTTTGGAACAATCCTAGATTCTGGAAGATTTAATTTTCTTTCAGATAATAAATTTTAATTTTAGCCTGACCCAGTCTAATCAGTGTATATACGTTATATTTTTAAAGTGTATGCATATAGTATTGTTTATTACTTTCACCTTTTCACAATGGCATTATATCTTTTTTTTTTTTTTTTTCTTCCTGAATTAAAGTCTCCCAAAACTGCTCTTTTGGAACTTACAGTTTTCTTTGACTCATTTCTGCTTCTGCTTCTCTGGGGTTAGTTATTTCAGTCACTCACTTTGGTCCTTCCCTTTAGGTCTATTAAATATCTTCAAATTTCTAGTGAATTTATTGTATTAATGAATGAAAATACAGATTGATTAAGCTAGGCGTGGAATCCTAAGTTAGCGCAGGGGTACAGGCCGATTTCTCAAACAGCCGTCGTTCTGTGGCTGAGGTGGTGGTGGCGGCTGCATGATTTTCTGTGTGGATGAGCGAAATGTTACAGGCAGGCCTCAGGCTGGGGTTCATGGGTGGAGCCCGGAGAGCCTGTTTCGGCACCCCCAACGGCCAAAATGAAGAGGATTCTGTACTTGGGATATTGACTACTGACTACTTGCGAAGTCCCAAAGTTTTAAAAGTCCTGTTTTATATATCATTTTAGACTTCAACACACACAATGATAAGCCTATTTGGATAACTGCGCTGTTGTAAGAAATCTAGCTTCGGGGGAAGTTTTGTTACTAATTATATAACAATTCTGAGAGCGGTTTAAGAGCCCTTCTTTAACATTCATTTTCTGACTGATTATGGAACATGAGAATAAAATAACCTCTGTGGTAGCTTGCTCTCACATGTATTTTGCGTTTTGGTGGGTTTTCTTCCATCTCATTTCTTCATCATCTTGATCCTAAAAACTGCCTCTCTGAGAAGCCTTTTAAACTATTTTATTTACTTACGGTTTCTCTGTTTCCAGAATTGCTGCAGTTTTCTTTTAACAAACATAGCATTTGTGCCAGTACATGGTGCCTAGATTTGAAGGAGACACTGGATTTCTAGATTCTTGTCTTGACCCAGTCTTTGAACTCCTTAATCTCAATTTGTAAAGCAATGCTCAGTCTTGGTACCGGAAGTGGCATGTGGGTGATGGATATGGTACACCAGCCTACTGAGACCCCAATGGCGGGCCCTTCTCTCTGCTAAAACTGTGTTTCCCGGATTTCCTCGGAACAGCTTTGCCAAATATTATGAAATTGGACTTCAGAAACCATCTGAGAGGTATGCAAAGAATCCGCTATTTTGCTTCTGAGGAGCTGGTGACGTGGTCCCGAGTCCTGCGTTTTAGAGCATGAGTCTTACTTTTCGTTTGCTCGTGGAGCCGGTATGGGGTATGGGGACGTCTCCCGACTGTGATGAGGGTTTAGGAAGTCATCTTCAAGGGCTTAGTCTTTTTTTTTTTTAAGAGTTCTTTTGCTATTGGGTGCGTGCGCTCGCCAGACAGAGACAGAAAGCGAGAAATCACCCCCCAGGGGGATGGCCACGCTGCAATCCCTTCTCCTCCATTCTCCTCTCGGGATCTTGGGCACACACGCACACGGGCCCGGCGTGAGTTTAAGCCACCCGGTCTGGGATGCGAACCGTGGTCAACTACATGGGAGTCCAGCGACATAGCCATTACGCTAACTGCTGGTTCCCCTCAAGGGCTTAGTCTTGAGCCCTTAACATCTTTAAAAATATTTTAATGGCACCAGGCTCAAGTTAAGCGTTCAAGAAACTTAAGGTATGATTATTAATCAAATTTTTGTTTTCTATATACTTAGCCTCCATAAATGCAAGACCTGAGTCTTCTTTAATATTTGACACAAATATTGTATACATAAATATATAAGTACACAAGAAATATACGAAAGCTTACTCAATCAAAATAGTGGGATTTAGGGACCAGCAGTTAGCGTAATGGCTATGTTGCTGGACTCCCATGAAGTCGACCGTGGTTCGTATCCCAGATCCGGTGGCTTAAAACTCACGCCGGGCGCATGTGCATGCATCCCCAAGATCCCAAGAGGAGAATGGAGGAGAAGGGATTGCGGCGCGGCCATCCGCCCGGAGGGGTGATTTCTCGCTTTCTATCTGTCTTTCTCTGTCTGGCGAGCGCAGATGCCCTATAGCAAAAACATCTCAAAAAAAAAAAAAAAAAAAAAAAAAAAGTGGGATTTATTCACAAATGCAGAGTATAAAATCTATTTGGGTCCAAAGTATACATTTAAGACATAAAATAGAAACATATTTTTTTTGGTAGTGAATAACTTTAGAAGAGTGTTTATCTTGTATTTCCATAAAAAATTAAATGATAAGCTGAAAAGTATTCATCAGGACATAAAAAAGACTGAAAAAGAGGAACCATGGGGTCATTGGAAAAGGCATGACACGTTATTGCATAGAAGAACATAGAAAAATACATCATGACTTTTCTAACGACCAATCAATATGCATACTCATATTTGGGCCTCTATTGTGAAATAATTATCAAGTCAAACACAACCTATACTATTTTATTAGTATAACAAACCCCTTGAGCAATTTAAAAATGATTTTTCATTAACATTTAAATTTTTTTTTAAATAGGAAATATTTACAACTTTTCTTTGCACTCTTAAATTCATTACTGGTTGTATGAGTATGGCAGTATTTTTCCAAATTAGATTAGGAAATTTGCCTTTTCAAAGCAACTGAAGAGTAAAATATAGAATTCAAAATGAACCACACTTGAGAGAGAATCTTTAATATTTAATTAACTTTCTCATTTTACATACTTTCTTGGAAGTTACAATGACAGTAAACCTTAAAAATAAGGTGCTCTAAAGGAAGTCAAACAGAATTGTAAGAACAAGAGGAAATTTGCTTAAAAACAAGGCTCGAAAATTGTTTATTCCTAACCCCTTATTGATAACTTTAATTACTGGATGTAAACATCGTCTTATACAGGAGAGCTGAAGAACAGCCGAGCCACAGAAGGGCGGCGTGGCGGAAGCAGGGTGTCGGGTGGCTATGACGTATTCGGTTGTTTACACACACACATTTTTATTACTTGTGCTTTGCTCTATTACTTACACTATCATGCCTTAAAAGCCACATTAGAACAGCTGTTTTCAAACTGTGCTCTTTGGAGCGCTCCTGGATGGTTGCTGGGTGATGTGGGATGAGACCGAAACAGCAGTGGACCACGCGGCTGGGCTGCTGACCTGTGCCCGAGCCACCGGCTCAGTGGGAGGGCCAGGCTGTGTTGGCATGTGTGAGGTTTTCACTGGAGAACCGGCCTGTCTCACTGCAAGCAAACAAAATCAACCATATCCTTAAAAACGACGGACCCAGTTCAACTTCTGCGTTTTTAGATGGGGAACTCAAACCTGAAATAGCCTCTGATTAATAGCAAAGTCACAATAGAGGGCGAATTCCCGTACCCTGAGCCAGTTCCCCTACCAGGGCCAGTCAGTGGTTTGTCGTTCACACATTCAGCTGATTCCCCCGAAGTGCTGAGCCCCCTGGACTCCACGTGCAGCACCACCCTCTGGAGGTACAAGGTGGGCCGCGCGCAGCTCTCTCCCCTCTAGGAGACTGTCAACACAGCTTTAGGAACCCAGAGGCACGTGCAGCACCCCTGGGGGACAAAGGCTCCTTGTGGCAGGATTATCTGAGAACGGGCCTCGGTTCCAGGTTTTGTCAGCTCCAGATATTAGAGCTCTGACTCTACATCTGCTCTCACTTGAGAAAACCACCGTCCGTGAGATTTACAGTGCCCGTGGTCTGCACAGTGCGCTGTAAAGAATACTGGCGTCCTCGACCCCCAGTCCCGCTTCCTCTTCAGTAAGTAACAGCTAAGAACACTGAACCCTTTTGGAAAGTAGTATCTCTGGTCCAACCCTGTGCTTTGTTTTCCTTGCCGTTCGCATGTTCTTTTCCACATCATGGAGTATTTGTGTTTCTGTTTCCATTCCAGGCCCTTGTTACCACATTTCTGTAATTTTCTTTTTTTCCGGTAATGATCGATCTCTCCAGCTGAATCTCTGGGGTCTCCACTGGAGCCATGTGTCCCATGGGTACTGGTTTCAGTCTGGTACCTGGAGATGGGCTCACTTCAAGTCATGTTGGCTGTGAGACTTTCTGTGCTCAACTGAAAATAGAGCCCCATCTGCACAGGCCTAGACCCGCCCCGACACTCAGACGTCAACTGTTCGGCCACACGCTCGTTGGTACCGCCTGGGTCACACACAGGTAAAGCTGGACGAAGCTGAGGTTATCAAAACTCACAGCAGATTTCACTGGATACAAGGGCCTACCAAAAAACGTCAGAACCTGACAAAACCCTCTGGCTTTGCGGTCTGCACCATGGTAGTTTCAAGTATCTTGGAGCTGCTACGGGACCATCTACTGTCTTATCAGAGCATCGCTTCAGGCGCCTGAGACCATCGCTCAGGTCTGCCCCTCTGATGAACTTCACTTTCTAGTATTCCTTGGTAGTCACGTTCACTGTCTCCTTCCCTACCTGACAAATTATGTGTCCTCTATAGCAAGCGATCATTTACTCTTGCCTTTGAGAAAGCCTGTGACCTCTGTGATGAGAAACTGTAATAAAGACACTGGATCTGCTGTTTGTGAGACTGACGGCTTCACTAACACACCCTGACGTCCTGAGTTTAATTTGCAGTCATCAGGCCCTGTCAATAAGCGCATGCATCTGATAAATGAATTAGAACCGAGAAAAACGATTGAGAGAATGTCTTTAAACTTAGGTGGGAAAGTAGTTTTAATTATTTCTGGTATTAAGTCCCAAGTGTTCTTTATGATTAAAAAAATCAATGCTTTTCCATCATTCGTAACCAATTCGCAATTTCCTTCTTTGATGTTTTGCTGCCGTCTTCCTTCAGTGGAGCAAAGATGCTCCTAGCTTTAAGCAGTTCCTTAAATCCTGTTGAAACGTGGTGGAACGCGGCGGGACGTGAGCGTTAGCAAGGCCTGCGGTTTAGATACCAGCTCCCGTGCCGTACCTGTGTGTCCCTGGGCAAGTTATTAACTTCTTGGAGTCTGCGTTACTCTGGAAATTAGATCACATAATGTTAAACTGGAAGGTTTGTTTTAGGGAATAAATAAGCTAGTAAATCCACAGAAAAAGACAACACAGATCCTATTTAAAAATACTTGCTCATTTAGTGGCACCGATAATTAATTTTACCTACTGGCATATTTTTAAATTTAATAGCTAATTTTGTATATGTAAATATCGTAGAAAAATATATTTAATATCGACTTTTTCATTTAGAATATTCTAAAAGGTTTCTATTGGTTTCTCAGACATGTTTTTTTTTTTTTTTTTTTTCCCTATGCCACAACTCTCCCATTGTGATACCTACTCCTCCATACTCAGATGGAAAGACATTTGACCAGGAAGTGAAACCACGAATCCTAAACCAGAGTCCCCAAACTGCCCCGTGTGTGGAGAAGACACTTGGAGAGGACACTGTTGCAAAGTCATTTTTAATTGTAACAAAAAGTGTTTTCTAAAACATGTCCTATGGGGGCCACCGCAGGGCATGGGAGTTAAGGTGGCTGGATCCCATCTGGCTATGTGGTTCAAATCCCAGACCCAGTGGCTTGAAAAACATGCTGGGTGTCTGTGTGTATGTTCCCCAAATTCCAGGAGGACAGTGCAGGAGAAGGGACTGCAGCTTGGCCATGCCCCTGGGGGTGATTTCTCACTTTCCCTCCCTTTTTCTCTCTCTCTCTGTCTTTCTCTGGCAAGCGCCTGTGCTCTATAGCAAAACTGAAAAACTAAAACAAAAAACAAAGCTGTTTTGCAGAATTTTGAACTATGAGCTAATTAAGAGAATAAAACAAACCAAATAAAATACAACAATAAAATAGAAATGGAGACCTTGTAATTAGTACTGAATATAAGCCACATGTCTTAGAGATAAACAGAATGGCTTTGAGAAATTTTTTTTGGGAAAAAAACCCCAACAACTAATTATCCTTGGCCTGGCATATTTATATTTATCGCAATCAGATCATTGTTTTTGGAATAATTATTTTGGCATCAATAAAATCATGTGAAATTAGTATTTCTTTATAAAATATGTTGAGAAATTCTGCCATGTCAAAACACATGTCCTGAATGTGGAGCCTGAGTTTCGAGAGCCGAGGACCGGCTGTGCTGACCGTCTGGTGGTGGAGTCTTCTTTGCAGTCTGACTAAGTGTATCGAGTCACGATATTGGCACCCTATAGACTTCCAGATCTCGTTCTAATTCTCAAGGTCTTAATGATAGGAAGAACAAATTAATGATAAACTAAAATAAAAGGCACTAGTGACACAAAGTTTATTTAATTTTTTTGGAGAGGTTTTTGCTATAGGGCGCGTGCGCTCACCAGAAAGACAGAGAGACAGAGAGACAGAAATCACCCCCCGGGGGAAGGCCACACTGCAATCCCTTCTCCTCCATTCTCCTCTAGGGATCTTGGGCACGCATGCACACGTGCACCCAACATGAGTTTAAGCCATCCGGTCCAGGACTCAAACCGTAGTTGACTACATGGGAGTCCAGCGACATAGCCATTATGCCATCTGCTGGTCCCCACAAAGTTTATTTTTGATCTGAGAATTAAATGTTAAAGGGAACAGCAGGTGGTGTGGTGGTTACGGTCCTGGACTCCCACATGGTCGACTGATTTGAGACCCAGACCTGCGGGTTTTAAAATCATGCCATGAGTGTATGTGTGTGTGCCCGAAATCCTGAGAGGATAACAGAGGAGAAGGGACTGCGGTGTGGCCAATATCCCTTGGGAGGTGATTTCTCACTATCCTTTCCTCTGTCTCTCGCCAGTGAGCACACACACCTTATGACAAAACCTTAAAAACAAACAAAAAAACTAGATTTACGTTTCCAGAGGTCATAAAATTGAATGAGGAAACAATGCTTCTGGGTCTCTAAGTTTAAGTGGAGATAGAGTTTAAAAATCTGAGACTAGAGGGCTGGCAGGTGGCATGGTGGTTAAAGGCCAACCGCGATTCAAGACCTAGTAGCTTGCTTTCTCATTTTCCCTTTCTCTCTGTCTCTCTCTGTCTTTCTCTGGGCCAATTAAACAAACAAACAAACAAACAAACAAACAAAAATAACAAATGGAATTAAATAAATAAATAATTCTTTGTAAAAAATATCTGAGACTAGACATATAATTGTTTGTAAAACACAGGCACGTTCTACATTTATTTCCAATAGGATAATCTACGTAAAGTACGTGAGTGTGTGCAGCATATGGTGTGCACGCATTAACTGATACCTTTGTCTTTGTTGGTACTCTCGATTTTTGGTAATGATGTGAAAGTACAATTTTAATTTTTAACATTTTTACTTTTTATTTAGTTAATTTTATTTTTATCTATTTTTTAATATATGGTTTTAAAGCATGTTTTGCCTTTGCATACTAATCAACAAATACGTGAAATTTATATTTTTGTCTCTACTTTACAGATCTGTAAATCAGACACCAAAAAAGGTTAGGTAATTGTTTATACTCACACATCTAGAAAAGTACAGAACAGAGACTCGAAAACATGTCACCAAGAATATTTCTCACCCTATTAGTTTCTAATTTTCTTTTCTGTAATCAGTAGCAGTTGATTCTCCACAGGAAGCTTTACAGAGATAGCTACCAGATTTTGCTGCTTAATTTGATTTCTCATCTGTCTCCTAAATAACATCTAAAGTCACCTAAATAACTTTAGTTTCATAAATGGATCTCCTGGTTTCTTGGATGAGTCCCCACTATCATAAATTTTCATTTGCCAATGACCCTCTTAAAGTAGGACACTATAATTAAAATAGTCCAAATGAAGTTTGATTACTTCAGGGCTCAGTATAAACTTTGCGTTTCTTTGACCTTTCACATTTCAATTCAGTTTTGATAGGTATTCTTCACCTTCATATAAAATAGTTAAATTATGTTAAATAGCTTTGAAAATGTAGTTGCATAGGGGCTGGCAGGTGGCGTGGTGGTTAAGGATGCTGGATTCCCACATGGCCGACCATGGTTCGAATCCTGGACCTAGTGGTTTGCTTTCTCACTTTCCCTTTCTCTCTCTCTCTGTCTCTCTCTGATCAAATTAAAAAATAATAGTAACAAGTGGAATTAAATAGAATTAAATAAATAAATAAATCTAAAGAAAATGTAATTGCATAGAGCCTATACATTTTTACTTCCTTTTTTTTTTTTCTTTTCTTTTTTCGGAGAGGTTTTTGCTATAGGGTGCGTGAGTTCGCCAGACAGACAGAGAGAGACAGAGAGACAGAAAGTGAGAAATCACCCCCCAGGGAGGATGGCCACGCCACAATCCCTTCTCCTCCATTCTCCTCTTGGGATCTTGGGCACGCACGGACACGCGCCCGGCGTGAGTTTAAGCCACCGGGTCTGGGACGCGAACCGCGGTCGACTACGTGGGAGTCCAGCGACATAGCCATTACGCTAACTGCTGGTCCCCCATTTTTTTTTTAATTTTTACCATAGGTTAAGTGCATTTGCCAGAGAGAGACAGAGAGAGGAGGGAAGTGAGAAATCACCCCTGAAGGGCCATGGCCACGCTGCAATGCCTTCTCCTCCATTCTCCTTGGGGTTTGGGCACACACACAACCTGGCATTTCTTTCAAGCTACTGGGTTCAGGACTCAAACGGCAGAGCTGGCTGTGTGGATCCAGCCACCTTACCCACTATGCCACCCGCTGGCCCCTTGGCTTCTTTCTTTACATGAATTGAGGTCACACCAATCCTACCCTTTCACAATTAGTTTTTAATTGAGTGTGAACTTTTGTTTCTGGTTAGGGTATAAGAAACCAAAAAGAATATTATTACTATCCTAAAAATAAGAAATAGAGAAATAATGTAGAACCTCTCTAGAGCCCTCGCGAAGCTGAGATTACAAGGTAACTAAGTAAACGAATTTCTAAGGGGACAGATGAGGCAAAAATTACTTCACTTTTGGAAAATCAGACGGAAAAAAGAGCTAATCATACTATTGGATATTTTTAAGCAACTAAAAGTTTATAAAATGATTAAAGGTTAAACAGGTCAGTATGTCAGTGCGCAACCTCCAGGGCCCCCCCTAGACAAAATGGGAGTGCGCCACGCCCTCACTAGCACGTTTTCTTAACAGGATTGAGCTTGTTCGCACATGAAAGGTGGGAAGAGTTGCGATTTGTGGCACAGGTGGGCGGGAGATGGCGGTGAGCACAGCCTGGCCAACTCTCCTACAAGAGAAGCCTTAACACCGCGGGGCAGGGGCAGCGAACACCCATGTAACGGTCCAGCAAAGGACCCATCACTTCTCGGAAAGAGACAGGAAACCCTTACCCAAGCCCGAAGCTCTGAGGCAGAGTTCAGCTTTCTTGGAGAAGAAAATCATCACACAGAGAAAGCCCTACTCCGCAGTCCACTCATGCGACAGGAGAGCAAGACTGCAGGGGCCAGGGCCGTGGAGGGCCGCCCCAGCCGCAGGGCCTGCGCAGTTCCAGCGGCGTAAACGGGGCGTCCCCAGCACCCGCGTGCAGAAGGGCCGCAGCAGGTGGAGAGCCGGTCACCGGGACACGTGTGCAGAGGGGAAGGCCCGCGGGGGCAGGAAGCGGGCACCCCGCTCAGTCTTTCATGCGCAGTGTGGACAACCACGGTCCAGTACTGAGAGAAGGAAACAATATTTTAAAACTTCAGGTTGGCCGATAGCAACAGCAAAATCCAAATACGGTTCAACTCTAGACAAAATTAGTTCACGCTTCTTCCAATAGGACAACAGAGTCATGTTCATTTCCGAGCATGAATGCTGTTCACCTCGGCTTTTATTATTCTACGGACAATACTTTATCCACTTCAGAAAATGATGAGACAAAGGTTTAAGAGAAGAAAATGAAATTATTGTTAATAGGTGAAACAACGAACAAAATCAGACTCAGAGGTGGCCCTGACGTCTGACTCTGAGACAAGGACTTTTAAATAGTGAGTATTACTGTGTTAAAGGGTTATTTAAATAGCTAGACAACGTATATGTAAGGGAATCTCAGCACAAAAGAAGGAAAATATAAGAAAGAGTAAAAGTGCTAGAATTTTATATAATACTATCAAAGATAAAGAATTTCTGATTGGGTTCATCAGTAGACTGAACAGAAAAGAAGAAAAATAGACAGTACACAAAGAAAGCAGCGAAGCACTACAGCCCAGTCAAGTGGTCTGTAGTTGGAGGCCTAGAAAGAGAAGTAAGAATTGAGATGCAGTTGGGGGCAGCAGGTGGCAGGGTGGTGACGGTGCTGGAGGAGGGGGTGGGGTTTTTTCACTTCCCTCTCTTGTCTCTGGCAAGTGCATCCACTCTATGGCACAAGCCAAAAAAAAGAATTGGGATGTAGAGAAAATATGTGATAAGAATGACCAAGAAGCCCATAGATCTTCAGTCAGCGCATAGACAAAAAAAAAAAAAAAAAAAAGAAAGAAACAAACTGGGGCCCGCAGGTGGTGTGGTGGTTGAACTGCTAGACTCCCACATGGCTGACCACAGTTCGAGTCTCAGACCTGGCAGCTTATTCTCTCACTTTCTCTCTCTCCTTCTCTCATCAAATTAAATAATAATAACAAATAAAATTAAATAAATAGATAAGAAGAAAAAGAAATAAATAAAAACAATCCACCTAGATATAGCATAGTCAAAATGCAGGGGGTGAAAAGAAAAACAGAAATTCTTGACTGTACTCCTTGAAATTCCAATGCTCACTAAAGAAAAATTAAGTAACAATATAATTTAATAATATAATTTAATATATCTATTAAATACATTGAATTTGTAGCTAAATTTTTCTTTTTTAAAATATTTATTTAATTTTATTTATTCATTTATTTATTTAGTTTGACCAGAGAAAGACACAGAGAGAGAGAGAGAGAGAGGGAGAGAGGGAGAGAGAAGGAAAGTGAGAAAGCAAGCCTCCAGTTCCAGGACTCAAAACGTGGTCGACCATGTGGGACTGTCCAGCACCTTAACCACCATGCTACCTGCTGGTCCCCTATAACTAAATTTTTCTAACGAAGAGAACTTCATGCCCAAATTACTTCATTGAAACAATACTAATACACATTCAAGGAAGAAATAGAACCAGTTATATACAAAAATTCAGGAAATAGAAGAAGTTGAGTACTTCCAACTAATTTTATGAAGTAAAAATAAATAAATAAATAAAAAATCTGCTGAACAATAGCCTTTAAGAACACTGCTCACTTTCCTCTAGCTGATAGGACAAATGACCACTAACTGAGGGTTACAACACAGCACCAAAGAACTCGCTCAGCGCCTGAGCTCAGAAGTCTGCATTTCGTATCAACGGACCTAAATCCTGGTTCTGGCGAGACCTCCCTCTGGAGGTTTTAGGGGACAATAGATGTATGGTCTCTTCCAAAAATTATTTGAAAACATGTAACATTTATTTATGGAAAACCTATTCAAAAAGTAGAAATAAAAAAAAAAAATACTTTCCCAAGTTGGTAAAAGGCACCAAGCAAAAAACACGTAGTCAATATCATACTTAATGGTAACAAAAATGTTTGTATTTATTTATTTATTTTGAGAGAGAAATTTTGGCTATAGGGCACATATGCTCACTGGAGACAGAGAGATAGAAAGCAAGAAATCACCCCTCAGGGAGGATGGCCATGCCCCAACCCCTTCTCCTCCATTCTTTTCTTGGGATTTTGGGCATCACGCACACACGCCCAGTGTGTTTTAAGCCACTAGGTCGGGGACTCAAACCATGGTTGATGATGTGGGAGTCCAGCGACGTAACCGTTATACCATCTGCTGGTCCCAAAAATGTTTTTATTTTTATCATGGAGAATGAAACAGGAATGCCCTCTCTTACTACCGTTACCAAGCATCACAGTGGAAGTCCTGTCTACTGCAATAAACCAAGAAAAAGAAATAAGCTTTATGCAGATGAAAATGAAACTAATTTTATTTATCACTGTTTACTATAGCAGACATGAAAATGCCAAAGAATTTACAAAAATTATTAGGAATCATAAGCTTATTGAGTGGTGTTACAGAATATGATTCTGAGTGTTTTTTTATATCCCAGTGATTAAAAAAATTCAAATTAAAAATGTTAAAGTACTCTGTAAAATAGCACAATAAAACATAGAATTCCTAAGAATTTTTTTTAATGTACAAGATTTGCAGAAAAAAATAAGATATACAGAAATCAATGACATTTTTTACAATGTGCCAGAGGGCACTTGCGCTCACAGAAGAGAGACAGAAAGAGAGAGCAAGGAAAAGCGAGAAAGCACTCCCCGGGGAGCGTGGTCATGCCACAATCCCTTCTCCTCCATTTCTCCATCTTTCTGGAAATTTTGGAAACGCACACATACACACCTGCTGTGTCTTTTTTTTTTTTTTTTTTTTTTCCCAGTCGTTTTCTTTTTTCTGTTTTTTTTTTTTTTTTTTTTTTTTAGTGCACACTGAACTTTATTTATTTATTTTTTCTCTTTAAATTTATTTATTTTTTACATTAATTCACTATACATCACTACAGCATACAAATGAATTTTCCATCCAAAATACACTGTGTATTGGCTCAATCAAGCACATCAACATACATGTTTTCAGCAAATAATTGTCCAATTCTTATGTCTTGTATACTTTGTTTTTTGTTTTGCCATCCTTGATTCCTTATCCCTCACCCTCTGCCATGTCCCACCCTCCTCCCACATTGTCTCTGGTATCCATGGTTGCTTTCTATGCCTTCCCCCCCCCCATTTAATTGATTTGCTAATGAACTTAATTAGTCTACATATATCCAATAGCTAGCCCAGCTGATATATACCTATACATGAACACAAGTCTGACTTTAGGCATAAACCCCAGTGAGTAGAATGAACATATTATAAAGTAGTACCCAGCTGGGGCTATATAGCTTACTGCAGTCATCAAATATGCATTTTTTTTAACCCTAACCTGCTGTGTCTTTTGAACCACCAGGTCTGGGGCTACAAGTACACAGTAACCCAAGGGGGATCCAATCGCCTCAGCCACCAACTGGCTCTTGATTGCATTTTCATATATTTGCAATAAACATTTACAAATTTTAAAAATTTTTATGTAATTCATAGGATCAAAACATGTGAACTACTTGAGGAAAAGTCAATAGAAAACTATCAAGCATCAATGACAGAAATTAGAGGAGACTTAAAAAAGTGGACAATTTACTTGAAAGACTTAATAATGTTAAAATCTCAATTATCTGCAACTTAATTTGTGAATTCGATGCAATTTCAAATATGATCCCTGCAGCCTCGCTTTAATTTATAGAGTAACAAGGTGATTCTAAAATATTTATAGACGTGTAAAGAATATATGGTAGTCACAGCAATTTTTGAGATAATTATAAAGTTGGAAAACTCCCAATACCTGATTTCGAGACTTCCATAAATCCGCAGTAATCTGGTCAGGGTAATACTGGCACAAGGATAGACACATAGATCATTGGGACTTAATAGAGCCCAGAAATAGACCCAAATATCCATTGATAATTAATTTCCAACCAAAGGAGACAAGGTAACGCAACAGAGAAAGTCTTTTCAACAAATGGTTGTTATGCACCAACTGAATCTTTACATGAACCTAAAAAAAAAGGAAAGAACTTTTATGCATACTTTGCAAAATATACAAAATTTGCATTATAGTTTAATCTGATTTCTCCAGAGAAAAAGAACAAAAATAAATGTATTCAGATTTATCTCTATATCTACTATAGTAATATATTTATATACCCATATCTACATACATAAAGGGACTAACTATATAAACTGACTCATGCAGGGATAAGATTGAGGAGCCCCACATCTGTAGTCAGCCAGCTAGAGACCAGGGAGTCAATTGTGTAAATTCCAGTCTCGAGGCAGGAGAATACCTGTGCTGCAGTTCAAAGACAATCAGAGAAAACAAATTCTCCCTAGCTCCGCATTTTGTTTTTGTGGGCTCCAAAGGATTTGAGTCCCACCCACCCTGGAGAAGGCAATCTGCTCTCCTCAACCTACTACCTCAAAGGTTGTTCTTACTCCAGCAACATCGTCATAGACACCCCATCAGTGTTTAACTGAGTATCTGAGCACTGAGAAATCAGTCACTTGACATCGGTTTAACCAGCACATACAGATTGGATGAAGCCTTGGCTTATGACTGCAAAATTTCTAGAAGAAGGCATAAGAGAAAAAAATCTTTCTGACCTTTAATAGGCAAACAGTGCTTAGCTAGGACCAAAAAGTACAAACGATAACAGAGAGACAGACAGATAACTGTACTTCATCAAAATGAAAATCTGTCTTTGAAAACCACTGAAGGAAATATAAAGATGAATTTCAGAGATGGAGGAAATGTTGCACATCACATATTCATTAAAATAATTGTGTCCTGGGACCAGCAGTTAGCGTAATGGCTATGTCACTGGACTCTCATGTAGTTGACCACGGTTCAAGTCCCAGACCCAGGAGCTTAAACTCACGCTGGGCGCGTGTGCGTGCGTGCCCAAGATCCCAGGAGGAGAATGGAGGAGAAGGGATTGCGGCATGACCATCCCCCCTGGGGGGTGATTTCTCACTTTCTGTCTCTCTCTGTCTTTCTTTCTGGCTAGCATATGCGCCCTATAGCAAAACCTCTCAAAAAAAGAAGTATCCAGAATATATAAAGGGCTCTCATAATTCAATAATGAATAATAATAATATTACAGTCATTTGAAATAGGGAAAAAAATGTGAACAGTTTATTCATCGTAAAAGAAATGTGGTTGGTAAACATATATACCAGAGGTTCAGCAATATTAATTATCAGAAAATACAAATAAAACCCAAACTATATTTTGCTATAGTCAGTGGCGTGGTCAGTAAAAGGCAGTGCCACGTGCTGGTGGGGACCAGACAGCTCTCACGCACTGTTGTTAGGAATGCCACTGGCACAGCCACGGGAGAGCAGGGTCACAGCTCCCAGTGGTACTTCCAAGGTGTCTGTGCATGCACTACGGTACGCAGCCCAGGAAGGGCCCTCCCAGGCACCTGCGCATGAGAACGAACGCCTGTGTTCACCGGAAGACCTGGACACACACGTTTATAGCAGTAACAGGAAACCAGACAAATACTCAACCGCTGAAAAAGCAAATCTTGGTACCTCTGTGAAACGGAATACTGTTCCGCAATAAATGGAAAAAAAATGGATAATATTTAACGGAGGAAATTTCAAATTTATTACACTAAATGAAAGACAGTCACGTATAAGACTACATAGAACTCAAATAAATAAATAAAAATTAAGGAATAATTATTTTTAAAAAATGGGCTGGCAGGTTAAGGGCGCTGGACTCTGACATGGCTGGCCGTGGTTCGAGTCCCAGACCTGATGGCTTGCTTTCTTATGTTCGCTCTCTCTTTATTCCTCTGTCCTTCTCTGGTCAGATTAAAATAAATAAATAAATAAATAAATAAATAAATAAATAAATAAAAGTTAAATGTAATAATTTTTTTAAATAAAAACTACATCTATTATGATTCCGTTTATATTACATTCCAGAAAAGACAAAGGCATAGGGATAGAAATCAGGTCACCGGCTGGAGGGACGGATTGATTTACGGGGTAGGGGACGTTCTTTATCTCTGCGTCCTGACAATAGTTGCATAACTGTATACATTTGTCAAAACCCACGGAATTGTACAGTTTAAATGTTAAATTTTACCATGTGCAAATTACATCACAATAACCATGGTTTCAAATAGGCTAAATGACTTTCTCTCTACCTATGCCTGTTACATTTGAACTACATCGAGATTTTTTCAAAACGTAATTCTGTCATCTCTCATCTGTCATGTAAACGAGCTTTCTCTCTTGCCTCATGTTTTCACTACCCGATGTTAATCTTCCTTCAGGGTGGCCTCGATCAACTCAACCCATACTCCCCCGTCAGCTGATGAACCAGTTTGACTCTACATGGTCTCTGGCTACCACAGAGAATCAAGCAGTCTGGTTGTCAGAACGGCAGAGTCCCTTCTGCTGTGCTTGTCAGCAGCAGCTTTAACCACGCGGTAAACTGAGCTACAGAGAGGGTGGATGAATTCTGTAAAGTAGTCGTCTCTACTGTGAATTCCAGTGTGGAAAACAAAACTCTGAGACAATTCTATGTGTAAATTCATGTGCGAAAATGAGCCTGTTTGACCTTGTTCCTTCATCACATGAATCCTTTTTTTCTAAGGGCAGAGAGCTTTGTGGTCACTGTGCTGAAATTTAAAATGTAGACCATGGTGTGGGACTAAAGTGAAGATCCGCATACATGCAAACCAATGGCCACGTGAGTGCTTCGGTCACTGGGTGTAACCTTTGACAGGATCCTTTATAGGAAGCCAAATAGTGGCCGAGTCAACGAGAATGAGATAGAACTTCCCAGAACAAGAATGTATGTCTGTTATTTGTCTAAGGAGGAGTTCCAACCCCCAAATCCCATCCACCCACTTATTAAGAGGTCAGAAACACCAGGAGGAAGCTCCCCAGTGTATGAGTGATTGCATTGGCTTATAAATACTTGACCAATTCTAGGAAATATTTTCACATTCCTAGGAAAAGTGATAAATTTAACAAAGCAGTAATTTAGCCTCATATATTCACTGAGAAAATAAATGGACTCTATTTTGCCTCTATTATCAGTGATTTTAAATGCAGGTCTACATAACCTTTGTACAAGAATTTCTTGAAAACCCTTTTTAGTATACTGATGTCAGTATTTTACCTACTGAACCCCTAAATCAGATTGACCCAGGCGGTGGAATTTGTGTTTTTAAAAGCTCCAGTGGGCCAGGTGAGGATGTGGTGGTTTAGAACCCACTTGGTGTACTGAGGTAGTTCGAGCACCAGACTTGGCAACTTGAAAAACATGCCAGGAGTGAGTGTGTGTGTGTGTGTGTGTGTGTGTGCATGCACACCCAAAACCCCAGAAAATGAAATGGCAAGAAGTGCCTGCGGCATGATCATCCCCCGGGGAACACTTTCTCACTTTCCCTCCTTCTCTCTCTCTCTCTCTGGTGAGTCAGTGTGCCTTCTAGCAAACGAACAAACAAAAAACAAACCTCCACTAAGTCTTTAACTGGTAAACAGTGAAGTTTGCAAGGACAGTTCAAAATAAATACCTGGGCCCACATTTCAGTGTTTATAAAGGCTTGTTCTCTAAGCTAGCATTCTTTTTAATGGAAAAAATTACTGACGACAAATTTATTTCTGAAGACTAGGGCAGATAATTTCATGCCTTTATAACCATTTGAAACTTTGTTTTGGACAGAAAATATTATGGCTGCCTTTAGCAATCATGAAAGAACTGTTACCAAGTGGACTACTGACTTCAAAGAAATCTTACTGCCGTGCTAAAATAAGATTCAGTCCTCAGGGCGTCACACACAGCTATTCATAATGCTTATGATGGGGGGAAATCACCGAAACTGAGTAGTTATAAACACCTCTGAAAATCAGTACTATTAATCAAATACTCCGTTTTGGAGAGAGATTTACAGTATTATGCATATGTGTTATGTACATCTGTAGATGTTTTCTCCTCTCCGTCTACTCTACTTGCAAAGTGTTTTAGTGTGGCTTTTACATAATTTGTCTCTGTACCTCTTGTCTATGTGCCTCATAATATTACGAGATTAATTTCCCATACTCTTGTTCTCTGTCACCACCCTAGATATAAGACTTAAATATATTCCTCTCTTTTACCCATGAGATATGATGCAATTTCCCTGATTAACGCTCAAGTCTGGTTTTGTCTAAAACCACTGCAATATATCACGGTTTCAAAGGGCTCAACTTGAAGCAAACACTTGAAACATCTTAATTTCTTTCTTTCTTCCTTTTTTTTTTAATTTTTAATTTGCCAGAGGGCATGTGCACTCACCGAGAAGGGAGAGGGAAAGTGAGAAAGCACCACCTCATGGAACACAGTCATGCCACAATCTCTTCTCCATCTCTCACTCCTTTTGGTATTTTGGGTGAACACACACACACACACACACACACACACATACACACACACACACACACACACACACACACGGGCGCCCTGTGTGCTTCTCAAGCTGCTTGGTGTGGGGACTTCAAATTGTGTGGTCAGCCATGTAGGATCCCACCACCTTAGTCACCAGACCATGGGCTGGCCTAAAACATCTCACTTTCTAAATGAAAGATATCTCCCCATATGAAATCTTAGATATACCTTCTGGTGCACCCAAAGCTGTTGGCAAGTCCCCAGATCTTGATTATGTTTTCATGACTTATATGTTATTATTTTTGTAGGCAATAGCTAGAGGATAGATAGACATAAATTCACAATAAATTCATTATTTTTCATTCAAAATTTTTAATGTGTCCACTCTCGTCAAGAATTGAAACACAAGGTCCAGTCCAACATCCCTGCACAGAGAGAGTACCATTTGTTTGCAATCAGCATAATATAAATATCAGCTGCTATAAATAGACCACATATTCAGGGTGGTAGAAGTGCAGAAGACAGATACGGATATCTGATGGCAAGTACTGCATGTATATGGGGTCTTCTCATCCGTATGCAGTGACAAGTATCTTTTACACTGTGACTCATCACACAAAGTTTTGCTTATTCTCAAATATGTAAATATCAGTATTCTCAGAAGCTATATAATTTGGACTCTCCTTAGAATACCCTTCACCTTTTCTCGCACTGAGTTAGTTAGCTTTTTACAGAACCCTATAGTGAATGGTGGGTCCATCCAAAGTCTTCATAGGTTAGCTGGAAGAGCTAGAAGTTAAGGAGTGGAGGAAAAGGACAAACTAGAACCTAGGATATTTCTCACAACCTTCACTCTTGGCAACACAGGTAACTTGCAAAAGAAAACTGCATTCTCAGAAGGGTCCAATGTAATTAGCCTGCTCCCAGGAGACGGGCTGACGTCTTTAGGGAGAAGTTTCGTATTGTGTGTGGCTACATCCTAGGTGGGGCCGCAGACAGATTCGATGCTCACTAAGTCAACCGTAGGGTGAGTAAAAGTCCATGGGGTGCGCTCCACGTGTAACAGTCACCCACACGGCCGTGTCTACTTCTAGAACATGTTGTATCAGGACGGGGCTGACAAAGAGAGAGGCTGACTGAGATCCACACAACCTATCATCTCGTTTACTTGGTTGTAAATATATTCTCTGCTTACTGAAGCTACTGTTTGGTGAGAATTCAAAGATGAAACAAAAAATGTATCCATACTGCCCATTCAGAGAGAGATCTGTCTAGCTATATCTCTCCAGTCCTTCTGATTACTGATTCTGTGTCCTTTCCAAATACCCAACCCTTAATTCCTGCCTCCAATCAACACAGATCCTACCTCTGACTATTTCTCATTTAAGAGAAAAAAAGAAAAGTAAAAAAGCAAATATACCATTCAAAGTTCTGTCTACTGAAAAGATATTTCCTTTTTCTCTTTTTAATTGTACATGTTTATAGCATAAAATAGGGTTTTCCAAAGCATGCATGCAGTGCATGACAATCAAATCAAACGTATTACCGTATATATCATTTTCAACAGACTTTACATTCTTGTGTCTGTTAAATGTCTTTTCCTGAAACCCTGCCTCCTGCTTTTTACCATCCACTCCCCAAACCCTACATGCACCCCCCAACCCCCTCCCTTGCCCACAGCCTTTGGTCTGTACGCTTGTCCTCCGTACTGCTTCGTCTCCTGTGTTTCTGTTCCCGCCGGAGAGTGCAGGCCTTTGGTATATATTGAGCGGGAATGTAGTGTTACTGTTTCATAGTCTGGCTTCCTTCACTTAGGATTAGTTTTGTATTCATCCACTTTGTATTAAATGACAGGTGCCATTGTTCCTTATGGCTGAGTAGTATTCCATAGAGTATATATGCCACATCTTTCAATGTAGTCATCCACTCTTGGGCATTTAGGTTGACTCCATATCTCAGCGATTGTGAATAGTGGTGCAATAAACACGGATGTGTAAGTGTCTTTCTGACTGCTTTTCTATCGTTTAAGTAAATACCAAGGAGTGGGGTTACTTGAACATGTGGTAACTATTTCTAAGTTTTTAAGGAACCTCAAGTTGTTTTCCATAGTGTCTATCTAATTTACATTCCCACCAGCAGTGTGGGAGGGTATCCTGTCATCACAGCCTCACCAGCATTTGTCATTAGCTTTGATCATAGCCATTCTGACAGGTTAAGGGCATCTCATTGTGGACTCCACCTGCATTTCCCTTGTTGTAAGAGACACTGAACATTTTTACATGTGCTTTTTGGCCATTTTCATGTCTTCCTTAGAGAGTTGTCTGGTCAGCTCATTTGCCCATTATTCAAGAATACCTTGGAGTAAGATCGTAGAACTACAGTTTTCTATTTTTGCGTGGTTCTGGCCAATCCTACAGAACCACCTGTAAATAAAGCCAAATCACTTTTATTCCTAAGTAGCCACAGGAAACTTTTTATTTTTTTTTAGAGGTTTTTGCTATAGGGCACATGTGCTCATCAGAAAGACAGACACAGAGAGACAGAAAGCGAGAAATCACCCCCCAAGGGGGATGGCCACACCACTATCCCTTCTCCTCCACTCTCCTCTCAGGATCTTGGGCATGCACGTACATATGCCTGGCGTGAGTTTAAGACAATGGGTCCGGTACTCGAACTGCAGTTGACTCCATGGGTGTCCAGCCATTATGCCATCTGCTGGTTCTCTTAGGAACGTTCTAATGAGGCTCTAAGGATGAGCAACACAGCTGGGGTAAGGCCATCAGTAACTGAACCACTTGCTCATGTAAGTTACCGAAGTCGTCAGGCACCAGCGAAGCCCAGTGTCATATTTGTAAACCTTAACTTGATGATGGATTCCTGTCTATATTTGATTTTATGGTGCATCAGTCAGACAATGTCAGCTGATGGTGCTGCAGCTCTCGTGTGGTAACTCAGTGACTCATGAGTAGTATTCAGTCTACTGGACTCTGGTTGAAAGTCAGAAGCGATTTCATAAAAAGAAGAACAATCCAACATGGATGCCTCGGTTTGCTCTAAAGGATTAAGAATCTACTTGTGATTCACCAAGAGGAGTCTTCCTGGGAGCTCCATCCAGCGTCCCTCTCTGCTAGGATTATCTCACCCCCGTTGGATCCCTTATCCTATGGCTCAACTCTTGGAACAGTTTTGACTGTATAGTCACATCCACCTTCAGAAAAACCCAATATCCTCTTTCTGAAAAGAAACTGGGTCCAAACTTAGTGTAGATTTCCCTATTTTTCTGATTCTTAATTTTTTAAAATGAAAATCTAATAAAAATAGACTTTAAGAATACTTTTCTAAATGGGCTGGAGTAACAAGCCTAAAAAAATATGCAGTACTTCAAAATCTAAAGAGACTTTATGTTCCTCTCTTAATAATAGGAAGGGGCTGCTATGGCAAATTGCCCTTCATCTCCCAGGGCTATCAAGGCATGCCCAAGTCACAGAAGTCCTAGAAATTGCCTCAAAGTGTCCGCCCCCACAGTTTTGTGGGCTTCTTCCACCTTCTTGTATGTATGTCCTACCAAGGTTCTAGAGTAGTTCCTTTTTTTTTTCTTTTTTTTTGGAGAGGTTTACGCTATAGGGCACGTGCGCTTGCCAGACAGATAGAGACAGAGAGAGACAGAAAGCGAGAAATCACCCCCCAGGGGGGGATGGCCATGCCGCAATCCCTTCTCCTCCATTCTCCTCTCGGGGTCTTGGGCATGCACGCACATGCACCCGGTGTGAGTTTTAAGCCACCTGGTCTGGGACTCGAACCGCAGTCGACTACATGGGAGTCAGCGACATAGCCATTACGCTAATTGCTGGCCCCGAGTAGTTCCTCCTTTTTTACCCACTTAGCAGAATGCCACCAAGGCAAAGCAACAGCAGGGCGAATGAAGTGGAGTGTTGATCAAGGTCACTGTAGACCAGGTTGTGTCGTATGTGTAGATGTTTGATTTAGCCCTGAGGTAAGTCAGTGACTGCATTGCTGACCCTCGTAGCTGAAAGTAAATATATTCTAATGGGTTTTGCCATCAAAATATTTGCTACATACCAGGTGTCAGGGGATGGCCGATTCACTCCAGCAATAAAACCACATCTGGGATAGCAGCTGCAATTGGAATCATTACCTAATTACCTTTTTGATAATCTGCCATCAGATTCTTATAGCCATCTGCCTTCTGCACAGGTCAGACAGGCAAACTGAATGTCCATGTCGTAAGAAGCACCACCCCTGCACCCTGCAAGTCCCTGAGGAGGTGGCATTGTGTTTGACTTTTTATGTTGATAGATAAAGGTAGTTCTTGTGGGTTTTATGTGGCTTTTTTTTTTCTGTAGGTTAAGAACCAATCTGTAGTCTGCCAGTTTCTGAGTATGCCTTTTACAACTTGGCATTTTATAGTGAGGGGAAAACTACATTGTGAGTTTGGGAGCACACAGCCCTGCGATGGGACGAGCTCAAACCATAATGCCACTTATTACTAGATCTCTGTTCCTCTCTGCCATTACTCTTGGACCACAATGGTATTTTGGATGCCTAGAAGTTGCAGTCAGTTATAGCCAGGGTATTATAGTCTGTAAGAGTCTGAAGATCTCCCTTTTAGACCACTCTGTCACTCTGCTAACTGAGGGCAATATTCTGGGGAGGAGGACTAGACAGTAAGTACACTTACAGCAGAAATTTTTGCCTATATAGTCATATCTATCCTCCAAAGAACCCAATCTCCCTTTCATTAAAAGAGTCTGGGTTCAGGAACTGGTTCAAAACTAAATATTGGCTTATAGATCTGGACTGCATTGTAGTGATGGAAGTCATACCTCTGTCTATCACGCCTAGTGCTTTTCTGCCTGTGTATATCAATATGAGCCTATCAAATGATGATCAGCCTCAGTTCTAAGGATACCATGATCAATTGGCTACTTTCTGAGTCAGTTCAGGCTGCTATAATAGAGTAACACACATTGGGGGAGGCTAAGAAAAGTTAATTTCTCACAGTTCTGGAGAGTGGAAAGCCCAAGATAGAGATGCCAACAGATCTGGTGTCTGGTGAGGACAATCTTCCTGGTGCAAATGGTCGCCTTTCAGTTTTATTTTCACATGACCAAGAGAAAATATTTCTCTCATTGCTTTTTCTTATAAGGGCATTAATCCCATTCACAGGGGCTCCATCCTTATGACCTACTTACCTCTTGAAGACCTTACCTCCTTCTACCATCATGCTGAGGATTAGGAGTTCAACACATGGATTTTGAAGGGATACAAACTTTAGTCTGTAGCACCAACACTAAAGATCCTTACAGGCCAGACTACGCTTATCATTACATAGTCTCTGATGTCTGTCATAGCCATGTTCACTAATTCTGGTGATTAATTGCTGCCATTTGACCCTGAAATTCTGGGACCTCACTATGCCCATTGAGTAAAGGGCATCTTTGACATCCATTATCCCCAGAGAATTTCAGAAATTCAGCTTCATTGCAGTGATTTCCTACTTTTACCTTTGGCCTGCAGGTAGTAGCCAGCACAGAGTTCTGCAAGGCTGCTGGAGCTCCCCTATGAATGCCTTACGGTAAAGGAAGTGTGCTTGAACCAATTCAGGGGCAAAGAGTGAAGTTGTTAGAAGGTCATTCAGGACCCGTCCAACCTGTCCTTCGTTTTTCCTGAAAGCTTGAATAACTGCTTTGCAGTACCTGGGGATATTTCAACTTCATGATTATAGGTTATCTATGATGGAAGATTCCATCAATCCGCAAAGTGAACTGTCAGGAATACTCCCCACTTCTTGATTTAAGACACCGGATCCAGAATCCTTGTGTAGGACACCCACCCCTTTCAAGACATTTGCCAGCTCACAGTACAATCTTTCTGCGCTGATCCAACATATGTACACATGACCATGTGGGCTCTCCAGATTTCTGTCAGGAAGATTGGCCATCCTTTTGTGTCATGGCACAAAGGCCTATGACAGGACGAAGTCAAACCATAATCCTTCTTACCATTTGAGCTCTGCACGTCCACACGGAGGCTCTGTATGAAGGAAGTGAGTCGAGGGCTACAAAAGGCTTTCTAGTATTTATATGTAGCTGCCATGTTCTTCGAGGGACCAAGAGCTACAGTGAGATAAACGAGGGAGGAAGTATGCAGGTAGAAAGAGGGTCTTTCTCTCAAGGGCTCCTAGTGGCCATAGGAAGTTGTATTATTTTTTAGGCGTAGTCAAAGCCTCATAAGTAGACATCTCGCAGGCTATAAACAGGAGGTCTGGGGAGTCGGGTACTGGATAGGACCCATTCAGAGATGCCTTGGGGGCTACTATTTCAATGCTACTTCTGCTACCAAGGCGTTTTAAAAATAAAATCTATTAGGCTCTCTATGAGGTAAGTGAGTAATTGATATAATAAAGCTCCATCAAAACCTTTAGGGTTTTCATGAAATGTCAGGTTACAATAAATCTCCCCGTGCTGGGCCTCTTTCCTGTAAGTGTCTCATACCTTAAACAGGACTATATTCCTTTGAAACATGGCTGCTTAAGGGTCATTCTTCAAAAACTCTTTCCCAATTTTGACATTTTTATGGGATGGCCCTCTAATGTGAAATATGAAAGGCTTTCACAATAACGATGCCCTGGTATGTAGTCACTGAAGTAACCGTGTCGGCTAACCTGAGAGGGGAAAGGTGGCCTTGGCAGAGATAGGGACCATTTCCTTTAAAGTAGATATCATGACTCACCTGCCACCCAGAGGACACCATCACGTAACAGTTCAAAACCCAGACTCTGACATCCAAATCCCAGATCGGCCTGTACTCGCTGCACGACCTGGGAACGTCACTAGATCCCTGCTTTTCAATGTTCTCATCCAGAAAATAAAATGTAAGAATAGTAGCTGTGTGACAGAACTGCTGTAGGCTTCCACCAGCCAAGCTATGCAAAGAAATGAAGATATTCAGTGTTTAGTAAACTATGAGGACTGTGTAACCCTTAACTTGGCATTGTGTATTTCTTTACTATGCTTTCTTTACTTGTTATAATTTTGTACTAATCAACAAAAAGAAATAAGAATACCAAATGCTATTTCTATATAATATATTAGGTTGTCAGGAAAGGCATATTTTTCTATGCAAAAATGCATCGTGACTTTCCCAATGACTCAATCATTTACAAAAAGTTACAGTAAGATTGTTTTATTTGACCTTCACACTCACGCATTTTGATAGGAATAATTGCCATCGATTTTTTTAATAGAGATATTTGAGTTCAGAGAGTTGCTATGGTTTGCCAAATATCCAGAAATCACTGGTGCTGGTGGGATTTCATTTCATGTCACCTGACTCTGCACTTCTCTCTTCTTCAAGTATGACTTAATCGTACAACTCGTAATGTTTATGAGGAGTGACCCTCCTGACTGCACATCCCTACCGTTTATTGAGACCTGTTGCATGGTAGGCCTTTTATGTCTATTATTTAATAATATTAGATCAACTTTGCAATTCCACATTACCATGCTGTCTCTTCATAGGAAACAGACCGAGGCTTACAGGAATGATAGAAACTGTAATGTGGAAATGTTGGAGTTCCTTCTTTCCTTCATTTATTCACACAGCAAATGGCTACAAGGGACACCAGGCGAGACACTGGGGCCAGTGAGGAAAAGAAGGACAGCGACAAAATCGCTTGCCTTCCAAGAATGATAATCTGGAGGTGAAATGAAACGAAGGGCCAGAGGTGGGACAGCAGTGGAGCACAGGCCCGTGCGAGCCCTCTGCCCTGCGGAGGGTCACAGTCCAGGTCCAGAGAGCTCCTGGGAGAGCCGGCTCACACTTGCCCAGGATCAGGGCTGCTGAAGGCTGGGAGTGGACTGTGGCGTCAGTTCCCTGCTGGGGGGGCTGTCTCTCTGTCTGTCAGTCTGTCAGTCTGTCTCACTCATGGAAATAAGACAATAATTGTTACAAAAAATGTTTTTAGTAATAAAAATGACAGAGGTTAACAGAAGGCAATGGGATGTTCTCCATGAGAGCACGGGTATCTGTTTATTGTGGTATCTTTAGTTTAGGCATCTTTAGTATCGCTAGACAAGAGTTGGAAACCCAAGTACCCATTGACTATCTTTTTTTTTTCTTTCTTTCTTTTTTTGGAGAGGTTTCTGCTATAGGGCGTGTGTGCTCGCCAGACAGACAGAGAGAGACAGAGAGACAGAAAGCGAGAAATCACCCCCCAGGGGGGATGGTCACGCCGCAATCCCTTCTCCTCCATTCTCCTCTCGGGATCTTGGGCACGCACGCACACGCGCCTGGCGTGAATTTAAGTCACTGGCTCCGGTACTGGAACCGTGGTCGACTACGTGGGAGTCCAGCGACATAGCCATTACGCTAACTGCTGGTCCCCCCATTGACCATCTTCTAAATTAAATGAATGAACTCTTAAGATAGTGAATGTCAGGAAGAAAAAGTGCTGAGTGCTCTCAGGTGTTAGAACAGAGGAGCCTTTAAACTGCCTTGAGGATGTGCCTGTGAAGCTCAGACTGAAAAGAGGACAAGGAAAGAGCCGAACGAGGGGTGAGAGGCTAGGACGTGCGGTCGAGACGCGGGCGTCATTCGCCAAGCTGGAAGTAACAGCGAGGCAGCACGGAAGCACCCGGAGGAAGGCCAGCCCGGCCAGAAAGCATCGAGCTGCCTAGACGGAGTGGGGGGGGGGGGGGGGACAGGCGGGGGCTCAGGGTCTAGGGCAATGTATTTTATTTTGTTCTAAATGAAGTAGAAACTCACTGAATGGCTTAGCAGAACAGAATTTTAGATTTTTACTTTAAAATTCCTTTCTGATAGTCACATAGGAAGAAAAAAGAAAAGGTGGAGAGATTGGAAATGGAAAGGAATCACAGTAGTCTAAGTAAGAGAGGGTCCCCACTCGGGTTAATTGGCAAGAGTCAGAAAGAAGGTGGATGACGATAAAAGGGAAAATGGTGATCATTGTTAAGATTAACTGAGCACTCACGTATATGCCAGGTAATATTGAAAATACTGAACATAAATGAACTAGTTTAATTGCAACATGAACCATCTGGGCACGAAGACCTTGGAAAGATAAATACGCTTTCTGTCTTTGTAAGGCTAGTACGCAGAGGTTTGAATCGAGGTCATCTTATTTTTAAGCCCATGGTGATTGCAATCCATTTACACAGCGTAAATAAGGGATGATATTTGGGAATGTTGAACAGAGCTGGTGATAGATTAGAAGATATACATGTCAGGAGGAGCTCTAAGGCCTCTGGTTCCACGAGCTGCCTGCTATTAGCCGGGTGCCTGTGTCTGAGGCCCGAAAGAAAGCCTCGAAGTGCAGTCTGGGTGGGGGGTATATTTTAAGGTCTTACAAGAGTACGGATTTGGAAAAAGGTAACATAAAGCTGACAGTATGCTATAAATAGAAAATAAGTTGAACTGATACTCCGAAGTTAGGCAGAACAAGCATGCAGAGCAGCCTAAGAGGAATTAGCAGCCCCGTGGGGGACACGCAGCAGCAGCAGCAGCAGTAGCAGCAGCAGCAGCAGCAGCAGGTGAGAAAGCAGGAGGGAGCGGCTGGCAGGTGCAGGAGAGAGACACAGACGAGGGCTGGGAGTTCCGAACCTTTACGGAAACAAAGCCAGGCCAGAGGGTTGACTCCCGGCTGGCTGATAAAGAGAGAAGCATGGGCTGTTGGGACCATCAGTTAGTGTAATGGCTATGTTGCTGGACTCCCACGTAGTCGACCGCAGTTTGAGTCCCGAACCCAGTGGCTTAAACTCATGCCGGGAAAGTGTGTGTGCGTGCCCAAGATCCGGAGAGGAGAATGGAGGAGAAGGGATTGTGGCGTGGCCATCCCCCCTGGGGGTGATTTCTCGCTTTCTGTCTCTCTCTCTTTCTCTTTCTGGCGAGCACATGCACCCTATAGCATAAACCTCTCCAAAAAAAAAAAGGGAAAGAAAAGAGAGAGAGAGAGAGAAGGACGGGCTGTTAACAAAGCTGTGGCCGGAGGAGGGAGGAAGGAGACTAACGGCACTTGTATACTTGCACTCTGAGATGCAGAGCCTATTTGCATGGTGGAAAAATCAGTAGAATGGAAAATATGGAAGTCCTACAGGAAAAAGTAGTGACAGCACGGGAAAGAAGTTCAGATTAAGAAATGATAGTATTAAAAACAAGAAAGCCCAGCACATCGGTGGAGTAGCCTTAGGCTAGAAGACGGAGACCTGCTGCCTGACCTGCTGCAGACTTCCTTCCTCCCTCCTCCGCTCCTGCTCCAGCAGGAAGCCAGGAACAGGATGATGAGGGTCACAAAGATTGACCAAGGGAGGGTGTTTGCCTTCGGTCTTTCTAAGTTGCTTTGTGCTGACCCTCAGTTCTGTTTGATTGAAATAATAATAATCTGATTGCATAAATTAAAGTGGTTTGGTTTTTAAAATTTTGGTCTTGGCAACATATAATCAAAAAAGTAAATAATCCCCATGGTCTAATGAGAAGAAACAATTCCAACACTTGGATCTGGAATTTGTTCACTTGGAAATAGACACCGGAGACCTACGCTGAGGAACAGAGATCCCTCAAGGGCTCTAGAAACACCTTTGCTGTCCTCTTCATTCACAGTTCATTCATTTTTAAAAAAATTATTGATTTAATTTTATTCATATATTCATTTAATTTTATTCATTCATTCATTTAGTTTTCATTTGACCAGAGGGAGACAGAAAGGGATGGAGAGAAAGCAAGCCACCAGGTCTGGAACTCGAACCATGGTTGGCCACATGGGAGTGTCCAGCGCCCCAATCACCATGCCACCTGTCGGTTCCTCCCATTCCACTGTTCATTCTAGAGCCACACGTTGGGTACCTGTCACCTATTAGTGGCTGCTTGGCACCTAAGTGATGCAGTTGTGATGAAAAAGAATGAAGTCCCCACCTTCACGGAGCTGTATTCCAGGAGAAAGGTACTAATTAAATATGCACGTAGCATCAAACACACAATATAATATCACATCCGATGAGCACTATCGATCCTTAGTACGTACAGTTTAAAAACATAGCTGGCTCCTTGGGTAGAAATGCAGTTTCCCCGACCAGGACCCGTTCTGTGATACGAGGTCTGAATTGCCCGCTTGAGGGGGGCAGTGACTGCGATGTGCACCCCTAACCTACAGCTGCTAAGAGCAGGGCCTGGTAACGCACGGTCAGCACTCGGAATATGCTAACCGTTACGGTGGGACAGCCTGCGACATCGACTAGCACGCAGTGAACCGTCGATAAAGGTTTCTTGGGGGTGAGGGGGGTGACTTCTAAACTCAGAAGGAGTGAAGGGAGGGTCAGCAGATGACGAGGATGGGGAGCTCTCCTGGGCGAAGCGGAACTGCGTGTGACAAAAGGAAAGGATAATGCTACGTGGTAAGTTTAGATTCTTGAAAATGATATCTTGACTAAAGTGTATGTGTTGTGGCCACCAGAATAAAATGGAATCAGAACAAGTAGAATATAATTCAAAATGTCCCCTTTCTCTGGAAAAGCCAGATGTCAGGATAAAATGAAGAGTGAGGGAAGGGGCCAGCAGATGGTGTGATGGTTATGTTGCTGGACCTCCACATGTCTCACCATGGTTCGAGACCCGGACTCAGTGGCTTGAAACTCATGCCGGGTGCGTGTGTGTGCCCAAAATCCTGGGAGGAGGATGGAGAAGAGATCGTGGCACGACCATCCCCCCCAGGGAGAGATTTCTCACTTTCTCTGTCTCTGTCTCTCTGTCTCTGTCTCTCTCTCTCTCTCCGGCCAGCACTCACACCCTAAAGCATAAACCTCTGGAAAAAAAATAAAAAAATAAAATAGTGAGGGAAGAAGTCAGTGTTCCCTAATCCTCTCCTCTCTCGCTACAAAACTGGACATTCTAGAAACTATAATAACTATTCCATGCCACGTGCCGTCCTGAGAACTAGAGTGAACTGATTAGATTTGAGACCTTCAGCAGGATAACAACAGTGACAACACTTGAGTGGTGACCTGTTATACAGGCACTATTCCATGTTGTCTCCATGTAGTCTTTTCTTTTTTTTAGAGGTTTTTGCTATAGGGCGCGTGCATTTGCCAGAAGAAGAAAGACAGAGAGAGACAGAGAGACAGAAAGTGAGAAATCACCCCCTCAGGGGGGATGGCCATGCTGCAATCCCTTCTCCTCCATTCTCCTCTCGGGATCTTGGGCACGCACGCACACGCGCCTGGCGTGAGTTTAAGCTGCTGGGTCCAGGACGCGAACCGTAGTCGACTACATGGGAGTCCAGCGACATAGCCATTACACTAGCTGCTGGTTCCTTCTCCCCATGTAGTCTTAAAAGAACTCCGTAAGTTAAGTCTAATTCTTATCCTCTTTTGAATAGACGAAGAAGCCAAGGACGAAGCAGGGATGCTGCACACAGTGTCTGGCGTCACGGCTCCTCAATCGCTGCTTTCGAATGAATGATTGAGCGATGGCACGCCGCGGGATGGAACGTGCGGAAATCCTGCTTGGCCAGGGCCAGGGCTGCACGCACACTACTGGAGGCTGTCTGGCTGCCGTTTTGTGAGATGATGGTAGAGCGGTTGTTCCCAAACTGATGCATGAAAATCTCCAGAGGTTCTTGCTCAGCATTGCACTCACGTAGGTGTGAAGCAGAGCCTATGAACCTGCATTTTAAACAGGAAATTATGAACCTGCATTTTAAACAGGAAATTATGAACCAGCATTTTAAACAGGAAACCAAGCATATTTTAGAGCGCTCCCCAAACAAATTTTGAGTACAAAAGGAAACGGCTGTGCGCTGTGTTGACATTGATGACAACTAACAATCAGGAGTGGCTAGTGGCTGTGGCCCACCTAATGGAAAGGAGGAGAGCAGTGGTGACACGGGGACAGTATCCGCGAGTCATCAGCTGTAGTGAAGTCTGGGTCCCCATCCTCTTCACCCAAACTGGCGCCATGGACAGTTTGAGCTCCGTGACTCCTTGCTGTGGGAGGGCTTTGGGATATAAAAACAATCCCAGCTTCTAACACTAGACACTCCTTCTCCCCAACCCTCAGGTTGTGACAGCTGAAATGGACAAACGTTGAAAGGGATCAAGGTGCCTCCAGTTGAAAACTATGGCCATATTGGAAGAGACAGCGTGTTTTTCAATCTCTTACCTAGGGCAGCTTCTGCTCTCCCACTCCAGGAGCCTCTAAGGCCCCGTATCTGTTTCCCCCTGAGCGTGCTCCTGGGAGACGCTGTGACGTGTATGCTGAACACAATGGACCTGGCTGACTTCATTCGGAACCCACAAGGTGTGCCCGGCCCTCACACGAATGGCTCACCAAGTGAAATGGGACAGGACCGTCATGGTGAAGACAGGGCTGGCATGCAACCATCATTCCTCCTTCAGGGTTGAAGGGCTCAGATCCCTCTTACACAGTTTAGAGGAAATTATAGTCAACTATGCTAGCAGAATGGGATCAGTCTCCCAGAAGACAGATATTCCAAAAAGGGAAAAAAAATCAAAAGGAAGAGACAGAAATAAAGAGATGAAAGTACTCAAAAGGGATGAAACAAGTTGGAAAATAGTTCAGCGCAAAATTGGCAAAACCTAGATTTTGAAAAATACAGGAGTGTTTTCTCAGTCCCGTTCTTTGTCTTTTACTAGAATAAACAGGCAACTTGTTACCGCTCAAGGACACAGCCCTCACCTTTCCTAGCCATTAATTTCCCTTAACTGCTCTCAGATCTTTCGATTACACAGAAGAGTAAGAGTAAAACCTCGTTAGGGATTATTGATGGGAGGACTGTCAACCGGTATCACATTTTGTAGCACCAGATTCCCACGTATATAAGCACAACCTTACCTAATCTTAGCAAAATACAAGGGTAACCAGGCAAGCATTTGCTGTTCACAACATCCTTCTAGTGAACTAATTCTAAGTTCTCTGGGTGATCAGACCAGCAAATCAGCGTGTGCATCCAATGAAACATTTAAATACCCAAAGACCATTCTTAATTGAAGTAGAAAAAAGAACGAAAAAACCCATGACCTGGAGTTATAGTGACCTCACCTTCTGTAGAAATTTACTCTCCTCAAAAGCTATTATAATGAAACTTCATTGTGATATAAATTATGTGGTATGGACTGCCTTGATTAATGTGCTTTGTGGAAGAGAAAAATGCTACCTAATTAACGTGTAGTGGGAAAAGAAAAACAACGAGGGTCAATACCTGTTTCCAGAACAGGCTAAAGGGATAGAGAATCAATCAAAGAGGGAGAGAAAAGCCCGCACTGCATTATCTTTTATTCCAGGCAAGAAAAAAAAGAAAAACATCTGTAACCTCGTTACCCCCCATCTGATTCCTTTCAGCGATTTCAGAAGGGAGAAGCAACAGTTCTCTGACCGCGGCGCACGCACTGTTGAACTATCTGCCTGGAGACAGATACTCTCAAGCAACTAGGGGGTAAATTGCAGTTCAGCCCTGCAGCTGGCCAATTCCAGGTGGTTGTGGGGAGATTAATGAGACAGCCAAAGACCCCCGCCCCAGGCGGCTTCCGTGGGAAGCAGGGATTTAGGAAGGCTTGAAGGCAGAAGATGGCAGGGCAGAGCCAGCCTGCGTCCCCACCCGCTCCGCCGGTGCAGTGGTTCCAGCGGCCAGAGGCTTTCTGGTTGCCATAGCAACTCCCCGGCTCTGCTGCGAACTCAAAGCCGAGCCTGTGAACTTGGGCGCCGACACGAGCTCGCGACCGCGACGGCAGATGGGAGGCAGAAACAGGGTCGTCCGTGCAGTGGCTCTGCTGCTCCCGCGGCGACCGGGACCTCCAAATCGGGTGGTGGTGGTTGCAAAGCGACGCGGTCGTGACTGGCATCTCCACTGGTGTCATCTGCTGCCCGGTGGGAGAAGGAGAGTGCTCAATCTCTCACGACTAAGGTGGCAGAAAGGGGCAGGAAGAGGGCCGAGGGACGTTCATCCAGCCATCCCATTACAGTCGCCCAGAGCGCACTGGCGCGGGCCGGGGGCCAGGCCGGGTGTGCAAAGAGCGGCGACACACCGCCCCGCCCTCCAAATGAACAACGGAAACCACAGCATTTAACAGGATTCCCGAGTCTGGGGAAAGCCACTTAGGCACTGCTGCTTCCCCGGTCTCATCTGGGAGGACAGATTCAGAATCCACATGCAGGGGAGGAACGAGGTCGTGGTCCCGAAAGAGTCAACCGGGCGGGAAGGCTGGGGGCGCGGGGACAGCCGCCCTGGGGAGGGATCTGTCAAGGCCACTCCAGCGTCCCTCCGCGGCTGCAAGGGACAAGAGGTTTGTTTTTCTAAAAGAAAACCGAAGCCCTTTTCCCTACTGGGCTCGGCCGCTCGTAGGGGGAGCCCCGCCTCTCTGGGTCTCTGATTGGCCCGGCTCGTCTCAAGATAATTTATGCCAGGCTCCTCCCGGCCCGATTGGCCCGGCGCGCAGTCCCGGCGCGTCCTACCTGTTAGGTGCAGCGCCGTCCGCGCTCCTGCCCTACTCCGGGCTGCGCCGGGAGGGGAGCCCGGGCTTGCAGAACCCAGCGCGCAGCACCCGCGGGAGGAACGTCCCGATGGGCTCCTGGGAGGCTCTGCTCTTCTCCCCCTTCCTTCTGGGGAGTCGAAGTAGAGGGGTGAGGTTGATGTTTTTGTTACTGACTCTGCATTTGGGGAACTGGTGAGTAAATGCAAAGGACTTGGAACTATTCATTGATACCTCTTCCTTTCCTCCTAATTTCCTTTACATAGCATTCTAAGTTAAATAATAGGCATTTCCCAGGCGCATGTTCGATTTTTACCATCAGCTTATTTTTCTGATTTGCTCTGTTTATTTGCAGATAGAATGAAATTAGCCTAGGTCTGAAGCATTGAGGCTGGTCCCGTTGTTTTGGACTTCAGAGTGTGAACTAGTAAAGGTTCAGTGTGGGGAGGGACCAGGGGGCTTGGAATGACAGTGCTCCTAAGTGTAGTGAATGAATGCCGTCATAAACTTTCTGGATGGTTCTGCATTTCAAGGACAAAGTTATTTCAGAAACTTGTCACACAACATGGTAGGTATAATGCTTTTCTTCCTAATAATAGTGCTTTTTCAGTTATTTACTTATTTGTAACTTTCTGGAAGAAACCAGTGTTTTACATCAAGAAAAATTACAAATATGGCTAAAAAAACTATCAGAGTTAAACGTGTTTAATATTTAAATCAGAAATAACCATATAGATTGTATTTGAACCAGCTTTGAATGGTTTCTATTTTAATTGGATGTCCACTAGTTATTTTAAAAAGAGACATGATAACATGAAATCTTGTATCATGTGGTGTGTGTGTGTGTTTGTCTGTGAGAGAGAGAGAGAGAGAGAGAGAGAGAGAGAGAGAGAGAGAGAGAACCAACCCCAAAGCTTTCTATTCAACAGAAACAAGACTGGGCTCTTATATCTAACAATAAAACTTTGAAATCCTTCTTGTAGAAAACTGAAGCGCTCAGGTATTATGTGTAAGTAGGAGGTGAAAGAAATAAAAATCTGCACATTAAAAGATAGACAGTACAGAGGTTGGGACACACGACTCATGTCACATAACTTGTATTAAATAAATGCACGTCAGAATCACATGATCATATTAGAATCGTGCCTAAAATTCAAGAGTAAAGTACAATCATTATAAAGACAGAAATAAGCCTTTATAACTACTTATTGCACAAATGAATTATTACTGTAATTATACAGATAGAGTGAATATTCTGTCAATTACTATATTTTCTCTCCAAACATAGAGATGGGATCAAAGTATGCTAAGTAATATTAGGGTTACCAGAATATTTTTGACACTGCTTTTTTCTTTGGCATTAATTTTAGTTGAGCCTTCTCCCTTAAAATCGTAACTGTTCTGTCCGGGCCGCAGCATACGACTCGATGAATTCTTCCTGTGTGTGTTGTGTCACAATGGCTTATTTCTTTGACTAGAGTATAACATTTTATAGGTGATATTCAGGTAGAAACTGTACCTTCATAATATAATAAAATAAAAGCAGATCTACTCAGTGGTTTTCTGAAATAACCTATTTCTTCTTTTATCTTTTTAAGTGCAAATTTCCCTTCTAACCAAATAGGCAAGCTGCTTACTAAAGAACATACTGTTTATCCAAAGAAATGTTTTAAATTAAATGATTTTACTCTGAGGATTTTCCATTACCATCATTCTAATTGGCTCCAGAACTCTCATCAAACTTCCCGGAAGTAAGGGCCGGGTGGCAGAGTGGGCGGAACACTGGGGTTAGCAGTCTGAGGAAGAGACCCCAGGGGTCAAGGGTCCTTTACTTCCTGAGAAGTTTCTTCATTTAGGAAATCATAAGATGAATTATAATTTCTTCAGGTTTTCATATTTCATATGCCCAAGATTTGAACAGAAACATTAGCTATCTCAATGATTGCTTCACTGTTTTTCCTTCACAATTTCAAAATGGAAATTTTCAGTGTAAATCACAGGTGCTTTTTTATTTTTACCGTAAGTATGAGTGAATGACGAAAGTGTGGTTCAATTTAAATTGATAAATAATTTATAGTAATATAAATAATAGGGATTGTTCTTGCTGAATGAGGCATGTTTAAGAACATCGGTATGTCGCTGCTATAATTAGCTTTTAGGGCCTCAGTTATGAGAGCTTAGGTCTTTACTTTTAAAAGTAGCTACAGCTGAGGCGAACTTTTCGTCCTTGAATATTTCATTAGGGATAATAGCTGACAACATGTAGAACCATTTACGATCATATTCTCCTCTCCCTCCTCACTTTTCTTAGAGATCTTTCTGAAGCTAACTCAGAATGGTTCTGTTTATAAGAATTTAATGTGTCTGTGTACTGTTTTCTAAAATAAATCTTCAAAGTCATCTATTTGGGAGTTTACTAAATTGGAAGCTATTGTCTCTCATAGCTAATGAGAGGTAATGCATTCTTTCCTCGTTAGTTTCCATCAAGAACATAAAGGAGAGACACTATATTGATTTTCACATTGCTGAACTATGAAAATCTATCCTGCTCTTGCAACTCAGAGCTGTAGTCATGGTCCCTGTGTTTTATTCTCCATGAGACTCTAAGGCATCTTGACAAGTTGGTTAAAATCTTTTAAGCTTGATTTGACTTACTTGTAATGTTGCAACAAATCTAATTATAATCAGGTTTAAAGAAAAAAAAAGAGTTGAAAAACTGCTTCAAGTTTTTAGCTGTACTAAAAAGTAATCTGTGATAGACTTTTCCAAGGATGCTATATTTTGAGAGAGCCCAAGGAAAATAACTTATCTTTTATTTTTCAAAAGAGTTTCCATGAATTAGTAATCATGCAATATAGCATTCAGATACCCAAATGGATACTTGCTTTTTAAAGTATATTATTTTCAAGTAGCATAGCAGAAGTATAATTTGTGGAGGTGGTACATATGAATGATTTTTTTTGAGTGTCTAGATTTTTAGCTTAATTTTCTAATAACATACTGATGGTAACCATGTAGACTCGAGAACAAAATAACAAAGTATCGACATTCCATAATAATGACATATTTTTAGAACTGAGAGACAAAGTTATTTTGAAGCCAAGATGCAAATGTCATAATTGATAAACTCTCCTGCCTAGTCTTTTAGGTTACCCAGACCAGCAGTATCCTCCTTCCACCTCAATCCATTCTGTGCTCTGAAACACTCATTTGGCTAAGCAACAAAAGGAACTGTTGGACGTTCATTCAAACATGAAATAAAGCAGTATTTACTATCTATAGGAAGGTGATTTAACTTTACTTGGGAATATAGTAATGAAGATAGAGGCCCAGAGAAGGGGAGACAAGGTAGGGTGGAACATTGAAAAGCTCTAGAGATGAGAAAATTATTACCAAAATATGATAGATGACTGTCATGTGGGAAGATGGAAGAGTGGACAGAAAGCAAATATACAGACTTCTGGAATATCGTTTACTTATGAGTATGGCAGGGCAGGGTTGTAAATGAGAAGCCTGGACTTCATCATCAGGTTTAAGCTTAATTTCAACTCCACCATTTCTCATACGGAGATTTCCAGCAAATCTTTGAGGCTGAGAGTCCTCATTTGTAAAAAGCAGAAAAGTCATCTACATTTCTAGAGTCTTTCAAGACCAAGGGGAAAAAAAACCTTGCAAATAGTCCTGTACTTACCAGTTTATCTGGAAAGAAGACATAATAGCATGTTCTTTTCGGTGTAGACACAGAATACAGTGATCCCAATATTATTTATTTTTGTTAAAGTGGCTTTAAGTTAGATCCTCATGTGTTATTAAACATCTTTTGGATTTGGGACAGATTTCTTACTCAACGTGTCTTTACTGGCTGCCTGCTCTGTGCTATTCACCATGAAATATGTTGGTTTTACAGTGATAAATCAAGTAGACATGCGTTCTCCTCCTGTGGTGCTTACACTGACTGCTAAGACCTGGATTTATTATATTGGTCAAAGGAAAACATCGTTGAGTCAAAATACAGAAATATACATTTAGAATTTCAAAGATAAAGAGAAGAGTCCATTTCTGAGGACAAAGGATGCTGATGGAAAGATAGGAGCCAAAGAAAGAGCAATGAGGTTTTTCATGAGCAACCCCCGAAGATTATGGGGAAGTGTGTAAATACTCAGGCGAGCAGTCCTTATGTGCCCAGACCCCAGGTTCTGTGTGAAGAAAGCATGAAGCCTAGTTGCTGTTGTTTTTCATATAGGAAAGCTGGGGTGCGATTTTCTAGAAACTTGTTATCGTTTCCCTACTAAGTATTAAATCCAAGATGCAAACCTATGAGTCTGCAAAAAGTTCATTAAAAATATACATTATTGGAGCCAGCAGAGGGCCTTAGTGGTTATGTCACTGGACTCCCACATGGCCTACTGCGATTTGAGTCCTGGACCTGGTGGCTTACAACTCGTGCTGGGTGTGTGTGCATGTGTGCCCAAGATCCAGGAGGAGAACTGGGGAGAAGGGATTATGGCGTGGCCATCTCCCCTGTGGGTGATTTTTCACTTTCCCTCTCACTGTCTCTGTCTCTCTCTCAGGCAAGCACACATACCCTGAAGCAAAAACATCTAAAAAAATAAATTCTGATTATTAAAAAACTATGCATGGATTTCAAACACTTTTTTTGTAGAGAGATTTTTGCTGTAGGGTGCATACGCTCACCAGAGAGACAGAAAGTGAGAAATCACAGCCCTCCTCCCCACGGGGTGATGGCCATGCCACAATCCCTTCTCTTCCATTCTCATCTTGTGATAATTTTGTGCACACATGCACATGCACCCAGTGTGAGTTTTAAAGCCACCAGGTCTGGGACTTGAACCATGGTCAACTCTATGGGAGTCCAGTAATGTAACCCTTATGCCATCTGCTGGTCCCTCAAACACTTTTTATACCGAAATAAACTTGTTCTTTAATTCCATTTCTACCCACTTTTGAAGCTCCCTTGTGTTGCATTAGTAATCTGAGACGTGGTGGTGAAGCAGGTAGGCTCTGGGCAGAGAGCACAAAGCATGCATGAGAAAAATGGATCGAGGCACAAGTTTCTGTGGACGAAAACAAAATTTTAAATCCATGCCCAGTTTTTTCAGAATAGAATAGTTTTTTTCAGAAGTTCCCACCAACTTTTTGAAGATCCCACATGGAAGGCAACCCAAGTGACATCACTGTGAATGGAGGAAAAAGGAACGGGAGGAAGAATGGAAGCAGGAAAGAGGAAGGGAGGACAGGGGAGGAGATGGCGGGCTCCTGGACAGAAGCACCGCAGGTAGGAAACTAGTCAGTGCCCATCACATCCTTTCTGGAATGTTCCATACAGTGCTATAGATGAATTATTTTAGAGGAAACTTGGACATGCCAGAATACTTGATCTAGAAAAGTGCAGAGTTAAAAACAGGACTTTTGGGACCAGCAGTTAGCATAATGGTTATGTCGCTGGACTCCCACGTGGTCAACTGCAGTTCGCGTCCTGGACCTGGTGGCTTAAAGCTCATGCTGGGCGCATGTGCGTGCGTGCCCAAGATCCCTAGAGGAGAATGGAGGAGAAGGGATTGCGGCGTGGCCATCCCCCCTGGGGGGTGATTTCTCGCTTTCTGTCTCTCTGTCTCTCTCTGTCTGTCTGGCGAGCGCACACACCCTATGGCAAAAACCTCTTAAAAAACAAAACAAAACAAAAAAGAACAGGACTTTTTAGTGAGGCAACTTTTGTTGAGGAATTGGGTGGCTGTCTTGAAGGGCGCTCTATAAAGTTATGGTTGAATTTACTTCGGACAGGTGCCACAGAGAAAAACATAACCAAATAGTGAAAGTTACAAGAAAGTAATTTTCGTCCAATTCAAAAGTCCTGTAACAGGATAATGGACGTTTCATCACTAGACCTATTCAAGCAGAAGCTTGTCAGAGTGTTCTCGTACTCGGTGGGAGGCAGATGAAATTTGTGGGAGTTTTTCTATTTTTAAATATCTCAGACTGTATTGCTATCAGTGCTAAAATAGTTTAGCCAACTGAAGTGCATGTTTCAGGACAGCCTTACCTATTAATTCATTCAGTAAACCTTTACCGAGCTTCACCATTCATTCAACGGGTATTTTCACAGTGCCTACTGTGTGTTTAGGAGGACTCTGGCAACTGGAGAAACAATATATTTCAGAACATATAACATTCCTCCTTATTTTTAGACAAAAACTGAGTGACTAAAAAGCAACAGAGACTGCGAAAACAAAAGGAATATAGAAGAAATCTTGGCGGCTGGCAGGTGGTGTGGTGGTTGAGGTGCTGGACTCCCTCATAATTGACAATGGTTCAAGTTTTGGACCTGGCGGCTTGCTTTCTCACTCTCCCTCTCTCTCTCTAGTGGAATTTAATAATAATAATAAGTAAAATAAATAATCCTTGAAAAAAGTAATCTTAACATAGACCCTGCTTTCTAACCTGTAGCTGGAAGAGCAGGTCAGGAAGGCTGTGTTTAGGACACGGTAGGCTTGACACAGCATGTTAACGTTGGGGTGAGCAGGCCGTAACCTGGTTCCCAGGTGTCGTTAAGGCTGCTGGAATCAAGGGCTCTATGCACCAGGTTAGTCTCTGGGCAGAGTTCCAGACCTTGGCTTGGAGCTGTCGAATGTGTGCGCTGCTTAAGGGAGGCACCACCTTCCCCCTCGGCCGCCACAGGTGCCATGTCAGCTGAGCGCTTCTCCGACAGGTGTCAGGGCCGAGTACCTTTTCCACGAAGTACCCTTACTGATTGGATTGGATTTTTGGTCAGCTATATCTGTACTCTGATTGGTAATTCTGTGCAGGTGGCTTATGAGTATATTTATTTCTGGGATTTCCTTAGTACAATTTATTATGGAAGACCTCCCATTGTCATAACTAGAAGAGAGCGGGAAAAGCATTGTGTTGTTTCCGGCATACTCATTTGTATTCTTTACCCTTCGAAGTGAATGTACAAGAGGATCCTATGTCAGTGAAAATATTTTGTTCTCATTTTAATATCCCAAGACTTAAGGGGGAAAAAAAGGGCATGTTTCTGCAATTGGAGGTACTAATTCCCATTTCTTTTTTCCACTTTTAGGATCTTTTAATATATTTTATAATTTACTAAGTTTCAATACGATACTCCCAATTTACAACATTTTTAACCTCCTTGAAGAATTTATCTGATGCATAAAAGCATCACAGGCTTAGAGAATGTGAACGCCATGCAGAGCGCGTTGTGTCTCAGTCTAATTTATGTCCTGTCAGGCTCTGCAGATAGAAAACTGAAACAAGGAGCGCGTGGTGCCCACTTTAACGAACTCTCTCCTCAGTGGCTAGCTTAAAACGTAGGCTATGACAAAAGTTTTCTTTTTTTTCCTCTAAGAAATACGCACATGGGAATGGTAACAAAGAACTTTCAGGACAGGTCCTGTAGCAGAGCAGGTAAGTGCTGTGCATACAAGGTGGGACCCCACGTGGCCAACTGTGGTTCGAGTCCCCTGGTGGCTTGGGAAACAGGCTGGTGCGTGTGTGAGAGGACTCAAAATCCTGACGGAAAGGAGGAGTGGAGGGGAAAGGGTTGCAGCAGGGCCCTCCCCGGGAGGACGCTTTCTCTCTCTTTCTCTCTCTAGCAGCACATGTACCCTCTGGCAATTAAAAATATAATATAAATAAGTAGATAGCATAGATGATAATATCTTTAACTGGACTGAAGTGCAGTGTAGTTATGCTGGGGAAATTCATTTTATTAACTGTGGCGATATATAATGATTGAATGTATAAAATCACTTAAGAAAACATACTGTACCCTACAAATATGTATAGTGATTATATGTACATCATAAATTATAATCAAGAAAAAAATTTAAAATAAAGACCATTGTGCCTCAAGAATAGCTTATTTATAATAAAAAAAGAGAATACTTATAATCTCTGGGTTTTTATACCCTTCTGAACACAATTTACTGGATATAGGGTTCCCAGTTTTCTGAACTCTGTTTTAAAGAACAGAATTGACTTGCCAAATGAAACAAATAAACAAAGCAAAACAAAAATATAAAAGTTGACTGATTATATTATTTTATTAGTAATATTTGTTACTGTATTAAAGATTAATCAGTAAACTACAAAAATGTCCAATCTAAAACCAGATATTAAGAAAAACAATGTTTTATAATTTTCTTTCTTTTGTTTTTGAGAGTTTTATTTATTTATTTTTTAACTGTAGGGCACGTGTGCTCACCAGAGAGATAGAAAGTGAGAAATCACACCCGGGGGATGGTCATGCCATAATCTCTTCTCTTCCATACTCTTGGGATTTTGAGCATGCACACATGCCTGGCGTGAATTTCAAACTGCTGGGTCCGGGACTCAAACCACAGTTGACTAAATGGGAGTCCAGTGACATAACCATTATGCCTTGTGCTGGTCCCTGCTTTTATCATCTTTCTAAAAATGTGCCACTATACTAATTTTTTTTTTTAAATCTGTTATTACTCTGTCCTTTTTCTCATTAACTATTAGGTTGTTGGAAAGTTATGATGTATTTTTCTGTGTTTTTCTATGCAAAAATGCGTTATGACTTTTCTGACAACCCAATGTTATAATTTTACATCCTTCTATCTAATCAAGTTAGGAAAACAATGTTCTGATAGGCTTCGGAATTGCCCACACAGGGCTTCGAAATAACAATTAAATATTATGTGCCCAAAGCAATGTTTTTTTGCCATTTACTTCTTGATTTTCATGTAATCTTGAAGAGCTCTACATCTTTAACCTTACTCAGAAAACCGTAGTAGGTCAACCATGCCTGCTGATGCTTTATTATTTTTTTTTCTCCTAAATCAATTTTCCACACTTCCAGTTGTTGAATCACTAATATATAATCCAATTTGTGTTCCGTGCTATAGACACAAGATATTTTAAATATGGAGTTTTTTATTATGCATAGTTTAGACCTTATTTTCCTTTACTTGTTTTCTTAACATTATTTCCAACTTGCTGCTACTGTTAAAACGTGAGGAAAAAAGAACCCCGTTTTCCCTAATGCCCTAATGTTTTTGATCATAGAGCATAAATATTAAAGTCACTTATTCTGTTCCATTTCTCAAAACCTGAACTAGCAACTTGGAAACTTGAAACCTATACTTTCAGATTTTTTCCATAAACTTATAGAGACAAGTTCATGTATATATATCGGTGTGCATATTTTTATGCAAATAAAACCTAATACTTGTTTTGGAAACATAACTAATGTCAGAACTGTCGTTTTTAAAGAATTATTTATTTAATTATATTTCTTTTTTTTATTGTTATTTAATTTGCCATAGGGTACACATGCTCACCAAAGAGTGAAAGAGAAAGAGAGAGAGAGAAAGAGAGAGAAAGTGAGAAGGCAAGTCATCAGGCCCAGGACTGAAACCACTGTTGACCATGTGGGAGTCCAGCACCTTAAACCACCATGCCACCTGCTGGCCTCCCAGAGATATCTTTCTAGAACTTATTCTACCTCATTTTTCAAGATGGCATGCATGGTATTTTCTATTATAAAAGAACCATGAGTTTTAAATTATTTCATTATAGATTCTGTTTCTTTTATTTTCTCTGCTATAAACATTATATTTGTATACACATATATGTACACACCTGTAATTTCAATACTTTTAATCAATATTGTCAAATAACTAGTCATTAAACATCACCAATACTGAATGTAATGGGCCTTTGAATATTTTGCCAATGTGATGGCTAGAAATTGTCACATTTTATAAAACTTATTTTCTCTTGGGATTAGCAGTTGGTGTAATGACTATGTCACTGGAATCGCATGTAGTTGACTGCGGTTTGAGTCCTGGACCCGGTGGCTTAAACTCACACCCAGCACGTGTGCATGCGTGCATGTCCAAGGTCCTGAGAGGAGAATGGAGGAGAAGGGATTGCAGCATGGCCATCCCCCCTGGGGTGTGATTTCTCACTTTCTGTCTCTGTCTTTCTGGCGAGTGCACGTGCCCTATAGCAAAAACCTTTCAAAAACAAACAAACAAACAAACAAACAAACTTATTTTCTCTTGCTACCATAAATGTTGGCATTATTTTATATATTTATTGATCTTTCTCCCATCTAAATTTTTGTATACCATTACTCAATGAATATCTTCGATTCTGTTTTGTCCCTAGTCCTGTCCTATGCCACCCATAAGTTCTTTTCTAATGTTCTTTTTTTTCTGGTTTGTTTTTTTGTTGCTTAGAAAGGCCTTCTTACCCCAAAGGTCAAAAACATTTTCAATAACCCCTTCAATAATGTTATACTTCATTTATTGTATTTTGGTCTTTAATATATCTGTAAATTTTTGCAGAAGGCAGGATTCTTATTTTTCATCTTGAAAATATGTAAATCAGCATTTCAATATAAGTTGCTAAACACGTCATCCTTTCTAAGTGGACTAGTCTTTTTTTTTTTTTTTCATATACTACATCTCCATGTTCTTGGGATCTGATTTTAAATGCTTAAATTTGTTCTCACTGATGTCTTTACATACTGCTGGGATGAGGTTTTGATTACAGTATAGATGCTTTTTCTTTTTATTCAGGCATGGAATATTGCATCTAACCATTCTCTTTTTAAATAAATTCTTATAAACGCTCATCTTGATTTAACTATTGATTTTAATCTTTTATACCCACGATATGCAATTCTGATTAAAAGTATATTTAATTTATATACAATTGTGGGAATTGTTATTAACAATATTGTTTGACTTAGAATTTTTTATTGTCTTTATGGTCTTCGATAAGATTTTCAGTTTTAATCATATACAATAGCTTCCCTGTTATATTTCCTCTTGTCTTACAGGTTGTGTTATTATAAAAGCAATCAGGGTTTTTCCTTTTCTTATTAACGAATGATCAGTACTAGTATCAAGAAGTTATTTGTGTTTTTAAATCAATATTATATTCAGTTAGCTACCACAATAGATTGAGTAATTTATTTTCTGAGTACACTGTAGTTTTAACTGAAAATGACATGAGAAGCTCTAAGATTCTTTCCATTCACTCATTTATTCAGTGGGTCTTAAAATTAATTATTTTTTTGGAGCGGTTTTTTTTTTTTTTTTTTTTTTTTTTTGCTATAGGGTGCGTGTGCTCACCAGAGAGACAGTGAGAGACAGAGACAGAAAGCGAGAAATTATCCCCCAGGGGGGATGGCCATGCCACAATCCCTTCTCCTCCATTCTCCTCTCAGGATCTTGGGCATGCACGCACACGTGTCTGGCATGAGTTTAAGCCACCCAGTCCAGGACTTGAACTGTGTCGACTACATGGGAGTTCAGCAACATAGCCATTACACTAACTGCTGGTCTCTTAAAATTAATTTTATTTATTATTTAAAAAAATTTCTACAGGGTGCATGCACTCACCAGAGAGAGACAGAGAGAGCAATCGGGAGGGAAAGTGAAAAAGTAAGCCACCAGGTTTGGGATTCACGCCACCGTCAGCCATGTGGGAGTTCAGTGCCCTAATCACCATGCCACTCACTGGGCCAAGTGTGTTTTTTTTAATTGGACATGCACTATGTGTCAGATATTGGGCGAAGCACCAATAATATCTCATGGTAACCTTGGGCTCTGTCTTTAAGTTGCTTCGAGATTGGACAGGGTCACCAATAAGCAAGTAGTTGATTGAGAGGAAGGTGCTCGTCTCCCTCAGAGCTTGCACTGGGCAGGCTGGGCCACGCAGGGCACTCACCTCCTGCTCTGGACTCGGCTCTCTTCTCCTTTCCCAGTGTCCTCAGCGCTTCTCTCTGTGCATATTAGGTGCTAATGCCAATAAAGTGACCATAGAATTGAGAGGACTGTCCTTTCACCTCTCTAAAACGCTGGAAGTTCAAATCTACAGCCATAGGACTATGGTATCCCTGCTATGTTGTCTGTCAATCTGTTACTAATTTTACTTCCCTACGTGCTTTTTATGAGCAATACAAATATTTTGCATCTCCAACCCTAGGAAGGAGCTTTTATATAAAAGAATTTAGTGACTCTATTAGGCAAAAAGAAAAGAATAAAATTTATTCTTTTAATTTTTGAGTTTCTTTGACTTATAAAATCAGTGCTTATACCTGCCCTTTCAAAACTAGTCCTTGGACCAGCAGGTGGCACAGTGGTGAAGGTGGCTAGATCCCACATGGCTGGCTATGTGGTCTGAGTGTCAGCCTGGAAACTTAAAAAACATGCCAGGTGCATCACGCATGCGTGCCCCAAATCCCGGGAGAGAATGAAGGAGAGGGGATGGCAGTGTAGCTGTAAAAATCACCCCTGGGTGATTTCTCTCTATGGCAAGTGCATACACCCTATAGCAAACTAAAATATATACGTGTGTGTGTGTGTATACACACACTATGTATATAATGTACATATATATATACAATATATATATATAATATACATACACACACAGATTAAAAACTATGAAAACTGAACATGGCATATGAAGCTCTAACATTCTTTCCATTCATATTAATTTATTCAGTGGGTTTTAAAATTAATTTTATTTATTATTTTAAACATTTAAAATGTATACATAAACTTAAAATTTATACATATATGTATATACATATACACATATGTGTATAAATATGTATATACATATATATGTATATGTGTGTATGTATATACATATATATAATTGTCTGGAAAGTCCCGAGTATTTTTCTATATTCTTCTATGCAAAAATATGTCATGACTTTCCTCACATCCAAATATATATATATATATATATATATATATATATATAGAGAGAGAGAGAGAGAGAGAGAGAGAGAGAGAGAGAGAGCGCTCTTATAGGCATCACCATTAGAATATCTCACACTTAGACATATTAGAACAGGTCTAAGTTTCTTTCCTAGACCTTACCACTTGACTACTCTGCTTATAGAAGTGTGTCTTAAATGAAGGCTATGGACTTTGTCTCGCACAGTGGATCACAGACCGTGCCCATGGTGACAACATATGTTTATGTATTCAACAAATATTTATTGAAAGACTTGCATGTGACAGATAGTGTTCTAGAAACTGGGGTAGCTCTGAGAACTAGATACAAAACCCTTTTCTCCTTTCTGGCCTTGACATTCGGTAAAGAGAAGTGGACAGCAAAGATAAGCAAGTATAATATTAGGTTTGACTTTCTTTTCGTAGATCAAATGGTCAAATAAAATTGAATACAGTTGCAAGCTCATAGTTCCATAAAGAATTTAGGAAGTTGTTTAGAGATAGGGAAAAAGATGAGCTGGGTATGATGTGGAAGTTGGGGCTCAGAGCAGGTGCAGTTTTAACGAGGTGGTCAAACAGCCACGGTGATTCATGTTTGAAGAGACACTAGAAGCAGTCAGAGCGTTGAGCCATGTGCAGGGTTTGGAGGAGAGGAGACCCAGACGTGCTGTCCTAGGGAGATGCTGAGGCACAGTAATGGGGAGAGGCTTATCTGGGCCAGGGCGATCACCGGGCGTCACGGTTCCCAGGGTGCCTGCAGGCTGCATGCCGGGCCTCCAGAGCTCGGGGTTCTCGGAGGCAGACAGGGAGGGAGGGCAGCAGGAGCCGAGCGCAGCGAGATTGGCTGGTCCTCTGATGGGCCCTTGACCTCAGGAGCGCCTGGAGTCACTCGCTTCATCTTAAGTGAGGTGTGAAGACGGTGAGTCCGGAAGGGAAAACAAACGTATTTGGGCAATAAGGGTGTTGCTAAAATGAGAAGCCCAGGTAGCATCTTGGGCTGTGTCAGGCGTGCTGCTAAGAAGCCACGAGTGTGAGTCGAATTCCTTATAGCGCCGACTAGAACGCTATTCTTTTCCTAGGAAAAACTAGTCTATTTTTGGAATCTGCTTCCTTAAAGTTTCATTTTGATAACGTGACATTTTAGCATTTGTGACTCCCTTCGGGCCTGGTCTGCGGGGGCCAGAGCAGGAGCTTGGTCCAGAACAGGGGCCTCCTGTCGCTGTTATTTACGATGAGAGGACAGACAGCAGGGGCCGGCCAGGCTCTGCTCATCCTAGTGATGTTGGGGATGCCCGGTGGGGATCCAGGAATCGTATGATACGACCTGTTTCTCCAGCGTGTCATTTCGGGCCTTGTACTGCTCATGGCCCGTGGGGACGCAGGGTGGGCATAGATCCAGGAGGAGACTGGCGATGAACGGGGTCTTCCCGATAAATTCTACCCATTCCATTTACTAAATGGTAGCAAGAATTGGGGCACGCTAGTTGAGCCTCTCGGAAACTCAGTATCTTCACTTACACAATCAGGTAAGGTGCCTACCCCATACACGCGTGTCCATGTACTCACAGACAGCAAATCATGATGAGTAAGAGTTGTGTGCTGAGTTTGCACCAGACAGTAGGCACAGAGCCCCGTCGGCAAACGAGGCAGGCAGAGTCCCCCTCACGTGCAATGTTTGGAACCCTAGCACAAAGTGTGTATTTTAGGCAATGAATTTCTTTCCTCCCTCCCTCCCTCCCTCCCTCCCTTCCTTCCTTCTTTCTTCTATTTTTTTGTTTTGTTTTGTTTTTAAACAAATTTTAAGATCCTCAAGAGTGGAAATTCCCTTTAGTCCCTACCTGGCCTATGCATGCCCGGGACACACGTAAGCAAAGCAGGTGGGAACTGAGCAAAATCATTTTCCAGCGCAAGTGGCTGAGTACGCCACCAGTCCTCACAGGAGACTTACGGACACAGCTAAGTCAGTGGACAACAGGGTCTTCAAAAGTCCATGCAAAATGGGTATGAAAAAAACACATCGATTTCAAAAAACGTTTGCACCAAAATAAACTTGTACTTGAAGTTCATTTTCTGGGAAATTTTTGAGTGTGCTGGATGTGCCAAAAGCTTATTACTACATTCACAGAGCAGAAATTCAAAGTTGGCCTGACACTCCCAGGTGTGTGTGCTCGCCAGAGAGACAGAGTAAGACAGAAAGCGAGACATCACCCCCCGGGGGATGGCTATGCCACAGTCTCCTCTCCGTTTTCCTCTCAGGATCTTGGGCACATACACTCACGTGTGCTTGGCATGAGTTTTAAGCCACTGGGTCCGGGACTCAAACAGTGGTCCTCCATGTGGAAGTCTGGTGACGTAACCGCTATGCCATCTGCTGGCCCCATTATAAACTATTTTAAAGGTTAACCCCTCTAGTAAAAACCGTGCTCAGCTGGGGTATTTTAGAATATGAGATTTTTGTGATCTGAAAGCAGTGAGTCCCCAGTGTGTCCTGAGAGTATAAATTGAAACAAAGCAGCATTGCTGGGATCTTCAGCGATGCCAGACGACCAACATTACTGCTCAGTAACCCATCACCGTACAGTTCTGGGTCACAGTTACCTGCATGAGAAAAAGAGAGAGGAAGAGAGGGGAGGAAGAAAAGGGGGTGGGGAAATAAGGAAGGGGGAGGGAAGAAGCGGGGAGGGAGGGGAAAGGAAGGAAGGAAAGCTGAGTGACGTGACGGTGAGCAGGTGTGTGTGTGTGTGTGCGCGCGTGCGCGCGCATGCATTGGTGTGTATGTGCATTTAGAATGATTGCTTTAAAATATTGAATAGTAATGTTTATATTCAGGCTAAAAAGCCATTATGGGGACCAGCAGTTAGCGTAATGGCTATGTCGCTGGACTCCCACGTAGTCGACCGCGGTTCGAGTCCCGGACCCGGCGGCTTAAACTCACGCCGGGCGCGTGTGCGTGCGTGCCCAAGATCCCGAGAGGAGAATGGAGGAGAAGGGATTGCGGCGTGGCCATCCCCCCTGGGGGGTGATTTCCTGCTTTCTATCTCTCTGTCTCTCTCTGTCTGTCTGGCGAGCGCACGCGCCCTATAGCAAAAAACCTCTCCAAAAAAAAAAAAAAAAAAAAAAAAAGCCATTATGGAGCCAGCAGTTTGTGCGCTGGTTAAGGTGTGGGACTCGCTCATTGTCCACTGCAGTTTGAGTCCAGGAACTGGAAGCTTGAAACTCACACCAGTCATGTGTGTGTGTCCCCAAGATCCTGAGAGGAGGATGGAGGAGAGGGGATTGCAGTGTGGCCAACCATCTGGGGGGTGCTTTCTCACTTTCCCTCTCACCATCTCTCCAGCTAGTGCATGCACTCTGTGGCAAAGACCTAAAATAAATACATAAATAAAGCATTCTGTACACTATCGCAATATATTATCTGGGGAACGTGTAGCACGCATCACTGTATTCATACCATTTCATAAAGCACATTTAAACCTTGACTGAGAAATGACAAACTACAATGAAATGCCAATGAATGAAAAGTGGGAAGCAAACTGTAAGAATGCAGGAGGAGGACCAGCAGTTAGCATAATGGCTATGTTGCTGGATTCCCATGTGGTCGACTGCAGTTCAAGTCCGGGACCTGGTGGCTTAAACTAATGCTGGGTGTGTGTGCGTGCATGCCCAAGATCCCGAGAGGAGAATGGAGGAGAATAGATTGTGGCGTGGCCATCCCCCCGGGGATGATTTCTCGTTTTCTGTCTCTCTCTGTCTTTCTGGTGAGTGCACGCACCCTATAGCAAAAACCTCTTCAAAAAAAAAAAAAAAAAAAAAAAAGCAGAAGGGATCAATAGACAATTGCAAAATCATATTAAAAATAATGACGATAAATGAGGTTATATTTATTTGGAGCTGGAAAGATGAACCAGGCAAGCATTCAAGCTTCTTCCCCTGTGATTTTTTTTTTCTTTTTTTTTTTTTTTGTATCTGACTTAATGAGAAACCTGAAAAAGTTACCTACAATTATTTTATTTTGCTTACAAAAACCTGATTAGAAAAGAACTATTTCTGAGGTCAGGATAGGTTACAAAGAAAGGGAAGAGAAAAGTATGTACGCCTGGTGATTATCGACCTTGAACTCGTAACCCTCCGGAGCGTGACTCAGTTGAGCACGGTAGAACCAGGTGTTCCCTGGGTTGGAGCCATGCGTGTCTGTGTGAACTGAGGTTATAAACAGGGTTCTTGATACTTTTTCAGAAACAAAGTGACCGTGGAAAGGTCACTTCTTGGTAGGAAGGTCATTCCCCTCTGCTGAAGGGCCGTGTGCAAACCACATTGGCCATGGGATCAGAGGTTGGACCTAGGCACCTGAGGGTGGGCTAGAGACAGCTGCTTCCCCCTCGCTGTCTGTCTGTGTCCTGGGAATGTAAAATGAAGCACCGAGCAGATCGTGTCCCCTCTCTAACTGTGCTTGCCGAGGTCCTCGCAGGGGTTAGGATTCTTTCATCCTAGATAACAGAACTACACGTAAGCAAAGTAACTGGGCAGCCGACTGTGAAACGTGAAGGGCTAGTTACAGCGTGTCCCCTGGGGTCCAATGAAGTGTTGAACGACCCGCCGTCAGGAAAGCAGGGCATTGGAGGTACTGGGGCCTGCAGCACAACTCCCTGGTCTTTATTCTGGCGCTAAGCCTTTAGCGGCGTGCATGACCAATGGCGCTCTCTGCCTTTCTCTGGGAAGACCTTCCCGCCCAAGGGAAAGGCTGCTCACCTTTGGGGCCAGTGTCTCCCCATTTCTAAACAGCTTGGCCCCCAGTGAGCTCTTGGGCTTGCAAAGCCGGCCGAGGGCACCTGCCTGAGAGTTACACTTAGACAAAGTCGAGTTACAGCAAGATAGGGAATCGTAGCCACAAGTGTCTCTCACACTAGCCGCTTGCTTGCTTGCTTGCTTGCTTGCTTTCTTTCTCTCTCTCTCTCTCTCTCTCTCTCTCTTTCTTTCTTTTGGGAGAGATTTTCGCTATAGGGCACGTGCGCTCGCCGGAAAGACAGAGAGAGACAGACAGACAGACAGAAAGCGAGAAATCAGCCCCCGGGGGGATGGCCACACCGCAATCCCTTCTCCTCCATTCTCCTCTTGGGATCTTGGGCACGCACGCACACGCACCGGCGTGAGTTTAAGCCACCGGGTCTGGGACTTGAACTGTGGGCGACTACGTGGGAGTCCAGCCACATAGCCATTACGCTAACTGCTGGTCCCCAAAATAGCCATTTTGGGAAGGAGAGCAAAGTGCTATCAGAACCTGGAGAAAAAAAATAATTCTAGCTAATTCCTTGCTTGAAATACAATTTTAAGTTTAAAAAAGCTTATTTATTGTGGCCTGGGTTAGGGTTAAAGTTAGGAAGTGGGAGAAAGGTGATAAAAAAAAAATTGTCTTTTTAAAAATTGCGGGGACCAGCAGTTAGCGTAATGGCTATGTTGCTGGACTCCCACATAGTTGACTGCTGTTCAAGTCCCGGACCCGGCGGCTTAAATTCACTCCAGGCGCGTGTGCGTACGTGCCCAAGATCCTGAGAGGAGAATGGAGGAGAAGGGATTGCGGCGTGGCCATTTCTCCGGGGATGATTTCTCTCATTCTGTCTCTTCCTGTGTCTCCGGTGAGCGCATGTGCCCTATAGCAAAAAATCTCTCTTAAAAAAAAATCCCCTGGGAACCAGCAGTTAGTGTAATGGCTATATCGCTGGACTCCCAAGTAGTCGACCACGGTTTGCATCCCGGACCCGGTGGCTTAAAACTCACTCCGGGCGCGTGTGCGTGCATGCCCAAGATCCCGAGAGGTGAATGGAGGAGAAGGGATTGCGGCGTGACTATCCCCCCTGGGGGGGTGATTTCTCGCTTTCTGTCTCTATGTCTCTCTCTCTGTCTGGCGAGCGCATGCGTCCTATAGTAAAAACCTCTCAAAAAAAAAAAAAAATCCCCTTTATTTTGCATGAACCAGTCACTAAATACTTCCGAACGCTCCACAATCACCGAAATGCCCTGGCAGCTCAGGTGGGCGGCGACAGGGCGACTCAGAGCACAAGACTCTGCCCGCTTCACCAAGAAGCAGCTGCCTGCGCACTCGGCCACGTTACTGTGTGTCCTTCCTTTTTTAACCTCAGAAAATTGGCTTTTTTGTTTTCATTTCCTTTTGTTTTGTTTCCCTTTTGTTTTCAGCAAGGTGGTTTCGGAGAAGAGCCACCTCTGGGAATAGCACATCCGCTTTTTGTCCTTGCGTGAAGTTCGCCCCACCTCTAGAAAGAGCCTCTCTGCCGTCCTCCCCAGATGGCCTGGGCCTCCCCTCGTCTCGGGCTTCGGCCTTCCGAAGTCTCCTTGTTTAGCGAAGAGAGGACGGGGGAGTCTGATTCTCTCCATTCAGCCACTTTCCGTGGACTTCTGAGAAAGGAAGGGGAACGGGTTCAGTTTACCGTTTTCAGAATGAAGACCTGAATTACCTTTTACAAATGCAGTAACTTCATTAATTAATTGATTGATTAATTTTAAAGATTTTTTGCCATAGGACACATTCAGTTGCTGGAAAGAGACAGAGACAGTGAGAGGGAAAGTGAGAAATGACCTCTCAGAGGGGAAGGCCCGGTCCCTTTTCCTCCATTCTCCTCCTGAATTTTGGACCTGCGTGCATATGGACGTGATTTTCACATCCCACACCGCGGCTGACAATGTAGGAGCCCCGCGCCTTAACCACTACCTTTAATGCCACCTGTAACCTTTAGTGATATGTTCACCACCTCAGGATTTACAAAGATCTAAACCCTAAAAGTTTGATAGGTAAACTCTGGCTTAAAGATATTTAATGACTAGTTCAAGTCACACCTGATCTTGGACAGGTGCCCACTAACACCTAAGCTTCCTAACTCCTACCCACAGGCTTTTCTCTGGGTTCTGTTTCATTCACATTAGCATGTTGAGCATTCAAGAACATGCTAGGCACGCCATGAACACCTGATAGATACTTCTCAAATGAAGTTTAATACAAATCTTGTTAGTTGGGGCCAGCAGGTGGTGTGGTGGTTTAGGCAGCTGAATCCCATGTGGCCAATTTGATGGTTCAAGTCCCAGATCTGGCAGCTTGAAAAATCACACTGAGGTGGATGTGCATGCGTGCCCCAAATCACAAGAGAGTAGAGGAGAAGGGATTGTGGCGTGGCTATCTACCCTGAGGGGGTGGTGCTTTCTCTTTCACTCTGTCTCTGTCTTTCTCCAGTAAGTACATGCACCCTATAGCAAAAGAAAAACTTGAGAGCAGTAGTTGGCATAATGGCTATGTCGCTGGATTCCCATGTAGTCATCCACGGTTCAATCCTGGACCCAGTAGATTAAACTCACGCCGGGCGTGTGTGCGTGCGTGCCCAAGATCCTGAGAGGAGAATGGAGGAGAAAGGATAAATAAATAAATTAAATTTAAATTTATATAGCTACATGTAGCTAGTGGTTACTTTAAAAGAAAATCTTGTTATATTTGCTTAAAAAATTACTATTAAAATCCAAATTGGGGGACCAGCAGATGGCATAATGGTTACTTCATTAGATTCCCACATTATCAAACCACAGATTTGAGTCCTGACCCAGTGGCGTAAAACTCATGCCGGGCACATGTGCATGTGTGCCCAAAGTCCTGAGAGGAGAGTGGAGGAGAAGGGATTGAGGCATGGCTATCCCCTCTGGGTGCTGATTTCTCACTTTCTGTCTCTGTCTCTCTGGTGAGTCCTATAGGAAAAATAACTCTTTAAAAAAAATCCAGGGGCAAGTGGTTAAAGGCACTGGACTTCCGCATGGCTGACTGCAGTTCAAGTCCCGAACCTGGTGGCTTGTTTTCTCTTTCTCTCTCTCTCTTTCTCCCCCAACCCCTCGGTCAAATTAAAATAAATAAAGTTACATAAATTTTTTTAAAAAATGGAAATTGTGATGTAAGGTCAAATGGCCAGTAACAATGAATACTGTACTTTACTGAAAATTGGGAATGGAATGAAAGTTAGATGTGCTTGTGTATCTGTTAGACTGGGCATGGATTATGTGATTAAACGTGTCCGCAGTGATCACAGCTGTCCGTGTCTTTGTGTCAGTTAGGGCACAGAATTGTGGTAAGGTGGAGTAACTAACCACACACTCGCTCCCTGCACCACACAGCACCCCGTTCACTGCAGCGCTGTGCTCTCTGAGTAGGAGGCGCACGGGAAGGATTTGACCTCTTAGTCTGTGTGTTGGGCTCACAGACAGTTAAGGACTGCGTTATCTACTTTTTTGGAATCCCTAAACTATTTCATAATAACTACTTTTACCATGACCTTTTAGTACATTTTAAGTAGATACGTTCTTGTCGGCACAGTAACTAATATGCAGAGTGCTAAATATGATGCTGACATAACTGGATTACTTAATTGTCATCATTTTATGTGTGACATTACAACCATGGAACTTCCTTGAAGTGGTAGTCAGCAGGCCTTTATAAAATCATTTATATGTGTAGTATTCTGGTCTCCTTATTTTCTTTGTAAGGAGTTGGCACGCTGCTCTCTAAGGACGCCCCTACTTCAAGCATTCTGTGTTCCTAGATGTGCTTGCTGTGTGGGCTGCAAGTGGAAAGTTGTAGAACCACTGAAGAAATTGTATGCAGCTAGTAGTGAAAGTCGAGTGGAGAAGTCTTACCTTGAGGTTAATCCCTGCTCGTTATATAAAAGTACGTGAGGTATCAACCTAGAGAATGTCCCTGCCCCGTATTGCATTTTAGTCACTTACACTTTTTTGCCAAGTAAGTAAATGAAAGCCAATGAGGGCACTTTATATCCAGTTCTGTTTACGAATAGCAAAATGATGGGAGTAGCAAGCTGACCCAGTTGACTAATTATATTCAATAGTATTAAAATGATAAGAGTAGTAATTCTTAATTTCTGAACATATTTATTTATTTACTTTCTAGGTGTAAAATACTGGAATTCATATTCCTTGATTGAGTATATATCTTCCTATTAGTTTTTTTGCTTTTTTTTTTTTTTTTTTTTGGGAGAGGTTTTTGCTACAGGGCACATGCACTTGCCAGAAAGACAGAGAGAGACAGAGAGACAGAAAGTGAGAAATCACCCCCCAGGGGAGTTGGCCATGCCACAATCCCTTCTCCTCCATTCCCCTCTTGGGATCTTGGGCATGCATGCACACGCACCCGGCGTGAGTTTAAGCCACCGTGTCCGGGACTCGGCTGACTACATGGAAGTCCAGCGACATAGCCATTACTCTAACTGCTGATCCCTTATTTGGGTTTTAAATGGATTACTTGCTGCTGAAATTTTATTAGCTTTATTTAACTCTAGAAGATAAAGCCATGGTAGCCTCAGTGGTAATCACATGACTATTAACTTTAATAAGCATGGTGGAATTTTTCCCTGTGAGGCTGTAACGATCAGTTCACTAATTCGGAAGTGTTGAAGTGGGGGCCAGCAGATGGTGTGGTGGTTAAGGCACTGAACTCCCACATGGCTGACCACAGTTCAAGTCCTGGACCTGGCAGCTTGCTTTCTCACTTTCCTTCTCTCTCTTTCTCTCTCTCTGTCTGCCTCTCTCTGGTGAATGCATGTGCACTATAGTAAACAGAAATAATCATTAATAAAATTAAATTTAAAAAAGTGTTGAAGTGAAGTCTCAGGTCACATCATGTATGTTATATGCATTACCCGTGATTTGAGTCCCCATATGTATACTTCGTGTCTGTTTTTTTCCAATGATGTATACAGATTGCCTCATTGATAAATTTTATTTCTATTTATAACTTTTTTTCATTCTATGGGGGGAAAGTCTATTAGTGTTCCTTTAGGATTTGGTCGTACGCCTTGAGAAGCTCATTCAGCTGCTCATGTCTTCTCTCTGCTTTCTTTTTTTTTTAAGGTTATTGTCATAAGTGTGCGTTCACCAGAGAGAGAGAAAGAGGCAATGAAAGAGAAAGTGAAAAGTCCGCCCCCATGGGGACAGCCATACCACAGTCCCTTCTCCATTCTCCTCCTGGGATTTTGAACGTACATTCACATGTGCCTGGTGTGATTTTCAAGCTACCAGGTCCAGGACTTGTACTGAGGTTGGGTACATGGGAGTCCAGCACTTTAACCACCATGCCTGGCCCCTGATCTCTGCTTTCTTAACAGATTAATGGAAAAGGCTCCCTCATGTGTCAGAAACAAGGCACTCGAGGTCACTTTTCTGTGAACTACATACAGGGTGACTACATAGTTTATCATCCACAGTAGGCCGTTTTGTGAGTGGAAGGGTATAACTAACTTACTCTAAGATGACAGATGTAAACCAGGATTATCTGGGCAAACCTCACTATTGAATAGTTACTGATTGCAGTTGAAGAGTGTGAGCAGCTGAAGGTTCGAGAAGAGATGCTGAGGTGGATTAGACATGTAAAAGATTCTTGAGAGAAATGTCTGGGAAGGATAAACTGCATGGATTGGAATAGGCAGGAGAGGAGAGGCTTCTGGGAACGATGTCTGTCTACCGCCTGTGATGTGCACAGGGAAATGGAAGTCTGGCTCCAAGGAGTGTCAGCGTGTGGTGTCCTCCTTAGAAAGTTCTGGCCAGGCCAGCGGGAGTCGTCCACTCAGGTTGCCCTCTGAGGGCCCAGTGCCGCTGTCCTGCCCAGTCACTGCCCGAGAAGCAGCCTGGGGTCAAAGGCTGTGCCCCTGGTGCTGGCAGTGGGGCTGGGAGGCAGCTCATGTGGCCACAGCTGGGGAACGGGGGGCAGGTCTTCAGAGCTGCCGCAGTCACTGCCTCTCTCCATAAAAGGCTTTATTTTATTTTATTTTTTTTCTTTTTTTGGAGAGGTTTTTGCTATAGGGTGCGTGCGCTCGCCAGACAGACAGAGAGAGACAGAGAGATAGAAAGCAGGAAATCACCCCCCAGGGGGGATGGCCACGCCGCAATCCCTTCTCCTCCATTCTCCTCTCGGGATCTTGGGCACGCACGTACACGCGCCCGGCGTGAGTTTAAGCCGCCAGGTCCGGGACTCAAACCGCGGTCGACTACGTGGGAGTCCAGTGACATAGCCATTACGCTAACTGCTGGTCCCATAAAAGGCTTTATTAAATTACTTCTTTATTTTTACTTTTTATGATTAGAAATTTATTTCAGAGCACTTCCAGACACTTTCTTCTTTGGGAGGTAGTCATGCCAGATGGACTCCTTTACAGGAATTTATTATAAAATGTATACAGGAAGAGCGTAGGATACCATCAACATACAGAAAAAAATAGTTTCCACGGCCCCTCGAGTGAGCAGTGCTCGCTGTAAACCTCCTTCTGCTTCCCTATCAACTCTTAGGGCCTTTGTACATAGATGGTGAAAGCCCATCGGTGTATGTTATCCTCCATGTATTGAGTCAGTGTCTAATTCCTTGTGTTTATCGACTCTTCACTGCCGTCGGCTGAGTGGATGTGCACGTCCCATTATGCTGCTCTGCCATTACTTATGTAAACATATCCTTCTGTTTAAATTTGTGCTATCAAAAAAAAGTGTGCTATCATCGATAACAGTGCGATAGGCACCTTTCCATCTAATATTTTTCTGCATCATTTGTTCAAATAATTCTCTTCTTTACTAGAAAATTAGATCATCCAAATTAGGAAGACAGTTCTGTTAGTCTTTATAGTCCCCGCCCTTAGCACGTTCTAGTACATGGTGTTTTCTCCATGAATGAATTAAAAGAGTAAACTGGAGATCGCCCATGTGCTTCTATGCGACTATGATTCTACCTTCTCAAGGATTCCAGGGCTGGGTCTGAGCGCCCTGGCCATGCATGAGCCGAGAGCACTTGTAGCTGCATGCTCTCAGTGTCACCGTCTCCTTGGGAGCTGAAACTCCATCTTACCACCCTGGTTCATTTGATAAAGGTAAAACTAGATGATATTTGCGAAACTTCAAAGGAAAGATAAAACAAGTCTTCACATTGATCTTGTTTTAAGCCCTAGCGTTATTTTTTAATAGTTGTATGTCCTGGAAACGTTATGCTCTTAACTTTTTCTGATTCATGAAGTAGGTGTGTACATGTTTATTTCATGGGATTATTATGGATTAAATAACATGACATGAATGGAAACAAACACAGCTCCCGAGACATGTAGGCCTTCAGGACACATTGCAGGCACATAGTTGTTAATAACAGTAAAAACAACTCTCATTATATAAACAATAAAAATAACCGGAGGCCTGAAAGTATTTCCACTAAGTATACAATTATTCTTATTTAAATTAGTTAAATGACGTCCTTGCTCATGAATCTACATATTTTCAGAGTATTAAGAAAAATCATACCTGTTTCCCCCAAGTAAATAGTCATCTAAAATCTGGAAAAGTTATCTAATTCCGAGAGAGGCAAGGGGCAGGCCTTCAGGAAAAGACTCCTCCATGGCTCCTGAGATCTTGTGATGTCAGGGGAAGAAAGAGAAGTGAAGATTTTCTACTGATCATTCAGCTTCCAGCCCTCAAACTCGAGAGGTAGGGAGCCCCTCTACACCTCTCTCTGTCTCCACCTCTCTCTGCCTCTGTCTCTGTCTTCTCATTTTTTGGTAATTTTTCCTTTTTAAAATTTTTTAAGGTAGGGCCAGCAGGTGGCATGGTGGTTGGGGGCGCTGGACTCCCATATGGCCGACTGAGGTTCGAGTCCCGGACCTGGCGGTTTGCTTTCCCACTTTTCATCTCTCTCTCTTGCTCTGTCCCTCTCTGGTCAAATAAAATAAAATAAATAAATCAAGCTAAATAATTCTTAAAAAAATATTTTTTAAGGTAAAGTATTCTCTTGGCTTTCAGCCCCTCCTTTATCTCACTAATAATCCCCTTTCCCCCACTCATCCAAGAGAGGCAAGGGGCAGGCCTTCAGAAGAAGACTCCTCCATGGCTCCTGTGCTGTGTGGTTTTTTATTTTTGCTTTTAAATAATAATAATAATAAATTTTTCCTTCTTTTTCTGTTTCTTTGTGGTTTCTTGTTTGTTTATCTCTCTGGTTTTTTTTGTTTCTCTCTCTCTCTCTCTCTCTCTCCCCCCCCCTTTTTTTTCTTTATCTCATCATTCTGCTCCTCATTCTCCATTCTCTGTGTTTCTAGATGGATCTAAGAGAACCATAGCCAAACGTCCAAATACTATTAGGGTTAACATATTCCTCAATATCTACTGAATCCGCTGCACAAAGGGATAAAATCGGAATGGCAAAGAGATTCCAGATCACCTCTTTCTGCATGCTGTTGAACACTCAGATTGAACTTCAAGAATTAGGAAGAAACACACCATCCACCAGATGACTAGAAATCACCACAGGGCCATAAGAAATATGGGAAAGCAAGAAAATACCTCTCCTCCAAGGGAAAAGAATAACTCTTCATCCACCGACAGTTCAATGGAAATCATGGAAGTGTCTGATAAAGAATTTAGAATATTCATAATGACAGAGCTAACAGAGATGGAAGACAAGAGAGACAATGAACTGCAAAAGAGGCAGGAGAAAGGAGCTGAGGAAATTCTTGCGAGATCTAAAAGAGGAATTACACACTTTATGAAAGAATCAGATGGAACTGTTAGAGATGAAGGCTATAATACAGAAAGTCAAAATCTCCATTGAAAATATTAAAAGCAGACCAGATCATACAAAAAATAGCATTTCAGGAGAGGAGAAAATTGCTGCCCTAGAAAAAGCCACCACAAAGACTGAGAAAATTGCCTCCCAAAAGTGAGAATAATATATGAGAAATACTAGATACCATCAAATGTCCAAACACCTGGATAATTGGTATCTCAGAAAGCAAAGAGACTCATAAGGGCATTGATAATCTGTTCCATGAAATCCTACAAGAAAACTTTCCAAATCTAGAGAGGCACTCAAAGATCCAGTCCCAAGAAATACAAAGGACCCCAAATAGAATCAATCCAAGAAGATCTTCTCCAAGACACATTATAGCCAGATTGACCAAAACCACAGACAAAGACAAGATACTAAGATTGGCAAGAGAGAAACGGCAAGTTACCTACAAAGGGTATCCCATCAGACTAACAGCAGACCTCTCATTAGAAACAATGCGAGCGAGGAAAGAATGGGAAAATATATTCAAAGTCTTAAGAGAAAAGCAATTTCAACCAAGAATACTGTCCCCGACAAGGTTATCCTTCATATGGGAAGAAAAGACAAGAATATTCTCAGATAAACAAAACCTGAAAGAATTTACCAGCACCAGACCAGATCTCCAAGAAATTCTCAAGGGAGTGCTATGTCAGGAAAGTTAAATACAGACACACAGAAATAAGAGTTCAAAAACTAAGAAAATGGCCAGCTTAATCATAGGGACAAGTCTGGAGTTGAATATTATATCCCAGAATTTATTCGGGAAGATAGAACCACAACAGAAGATAGATTAAGTACATGAGACTTAAAACTGGTGAAACAGCATTTTATGACTTTTGACTAAAGTATTGCTGATTTTCTTCTAGGCTTTGTTTTCCGGTTTTAAGGATTTTTATCCTGTTTTGAGCTGTTGATAGGTTCAGGTACCTACTATTTGAACAGAATCCTAACTTGTTTCCTGGCATTAAGTTTTAAGCAAAGTTCCTTAGCATTTCATTGATTTATTAAAGTTAAAACTGTTTTTCTTGAAATTACCAGCTGAATTTGCTATTGAAAGTAGTTAGATTATATAAGAAATTGTGTGATCAATAAAATGTGGGGGGAAAAAGAAATGAAAAACAACTATAGACACCAGAGATAGTGTGGGAGGAGGATGGGAAAGGACAGAGGGCCAGAAACAGGGGTTAAAAAAAAATATATATATATACACATATATGTATATGTGTATATATGTATGTATATGTGTGTATATATATATATATATATATATATATATATATATATATGAAACTAGAAATGGAAAATTATTTATGATAACATGCATGATTAAGCCACTATGCAGTATATTCTGGATGGGAAATCACATTTTGTATGCTGTGACAATGCTTAGGGAATGAATGTAAAATAATTAATTAAAAAAGTCTCAGAACAAAAAAGCTCATGGAAATATGTGTAATGGGAAACTATGTATGAATTTCAAAAAGTTTTTGTACCAAAATAAATTCATACTTTAGTTTTAAATAAATAAATAAATAAATAAATAAATAAATAAATAAATATTTTTTTAAAAGGAAAAAAAAGTTACCCAATTCCCAGCCTCCTGAAGAGCATCAGAATATCAGGTATGCTCTACGAACCACATTGTGAGAATTATGGCAAGTGCTTTTAAATCACCAAAATAACCCAACATGATATCAAAGTAACCTATACATTTTCTGAAGTTCATTTAGACGGTTTAGAGGGAAGGTGTAGACAAATTGCCTAAAATGAAGTTTCTTTTCGGTTAGTGGCAAAATGAGCAGAGATAAATATGTGCAATATTAAGGTTGATTTTTATATTACCTCTGCACTACCCGGGAAAAGGAGCCCACACAGCCCTGTGACCATGTGGTTCTGGGATTACTGAGATCTGGCTTCCGTTCAAAAAAGAAAGCTTCTGTTTTCCTCTAGGAACTTCCATTTGAGTACAGGCCCATTTTCAATGCCTTAGTTTATCTACTTATTTATTTTATTTGGAGACCATTACTTGAAGGAATTCATATAATGATACTTAAGTAGTATATGTTTTTACAAAGTTAAATACAACAAAACAATTACTGTAATTAGAGTACTTAAGTAAAATTTATTAACTAAATAGTCTGTAGGAATTCACTTAGGGATAAAAGTTGGTTGGAACCAGCAGTTGGCTTAATGGCTATGTTGCTGGACTCCCATGTAGTTGACCGTGGTTCAAGTCCCGGACCCGATGGCTTAAACTCATGCCGGGTGCATGTGCGTGTGTGTGTGTGTGTGTGTGTGTGGGTGTGTGGGTGTGGCCAGGATCCTGAAAGGAGAATGGAGGAGAAGGGATTGCTGCGTGGCTATCCCCCCCGGGGGATGATTTCTCGCTTTCTGTCTGTCTGTCTGTCTGTCTCTTTCTGGGGAGTGTACGTGTCCTATAGCAAAAACCTCTCAAAAAAAAAAAAAAAGTTGTTCTGTGGGCAGTTTGTAGCACATGTATTTGTAGGAATACAGGCTCAAAGTCTGCATACTGAGCTACAACGTCTCTCGGTTAGGAACAGTGGACCTGTCCTCCGCTTAGTCAGTGTCAGAACCCCAGGCCTGCCACACGAGCAACAGTCCCTTGGTCAACGGAGTAGCTCACATGTTTCCTCATGCATAAAACAGGGGGAGATATTAACAGTGGGAGGAACATGGTCTGTGGGTCCGAGAGTTAGCCCTGTCCATAGCAGGGAGCTTTCTTGAGACTGTGATATGTTCTATTCCCTCGAATTATGTCTTTATTTGAAGGGCCCCAAACCGTTTTGAGAGAGGCTGCACTAAGCCTGTGTGTGAATCGAGGTGGCATTGGGAGGAAGGACTGAGGAGGTTTTCGAGCAGTAGAACCGGGGCCTCATCCCTTCCTTTGTTTCCCGGACACCCGTGGGTATGGAGCTGTGCAGAGGCTGTCCGTCAGGGTGTGTTGTGCTGCGGTAACAAAGCCCCGAAGGTCTCAGTGGCTTACAACCTGAAATAGTAACTTTCCACTCAGGCTGCACAGCACTGCAGTCCACTCACCTTTATTCTGGAAGTAAATCATGGCATAGCTTCTGCCTGAGTATGGCCGGACTCCTGGCAGGAGACAAGAGAGGCACAGATGACATCACGCATACTAAATTTTCTACTGGGTTGTGACATGTGTCACTTACATTCCATTAGTCAGTCAAGAGGCACACCCAAATGGGACAGAACAGGAACGTATAACCCCCTGCGAAGGAGGTCCCAGGCCCAAGTTAGACGTTAGCAGGAGAATAAGAATTCCCTGTAACTAGAGTACTTAAGTAAAATTTGTTAACTAAATAATCTCTAGGAATCTATTCAGGGATAAAAGTTGGTCTGTGGAGACTTCGTAATGCATGCATTTCTAGAAATACAGGCTCAAAGTCTCCATACTCAGCTACCCGCTTCTCTCCCTTAGGAACAGTGGTATTGCCAGGAAGGAGAGGAGGAACATCCAGAACAATAATACACCCCATTATCTGTCTGTAGTAACTAGAATAGAATGTGTAGCTGGACGGAGGAAGGCGCTCATTTTAAAGTTCATTTTTAATTTATGGCTTTGATACCCATAATGGATAAAAGAGAGAGAGAGAGAGAGAGAGAGAGAGAGAGAGAGAGAGAGAGATACATTTGCTAAGATGTTTAGGCCCAAAGCCAGTGAGCCCTGAGTGGGTGGCGAGCAAGATCAGCAGCAGGTGTGGAGGGAAGCGTTGGCTGCCCTGCGGTGGAGACCTCTGCCCTGACGTAGATGCCGCAGAGCCTGCAGGGTGACTGGATCCGACCTGGGTCGGTGTTGTTTTTTGAGCCCTTTTCACTGGAGCACTAGAGTCACTAAATAGAATGCATTGTTAGGGCTAGAATTACCGTACCCAGATAAACTGTGAGGTCCTTGTCAGTAACGAGGCTGCGTTTCTTACTTTTGATGAATTGCACATGAGCAATTGCAGGACTATTTCTCCCACGACCCAGAAGGAGCCTGAACGGTCTCGTTAGGCCCTCGGGTGTGGCGGGAACCGGCGGCTGGAGAGCCCGGCCGAGTCTCAGTACCGTAATAAACACGTGTGCGCTCTGGCGTGTTTCCAGTGGTGTTCGGTGTTTTCATTTACCCAGTAAACGCAGGGAGGATTTACTCTCTCAGGCCTCACTTCCAGCCCTGTGCTCTCCACGGTACATACATGTGGAAGGTCAGCCGCCCTCCCGGACCTGACCAGACCACCAGAGGACGTTCTTGGCGTGAGATGCCTGAACTGTTTGGATTAAACCGAGAGACAGAGATCCTGTACCAGACTCTCCTTTTCTCTTCAAACCTTTTTTTCCACTCAGCTTTTCTGAATTTTTCTTCTCTGCACATACAATTTTATATGTTTTTATCGGACTATTTTAACTTATAATTATTAACCTTTCGGTCCTGTTTTTGGGCGTGGTGGTTTGGGTGCCTTTTATTTGGCAAGGAAGCTTCTGTCCTGCAGAAATCTGGAGGCAGCATTTAGGTGGGCAAGCAGCAGTTTATCATTTTAATATTGCATGGTGCATTTCTTACACTGAATTCTTAGTTGTTTTTTTTTTTTTTTTAAGAATTATTTTATTTAACTTTATTTATTTATTTATTTATTTATTTAGACCAGAGAGGGACAGAGTGAGAGAGGGAAAGTGAGAAAGCAAGCCACCAGGTCTGGGACTCAAACCATGGTCAACCATGTGAGAGTCCAGCTCTCTTAGCCACCACACCACTTGCCGGCCCCTGAGTTCTTCGTTTCTGAGCATTACTGTATTAGGACAGTTCATAGGATGGTGACATCAGTCCCACTGAATGGAACACTTTCATAATCCTTTCCCTCTCTTATGTAATTGTAAGACTCCAAGACTAGTTTTTCATGTCCACTGTTTGCTTAAACTTTCTATTGTCCCAATTTTTCTTTGAATTATTTAGTGTCGATAAAGCAGATGATGAAGATGATGAAGATTTGACAGTGAACAAAACCTGGGTCTTGGCACCAAAAATTCACGAAGGAGACATCACACAAATTCTCAACTCATTGCTTCAAGGCTATGACAACAAGCTGCGTCCAGATATAGGAGGTGAGTTGGCCTTACCATTCTGGGATGTGGGTGACTGTGAAATGCCGCCACTGATGCTATTCTAATCATCCTCCTATTCTCTGAGAGTCCGATGTGTGTCAGAGACCCTCAAGGGCTTGAGGATTCGTTGGAAAGGTTATTGCCTTTGAGACATTCTCAGTCGGATGAGAAAAAGGACACAAACATTTTAGATGTCGTTATTTTACAATTTTTGCAATAAAAGCTGCAGTAGAGTTCTGATAACTCTGCGTGAGAGGGCTGGGAAGTATTTCATAAAAGAGCTAGGACTTGAAAAAGAAGGTCGGAGTTCTAATTTTGAGCCAATTCTGTAATTTTTTCTTCTTTCTCTTCATTTTCTCTCTCTCCCTCACTCTCTCTCTCTCTCTCTCTCTCTCTCTCTCTTTCTCTTTCTTTTTCTTTTTCTCTCTCGTGCCCTCTAGGAGACAGAGAGAAAAAAATTGAAAGAGAGAGAGGGAGAGGGAGAGGGAGAAAGTACCCCCAGTGGGGTGTAGTCATGCTGGAATCCCTTCTACAATCCCTTCTCCATTTCTTCTTCCTGTTGGGATTTGGGGCATGCACACACACACAGGCACCAGGCATATTTGTCAAGCCATGTGTGTTAAGATTTGAACCACTGTCAGCCATGTGGGGTCTCATTCCCTTTAACCATAAAGCCACAGTGCCAGCCCATATCTTATTTTTATATAAAAATGATTTTGTCTTGCCTTCATTTTAGAATATTTCCAATGGATAATGGAAACCCAAACGTTCTAAGCATCCCTCTATTTCTCCAAGCTTTAATTATTTGTGTTGAAGAGTCCCATTCAACAGTGATGCTGCTATTTTGAAGGCTTAATATGTTTTATCTTTGATGTTAACATTTTGTCTTGGGTTTTCTACAGTTTTACAGTAATGTCTCTAGATCTGTTTTGTTTGTGTGTGTGTTTCCAGTATGAGTTGTGGGAGGGTTTGCAGGGCTTCTTAAGCCTGTGGGTGAGAATCTTCATTGCCTTGTGCGTCTCCATGGCCCGGTGAAGACAAGGGCAGCCGGATCCCACGTGGCCAATTGTGCAGTTCTAATTCCGGACCCAGTGGCTTAGAAGGCACTCCGTGTTGTTTGCTATGTCGTCTGTGTGTGCGTGCCCAAATTCCCAAAGGAAGGAGAGACGAAAGAGGTGGGACTGTGGTGTGACCCAGTTCCGGGGGGAGGGAGGATACTTTCTGTCTTCCTCTCTCTGTCATTCTGGTGAGCATCTGAACCTGCTAGTAATATATATATATATATATATATATATATATATATATATATATACACACACACACACACACACACACACATATATATATATATATATTTTATTTTAATTTTTTATTCCTGTTGGAAAATTCTTGGCCTATATTTCTTCAAATACTTTTTCTGTCTCAGTTTCTGTGAAGCTCCAGTTATAGAGGTTGTCAAGGTCTCCACCAAGTCCATGATGTAGGACATGGGCTTTGTTTTTTTTTTTTTTTTTTTTTTTTTTAATTTCTTTGTCTTTCAAGCTGTTCTTTATTCCTGTTCTCTTTCCAGTGCGACAATTCTCACTCATACCTCCCCATGATTTCTAAATCTATTTCAGGTATTGTATTACACTTGCCATCTCTTTATCTGTTCCCTTGTACATAGTAGCCACGGGTATGTATAGTCTGCATCTCATAATCTAATATCTCAATCTCCTGTGGAGCTTTTGAACATTTTTTTTTTCACCTACCTTATGTCTCACTTTAAGGTTATTTGGTTCTGTTTCATGGAATGTGTGTTAATATTTGATTAAATGCTAGTAAGTATGTAAAAATAATGGACATTGTAAGTGATGTGATTTCCCTCCAGACAGGATTTGATTTTGTTTTGGTAAAGGAAAATAAATGGAAAAATCACTGTCATTTGGTCAAAACCATTGTAATTCCCTCTGTAAATGTTCCTTTCTTCAAAGACACAGCCATTTGCTATGCCTCAGCTAAGACCTTTAGGTTTATACCGGGAGCCCCTCTTCTGGGTGGCTAAAGCACCTGGGAGTAGCTGAAATCTCTCTGTGTTATCACAGATGCTAGGCAGAATTTATATTCAGTTTGTCAACATCATACAACACACATATTCAGCGAGGAATCGGCAAATGCTTTAGGGGAGGTCGCACACAGAATGTCTAATTAAATTCTTTGTGGTTTTCTCTTTTCCATGGAAGTCCTAGCTGTCTCGATAGATCTTAACTCCAATTTTTGTCTCTCCAGCCCAAGGAGACAGTTGTGGTCTCAAAGCCACCATGTCCTGCTCTGTAGCCTACTATGCAGTGACACAGCAAGCACAACAGGGTCAAAATGGCCAAAGAATAATGTGGAGTGCACATCATTTCATTTTTATTTTGCCAGGAAACTGCTGCATCAGATTCCTGTTGTCTTAGAAATAAGTGATTCCTCCAACCATCTGAGTATTTCCTTTTTCAATAACTTTTGTAATTGCTTTCACTGGGATTATCCATTTGATACCAATACTCTAAGATGCAGAAGCCTGCACTTCCATCTGCCTCATCATTGCCCAGCATATCCTTTGACTGTCTGTTTTCTTTCTGGATGTACGTTTCCTATTAAGGAGAAATCACCATCTCCCTAGTCGCTCAAACAATGCCTGAAACATAACCTGTGTTCACTTAATATTTACTCTTGGCTGAATAGGATCCAGTAGATAAGACCCACTCTTTTTCATGTCATGTGTTGAAATTTTGACAGTTGGTTTACTTTGTCAATTTTTTTATATTTATTTCAGATAAAATTACGAATGTTCAAATGGTACACACATCTGTGACTCTGCCTCGTTAGTTGATAGGATTAAACATGACCTTGATACCTTGCTCATTGTAGCACAATCAGTCACATCTTTCATCAGTGCATCTCAGAGTATATGGAGTCCAGGACTCATTTATTTAGCTGAGCTCTGTTAGCATTCCTTTCTGTCTCAGATACATTAGTACATTTTCCTTTCCTTTCCTTCCCTCCCTTCCCCTCCCCTCCCTCCCCCTCCCCCTCCCCTCCCCTCCCCTCTCTCCTCCCCTCCCCTCCCATTCCTTTCCTTTCCTTTCCTTTCTTTTCCTTTCCTCCCCTCCCCTCCCCTCCCCTCCCCTCCCCTCCCCTCCCCTCCCCTCACCTCCCTTTTCTTTTCTTTTCTTTTCTTTTCTTTTCTTTTCTTTTCTTTTCTCTTTTTGTCTTTTCTTTTCTTTCTTCTTTTCTTTTCTCTTTTCTTTTCTGGTGTTGCCGTAGGGCCCAATGCACTTGCCAGAGAGAGGCAGAAAGAGTCACCGAGAGGGAAAGTGAGAAATGACCCCACATGCACCGGTGTGATTTCCAAACCGCCAGGTCTTAGACTTGAACCACAGCTGGCCCTGTGGGAGTCCAGCACCTTAACCATCACACCACCTACTTTTCTTTTCTATTGTTCTTTGAAAACTTATATAACCAACTTATTGAGAACTTTAAAACTTAGTGGGGTATTAATATGAAGGGGTTTTATCTGTTTATCTAGAAATCTGCAAATGCTTTAGGCTGAATATTCTTTTCTTCTTTCTTAACAACTTTTCAGGGAGAATTTTTTGTCTTTTCAAACAGTTTCTGTTATTTAAATAGTTTAATGTAGTCTAAAACTTTAACAGCCGGAGTTAAAGCTATTCCTCTTGGGTCAGCAGTGGGCATGGAGGTTAAAGCAACTGTACCTGTATGACTGACTCTATGGTTTGAGTCCTGGACCCAGTAGCTTGAAAATCACATTAGGTTTGTGTGTGTGTGTGTGTGTGTGTGTGTGTGTGTGCCCAAAATCCTCACCTCAGAGGAGAATGAAGGAAAAGAGATTGTACCATGACCATCCCCCCAAGGAGGTGATTTCTCATTTTCCTTTTGTCTCTCTGTCTCTGTCTCTCTCCAGTGAACACACATGCACTATAGAAAAAAAAAAGATGCCATTCCTCTCTGCAAATACAGGGGCATTAGACAGACCCTGTGTGGCTGCTCTTTTAGTTCATGTCTTTAACTCTTCAAGATGTCTAGTGACAGGGACATGGGGAAATACAGAGAAGGATGGTGTATGTGTTTTTACTGGATGTAGTCCAACTATCTTCTTTCGCTAGTTGCTACTTCTTTTTGGGTTAACACCAACTGGTCTTTGGTGAACTTTGAGGGGCAAACTATCAATAATGATGCTTTCATTGGCAGGAAGATGTAAGTGGTTTTTGCTGTTATAGTTCATAAGCATTCTATAGCATCTACTCCCTGGCACGAGGAATTTGCATGCTCTTTAATATCTTCCACCTGCCTCAGCTACTGGTTCTTCTTCTTCTTCTTCTTCTCCTTCTTCTTTTCTTCTTCTTCTTCTCCTTTGTCATTTCTTTACTGACATATCATAGCTGAGATTTGTGTGGTGCCATGTGATTGTTGAGTACAAGCATACAGTGTGTCCTGATCAGTCAGGGTGAGGGGTACGACGGTCCTCAGCCTTCAGCAGTCCAGTGTGGACATCCAGGCGGCAGGTGTGCAGCACTCTGGGCTCAGATCTTTCAGCATCATTATTCTCCTTTGTGTTCATTATATTCACTAGAAAATAAAATACTCTAGATGTGCTAAGGGGTAGGTATGCAGATCCTCCATTGATTTTTGTTCTTAAAATTTCACTACTCTTAATATTCTTTTCTCCAACCGAGCTCTGGGACTGCGCCTGAAGGGTTTAAATACCGAAGAAGAGACCAGCTTTTCACTCTCCCAAGAAGACATTCCCAATTATATACATATACATACATACACACACACACACACACACACACACACACACATATATATATATATATATATATATATATATATAATTTGGACTACATTGAACTATTTTTATATATATATGTACATGTATATAATACACATATGCACACATACTATATACCTTTGTATGTAGTGTACGTGGATATATGTATGTGTGTGTGTGTGTGTGTGTGTATATATATAGTGTGTGTGTGTGTGTGTCTACACACATACACCATAATATACATACACAGGCACTCCAAAGAGTTCATGGAAAAATGAAATTAAAATATGGGGTTATCTTATGGAATAAATTTTTGAAATCCATGAATAATTTTTTCATAAAAGTTATTTTCCATAAAACATTTGAACACCTTTTGTATATATGTTAAAAAGAATTATAATTCAATAAATAGAATATTTACATAAACAATTCTATACATATATGTAATACCATAAATTATGTATTTATCATGAGCTATAATATAAGATGGAAAAAGGAATCTATAGTGAAATATTTTGCAATTCTATATGAAAATACTCGGGCAGAGATATAACTAGAATAAATGAAGCTGCCAGATGTTTCATTTATATGGAGAATCGCTACGAGTGGGCAACGTGGCCCTGGGAGTAGTGACTCCGAACCACAGCAGCCCTCCTTTTGGTGGTCTGGTCACCTAAAATGTACAGCACTTGGTAAAATTCTGAACAACTACCAAAAATACCATTTCTGTTTTGTACTATATTGCATTCCTGACAAACTCAGAAATTTTTGAAAAACATAAAACAACTTTGTGCTCATTCGTAAGAACAGTTGTTGTTTTAGCTCAGCTCATAACACACGTTATCGTACATGCCTGAATGCTGGACAGCCATTCAAAGTCTTGTTCAATGCCAAGCAACTCTTCCTAGCACGTGCCTGTTCTATGAATTTCAGGGACTTTACCCAATAAATGCTACTGATAGTCCCAATTTCTGGGATAACCACAGGCAGTTACCTGGAAATTTACCAACAGCCTGCAGGGTCAGCCTTCTCCGTGAGGGCTACCACTCGGGGCAGTGCTTAGCAGAACGTCTGCCATGGTGGGAGACGGTCCATGCTGTGTGTGAGCCACTGCTGAATGGCTAGTGAATGCTGAGATAGCTTCTTGTAGCTCAGAAACTGTTATTTCATTTAAGTAAAATTAGCTTCTCCTGGAATATAAACAGTGGTGTGTCTGTGCCGGCCGCAGCATTAGCACAGTTGGGAACATCTTTGTCTCCGTAAGTGTATTTCCCTCCATGTGTGCTCACGGACCTGCTTATCCACATGTGACCTGGGAAGGAGGAACACGGTGGCCATTGAAGTTTCCTTATTATTAAGCTTAGAAAAAACTATTCGGACCCAAATATGGCATCTATCTTTGGTTTGAGGATTCCTCCATCTTTTCTAGGGCTATCAGAACATATTAATCTGAATTATTTCATAGTCTGTGATTCAGACCATGAGTTTTCTTTGATGGAAAATTTTAAATTTAATCACTTTAATAAATGCTAGCTTTCTGTTACTAGGATCAAGATTTTATTGTACTTTTGTCAATCTTACTGACTTTTACTTTATTTTACTAACTTGTAACTTTATTCTCATTAATTGAAAAACTAACAATTTTCTCATGATTTCTTCCTGTGGGTCATTTTTAAATGTATTACTTAAATTTTTAGCATTCAAGGATTTTTCAAGTCATCTTCTTTTGTTGTGGATTTCTCTTTTAACTTTGTTGTTGTCAGAGAATAAGCTTTTCTTAGGACAGCCCTACATATGCATGATACAACATAGAAAACCAGGAAGGTCTATTCCTGCCTTTAAACACTCAGCCCCAGTCCCTGGTTGTCCCAATAAGGTGATTACAGGATGAGGATTCAATTCAGAAATAATCAATTCTTTTTCTTCTCTTAACTGGTAAATCATAACAAATATATAAGAAAGCAACAATGTAAATATTACACAAACTTTTTCAGAAACGTAAAAAAGACACATTTCCAATTAATTTACTAAATAAACAATCCTGATTACTGAACTGGATTGTTACATTACAAGAAAAGAAAGTTATTTACTAAGACCTCTCTTAAAGGTATCAGTAAAATGATCAGTTGGCATCTTAAAGGAAGCAGTTGATTTTTGTGAAGAGACTTCCAGGAAAGCTCCGCCCAGCTTTGAGCATAGCTTGGTGCAAGTCGCTCTGTCTGTGTGCGAGGGCGAGGTGAGGCCCTCCAATCACCGTCCCTGAGTGCTGAGTGGGGGCTTGCCTTTTTTTCCTTGGAATTGGACCAGTACCATTTACAAACACTAATATACATGTTTCCAAGAGACTATCTTTTAAATTGAAATAAAATTTAGGGGAACCTAATGAAAAGCAATGTCTGGATTAGTGGGGCTGCGTCAAATGCTCTGCCCCTGAGCTATACCCCCTGTATTAGTGGGGCTGATTATGTTTTAATGCCTATTCTGGGACAATAAAAGTCTTACTCTCCAGGATTAGCGTTTTTAATTGTCCCAAATTAATTTTAATATCTAAAAGAGACCCCAAAAAGCTACATAATCTGCTGAAGATATCTTAGAGAGATTGGATGGAGTAGGACATCTGAAAAAGCATGATTAAGGGGCCAGCAGGAGGCATAGTGGATAAGATGCTGGACTCCCACATGGTCAGCCACGGTTTGATTCCCAGACCTTGCAGCTTGAGAACCATGTCAGGTGCATGTGTGTGTCCAAAGTCCCAGGAGAAGAATGGGGGGAGGAGGGATTGTGGAACTGTCATCCTCCCTTTCCCTTCACATATCTCTCTCTGTTGATTGCACCCTGCCCTATGACAAAAACCTGAAAAAATAGAAGGCATGGTTAAATACATTATCAAGAACATTTTAAAATCCACTTCAGTTGATATTTTTTGATTAATAAACCAACTACCCACTCCAGAACTGTCTCCTGTTTTGCCTTAGCTACCTGGAGAGTGAGTGCAGGGACTCTATTGATCTCACTGCTTGCTTATTTTTTTTAAACAGGATATTGAAATTCCTTTTTTAAAAGAATTATTTTATTTAACTTTATTTATTCTTTTTTTTTTTCAATTTGACCAGAGAGGAACAGAGTGAGGGAAGTGGGGGGAGTGAGAAAGCAAGCCGTCAGATCCGGGACTCAAACCACAGTTGGCCATATGGGAGTCCAGGGACCTTAACCACCATGCCACCTGCTGGCCCCTTTTTCAAATTTTTAAAAATCGATTTCTTTTTCTGTTCTCTGGATTTTCTTTAAGTTGCCCAGAACCCTCTGTCCTTCCTCTATACTAAGTCCTGCTGGGTGTTTATGAACTTATATTCTGGTGAGCTACTTAAAGCAAAGCACTTGGAATCAAAGCACAGAAAGAGGCCTTGCAAAAATAATTCCGAGTCCTCTCTGTCTGCCCTCCCCATGTACAAACGTAATCTGATGTGGCAGTGGTGGCTTTCTCACCCACCGTCACACCATCGAGAAGAGGACATCTTTGATGTCTGTGTGTCCTGATGAATTAAACATGGCCGTGCCCACTTTCAAGACACTGTTTAATGAGCCTGGAATGACAATGCTCTTTTATTTTCATGGTTTTTCTACCTTTGAGTTGCAATGTGACTTTTTCTCCTTAAACATCGCTACAGTCCTGCGTTTGAACACACTTGGGACTGAGACAGTCACAGTTGCTAGGAGAGCGCTGAGTCAATCTCCAGGAAGCTGTTTTCAGTCGTGCGCGGCAGTGTCGTCCCAGTGTGAGTCAGCACGGTGATGAGTCATGGCTAGGCACTTACAGACTTCAGTTCTTTCCCTCGTAGCTACATATTTTGAGGCCTGTAATCACTAGCTGTAGTCTTAAAATGGATCTGAAATATTTCAGTTACCTCCCAGGTTTGTTCTTCCTTGTGTTTTGGAGGTGAAAGGGCCAGATCAAGTAGCAGCACCCCAGAGTTATGAAATGGGGTATGAAGTAACGCAAAAGCATCCTTCATTTGCAAATCTATATTGAACAATTACTAACTTACTCTGCCTGTAGCGGTGCGCTACGCGGAACTTACCGATACGGTCGTGTCTCGTCTCCCCGCCGATACTCCTGCATGGTGCTGATCTGCAGAGACCTCAGTGTCCCCAGGCCCTCGCCCGGCTCATCCTTTAATGCTAGAGTTCATATTTTACTGACATACAAAAGTTTATCTTATTTTTGGCTAAGAAATGTTGAAGTCGGGACACCAGAGTAGTATACGTCCCACCTAAAACTTCCTACATCGTGAGCGTGAAAAGCATGCCCCGTCCTGGGAAACGTCCTCAGAGTTCACTTCCCCGTAGACAGTGTTCACACCCACATGTGGCACCCTGGCAGCAGACGCCTGTGTTTGTTGATTTATCAATTCAACTGCAAGAAATCTAATTCCGTGAAAGTGGTACGTTGCTTGTACAAGTTATAATTGCTTATAACTGGTAATAAATACACTTGCAAATGGAACTAATAAACCTATTGTCTTGTTAATTGGCTTTCATAAAACCATTCTGTATATCTAGCCATAATTAGCATAATTATATGGTATTTATTGGCTATAATTCATCGCTAGGGAGACACAAATGGCAAAGAGTTAAAGCAACCCGGCTCAGAAGGCATCGGCCTGAGTTAAATGGCAAAGCCTTCTGAGTCAGATCGCACACTGTTATTGAAGAAACCTAGTTGTTGGCTTCGCCAGATTACCTCTGCAAGTACTGTAAAGGTCCAGGAACTTACAGTTTGGAATACTTAAACTATTTCTAAAAAGTCTCATTGGTTTTTCTAGTTAAGAAAATATGCATACCATGTCATAAATCTTTTGCTTGGGGGAAAGCAGACTATGTAAATGTTGCATGCTTCCCTGAGTGCAGACACTTTTTCAAATTGCCAGGAGTAAAAATAAAATAAATATCTCTTTAGAAACGATAGAGGGACTGTTTTGCAAAGTGCCTTGAGTTTTGCATTGAGTGTGGCAGGCTGAGAGTCCTGTCTGACGGGAAATGCAAGGCAGGGGCTGGGCGGGGGCACACAGCCAGGTGGACATGGCTCAGGTCAGAGGAGGACGTGCCGCCCATCATGGCTGTCACCGCACCCAGATCATGGAGGTGACAGACACTGGGCTGGAAGGGAAAGCAGACAAAGTGTTTAGGAAGGAGGCCTGAACAAATATGACTAGGAGCATGCTATGATAGAGAAATTTCTTTCTTGTGTTTTTGGAGAGGTTTTTGCTATAGGGCGTGTGCGCTCACCAGACAGACAGAGAGAGACAGAGAGACAGAAAGTGAGAAATCACCCCCCAGGGGGGATGGTCATGCCGCAATCCCTTCTCCTCCATTCTCCTCTCAGGATCTTGGGCATGCACGCACACGCGCTCGGCGTGAGTTTAAACCACTGAGTCCGGGACTCGAACCGCGGTCGACTACGTGGGAGTCCAGCAACATAGCCATTACGCTAACTACTGGTCCCACGAAATTTCGAGTGATATTTTTCTACTTTAATTCATTTTCTTTATCTCTATACAGTTTTCTGTGAGAAAGAGTACACATTTTTTTTACATAGCATTAACTTATTTTTAAGAGTTTTTATTTAATTTTATTTACTATTAATAGTTTTAATTTGCTATAAGACGTATGCATTCACCAGAGAGAAACACAGAGAGAGAGAAAGGGAAAGTAAGACGGAAAGCCACCAGCTCCCGGACTCGAACTGGACCATGTGGGGCTACAGCACCCTAACCCCATGCCACCTGCTGGCCCAAGAGTGTGTATTTTCTTCATGGGCTGTTTTCTTCTTGTCTACCTTGTGAACATATTTCACATTCAGTCCTAACAAGTAGTCGCCGAATCGAAAACTAAACCCTTTATGTCTTATTTGGTAGTGGCAATGGGGAAAACGAAAAACCTAGGTGAAAATATTTTCATAGCTAATAGAAAAATCTCTGAGCATAAATGATAATTATTATTTTTTGAGAGGTTTTTGCCATAGGGCACATGCACTCGCCAGACAGATAGAGAAAGACAGAGAGACAGAAAGCGAGAAATCACCCCCCGGGGGGTATGGCCACGCCGCAATCCCTTCTCCTCTAGTCTCCTCTCGGGATCTTGGGCATGCACGCACATGCGCACTGTGCGAGTTTTAAGCCACCGGGTCCAGGACACAAACCGTGGTCGACTACATAGGAGTCCAGCGGCATAGCCATTATACTCACTGCTGGTCCCAATGACAATTATTTATTTATTTATTTATTTATTTATTTATTTATTTATAGAGAGGTTTTTGCTATAGGGCGCATGCACTCGCCAGAAAGAGAGAGACAGAGAGACAGAAAGCGAGAAATCACCTCCCGGGGGATGGCCACGCTGCAGTCCCTTCTCCTCCATTCTCCTCTCGGGATCTTGGGCACACACGCACACGTGCCCGGTGTGAGTTTAAGCCACTGGGTCTGGGACTCGAACCGCGGTCGACTACTTGGGAGTCCAGTGACATAGCCATCACGCTAACTGCTGGTCCTCCAAATGACAATTATTATAATCAATTTATTCAAAGAAAGCCAAAAGTACCTGAAGACTATTTAAAATGTAAGTCGCGGGACCAGCAGTTAGCGTAATGACTATGTCACTGGACTCCCATGTAGTCTACCGCAGTTCACGTCCCGGACCCGGTGGCTTAAACTCACACTGGGTGCGTGTGCGTGAGTGTCCAAGATCCCGAGAGGAAAATGGAGGAGAAGGGATTGCAGCGTGGCCAACCCTTTGGGGGGTGATTTCTTGCTTTCTGTCTCTCTGTCTCTGTCTGTCTTTCTTGCAAGCGCACGTGCCCTATAGGAGAAACCTCTCCCTCCCCCCCCCCCCCAAAAAAAAAAACAAATTCTAAATTGCGGTTAGACATGACACTATTGTGGATATTTGTAATTATATTATTTGATAAACATGTGAAAGGTTGACCAGTGCTACATATTCTATAGGATATAAAAATATTGCATATGCCGTTTAAAGACTAATTTAGGGGCCAGCCAGTGGCACCATGATTAAGGCAGCTGGATCCCACCTAGTCGACTCTGCTGTTCAAGGCCCACACAAGGTGGCTTGAGAAACATGCCAGGTGTGTGTGTGTGTGTGTAGCCAAAACCCTGACAGGAGGGAGAAATGGAAGAGAACTGATTGTGAGGTGGCCATTCCCGATGGAAGGTGCTTTCTCACCTTCCTTCTTTTCTTTCTCTAGTCAGGGCATGTGCTTTCAGGCAAAATTTTAAAAAAGAAAAGAAAAGGACCTACTTAGAAAGCACGATCGTTGTGTGTAAACGCAGCACAGTGTTTCCGCACTTCATAACGAGGGCTGGTTTATAACTGAAATGCTAAATGTTACTTAGTATTAACATTTACTTAAAACAATCTCTGATCATGTTTTAACCCTTTTTGTGCTGCTGTTTCACAGTGAGGCCCACGGTCATTGAAACTGACGTTTATGTGAACAGCATCGGACCAGTGGATCCCATCAATATGGTGAGTAAGGCATGCAGCAGTGACGCTCTGACAGAGAGGTCGTGGACACACCTCCGGAACAGAGCGAGTGGTGGGTGATTTCCCACAGCCATCCTGGAAGGATAGAGATTGAGTCTGGAGTCACTACCCCCTGCAGCTAAAGTGTTGCTCTAAGAGCCCGAGGGCTGCTGTCCAGCGCGGAGGGTGGTGTCGGGCCTAGAGAATGAGCCCCTGGTCCGGTAGGAGTCAGTCCCTGAGGAAATCAGCAAGTGTCTTAGTCCATGTTTGCGTTGCTGATGGGAATACCTGAGACTGGGTGTGTTACGGGAACAGGGGTTTCTTTTGACTCTGATTCTGCTTCATACGAAATCCAAAACCTTTGTTCTGGGGCACCGTCAGTGGGAGCTCCGAGGATGGCACACACGCAGAGAGAGGGCAAGCTGCAGGCATTTCCTTTTTCTTCTTTGAAAATGATTTATTTCATTGTGTGTATCATTATTATTAATCTGACCAGAGAGAGACAGAGAAAGACGTAGAAAGTAAGAAAGCAAGCGTCCCAGATCCAGGACTCAAACCATGTTTGGCCACATGAGAGCCCGGCACCTTCTCCACCAAGCCACTTGCTGACCCTGGCATTTCTTTCTTCTGTTAGCCAGCTCTCTGAAGAGCCAATTTCTTCTGAAAGGGGCCGGCACTCACTGGGTCTGGAGAGACGTCATTAATCTGTGCGTGAGCCCGTTGCGGCCATGGTGCAGTCGCATGACCCGCCGCCCAGCGGGCTCCACCACCGCCCACACCGAGCTCCCGAGCACAGAGCTGTGGGGAGTAGGCCATCTTCCGAACCATAACTCTGCCGCTGGACTCCAGGTCCCCGTCCTCCTCACGTGTCAAGTCCCATCATGCTATTTCAGTAGCCCCCAAAGCCTTCTTTTTCCTTTCATTTATTTATTTATTTTTACATTTTTCCACAAACATTTACTTTACGTATCAAAAAATGTTAGCTCATACTCCATCGTTCTTGACAGTTTATATACCACTTTCAAAGGTTCAAAATACTGAATTTTAAAGATAATGTTCAAAATAATTTTGTATAGCCCCCAAAGTCTTGACTCACTCTAGCGCTGACTCACAAAGTTCAAAGTCTCATTTGAGACACAAGGCAAACTTCAAAATCAAAACAAATTACTGCCAAAATACAACTGCAGAACAGATTCAGGGTGGAAATTTCCATCCCAGCAGAAAAAAGGACTGACAGGCCCCCAGCAAGTCCAGCACAGGGAAGGCAGATGTTAGATCTTGGAAGAGCACGTGCTGCCCCCTGGACGCACTGAGGGGCCTGGGCTTCCCAAACATCAGGCAGCCGTGTCCCCTGGGCCCTGTTGGACTCGGCCCATGGTCCCGCTCTCTTCGGGAAGTCTCCTGACTGCAATTGCAGGCTGATGGGGCCTGGAGGTCTGCCCGCCTCTGCAGCCTTGCTGCACAGCCTTCCGGGGGCTCTGCTCTGACAGTGCACTTCCACTTGGCTTTGTCCTGCTCCACCCCTGTGGCAGTCTGCCTCAGCCCCCAGGCTGCCTGGCACATTCTTCAGAATCTCAGCCGAGGTCTCCACATTCTTGAGTTCTGAGCCCCTGAAGAAACACCTCAGTGTGCATACCACCAGCCTCTGCTGCTCCGTGTTCTGGAATGGACGTGGAGCAGTGGCCTTAATGGCAGGGCATTCTCCACCTGGGGCCACTTACAGGGCTGAGGAGTGCCTTCCTGGGATGTGGAGGGCAGAGGCGGGAGGCAGCTGTGGACAACAAACCTGGCCTGGGCCCATGCCCTGAGCCACTCTCCTTTCCTAAGCTTCTGTACTTGTGCTAGGAGAGGCTGTCGTCGTCTTCCTCATCGTTGTCTTCGCCTTCCTCCTCCTTCCTTCCTCCTTCATTCCGCCTTCCTTCCACCTTCCTTCTCCTTCCTTCTCCTTCCTCCTCCTTCCTCCTTCTTCCTTCCTCCTTCCTTCTCCTTCCTTCCTCCTTCCTTCCTCCTTCCTTCCTCCTTCCTTCTCCTTCCTCCTCCTTCCTTCCTCCTTCCTTCCTCCTTCCTTCCTCCTTCCTCCTCCTTCCTCCTCCTTCCTCCTCCTTCCTTCCTCCTTCCCTCCTCCTTCCTTCTCCTTCCTTCCTCCTTCCTTCCTCCTTCCTTCCTCCTTCCTTCCTCCTTCCTTCCTCCTTCCTCCTCCTTCCTCCTCCTTCCTCCTCCTTCCTTCCTCCTTCCCTCCTCCTTCCTTCTCCTTCCTTCCTCCTTCCTTCCTCCTTCCTTCCTCCTTCCTTCCTCCTTCCTTCCTCCTCCTTCCTCCTCCTTCCTTCTCCTTCCTTCCTCCTTCCTTCCTCCTTCCTCCTCCTTCCTCCTCCTACCTCCTCCTTCCTTCCTCCTCCTTCCTTCCTTCTCTTTCCTCCTCCTTCCTTCTCCTTCCTCCTCCTTCCTTTTCCTTCCTCCTCCTTCCTTCCTTCTCCTTCCTTCTCCTTCCTTTCTCCTTTCCTCCTCCTTCCTCCTCATTCCTTCCTCCTTCCTTCTCCTTCCTTCTCCTTCCTTCCTTCTCCTTCCTCCTCCTTCCTCCTCCTTCCTTCCTCCTCCTTCCTTCTCCTTCCTCCTCCTTCCTTTTCCTTCCTCCTCCTTCCTTCCTTCTCCTTCCTTCTCCTTCCTTTCTCCTCCTTCCTCCTCCTTCCTTCCTCCTTCCTTCTCCTTCCTTCTTCTTCCTTCCTTCTCCTTCCTCCTCCTTCCTCCTCCTTCCTCCTCCTTCCTCCTCCTTCCCCCTCCTTCCTCCTCCTTCTTTCCTTCTCCTTCCTCCTCCTTCCTCCTCCTTCCTTCCTTCTCCTTCCTTCTCCTCCTTCTTCCCCCTTCCTTCTTCCTTCCTTCCTCCTTCCTTCCTCCTCCTTCCTCCTCCTTCCTCCTCCTTCCTCCTTCTTCCTCCTTCTTCCTTCCTTCTTCCTTCCTCCTTCCTTCCTCCTTCCTTCTTCCTTCCTTCCTCCTTCCTTCTCCTTCCTCCTCCTTCCTCCTCCTTCCTCCTCCTTCCTTTTCCTTCTCCTTCCTTCTGCTTCTCCTTCCTTCTCCTTCCCCTTATTCTTCCTACTTTCTTCTTCATTTTCCACACTCATCCCCTGGATCACCTTTAACTCTGTTCATCTCTGTAGCGGCCAATCTCTGCCATTCTTCTCTCTGCCAGACAGGTTGTTTATTCTTTGCCACGTGGCTAGGCTGCACATTTTCCAAATGTTTCTGCTGTGCTTCTCCTTTCACTACAAGTTCTGTTTGTAAGTCGTGTCATCGCTCTTTCCTTTCACTGAAGGCAGCTGGCAGTGACCAGGCAGCTCCTCTTTATTTGCTCTGAAGTCTCAGTTCCCACATGGATTACGCTTCATTTCAAAGTCTTCAGACATGAAAGTGGCATAGCCAGATTCTCTGCTGTGTTGTGATATGGATGGAGTTCTGTTCAAATTTTCAATGAAATATTGCTTATTTTCCTTTGAAAACTTCTCACAATGGCCTTTACTCTCCATTTTTATTTTCTTTACTATTTTTTGTCATAGGGTGTATGCACTTGCCTGAGAGACAGAGTGGGTCAGAGGGAGACAGAGAGAGGGAAAGTGAGAAATCACCTCCCCGGGGGACGGCCATGCTGCGACCCCTTCTCCATTCTCCTCTCCGAGGAGGCATGCACACATAAGTGCCTGGCATGATTTTCAAACTGCCAAGTCCTGAACTCAGATCATGGTTGGCCATGTGGGAGTCTAGCACCTTATCCACCATGCGCCTGCTGGCCCTGCTGTCCGTATTTATCAGCATTCTGGTGTGTACCACCACTTAACCTGCCAACATAAAAGGAAACCCGAGGCATAATAAGTTAATGAAGGTGTTTCAGTTGAGCCAAAGCTCAGGACAAGTTGATGGAGGATCAAACTCTGGTTTTCCAGGCCTGTGCTTGTTACAATAGACGGTGGCCAGGAGAGCTGGTTTACAAAACAGAGAAATGTTTGAAGAGGAGTGGTTACAAGTTCTTTGTCAAGAGGTTATGCTGATCTACTTAAAACGACACAGGCAGCAGAGTGGCTATGTCTTGTTCTTTACATCAGGAACTCAGGAACACTGGGAAGAAGAAAGGCTGCGGGACACGTTGTAAAATCTGTAATCACTTTCAACACCGCGGCTTATTTACTGTAACTAACACATGCACTGTGAGCCATAACCCTGATGGGTGTTGGGTACAGCCAAAGGCTTGGGCTAATGCTTGGCTGGGCCTTTAAAATGCAGCTGGACCCGTATCCCACAGACTGCTCTGCACCGCTTTTCTTTCACAGACTAATCTCTTAAAAGTTCCAGGTTATGGAACCAGCAGTTGGCGTAATGGCTATGTTGCTGAACTCCCATGTAGCTGACCTTGGTTCAAGCTCTGGACCCGGTGGCTTAACCTCATGCCAAGCGCATGTGCGTGTATGCCCAAGATCCCGAGGAGAATGGAGGAGAAGGGATTGCGGTGTGACCATCCCCTCTGGGGGGGGGGGGGTGATTTCTCGCTTTCTATCTCTCTGTCTCTCTCTTTCTGGCAAGCGCACGCACCCTATAGCAAAAGTAGCAAAAGCCTCTCAAAAAAAAAAAAAAAATTCCAGGTTAATTGTAAACTTTTCTTTTCTGGGCCTCCATCAGGATTTAGGCTTCTCCTGCTCGTCTCCTTCCCCGTTTCAGTTCCAGAGCCGCGTTCACATTTCCAGGGTCGGTAGCTCTGCAGTCCTGCTCAGGCAAACCCCATGCTGCCTGGCCTTTATTCCGCTGCTGCAGGAGTCCCCGAGGCTGTGTGGTTTGTAAAGAAATGGGTCGATTCAGCTCATGGTTCGGAGTCCGAGGTCCAGGGACCAAGTGTGGTGAGGGCACAGCAGGGCAGGGGCCAGATCTTGAGCAGAGCCGCTGTCCGTGAGCTTATGTTTCTATTCTGGCCTCCTGTCCTCCGCCTATGGACCCACAGGACCTCAAACGTGGGGGCCTCGCCCTGACAACCACGCCCGAAGGCCCCACCCTGGGCCACCGTGAGGGAGTTAAGTGTTCACGTCACTCTCACTGTCCAGTCAGGTTCCAACACATGCATTGTGGGGACTATCCAGGCACAGCCCAGTGAGAGCAAATTGCAAAGCATGAACCCTTGGGGCCGAGTCGTTACTGAAACCATAGCGTAAGGCCTGAGGGCAGGTCCTCAGCTGGAGGCTTACTGGCAGAGAAAGCGGCATGCCCTCAGTCACAGGGGATGGAGCTGTCTGGCAAGATCAAGAGCATTCGCAGCACCCTGAAGCCACTGGGATAAACAGTCCAAGATAAGGAACTGGCACTGAAGGGATGTTTAAGCGTTTTATTAAGGATGTGTTCTTACCTATTATATTAGGAAACTTACTGAGTGTAGTACGTACTGTATCAAGCTTGTCCTTCTAAATGACGGGACGCTTTTCACCAGAGTAGTGTCATAGGCACATTTAGTTTTTCAATACATCACTTTTTTAGTTTTTAAAGGTTTTTGCTATAGAGTGCATGTACTTGTGGGAGAGCAACAGAGAGGGACAGAGAGAGGGAAAGTGAAAAACCACTCCCTAGGAGGTTGACTATGCCACAATTCCTTGTCCTCCATTCTCCCCTTGGTATTTGGACTCACATGTACATACACACATGCCCAGCATGAATTTCAAGCCACCGAGGCTAGGGTTCAAGCCATGGTCGGCCATATGGGAGTCCAGCACCTTAACCACTGTGCCACCTACTAGTCCCCCAGTATGGCAGTCTTATGATAGAATAGAAGGAGGATGTGAGAAGCCAAGCTCAAGATTAGAGAGAACAGTTAAGAGTTCGATGCACTGGGCCAGCAGGTGGCATGGTGGTTAAGTGCTGGACTCCCAGATGGCCGACCATGGCAAGGTGGTTAAGGTGGACTCCCAGATGGCAGACTGTGGTTTGAGTTCCAGACAGCTTGAAACTCACGCAAGGCATATGTGCATACCGACCCAAGAGGAGAATGGAGGAGAAGGGATTGTGGCGTGGCCATCCCCCCTTGAGGATGATTTCTCATTTTCCCTCTCTCTGTCTCTCTTTGGTGAGTGCATGTACCCTACGGCCAAAACCTAAAATAAATAAATAAATAAAAATAAAAAAGTTTGCTGCATTAATCTGGGCCACAGATCTTTTAGTGCAGTAGCAATTAAGATGGAGAGGATAACAATACACTTAGAAAATTTAGCCGTGCGAATTTTTCAGAATGTCGCAATTTATTGGTTATGCATAGCTGACTCCGCAGTACCACAGGGAAGAGACGGTGCAGACGGGAGCTCCTCCGTTATTGGAGACGGGGTGCAGGCACCGCACCCCTGTGACGGCACGTTCGGGGAGCTGCCCAGCGGTGAGGCGCTATCTAGGAAGATCTCAGGACTGGATCTGCACATAGATCAGGAAGGGAAAGAAGCAGCAGCGTGTGATATGAGGGGTGGGATGTGTGACGGGAGCCAACCCCAGGAAGATCTGAGTCAATCCGAGGCAAGAGGGAGATGAAGAGCCCGGACTTGAGGACAAGGTGCTGGAATGGGATCAGGGCACCTCACATGCAGGTGGAGGGAATAAAGTATAGAAAGGAGAATATTTAGGGAGGTTGCAGGAGTCAGAGAAGGACCAGGAGGGGATGATATTAGGTAGTCTGAGAGCTTAAGGAGGATGGAGATGGAGAAAATGTTGATAGCAGTTCATTACAAATGCACACGAGAAACCAATGGAGTGGATTAATTAATCGCTCACTGGATGAGCGATTCGACGATGTTGAGATTTGGTGGAGTGGTGAAGGTATGAAAGGGTGACAGCTGGAGTGTACATCCAAGAACTGGTCCCATAGCCAAACTCCCGGCCACAGAACCCTGGGAACGAGGTGCACTCTACAGGGACAGTCGTGAACCATGTAGGCTTCAAAGTGCTGCAGTGTGGGTGGAAATGCAGAGTTAACTCTAGGAGACACTGTTTTGAGAAACACGGTCTAAAAGAGGATGAGATCATGGGGTAGAGAAGATAGAGGAAGAGAAGAAGAGAACTCAGGGAGAGAGAGAGAATACGAGAAGGTGTCAGAGGAAGGCCTTTACAGTGGAAAATGATAGTGTGTGCTGTACATGCTTATCTTTTATACAGATGGTGAGTGGTGGTTTATTACTATTTGAAGAATATTAATACCGCCAATATAGTTAACAGACATTGTAAAAACAATAATAAAAGGGCAAGTGGCGTGGTGGTTAAGGTGCTAGACTTCCCCATGGACAACTGCAGGTCAATTCCCAGACCTGGCAGCTTGCTTTCTCACTTTCTCTTTCTCTCTCTCTGGTCAAATTTAAAATAATAATAAATAAGATTTAATAAATAATTATTTTAAAATAAATTAATATTGGGTCTTGAAGAAAGTCATGACATATATTTTCATAGAAAAATGTGTCATGATTTTTATGATGACCTAATACATAAACAGAGTTTATAATGTTCTTTTCCAAATCTTAGCAACCCCATTTCTGTGAACCATGCTACCGGGTCCCTGTCATGGGCTCAGCCCTGTGTCACACTCATCTTGGATTTTGTCATTGGCGTTACTCCGTTTGGGATGCTACGAGTCCCGTAGATTTCTCGCCACTGTGTAGCTGGAAGCCCGAGGGCCAGCGCTGGCTGGGTCGGTCTCCCGGCCTCTCAGGACTTGCAGGTGACTGCACTGTGCTGAGTCCCCACCTGGCCTTTCCTCTGTGTCACCCATTCTTAGCGTCTCAGTGGATCCAATCGTTTTCTTCTTAGTGCAAGTCAGATTAGATTAGGGCTCACTTCTAAGGCCCAATTTTCAAATTGATCACCTCTTGACAGACCCTGTCTCCAAAGACAGTCACATCCCAAGGTACCCAGGGTGAGGGCTGCGGTAGAGGAATTTCGAGGGTACCTCAGTTTAGCCCATGTGCTAGCCAAAGATAATTCTCCGATTTAAGTGTTTTGCTGGTTTCCCCCCTCACTTCACTTTCTCATTATTTCCACAATCAAGGCCTCTCTTTATCACAGACATCAGCCCTTCCGTACCTGGAGAGACTTGTGATAGGCTTCACGTTTGCTGTGTCAGCTCGTTTCTGCAGATGGCAGCTACATTCAGGCTTCCCCTCCCTCAGCTGGTGTCCGCGTGACCATTACTAACGTTTACAGCTGTCTGCGCCGATTACAGTAGTGACAGCACTTGGGCCATACCCAGACTGGCATCTTTGTCACCTTAATGCCGATGAGTATGGACTGGCTGTGGGTAGACGTTGAGAGCAGGACTGGTTAGAAGTGTGTCTGGGATGAGGGACCAGCACTCGGGGCCAAGCCAGGGCTCACAAGAAGCTTTGTCGGAAATGAGCTGATCTCTGTGGGAGGGGACCATGCCTCAGAGTGAGGGGAGGGAAAGGAAAGGAATGAATGTCGTACCTCAGGAGCACGTACATTTAAGGCCCTACAGGACAGAGCTGAGGTAGTAGAGGAAACAGCAAGTTTGCTGAGAACCTGAAGACAGAACAGTGCCGTGGAAGCCCGGGGAAGCTGGTGAGTTGATTAGGATTAGCTCTGCCCCGAGTAATAAATTCCTGTGCAACCCATTGATTTTAATAAAGAGAAAACATTTTAAATACATGTGTGCAATCATGATCAATTTTTTTGAGAGGTTTTTGCTTTAAGGCACATGTGCTCACCAGAAAGACAGAGACAAAGAGACAGAAAGTGAGAAATTACCCCCTGGGGGGGATAGCCATGCTGCAATCCCCTCTCCTCCATTCTCCTCTAGGGATCTTGGGCATGCACGCACACGTGCCTGGTGTGAGTTTAAGCCACCAGGTCTGGAACTCGAACTGCGGTCGATTACATAGGAGTCCAGCAACATAGCCATTACACCATCTGCTGGTCCCAATCATGATAAATTTTAAAAGTATTTATTAATTTTATTTATTGTTATTTTTATATATATTTTAAAAAATTGTTATAGGGCACATGCACTGAACAGGGAGAGAGAGAAAGTGAAAAAGCAAGCCACCAACTATGGGACTCGAACCACAGTTGACTGTGGGAATCCAACACTTTAACCACTATGCCACCTGCTGTCCCTTCATGATAAAGTTTTAACATTATACAAATAAGAAATTTTAGAAAGCAATATATTACTAAAATGTTAATATTTCTCTTTTGGAGAATCTTTTTTTTAAAGAATTATTTTATTTAACTTTATTTATTTACTTATTTTAATTTGACCAGAGAGGGACAGAATGAGAGAGAGAGGGAGAGGGAGAGGGAGAGAGAGAGAGAGAGAGAGAGAAAGCAAACCACCAGGTTCAGGACTTGAACCATGGTTGGCCATGTGGAAATCCAGCATCCTCAAACACCACGCCACCTGCCAGCCCCCGTCTTTTGGAGAATCATACAATGTTCAGTTTTCAATTAACTGAGGCCTACAGAAGAGAACCTTGTTTGAACATATGGAAAAGTCTGCTTTTTCCTGAATTGTATATATATATATTTTTTTTTTGTTTTAAGCATTTGTTTTAAACTTGCATGAATTCATAAAGAGAAAACAAGGTTTTTAAATAATAAGATTCGTGGTTGTATTAATATTCCAGAAACACTGACACGAATGACTATCAAGCAGCTTTTATGATAATCTTCTCGTATAAAAGATTCATGGTATTAAAGATTTAGTTTTCCCAGTGGGGCAAATTACATACTTGTAACCTTGGGCAGTGATGTGTTTTTTTTTAAGCTAAGTAAGTGAACTTGCTATTGAAACTAGTGATACTTAAATATGTAAAAGCAAATCTATGAAATATTCTATAGGAATACATTGTCATATTAGGTCCTAATAAGGAGCAACTTACAGAGGAAATGATTTTAATTAGATACAGGAAAGCGAGGTTCATTTTTTACAAAATGAGCAAGTTTTCTTTGAATGTGAGTATAATCAAGCCAGGAAACTTAAGTGTAACTAAACAAGCCAGAGGGTATTGTTTCCCTTCCCTTTTCCTTAAGTGAGTATTTAATACTCATTTACCTTAAGTTACTTGGAGAAGAAAATTAACGACTCAGTTAAATTTTTTACATGGCTGCAAAATGACTGTTTCTTTTTAAGTTTGCTACATAAAATAGCATTTGTTTAGATTGCATAATACCTAAAACAACATCATTCTATAATAATATGTTTTTCTTTTTTCTTTTCTTTCTAGTGTTAGATTAATGGTTTTGACCATGGTATTGCAATTAAAAAAAAACAGGGTATGCAGTAGGTGCAGATTAAATGAATCAATACAACAGCTGATAAGTCATTTCTGTAGTTTTCAATTCAAAGCCACATAATCAAAATGAATAGCAGGTACACTGATGGAGATTGGGATAAAAACAGGGTAACTTGGGGAAAGGCTGCTCAATTTGATGTATACTGTGATTAAAACTATCTTAAATATAAATAGAAGAAAAATATTCAACCAGAAGGCAAGAAAAATGTTAATAGAGGTTAGTGATGCTGGAATTAAGGTATTTTTTAATGTCTGAGCGGCTCAGAATTGGGGGAGATTGTGTGTTTTCACTGGTTTGAGTCAATGCCTCGTGATAGCAGCTCACCGTCTGACTCGTGAGTGCTCATTCCTGGGTTCCGGTAATCCTAATGCAGCCGACAGCAGTGAGCGCTCTAGGAAATCCAGGGTGTGTTATGGGAATCTGACAGCAAGCTCCAGCACGAGAGTAGTACGGATCAGCCAGTTATAACTGAAAACCCCAGGGATGACGCGGACATGGGTCTCCTTGAAGAGAGAGGTCCGCCCATGTTCCACCCATCTATGGCCAGTGTCAAGAGATTGCTGGATGCAAGCTTTGAGATGAAAGATGGATGAACAAGAGCTGCCCAAGAGCGGGAGCCAGAGCATGTCTGCAGAACTCGGTCCCATCCTCACTGCCCGAGGGAGGCGCCACCCAGTCCCGGGATGTGCTTCAAAGCTGAAGAGCTCTCCTGCTTGAGAGTCTTGGTAAAGGGTCCTAGGAGATGAAGAGGTCGATTTTTCCTCTTTATCCACATAATAGCCTGCCATTCTGATGGAGGGAACACAGAGGGTTAGTCTTCTCGGATGTGAAGAATTGCAGTACTTGAAGGAATGCAAGTGGTTTGTACGATATTTTAAAACTTGTTACCATAGTTTTAATGTCTTTACTGGTGCATACTATGTAAACTTTTTATTTTGTCATTAGGCACTGCAATACTGATTTCTTTTCTCAGTTTTTTGTTTTGTTTGTTTGTTTGTTTGTTTGTTTGTTTATTTATTTATTTATTTATTTGCTGTTAGGTGCATGTGTTCACCAGAAACAGACAGCAGGAAAGTGAAAAATTATCCCGGACCCCTGGAGGTCTGACCACGCGACACTCCCTTTTCCTGCATTCTCCTCCTGGGACTTTGGGCATACACGCACACATGCCCTGCATGTCCCTCAGGCTTTTGGGTCTGGGCCTCGAACCACAAAGCTGGCCATGTGGGATCTGGTCACCTTAACCGTCACCCCACCTGCTGGCCCCTTCACGAATTACTGTAAAACTTACTTTCCTTTGATTCAATACTATCAGAGAGAAAATTATAGAAATAAATGAGTTTTCACCTCTATACTTCTTTGAGTGATCATGTTCCTTTGCCCCATAAAGCAGAGTTAAACTTCTCAGCATTTGAATTTAAATTAAGTTCCAAATCTTCAAAATTTGTCAAAATAATTTTATTTCTTGATTTGAATGTACATTTTCATTTTTATTTCATGTTTTTGTTTTCCTGTTTATTTACTAACATGGAGTGATGGTGCATTGGCTTCTAAAGTAGACAAACTATGCCCTCCCTTCAGAGACCGATAAACTTAGGAGGGAAAAATGCGAATCAGATTACTATAGGGAGAGAAAGGCTAGAAAAACAGTACTGTGTATGGACCCACACACTTTTCACATTGTAAATGGTGACCCTCATGCTATTTTTTTCTAAAAAATATTTTCACGATTTTTTTAAATTATAAAACAAATACATGTACCATATGGTAAAATTTAAAATTTAATTTAGGTAAAAGAACAAAAATTAAAGTACCCTGGAATAGCATTATCAGTGTTTACCATTGTCCTACCTTTTAATAACTTCGTGTGCATAATTCTGCCCAATGCTATAATATTGTACGTGTTTTTTTTTATGACATTGTGTCTTTCTACTTATGTTATGAATTTTATTTTACTTAATTACTGCTTTTAAATTCATTAAATGCTGCGTAACATTAGGGTATCCTTGTACCACGATATGTTTAACAACTCGTTGTTTAGCAGTTGGGATGTTTGCCATCTGTTGTCTTTAAGAGCAGTGTTACCATGAGCAAGTCCTGTCAGTGCAGCGGTTGCTTCTCCGAGATACAGGCACACACTGGGACCCGGCGGAGGTGGTGGCCGGGTTCTGGGAAGTGTGTGTTTTGCGTTCTCTGCTAATACGATGCCTCAGGGAGAGCCCCGTGTTAGTTCGGGTGCCGAGTGCTTTATGAATCAGCACACACGGAGCGCTGTGGAGTAGTGGTGTCTGAGAATGCCACCTCAGCTTGGGTTCCAGGGGTTAGTTCTGCAGAAGGAGGGCCTAGTCCGTTTTAGCTCTTGATTTTAGTACATCTGATGAAAACCCGGCTTTAGTCTTGCTTTCACTGCAGCCGCTCTATGCCACTGTTCTGTTTGTCAGATTGTTGATTCAAATATATCATGAGATCTTTTATTTTTTATCCCTTTGTTTAAAATTGAATTACTGGGGACCAACAGATGACATAATGGTTATGTCACTGGACTCCCACGTAGTCAACAATGATTTTTTTTTTTATTGGAGAGGTTTTTGCTACAGGGCATGTGTGCTCTCCAGAAAGACTGAGAGAGACAGAGGGACAGAAAACAAGAAATCATCCCCCAGGGGAGATGGCCACGCCGCAATCCCTTCTCCTCCATTCCCCTCTTGGGATCTTGGGCACACATGCACACGCGCCTGGCGTGAGTTTAAGCCACCAGGTCCGGGACTCAAACCACGGTCGACTACATGGGAGTTCAGCGACATAGCTATTATGCTAACTGCTGGTCCCTCAACCGTGATTTGAGTCCTGGACCCAGTGGCTTAAAACTCATACCGGGCATGTGCACATGTATGCCCAAAATCCCGAGAGGAGAATGGTAAAAAAGGGATTGCGATGTGGCCATCTGTCCTGAGGGATGATTTCTTGCTTTCTGTCTCTCTGTTTCTCTCTGTCTCAATGGCAAGCATACATGCCCTATAGCAAAAATCTCTCTAAAATAAATAAATGAAAGAAAGAAGAAAGAAAGAAAGAAAGAAAGAAAGAAAGAAAGAAAGAAAGAAAGAAAGGAAGGAAGGAAGGAAGGAAGGAAGGAAGGAAGGAAGAAAGAAATGGAATTACATGTGTTATATGTAATACAAAGGGCTTTCAATGCTAAACTCAAAGTTATTAGGCAACCTCTTTGTTTTATTTCATTTATTATCCTTATTTATCTTATATTGTATTATTTTATTTTTCAAGTTTTTCTTTCAGTAAAGACAGAGAGAAAGAGAGAGAGGGAAAGTGAGAAATCACCACCCCCCCACACACAGGGGGGATGGACACACCACAATCCCTTCTCCATAATTCTCTTGGGATCTTGGACATGCATGAATGCATGCAGTGTAATTTTCTCTCTCTCTCTCTCTCTCTCTCTTTTTTTCTTAGAGGTTTTTGCCTTAGAGCATGTGCGCTCACCAGAGAGAGAGAGTGAGAGACAGTGAGAGAGAAAGTGAGACATCACCCTCCAGGGGGCATGGCCACACCACAATCCTTTCTTCTCCAGTCTCCTCTTGGGATCTTGGGCACGCACACACATGCGCCTGGTGTATTTCAAGCCACCGTATTTGGGACTTGAAATGCGGTCAACCACGTGGAAGTCCAGCAATATAACCAAATGCTGGCCCCAACCCCGCGTGATTTCCAAGCCTCCAGGTGCAGGACTTGAAGCACATGGTTGGCCATGGGGGGGACAGGGTCTTAACGTCCATGCTACCTGCTGGACCCCGTTTCATTTCTTAGAATTTATTTATAGAAACTGTGTGACATGGTAATGCTTTACTAATAACAGAGAAGTACAACAAAGCAGTAATGTCTTAAGGAACAGCAGTTTAACACACAGAGTGGTCGTTAGCATGCCTAAGACAAGTTCAGGAAATTAGTATTTTGCCATTTAGGAGACTGCATTCTAAAATTGTGTAGAGATACATATAGTGGTTGAATGTTAAAACTACAGTTATCTTAAATGTGTGCACACACGTGCCCCCCACACACATATTTTGGTATGTTTCATGTATTTAATACGAAGTGCTCACACCTAGGGAGCAGGTGGCCTACACGATTCAGTTTGAAGAGTACTGGACAAATATCCCCTCTATAGATCTTAACTCCAAAACTTAAATAGAAATTTTGCAATTAGATTTTGCTGACTTCGTTTAGTAAGAACCAATCTTCTGCCTTCTTTCCTTCCTTCCTCTCTCTCTCTCTCTTTTCTTCTCCTCCCCCTCCTTTTTTTCCCCCAGAGGCCTAATCGATATGTGCACCTTGAGGAGCAGATGGACTCTAAGCCAAAGTTTTCTAAACCCTCATAACTCCAAACTAATTATAGCAAAAAGGCAGCTTTTTCTATCTTTAATTTTTTTTTTTTTTTTTTTTGCCAGAGGTCATGTGTACTTACCAGAGACAGAGAGAAAATGAGCAAGTGAGAAAGCACCCTTCCCCCCTGCCATGGGGACTGGCCATGTCGCGATCCCTTCTACCCTCTTTCGAGATTTTGGGTACATGCACACGTGCATATGCCTGGTATGTTTTCCAAGCTGCCGAGTTTGCAGCCTTCCGTGTGGAATCCAGCCACCTTAACCGGCGGGCCACGGGCTGGCCCTTACACTACCGCTTCTGTTTTGCTTTGTCGATAGCTTTCCTGAGTCGCCTTCATTTTCAATTTTTATTCTGTTTATGTTCATCGCGAGAAGTTTCCGTTTTCATCTTTGTATCCCAGTACGATCTCGAAGTTAGCTTGAGCACTGAACCAATATTTGCTGAAAGACTTCGTTCATGAGCACACGTGATGTTACATACCCTTGACAATTTCCATCCACAGACGTGAAAACTGAGCCCAGAGGGTGAGTGGCCAGCTCCGGGACCCATGTCTGTTTATGCCTCTCCTTCAATGTATTGCTAGGGTGATTTTCACGATCGAAGCAGCTGTCATAAGGTACTGGTTCCTTGTTACTTTCTCTATTTGGAAGACATGAAAACATCAAGTCTTTGACTTACCTGAGTGGCATAGTATCAAGAAGCCAGTCCTTTTATGATACTTGAGCAAAACTGGAGTGGAGAGCTATGACTTGAGAGCGCTAACGCTGCCTGTGCTGTGAACAGCGGAGTCTGCACCTTCCCTACCTAGAGCTCGGTATCTGATGTGCTGCTCGCTGTGATGGGGCTGGACATGCTGTTTTGGTCACGTGATTACACAGTTCAGGGAGAGAGTAATGCCAAGGTGGGAAGATCAGAGTGGGATCAACAGAACGTGGTGACGAAGTTGTGCCCGTGTGTTCATTGCTTTGGTGGGTCTTGCACCTCGTGAGAGGCTCCCATTACTGGAGGACAGCGATGTTGGACTAAGCGGTCCCTGACCATGTGAGATGCAGGGCCGCTGTGACACGGATGATGTGGGAGTCAAACCATAGCACAGTTACATCAATGAGGGATCGACGTGATGAGCTGAGAAGTCAGGATGGCTCACTTCCCGTTTATTCACTAATGCTGTTTTGGCAGCTAACTCACAAGGAGAAATGGTAAATCTCACAATGCCCACTGGATCTCAAATGTTCCTGACCTCAGAATGTTTACCCTGAAGCTGTTGTGCTTGTGCTGAGTGAACAACACTCCTATTCCACGCACTCTTCGCTTATTTAGCATGCAGGTCATGGTGACCACTAAGGGCAGGAAGTACAAGAGCGCAGTTGGCCCGTTCTCTAGAAATTACACGGATACAAAGGAGTACGTGAAATTGGATTTTTCCATGACGTATAAAATGCTACAGACTTTAATGACCTTCTTATCTCAGTGAGGCGTTTTTTAAGGATTAGCAATTTTAAAGAGTTCGGGAGTTTTAACCTCAGCCAAGGGTTTGGAAAGGACAGATTGTCGTATATGCTATGTATCCTTCTTTTCTTGATCGTACGTTGAGTGGACAATTGTGAGTAGGAAACTCTTCGGATTTTTCTCAAGGTTGTCTACTTAGAAAAGTTTGACCCCTTGGAAATCATAACCTAAAAAAAAAAGATTAGTACCTTAGAATCAGGTATTCTGAAGGATACTGTGTAATGCTAAGCAGTTCTTCTGGAATTCCAGCCCTGCAAAGTCCGTTTCCAGGGCCGCTGTCAATGCCCTGTGAGGAGCACTGTGGCCAGTGTAGACACCAAGAAGCATGGGCTTCCCTCCACCTACCAGTGTGGGATACTTGCCAACTCAGAGTCCTCACTATGGCTTTAAGCAGTTTCTACTGTTTGATCAGCAGATTATACAAAAGTATGAAATCATTCTGGGAAATTACCTTGGTTAAATGTTCTTTCCATTGTCTTGTTCACCATTAGAATGCGTATAAGCCTTCTTGGTATTTGCATTTATCCTCAAAACCAGAAACCATGCCACTAACATGATCACACTGGTAAATTCTGAATGGTTAATCGTTTATGGTAGGCGAAGAGGCTGTTGAGAGAAATCGTAATTCATCCCAAAGAAAAGCTATCTGGCTTGAGAAGCAGGAAGCGAAAGTAGGGATCTAAGATAACTCGAGCAAAGCTGTCCGAGAATTCTCCCCAGGGCTCAAGAAAGAGGTACGTGGGTAACCCTGTGTGTAAAGGCTCACTTCTCCCTGGGTGCCCGAGTGGTGCACCATTGCATCAGAACTGCCCCAAAAGGTGATCAGCATTATGCAGTGTGAGGACACTTTATTAATACGGGTCCCAGGCTGTGCTTCGCGTTATGACTCAGCTTGAGTTCCAACCAGTAAAACAGTAAGGCCTGTAACTGTAGGGCTTCTGAGGGTACATGGCTGCAAAAATGCTTTCAGCACAGTTGGGTTCTTGCCACCTAAGAAGTTGGAGAGGACAAAATTTTAATCGTTTTTCTCTAAGTTACTCTGGCGTGGCGACTGAGGCAATGCGAAGGAGGGCCGAGATGCAGGTGTTTGTGCATGGAGACGTCAGGTCTTCGTACCGTGCAGAACCACGGCTGACATACATGTGGGCGAGGACTGATGGAGCACGCTGCATATCACCATGGGGAGAGGCTGGCAGTGATCATTTACATGTCTCTGAACCTCTGTGTGAAACACACATCTTGTACTTAATTATGTACTCTCTGGGCCCTGGTTGGATTTTAAATGATTATGATTATGTGTGTGCTTTTCTGAAATTGCTACATGGTTCATGTCTGAAGTTTCCCTCTCAATTTATCCCTGCATCCTGATTAAGCAAATTATAATTATTAATATTCTACTTGGAAACTAGGATTTGATCCAGCTTCCCTAGTAATATATTGACTTCTAGTCCATTTACTTATTATTCTTTGTGGGTTTTTTTTTTCAATCTTTAATGCATTGGTAAAACTTCCAACTATGTTTCTACTTCTTATATTAAATATTTACCTCCTTTCAGGTAAATTGGTCAATTACAAACATCCCATCAAAAGCAAACAAATTCACAGAATATCTCCTGTTTTTCTTTTGTTTAAATTTAGAATTATTTATTTGTTTTTATTATTGTTATTATTACTTTAATTCACTAGAGAGAGACAGAGAGGGGAAGTGAGAAAGCCAGCTGCCAGGCCAAGACTTGAACTGTGGTCAGCCACATGGGAGTCCCGTACCTTAACCACTAACCACTCGCTGGGCCCCATAGTCTTCAATTTGCTTTTCTTTCTCTTTTAATATTGAACTTAGACGCACACACAGACACACACGTATACACATTCGTGCACACACATACAGAGTCACGCTTTGCTCAACAATGGGGACGCGCTCTGAGGGCACCGCGTTGGGTGGTTTTGTTGTGTGACATTGAGCACTCTGCAACTATACCTGCCCGCCTGGGCAGAGTAGTGTGGCCGCCAGAACGCTGCGGGGTCACTGTCACGTCTGTGACCCATTGTTGACTGCGTGTCTTAGGTGGCACGTGACAACATGTATAAATATATTTACGTCTTTTCTCCACTTTCTTTCCCCATGGCATTGTTTACTGCTGCTGTTGCTTCTGAATAACTAGATGGGGTGAGGGCAAGCAGATGGTTTAGCAGTTATGTCGCTGGACTTCTGGATGGCCAACCACGGTTCGAGTCTCAGACTTAGTGGCTTGAAACTTGCCAGATGCATGTGCGTGCATGCCCAAGATCTGGGGAGGAGAATGGAGGAGATGGGATTGCAGCATGGCTACCCTCCTGGGGGGGGGGGGGATTTCTCACTTTACCTTTCACTGTCTATGTTTCTTTCTCTCTCTCTCTGGTGAATATACACACCCTAAGGGAAAAATATAAAGTCTAAGAAAAAAAGACAAAACATAAATAAATAAGTAGCTAGATGGTGTGTGCACTGGTGAGAGAGAGACAGAGGGGAAGCACCCTTCCATGGGATGTGGGCACAACACGGTCCTTTTTTTTTTTTGGAGAGGCTTTTCGCTATAGGGCGCGTGCGCTCATCACCCCCCAGGGGGGATGGCCACGCCGCAATCCCTTCTCCTCCATTCTCCTCTCGGGATCTTGGGCACGCATGTACTGAGTTTAAGCCACTGGGTCCGGGACGCGAACCGCGGTCGACTACGTAGTCCAGAGACATAGCCATTACGCTAACTGCTGGTCCCACAACACGGTCCTCTTGCTCCATCTTGTCAGGACTTTGACACATGTGTAGACTCTCCCTGATTCTTTTTCAAGCTGCTGAGGTCGGGGTTTGAACTTTGGTCAGCCGTGTGGGACTCAGTTCCCAATGCACAGTGCTTATCCACTGCACTATGGGGCCAGTCCCATTGCTGCATTTTTATTCATAAATGTTATCAAATAATTTTTAAAATTTGCTATAGGTGGGTCAGCAGGTGGTGTGGTGATTAAGGGTAGTGGCCTCCCACATGGCTGACCACAGTTCGAGTCCTGGACCTGGCAGCTTGCTTTCTCACTTTCCCTCTCTCTCACTCTGTTTCTCTCTGGTCAAATTTAAATAAATAAATTAATAAATAAATAATAAGGTTCAATAAAATAATTCTTTAATAAATTTTGCTATAAGATATGTGCATTTGCCAGAGAGAGGCGGAGAGAAAGAGAGGAAACATGAAAAAGTGACCACCATGGGGGATGACCACATTGCAGTTCCTTCTCCATTTTCCTCTCAGGGGCTTGGGATTGCTCACATGTGTGTTCCTCAAGCTACCAGGTGTGGGACTCCAACTGCACGCTGGACATGGGGCATATGGGACCCACTGCCTCCACACCTGCCACCGGCGGACCCTATGAAATAAATGTTAGTGCTTAGGGTACGGCAGGATTTGTCAGGATGCAGGAGATAATACCTCGCTACCTATTCGCTAGTTCTCTCATAAGCATGCCGTTTTCTACGTCCAGTTCCTTGCGATGATGTGAGACAAGGCCTTCGATCCAGTTTCGGAACCCACGTGCCTCCCCGTGACCATTGTTATGTGTATTTGTTGTGGGTGTGGACTTGGGAGCCAGCCTGCATGGCTCAGTTTCCACACACGCTGCTCGTTAGCTGTGCAATGTCCCCATTAGTCAGTAAGTGGTACTGAAAATGAGCTTAGAGTAATGCACATTTCATAGGTTGCAGCAAGGATTTGGTGACATGATGAATGCAAAACTTTAAAGTGTTTGACATGTTGTAATTGTCAACAGATTTATTTGTGGTTGCATTTAAATGTTTAAAAGCAATGGATCTAAAAATTGTAATTAATATTTTAGACAAATAACAACATGAGGGCTTTTAAAAAATGTGGTAGCTATTTGCATCTAAATTTGGTACTTATTTGTGATTGATTTTTGTGCTTGAGCAGAGCACAATGTAAAATCACAAAAACTAGCCTAATTGTTGACACTAAGATAATTTGCTTTTATATTTAATGACTAGACCTATTGATACATGTTATAAAATCCTAAGTAAAGTTTACAAGATTAAGAAAATAATAAACTACACTGGAAATATTAGATGTTGTCTTCCATGACTCATGTAAACAATTAAAAAGAAAACTTAAGATAATTACATCTTTTTCTTCTCCAAAAAGGCTGATTCCAAGTGCACATCCCAGAATATTTATCATGTCAAACTTTTGGGAAAGCATCTGAGAGAGTGGCTTTACTGACGTGTGGTTACTCTCCTTTTTATCTTTTAGGAATACACAATAGATATCATTTTTGCCCAAACCTGGTTTGACAGTCGTTTGAAATTCAATAGCACCATGAAAGTGCTTATGCTCAACAGTAATATGGTTGGAAAAATTTGGATTCCAGATACTTTCTTCAGAAACTCAAGAAAATCTGACGCTCACTGGATCACCACCCCAAACCGTCTGCTTCGAATTTGGAATGATGGACGCGTTCTGTACACGCTAAGGTACCACTGTTCTAAAAAGTAGTTGCTCTACTTTATTCTCCATACTGAGTGTTGATTAGCTCCTAAAGTTTTCTTCTCCAAAGTTATCAAGTAAGAAATATGGAATTCCTCTCATGCTCAAGTCTGAAATGCTGAAGTATTTTGACAATACTTTTCTTAAACTTAGAGTTCCTATCATGCAGAAGAGACTAGAAGCAAAGAGGAAAACTACGTCAGTTTTCCTCCTCGGAAGCAGAAGTTGTGCGCAAACATGCTTTGTAACCTATACTGAAAATGATTGGCTGAGATTGTGCCCCATAGCCCATCTGCTCTGAATTTTCTGATTTTCAACAATGTAGTAAAATATCCCTAAGAAAAGATTAGGGATAGAAGGTTGTTGTGTAAGATTCACGTTTATTAATTATGTTGCCTTGAACATATCATCTTACTAAGAGCCATCCTTAATGGAAAGATGTTCATGATAAAATAAGAAAAAAAATTACTCTTTTTAACCATGTACAGTCTGCTAATGTGGTGAGTGCATTCATGTGTGCGTATGCATGTGGAGGTTCTGAAGTACAAATTTTTAAATGTAGTGCCAAATCATATTGAAATGTGTGCAAGACAACTTGGTTGGCTGGAGATAAAAGTGTTAGCATTTTCATACTAATTCATGAAGATAAAATATTCCCATTTATACCCTTGAGACATTAGAATTATTACAATATTCTAGTACATTGAAGTCCATTGATATAGGTCAAAATAAAGTGTTAGAGGCCAGCCAGGTAGTGTGATGGTTAGGGTGGCTGGCTCCCGCGTGGCCAACTCTGAGGTTTGAGCCCTCAGATCCAGTGGCTTGAAAATCACGCTACGTGTGTGCGTGTGCATGCCCGAAACCCCAAGAGGAGACTGGAAGGGTTTGTAGCATGGGCATCCCCCTGGGGGGTGATTTCTCACTTTCCTAATGTTTAAAATGATTTCTCTTTATGTGATTTTTTTTTTTATCTAAATAGATTGACAATTAATGCAGAATGTTACCTTCAGCTTCATAACTTTCCTATGGATGAACATTCCTGTCCATTGGAATTTTCAAGTTGTAAGTGATAAAATGTTTGATAATTTATGGAATTTTAACATCAGGTCCTTTTTACTTAAAAATGAAATAATTTAAAATGAAACAAGACAAAATACAATTTTCAGACATGTGGATTATATTCAAATCTCATATATAAAGTAATTATAAATAATATTTTATTTCTTGCTTTTAAACTGAAAAGTGACATTAGTATGTGCAGTGAGTATATATATACATGCATATATATATATATATCTTGTTAAATTATTCTTTACAATTTTTAATTTTATTCAAATGCTCTTTTGCTATTTGGATTAAAGAAAGGAGTACTAAAGATTTGTATACAAGTGCTTTTACACAGCCATTAATAAAGAGTTGGCTCAAATTCTATTTGTCTTCCTGAAGGCTTGATTTAACTTTATGACATTGGATTTTAATATATGTTTTAAAAACTGGTTTGGTATGAGAATTTACTACATGGATGGCAATATTTGAGAAGAATTAATGAGTAAAAAAAGCCAAGGCAGCCAATAGAAATAAATTTATTTTAATTTTAAAAAGGAACACAATAAAATAATTCTAATTAACAATAATTTACTATATATTTCAAAATATACATAAGCTAGAAGAGAGGCTATTGAATGTCCCCCAACACTAAGAAATGATAAATGTTTGAGGGGATGGATGTGTTAATTACCTGGGTTTGGTCATTACACATTGTATACAGGTATTAAAATATCATACTGCTAGGGCTGACAGACTGCATGGTGGTTAAGGCACTTGTCTCCCACATGGCCAACAGTGGTTCAGGTCCTGGACCTGGTGACTTGCTTTCTTTCTCTCTCTCTGATCAAATTGAAGAATAATAGCAATAAATAAAATAAAATAAATAATTCTTTAAAAATATCATTCTATACTCCGTAAACATGTACAATTAGTATGTGTCAATTGAGGAAATATAGACAAAGAAAAAAGAATGCAGCACAGAGAAGTGACTAGAGCTCGATAATTTGAATTTAAAAACTCACTATTTCTTCCAAAAGAGTAGTTACACTCTTTCTATAGCACTATTAGCTTTATTTTGCACTTCCTAGCATTTATCCTCGCATATATTTTGTAGAAATATCTTTCTAGGTGACTTTCAATTACGTAAGTCTTTAGAACATGTCGCAGACTTGGACAGTTGTGCCTCTATCTGCAGATCAGCTAATGCTAGTTCCCTTCTGTCAAAATGGATTTTTTCAATTAGCAATAATCGCGCCTCGGATAAACCTCATTGGCTACGATACTGCCACTGCGCAAAGCTAAAATGGATTTTTTCATAGGTATTCTAGAACCCACTAGCAAAGAGTGTAATATAACTTTTTACTCATTAAGTATTACCTTGCTCCTTCACTTACTAAATTTCCAAGTATCTCTTGTTGCCCTTTATTAATCATTTTATTGACTTTTCTTAATAATTTTTGTCTCATTACAACATCCTTCTGTATTAATGATCTCATCTCTCACTCCTTTGATTTTTCAAGTATTAACTTCTCAAAGAACAAAACAGCCAGATCACAACAAAGACTTGAGTATATGAATACTTAAGGAATTGCTAATATGCAGATATTTGAAGGTGTAGCTCTTGGACTTTCCTTTAAACATCCTTCCTAAATCCTGGTGTGACATTTCTTCGGGGTTTGATTGTCAGTGGAGAATTAATTTATCTTTGTGAATGTGATGGTGTGTCAGCGGCATAGTGTAATACTTCTGGCTATTTTTCAAGCACTCTCTGTAGGTTTAGTAGAGAATTAAACCCTCTGTATTTGCTTTACGACAAATGTGCGTGGGAGATTTTGTTGCAGCCCCCATTTAAGAGTATGAAGAGACGCCGCGTGGCTAAGCTCCTGTATGTTATGACCACATTCAGTTGCCTCTGGAATCAAAAAGGAAAAGAACTATGGAAAAGCAGGATGGCTTGAGCCTTAGAGAACAAGAGAGAAGGAAAAAAAAATGACAAAAAGATTTTTAAATAAATTACTAAATATGTCAGCTGTTTTACCGAATGTCTGCTAAAGGCTCCTGATGCAAAGTGACACACTATTTAAGTTGATCAGTGAACTCTGTTTCTGAGATGTGGTAGACGACATTGATTCAAAGCAATTATAAAATTTTCTCAAGAGCATTTTAGTAATCACGAACAGGAAGGAGACCAGAGGTGGCCGAGTAGCTAAGTGCAATGTTCAGCGAGGCTGAGCCATGTGAAGTTCCCAGTTTAAGTCTGGAGACCTCCCTGAATACCTTGGGCACACGCTACCCACGATCTGGGTCCGGCTGAAAGCTGAGTGTGGACCATGAGGTGGAGACTCCCTGGGGATGCTATCTCTTTCCTTGTCTTCTCTTTGTGTGTCTCTCTTGTTCATGAAAGGAATAAAAACAAGCAAAAACTTAAAAAGAAAAAAATACAAGTAGTAAGACATTTTCTGCCACCAAAATCCACGTGAAAAGTTTAGACCAGAAAGGCAGCTCTGCAGGCAGTTGAGACCCAAAGACATTTGCAAAACGAGATGATTTTGAGATTTCGTTTTCACAATCTCATCGGGTAGAAATCTAATGGAAAAAAATCTCTACATCCAGCTGGAATACAAAGGCTGGGCACCTAGAATCACATGAAAGAATCCCCTTGTGCACACACACACACACACACACACACACACAAAAAAAAAAAAGACCAGTATGAGCTGAAAGGAGAGGTCTCCTAAAATTGGCATACTGGGTAAAATAACTGTCATGGAGAAGATCGAATCATAAGCCCACTCGCAAATGGATTTTCAGCCTAAATGTTTTCCACTTGGTTGGTATAAAGAATCCTTAGGAACTTCTCTGACGTGTGGCAGAATCAAAAATGCATGCTTTGTGCAAGAACAAACCTCATTCTAGACAGAGTAGACAACAACATTTTTAACACAAATAACCAACAAAAACCTAGTGTCCAAGATATGTAAAGCATTTATAGAAAAATAATGAAAAAGGAGAAGAAAACTCCAGGCCAGCCAGTGGTGTGGTGTTTGGGGCAACTGGATCACACATGGCCGTCTGTGGGGTTGGAGTCTTGTACCCACTGGCTTGAAACACACACTGTGTGTGTGTGTGTGTGTGTGTGTGTGTGTGTGTGTGTGTGTGCATGTGCACATGCCCAAAATCCCAAGAGGAGAATGGAGGAGAGGGAATTGAGGCATGGCCATTTCCCTGGGGATGTTTTCTCACTTTCCCTCTTTCTCTGTCTCTGTGTCTCTCTCCAGTGAGCTCATATACCTTATAGCAGAAACAAAACAAAACAAAAGAGAGAGAGAGAAAAAAAGAAAAGAGAAAACCCAATGAAAAAATGGCCAATTAAATAAGCAAGTCTTCGAAACAAGAACCCAAAACTCTAAAACATACATTCAAAAACTGAAATTGCTAGGTTTTATGAATAATTAAGACATGTGAAATAAAATATACTAAAGTAAAGTAATAATAAAGTAATAAAATAAAATAAAGTAATAATAAATGAAACAAATTATGTACAACTGCTCATATCAGGATTAATGAAAATATGAACCTATGTGAACTTTTACACTTCAACTGGTGAGAGTATATTTTGGTTTACTCTTTATGGAAAAAAAATGAACCTATCTAATAAAATAGAATTCTATGTCACCTTTTCCATACCTATGTTTGTACCTCAGAGAAACTCTTGCATGTGTGAGCATAAAATTTATAGAAAATAACTATCATAAAAATGCAATACATGGGTTTTAAAATTTTTGCATTAACATTAACTAGTACTTTAATTCCATTTTCCCACAAGCTTTCTGAAGTCAGCATGGGTTCATCTTCTCATTAATCCTGACATGGGCAGTCTTATGTCTTTGTCTTGAGAGGCATGAATGATCATATGACTAGCAGCAATGTATGTTATGACCCACAAGAAACATTATAAGTATCTACCACAGCAAAATGGATAAATACATTTTTATACATTTTTATGAGGGAACAAATTTAGCTATGTATAATAGCATTGATGACTATCACAGTATATTAAAAGAAGATGCGAAATAATGCATCAACATTATTTTTAGAAGTACTCAAACAGAGGTAACAAAACTAAAGCTATATTTCTCAAAGATACATATCAAAGATCTATAACACAAAAATAGGGAATGTAACAGAAATCAGGATATGCAACAGCTCAAGATGGCAGGGGAGTCCTAATTTGGGATGAATACATGGGCTTTACTGGATGCTGTTTCTTGATTTAAATGGATTACATAGCTTATCAAATGATTATTCTTTATACATGCATATTTATACAGTATATCTCTGTTTGGAATGTCTCCTAATAAAAAATGAAGGCGTTTTAAGAATTTATCTTTGGATAATATCAATAGTATTGCAGTGGTAACAGATATTTATCTTGCTAATTTATGTTTTAATTTCCCTAGACGGATATCCTAAAAATGAAATCGAATATAAGTGGAAAAAGCCTTCGGTAGAAGTGGCTGACCCTAAATACTGGAGATTATATCAGTTTGCATTTGTAGGATTACGCAACTCCACCGAAATTTCTCACACGATCTCTGGTAAGGAGAAAATACAAATCAGCCAGTGATAGCAGCATGAACTGGCATTTGTTTTTAAATATATGGATTGGGGTCTATACTTTTATACATTTCGTAGCCAGAATAAAACACGTTTTTCCTTCCAGGAGATTACGTGATCATGACCATCTTTTTCGACCTCAGCAGACGAATGGGCTACTTCACTATTCAGACCTACATCCCTTGCATCTTGACGGTCGTTCTCTCCTGGGTGTCTTTCTGGATCAATAAAGACGCGGTGCCTGCAAGGACATCACTGGGTATGACATGCAGTACAAGCTCTATTTGTCATAGAATTTTTAAGTATTTTTATGTGATAGCAATATAGAGTTGCACATGTTAAATGTTCCTTTTAAACTATAATCAAGCAAAACATGATTAAAAAAAACTTTAATGAAATAGAGGTGCACTGCAGAATTCTTCGTCTAGTTCTCAGGTTCAGCTCTAGGCCACTTCATCAAGCAGATACCACAATCAAGAAGTCACACACTTTCTTGGTTCCGGGGACATATAATAATTACGCTTACTGTAGTCTATGAAGCGTGCAGTAGCATGATGTCTACAGAGCAGGCATGCCTTTATTTTAGAGTGGTGTACTGTTAAGGTCGTCACAGTCATGTGAGCCCTCAGGAGGTCATAATCATTCCGCTGGTGAAGGGTCTTGCCTCGCTGTTGATGGCCGCTGCCTGATTGGGGTGTTCTTGGTTACTGAAGGTTGGGGTGTCTGTGATAGTTTCTTAAATAAGGCAATAAGGAAGCTTGCTGTATTGTGCATTCTTTTCTTTACAAAAGATTTATCTCACAGCTTGCAATACTGTTTGATAATGTTTTAGTCACGGTAAAATTTTTTTTCAAAGTTGGAGTCAATATTCCCAAAATGTGGCATTGCTTTATCAGCCAAGTTTATGTCGCAGTCTAATCCCATGTCATCATGTCAATAAGGTTCCCAGCACCTTCACTGGGAGGCGATTCCTTCTCAAGAAGCCACCTTTTTTGCCGTCCGTAAGAGGTACTTCCTCATCTGTTTGATCGTGGTAGTCCGATGCAGTCAAAGCTCTAGGTCCCGCTTCAACTTCTAATTCTCCTTCTCTTCCTGCCAAACCTGTACTGGCTTCCTTCAGTGCTGTCTTGGACTCCTCAGAGAAATCCGTGAAGGTTGGATCCACTTCTAACAAATCCTGTAAAAGCTGATATTTTGACTTCTTCCCGTGAATCGTGAATGTTTTCATAGTATCTAGGAGGACAGATGTTTTCCAGAAGATTTTCAATCTGCTTTGCCCAGATCCAGCAGAGCAATCAGTGTTTATTGAAGCTATAGTCATAAAATACATGTTTTCCTTTCTCTCTCTTTTTTTCAAAGGTTTTTGCCATAGGGTGTGTGTGCTCTCCAGAAAGAGAGAGGGACAGAGATAATGAGAGGGGAAGTAGGAAATCACTCCCCAGGGTGGATGGCCATGCTACAATTCCTTCTCTTCTATTCTCTTCCCGGGATCTTAGGCATGCACGCACATGCTCCTGGCCTAAGATTCAAGTCACCAGGTCTGGGACTTGAACCATGTTTGACCATGTGGGAATCCAGCAATGCAACTGCTACGTCGTTGGCTGGCCTCGTCTCTCTTTTTTAAATTTTTTTGGTTTTTGCCATAGGGCATTTTTGCTCGTCCAAGAGAGACGGTGAGAGGGAAAGATATGCGGTCATTGGGCTTTGTTGTTCTGTTTACAGAGCACCTGCAGAATCAATTCAGTGTCATTCTTAAAGAGTTCTAGAACTTCGTAACAGTAAGTGAGCATCGGCTTCACCTTCATGTCCCCAGCTGCCTGAGCCCCTAATAAGAGCATCAGTTTGTCCTTTGAAGTCAAGCATTGGCTTCTCTCTATCTATGGAAGTCCTAGATGGCAGCTTCCCGTAGAAGACTGTTTGTCTCCGCTGGGAACCTGGTTTTTAGGGCAGCCGCCCAGGTTTCTGTCAGTGATCTTAGCTACATCTTTTGGATAACTTGCTGCAGCTTCCTCATTGGCATGTGCCACTTCACTTTTCTCTGTTTGCTGTGGAGTGGGCTTCTATCTGTGAGCTTCAAGAAGCAACCTCTGTGAGGACCCTCCAACTTTTCCTCTGCAGCTTCCCCACCTCTCTCAAGCTTCATAGACATGAAGACAGTCTGGGCCTTGTCCTGAATCAGTTTTGATTTAAGGGAGTGTTGTGGCTGTTTAATCTCCCATCCAGACTACTGGAGAGAAGAAACTTTCTCCTTAGCAGCAGAAGGCTGTTTCACTTTCTGTGTGTGCGTGTCCACTGGAGTACCACTTTTCAATTGCTTCTAGAACTTTTCCTCTGCATTCGCAACTGAACTAACTGGCACAGAGGCCTCGCTTTTGGTCCATCTCGAATTTCAACATGTCTTCCTTACTGAGCTCATTTTTTTCTAGCATTTAACTTACAGTGAGAGTGCGGGACTCTTCCTTCACTTGAACACTTATGGGCCATTGTAGGATATGAATTGGCCTAATTTCCATATTCATATATCTTGGGGTGACGATAATAAAGTGTGAAACTTCGTGAAAATCACTGAAGCGTGACACACAGACTTGAAGTGCGCTCATACCACTGGGAAATGGCCTTGGCCTTTTGCTGATGGCCTTGCTCAGGGCAGGGTTGCCAGGAACCTTCAGTCTGTAAAAAAATGCAAGTTTCTGTGAAGTGCAATAAAGCAAAGTACAGTAAAATGAGGAATGTCTGTATTAGGCTGAAAAAAATTATGAAAAATTAGTACAATACAGAATTTCGAAAACTGAAAATTTTTTTTTTTATTTTTCCTGCTAATGGAGGTTGAGGGAGTCATTGATACACAGTCATTGCTCCATAAAAATCATGCATAATCCCGAGCCTTGTGTGTGTGCGTGCGTGTGTGTGTGTGTGTGTGTGTATACATATATATACATGCATACATTTTTGGCTGAATCACTGATAACCAGCATTTATTTCCTGGGGTCTATTTGAATGACTTTGATGTCCTCTGCTTTTCCAGGGTTGCAGAGAACAGTAGACTATCCCAAAGCACAAGTAGTTAAAAGGAACAAAATGCTCTGTGACTTCTGCCATATGTAAGATGTGTAATTAGTCTGCAAAACATTTCAGAGTCACCTGTACAATAACACTGATGAAAAGGGCAATTTGGGCTTCACACTTGAGAAAATATACTTGCTCTCTTTCTGTAGCAATCTATTGAAATAGTCACATAAGAAAGTAAATGACTAATTACCGTACATTCATTTAAAAAACACGATCACCTACATTCATGCATTGATACAGAAAGAAAACTTGCTCATCAAGTGACTCATCCCCAGATCAATGTAAGACGTGAATCATACTGCTGATCATCGTGTCTTAGAAAAACCAAAAGCTGAAACTATTTATGTTTTAATCTGACAGTTTTGTTGGTGTTGGAGTTGTTTAAATGAGACACGCACAGAGACACATTGAGAAAGTGGGAGGAGGAGAGGGACAGAGATTACTTTTCATTTATTTATTTTTTGGAGAGATTTTAGCTATAGGGCATATGTACTCACTGGAGAGACAGAGAAAAACTGAGAGATAGCAAGTGAGAAATCACCCCCCAGGAGGGATGGCCCTTCTCCATTCTCCTCTCAGGATTTTGGACACACACACACACACACACACACACACATGTCCATAGGTTTTTAAGCCACTGGGTCCAGGACTTGAACCACGGTTGACTACGTGGAAGTCCGGAGACGTAACCATTGCATCATGTGCTAGTCCCCAGAGATGATCTTTGACAGGGTCTCACCATGTCTCTCTCCTTCCTGCCCAGCCTCCCAGTTAGTAGGACCCCAGGTGTTCAGCGGCAAATCCACATTCAACCTGTGTGTGTTGGGCCAGCAGCAGAGCCTGGCCCTGCTATGACGCCTCGGCCAACATGCAGGGCACCTCCCTGTGCCACTCAGCCTGGACCTTAAAGAGGTTTCCGTGTGGTTTCTGTGGAGGCTGGTAAATAGTTCCGTTTGATTAATGTAGTAAAATGCCGATCACATAACAGCGTCAGTGAAAAGCCTGAGGCACCTACCTTTGTACGCAGAAATGCACTTCCCATGGAAGACTAACACAGCTAGTGGGCGAAATGCACTCAGATCTGAAATTTTTGATCTATTTTAAATTTTTTTATGTTCTGAGGTGTATTATCTCAGGTTCTTTGGATGCTAGTATAACTAAAACATTGTATTTTTGTTTTTATTCTTATATTTTTCCCCTAAAAATTATTAGAATGGATTATTTCTACCACCAGGTTGATATGAACCATTGCTTTGTCGAATTGTATAAAGCCATATGCTGGAATGCCATGAAAGAGAAAAGCCAAGTGTAGAATTGGATTTTTGCATGAATTTATATATTTTCAGTGTTAGCAATTGTACAGGTAAAGCACAGTCAGATCGGACTTGATCTTTTATCAATGTAGCTGGGGAATCAAGATTTTCTTGGAAATATACGTACATACATGTGTGCACGTTTGAGTATGCTTCCAATGGTTCCTGGAAAAATGGAATTGGCATACAAGTTTATGTTAATGGCAAAACATTTTGTAATCCACACATAGATTTTTTTATGATGTGCATTTTCCATGAACTTTCTGAAGACTCTTGTATCATTGTAAGACAGTTTTCTGAGTTTATTCATTCAACATTGCATTGTAAAAAACACTTATCAAATGCTTAGCTTGATAGACATTCATCAAATGCACTCACTGAATCAGGCAGTGTTCTTGGTGCCGCCGTGTTCACAGCGAGTGAAAGTGACAAGACATTTAAGTTCAGTGTGTTTATGTACGTTCAGGGGAAACGGGTGCTGTACAAGCATAAGAAACACGTAGAAGGGCCTGCAGGTGGTGTGACGGTTACAACCGTGGATTCCCACACGGCCAGCCACCGTCTGCACCCTGGACCCTGAGGACTGAAAATCACGCCTGGTGCATGGACATGTATTTCTAAAATCCCAAAGGCGAGTGGAGGAGGAGGGATTGCAGCATGGCCATCGCCCCGAGGGGCTGCTTCTCACGTTCCTCTCTCAGTTTCACTCTGTCTCTTCCAGTGAGTGCACACAGGCTACGGCAGAAACCTACTAACAAAACATTAAAAACCTGTAACGAAGCTCAGTGAGTGATAAAGGTCACGAAGAAGGAAAGAGACAAATGGTTAGAAGATGACGGGGGTGGGGTGGACATGAGGGCGACTGTCTCACTGTGGTGTTGGGTGATCTCGCTCAGGAGGTGGCAATGGAGCAGTGACCCGGTGAAGCGCGGGCTAGCCTGGGGGGTATTCGGTAGAAAGGTAGTCCAGGCAGGGAATGTCCGAGTTTCTGAAGTGGGAACTTCCTGTGATGCTTGGGGTTCAGAAAGATGACGACCATGGTGGGATTGACTAGACTGTTGTAGAAAATGAGATGATAACGTGGCCAGTGGTTGGGGCCAGCAAGTGGAGTGGTGATTAAGCACTGGACTCCCACATGGCTAACTGTGGTTCGAGTCCTGGACCTGGTGGATTGCTGTCTCATTTCTCTCTCTCTCTCTCTCTCTCTCTCTCTCTCTCTCTCTCTCTCTCTCTCTCTCTCTCTCTGTTTCGGGTCAAATTTTAAAATAATAATAAATAAAATCAAAATAAAATAATTCTAAAGAAAATGTGGCCAGTGGTTAAGCAAGCTAGGATTATCTAAGTCTTTGTGGATCACTTCAAGGACTTTGAATTTTATTCCAAATAGATTGGGAGACTCTTGTAGGCTCTTGAGCAGGGGAAGCCAGGGAGGAAAAAACAACAGTATTCAAAATTATTTTTTTATTATCTCCTTAGTGTCCCATATGTTTTCTTATTCCTGTGAACTCAGAAATATTTTAATAGGAAATCTACCATGTTCTTCTCAAGATCACCACTGTGAAATTAATTACAAAATGGAAGTGAATGTCTGAAAACCAACTCCTGCTGGTTTTTTTTTTTTTTTTTTTTTTTTTTTTTTGCCTATAAAGTAGAAATGGAATAATATTTTAATAAAGGAAAAGTGAATGCACTCTTGATAGCAAAATTAAACTATACATTGGCATAAATATTTTTTTTTATATAGGGATGAAACCTTAATAGGGAAGCCAGGAATCGCTTTGGAAATCTACCTTTGTCTGACTATGGGAATACTGAAATTTAGTAAGTGTCTCTCTAGAGTACTACGGAAGTTGAGTGAGACCTGCATTCATTGAAATTACCTAGCGCTCCTCATACACAAAGTCTTTTTATACAATTAGGTTTCAAAATACTTGAAGCAAAAACCGTCAGGAGCAATTGGAGAAGCAGACAAGTCTCCAGTCCCACCGGGACATTCCCACACCCTTTCCCCATCCGTTGTTAGTGTACAAGCAAGCTCCTGATGAGGAGGGAAATCTGGCTGAGGCGACCAGCCACTGGACCGGGCTGACATGGGTTTAACGTCCTTTTAAAACCATACCCCTCTGGTTCTCCCTGAGAACATTCAGGAAGGGAGGGAGAGCCGCATCCCCGGCAACGTGATCCTCCTCCGTCTCCGCGGGTCTGGACGGCGGGCAGCACCCTGTATGCCCAAGAAGCAAACCCGCAGCTTTCCCCATGGCTCAGCGGCATTCCTGCCGTGCCCTGCCTTGGGTCCTGAGTTGACTGGTGTTCACAGGTCACTGCATCAAAGCTCAGGACCGGTATTTTCAAGAGCATAGGAAACATTAACCTCAATAACATGAATCTCTGCAACATTCAAAACCCAACATTTTCATGGTGTATTTCCTGACAAAAATGCAAGTAAATTAAAAGTTAATAGAAATAATATAACTCATGATGACTTTACATGCTTCAAAATTGTTAAACAATCTCTTAGATAACTTTAGCTAGAATAAGAATGGAAGGGAAATTAGAAAATATTTCATCTTAGTACAATTTTAATAAAAATTAAATAGCGGAAAGGTAGGACTTTGAGCTAATTCAAGTTATCATATAAGAAAGCGTCATATTAATTTGGATTTATTGTAACTGTGTACGGCAGAAAATGTTTTAATAAGCTGTTTAATAAACCATTTTAATAAAAACTAAATATAAATATTTATGGGACGTATCTAAAGTACTCTTTGGAAGAAAAATAATACTTTTAAAATACTAATATTAGAGAGAGAATGATTTAAAATCGTTAACTTAAATATCTACTTTAAGAACAAATCAGTTAATTAGATATCTTTTGTATGTATTTATGGTAAATGCCAACTAAGATATTACTGTCACTTTTTTTTCAGAGAGAGATTTTTGCTATAGGGCACATGCACTCACCAGAGAGACAAAGAGAGACAGAGAGATAGAAAACAAGAAACCATGGGGATGGCCACGCCGCGGTCCCTTCTCCATTCTCCTCTCAGGATTTTGGGCACGCACATGTGCCCTGTGAGAGTGTCAAGCCGCCAGGTCCGGGACTCTAGAGGCCGTCCAGCACGTGGGAGTCCAGCTCCTTAACCATATGCCCCCTGCTGGTCCCAGGTGTGTCACTTTTTTAATGAGAGGCACAGAGGTGTTAAAAAGCTCCCTAAGATCACAGAGCTAATGGGCAAAGATGTCAGAGATCAACCTCAGTTTGCCTCCATGACCCTAAATTCATCTGTGTCATCTTTGATTTCCTTCAATCCTAAGAGACAGTGACAGTAAAGAGAAGAGCATGTGAGGGGAATTGTCTGAACTGTGTCCATGGACACGTGAGGGCAAGAAGCGGCCATTGCCTTCACAACACTGAAGAGACTCAATCTTATCGAGATAAATATTGCCATTCTATAAATGTTGGCCAAATGATGAAGTATTTAGCATTAAATACTTACTACTTTTGTGAGAGTAAACAATTCCACTCATGGGGCCAGATATGGTGAGACAAAGAATGAGGATTACAGCAGCTTGGATAATGAGAGATGTAAGGTGCGCCTCTGGGATTTAGGACACCTTCGATTAATTTTGGGAAGAACTGCCACAGGCCAATGAGACCCGCAGATACAGGCTGGGGCTCTGGAGGGTATCCCAGTGATACAAGATCAACTCTTCAAAGAAAGAAGACTGAGCTTGTTCTTGTAAAGTATTCCTTGGAATAATTATGCCTGTATTCATTATTTGAACTTTAAGATTTATAAAATAGATTTAATGGACAAGCAGGTGGCATGGTGGTTAAGATGCTGGACTCCCATGGCCGACCATGGTTCAAATCTTGAACCTGGAGGCTTGCTTTCTTACTTTCCCTCTCTCTCTGTGCGTGTCTCTCTCTGGTGAGTGCATGTGCCCTATAGCAAATTTTAAAATAATAATAAATACAATTAAATAATTCTTTTAAAAATGGATTTAATTCAAAGTATGGGATAAGAAAGCAATGAGGAGGAGGACGAGGAGGGTGGTCCCTGTCCTGTGAATGCCACCTTTCACTGACGTTCCTGACCTGGCCCTCCTTGGCCAGGTCTCGCCCATGGCACACACAGCTGTGAGAAGATGGGAGATAAAGTTGTTCTTTCGGGCGACACGTACCAGCTAAGAGATGGATCTTCTGTTCCTACGGGGAAAGGGAATGATCGGTATTGGGAGTCGGCTATGGCCACAGTCATTTAAATGATTAAAATGTACAGAGACTAGAGCACACTGAACAAATGTCGCTATGGTTACCAGTCACTTGTTCTGTAAATCGCTAGTAATCATACCCTTTGTTTCCATGGGTACTTCTGCTCAGGGCATTGTCAGATGGAAGAATAAAAGTGGCCTCAGTGATTTCTCTCCGTCTCTCCCAGGCATCACCACCGTCCTGACCATGACGACCCTGAGCACCATCGCCAGGAAGTCCTTGCCGAAGGTTTCCTACGTGACCGCCATGGATCTCTTCGTTTCTGTTTGTTTCATTTTTGTTTTCGCAGCCTTGATGGAATATGGAACGTTGCATTATTTTACCAGCAACAAGAAAGAAAAGCCTACGAGAGACCGAAAGCTGAAAAACAAGGCCTCGGTATGTTGAAACCTCTCGTGTCATAAATCCAGATGACTCGTGGTGCCGTCGTGAGTGCGCAGTCTGTGAACTCGGGTGACAGGGACGCTGGACACCCCGGGGTGAATGAGAGGAGGCAGGCGGGGTGTCTAACATGCCCCCCCCCCCCGGAAGGCCGCCTTTGCGTTTCCCCAAGCCCTCTGTGGAGAAGCCTGTGCACAGAGGCTCCTTCTGCTGAGACATTTTGCCGTTAAATTCTTTGTTCCTAAAACATTAGGATTCTTTTTTAAATAATTGTTTATTTAATTTTACTTATTCATTCATTTATTTTAATTTGACCAGAGATAAACAGAGAGAGAGAGAAAGTGAGAAAGCAAGCCACCAGGTCCAGGATTTGAACCATGGTCAGCCATGTGGGAGTGTCCAGTGCCATAACCGCTACGCCACTTGCTGGTCCCCAAACATTAGGATTTAAAACATCCGGATTCCGTTTTTGTGTTAGAGCTGAAATTGCGGACGCTCCGTGGCCCCCAGAATTAGCTTATTTTCGGAGATCAAGGTCCGCCTTTGCTGTTAGCGTCCAGCTGTTTGAAAGTCAGTTGCAGCTTTCTTTTCACTTCGTTGTGTATTTCTACTCCTGTTCCTCCTGGGCAGTCACGCATTGGCCTTACACCACACCAAGTTTATGTATCAAAACTGATTCTACTGAGCCTAACGTAGCGGGCGAGGAGAAGACGCCTAGAGTTGCCCCAACAATAGCGACTGTAACAGCCTGAAGTGAAAATCTAACACTTCCTGCACGTTCCAGGCATTCCTCTGAGCGGTTTACATGCGTGATTCGTACATGCTCAGAGGAACACTCAAAGTGCAGATTTGACGACAGCCTTACTAACCGCAGGACCAACAGTGACTCACTGCCGAGTCTGCTGTGGCGCTCCGGCTCCAGCTGGGGTCCTTCCTTGCACTGCCTGTCCCCACAGGGCTCAGAAAAGTAGACATTTGTTCTCCAAAATTAACAAGAAAGACACTCATGGCTGATCCCAGTGACTTTTTCCAAGCAGATTTGTTTGAAAATACTCAAATAAATGAGAACTGTATAAAACAGCTATACTGGTGGCAAGCTTGTAAACTCTCTTAGTTCCTAACAGGGTGTTGGAAAAGGCATGATGTGTTCTTTTCATTTTTTCCATGCAAAAATGCATCGTGACTTTTCCAGCAACCCAACAGAATGAGGCACAGAATTTTCCACATTATCTGACTTTGTAACTTTAAGTTCTAGAATTCAGTCATTCTCCCTCTCCTGCATTTCTTTCATTTTTTTCTTCTTATAAAACTTGGCCATACTTTTAAATGCTATTTTATTTCTCATGCTGTTGGATATTCCAAGGGCCAAATCCTTGCTTTCAGATTGCCGTAATATTCCGTGAAAGCAGAGAACTTTGCTGACAGCACAATTTGAGAACCCGCGTTATGGAATCAAAATCACTTGCACGGTGACTCTCTCAACGTGACTTAGCTCATACATGGGACATTTTATGAACAAGCCATCAGAGAGCAACAATGGCAATGTATATTAAAGTTTCCATTGCTAAAGGAAAATGAAGGATTTTTATGATTTTTCTTTAACAAAACACTATCTGTAATTCTGTAGATTGTCCATATCCCACTAACTCATCCATTGCTACATTCAATTACTACCTTGAAATTTCTACATCCAGAAATATTTATTGGTACACGTGTGTATGTGTGTGCATGTGTGTGGTCTGTTAGACAGGATCTTCCTGCCTCAGCCTCCTAGGCAGCTGGGACCACAGCCCCAGACCACAACTCCCAGCTCCTTCGGACAGGTCCTCACTATTTCTCTCAGGCTGAGCTGTAGGTCCAGTCCTCTCTCCTCAGCCTCCCAAGTAGTGGGGACAAGTCCACACCAGTGCACCCAGCTTTTAGGGTGAGCCAGGAATCAAACCAGGCCTCCCACATGGTCTTAGCCTGCCAAGTGGAGCATGAAGCATATGGTATGGTGGCTGTGCCTATTTTGGGGAAATTTTGATTGGAAAATATTTAGAGTAAACATGACTAACATTAAAAGCCAGAAATGTACAATCTCGCATCGATCTGTCTAGGAATGAATAGTGTGGTTCTGTAATTACATAACCTGGGGATGCACAACCAAGAAGTGGCAGCGCTGGGACTGCAGCTCATCTGGCGACTCTGGGTCCCGCACCCCGACCACAGTTCCGGGTGGCGCAGTACTCAGGGGAGCCGACACGCTGGCATGCACACCTCAAAGTTACGATGGTAGTCAATCTTCATCGGATATTCGGGGAGAATTTTGGTATTCCAGGCACTGTTGTCGGCTATTTAAGAAAAAAAAAATCTATATGCCAAATTTTTAAAATTTAGCATCAAGCCCACAATGCAAAGTACTGAAATGGAAGAGTAAGGGATAAAAATTAAATGATAGCTTTGAGGCACTCAACAGCAAACAGCAGCCGCTAAATTGACATATTGTGACTGACTCCCTGGGTGCTAAAATACCTTCTTTACAGACATCCAGAATAAATTTCTGTGGTCTTTTTTCTTTGCTCAGTCATGTTCTTTATGAGTTTTTTCAGTACTAAATGACACTTTCAGTAAAAAACTAAGGTCAGTCATCAGATCTGACTTCCTGCCTGACTCAGTGTTCAGCCGTGTAGTCTGTCATTGGGCAAGTCCACTGCACTTTCCAGGCTGCATAGACATCTCCGCTTGCTGTTGTACCAAGCCCTTTATTTCCGGGCTCTGTGGAATCCATGGTTTTCTCCTGGCGCAGCCAGGGCCATCAAAAGTACCACACGGCCCGGAGGTCTGATGGTATCGGGCCATTACAACTGTTTAAATGGTTTGTGATCTCCCATCTTTTCTCTCACTTTCTTGTTCTTCTTCCTCCCATCTTGCCATTTTCTTTAAAAGGCTCATAATTCTGATTGGCTTAAAATCCAGCATTTTCCTATAAATTATTTATGGCAATATTCAGACCAAAAGGAAAGACCACGGCGAGAGTCACTGAAAGGTCTATATGTCTGTTATTAAAACTGAAATCCAGGCCAGCACGTGGCGGGGTGGTTAAGATGCTGGATTCCCACATGGTGGACTGCAGTTCGAGTCCCCAACCTGCAGCTTGAAAATCACACTGGGCATGTGTGAGTGTGTGTCAAAAATCCCAGGAGGAGAACAGAGGAGAAAGGCATGGCCATCCCCCCTGGAGGTGATTTCTCGTGCCATGGAGAAGGCACTTTGCTGACAAAAAGACATAAACTGTGTTCTTTGTTTTCAGGATTCTTTCAATCACGTGTGGAAAAATATAGTAGAAATGTAGACACAAGATAATAAAGTACAATGCAATTAAAAGTGCTTCTATGAAAATCAAAAGTGAGCAAAGAGGCAGCGAGGGTATTAGCAATTCCCGTGACCAACTCCTATGCCAATCTGACGTATTAGACAGACAAATAATGTAGTAAACATTTTGTATTTTATGAAAACAAGATATATTTTTAAAGGAGCTATTCTTGTTCAAGTAGACAAATACTGGGGCCAGCAGGTGGCTCGGTGATTAAGGCACTGGACTCCCACACGGCTGACTGTGTGGTTCAAGTCCCAGCCCTGTGACCTGAAATTCACGCTGGGTACATGTGCCCAAAATCCTGAGAAGAGAATGGCGCAGAGTAGGGATTGTGGCGTGGCCATCCCCATGGGGGATGATTTCTCACTTTCTCTCTCTCTGTCTCTGTCTCTCTCTGAGAAGCACACGCACCTTATGACAAAAAATTTTAAAAAAGAAAAGAAATAGATGAGAACTACAAAGCCCGGCCCCATGGCCTGTGCACAGTATCCGAAGCAGTCCTGCAATGCCAGGTCACACTGCGGAACCGTGATCGAGCAGGCCCGCAGTGTTGAAGAGAGGCTTCTGTCCCTGTGGGTCAGTGGAGGGGGTGGCTTCCTTTCATTTCAAGTGCAATGATTCATTCAAGAGGCATATAAACTATTAATAATTCTCCCAAAGGAGGTTCGAAAGAAAACATTTTAGAGGGAGTTTGACGTCATTGAAATGGTTCTTTGAAGAATAAGTCGCAGTTTTAGGAAGAACACAGAGGACAGAGGGAACTCAGCCAGCTGAGCTGAGGCCTACCAGGAGCACACACAGAAGGCTGGCGCGGTCCCAAGTGGTGGTGTCCTGTGCAATAGCCACAAGCCACCCACGGCTAGGCTGATCTCAATAATTCAGACGCAACAGCGCTTGGAAGCTGATGTCAGCAGTCCACAGCACGAGTCCCATTCCCATCGCCCAGGAGCCCCGGCGACGATGGCCACCATATTGGACGGGGGGAGGCAGGATATTTCGGGCATTGCAGGAAGTTCCACTGGGCAGTGCGGGTTTCAAAAACAAGAACCCTAGGCAAGAACATGACCCATGTTAAGCACAGAAAAGTGGTTTATGGCCCGGTTGTGCAACGTCTCTGGTTCCATGCTGAGAATTTAGATTTTTGTCTTGTCGGCACTAGTAAATTCTGTGCATTTCTAAGCAGGACGATATATGTGGATCTGTGTTTTGAAAGATAATTAGAAATAGCATGGAGTATATATGCGAATGGCAAAATAAGCAGGGCAATAAATCTAGGGACGATTGCAACCATTTAAGAAGTAATAAATTATGAGCGATTGAGCCAGGGTGTTAGGGTTGAGATCATGTGGTAGACTTTGGTTTGGTTTGGTTTTTATGCCTCCAGCTCCCACCTTACAGCCCTTTGTCTGCAAAGAAAAGATGTTTTCAGGCAGCCCATATCTATGTGAATAAACATGCAGGCACCGTTCAGAGTCCTAGAATAAAATGCCGAATCAATGTACAGTTTCACAAATTGGAAAGATAGTTGGCAACACTCCCAGGAGGGTTTATGTGATATTGGTAAAATGTGAAATACAGCAAGAACGGTACTTAAATCATTGCAAAGAGTCAGTGGATGGGAGGATGTTTTCAGTAGATAAAGGAACCATTCAATATCAGTGTGACGATGGTCATATGCTCTTCTTGAGGTGTAGATTACCAACACCAGGAGCTTTTTGGCTACTTTGGCTTACAAATAACATTCCTTCATTTTATTTTTCTACTGAAAGCACCAGGAAAAAAAAAAAAAAACTGATTTGGGGGCCAACAGATGGTAAAGCGATTACGTCACTGGACTTCTACATGGCCCGCCACGGTTTGAGTCCTGGACCTGGTGCCTTGAAACTCATGCCAAGTACACATGCGTCCATGCCCAGAATCCCGAGAGGAGAATGGAGGAGAAGGGATTGCAGCATGGCCATCCCCCTGAGGGGTGGTTTCTTACTTTCTGTCTCTGTGTCTCTGTCTCTGCCTGTTTCTTCCGTGAGCTCATGTACCCCACTGCAAAACAAAAACAAACAAAAACCACTGATTTTAACAGTAGTAAATGTACATGGCTGAAACAAATTAACAAATAGAACAATACCTAAATATACAAAGAAGGAAAAAAAAAATCTATCGATTACTCCTGGTATCAACTCTCAGAATTAACCACATTTTAAACATTTCTGGTTTTGCTTTCCTCTGATTGTTATTTTCACTTTAGCTGTAATTCTTGGAGTACCAAATTTCAAGATATTTGTACCTCGGGTATTAAAAAAGAGAAAAACTAGCTTTTCTATTATCTTTTCCCTATCCTCTTCAATATTTTGTTTTACTATTAGTAGGTATCCTATTGCTTAATTTTAAAGCTGTAAGTACTGCAGACACTTAAATTTCTACTTCAAAATTCATTCTTGTGACTATTTCTAGTCCCATTCTGTAATTAGTAGGGACTTAATAAGTTTTTGTAGCAAAAGTCTTCTCATGGTTACCTGAAATTCTGAAGTTGTTTTTATCATATTTCTCATGGTGTTAAAAAAAATGTAAGCATCAGTAAATTTCTGCTTTGAGGCTCATTCATTTCCTTCTTACTTAATATTCCTCTCAAAGACAGGACAGATTAATGGAAATTTTCATTTTTTTAATTCCAGTTAAATTCTATTTTCTCCTATTTTTCCATCTAACTCTATTGTTAGATGAATTTTATGCTTCCTAGGTTAACCCTGTATTCCAGAATATTTTTTATCATATTTTTTCATCAAGGTATTTGTTTCCTTTTATACTACCAGCAATTTCCTCGTGATTTTATTTTAAAGGTTTTGGGATTTTTAACATGTACAATAACTTGAATTTCTGAGGAGTCTTTTTTCTCACTCTTTTCTTTGTATTTTCTGGAAGTCGATGCATAAACATCTCAAGTGTTCCTGAGTGGACTAATTACTGTAGAAGGTTTAATGTTCTCTTCTGTTTCCCGAGTTGTTAGAACGAGTGATTCTAGCTATTCCTCAGCCCCTTTCTGTTAATGACCGGTTACCTCGAGTGTGGCTCCCTAGCGGGACCTGCCAGCGTGGCCTGTGGCTGCTGAGTCCGCGACCCTCAGGTCTGGGAAGCGGAGCACGTGGTTGTTCCCGAATGGACACCGCACTGTGAGTGACAGGAGATGCGGGTGTGCGGGAGCCCTGACGCTGGCGTCATCATCACTCCTTAGAGGGGAGGGCGTTCTAACGAGCACTGCTCCTCCGCTTGTGCAGCCCATGGCTGGACTTCCCGATGGGCAGCTGGTCTGGGGAGGGCAGTTAGCTGGCAGCAGGCTCTCTGTTCTTCTGTCACACCTGTGCTCCCACCATAGAGCGAACATCTCGGGACCCTTGGTGGCAGGAAGCAGCTCCCATTATTCATGTCCCCAACACCTTTTTTTTTTTTTTTTTATAAAAAAAAAGAACTACTTGATTGTATTTATTCCTTCATTTATTTAATTTGACCAGAGAGAGAGGGAAAGTGAGAAATAGAGCCACCAGGTCCGGGACTTGAACTGTGGTCGATGTGGGAATGTCCAGCACCTTAACCACCACGCCACCTGCTGACCCTCATGTTCTCATCTTCTGAACCATTCCTAGATGTGTCTTCATTTGGGCCACTCTATCCACTGGCCTGTTTTAATCTACGTTCTATTTTCTCAGACGTTCACCCCAAACTTTACCTTGCTAATTGGTAGCTCTCCCTCACCGAGGTTCACCTCCTGCCCATTTTTAGCACTGAGGAAGATTTTGTGATTTTTGAATATCTCAAATGATAAACAGGATTTTGTAGAAAAGAGCGGGAGGAAACCAGTACTTAGATTGGCATCCTCTTTTTTTCTTTTTGGAGAGTTTTTTTTTTTTTTTTTCTATAGGGCATGTGTGCTCAACAGAGAGAAACAGAGAGACAGAAAGTGAGAAATCACCCTCAGGGGGGATGGCCACGCCGCAATCCCTTCTCCTCCGTTCTCCTCTCAGGATCTTGGACATGCACACACACACGTGCCCAGCGTGAGTTTAAGCCACTGGGTCCAGGACTTGAACCGTGGTCGACGACATGGGAGTCCAGCGACATAGCCAGTACACCAACTGCTAGTCCCAGATTGGTATCCTCTTTAGCAATGTTTTAAATGGAAAATTAATAACAGTAATATTAGTATTTCATAATATTAATAAAATAATCTAACATATTTTCTATTCACATTACTAATAGATAATAGCATTAATGGTATTAGTCCATCATATAAATAGTAGTTATACAAATATAATTTATGTAATTGTAAATGCTGACTTAGTTATACTTAATTATATTTATTTCACATTACTATGTCCTAGCACTTGAAATATATTTTATATATTTAGCTATATTATTAATAGATGAGTAATATAGTATTTAATATATTAAAAAAACACACATGTGGGACCAGCATGGTGGTGGTGAAGGGCTCTGGACTCCCACATGGCCGACCATGGTTCGCGTCTTGGACCTGGAAGCTCGCGTTCTCACTTTCTCTCTCTCTCTCTCTTTCTCTCTCTCTTTCTCTTTCTCTCTGTCTCTCTCTCTGGAAATATTAAAATAATGATAATAAATAAAGTTAAATAAAATAACTCTAAAAAAAAGACACACACATTATCTCTACCAAGTGAGAATGGAATGAAATTGATTTCTCAAAATGGTAATTTATTCTATATATTTAGTGACTTTTTAAAGTAGTAAAATGGCATATTCTCAAAACTCTATTATTTAAAGCAAAAAAAGAAACCCTATTCAATTGTGTTATTTCTCTTATATTACTTTAACAATTTGTTTTTATTTTTTCAATATTTGCTATTCGGGACAGCTGCAGGGTCTATATTTGAGAATTTATAAAATGGGCAGTGTAGTTACACTTCAGATAGATCAGATTCGGCGTGCATGCATTCTCCCCATTCATCTCATGGGTTTCTAGCTCAGAAATCCATGGGCCAACATTTTCTTCTATTGATTTGCGTCAGTGCCTTGGCTCTTTTTCTCAGTACTTATGAAGTCCATTTCTGTTCACTTTCGTACTATATTAAAGTGTAGTTTCCTCCAATTTATGTATTTGGGAGGGGAAGGAGTGAAGCAAGAAACTAGAATCTTGTCAGCTTAAAGCATCATTTCAATAAAAGCTTTCCATGACATTGACCGCCATTTTTTTTCAATGAACCACTCGGAGTTTTTCTTCCTTTTGTGCACTTTAATGTCCAGTGAGATCTCTCGTGCACAATCGATCTTTTCTGACAGACATTCCTTATTTTCCTTCATGGCAGTGCTGAATGATAGGTAGAATGCGTTTTCTTCCGTAGAACGTTAATATTGCCCAGTAACCATCTTGTTTGTTAATTATTTTTCACTCTGATTAGCATATGAACATATGTTATTTAAGTATTAAATGACAAGGAAATGAATGCCAATTTGTTTCACTTTTTAGCATAATTTTAGTATGCCATTAAAATTTGGGAGTCTAGCCAAATATCCCCAAGTGTCATCCTCAAAAGAGCTGTCATTACCATTTAATAAAATACTGTCTCTGCTTTTCATGGTCTGTTCGGGCAAGTGCAGTCATGAATTTATTTGTGTTTAGGGCATTGCTCCTTATCTTCAAGCTGCACATTTGGTTTCTGATGTAGATATTCTGACCAGCAAGATGCTTTTATCTTTTTAAAAACATCACTAACTGTGATTATTTGCTTCTTTTTGCAACTACTGAATTTTTAATATTCAGTGGCTTCGAGACTAGGTTCCTTTTTAGAAATAAAATAAGTTTGAATGTAGGTCCACATTTCAAGAAATTCTTCTATTTTTGTGTTTAAGCTTTAAAATGCCTTGCATAGAATATTTATTTTTTATGGTCTCATGACTATATAACTCTGAAAGATGCAGACGTTCTGAAGTGGGAAGCATTACTACCACTGCACGCTTCTTCCACATGTGACTTGATACTTTATTTAATGGCTTCTTTTTTCCCAATAACACTTTTGATGAGGCCCAGATTTGTATTGTCATTGCTATTATTTGGGTGTTTGTTGGGTTGTTTTTTAAATAATATATTTAATTTTATTTATTATTTCTTAAGGTTTAATAAGGCATGTGTGCTCACCAGAGGGGAAGAGAGAGAGAGCGAGAGAGGAGAAAGAGAGAAAGAGAGAGAGAGAGAGAGAAAGTGAACTGCCAGGTCTGGAACTTGAACCGCAGTCAGCCATGTGGGAGTCCAGTGGCTTAATCACCATACCACCTGTTGGCCCATGTTTGCTGGTTTTAACATGTATTTTTACAGTCAGTTGTGATTTATTTCAATAAAGAATTAGCAATAACAGAAACAACAACAAATGGTACCTCCTAGAAGCAGACTATTTGCTTTAGTTCACATATTTTCTTTTCTGTGTATCATCTCATTTAATCATTAAGCAGATGTGTTTGATTGTCGTTGTCAAACAGACCCACTGGACTGTCACGGTGACACTTGTTCGGAAGGCTTAGGGACAGGGGACCAGTTGTGTTTGCCAGTTGAGCTTACACTGTTCTTCAGGGAAAAGCTAAAACTTCAGCCCAAGCTTCTCTGGCTCTGAAGAGTTTTCTCTCAAAAACTCTTTTTCTTGTTTAAGTATTTTTCAGAACCTGATCTCATAAAAAGTAAATTTGATATACGTCGCAAATAACCCTGATAATACTCGCAGTCCTTGTTACCAAGCTAGATGGAGCACTGGTCATTGCCCATAAGTTATGAAATTTACTCACCACAGATGTTACAGGAAGTAGATGCGACCAGAATCCCAGCTTGGATGATGGCTCCACTGGTGGAACTGGCACGATTTCAACCCCACTGTTGCTAACCTGGTTTTTCTCTCTGCCTATCACCTCTCCCCGCAGGGATCCTGTACTAACTGCCTACTGTAAGCTCCCAAAGCTGTTGTGTTATGGGAATGCATTCTTTTTTAAAAAATTATCATTTTTATTTATTTAATTCCATTTATTATTATTTTTTTTTAATTTGATGAGAGAGAGAAAGGGTGAGAAAGCAAGCCATCAAGTCTGGGACTCAAACTGTGGTTGGCCATGTGGGAATCCTGAACCTTAACCAATACGCCACCTGCTGGTTCTGAAATGTGTTCTTTGTGGGACCAGCAGATGGCATAATGGATCATCGCTGGATTCCCATGTAGTCGACCACAGTTCAATACCTGGACCCAGAGGCTTGAGACTTATGCTGCGCGTGTGCGTGCGTGCCCAAGATCCTGAGAGGTGAATGGAGGAAAGGGGATTGAGACGTGGCCATCCCCCAGGGGGGTGATTTCTTGCTTTCTGTCACTCTGTCTCTCTCTGGCAAGTCCATGTGCTCTACAGCAAAAATATCTTTTTATAAAAAAAGTGTCTTGGGAGCAGCAGTTAGTGTAATGGCTATGTCACTGGACTCCCATGTAGTTGACTGCGATTCGAGTCCCTGACCCGGTGTCTTAAATTCACACTGGGTGTGTGTGCATGCATGCCCAAGATCCTGAGAGGAGAATGGAAGAGAAGGGATTGTGGTGTGGTCATCCCTCCGGGGGGTGATTTCTCACTTTCTGTCTCTGTTTCTCTCTTTGTCTTTCTAGTGAGTGCAGGCACCCTATAGCAAGAACCTCTCAAAAAAAAAAAAATGTGTTCTTTGCCATTTATTCTATTAATAAAATAAGTAACAGAACATATAATAACAAATACATAACTCTGTAAATGTCTTGGTGTATATGTCATAGAAACATACCATTTAATCTCATTTTACATTTAGATTCATAGTTGAGAATATTTTGCTGGATCAACTTTCTAAAGGTGTAAAATATATGTTATTTTTCAGGGGCATCTCTTTTTGCATCTCTTTGTAATGTAAAAAAAAATACTATGTGCAACAAATTATAACCTAACCATGCACTGGAAGTGCAAAACTTGAAGTTTTAGAAATCTAGGTGGTCTCTCTGCCTGCCAGTACCCTCGAGGTTTTGTGGAGGGCACAGACGGGTCTTCCTGTGTGCGCTGCTTTGTCTCAGAGCCGTCTCTGTTGCTCCATGCAGATCTCGCCCGGCCTCCACCCTGGGTCCACCCTGATCCCCATCCACAGCCTGTCCCTGCCACAGGGAGAAGATGACGATGGCTATCGCTGTTTGGAAGGCAAAGACTGCGCCAGCTTCTTTTGCTGCTTTGAAGACTGCAGGACGGGGTCTTGGAGGGAAGGAAGAATTCACATACGCATCGCCAAAATCGACTCCTATTCCCGAATATTTTTTCCGACAGCGTTTGCCCTGTTCAATCTGGTTTATTGGGTTGGCTATCTTTACTTATAGAGCTCCGGCGAGTAGGCAGAAATCCTGTCTGACTGAATCCAGCCTGGTCTTTTCTACGTCAGTAACACGAAGTCCAAATCTGAAGGGCAGAGAAACCAATGGTTAGAGTGGGAAGACTACTGTAACTATTTTAAGGCCTTCATAGGGAAATGTAACAGCTTCCAAGTTTAAATTTATGTGCAGCTGATGAGTTGCAAACTTCAGTATATTAAAATGCTGTTATGTATGTTTAATTTTCTTTCACTTCCTTATATTCTATTAAGGTTTTGGATTTATAAGTTCTATGATTCACATTTTAAAGGTGGAATAATTTTAATACATATTTTGTTTAAATAGAATGTGTCATCATTTGTGATGGAAGGCTAATGCTTAATATTTGTATAGTAATGTTTGGCCTAGGAAAGATTTTTAATTTGAGTTTTTTCTTGCTTTTTATTTGTAAGCCCTATTTGGGATACAGTTCATTAAAGCATAATGCTATGATTTCCATGGGTCTATTTCAAAGATGTTTTACTTCCAGGAAGAAATTAATGTTTAAATTCTTGATCAGTTACAGAAGACTTACGAAAAGTCTAGTATTTAAGTCTTTTACCCCAGTCCACTTCCTGATATAATATTAAATAGAATTCCAGTTACATTTAGTTGAGTAATTTGCAAATTTGGGTGCAACCTACCAGTCATTTCTTTTAAATGCAAGGTTTAAAAAAAAATCAGGAAAAAGAAATGCTGCATTTAACCCTTTAGTTCTCTGCTTTCCAGCATTTATGAGGTACAACGAGGTTAACACTGAAATGTTAAAACCCACCAAACACTGAAATAATTCAGAGGAGGATGACTTTGTTTTATGCTCCACAAGAGTGTTGCGATTCCTAAGTTAACAACACTCTGCGGAGCAGTGCTGGCGTTTACGCATTGTGTTTGAAGTTATCCGGCACATTAAGTCATGGGCCGTGGAGAGGGGTGGTCTTTTCTGGAGATTACTAGCATGTTCCAGACTAGACATTTCTAAGGCACAGGTTCGGGGTGGCCCCAGTCAGCTTTACAACTACACTGTAAATTATTATAGTCTTTTTGATAGGAAACGAGAAGAGCCTCAAAAATGATATTAAAGGTAGAGTTTTGTCAGACATACCTTTTTTTTTTATTTTTTTTTTATTTATTTTATTTTTTTATTTTTTTATTTATTTTTTTTTTTTTGGAGAGGTTTTTGCTATAGGGCGCGTGCGCTCGCCAGACAGACAGAGAGAGACAGAGAGATAGAAAGCAGGAAATCACCCCCCAGGGGGGATGGCCACGCCGCAATCCCTTCTCCTCCATTCTCCTCTCGGGATCTTGGGCACGCACGCACACGCGCCCGGCGTGAGTTTAAGCTGCCGGGTCCGGGACTCGAACCGCGGTCGACTACGTGGGAGTCCAGCGACATAGCCATTACGCTAACTGCTGGTCCCAAGTTTTGTCAGACATATCTTTAATGAACGGAAATGTGGGAGCGCTATAAATTCTTAGAAGCAGACAACATCTCACTGCAGATAAACTCTCTCTGCACAAAACAAGTGTGTAAACAGGCAGTTTCCAAAATGTGTCTTTTGTAGGGAGAGAGTTAAATGTAGTTTCAATCATTGCATTCCGTAATCAGTTCGATGTACAATAGCAGTGGTTTATAAGAGCTCCAGACTTGCCGCGCAACTTGCTAGAGAACCATGAGCACAAGCTGCAGAAATTACCCTTAAAAATGGTTTTCATTGCCAGAGTGTATCAGGACGAAGAGTTTCATGATCAAGCCACCTTTTCTTTTCTTTTCTTTTTTTTTTTAAAGAATTACTCTATTTAATTTCATTTATTATTATTATTATTTTTGATTTGGGCCAGAGGCAGAGCAAGAGAGGGCAAGTGAGAAAGCAAGCCACCAGGTCCAGGACTCAAACCACGGTCGGCCGTGTGGGAGTTCAGCGCCCTTAACCAGCAGCCACCCGGCAGCTCCAGTCAAGGCCATCCTAAGGCTTTGAGGAAGAAGTTATCACTTCTGCATCTCCATTATGTTTCTATGGAATGATCCCCCACGTGGTTGATCAGTACTCAAGTGAGTCCCTGGCATGGTGGCATGGTTACACCTATGTTTTGATATATTTAAAGTTTGTGGGGTTTTTTTCCTATTTAAATCTAAATATATTAACTGTGTACTCTCTCACTGAAATCTGAATTGTTTTACTTTGTTTATAAACCTCTGAAAAAGTAAGCATGAATAGAAAAATAAGGCCCAACATCCACCGACACTGTTTCTGTTTGAATGGAAAAGCCAAATTACACGTTGGCTGTGTATATATTCATTTACAGATTATTCACACATTCACCTTTATAACGCTGAGTATTGCTGGGTATTCCTAAGGTGAACATTAATTTAAGGAAAAATAAAAAATGCGGTACCTATGAAGAATAAGATTTCACTAAAGTGAACTGTAGCTATTTCCACGTGTGACGCTATGGCTTGCTCATTACCATAGGCCCTTTTGATTTGAGAACCTTTCAAGTGTATCTGGGCATGGCATTAAATAGCCTTGACTTTGCTCAGTGGTGTCTCATTAACTTGGCTTTAAATATTGAAAATATGAAAATAAAATAGATGAAAATACCCAAGATGCTTTTACATATGTATTCCTTGTATATACCATTCAAAGAACATTTGTTTCCAAATCAATGCTATTTTGAGCACTTTTATTGAAATACACAGGTCAGAAATTATTTGTAGAAATAATAATGAAAGTTAAAACGTATTTAGAAGACTCTTCTTACAAGAACTCAAGTGCAGTTTATTTTCAAAAGGGATGTATTCTAACTCTGTTCCTTTCTTCTTTCAAGTATTAATTTTACTATTTTTAGAATTATATTTTAAACCCTTCCTTTTTTCCAGGTGAGTTATGTCTTAATTTATTCAATTCACTGCAACTTGTGTTTCTTAGATGCTTTAAATGTTTTTTTTTTTTTAATGACATAATTCAGAAAGGTAGATATGAAGAGTAGGATCTAGAAGCCCTGGGAAGAGGAAATGAGATTGTATTATTTTATTCTCTTGGCGTTGTAATAACGTGGGACTGTTTTCTTTATTGCCTGGGCAAAACTAGACCTACTTGAAATTAAGTCCTATAATGCCAAGCAGTTTTTTGGGGAAAAAAACTTTAGTACTTAGACTACCTGAGTACTCAGCAGGAAAAAGGAAAAATTACTCTGTCCATCTGACTGAATATAAAGTTTTGCTGTATGTAGGAATTAGACAATTCATTGGATGCTTTTAAAGTTAAAAATAGATTTCATTAAGAAATTTCTAAAATGACCAACTTTAGATTAAAGTACAAAAAAAGGCATGTAAATATAGAAGCCGTCACCAGGGCTTTTCCTTCTGTGCGTTTCCACATTCTGATGCCAATACATAGAGTCATAAAATAAACTATTTTTCCTTAATAACAAATTCATAAGTCAGGGCTGCATTCTTGCCCATGATTCGATATAGAAAAGAATGAGAGTAGTCTCACTGCCAGGAGGCCATACTTATCAACATGAAATTGTATTCCAAGTCCATATGTTTTTTTTTTTTTTTTTTTTTTTTTTGGAGAGGTTTTTGCTATAGGGCGCGTGCACTCGCCAGACAGACAGAGAGAGACAGAGAGATAGAAAGCGGGAAATCACCCCCCCCCCCCCCACAGAGGGGATGGCCACGCTGCAATCCCTTCTCCTCCAATCTCCTCTCGGGATCTTGGGCACGCTCACACACGCGCCTGGCGTGAGTTTAAGCCACCGGGTCCGGGACTCAAACCGCGGTCAACTACGTGGGAGTCCAGCGACATAGCCATTACGCTAACTGCTGGCCCCCTAAGTCCATATGTTTTGACAACATTCATTATGTCTTTTTATTATACAGGAGAGGAGCTTTATTTGAAATGATTCTTTTAGTGAAATTGAAATGAATAACCAGTAATGGAAGGAACACATAATACATACATACATGCTCGAAAGTGTGATGCTAGTGCCTCTTTGTACTCTTGCAAAATTTCCCGTACTGAGAAAGCCACATCGGTGGTTATTTCCTTGGTCTTAGCTCTGGGGGTTGAAGTGACCCAAAAAGCACAAGAACATTCTGAAATTAATTTCTGTGAAGCTATTTTTCTTTCTATCGTCAAGTTAATTAAGCTCCTCAGTGCCATGTTATATGAAGACCAGACATGTTTGCATCAAGTATTCCTTGGTCATCCTCTGTTACAGAGGCCTTGGCAGGCTGCCGGGAAGCGGCAGAAACATTACCAAGTCTCTCACAGACATTCCAAGTGGAGTTTCCAAACGCTTTTGACTGCATTGTGCTAGTAAACGTAAGGTTGGTTCTGCCTTTTTTTGTGTTTGCATTTGGAAGTAAAGTGAGTTCATTCAAATATTTATGCAGCACTTTCTGAATACAAATGACTGTGTTTACAGTGGGGAGTACATAGACAAACAGTGAAGGAACAACTCCTATCACCGCAGAGCTAAGAGGGCTCATGGTAGCGTTTAAGGTAGAGAAGATCATTCGAGGAAGGTTTCGTGGAGATGATGTGTTGAGAGATGGGAGCTGGAGAATTCGGTATGTCAGCAGGTGAGGGGGCAGTGTTCACTAAGTGGAACTGAGTAAAACCCCATTTTCATGGGGAGGTTAAGATTCCTAAGAGGCAATCAAAGGGTCAAAGGTGAGGCAGGGAGCTGGATCGAGCCCTCTGGTGAAGAGGCTGGGACTCATTTCACAAGGCTGGATGGTAGACGCGTGTGCAGAGTTGGCAGGGGTACTTGAGTACAGAAGAGTCGTTCTTAAAGCTGCAGGTGTCTCATCTATGGAGGAGTGACGTCTGGAGCAGGAAAAGTCAGTTTGGAAGTTACTGTAATAACAGGACATGAGAGAGGCTGAGGATCGGCAGTCTGATGACAAAAGTCTTTAGTGGGAGAGGAGGGGGAGAAAGCTCCTAATAGGGCCAGCCAGATGGCATGGTGGTGGGGCAGCTGGACCATACACAGATGGCCACATGGCTCAAGTCCTGGACCTGGTGGCTTAGAAAACACTACTAGCATGTGTGTGGACCTGCCCAAAATCCCTAGAGGAGAATAGAGGAGAGGGGATCTCAATGTGGCCATCGCCCCTGCCCCCATTCTGGGGAGCACGTGTCCAGTAGCAAAAATAAATAAATAAATAAATAAATAAAGTGCCAAGCTTATGGCAAACATGAATTTGGACAGCAACGTGAATTGAGACACAGTGTGTGTGGTACTGGGGTGGGGGCTGGTAGCGAATGCTACTTGTTTATATGTGAATAGACATTAAAACTGTACAAAGAAACTGATTGTAGTATCTTAATTGCTGTTTCATTTCCATCAAAGGCTTATTTTTTTCTATTGATCGATGTTTTTCTCACATTAGTGATAAAAGAATGGTCTCCTGCGGCGTAAATCCTAAGACGGCCTGCCCACATCATTATTTCCATTACTTTTAAAATCTCTTCCTCGTGAAAAGACCTTTCTCTTCAAGTAGTCTCTTCTGTCTTTCGGAGAGAACACTTAGTATTTATACTTGGGCAGGGAAAGGGAGGGAGAACTGTGACTAGAACAGGCTCCTGACCTCGATTTTGATCCTCAAATCACTTCAGAAGCATCTGTCTGGAATAAGGAAGTGGTTTGTGTCTGAGGTAACGGCAGGGGCCGGGCCTTCCAGCCTGAGTAGGGAAGGCGGGGACCTGAGGTGCGGTTAAGCAGGAAGGGCTGATTAACGGACTTTCAAGGCATGGCTTACCCTGACGGCAATAGTTCGCGTCTCCATACGTCACTGTAACAATAGTTGTTCGCATCCATTATGTGTATGTAGGTACTTTGCTAATAAAGTTTTTTGGCTTGTGACAATAAAGGCACTTCTGTTTCTGCCTCGTCACTGTGAGGTGCGTTTGTAAGTGTGTGGCAAAAATACTGTAATTTTCCAAAGTATTCTGTACTTTTGTGATCCTAAGTACTAAATAAATCCAGTACCTTGTTATTAAATAAAAGATTTTAATCCTCTTCAAGTGTGTTCTTTTCGATCATTTTTATGCAGATACATCTTTTCATTGTGTGACAGTACGCGGTTATGCCTCCAGCAGTGAGGTTAATTCCTGATAGTCTTATTTCCTATTTTTCCAGTAGAGAACGTGAAGCGCTTCTCCTTGGTAGAGAGTGTTGAAAAGGAATTAAACTATAAAAGGTAGGAAAAGATCATTAATTATTAATTAATGCGAGAGTTGTGTTGTTAAGCCTAGGCTGTACATAACGTGGGGAGTTCGGAAGTCCGGGTGACACTCATAGCTGCTGCCTGACGCTGAACTGCACCACTGGGAGGGGTACCTGATGTTCAGATTTGGATGAAATTGCCAATTGTTATTCTAATCCAGAAAGTCATCATCTTAACCACCAAAATCTTGCATTAATTAATTATCTTTACCTAAATTTTTAAAGTTTGATTCCCTTTCAACACTGTCTCTCAAGGAGAAACACCATTGTCTTCATTGGAAAGCTATGAAATAAGATTGATCAGAAATTAAATATATATATATATGTGTGTGTGTGTGTGTGTGTGTGTGTGTGTGTGTATATATATATATATAATTTCACTCAGAAAAGACAGTTATTAAAAGAACATTAAAAACCAAAAAGAAAGCAGGACAAAGGCATCTTCTACCTCACCATCCTCGTTCTCCATTCATGATACGGTGTTAAATAAAATTGTGGTTCTTTCCTGCAGGTCCAAAATAACACTCTGTTTTTGTGAAAGCCAAAGAAAGTCGGTAGACGGGAGCAGATTTATGGTCTCTCGCGTGTACTTACTATGTATCTGGAAGTCGGAATGGATTATATATTAATAATCCCGTCTTCAAAGCAAAGAGCTCTATCTGCTAGATGGGAAGCCGAGGGTCAGTAGAACAGATGGGCTCTCCGAGCTCCTACACCTGCAGCCTAAACTGAGTCCAGGCACCATAACCGTCCAGAACTTTACCTTTCAAGTACACGGACCTACTCTGAGGGCAAAGTAATGCTCAGATTCTGGCCCCAGAACATGTTTCCTTCACCAAAGAGAAATAGAAACCTAAAACGGGCCTACTGCCTTTGAAGACGCTACATTATTTAGTAATACCATATTTGCATCATCTTTTTAGAGTTTTTGCCTTAGGGTGCATGCGCTAACCAGAGAGAGAGACTGAGACAGTGAGAGGGAAAGAGAAATCACCCTCCGGGGGGAAGGCACGCCGCAGTCCTCCTCCTCTGTTCTTCTCCTGGGATCTTGAGCACACACAGACACAGGCATGGAGTGAGTTTCAAGTGTCCCAGGGGCCGGGACACGGACTGTGGTTGACATGTGGGAGTCCTGCGATATTTCCGCTCCAACCTCTGCTGGCTCCAATATTAGAATCATCTCTTTGTCCTTGTTATTTCCAAAGTGGATTTTATTTCGGCTGAGACATTGTTTTTAGGTTTGTTTGTTTCTTTTTGTTTGTTTGTTTGTTTGTTTTTGGAGAGGTTTTGCTATAGGGCACGCTCTCCAGACAGACAGAGAGAGACAGAGAGACAGAAAGCGAGAAATCATCCCCCAGGAGGGATGGTCACGCTGCAATCCCTTCTCCTCCATTCTCCTCTCGGGATCTTGAGCACACACGCACATGCGCCCGGCATGAGTTTTAAGCCACCGGGTCCGGGACTCGAACCACGGTCGACTACATGGGAGTCCAGCGACATAGCCATTATGCTAACTGCTGGTCCCAGGTTTTTTTATTTCTTTTATGAGCAAGGGGATGGGAAGGGCAAACACAGAGACAGAAAACAGAGAAATAGTCTCACTGGGGTCCTCATCCCACGATCCACCCCCAGCTTCAAGCAAGCCCAGATCATGAGTCGTGAGACTGGCGTGTTCAAGGCTGTCTCCAGGTTCAAGCCCAGAACCTGCCCCTGTGGGTCTGCCTTGCCCAGTAGGCCACTTCTGCACCATTTTTCAGCCCCTTGAAACATTTAAGTGTACACTAAAAACGTTTCTTAAAATGGCTCATGGCATCCAATCAAATTATGAATTATGAGCACTTTTAGAAAAGGAGTTGGCAAACTGTGGTTCCAGGAGTGGAGACAGGGACACAGCCACTCCCTTCCTCTTAGGCACTGTCCCTAGCTGCATTTTATTATTTTATTTTTTTTTTTTTTGGAGAGGTTTTTGCTATAGGGCGTGTGCACTCACCAGAAAGACAGAGAGAGACAGAGAGACAGAAAGTGAGAAATCACCCCCCAGGGGGGATGGCCACACCGCAATCCCTTCTTGTCCTTTCTCCTCTCGGGATCTTGGGTGTGCACGCACACGCACCTGGCATGAGTTTTAAGCCACCAGGTCCAGGACTCGAACCGCGGTCAACTACATGGGAGTCCAGCGACATAGCCATTAAGCTAACTGCTGGTCCCAAAAGGTTCACATTTTGAAAAATGTATTTTCTTAATTTTTATTAATTTCAACTTGGAAAGGAAGAGAGCTGGGGAGAGTTTATGTCTGCACTGTACTCCATATTCTGAACTTCTCTCTGAGAGACAATAATGGAAGTTACTTTTAGAATCTGTAAGAAGTGCCTATGAATCCATTTCATTCATAAACATATACGCATCTCATCATTCTTCCAGTTTCCTTAAGGTAAATCAAATAGGTCCATCCAGAGAGAGGTTTGCTGTCTCCAGTAAAATTGACATCAGACACTTCAAGTAAAAGTGATAAATGCAAATCTTAAAGTAATCTCCACCATTTGCCCCCTTGAGACAGCACAAGTATGTTTCCTCATTAAAGTTATTTGTGTAAATATAAAGTCTTCCTTTTAACAACATTTTTCACTGCACTAAAATCCAAGCAGCCCTTTATGAATACTTTCATTAGGATAAATATTTAATTCACCTTGCACGTTGCTCGTGTGCTTTCCGGCTGCATTTTTGTATGTATATTTCAATTATTAAAATTTACATTGCAAGTGGTTGCAAAGAGCAGTTTGTTAAAAGTTAAACCTGCAAGTAAAATAGAAAGCTTCTTTGAAATAATACCATAGGATAGGTAAGTTCAGTGATAATTTATTCTACATTACCTTAAGCCAAATACCTGAATATTGACTTAAATTGCTCCTAAAATGTTCTCACATTCATACTGTAAAAGAAGAAATTTAGAGCCAGCCAGATGGTGTAGTGGTTAAGGTTACAGAATCCTACAGTTGACAGTGTGGTTCAAGTCCTGGACTAACGGCTTGGAAAACATGCTGGGCATGCCTGCATGCATGCTCAGATCTCAAGGGGATGATGGAGGAGGGACTGTGGCCTGTCCATCCTGCCGGGGGGTGTTTTCTCACTTTCCCTCTCTCTCTCTGGTGAGCCACGTGCCATATAACAAAAAATATATAAATAACAATACTATTTGGACAAATTAAATGTAGTAGCATTTAATTGAGCGAAGGACATTTCACAGATCTGGTAGTGCTGAGAACCAGAGTAGGGTCAAAGGACTCCACGTGGTCGAATGACGTTTGTGGACAGGAACAGGGAAGTGACATGCAGAGACAGCTTGACTTACTACCTGCCTGACGTTTGCTGTCTTTTTTTTTCTTTAGATAGAGGGATTTTTGGCACAGGGCACATGTGCTTGCCAGAGAGACAGAAACACAGACAGAAAGCAAGAAATCACTCCCCAGAGGGATGGCCATGCCATGATCTCTTCTCCATTCTCCTCTTGAGACTTCGGGCGGCACACACACACACAGACACACACACACACACACATGTGCCTGGTGTGAGTTTTAAGCTGTTGTGTCCAGACTCGAACCGTGATCAACTACGTGGGAGTTCAGCGACATAACCATTTCACCATCTGCTGGTCCCAACATTTGCTGTATTGAAACTGGCCTGGACATTCAGCTGCCTGTGACTGACCTTGGCTGCTAGGGTTGATTGAGGCTCAGCTCTCTGTGACATGTTAGGCTTTCTGGAAGTTTCTGTAGTAAGTTAGGTTGCAGTTAGGTAAAGACTCAGGTAGGAGCATCATCAGGTCGAATTAATTTGATTTTATGATACTGAGATTTGGACTTTTAATTTTTAATTTTCTCTAATCATTGTTCTAAAATTTCAGTTTTTTCTGGTTTCTTTTTTAAAAAAATATAATTATTTACTCATTTCCATTTGTTATTATTATCTTCTAATTTGACCAGACAGAGATAGAAAGGGAAGCAAGAAAGTAAGCCTCCAAGTCCAGGACCCGAACCGTGGAGGGTCGTGTGAGAATCCAGGGCCTTTACCAGCACGTCACTCGCCAGCCCATCTTTTTTAGAGAGAGATTTTTGCTATAGGGTGTGTGCACTTGCCGGAGAGACACAGAGAGACAGAGGGATAGAAAGTGAGGAATTGCCCCCTAGGGGGGATGGCTATGCCACATTCCCTTCTCCACTCTCCTCTCTGGATTGTGGGCATGCATGCACGTGTGTCCAGTGTGAGTTTCAAGCACTGGGTCTGGGACTCGTACCACGCACGTTGACCACATGGGAGTCTAGTGATGCAACCGCTACACCATCTGCTGGCCCCTCTGGTTTGTCTTTTAAAAGAGATTACTATCTGGGCCCAGCAGATGGTGAAAGGGTTACATTGCTGGATTCCCATGTAGTTGATCACGGTTCAAGTCCCAGACCCAGTGACTTAAAAGTCCCACTGGATGTGCGTGTGTGTGCGTGCCCAGATACTCAAGAGGAAAATGAAGAAGGTATTGCGACATGGCCATCCGTTTTGGAGGTGACTTCTCACTTTCTGTCTCTTTCTCTCTGGTGAACACGTTACCCTATAGTAAAAAATGTCTCTAAACAAAAAAGATTACTATCACAATAAAAAAAGTCTCTCTGCATTAATGTTAATATAAATAAAGAAAAAAGACAAGAGGAGAACAAAGAAAGAGAAAGAAAAAGAAAGAGAAGTTAAAAACTGGAATTAGTTTGTTGGTTTGCTGTGCAAGCAGTTCCTGAGGACACTCTCAGACGACACTGGAGGGGCCAGGGGAGCCGGGTCCGAAGCACACTGGAGGGGCCAGGGGAGCCGGGTCCGAAGCACACTGGAGGGGCCAGGGGAGCCGGGTCCGAAGCACACTGGAGGGGCCAGGGGAGCCGGGTCCGAAGCACACTGGAGGGGCCAGGGGAGCCGGGTCCGAAGCACACTGGACAAGCAGGAAGCCGCTAGCCGGAGAGCGCAGGCCAACGCAGCATGACAAGGTTCAAGCTCCAGGGTTTGCTAATAGATTCCCTGTTTGCAATGTCAAGTCCAGTTTTTAAGGTATACTGTAAAATCGTCCAAACCACTTCCCCCACATGTGTACCCCCACACACACACGCATCGTCCTTAGTCTCCCCAAGGGGGAGTGAGGGAGGTGAAAATATTTCCTGCCACTCTAAGTGTCTGCAGTGTGGCTGTCAGCCAGGGTCCCAGAGGACTGTGGACGCTCCGACCTGTAACTGGAGGAGGGGTCAGATAAGGACACTCACCAGAAGTACAGGGAAGAGTTAGGGGAGCCCCTCAGGTCTTCCAGAACCCTGAAACTAATCACAAAAGGAGGCGGGAATACAGGACCGAAGGTGAGGAGTCACTGCAGTCAGAAATAAAGAAATAGGGGCCAGCAGATGGCATAGTGCTTACAACGCTGGGCTCCCATGTAGTCGACCGCGGTTCGAGTCCTGGGCCCAGTGACTTAAACCTCACACTGAGTGCGTGTGCACGCATGCCCAGGATCCCAAGAGGAGAAAGGAGGAGAAGGGGTTGTGGCATGGCCATCTGCCCTGGGGGCTGATTTCTCACTTTCTGTCTCTCTGTCTTTCCAGCAAGCACATGCACCCTTCAGCAAAAATCTCTAACAACAAAATAAATGAAGACACAGGTGTGGGCAAATGCCCCCCCACCCCCAGCAGGGCATGTGGCCTTCTCCAGTGACAGGGCGTGGGGCCAGCCCGTGCCGTGGAGCAGCAAAGGCGTCTGGACCCCACACGGCTGACTGCGTGGTTTAAGTCCTGGACCTGTGGCTTGAGAAACAAGAAAGGAAGGGGTGTGCGTGCACATGTGTGTGTGTGTGTGTGTGTGTGTGTGTGCGTGCGCCCATCCCTAGAGGAGAATGGAGGAGAAGGAATTGCAGTGTGGCCACTCTCCGGAGGTTGCTTTCTCACTCTCTCCTTCCTCATTTCTATGGTGAACACATGCATCCTGTAGGAAAAACAACAAATAAAACAAAATAGGGACCAGCAGTGGGCGTAATGGCTATGTTGCTGGACTCCCATGTAGTCAACCGAGGTTCGAATCCCAGACTCGGTGGCTTAAACTCACACCAAGCACGTGTGCGTGTGTGCCCAAGATCCTGAGAGGAAAAAGGAGGAGAAGGGATTGTGGTGTGGCCATCCTTCCTGGGGGGTGATTTCTCGCTTTCTGTCTCTCTCTGTCTCTCTGGCGAGCGCACATGCCCTATAGCAAAATCCTCTCAAAAAATTTTTAAAAATTTAAATTTAAAAATAAAACAAAATGAAGGGACATGGCGGTGTGGCCATCTTGGCAGACGGGCCGACTGGACGAGCACCCCGGTGGTCATGTCCTCCTCCCTCTGCTCTCCTGCTGGTGCTCCCCGCCCTCCTCCCTCTGCTCTCTCCTGGTGCTCCCGCCCTCCTCCCTCTGCTCTCTACTGGTGCTCCCCGCCCCTCCTCCCTCTGTCTCTACTGGTGCTCTCCGCCCTCCTCCCTCTGTCTCTACTGGTGCTCTCCGCCCTCCTCCCTCTGCTCTCTACTGGTGCTCCCCGCCCTCCTCCCTCTGTCTCTACTGGTGCTCTCCGCCCTCCTCCCTCTGCTCTCTACTGATGCTCCCCGCCCTCCTCCCTCTGTCTCTACTGGTGCTCCCCGCCCTCCTCCCTCTGCTCTCTCCTAATGCTCTCCGCCCTCCTCCCTCTGCTCTCTACTGGTGCTCCCCGCCCTCCTCCCTCTGCTCTCTACTGGTGCTCCCCGCCCTCCTCCCTCTGTCTCTACTGGTGCTCCCCGCCCTCCTCCCTCTGTCTCTACTGGTGCTCCCCGCCCTCCTCCCTCTGCTCTCTACTGGTGCTCCCCGCCCTCCTCCCTCTGCTCTCTCCTAATGCTCCCCGCCCTCCTCCCTCTGCTCTCTACTGGTGCTCCCCGCCCTCCTCCCTCTGTCTCTACTGGTGCTCCCCACCCTCCTCCCTCTGCTCTCTCCTGGTGCTCCCGCCCTCCTCCCTCTGTCTCTCTACTGGTGCTCCCCACCCTCCTCCCTCTGTCTCTACTGGTGCTCCCCGCCCTCCTCCCTCTGTCTCTCTACTGGTGCTCCCCACCCTCCTCCCTCTGTCTCTCTACTGGTGCTCCCCGCCCTCCTCCCTCTGCTCTCTCCTAGTGCTCCCCGCCCTCCTCCCTCTGTCTCTCTACTAGTGCTCCCCGCCCTCCTCCCTCTGTCTCTCTACTGGTGCTCCCCGCCCTCCTCCCTCTGTCTCTCTACTGGTGCTCCCCGCCCTCCTCCCTCTGTCTCTCTACTGTTGCTCCCCGCCCTCCTCCCTCTGCTCTCTCCTAGTGCTCCCCGCCCTCCTCCCTCTGTCTCTCTACTGGTGCTCCCCGCCCTCCTCCCGCTGCTCTCTACTGGTGCTCCCCACCCTCCTCCCTCTTCTCTACTGGTGCTCCCCGCCCTCCTCCCTCTGCTCTCTACTGATGCTCCCCGCCCTCCTCCCTCTGTCTCTACTGGTGCTCCCCATCCTCCTCCCTCTGCTCTCTACTGGTGCTCCCTGCCCTCCTCCTTCTGTCTCTACTGGTGCTCCCCACCCTCCTCCCTCTGCTCTCTACTGGTGCTCCCCACCTTCCTCCCTCTGTCTCTACTGGTGCTCCCCGCCCTGCTCCTTCTGCTCTCTACTGGTGCTCCCCGCCCTCCTCCCTCTGTCTCTACTGGTGCTCCCCATCCTCCTCCCTCTGCTCTCTACTGGTGCTCCCCATCCTCCTCCCTCTTCTCTACTGGTGCTCCCCGCCCTCCTCCCTCTTCTCTACTGGTGCTCCCCGCCCTCCTCCCTCTTCTCTACTGGTGCTCCCCACCCTCCTCCCTCTGTCTCTACTGGTGCTCCCAGCCCTCCTCCCTCTGTCTCTACTGGTGCTCCCGCCCTCCTCCCTCTGTCTCTACTGGTGCTCCCCGCCCTCCTCCCTCTGCTCTCTATTGATGCTCCCCACCCTCCTCCCTCTTCTCTACTGGTGCTCCCCGCCCTCCTCCCTCTGCTCTCTACTGGTGCTCCCGCCCTCCTCCCTCTGCTCTCTACTGGTGCTCCCCGCCCTCCTCCCTCTGTCTCTACTGGTGCTCCCCGCCCTCCTCCCTCTGTCTCTACTGGTGCTCCCCGCCCTCCTCCCTCTGTCTCTACTGGTGCTCCCCGCCCTCCTCCCTCTGCTCTCTACTGATGCTCCCCGCCCTCCTCCCTCTGCTCTCTCCTAATGCTCCCCGCCCTCCTCCCTCTGCTCTCTACTGGTGCTCCCCGCCCTCCTCCCTCTGCTCTCTACTGGTGCTCCCCGCCCTCCTCCCTCTGTCTCTACTGGTGCTCCCCACCCTCCTCCCTCTGCTCTCTCCTGGTGCTCCCGCCCTCCTCCCTCTGTCTCTCTACTGGTGCTCCCCACCCTCCTCCCTCTGTCTCTACTGGTGCTCCCCGCCCTCCTCCCTCTGTCTCTCTACTGGTGCTCCCCACCCTCCTCCCTCTGTCTCTCTACTGGTGCTCCCCGCCCTCCTCCCTCTGCTCTCTCCTAGTGCTCCCCGCCCTCCTCCCTCTGTCTCTCTACTGGTGCTCCCCGCCCTCCTCCCTCTGTCTCTCTACTGGTGCTCCCCGCCCTCCTCCCTCTGCTCTCTCCTAGTGCTCCCCGCCCTCCTCCCTCTGTCTCTCTCCTAGTGCTCCCCGCGCTCCTCCCTCTGCTCTCTCCTGGTGCTCCCGCCCTCCTCCCTCTGTCTCTCTACTGATGCTCCCCACCCTCCTCCCTCTGTCTCTACTGGTGCTCCCCGCCCTCCTCCCTCTGTCTCTACTGGTGCTCCCCATCCTCCTCCCTCTGCTCTCTACTGGTGCTCCCTGCCCTCCTCCTTCTGTCTCTACTGGTGCTCCCCACCCTCCTCCCTCTGCTCTCTACTGGTGCTCCCCACCCTCCTCCCTCTGTCTCTACTGGTGCTCCCCGCCCTGCTCCTTCTGCTCTCTACTGGTGCTCCCCGCCCTCCTCCCTCTGTCTCTACTGGTGCTCCCCATCCTCCTCCCTCTGCTCTCTACTGGTGCTCCCCATCCTCCTCCCTCTTCTCTACTGGTGCTCCCGGCCCTCCTCCCTCTTCTCTACTGGTGCTCCCCGCCCTCCTCCCTCTTCTCTACTGGTGCTCCCCACCCTCCTCCCTCTTCTCTACTGGTGCTCTCCACCCTCCTCCCTCTGCTCTCTACTGGTGCTCCCCGCCCTCCTCCCTCTGTCTCTACTGGTGCTCCCCGCCCTCCTCCCTCTTCTCTACTGGTGCTCCCCACCCTCCTCCCTCTGCTCTCTACTGGTGCTCTCCGCCCTCCTCCCTCTGTCTCTACTGGTGCTCCCCGCCCTCCTCCCTCTGCTCTCTACTGATGCTCCCCACCCTCCTCCCTCTGCTCTCTACTGGTGCTCCCCGCCCTCCTCCCTCTGTCTCTACTGGTGCTCCCCGCCCTCCTCCCTCTGTCTCTACTGGTGCTCCCCGCCCTCCTCCCTCTGCTCTCTACTGATGCTCCCCGCCCTCCTCCCTCTGCTCTCTACTGATGCTCCCCGCCCTCCTCCCTCTGTCTCTACTGGTGCTCCCCGCCCTCCTCCCTCTGCTCTCTCCTGGTGCTCCCCGCCCTCCTCCCTCTTCTCTACTGGTGCTCCCCGCCCTCCTCCCTCTGCTCTCCTACTGGGGCTCCCCGTCCTCCTCCCTCTGCTCTCTACTGGTGCTCCCCGCCCTCCTCCCTCTGTCTCTACTGGTGCTCCCCATCCTCCTCCCTCTGCTCTCTACTGATGCTCCTCGCCCTCCTCCCTCTGCTCTCTACTGGTGCTCCCCGCCCTCCTCCCTCTGTCTCTACTGGTGCTCCCCGCCCTCCTCCCTCTTCTCTACTGGTGCTCCCCGCCCTCCTCCCTCTGCTCTCCTACTGGGGCTCCCCGTCCTCCTCCCTCTGCTCTCCTACTGGTGCTCCCCGCCCTCCTCCCTCTGTCTCTACTGGTGCTCCTCATCCTCCTCCCTCTTCTCTACTGGTGCTCCCCGCCCTCCTCCCTCTGCTCTCTGCTGGTGCTCCCCGCCCTCCTCCCTCTCTCTCTACTGGTGCTCCCTGTCTTCCTCCCTCTGCTCTCTACTGGTGCTCCCCATCCTCCTCCCTCTGCTCTCTACTGGTGCTCCCCGTCCTCCTCCCTCTGCTCTCTACTGGTGCTCCCCGCCCTCCTCCCTCTGCTCTCCTTCTAGTGCTCCCCGACGCCTGACCTGAGGCCGAGGCAGGGAGGCCACTGCTCTCACCTGCAGAGGTCAGATTCTGGACACAGGGCAGAGGACAGAGAGTGGACAGGAGACTCGGAAAACAACATGGAAACAGCACGTCTGCGGACCCGGAAGGACTCAGAACTGATTGAAAGTCTCAGTATCCTTCCTCCATGAGAAACAGAGCGAGAGGTGGTCCCCGACCCTCTGAGCTCAGGTTACCACAGCTGGGCTTGACACCTTGTGAGCCTGGCTAGGGCGTCCGAGAAGCTGGTTCTCTGTCTCCCCAGTTCCGTTTTCTTTGATAATAACCAGCAAAATTTTTAGCACATGGGTGCAGTAAATTTCTAGACATATGCTTGTTCTAAGGCCCAGAAGCTAATTTTGGATTAGTCAAAATTGGTGTTTGGGCCCAAATCTAGATTTCTCAAATTGGCATTTGTTGCCAAGATTTCCAATATATTTAAATACCTCCCTTCCCGTCTCCACGGTTCACCTCTTCCCCTTGACAACTTGAACACGGCAGTGTCTGATGTCGAATAATTTAGAATTGAATGAGAGAACCAATAATAACACAAAATCAGGAGCAATCTTAGATGAGCACTAATGAAGAATTGAACCTGGGGGCCTCACAGGGGAAGCTAACCTAGGCTGCACTGATCAGGAAATGAACTGTGAGTTAAAAATGTGTTAGGAGTTAACCATTTAAGCAATGGTGCTGCAAAGCAATAGAATATTCTAGAACGTGAAAATGTCCATGATGGTTTTCATCTTAACACTCCTTTCTCCGCTTTCTTCAGAGCCTCAAAGGCAGCATGCATTATTTTTAAATGGATATTTGAGTCTTTCTGCAATATGGTATGCAGAAAGCCTGAAGTGATATTTCCCCTAGCAAAGGACTCTGAGTCTACAAGTACCCATCACCCTCAAAGACATGGAACACCTCTCTGCCAACGATTCACCAGAGTGTGTTTGGCAAATGACATGCTGTGTTCAGGCACTGGTTTAAAGGAACGCGGATGATGGGACCAGCAGTTAGCGTAATGGCTATGTCGCTGGACTCCCATGTAGTCGACCACAGTTCGAGTCCCGGATGCGGTGGCTTAAACTCACGCTGGGTGCATGTGCATGTGTGCCCAAGATCCTGAGAAGAGAATGGAGGAGAAGGGATTGCAGCGTGGCCATCCCCCCCTGGGGGGTGATTTCTCGCTTTGTATCTCTCTGTCTGTCTGGTGAGTGCACGCGCCCTATAGCAAAAAAAAGAAAGCTCTCAAAAAAAAACAAAATAAAAAATAAAGGAACGCGGATGTGTTGCCACTGTAATTTCTCCATCGCTGTATGAAAGGAGGTCGCACTGGAGTAGCTAACTCCGCTAGAAAGTGTAACAGCCCGTTGCAGTCGTGTCTCCCATCACGTAGCTGCTTCTGGCCCAAGCAGTGCAGACGGATCACTTCTTGAAAGATCTGCTTTTGCTCCCCTGCATTCTGGCGTCACTGAATCTCGTCCTAACCCTGACATGAATACGAAGTCCCTTTTCATTTCTGCTTGTTTTTGTCACTACAGTGGAGGCTTTGGTGCATTTCATGAGACAGTTTATGAAAAGTTCGAGAGAGGCTCCCACAATGACCATTCATTCAGCTTAAATTTGGTATCGCTTACTCCTCTGATGGGTGAATATTTGCTCAGTTTTTCCTACGGACACACACAAAACCCCCATCGAGAAAAGACTCATTGATGGTTATTAACAAGGTGAATACTGTGTACTGAGTGTTTTCTACTCGCCCAGAATCATTTACAAATACATTATTAAGCATATATCAAAAATATATTGATACTGCTGACTGGCTATCCCCCGAGCACTGGGCTGCGACATGCGTCACCGTGGCTTAGTTGTACCTGAACAAACTACTGTAATACTGAAAACTGGAGGTGACGTATCGAGCTGACTGCAGGGGGAATAGGAGACATGCTCTTCTATGGAGATTTCTGAGAATAAAGAAATGAGTGGGAGATAAAAAGAATGCAGTGGCCCGGCTGTGATGCAGCACTGGTCTGTGATGCTGGACCCCGGGGGAGGGTGGCCAGATTGCATTCTGGGATGGCGGGGGCAGGGGGAGTTGTCAATGAGTGTAGAGTTTCCATTTTACAAGATGACAGAGTTCTAGAGATCTTGCGCAAAACAATGTACATATAGTTAGCACTCCTTGAAATGTGCATTTAAAAATGATGAAAACCCAGCCCATGGTTGGTGGTGAAGGTGGCTAGAGCCCACATGGCTGACTGTGCCGTTCAAGTCCCAGACCAGAGCCTGGGAAACACCTTGAGCACACGTGCCTGCAGGCCCGAGAGCCCATGGGAAGGGGTTGTGGTGTGGGCATTCTTCACGGGGGGGCGGGGGGGGGTTTCTCACTTTCCCCTCCACGTCTTTCCTCTCTCTCCAGCTAGTGCACATGCCCTCTGGCAAAACTAATGTAAAAAGAAAAAAAGGTGAAAATGGTTATGATGGTAAATTTTGGTACGTATTTTTTACTGTAATATGTATATATATACATATATGTGTGTGTGTGTGTGTGTGTGTGTGTGTGTGTATTTCTTATTTGCAAACAGGAAACGAGATGTAGATGAGTTGCAATGGGAATGGTCATTATAGGCAGTAAAGTCTTGTATAGTAAAAAATAAATAAAAAGAAAGAAACAATAAAACAAGAGAAGCAACTTTGAAAGTATATGGAATTGGAATAAAACCCTAATTCTTATTTTGTGTGACCATGGACAGCTCTCTTAAACACCTAAGCCTTATTCTGAATATTGGGAAGGCCAGGCAGTGGCGTGGTAACTAAGGTGGCTGCAACCCACATGGCCAACTGCACAGTTGCAGGCTTGGGCTAAGCAGCCTGAAAAACATGCCAGGCACATGTGCGTGAATGCCCAGAATCCCAAGAGGAGAAGGGATTGTGGTGTGGCCATCTCCCTGGGGGGAGATGTTCTGTCTCTCTCTGTCCAGCAAACACATGCTCTATAGCAAAAATCTCTCAGGAAAAAGAAAAAGAAAGTGAGGCTAAGATATACTTCAGATGACTTAATAAAGACAGCTTTTATGGGGACATTTGGCATCTCGCAAGTGTTTGGAAATTGTTTTCATCCCCCGGTGTTTATGTGAGGGGGAAGTCTTAGGGAAGGGAGGTTTCATGCAATAATGCCATTTTGATGCAGGGAGTAATAGGAAGCAGCCCTGAGCAGCAGGCGGAAGTGTGGCTCCGTGTCGGGAAGCCCCGTTTCTAGCCAGCTCCATTTGTCACTGACCACGCGGAGCTGGGGACACTGTCTAACCCTTCAGGTCACACTCGCCTCAACTGAGACACAGGGACGACAGCAGCACAGCCACGCAGGGTGTGCAACAGACACATGAGCACGACTGTCACACCCTGCCCTTTCTCTGCCGCAGAGGCCCAGGAAGGAGGAATGTTTGTCTTCCTGTACTTTCTTATACAATAATCTAAAAGTAACCATCTGATCCAAGTCTCATTAATGAAGAGTAAGAAAGCTTTTCCCCCTTTTCTTAAAAAAGTATATTAGGCTGATGTGCGAAATCAGCCCTTCCAGTTGTCAGCTTCTGCCCCCCCCACCCCCACCTTCTCTCTGAAATCCAGACACGGGACCTTGGAAGTACAAAAGTGAATGTGTAGGGGGACCAGCAGTTAGCGTAATGGTTATGTCACTGGACTCCCATGTAGTCGACCGCAGTTCGAGTCCCAGACCTGGACGTGTGCATGTGTGCCCAAGATCCCAAGAGGAGAATGGAGGAGAAGGGATTGCGGCGTGGCTATCCCCTCTGGGGGATGATATCTCGTTTCTGTATCTCTGTCTCTCTCTGTCTTTCTGGCCAGCGCATGTGCCCTATAGCAAAAACCTCTCAAAAACAAAACGAAACAAAATTAGAAGGTAAGTCACAGAAACATTAGAACAGCGGCTCTCCATGTGAAGCAGTAATATAAAAATAATGGATTATCTTTCTGAATAATATTGTCTTAGAACATTTTATTCTCAAGTTACTGAAATAAAAAAAAAAAAAAGTGAATGTGTAGGAAGAATATGGATCATTTGTTCTACCCCTGAGTTGACATACAAGCTTCAGACTACTTATTCTAAGAGTCCTCGCCTTGATAAATTAAGAGCAAAAGCAAAATCCTATATATCTAAGAGACTGTTCAGGCTTACTGCAAGAGCAAAGGAAACTAACGGAGGGATGCCTGCACAGTGAAGCCGTCCCGGGAGTGACTACGAGGAGCAGCCTGCCTCGTCCAACGTGCCTCCTGTCACCTTTCTCTCTAGTACCCCTGAGGCCGAGCAGATGTTAGACAAAGAATGCACTGGTTTCACGCTACATGTGGGTCACAGTCCAGTGTTACGTTCTCTGCTCCAATAAAATAGAATCTTGACTGTCTTATTGTGCTGCTTTTCTTCCATTTGTAGAGTGCTAGTTCCAGTAACTTCTGATTGATTAATTGAATAGTTAGAAATGCAGACATTAAAGAATGCATGTGAATACACTTTAAGAACTTCTAGAAACTTGGAAAACATCATCTCTGGTATGGATTGCATTAAAAAAAATTGGAGGTGCATCTGGCTTGGACTATTTTAATGAGGCTTAAACTCTCTTGGGGGAGCAGAGCGTGTTTACCATATGCTTGAGCCTTACTTCATTGATCAGTTTATTGAGCCATGCTGGCTTCCTAGTGTAGAGCTGATTCATTTTGTGATTCATCATAGGAAAAGCTAATAAAAATCTGGAATGCTTTTTCTACTAGTTTGGAAAATGTATGTTTTCTAATGGTTTTTAAACAGTGCAGTTTTCAACCATGACCTACATTCCTTAAATGATCAAGATGAAAATTAAAATAACATTTAAGCTAAAATGATGTATTCAGTGAAGTAAAGATGTCTCTGGCTCTTTGAAAGATGCATGCACTCTAGTACAGTTCCAGAGCGCCATTATTTACCAAACTGGATGAATGCTATCTACCGAGAGGTTGTGTTTTCCAGAAGTGATTGCAACATTATTTCCGAAGCATGTGTTTCCACAATGTGACTCTGACCTTCTTCCTGTTCAGAGGTTAAACATATGTTATTCCTGTACATTCTACACAGACCTGTGGCTCGGATGGAAGGAAAGCCATGAGCATTCGACACTAGAACATCAGCATCAATGCACCTTTTCCTGATTCTCAGGGGCCACTTGGTCCTGCAGCCTTGCCAGCATGCTCTGAGGGAGCCCAAAGCAGTCTACACAGAGATCACACGGAGGGGTCCTGGGTGGGTATTTTGGCCATTAGACCAGCTAAGGTCTCAGGCAAAAGCCAGAATCAGTTACTCAGCACGTGAGTGGAGATACCTCCAGAAAGTCCAGCCCTCACGCATTGAATCTTCCCTATTCTTCTAATCTCCCCGGATGAGACCCCAAACATACTAGAATCAAGAAAAAGTATCCCTACTGCGCTACAACTAAGTTATTGTTAGAAGATATGCATATTTACCAAAGAGAGAGGGAAAGTGCCCCCGAAAGAACTGACTCCCGATGGAGTGTGGTCACACCAGAATCCTCCTTACTCATGTTGCAGTCCCATCAGGACCTTGGGCACCTACTCCCCCCCGCCCCCACACACACACACACACACACTTGGCCTGCACCTCCAGCCACTGGGCTGAGATTTAAACCACAGGTTTGCCATCTGGAATGCAATGTAAGCACTTAACCACTGCACCTCCAGGCCAGCACTATATCTAATTTTTTTTTTTTTGGAGAGGTTTTTGCTATAGGGCGCGTGCGCTCACCAGACAGACAGAGAGAGACAGAGAGATAGAAAGCGAGAAATCACCCCCCAGGGGGGATGGCCACGCCGCAATCCCTTCTCCTCCATTCTCCCCTCGGGATCTTGGGCACGCACGCACATGCGCCCGGCATGAGTTTAAGCCACCGGGTCCAGGACTTGAACTGCGGTCGACTACGTGGGAGTCCAGCGACATAGCCATTACGCCAACTGCTGGTCCCACTATATCTAATTTTTAAAAATAATTATTTATTTTATTTATTTGTTTTTATATATGCAATCATTGTACAGCTTGCAAAAGGAATTTTCCCAGCATGATTACACTGCATATCAGTCTGGTTAAAGATTTTTGTACACATTATCATCAACAGATAGTTTTCCATATTCATGTCCCTTAAATGATTTGACCAGAGAGACACAGAAAGAGAGAGAGGGAAAGAGACTGCAAACTGCCCGGTCCAGGACCCAAACTTCAGTCAGCCATGTGGGAGTCCAGTGTCTTAACCACCATGATACCTGCTGGCTCATCTACAGTTTTGATTTACAAAAATAGAGTATAATATTGTGATCGTTTCATACAGTAGGTTTTGGAGTACTTTGCTAAGTACTCCAACAAAATGACAGTACCTGCCAAAGCTTATTTTTTTAGGAGTTCGTGTTTTGAGTGATAGAGTTCCCACATTTATTCTCTGTTCTCTATTCCTGGCACTAGGAGTCCCATTGATTCACCTTATAGCACCTATTATAGGGAGCAACTTTCATAAACAAATACATTTAGTTTTCTATATAAAATGTATGTCTGTCCTATGTTGACTTCATAAATAAAGCCAGGGATAAAAAATACTAACTTTTATTTGAAAAATATCATTGAAATATTGGTTCAAGAGTAAGCAATACATTATAATAAATCCTGATTAAAACATAACATGTAGATATACACACACTTGTATATACACATATTTACATATATACATATACAGATATTTCATATATATTTAACAAATGTAATGGCAATTCTTTCAAAAAACTATGGAATAATGGACCAGCTAGTGGTGTGGTAGTCAAGACACTGGATTCCCACATGGCCAACTGTGGTTCAAGTCCCAGACCTGGTGGCTTGAAAACCACACTGGGCAATGTATTTGTCAGTGCCCAAAATCCCAAGAAGAAAATGGAGGTGAAGAGATTGTGGCATAGCCATCCCCTGGAGGGGAAGAGGGGGATTTCACATTTTCCTTCTCACTGTCTCTATCTCGTTGGTGAATGCACATACCTTATGGCAAAAACCTTAAAAAAAAAAAGTATGGACTAGAACATACATTTAATCAGCAAATGGACAGTATTTAATGCTATCATTATCAATGGAAAAGAAAACAAATAAACTAACAATTCAGTCAAATAATAAAACATACACCCAAAAAAATCCAGAAAAGAGAAAAATAATACAAAGAAAATTAGACATGGATAAATAAAATATGAGTTGAATGAATAAACATAGGTAAGAAAAACTAGGAAATGTACATACATAGTGGTTTCTTCCCCCAGTTCCTGGCATGGAGCTGCTAAAACCCTTGCTTTTCCTGAGAGGTCAGAGTGCAAGGGGAACCTCTCGTTCTAATGTTCATTCCTTGCACTGGTTCCCGGCACAGAACTCCAAATGCTGTCGTCATTTCCTGCATGGTGGGAAGGCCCCATAGTGGCTCCCTGCTCCCCAGGAATTTTGCGGGTGGGATACAGACTTCTGTCTCTATTGAGGGGACTCTTAGTGGCTCCTGGATGACTGGGGGCTGGTTGCCAGAAAGACCAAGCCATGATGATCAGGCTAGAACCTTCAGCCTCACTCTCCCTGTTCATGACCAGTGTGAGTTTCAAGCTACCAGGTCTGGGACTCGAACCAGGTCGCCCATGTGGGAGTCCAGCAATGGAACCACCACACCATCTGCTGGCCCCCCTTCCATAAACTGTTTAAAGGTCTTGCATGTTTGAAAAATTGCTGGCAGAAGAACATTCGTGAGCAAAAGGAGAAAACAGAGCAACGGCAGGAGAGAGGGCTCTTCGTCGGTATGTGCTCGAACAGTGGAGATGTTGGTATTTTATTTCACGAATGCCAGGGAATTAAAGCTAGACACCAGAAGTTTCGGTTCTAGAGTTATCTGTTCAGATCAGGCTGTTGGTCAATAGCAGAGTAAGAGTTGAACTTGGCCGGACTGGCATCACAACAGGCCCACGATCTTGGTTCTATTCCACAGACTCTCGCATGACATTCAAGTCAATTAAACGTACGTGTGTGCACCTGCATGAAGACGCACTCCTTTTCATCGTTCTCACGTTTGCTGTAGGGTGCATGTACTTGCCAGAGATAGACAGAGAGAGGGGGAGAATGAGAAAGCGTCCCCACACTGCAGTTCCTTCTCCTCTCGGGATTTTGAGCATGCATGTGCTTGTATTTGGTGTTTTTCAAGCTGCTGGGTCTGGCTCCAGCGGCACAGTCATGGGGACCCAGCGCCTTGACCACTACACCCCTCTGGCCCTAGGCTTCTTTCTTTCATGATGTAATACGTAGAATGACGGGAGACATGTAGCTACCTCTATAAAAGGCAAGACAAATTAAGGGGCCAGCAGTGGCATAATGGCTATGTCACTGGACTCCCATGTAGCTGATATGGTTCGAGTCCTAGACCCAGTGGCTTAAATTCATGCCAGGTGTGTGTGTGTGCATGTGTGCCCAGGATCCCGAGAGGAGAATGGAGGAGAAGGGATTGTGGCGTGGCCATCCCCCCGGGGGGTGATTTCTTGCTTTCTGTCTCTCTGTCTCTCTCTGTTTTTCTGGCCAGTGCATGCGCCCTATAGCAAAAATCTCTCAGAGAAACAAAACAAAACAAAGCAAAAAGCCAAAATAAATTAAAAAGTAAGTCACAGAAACATTAGAACAGCGGCTCTCCATGTGAAGCAGTAATGTAAATATAATGGATTATCTTTCTGAATAATATTGTCTTAGAACATTTTATTCTCAAGTTACTGAAATACCTCAGATGTAAACTTCTATCCTTTTAAAAGCACAGGAACAAAGTAATGAACTCACGTCATGTCCTCGGGGTTGATGAGAACTAGCGCTAATGTAATAATGCTTTTTAAAGCCATAAAAGTAACAAGCAATTTTAAGAAACTTCAAATTCTCTAGGTATTTGGAAAAATGAAAATAATTAACATTTGTGATCATCTCCAAGTATTTGAAAACTCTGTTTTTTAAATCCCTAATGAAATTAATTGAAGTCTATGTGGTTTCATTGGCAATAGTTTTTAGTGACCACTTTAAGCCACCAAAAACAGAGAAACAAATACAAATCTTGGACCCAACTTGCCTCTTTTTGTTTCCTTAACTTTTCTACTTATTTCTTTTGATTTTCAACTCTTCTAAATATAGGCTATCTTCACAAAGTGCTCAGCACTGAATTTCAATGCACATTTACCCAAGGGTATACCATCTTCAACTTTTAAAATGTTTTTGTTTTGTTCGTTCGCTTTGTAAAACTCTAACTATACTTCTACTCACTGTAATCATTTGACAATATTACATGTAGTATTTTTATAAAACTAGAAAATAATTAGTTAAAACCAAAATGTCCATCTCCCATGTTCAATCCAGTTCCCGCTCGCCAGTCAGACACAGCTGGGCACAGTCCAAATATTTTGAATCTCATTTGAACACCTTAAGCCAAAGTCCTTCCAATATCTGAAAACCCATCTGTTCCTCATTTCTGTTTCAGAAACTTCTTCCAGAAACAACAGGGTGTCTACCTGTTTTAAAAATTAGTATAGAAACCCTTGGACTGGCAGGACCCAACTTCAAAATGAAGAACTATCAAGACATTTCAAATGCAACTGATTTTACTGAGGACAATGAAATAACCTTATCCCACCGACAACCAATATTTTCATGTCTGTAACTGGGTTCCAAACCCTAGACACAGGTCATGCATTCCTGTAAAGTGACCTCTGAAGCGCATCCTCTAAGGAGATTGCTCCCTTGGTGCACGTGCACTGCGAGGTGCAGGACAAGGGCCGATGCAATGGTTGGCATGTCCAAGGAGGTAGAACATGGCCTGAGAATAGATATTCAGGGAGAGGCTGAGCGCACCATGCATGTCCAACTCCTGCGAGGGAAATGCAAAGGGAAGAGTCAGGCTGGGAGAGCTGAGACGCCAGCCTCTGTCTAGGAAAGGTTGGCCAGGCACTGGGAGTCTTCAAACTAATTCGCGTGTGGGAGGAGTCCTGGGTCTATAGGCAAACATGCCCTGCATGGGTGTGCTCGCAACGCTCCATCACTGGATGAGAAATGCGTGTGACAGTGTGTCCTCAGCACACATGTGGCAGATGTCGAAGGGCAGCGGCGAGGGCACCCACCAGCTCCGCTCTCCACAGCAGGCAATCTGGCTTGTGCGTTCCCGAGGTCCCCACACGCGGGACCCGTGAGGTCTCTGGACTTACAGGTTAGTAGCCAGGAGGGCTCGCTGCTCATCACCTACTTCCCACGCTGTGATTTCCTTCTCGCTCTCAGTGACAGACCGTTCGGATCCCTGCTTTGTCTACAGAATCTGGATGGCACTTCTGATCAAAGGTGGTTGCAGGTGCCTCTTGGCACCTCGTAGGAGACAAAACAAGAACATTTTGGAGCACATTTATTCATGATCTTATAGGTAAACAGAATACAGAAATCCCTTGACCATCTCATTAGACACGTCACTCAACGCACCTGCCTCTCCCTGGACCTCTAAATACAGCTGATGGGGACACAGAGACAATTTTCTGATCCAGGGGAAGCTCTTCGTGACCTTCAATCCAGGACAATATTGTTGTGTGTGGAAAATAATCTTGGCAGTCCAACTCTCAGTTTCAAGATTCCGAATTGGGAAACATATGGAAAATGATGGATTTAGCAATGAGGATTGAAAATGTAAGGTCACGATTCAGAAAACGCCTCTGCCATAGCACGTTTCAAACACGCGTGACTGCTTCAATAACAGAGCGCAAAACTCTCTCACTCGACGCTGCTTTTTGTCTCTCCTAGTACTCTGCCCACTTCCCCTCTTCTCCAGACCCACTGCCCTCTGAGTTCTTTGAAGATGCCCCACTCATTTCCAACTCTGGAGTGGTAAATGTTCATCTTATTTAACAGTTACCCTCGTGGGCCCCTACCTCATGACTCCGTGTGTTTCCTAGGGAAAGAATGCATGCAGATTTAAAACCCTTTCAAGATGAAAGTCCCTCAACTCAAAGTTGCGAGCTGCATCTTCCATTTTCTGCTATGTGCTTCCGCATGTGACAGTCGGGGAACAGGGGGCTGGTGGCCTGGCTAGCATGCGCACAGCTACAGGTCAGACGGGCTGGCAGTGAAGAGCATCTGAGTAGATTCTCAGCCAGTGGAGGAAGGAAACCAGCGGGCGATAGTTCTTCCTCTGGTGTCTCAGGTGGGAAATCATGGGCAGCATCCTCCTCCTTCCCTGCAGGCAAATGGAGACCTAATTGCTCCTGGCGGGGAGCGATTTATTTTTCCTTTATGACTCTTCCTGGTCTTCCAAATGCCTGATCTTGGGGATCATCTCCTGCAGTGTCAAGGTTTGAGGGAAATCTGGAATTTATACACTTGAGTAACTCTTACCGTTGGTTTTGATCTCAGTTTAAAGATAATTTCCTGGTACCACAGTTAGCGTAATGGCTATGTTGCTGGACTCCCATGTAGTCGAACACGTGTTCGAGTCCTGGACCCGGTGGCTTAAACTCATGCCAGGCGCGTGTGCGTGTGTGCCCGAGATCCCGAGAGGATAATGGAGGAGAAGGGATTGCGACGTGACCATCCTCCCTGGGGGGTGATTTCTCACTTTCTGTCTCTCTGTCTCTCTCTGTCTTTCTGGTGAGCGCACGCACCCTATAGCGAAAACCTCTCCGAAAAAAAAAAAAAAAAAAAAAAAAGATAATTTCCTGTCTTTCTTTCTTTCTTTTTGTTTTCCTGAGAGATTTTTGTTATAGGGTGTGCACACTCACTGGAGAGATAGAGTCAGAAAGCAGGAAATCACCTCCCGGTGGGGATGGCCACACCACAATCCCTTCTCCTCCATTTTCCTCTTGGGATTTTGGGCACACACATACATATGCCTGGAATGAGTTTGAAGTCACCAGGTTTGGGAATTGAATTTCGGTCAGCCATGTGCAAGTCTAGTGCCTTAACCACTATGCCACCTGCTGGCTCTTAAAGATTATTTTCTGAGAAAGATCTTTCTTAACCTTTTTCTTAAACGTCAAACCAAATTCTTCTTTAAGATTTTTCATAGTACATAAACCCTTTAGAGCCATAGCATTTATTTAAATTTTAATGGCATATTATTGTAGAATTATTTGTTGGATTGTAATGCCCAAGAGGACAGAGACACCAGGTCCAAGTGTCTGTTGTATCCTCAGCATTGACAGGATCTGCCATGGAGCTCAATAAGTACACACTGAATTAACAAATGGCCACTCTGAGCGTAAGATAGGCCACCATGGGCATTACAGTGTGTGACAGAATGACATGGAAGACACAGGAGGAGAGGTGGAGAAGCTGACGGAGAGTACTGGCATGTTTAATAATGGAACAGAGGAGTGATACTCCAAGATCACCTTCCAGGACATCTCTGAATCCTCCAAGGTCTCCAAACTTTCAAGTAAGTCCTCCTCTTCTCCAATTTAATTGTTGACTATTACTGATTTCCAAACAACCACCTCTTAATGCACATGCATAAATCAATGTGTGTGTGCATGTGTGCACGTGTGCATGTGCTGATGGTATGTTCTCATGGGTCTTCCCAGCACCCTCTGACCAGCAGGTGAGTTAGCCACTGGGCAGAGACTTTAAGTCTGGGACTCAGCTGTTAGCTTTCAAATGCATGCACACACACACACACGTGCACACACACACACACATGAACATGTGTGCTCACACACACGGTAAATTACCTGTCATGGGGAAACTTGAGTCCATCCCTATTTTTCAGATGGAACCAAAAGACTTTGAGAGGAGAGCATGTAATCACATAACATAGGTCTATAAGCGAAACCTCTCCTCAAACCAAATTTTAGAGTAAGTGAATGGAAACTTCCAAGCTATGGACATGATCTCAGACATTGTGACCGCGTGCAAGACGTTGATCACACTTCCTTCATATTCTCAGTCTGTGAAGCCATTTTTAAGTGCATCTGCAGCCTGTGTAATGCGAAATGTGTGGACAGAGACTGGGAGAGTCGAATTAGGCGAGAGACTCCTGGGAGGGAGAGATGACCCGGACGACAGCGACAGTCTGGAAACAGAGTCGTGCCAACAGATGACAAGAGGCTGGCAGGGATGGCTGTCTTAGAATTAAATAGACATGAGAAGAAAGAGGCGGGTGATAAATAAAAACAGATACTACTCAAAGTCAAGCTACCTGGAGGGTATTTATGCCATATTTTAGATAATATAATAAACTTTGTTGAGCTCATTTTAATTTTTGAAATACTGATACACTTAGATAGGGGTGCCTCAAACCCAGACAAATGCTGAGAATTGAAGAAGCCCATTAATGCAATATATAAGCATATTATATAAGATGTAGCAAAAATGCACATCTAAGGAAATCGTTGTTTATAAATGACACCTGCACTCAGTTAATAATTAATTGTTTAAACCGCCATAGTCTATAAAAATAAAATGCTTATTTAAGAAGAACAATTTGCCAGAAGGTGCATGCACTAACCAGAGCAACAGAGAGAGAGAGAGAGTGAGGAAGCATGTACACGGGGACGGTCACGCTGCAGCGCCTGCTCAACCCCCACTCCCTCCTCTCAGGATTATTATATATATTTTTTTTTTGGAGAGGTTTTTTCACTATAGGGCACATGCGCTCGCCAGATAGACAGAGAGAGACATAGAGACAGAAAGCAAGAAATCATCTCCCAGGGGGGATGGTCACACCGCAATCCCTTCTCCTCCATTCTCCTCTCGAGATCTTGAGCACGCATGCACACGCGCCCGGCGTAAGTTTTAAGCCACCGGGTCCGGGACGCAAACCGCGGTCGACTACGTGGGAGTCCAGTGACATAGCCATTACGCTAACTGCTGGTTCCCTCCTCTCAGGATTTTGAGCACGCATGTGCATGCACCTGGTGTGTTTCTCAAGCCTCCGGGTCTGGGTCTCAAACCACACAATTGGCCGTGTAGGATCCGGCTGCCTTATCCACCACATCACAGGCTGGTTCAAATGCTTATATTTTAAATATTCCTTAACATTTTCAGATGGTAAACATAAGGGACCAAAATCTATAATAACGTTTTTATGTTATAATAGCTGATGTGCTTCTAGACATTCAGAGCAAGAAACAACTCATTGTGGCTTATCATTAATTAAGTCTCCTAAATATTCTATCATGGGGCTGGCAGGTGGCGTGGTGGTTAAAGACGCTGGACTCCCACATGACTGACTGCAGTTCGAGTCTTGGACCTGGCAGCTTGCTTTCTCAGTTTCTCTCTCTCTCTTTCTCTATCTCTTGTTAAATTTAAATAATAATAAAGCTAAATAAAAATGATTCTTTAAAAAATATTGTATCAGGGACCAGCAGTTAGCGCAATGGCTATGTCGCTGGACTCCCATGTAGTCGACCGCGGTTCGAGTCTCGGACCCGGTGGCTTAAACTCACGCCAGGCGCGTGTGCATGCGTACCCAAGATCCTGAGAGGAGAATGGAGGAGAAGGGATTGCAGTGTGGACATCCCCCCTGGGGGGTGATTTCTTGCTTTCTCTCTCTCTGTCTCTGTCTGTCTGGCGAGCGCACGCGCCCTATAGCAAAACAAACAAACAAACAAACAAACAGAAAAACCTTTCCACAAAATGAAAAAAAAAATATTGTGTCACACACCATACAATAATTACTTCATTGACATAGTGAGCAAAACATGGTCAGAGCAAAAAAAAAAAAAATGAATTTCAGTACCTTGGAGAGAGGCACCCAAGGCCTCTGCCTTGTAAAACCTGCCACTGTTTCAAGTGGTTTTTTCCCTTTTACAGTATAATTTTTTTCCTAGAACGCCTGCAAATTCTAGTAAGTTTCTCATAGACAGTTTCCAAGGATTTATTATTGTGCATAATACACAATTAACAGTATCTCATTATTTTCTTTCTGGTTATTCTTTTCATTATTCCTCAACTTTCTTGTGATTAACATTTTCTCACAGAAACACTTTCTCAAGTGGCCCCTTGGTCTGGAGTGAGTTCTCGGTGGTACGCCGTGGTTGCTCCTTGGGGTTTATACAGCATTCCCATAGACCTTGCAGCTATTCTGAATCCTGTCAAAGCCTGATTTCCCAGGGCCCCTGTGTGAATCTCTCACCGTTTGCCCCGGAGGGGGCTAGGACAGGACAGCACTTGCACAGATTAAGGAAGTGGCTCTCGTGAAAGGAAAGCCGACTGGCTCCTGTCTTCTGGTTTCATTTCTCAGATGAACAGTTACTTGAACTTCAAGCTTATTTTCCCTCATCCTGTCCTAGGTGGTCTCTCTGCCCCGAGGCTTCTCTAGGCATCCCCCACCCTCACCAGGTGCTCTCTCTGACCCAGACCTCATCTGTGGGGCCGACGGTGGTGCAATGGTCAGTGCAATGGCAAACCGGTGCTCTGTGAGGCTGACTGGCACGGTGGCTTGTCGGGTTCATCTTGAATCCTCTCTGAGCACACCAGGCTTGTGGGTGCCATGATCCAGGGCTGGCTGAAGCTGGGGGTGTCACGAGGGGGAGGGTCTGCCCTCTCTCTGTGTCTCTGTGTCTCTCTGTCTCAGAGGAAAGAAGAAAAAGAAAAAGAGAGGGAGAGAGAAAGGAAGAAAGAAAGAAGAAGGAAAATGAAAGGAAGAAGGAAGTTAGTTATAAAAAAAAACAAAACAAGGAAACAAAGAAGAAGAAGAAGATCTGACCTGAGGAAGGGCATGAAATCAGCCATCAAAACTTAGCTGGGGTTGGCCTCCAGGCTTCAGCCCCACGTGGGGCTGGCACCAGGATCGAGGGGTTCAGTCTTCAGAGTCACACAGACCGAGGTTTGTAACAGCTGTCTCCTAGGCCTAGGTCTAGACCTAGGGTTTGTTTTTGTTTTTTTTTCTACAGGTTGCATGCATGTACTCACTAGAGACAGAGAGAGACAGAGAGATAGAGAGCAAGAAATCACCCCCTCGGGGGATGCCCACATCGCAATCCTTTCTCCTCTTCTCTCCTCTCAGGATCTGGGGCTCACACGCACATGTGCCCGGTGTGAGTGCCACTGGGTCCAGGATGTGAACCCTGGTTGACTACAGGAGTCAGCAACGTAACCATTACGCCATCTGCTGGTCCCAAGATGAAGAAAGTTTGAAAATAAGTGATAAGTATAATCCCTCCCCAACTAAATGTCCCCTCCTACAGCCTGCCTGCTGTACTGAGCCTTTGGATTCAGCGACAGAAGAGAGAGCGTGGCCCTGACAATCTCTGTAAAATACTCGTGTGTCGTCACAACGATGGGGAGTTTTCAGGGAATCGGCACTATTTTCCTTTTGCTAACATAAAATTAGCTTATTAGAACAAATGCCAACATGCCTTTTGTACGTTTTACTGCTTACAAAGAACTTGGGGGATCTTCTTTATTCACAATGCCAAGAGATAGCCAAAAAGCATCACCAGCCCACAGCACAGTTAGGGAAACGAGAGCTGATTGTTTTCTAAAAGTTCCAAAGAAGTAGCAGACTATGGCTGAAGACGTGAACCCTTCCGAGTCTAAATCTAGAGCTCTTTCCACCACAGCACCATGCCCTGTGACTGCAGAGCTCCCGGTCGGCCAGTCCAGACAACCTACCCCTTCGGGTGTGAGAAAATGTGCATGGAGAGGCTTGGGAGAAGGGGCTGCGTCCACAGGAACAGGTGCCCTTTGATAAAGAAATCCTTGGTCATTACGCCTGGGGATGAGGGAGAAAAGGAAGGGACAAAAACACCGAAGGTATTGAGAGGCAGAAGGAAGGCTACATTCTCCCCCAGGAAAGGCCTTCCCATCACAGCGTGCATCGCACACAGTCCACTAATAAATTAACAAATGTAACAAATAAAGCGAATACCGTGAGACCGACCAGTTCTGTATGGCGCAGTGTAGACGTCATGCTTAGCTACACCATCTCATTAATCCCCATGATGTTCTGAGAAATTAATTTTGGAGATAAGGAAGTTGGGACTCAGAGAAATTTCATGACTTTAATGAAAATCATCAGCTGGAAAGTTCCAGAGCTAAAAATAGAACTGGCTTTTGACACCTATTCCCACTCAATTTCCTCCACCTGAATTTCAGTGAACTTGTCATGTCCAAGACATTTTGGTCCTTTGACTCCTAATGACAATATTAAAAATGTAATTGAGAATAATGTTTGAGTAACCTTAGAATTCTACGAAACATGAGGTACCGGGTAAAAGCTAAGTAGTCCCTTTAGTAGAAATATCACTCGCATGAGAGCACATATGTAACTTTTTTTTCTATGTATCTAGACAGCAAATAGATTTGTCTTTGAATTTCAGTATCTTCAGAAGATTCTAGAACATGTTGTATATTACAGGGGCAGATTTTAATGTAAACTTTGCTTACCAATTGCAAAATTAATAATGACTATTACCATCTCTATCTTGTATAATCGTAAAACAAATATAGAAGATAAGAGAGTTAAATGGTGCATTGTATTACTGAACAAGCAGTAAAAATAAGTTCGGGGAAATTGGTTAATTGTAGTTACACTCAAATAATTTGTAGTTGTAATACCAAGTGTCTTAGTGTATTTTCTGCTCCTGAATAGAATACAACAACTGCGTAATTTATAACAAACGGAAATGTATCGGCTCCTGGTTCTAGAGGGTGGGAAGACTGAGATCAAGAGGCCAGCGTGCAGGCAGGAATTGCTGCTGCATTATCTCGTGAGAAGAAAGAGTAAACGAGGGACACTCAGGGGTCCCAAACGCATCCTTTGCCAAGAACCCCACTCCGGCTATAGTGGCCTATTCAGGACGGCGTGGCCTCCACGGCCTAGTCACCTTTCAAAGGTCCCACCGCTTCATATCGTTACAGTGGCAATTAGATGTTCAGATGATTTTGTGGATTAAGTTTCAAATAAATGCATTTTGAGGGACACAGTCAAATGACGGCACCAAGTTTGCGACTTACTGTTTATTAACTTCTTGGAATTATAGCTACTTAATAACGCTGCTAGGAGAATATATAGAGACTGTAGCTCCTTAAAGTAATGTCACTAGAAGAGCACAGTGAATAAAATTACATTTATTTACGTATTCATTTATTTACCAAAGCATTTTTTATGAAAACTTTGACAAGCAGAACAGCATTCGTCTACAAACTGTGTTTATAGGATTTCTAGAGCAACTACCTGAACATCAAGAAACATTAATGAGGGATTAGCAGGTGGCACGACAATCATGTCACTGGACTCCCACGTAGTCGACCGTGGTTTGAGTCCTGCACCCGGTGGCTTAAACTCATGCCGGGCACGTGTCCATGCGTGCCCAAGATCCCAAGAGGAGAATGGAGGAGAAGGGATTGCGGCGTGGCCATCCCCCCTGGGGGGTGATTTCTTGCTTTCTGTGTCTCTGTCTCTCTGTATTTCTTGCAAGTGCATGCACCCTATAGTAAAAACCTCTCAAAAAATTGAATTTGTTCTGATAAAATATATGAAAGGATCATTTTCATCGTAAGGAGTTCAGCTGATCTGGGAGAAAAAGTTGAGCTGTTTGGTTTTTGAACAGCTGATTAAAGCAGCAAGCCAAAAACGAGAGGTAAACCATGAGTCACTTATGGCCTTGGTGTAGATAGGAGTTTTGAGCAGGAAAAAGATGTCAACCCTTCCCTGTTTCGATTTCTGACTTATATCTAATTATTGTACATCTTTGTGGGGTACAGTATGTTTTTTCCTAAGAAAAAATACAGTATTTTTAATAAATGGTGCTGGGAAAACCAGATATCTACCAAAAGAATGAAACTAGACTTCAACTCTCACCATTTAAAAAACTAAACAGCTCAAGTGGGACCAGCAGTTGCCATAATGGCTGTGTTGCTGGACTCCCATGTAGTTGACTGCGGTTCGAGTCCCAGACCCAGTGGCTTAAACTCACACCAGGCACGTGTGCGTGTGTGCCCAAGATCCCGAGAGGAGAATGAGGGAGAAGGGATTGTGGCGTGGCCATTACCCTGGGGGGGGAGAAAAGTGTAAAGAAAACACATCAAGATAATGGAAGAAGCAACGATTTCTTAAATAAGACCCCCAAAACACGGCAACATGTAGCTTGTTTCTTTCTTTTTCTTTTTTACGTGTCAGGGCTCTGTACGCTTTCCAGCGAGAGAAGAGAGAACACCCTTAGTGAAGCTTCACACTGCAATCCTTTTACCTCCGTTCTCCACCCTGTCCAGGTCTGGGGCACACACACACACACACACACACACACACCCGTCCAGCATGTTCTTCAGGCTCCCAGAGCCAGGGCCTGAACTGAGGCTGGCCACATGGGATCACGTTCCCAGTGCACAGCCCCTAACTGCTGAGCCATGGGGTCAGCCTAGGACCCAGCTCTTAACCAGAAGCGTGACTCCTTATACATAAAACTCGCATTCTACAGAGAAAAGTGCATTCTGTCTCTATGCTTTTTCGTTTTTTTTTTTTTTTTTTTGTAAGTTTTTGCCATAGGGCTCATGGGCTTGTTTGAGAGAGACAGAGACAGAGAGAGGGAAGGTGAGAAATCGCCCCCTGGGGGGGGTGGCCCCACCTCAACGCCTTCTCTGCCGTCTTCCTTCCGGGACTGTGAGCACACACGCACATGTGCCTCGCAGGATTTTCAAGCTGCTAGTCCTGGACCTGAACTGCAGTCTGCCACGCAGGTGTCAGCGTCTTCACCCCCATGTCACCTGCTGGCTCTCCGTTTCCTTCTCATTCCCCAAACTGAAATGAATGGCAATTCATACAGAGCGTGAGCAGCGGGTCTTCCTTCCTGCCCCCCGTGAAGACAGATCTGCACCTCCCGTCATGGCGAGTCGCAGCCTTGCAGGCGCAGTCGAGTGAAAGAACTCCCACCCTGAGAATCTGTGCTTGCCCTGCTTACACTATTCTCTCTACTACCTGGCTGGCTTCCTAGGTCATTCATACAGGAAATGTTAGCCAAGTGCTGCCACTCCTAGTAGGTACCTCTCTGACGAGCGGCATGTCTCTAGAGAGCTGCCAGTGTAGACCCTCCCTCGGCCGCTCAGTGGGCAGCACGCTGCTGCTGCAAACGCTTGCTTTCCTCACTTCAGACACGGTCCTCCTTAGTCTTCTCCATCTTACTAAGAACACCTCTGTGTGGGGCCAGCAGATGGCGTAATGGTTAGTTATTTTATTTATTTTCCATGTAGTCAACCGCGGTTCAAATCCCAGACCTAGTGCCTTAAAACTCACGCTGGGGGACCAGCAGTTAGCGTAATGGCTATGTTGCTGGACTCCCACGTAGTCGACCGCGGTTCGAGTCCCGGACCCGGCGGCTTAAACTCACGCCGGGCGCGTGTGCATGCGTGCCCAAGATCCCGACAGGAGAATGGAGGAGAAGGGATTGCGGCGTGGCCATCCCCTCTGGGGGGTGATTTCTCGCTTTCTATCTCTCTGTCTCTGTCTGTCTGTCTGGTGAGCGCACGCGCCCTATAGCAAAAACCTCTCCAAAAAAAGAAAAAAAAAAAAAAAAAAAAACTCACGCTGGGTGGGTGTGCGTGTGTGCCCAAGATGTCCAGAAGAGAATGGAGAAGGGATTGCGGCATGGTCATCTCTATGGGGGGGGACTTCTCTCTGTCTGTGTCTCTGTCTCTCTCTGTCTCTCCAGTGAGCACATGCACCCTGGAGCAAAAATCTCTCAAAAACGCCCAAAAAACAAAAACTCTTTTTTCCTACCGTGGCGGTGCCGATGTAGCAGGATGCTCTGCGACGCCGCCACGTGGCAGGTCCTGGGGTCCCGCCAACGTCTCCCTGTGGCCAGGAGCACGTGTGCCCCACCAGTGCTAGCTGTGGCTGAGGGGGGTGGCAGCATGGTGACCCTGTGCGAGCTCCCTTTTACCCTCCCCTCCTACGGAAAAAATAAGGAAACTTTCAAAACATAACCTTGTTTTCCAAGGTCGTTGCCCACGTTAAACAACTCGGAATTGGCCATGGTTGCCTCCCTCCAGTTCAAACTTCATACCCAGTCAGTCAGCAAAGCTGTTTGGCTCCACCTAGAAGTGTACAAAGGTTATGGCCAAACCTGAGGACATCTCACACTCTCCCCGGGGGACAGGCCGCCACCGCACGGCCTGGGTGGAAGGAGCTCTTCCACAGATCTCCCATAGCGCATCCAGAGACTTCTGCAAGGTGTGGAAACGGGGCATTCCAGTTCTCTGGGCCCAACTCATAATGGCTTCCTGTCCCTTTCAGGTATTAATCCAGCCTTCTTAAAATGGCCTACGAAGTAACTGAGCTCTTACTCCCTCCAGACGTAATCTCCTTCTCCCCCTGCCTTCCTCTTTCTGCTCCGGGGCACCAGCTTCCGGGCAGCTTGCTCCAACACACGGCTCTCACTCCGGGCCAGGCTGTGCAGCTGGCGTCTGCAAGGCCTACCCTGACACCTTCCGGACTGGCCTCCTGGCCTCCTGGCCTCCTGGCCTCCGCCAGGTCTCTGCGCCCACGTCGCCTTGCCCAGAACACCTTTCCCACAGAGCCTCCTGCATACAGCAACCTCTCTCCTCACGTTCCCTGGAGCTGACAGTCCCAGCTCCGGAGATCTCTGCCATGACTTTTGGTGACAATTTTGAATTAATGCAATGTTTTCCTGCAGTTCTTATTGAAGTGTTATTACATTTAAGTGTTTTTATGTAGCACCTTTTAGTTTTGTTTTTGTTTAACCAGAGGGAGTATGCGAATAAACAAGATAGTGAGAGAGAGAGACAGAGAGAGAGAGAGAGAGAATGTAATTGATTGTAAGTGAATTTCTAACAATTTTTTTTTTTTGCCAGTTCAGACAGAAATTTTGAATTCTGTATCAGTGAGATTTGATACTGTCATTTATATTTCTCCCTTGTGAAAACTATTTTGGATTCATTTAGAACAAGACTATTTTGTTCTTGCAATATCTTGCCAAGCCAACTGGCATAATTTTCTATCTTCTTCCTTTCTATAGAAAATGTGGATTAGAGACCAGCAGGGCATCATGGCTAAGGCACTGGGTCCCCATGTGGTTGACTGTGGTTTGAGTCTTGGACTCAGTGGCTTGAAAGTCATGCTGACCGCATGCGCGTGGGTGCCCAGAATCCTGAGAGGAGGCTGGAGGAGAAGGGATTGCAGATGGCTGTCTCCCCAGAGGGAGATGGCTCACTTTTCCTTACGCTCTCTCTCTCTGGAAAGTTCATGTGCTCTTTGGCAAAAGTCTTAAAAAATAAAAAAAGAGAAAATGTGGATTATTAAAAAAACTATGCATGGATTTCAAATTTTTTTGCACCAAAATGAAATTATACTTTAATTCCATTATTCCATGAGCTTTTTGTGGTCCCTTCATATTATAGAAATGTGTTCAATTTAGAAAAAAATGAATAAATCAGAATCCTGCTATTAAGATTTCCTTTAAAATTCTTATCATTTCTTACAGATTTCCTAATTATTTCTCACCAAAATCAAATACAATCAGCTGTTTTAACATAAATAAAATGGAAGTAAACAATGAAAACTCTAAACAAGACAATAGGAAAGACAAAAGGCATAGAGCATGGGTAAGGTAGTCAATTTTATACTTCGAGCTCGGCTACGTTTGCTGAAATTATGCAAAGAAAGGAACACTGGAAGAGAATTTATGACATACCAGATTTATCAAGGAAAGAGTTAACGACTTTAAAGATTAGAGACAGCGTGGAGAATAAGCTATCTAATTTAAGTAATTGCTAGAAATATTTCTAGGAATTCTAAGTCACATCATTAAATTCAGAATATTTGAAATTTGGAATATTTGAGGTAAAAAAAAAACCAAAACAACAACAACAAAAAAAAAAAAAAAAAACAAAGCTATCGACCTTTCCTTCAGACTTTTAAAACCACTTGTTCATAAAAAGTTATCTTTTAAACTAGTGTGGGTTACATGATAAAGTTACTGTTAATAGTCTCACTTGGATATAAAATAGTATAAAAGGTCATCCTTGCCTAAACTTCCTTTACTGTGATGACTGCAGGACGATTTCCCTACTCCGTCAGCCCACCTTACACGGGTATTAGTTGGTATGCAACTAGGAGGAAGAGCTTCTCTTTATTTCTGTGTTTTTGCTTGGTTAGTGATATTAATATGTGTAGTTTCAGGGTTTTTAAGGCCTCAGAACCAGGACGTTCCATGTTGTAAGTCTTAGTTTGAAAGTTAGCAGGCTAAGGGCCAGCAGGTGGCATGGTGGTTAAGGCCCTAGACTCCTACCTGGTTGGCTCTGGGTTGAGTCCCAGACCTGGCAGCTAGCTTTCCTACTTCTTCTCTCTCTGTCATGCTGTAGAGTGTGCATGCCCTATAGCAAATTAAAAAATGATAATAAATAAAAATACATAAATAATTCTTTAAAAACAAGAGAGTCAGCTGGCTCATAACCCCCCAAAACAAGGCTTCATTTCATATCTGAAGGCCAGGAAAAAAATGAAAGCTTGTGGCTCAAGCAGTCAGATTGGAGGAGTTCCCTCTCGGCCATGGGAGCGTCCGACGTTTGTTTCTACTCAGTTCTTCAGTGAATTGGATGACACCATGCAACATTAGGGAGGACAGTTGCTGGACTTGGTCTGACTATTCAAATGTTTATCTCATCAAGAAATACGCTCTCTCTCTCTCTGTCTCTCTCTCTCTGTCTCTCTTTCTCTCTCTCTATCTCACACACACACACACACACACACACACACACCCCAACAACAGTGTTTGAACAAATGTCTGGTCACCCTGCATCCCAATCAGGTTGGTGCATACGTTAACCACCCAACACGTGAGTCACGATTCCCTCGTGTTTCCTGTGTCCTTGATATACTTTGAAGAGTTCCTTTCCCAGGTTTGTTCAGCAGGACAGTTCTCAAACTGGTTGTGGTGTCAATGGAGATGACCTCTCACGTCTAAGTGACCGTGTACTTCGTGGTGCGATCAGATGTCCCAGAGTTATCTTGTACTTTCCCGGAATCAAACATTCTCCAGTCCTTACATTTGCTTTTCTATTGTTCATGCTCTGCTTTTAAGGAGGAGCAGTTTTAGATACCATCACTCAGCTGTGAAGCGTGCTCACGGTGAACGAGTGCCTTGGTTTTCATGTCCTTTCGGCGTCCGGAAGTAAGAGTTCTGCTGTGCACGCTCTAAGACTGAGCGAGCGAGTGAGTACCTATAAGGACATCAGTGAGAGTCGGGGTTGTAACTACCGGGGAAAAATTAACACAGAATGGAGAAAGAAACATCTTCTAAGATTATATTTAGTTGGTATTAAATGAAATGGTAGCTTTTTAAAAAATTTTTTGGAGAGGTTTTTTTGCTATAGGGTGTGTGCACTCGCCAGAAAGCCAGAGAGAGACAGAGAGACAGAAAGCGAGAAATCACCCCCCCCAGGGGGGATGGCCATGCCGTAATCCTTTCTCCTCCATTCTCCTCTCGGGATCTTGGGCATGCACGCACACGCGCCCAGCGTGAGTTTAAGCCACCAGGTCTGGGACTCGAACCATGGTCGACTACATGGGAGTCCAACAACAAAGCCATTACGCTAACTGCTGGTCCCTCATATTGACTTTTGATGTTAAAAATGATTTGAAGTACTTACAGTGTAGTTCCCCTCTTCCATGCACCCTAACACTATAGACATACTTGATCTTCACCATAGTCCCCTCCCAGATGTGTGTCGTCATCATCCTTAGTTTGGTTACAAGGAAACTCATTCACAGAAAGACGAACAGCTCACAGAGGCAGGGGAGAGCCTAACTCGGTGTCTGGTGTCAGAGCCCGTGCTCTTGGGCATTATGAATCTCTTACTATTTAAATTAATCATAAAGTGCTTTTGTGTGAGAAAAAAATTACTTGTTTTGTAATTTGTTACCATTCCTGGTATTACTCTGCTTTTTCTCAGATAATGAATTATTTGTTTCACCAATTTAGATTGTTGAACAGTTTAAGGATTTGAAAAAGTTTGTGGAAAATGGAAATAAAATATGAATTTAAATGCAAAAAAATTGAGATCTACAAATAGCTGTTTTTTTTTTTTTTTTTTTTTTTTTTTAAGGTTTTTGTCATGAGGTGTGTGAACTTGCTGAAATGAGACAGACAGGGACAGAGAGAGGGAAAGTGAGAAACCCCCCAGGCGATGACCGCACCACAATCCCTTCCCCTCCATTCTCTTCCTGGGATGTTGGGCACATACTCACACATGCCCAGCATCCGTCTTAAGCTGCCAGATCTGGGACTTCACCAGCAGTTGACCATGTGGGAGACCAGTGCTTTCACTACTACGCCACCTGCTGGCCCTTCAACAATTGTTTTTATAATACTCACTTTCCATGAGCGTTTGGAAGACCTTGCACACGAGTCTCAGTTCTCACTGCTCCCTGTTTCTCCCAGGTGCCATAGGCAATTTGGAGGACTTCTGATGTCTGCCATATTTGAAATGATTATAGAGAAGCAAGAATCGTTCATCGGATACCGGGAATATGAAACAAATATGCTGTTTATATTCACTGTGCACTCCAACCTGATATGCAGATCTGACTCTAGTCCTGCGAAGCTCATTTTTAACCTGTTAAATTTCACTTGACTTATATTCTCCCATATACGGAATTTAAAAATGTCAACTATGTCTTTTGAAATGTCATTATTCATAAGTATTTAGTGTATTATTTTGTAGATTCTCTGACTTCCTACTGGTTGCCTGCGAAGTGATTTATGATCTTAAGTGCAAGAACTACGTAAACATCAAATGATATGATTTATTAGATAACATGCTAGCAGGATACTTTACAATGCACAGTAAATAAATAAGTGAGTGCATAAAACAAGCCTTCCAGGCTCTACAACTAATGTCGATATAAAAGATACTGCTTAAAGCTATCCGACTGAGAAGCACAAATAAAGCAAAGCAAAAAATAAATAATAAAAGCAAAGCAAAGTCCATCCTGATTAGTGAAAATGCTGACCTTGGCTTTGGATCAGAGTCACTTGCGTTGGCTCGGAAACCAATACCATTCTGGAAAGCCTGGATGAGCTGGGAGGGCTTAAGAGTTGCTGTAGAATCCAGGTCTCTGTGACTCTGTCTCTTCTCCCCCCAGGGCAGGGAGATGCTCTCTCTGGAACTTACTGACCTGATTGAGACCTCCCATCCGAGACCTGTGCCACTGCTTCAGACTTCCTCCTCGGAATGTCATCAAGAGTCAAGAACGACTCAGGGTCCGCACATCCAAGACTCCCATGCTGTGAGGGCAGCCCAGAGAGTCCCCGAGATTTGTGTGGCTGTCACTATTCTCATCATTACCAGTGATTGTCAGCAAAACCTTTGAGCAGGGAAGGTGGGTTTCCCTCTCTTCTAAGCAATCCACAGGGAAAACCACGTGGCATGATGTGAGAAAGGGTGACTGCGCAGAGTCCAGGGTGACGTGCACCATGGGAGACAGCGAATGATCCTACCCTGAAATGTCAAGCCCAGAGCCCTGCTAGGAGCCCTTACAGGTAAACTGCTAGACCGACGGCTTCCAGGAAGTCAACAGGCAGTGGCAGACGGTCTCTGTCTCACCAGTGATGATGTCTCTAATGAATATAGTTACCATCACCAAAAACTCCTTTTGCTGACACGTTTCAATGTAAAGCTGTGCTTACTACTTTCCCTTACATGTCATGTGATACCGCAGTGTACACTAGCCAGCCTACCAAGTGTGTGTGCTCACCTGCAGGACAGTCCTCCAGGGGGCTGGGACCCGCCTTGGAACCTCCTCTGTCTAATTTCTATTTCTTTTTTTTTTTTTTTTTTTTTTTTTTTGAGAGGTTTTTCGCTATAGGGCGCGTGCGCTCGCCAGACAGACAGAGAGAGACATAGAGACAGAAAGCGAGAAATCACCCCCCAGGGGGGATGGTCACGCCGCAATCCCTTCTCCTCCATTCTCCTCTCGGGATCTTGGGCACGCACGCACACGCGCCTGGCGTGAGTTGTAAGCCACCGGGTCCAAGACGCGAACCGCGGTCGACCACATGGGAGTCCAGCGACATAGCCATTACGCTAACTGCTGGTTCCCTCTAATTTCTATTTCTCAAGAACAACAGTAAGGGGCCTGGCAGGTGGCCCGGTGATTCAGGTGCTGGACTCCCACGGGCCAGTGTGAGGCCCAGACCTGGCGGCTGGCTTTCTCACATTCACTCTTTCTCTCTCTGTCTCCTCTGATGACTACGGCAAGTTAAAAATAGTAATAGTGATAATGATAATAAACAATATAAAATGAATAATTCTTTTAAAAAAAGAATAACAAAAACGTGCTGGGAAATTTTACCGTACAGTCTGCGTACGTGACAGGCAGAGAAATGGGGGAGTGAGTCAGTTCAGCACGGGGACCTGCACTTATCTATTTTGGATCATGGGCTTAAAACAAAACAAAAAAAACAACAAGATGCTGACTTTAACCATTACATCCAGGCTTCCAATACGCCACCGGGTCAATTTCAGTGGCCTGGGGACAGGAAGGATTTGCATCTGTCAGGCTTCATTAATTGAACAAGTCCACGCAGACATGAGAAGGCACAGATCATCAAGCACTCTGGCAGCTTCTCTTAGTCAGACGTGGAGCCACTGGACCCCCTCGTGTCTGCAAGCAGAACCCACCAGGGAAGGGGCGGACATCTGTCTGTAATAGCCGTTCGTTAGCTTAACAAGTAATAGTCGAACTCCTACCAACTGCCAGGCGTATTTATAGATGCTAGGAGTAAAGGTATTTAAAGAAATTGATGCTTATTTCTAGGTTGGCAACATCCCTCTCCCCATCTATAAACTAGGAAAGTAATTTATTTTACAAGCAGAGATTTCTCATGTGTGTGTATATATACATTGTGCTGAAAAGGAGAAACATTGAATTTTGATAGCATATCTTTATATGATCTCCCATAAGATTTTGAGATATACTTTAGGTATAAAATCAAATGTGGATTTTGCTGTAAAAGAATTGTGCAAAATGTTTATTCTGTGTCAGGTATCCTGAAAAGCCTGGTGGAGTTAAAATGGCGAATTAGTTTTGTTTAGCTCTCAATTGTAGACAGTTCAGTTCATCATGCTCTTCCTTTCCTGGGACAATTTTATTTTGGGGGGGAGATTTTTGCTATAGGGCACATGTACTCACTGAAGAGAGAGAGAGAGACAGCGAGAAATTGCGCCCCCCAACCCCCCAGAGATGGCCACACTGCAATCCCTTCTCCTCCATTCTCCTCCTGGGAGTTTGGACACACATACACATGTCCAGCATGCATTTAAGCTGCTGGGCCCAGGCCTCAAACCACAGTCAACCACATGGGAGTCCAGCACCTTAGCCACTACACAACCTGCTGGCCCCTCTCATGGGACAAGTTGAATATCATCACCACTCTTTGTAAGTCCTCTTTCTTATTTTATTTCATTTATGTCTCTCTTTACTTTTTATAGCCATCTCACTCTTGATGGATTTGCACTCTTACGTATCATCATTTTAAAAACCCACAGCACTGTCAGGTGTATGCACATATTTCAAATACAAACTAAAGTACATAGTAAACACTGCTAAGAATTTTTCAGTTCTTAACAGGTGCCAGGCCATGTTCAAAGTGTTTTTCATATATTAGCCCATAAACCATTACAATGATTGCATGAAATAGGTACCAATACTTTCTCCATGGAGAGAGGGGGAAACTGGCACGGAGTGGTTCCGTGATGTGCCCGGTACTACACAGCAAGCATGAGGGCATACCCAGGGAATCTGGCTTCAGAGTCTGAAGGCTGTCGCTTGCCGACGGCCGTGTCACTGCAGGTGTATCGTGCTGTACCAGAGCCCTGGCTCAGCACTTCCGTGCGTCCCGAGATAGTGGAGTTAGTGTCGGTCTGCATTAGTGCACGATGCCGCCATGGCTCGGAACGGCCTCCCCGCACACCTTCATGTACAGCGCTGAGTTCGCTGTTCTCCTCGCCAGGGACAGCCCCATGCAGGGCCAGGCGGCCTCGGACCCTGGACCACGTAGTTCTCTTCGCAGCCCCGCGACCACTCCCACCACCTCTAGTTCTCAAGAATAACTAAGAAGTGCTGGGAATGCGGAATACTGAGATAAGCAGGGCCTGGCGGGCACAGCCTGGAAGTGTTCCGGTCCCTTCTAGAACAGGATGTCCTTGACACTTTGGCCCAGGGTGGCCGTGTTAGAAGCAGCTAGAACCAAGGGGGGCTGCTTCCCAAGCCCCTGATTGCAGTGCCTGCAGGGCGGGGCCTGTGCAGGGCAGACTCCTGGCCCTGGGGAACTTTTCTGGCCCCTGCGGGGCTGGCTTATTATAGCTCATTGGCTTCTGCTGTCCCTCGCTGCCTGTCTACAAGCAGTAAACCTGCTCCTGTGCCTCCAGGGAGCCTCGGTGTCACAGGCTTAGGCTGGCAGTGAAAGTGCGGCCCCAGGGCGGTGGCAGCCTCAGGGAGCCTGCTTTGCCGGACTATTTCCGACTGCTTCAATCTCACATCTTGTAGCAGAGTCTGTAAGCTCTGTGCTGAGCCCGTCGGCACGTTGGCACAGAAGGCTGGACTGGGCTCTGTGTGTGCTGGCTCCACTGCAGCCTGGGAGAGCCCTCCAGATTCTAGCCCTTGTTTTCTTCGTCACTAAGCAGAGTCGACATGAGTTACTGTTTTGTTCACGTGACATTCATTCCTCGATGCTGGCCTGAGGTTTGTCAGCTGACTGCGCGCAGACCACCGTGCTCACCGATACCCCAGTCTACTTCTTGTTAGTGTCAGCTGTCCCCTCCCTCGCCTTCGCCGTCTAGTCTTCTCACGTTGTAACTCGTCCACATCCGTAATGCACTGGTGGTGTTTTCTCGTTGATTTCAAGTAGCTTCTTTGCTGTTGTAGCTATAATTTAGAGATTGCTTCATAAAACCACTTAAAAGTTGTGTCATTCTTTTTCCATAGGTGCATACACTTGCTGGAGAGAGAGAGAGAGAAAGGGAAAGTGAGAAACCACCCTCCAGGGACGATGGCCATGTTGTAATCCATTCTCCTCTGGGGATCTTGGGCATGGGTGCACACATACCCAGTGTGATTTTCAAGCCACCAGGTCTGGGACTTGAACTGCACAGTCAGGCATAAGGGATTGAGCACCTTAAATTTTCACACCACCTGCTGGCCCCTGCTTTGTTTTGTTTTGTTTGTTTGTTTGTTTTGTTTTAAATTAACAGTTTTGGGAGCAGTGGATGGTGTAATTGTTACATCGCTGGACTCCCACATGGCCGACCATGGTTCGAGTCCTGGACTCGGCCACTTGAAACTCAGGTGCATGTGCATGTGTGCTCACTATCCTGAGAGGAGAATGGAGGAAAAGGGATTTCAGCATGGCCATACCCCTGGGAGGTGAGTTCTTGCTTTCTGTCTCTCTGTCTCTATCTCTCCAGTGAGCACATGCACCCTATAGCAAAAATCTCTTTAAAAAAAAAAAATATATATATATATAAATATATCAACATTTTTGGCATTAGATAGCCTAGTCATAACCACATTAAATTGCAATCAGATATTCTCAATAGTATCAGGAAATTTTGTGAAAATTTTTGAAGTTTACTTATGTATTTCTTCCTTGTGAGACAGAGAGAGACAGGAAGAAAGGGGGGGGGGAGACTCCCAGTGGAGTTCCCACGCTGCAATCAACCCCTTGTTTCTGCCAGCCAGGGTCCTGAACACACACCTGGAGGTGCAGGGAAACCTCACCACGAAGACCAAAGATTTTTGCCATCGGGTCGTGCACTCACCAGAGAAAGACAGTGAGGGGGAAGTGAGAAATCACCCCTGGGAGGGTATGGCCACCCCTAGCTACTCCTTCTCCTGTGATTTTGGGCACACAGGCACACACGCCCAGTGTGATTTTGAAACCTCCAGGTCCAGGACTCAAACCACAGCTGGCCACGTGGGACTCCAGTCCCTTAACCACTACGCTGCCTGCTGGCCCCACAACTGTTGACATTTTAATGAATACGGATGGTCAAGACAGAAACACAGAGAATAAGACAATAACAGCAGTCACACCACCAGGTAATGAAACTGACGAACGGTTACATCAGAAACACAGCAGGCGTGAGGACGGCGGTGGACAGCGTTGCGACCCTCATGTTAATGACGAGAAGACTCAGGGCTGGCAACTGAAGGCCAGGATTTCCGAGGCAGGATGTGAGGCAGAGGTTCTCCAAATTTCTATTTTCATCAGCAGAGCAAGTGAGTCTGATGGATTTAGTTCTTTGTCAACATTTCACGAGAGGCTGTCTATCTGAATTTTACATCTGTCTGATTTTGTGACTACTGCTCTATGAAAAGAGGGCAAAAAAAAATCAAAGCGTGCCTGAGGGAGAAATCAAGAACTTCTGTGTCAGTTGTCACCTCTCTTCTCTCCACAAATACAAACGCACAAGTATGTCTTGGCCCACACGTACAGGGAAAGGCGTTTGAGCAAAATGTAATTGAAAATGAAATCTCTGCCAACCAGAAACCCTCTCCATACAGGCAGCAGAGAAAGCAAACAGTTTTATTACTGAGTAAACATTAAACCAGAAAGCGACGCACATCCCAGGCAATCGAGGAGGAATTTGTGAAGATAGAAACCAGCGATGTGCCACTTCTCCAAGAAAACATCCAAGGGCAAATGACGTCGGTGCAGCGGCCAGGCCCTGAGTCCCTGAGTCCTGAGACCCTGGGGGAGGAGGCTGGCGGCTTCCGTGGAAGGTTGGGCTGCAGGCCGCGGGCGGTGGTCGGGGAGTGGTCAGGCGGGGTCAGGCCGTGGCCGGGGCATGGTCAGGCTGTGGTCAGGCCGTGGTCGGGGCCTGGTTGGCGCGTGGTCGGGGCATGGTCAGCCGTGTGTTTGGAGTGTGGTTGAGCCCGGGCAGGGCCTGGGTAAGGGCACAGAGTCTCAGAGGCAAGGCGGAGGAGGAGTGGATCCCAGCCACCAAGCCGCCGCCAAGCCTGGTCAAAGACGTGAAGATCAAGTCCCTGGAGATCTGCCTCCTCTTCCTGCCCATGCAGCGGTCTGAGATGACGGACCGGGCCTCTCTCAAGGATGAGGTTTCCAAGTTCTTGCCCACGCAGCGCTGGCCCCGGACCAGGTTCAAGGCGTTTGTTGCCATCAGGGACTACAATGGCCACGCTGGTTTGGGCGTGAAGTGTTCCAAAGAGGTGGCCGCCGCCATCCGACGGGCCGTCATGCTGGCCAAGCTCTCCATTGTCCCAGTGCGGAGAGGCTACTGGGGAACAAGACCTGCTCGCTCCACACTGTCCCTTGCAAGGTGACCGGCGCTGTGGCTCTGTGCTGGTGCACCTAATTCCTGCCCCAGAGCTCCTGGCATCCTCTCGGCCCCTCGCGCCCAGGCCGCTGCTGCCGATGGCCTGCCCTGATGATGGCCACACCTCAGCCTGGGCTGCACCGCCACCCTGGTGACCTCGCCGAGGCCACCTCTGATGCCATCTGACCCCTGACCTCCGGAGAGAGACTGTGTTCACCAAGTCTCCCTGTCAGCAGTTCACCGACCACTTCGTCAAGGCCCAGACCAGAGTCTCCATGCAGAGGACCGGGGGTCTACCTGTGGTCATAACACACGTTTTTCGTTTTTGTTTTTGAGAGGTTTTTGATGTAGGATGCATGCACTCACCAGAAAGAGGGAGAGAGAGAAAAGAGAGACAGAAAGTAAGAAATCACCCCCCAGGGGGATAGCCACGCTGCAGTCTCTTCTCCTCTCGGGATCTTGGGCACATACGCACACGCGCCCGGTCTGAGTTTAAGCTACCGGGTCGGAATGCGAACCGCGGTTGACTACATGGGAGTCCAGCCACATAGCCATTACGCTAACTGCTGGTCCCAATGCCAGCATTTCTTAAGATGTTCTTAAGATAAACAGTAATGAGTCCTAAAGTAAGAGAATTTGACAGAATTATTTGTCGCACGGTATTCTTAAATCCCCCTAGTAATTGGAGTGATTTTATGTGTTGGTTAGTAGGAAAAATGATCTTTTCCTACCTTTATGAAAAGGGGCTGTTTTATAACTTGGGACTAGTTCAAGTCAGACACCTATTCACCCACAGAAGCTGGAAGATAATAAAGGTGTTATGCTTCTTAGATGTTTACATTCTACTAAGACGGCTTCCAGGTTCTACGATATTCTTAGTTCTTGAAGCTAGTGAAAGGCTGATTTAGCTTTTGAAGGGATTTACATGCATCTCAAAGAGGTAAAGAAAAGATATACGACTGTGAGGTGTTTAGAGTGGGGTTCTGCCAGTGGTACAGGGGTGAGACTAACTCTGGGCTCGCCCACGGGGGAAGGACCAGGGTTGTATCGGAAACCTGGACATCGGGCACGTGTGGACTGTGATTTGGGACCAGCTGAGGATGGGGCATGTCACAGCACTGTCTCTCTTCTTGGAGAGATCTTTTTTTTTTTTTTTTTTTTTTTTTTATAGGGCACGTGCGCTCACCAGACAGACAGAGACAGAGAGCCAGAAAGCGAGAAATCACCCCCCAGGGGGAATGGCCACGCCGCAATCCCTTCTCTTCTGTTCTCCTCTCGGGATCTTGGGCACACACGCATACGCGCCTGGCGTGAGTTTTAAGCCACCGGGTCCGGGACTTTAACCGTGGTCAACTACATGGGAGTCCAGCAACATAGCCATTACGCTAACTGCTGGTCCCCACTGTCTCTCTTCTTTCTGTGTCTCTCCATTATGGGAGAAATAAATCATTAAACTTTTTCCCTTGAAGTAAATGCTCCAAGATTTGTGAGGTGAGGGAAATCTCTTTTTTATTTTCCCATATTATTTCATTTTAATTAGCTAACATTATTATTTTAACTCGTAAAATAATAACTTTTTACGAGGTGCAATGTGATCTTAAAGCTAAGTTCTCCCGTGTCGCAGACCTCCCTCCTCAGTGTCTCGGGACTGTGGGCAACCACGGGCACGTGACACCACGCTGGTCTCCTTCCTAGACGCAGTCTCCGTGGCCGGGTCGGCCTAGAGTGTGTGCTCCTGCTCCAGCCTCTGGAGTCCCGAGTCCTGGGACTGCAGGCTTGTGCCAGCAGGCTGACCCTTGTAGGCTGGACCGACTCTGATGGGCCTCCCCCTGGTGGCTGTGGAGACAGCATCTCCGCAGTGTGCCCGGGGCAGCCGGGCCTCCATCCTGGTGGCTGTGGAGACAGTGTCTCCGCAGTGTGCTCGGGGCAGCCGGGCGTCCCTCCTGGTGGCTGTGGAGACAGCATCTCCGCAGCGTGCCTGGGGCAGCCGGGCCTCCCATGTGGTGGCTGTGGAGACAGCATCTCCGCAGTGTTCCCCGGGGCAGCCGGGCCTCCCTCCTGGTGGCTGTGGAGACAGCATCTCCGCAGTGTGCCCAGGGCAGCCGGGCGTCCCTCCTGGTGGCTGTGGAGACAGTATCTCTGCAATGTGCCCGGGGCAGCCGGGCCTCCCTCCTGGTGGCTGTGGAGACAGTAATTCCGCAGTGTGCCCGGGGCAGCCGGGCCTCCCTCCTGGTGGCTGTGGAGACAGTAATTCCGCAGTGTGCCCGGGGCAGCCGGGCCTCCCTCCTGGTGGCTGTGGAGACAGCATCTCTGCAGTGTGCCCCGGGGCAGCCGGGCCTCCCTCCTGGTGGCTGTGGAGACAGCATCTCCGCAGTGTGCCCAGGGCAGCCGGGCGTCCCTCCTGGTGGCTGTGGAGACAGTAATTCCGCAGTGTGCCCGGGGCAGCCGGGCCTCCCTCCTGGTGGCTGTGGAGACAGCATCTCCGCAGTGTGCCCGGGGCAGCCGGGCCTCCCTCCTGGTGGCTGTGGAGACAGCATCTCCGCAGTGTGCCCGGGGCAGCCGGGCCTCCCTCCTGGTGGCTGTGGAGACAGCATCTCCGCAGTGTGCCCGGCGCAGCCGGGCCTCCCACATGGCAGCGGAACACGTGTACCAAGTTCACGTATCCGTCCCCTTGCGTCTTGTCATTTCTTTGTGGAGAAAACGTTTACGAGTCACTCTTCTTGCAGTTCTGAAGTGTACAGGATTATACCCACGGTGCCGTGCGGCGCGCAACTCCAAAACTCACTTTTCCTTCTTAAGAGAAGCTACTCACTGCTCTTCCGTGACCGCTCCTTCCTCTGCCACCTTCCACACCATTCTGCTTCTGAGAATTCTGCTGTTTTACTTTTCTTACGTAATCGAGATCTTGTGATACTTGTCTTTCTGTGCCTGGTGTATTTTACTTAGCGTAACATTCTCTAGAGCCATCTGAGTTGTGGCAAGTGACAAGATTTTTTACTTTTTTTTTTTTTTTTTTTGGAGAGGTTTTTGCCATAGGGTGCATGCGCTCACCAGACAGACAGAAAAAGAGAGACAGAAAGCGAGAAATCACCTCCCAGGGGGGATGGCCACGCCGCAACCCCTTCTCCTCCATTCTTATCTCGGGATCTTGGGCACGCACACACATGCCCAGCGTGAGTTTAAGCCACCGGGTCCAGGACTCGAACCACGGTCAACTACATGGGAGTCCAGTGACATAGCCATTACACTAACTGCTGGTCCCAAGACTTTTTTTTTTTTCCTTTTTAAAGACTGAATAGTTAGTATGACATTGTGTGTGTATGTCACATATTAAACCCAGAATCCATGGATGGGCACGTCTGGTGCTGTCATATCTTGGCGACGATGAATAATGCTGCAATGTCCCTGGGACCTCAGACAGTTCTTGGGCTGACAGGCTGCCTCTCCTGGATGTGGACCCAGAAGTGGGACTGCCCAATCATATGGTAATTCTATTTTCAGTGCTTCAAGAAAGTCACACCGTAAGGACCGTACTGATGAACATTCCCACCACAGTGTACTAAGTCTCCCTTTTCTCCCATCCTCTTATCCTTTATGCTGTAGTTGGTTACTCAGAAATACCTGAGACCAAGTGATTCCTAAAGACTAGAAGATTCTTTGGCTCATGCTTCTAGTGCCTGGAAAGTCCATAGGCCTGGGGCTGGCATCAGGGCCTACACCGCAGCATGGCGGACGAAAGCAGAGAGGAAATGGAGCACATGCGGAGAAAGGACACGGAGCTCGCCACGTCCTCTCTCATCCCTCCCAGGCCCCCAGCCAGGTGGTGCCTCCCATTAGGTCTGACCAATTGAAGGTCCTACCGCCTCCCAAACACCTGGCTGGGACCAAGCCTTCACAGTGTAGAGCTTCGGGTAACACAGCACTAGGTAAGACGTGACTGTTTACCTTTCACCTTTTTGATGACAGCCATCCTAAGGACCATGAGATGATATCTCACTTTGGTTTTAATTTGCATTTCAATGATGCCTATTAATGTTCAGCATTTTAATATACCTGTTGGCTATTTAGATGTCTTCTTGTAAGAAATGTTATTCAGGAGCTAGCAGGTGGCGTGGTGGTTAAAGCAATGGACTCTCACATGGTCAGCGACAGTTCAAGTCCCTAATCTGGCAGCTTCCTTTCTCACTTTTCCCCTCTCTGGCTCTCTAGTGAGCAATGGGCCCTATAGCAAATTTAAAAATAATAATAACAATAATAGATTAAAATAAATAATAATTCTTTAAAAAAAGAGAAATATCAACTCAGAAACTTTGTTTTTTTTAAAATAAGATGATGTGTTTTTAAAATAAGATTATTTGCTTTCTTGTTAGTGAGTAGTTTGAGTTCCTCTGTATTTTGAACACTGGCCTCTTATCTGTTGTAAAAAATGCAAATATTTTCTTCCAATGCATGGGTTTTCTCTTCATTCCCCTGATTGTTTCCGCTGCTATATAGGTTTTTAGTTTGAGGCAAACATATTTGTCTATTTTCCTTTGGTTGTCTGTGTTTTGGGGATAATATCCAAAAAAAAATCACTACCCAGACCAGTGCTGTAAAATACATTCCCTATGTTTTTTTCTTATAGTTTTATAGTTCCCAGTCTAATGTGTAAGCCCTTCATCTATTTTGAGTTGACTTTTTATAAAAGGGTGAGATAAAAGTCCATTGTCATTCTTCTGTCCGAATAGCCTGCTCCGCAGACGATTTATTAAGAAAACTATACTTTCCCCATTGTGTGTTCTCGGCTCCTTTGTGGCAAATCAGTTGACTAGTCAACCCGTCAATCGACTGATCGGTTCATCAACTGGATGGTTTATTATTGTGCTCTCTCGCCTATCCCATTGATCCATGTCTGTTTTATGCTAATACAATGCTGTTTTGATTACTAGAATTTTATAATATATGTTGAAGTCAGGAAGTAAGATGCCTCCAGCGTTTTTCTTCTTGCTCAAGATTGTTTGGCTCTTTAAATCTTTAGTGGTTTCACAACTAACTTTAGGATTATTCTTCTATTTCTCTGAAGAACGACATTGGAATTCGGGTAGGTATTACACTGAATCTGTCGAACATCTGAGGTACTATGCATAGCCTCTTACTGTTAACCTGCCTTTGTTCTTTTTTTTTTTTTTTTCTTTTTTTGGACATAGGGCGCGTGCTAGACAGACAGAGAGAGACAGAGAGATAGAAAGCAGGAAATCATGGCCACGCCGCAATCCTTTCTCCTCCATTCTCCTCTCGGGATGGGCAGTTTTAAGCACTCGATGGTGGGATCCAGCGACATAGCCATTACGATGCTGGTCCCTACCTGCCTTTGTTCTTACAGGTGCTAGTATTGCCACTCATGGATCCTACGATGCTCTGAGTAGCCCTTATCCGTATAGGCTAATGGTAAACATATTAGCTAAGGGACCGGCAGATGGTGTGGTTGTTATGTTGCTGGACTCCAACATGGCAGATCGTGGTTCAAGTGCCAGACCTGGAGGCTTGAAACTCATGCTGGGTGCATATGAGGGTGTGCCTAGAATCCCGAAAGGTGTGGAAGAGAAGGAATTGTGGCATGGCAATCCCCCTGGGGTGTGATTTATTGCTTTCTGTCTCTTTCTGTTTCTCCGGCAAGCGCACAAGCCCTATAACAAAAATCTCTCTTAAAAATATATATCTATGGGGCCAGCAGGTGGCATGGTGGTTAAACACCCTGGATTCCCTCATGGCTGACCATAGTTTGATCTCAGACCTGGTGGCTTGCTTTCTCACTTTCCCTTTTCCTCTCTCTCTCTCTCTCTGTCTCTGTCTGGTCAAATTAAAAAACTAATAATAGCAAATGGAATTAAATAAGTAATTATTTTTTTAAATCTATATATAGTAGTTTCAAAAGGCATATGTGCTAATAAAATGTTTTATATATTAAGACAATTAGTTCTGACCACAAATTATGAAAACAATATTACTATTATCATTTTTTTTTTTTTTTAGTTTGCTATAGAGTGTGTGCACTCACTGTAGAGACAGAGACAAAGAGTAGAAAAGGGAGAATTCACCCCTCGGGAGGATGGTCATGCCACAATCCCTCCTCTTCCATTCTCTTTCTGGGACTTTAGGTATGCACACCTGGCATGCTTCTTCAAACCTTCAGCTCTAAGATTTGAACTGCACTGTTTGCCTACTGGCATCCAGTCACCTTAACCACCACGCCAACAGCTGGCCCCTAGGCTGTTTCTTTTTTTTGGAGAGGTTTTTGCTATAGGGCGCCAGACAGACAGAGAGAGACAGAGAGACAGAAAGTGAGAAATCACCCCCCGGGGGGATGGCCACGCCGCAATCCCTTCTCCTCCATTCTCTTCTCGGGATCTTGGGCACGCACTCACACGTGCCTGGCGTGAGTTTTAAGCCACCGGGTCTGGGACGCGAACTACGGTCGACTACGTGGGAGTCCAGCGACATAGCCATTACGCCAACTGCTGGTCCCCCCAGGCTGTTTCTTGAAGAGCAGTTTTTGGTGCAGGTCAGTGAGAGCAAATGCAAATAAGAGCTAGACAGTACAGATGATGTGTGCACGTGTGGGCGCACACACACACACACCCCTGAAAGGACTGGAGCATTTGGCCAGCTCACTAGCAGGGTCTGGGGTAGTTAGAAATCTCATGCTAACGACAAACGGTACGTTTATTCCCAATATGCGTGGAACAAGTGCCGTGTGGCACACAGGAAATGCCCGGAACGGGGCCGTCAGGTGGCGAGGAGGTCGAGGCAGCTAGATCCCACGTGGCTGACTTAGCAGCCAGTCCTGGACCTGGTGGGATAGGCAACAGCGCCCTGAGAAACCGGTAGTCGGAATTTAAGGCCCCAAGATGGAGGCACAGATGACAAGTTGGCACTAGGAACTGCTTGCTCACGGAAACAGCTTACAGCGGTGACTCCATGATTAACATCCATGAAAGTGTACCGGCCTGAGGGGTCGGTATAGGTGTGGTGCTGAAGGCGCCAGGCTCCTACATTGCTGACCGCGGTTCGGAACCCAGACCTGGCAACTTGCTTTCTCACTTGACCTTTCTCTCTCTCTGTCTCTTTCTCTGGTCAAATTTAAATAATAACAACAATAATAATAAAATAATAAATACAATTAAATCGATAATTCCTTAAAATGAAAAAAAGTATATTGACCTGAGAAAGCCTCTGTACTCCTGCTTTAGTTTCCATAAGCAAACCACTTCCTTAGTTCGTTGCTAAGTGACAGCCAATCACACAGCCCCTTTAGGCAATCACAGACAGCCTGCCTTTTAAACTGTGTTATCACCGAGTTCGAGATGCAGTCAATCCAGTTATTTCCCTACCTCACTCCTCCTCTTCTGTGTGTGTGCCACTTCCCCGTCCTTGCATACGTCACTTCTCCTTTCTGGATCATAAATATGCTCGACCACATGGCTACCTGGAGTCCCGTGGTCCTTGGAAACCATTCCTGGGTTCCCAATTCAAATCATGTTTTTCCACTAAATTAAATTGTCTAAGGTTTTTCTCTTAATACCTACACAGCGTGACCTAAAGCAAGTATAGCAGTTAAGGCCTTCTCCAGGTCCCATCACATTCCGAAAAGAAGAGAGTGGTCTTTTTGGCCCAAAGCTTTGAGACAAAGAGAGTCTCTCATGATCTTTGTACTTACTCCAAAATTAGGAGAAGAAAAATCCTACCCACCTTAGATGTGACCCCATCCACCCCCCCCACCACCACCCGGGAACGCACAAAGAAGTCCCTCCTGGCTAAGAGTAAAAAAACCCCGGACGGAGCCCCAAAGGCAATCCACCTTCTGGGCCCTGCTCCCTGCTTGGGAGTGGTTCATATCTTTCAGTAAACTCCACTTTGCCATCATCTCTCTGTCAGCGTCTCTAATTCTTCATGAACATGAGGCAAAGACTGTGGTTCACTGCTGTCCTGAATTGGATATTGGGCTCACACACCCCAATAAGCTGAATCACTAGTGGTTTGAAAAATACATGGGGTTCTGTGTTTGTAGTGGCCAAAGTCCTGAGAAAAGAGTTCAGGAGAAGGAATTGTGGTGTGGTTACCCCCAGGGAATGCTTAAAAACTAAAAAAAAAAAAAAGAAATCCAGTACATTCTCCAAATTAAATTTGAAAAATGCATCAAGATTTTTTAAGTAAAATATTGGCTAACTGGTCAATAAAAGGAACCTTGGTTTGTCACTAAATTCAATTCAGGTTTGCTTGCCCAAGTACTATAAACCAAACCACAGGCACCTGGTGTGATGAAGGAACGTGCAAAGCCAGGAGAGCGGGCAGCTCCTGCTGAAAAGGCCCGATCTCCCCCAGGTGTTCCCCACGTGTGTTTTTAAGGCCAAAATTAGGGGCAGAGGTCCCAGGCGATGATCAGCTCAGTGATTGGTTCAAGAGCACGTGATCATCTCGTGGGCATTCTTGATTGGTGAGCCTTAGATAATCAAATTCTTGTTCGGGTTTCTGGAGTTCAGCCTTTGAGCTCACAGCCAGCTTTTTCCAGCCTACAGAACATCTTACAGTGTGAGATGAAAACCTTGTCTTTCCTTTAAGTGAGAGTTTTAGAGACCAAGTGGCCCCTTCATTCATGGCCAATGCTGTTTCGTTATCATAACCAAAATCTTGTCGACTGAAATCACCAACTCTGAAGAAGCAGTAATTAATGAGGTTTATTTCTACGCAGAATATGTGTGACCTACGCATGGAGAAGGACAAGCATGCCTTTCTTGGGGTGATCAGGTACAGGGGCTTCTTTTGATTTTGAGAGTGAGAGACAAAGTTTGGAATTTAGTGAAGAGTTTTTCCATTGATCTGGCCCAAAAGGCAGGACATATGGGTTATGGAAGTAGGAGGGTTTGTAGGTTATGGGTGGGTTTTACAGTTTTTAGGTTGGTGATTGGAAAAGGAAGGTTGTTGATATCAGACAAAAATGTGCTTTAACTGAGATAAGGAGGCTTAATATACATCACAAAGATACAATGCAAAAAAAAAAAAAAAAAAAAAAAAAGACACCATGCCAGGGGCAAGATGGAGGAAGAATCTTGTTCTCAATGGCTGAAAATGGCCTGTTAATGTTTGTGGTCACGACCCCCTCCAGGCCCTCTGGAAGGGATTTTAGGAGTAGGGAAAACAGCCAGACTTCTGTCCTCAATGTCAAGTTTTACCCCTCACTCTGGGCCATTACAGTTAAACGGACCTGGTGTCCAAGCACATTAGAAATGCACTTTACTTTTAGTTCAGCCCTTGTTTTTTTTTTTTTTTTTTTTTTTTTTTTTTGAGAGGTTTTTCGCTATAGGGCGCGTTTAGAGACAGAAAGCAAGAAATCACCCCCCAGGGGGGATTTCCCTTCTCCTCCATTTCCTTCGGGATCTTGGGCACGCACATGCGCCCGGCGTGAAAGCCACCGGGTCCAAAAACTCGACTACGTGGGATCCAGCGACATAGCCATTACGCTAACTGCTGGTTCCCAGCCCTTGTTTTCAGTTTGGGAAATTTTATTTTTTCTGGAACAAAAGGTGAGGATCTGCCTCTTGGGTTCTTGTTCGGTTTCAGGTTCTATATTTAATTCTAACTTTATTTCATATTTTTAGAGGTTTTTGCCTTAGGGTACGTTCACTTGCTGGAGAGAGATAGAGACAGAGGATAGTGAGAGGGAAAGTGAAAAGTCACCCCCTAGGGGGTTTGGTCAAGCCACAGTCCCTTATTCTCCATTCTCGTCCCTGTATCTCGGGCACACACACAGACACACACGCACACACCAGACTTGAGTTTCAATCTACTGGGTCTGGGACTCGAACCATGGTCTATCATGTGAGAGTCCAGCAACATAACCACTATGCCATCTGCTGGCCCCCTCAGGTTCTATATTTTAAACAATATTAGTAAATTAGGCAGCTGCAGTGGAATGAGAGTACAACTCAGAAGGCAGCTCTGGCTTCAGCTGCTCACTTAGAGTGTACATTTGGACAAATTAATTAACCTTTCTAATCCTCAATTTCCTTTCCTACAAAGTGAGAATTAAAAGAAGACCTCCTTCACTAGTTGCAGGGAAGATCAAATGAGATAAGGACTGTGAAAGAGGTCTGTGCAGAAACAATGCTTGGAATGTTAATGGGTCCCCCTTTCCCATCAGCCTGTAAATTTCCCAAGGCCACCACCTTGTCCTCCTCAGCTACCCCAGTGTTTAGCCTAATGCCTGCACTTCATTTACACTCACTGGAGACTTAGAGGGAAACTACATTCAGCAGGGAAGATTCTTGTGTTGGTGGCTATGTGCTCATAGGCTGGATTGTTTTACACCAAAACGTTCTGATAGAAATATAATTAGCAATTTCAAATGAGGAGGGGCTGTCCTATATTCTTTATAATGAGAAAGAACAAGGGCTAAGCGAAATTGGCTTGGTTTCTTAATTTAGGTTTTATAGTTCTTTTGTTTGTTGGAACCGGAATTAATTAGGTACAAAGTTCAAACATTCAGGGCAGGCATTTGTTATCAGATAATCTGATCCCTGCAGAAAGTCAAGTTTGCTTGTGTCCACAGATGCTTTTAGAATGAAAGATGTCATTGAACTGTTCCCAGGGCAGACAGTGGCACAGCCCTAAAACAACACTGTCCGGTGCAGTCCATGGGTAGGCCCCTGGTTTCAGCCCAGAGACTTGCCCGTGTGTTAGGCAACACTTGCACAGGGTCTGGGGATGGCTCAAGGCTGAGCAGGGGGTGTGGCGTCCAGATCTTAGGAGTGCTGTCTCTCTGGGTTTGTCTAATTCACAGAAGAAAGAAATAAACTTAAAATAATTTTTTGAACAGAGATTCAAAATATTAGGGGTGGGGGGAGTGAGATAAAATTATAGATCAAAGGTTCCAAGATAGGAATTATAGTGGCTAATTATCCAGACGTGAGAAAGAGGCTATCCTGAGTTTTTATTTCACCTTCGAGCCTCGGTTTCCTCATCTGCAGAAGCTATTAATAATAATGCTGGCAGGCCAGCAGGTGGTGTGAGGTTTAAAGTCCTGGCTCCCACATGGCCATCTGTGAGGTCAAAGTCCTGGACCCAGAGGCTTGAAAACCACTCCAGGTGTATGTGCGTGCCCGATATCCAGAGGAGAGTGGAGGAGAAGGGACTGTGGTGTGGCCGTCCCATCTGGGGGAGGGGTGATTTCTCACTTTCCCTCTCTGTCTCTCCATGGATAGCATGCGTCCTATGGCAAGTTAAAAAGTGAAAGGCCTTTAGAGCCGCGAGGCCACTCTGCCTTACTCCCTGGGTTTCTGTATGGCCGATCAGTAGGGAGTGCAGGAGTGCATCGCATCCCAGATTGCCCTGCAGGAAAATCTGAAGCCAGTTGGTAACTTGGACTCTCCTGCCATGGGTCTGGGTTTGGACTGGCATGCAGTTTATGCCGGAGACTGGGCGACACTTCCCTGAGAAGCCTAGGCGAGGGAACACTGCCTTTTCATAAGCAAGTCATAAAGTCCTGAGGATTCCTGCCAGGGCTTGAACTGTCGGAGAGCAGAGCAGGGCGCGGAGGCCCAGCTGAGCCAAGTGGTGGGAAGAAAGCAGCTGCCGAGGGCACAGTTTAGGCGCCACCGAGCTGTGCCTGAGCGCGGCACTGCCTCTGGGCATCTCAGTCACGTCGCCTTTCTGCTTGGGCCACGTGGGCTCGCATTCTCTGAGCGTGAAGAACAACTCCTCCTCAGCAGATGAGACTGAGATTCAGTGTCCCACTGAGACAGAGGAAAGAGGGTTGATCCCCCTTTTTCTCAGCAGGAAAAAGTATCTGGAAACCATTCAATATGCTCAGACTTTAGTACCAGGTATTTGAAGCTAGAGAACAAGTAGCTGCCTTTTTTTTTTTAAATCCACTAGTATAAACATTTTCTAGCAAGCAATACTGGAACATTATTTTTGTGCTGATAAAAATTGCAATTTCAGAGGTAAGACTAGATTATAAAATTAATGTACTAGAGAAATACAAGTAATTTTAGTAATTTTTCACTAAACTACCCCATGGCTTTGTACGTAGTGCTGTAAGTATCATACTATTTGTTGTCATTTATACAGGTTGAGGGAAGAGGGGTGATATAAACAATTCCCAGAATAGTATGTCCTCACTGAAAAGAGAGAACACTGTTATCATTCATTATTATTATTATTATTATTATTATTATTATTATTTGAGGCAGTGTGTTGCTCAGCACATGAGTTCTGAAAGGACATGTGCTCTGGAGTTGTCTGCCAGTTCTGACAGAATCTAGCTGTCTAGCTGTCTGATTTCTAGAAAAGATAACTGTTCTGATACTGGACTTTATATTTAAGATGGTAACTATGATGGCATTTATGTTCCTAAGTCATCTGAGAAGTATGTGTGACACCACATGCACAATATTGGGTTTTGTTTTTTTCCTTGGGGAGATTTATGCTATAGAGTGCATGTGTTTACTGGACAGAAAGAGGCACAGAGATAGCAAGTGAGAAATCACCCCCAGAGGGGATAGCCGTGCCGCAGTCCCTTCTCCTCCATTCTCCTCTAGGGACTTCAAACATGTATGCACACATATCCAGCATGAGTTTTAAGCCGCCGGGTCTGGGACTTGAACCAGGGTTAACTACATGGGAGTGCAGTGACGTAACTGTTATGCCATCTGCTGGTCCCCCACATGCACAAATTTTTCCTACACTGTGTCCTACCTAGGAAGAACATAATGTCAACAATTGTCATTGTTTCTAAAGAAAAAATATTCCTATTTGTTACATAGGCTGTTTTTAAGAACTCTCCCCCCACACAAAAGTTATTTCTTAAACTTAGAATGTAAAAAGCTCACATAGCTCAATGTAAAATATTTCATCTCACCCCATATCTCTGCGGAGGCCTCCATGCAGTCTGTGCAGAGGTCGAATTACGGAACACGTGTGACGAACTCCTAGGGCACGCATGACAAGGGTTGGCTGGCAGCGGTGTTACGTGGCAGCAAACCGTAAGGGTTTCATTGTAACCAACGACCGCTGGCCCTCAGTGACTGGGCTTTCACGTCTGCAGATTTGATGCGGATGCAGCCAGGCGGCTGGCCCGTGACAAGAGGTGCCGAGGACGTTCATCCACACGTTTTTCTGGGCACATCTGATGCTAAGATTGCTCACCACTAGGCTAGGGATGATTGACGTATACAGAGCGTATATGAAGGGTATCTTTTTTTGAGAAATTTTTGCTATGGGGTGTGTGCGGTCTTTCGCTTTCCAGTGACAGAGCGAGAAGGGGAGAGAGAAGGTGAGAAATCACCCCCCGGGGAAATGGGAACTCTGCCACAATCCCTTCTTCTTCATTCTCTTGGGATTTGGGGCATGAACACACACAAAGCCTGTGAGAGCTTGAAGCCTCCAGGTCTGGGATTCGACGGCAGTCAGCCACGTGGGAGTCCCGCGCCTTAACCACTACGCCATCTTCTGGCCCAGGATGTCACCTTGTGCAAAGGACGTCAGCATTTACAGCTTCCGGTGTGTCTGCTGAGGTCCTGGAACAACCCTCCCACACACCCCATGGTGTAACTCTACTTGCTTTTTGACATACTTGAGTGAAAACTGGAACTGTCAGTGGTGTTTTCATTTCTTTCTCTCTATCGGTCCATGTTTAGAGTCATTATTAGCAGTAAGAATGGGGAACCACTGCAGACAGCCCTCTGCTCCAGACCCCGCCCTTCACTGAGCAGTAGCTTCACCAGAACTTGCCCACGGGCCTTGGACCTCAAAGCTGTGAGCTGAATAAAACTTCGTTCTTGTGAATGAAATGATAATAATAAAGATAGGGAAAACATCATAATTAAACATCATAACATTGCGAAGTCTTGAAAATTATGAATGTTTCAGGGGCTGGCATGTGGCATGGTGATTAAGGAGCTGGGTTCCCACAGGCCAACTGCAGTTAGAGTCCCAGACCTGGAGGCCTGAAACTCACACTGGGTGCGTGTGCGTGCGTGCCCAAGATCCCAGGAGGGAAGTGGAGGAGAAGGGATTGCGGCGTGGCTATCCCCTCAGGGGGGTGACATCTCACTTTCTGTCTCTCTGCCTCTCTGTGTCTTTCTGGTGGACACATACCCTACAGCAAAAATCTCTTTAAATAAGAAAAATAAAGAATATTATAAACATTTCAAATATATTAGCATGTCTAAGTCAAAATAGCCATAAGGCTGTGTGATGATATTACATTCCATATCACAAACTAGTCAACTGAAGCTTCTAGAAATAAAGTGAAATTAAATAGTAAAGTTGAGATAACCGTGTCTGCTATTTTGCTTAAAATTTTAGTTTTCTTACAACAAATTTTGCCTTTTTTGCCATTTTTGAATCACTTGTATGATCTATAATAAACCTGAGTTAAAGAAGATTTGGGGATTAGATTTTTGACAAGCAGATGCAGGGAGCTCTGCGCGAACTACTCCAAGCAAACCTGGCATGTGCAGGACCAGCCTGGAGCCACAGGCGGCGCTGTGTTAGATTCTGAAGAAGCAGGGCAAGGAGGCCTACCCTGCACAGAGTTCCCCTGGAGCGCCATGAGAATCGGGGCCGATCCTGTTGGTTATTTTAGCTGAGAAAATTTAATATAAAACATGAGTACCAGGAATTGGCTTTCAACTATTAGAAAATGTAGAAAGCAAAAATGAAACCGTATGTCTGCTTTCAAAGGGTGGTCTGTAGATCTTGGGGATCATTGTGATGACTTCAGGGGGTCTAGGAGGTTACCAATATATATATACATATATACATATATACACATATATAGATATATATATACATATGTGTATACATATGTATATACATGTGTATATATGTATATAATAGTACCAAGACATGATTCGCCTTTATATACATATTATCATCATGTCTTGGTACTATTATATACATTATATACATATATACATACACATGTATATAATGTATACTATTATATACATATATGTATACTATTATACTTGGTACTATTATATGCATATATCCGTATATATGGATATATGTATATAATGTATACTATTATATACATACATATGTATACTATTATATATATACACACACACATATATATGTATATATGTATATAATAGTACCAAGACATGATTCACCTTTTTATTCAGACTCTCATCCTTTTATGACCACAGTCTTGCTAGAGAATGTATGATGATATCGTCGCTCTGATGTCTAATGAGTACATGCAACATACTGCATTTTCTGCAGTTTTTAGGGCAGTAAGTCTGGGTCAAATATATGTAGGGATTTAGGGAGTACCTCAGTTTATTCCTGTGTGCCTACTAGGCTGTCTCATCATCTCTGTAACCTCATTACTGTTCAATGAATAGTTATTTTGAAATCTCCAAAATTTGTTTGTGCATGTGTATAAATATAATATGGAGTAAGTGTAATATTTTATATTTTGCAATATTTTGTACATTTTTCAAAACCCTTTCCTAACTTTAAAATTTTATGTGCATCTCTTACTGCCTAAGAATTTATGATATTTTGGGGACCAGCAGTTTGCATAATGGCTATGTTTCTGGACTCCCATGTAGTCAATCTCGATTCGAGTCCCGGACGCAGTGGCTTAAACTCATGCCGGGCACGTGTGCGTGCGTGCCCAAGATCCTGAAAGGAGAATGGAGGAGAAGGGATTGCAGCGTGGCCATCCCCCCTGAGGGGTGATTTCTTGCTTTCTGTCTCTCTCTGTCTTTCTGATGAGTGCACGCGCCCTATAGCAAAATCCTCTCTCTCAAAAAAAAAAAAAAGAAGTTATGATATTTTATTAAAGATAAAACAAAGTTTATAAGCTGTTTTGTTATCATTAAAAATAGAGGAGACAGCAGGTGGCCTGTTGGTTAAAGTGCTGGACTCCCACACAGCTGACCGTGGTTCAAGTCTCAGACCTAGTGGCTTGATATCAGGAGGATGGAGGGAAGGACTGTGGTGTGACCATTCTCCCAAGGGGTGACTTCTCACTTCCCTCCCTCTCTCTCTCTCATGAACAAAAGCATCCCATGGCAAAAACTGAAAAGAAAAAAAGAAAAAGTGCTCGTCCCCCAGATCTACCCGGACAAGCCGATCACCAGCCGTCTATACTTGAGTTCTGAGCCTCTGCTTTCAGGGATTAGGGCCTCTGAAGACCTCTACCCAAACTTCACCCTCTTGCCCCTCAGATCTAGCCAGGACAAGCCGATCACCGGTCATCTATGTATCTGAGTTCAAGAAATATGAGGAACCGAAAGAAAATAAACCCTCTATCCTAAGGGAAAAGAATAACTCCTCATCCTCCACAGACAATACAAGGGAACTTGTGGAAATGTCAGATAAAAAGTTTAAAATATTCAGGGACAAGCAGTTAGCGTAATGACTATCTTGCTGAACTCCCATGTAGTCGACTGTGGTTCGAGTCCTGGACCCGGTGGCTTAAACTCACGCCGGGCACGTGTGCGTGCCTGCCCAAGATCCTGAGAGGAGAATGGAGGAGAAGGGATTGCGGCCACCCCCCCTGGGGGGTGATTTCTCTCTTTCTGTCTCTCTGTCTCTCTCTGTCTGTCTGGCGAGCACGTGTGTCTTATAGCGAAACAAAACAAAACAAAACAAAAAACTCTCAAAAAAAGTTTAAAATATTCATAGTGACAAAGCTAACAAGAGATGCAACAGAAGAGAGACAATGAACTCCAGGCTGTAATACAGGAAATGAAAACCTTCCTTGAAAGTATTAAAAGCAGATTAGATTGTGCAAAAGACTGAATCTCAGATATAGAAGGTAGAGCCTCTGACCTAGAAAAATTCACCAAAACGACTGAGAAAATTACCTTCAAAAATAAGAATAACATACGAGTAATACTAGATACCATTAAACACCCAAACATCTGAATTGTCAGTATCCCAGAAGGTGGAGAAACTAATAAGGGCATGAAATCTTGGAAGAAAACTTTCCAAACCTGGAGAGGAACTCAAATACCCAAACCCAAGAAAGACAAAAGACCCCACATAGAATCAACCCAAGAAGATCTTCTCCAAGGCCCATCATAGCCAGATTGACCAAAACCTCAGACAGAGACAAGATACGAAATTTGGCAAGAGAGAAATGTCAAGTTACTTTCAAAGGACATCCCATCAGGTTAACATTGGACCTCTTGTCAGAAACAATGCAGGCAAGGTAAGAATAAAAAAAAAATTCAAAGTGTTAAGTGAAAAATTATTTCAACCAAGAATACTATACCCAGTAAGATTATCCTTCATATGAGAAAAAAGACAAAATTATTCTCAGATAAACAAAATCTGAAAGAATTTACCAACACCAGACCAGCTCTCCAAGAAGTGCTGAAGGGTATGCTATATCAGGAAAACTAAAGTCGGACACACAGAAATAAGAGTTTAAGAGACAACCAAGAGAACGGCCAGCCTAATGGTAGAGAAAAGTGTAGAGTTGAATGTGAACTTCCAGAGTTTAAATGGAAACAGCAGATCACAGCAACACTACAAATTCGATAGAAGAGAGATTCATTACATGAGACTGAACTGGTGAAATAGAATTTTATGACTTTTGACTAAAGCATTGCTAATTTTCTTCTATGCTTAGTTTTCCAGATTTAAGGATTTTTCTCTTCTCCTGAACTGTTGATAGTTTCATCTACCTACTATTTAAACTGAATCCTAACCTTTCTCCTGGCTTTAAGTCCTAAGCAAATTTCTCTTAACAGTTTTTTGAGTTTTATCTATTAAGACGAAAACTGTTTTTCTTGAAATTAAAAAAATACTTTAATAACATGTCTATCTAATGACTGCAGTAAATTATACAGCCCAAGCTAGATGCCACTTTACAATGTGTTCACTTTACTTACTGAGGTTATGCCTAAAGACAGACACGTGTTCATAGATATGTATATATCAGCAGTGCTTGCTATTGGAGGTTTTTAGATTAATTAAGATCTTTAGTGAATCAATAAATGTGAAAGAAAAAGGGCATGAAAAACAACTTTAGATACCAGAGACAGTGTGGGAGGAGGATGGGAAGTGGCAGAGGGTGAGAGGTGGGGAATCAAAGGAGAAGGGGGGAAATAAAAGCAAAATATCTAAGAAATAAGAAATGAAAAATTATTTGTTGATAACATGTATGGTAATAACCTTGACTGAGACAAGATACAGTGCATTCTGGGTAAAAAAATCTCATTTTGTATACTGTTTTGATGTACAGTAAATGAATATTAATACATTTTAAAAATAAAAAAGAAAAGAAAATATAAACTCATTCTTGGCTTAAAAAACAAGTGGATTGTTGCCTTAAAAAGGAAACATGAAGGACCAGCAGATGGCATAATGGTTACTTTGTTGGACTCCCACATAGTCGACAGCGGTTCCAGTCCTACACTGGGCAACTTAAAACTTGCATGCATGTGAGTGCGTGCCCAAAATCCCGAGAGGAGAGTGGAAGAGAAGGGATTACAGCGTGGCCATCCCCCTTGGGGTGGGGGTGATTCCTTGATTTCTATCTCTCTGTCTTTGTCTCTCCAGTGAGCACACGTGGTCTGTAGCAAAAATCTCTCTCTACCTAAAGAGAATTTGCTTTGTCAACACACAGTGCACCTTTTTCATCCAAAGTGGCTAAAAAATATGAAACTGACATATTAGAAAATGTTCTGATTCATAAAAACAAATATATATGTTAAAGATGGGACAAATTTAAATAGGATAAAAATGATCTTTTCCTCATGTTTGTAGATAGTAAAAATTAGCCTTAGTCTGCCTTACAAACACAACTTTTCTTCTGTTTTGAAGCTGATCAAGTTGGGGTGTTATTAGAAAGAATTTCTTCAATGGGTATAAAAGAAGACTAGATAGACATAGCAGAGGGAAAAAAAATCAGTGACCTTGACCTTGAAAAGAGTCAAATTACAATGATCAAAACCTAAGGACAAAAAAAAAAAAGAGCAAAAAAAGCAAAACAGCAAAACAGACATTGAAGAAATGTGGGACATTATCAAGTTCTCTGACATATATATAGTTACTGAAATTTGAGGAAGGGAAGAGTGTGAAAGTGAGGCAAAATAAATATTTGACAATGACTAGTTCTTTTTTTTACTCTAGCAATTTAATTTTTGCTCTAAGGCATGTGGGCTCTCCAGAGAGAGATGGAGAGTGAGAAATCACTCCCCAGAAGGAATGACCACATGCATTTTGGGCATTCACGACACGTGGCCAGTGTGACCTTAAAGCTGCCAGTTCTGGGACTCAAGCACATAGCCGGCCATGGGGGATCCAGCACCTTAACCTCCACGCCACCTGCTGGCCCCACAGTGATTGTTGCTATTGTTTTAATTAATGAGAAGAAACAAACCATACTTTTTCTAAATAAAAATGTTAGAAGGTCATTGTTTGGGGCTTAGCTTTCACCCAAGGCCCCAACAGCCAGACCAGATGGAATCACTGGTGCTAAAATATCACATGAGCACACTGAAACGTTAAGGGAGCTCATAGACCCTCCGACGAGATCCTTATTTCCTGACAACTGCAAATTACAATCTTCCTGAGCTGGTTCTGTAAGGAAGGAAAACTTACATACATCCTGTGGCTTTCTAGGGAATGTGCCCCTCAAATAGCTCAGGATGTTACCTGAATATCCTTATTGCCTAAATGCATGGCTTCTTTACTGTCCTGGGGAGCCCCACGTCTGGGAGAGCTTGCCGTAGTGTTTACCAGTTCCAGATCACACCCAGAGTTCTGGCGGGAGATGTGGGTTCATTCGCAGAGCGGGAAGCAGGGTCCTGCTGACGCCAGCTGCTGCTGTGAGCACAGGCCCAGCGTTCACGCGGTAAGGACAGAGCGTCCATAAATCAACGCCAGATCAGCCCAGACTCCCTGTGGCCAAGACAGGGGTTTGCTTTGTTTTTTTTTTTTTTTTTCTTTTTTTTGGAGAGGTTTTTGCTATAGGGTACGTGTGCACGCCAGACAGAGAGACAGAAAGCAAGAAATCACTCCCCAGGGGGGATGGCCATGCCGCAATCACTTCTCCTCCATTCTCTCGGGATCTTGGGCACGCACACACACGTGCCCTGTGTGAGTTTTAAGCCATCGGGTCCGGGACTCGAACTGCGGTCGACTACATGGGAGTCCAGCGACATAGCCATTACACTAACTACTGGTTCCCAGGGGTTTGCTTTGTACATGTATTTCTTGAAGTTTCCAGTAAGGAGTAGCTTTTCAATGAATGGAATCAGCAGAGTAGTTTAGGGTCTAGTGCCCCCGATCTAGCCATGCGAATGTGGGAGGGGTGCACGCCTCTAGAATGCCTGGCCTTAGGCCAACTCCATGAGCTGAAGGCAAAGGTCATGGGCATTCAAGAGGCCCAGCGGGAGGGGGAGAGAGCTCAGGCCGGAGCCGGCTCTCATTTGCCTTCCTGACTCATTGTTTACATACTTGACTGAAGATTAGGCAGAGACTCCTCTGCTCATGGTGATCATGAAGGCACCCCGCCCCCTTAACACAGGGTGTCCCCAGCACAAGGGGGGACATTTGCTACTCCTGCCCCCCACCCCCCACAGGTGACTTTCATTTTCAAGATCGTCCTGCAGTCTGCACACGTTATCCAGGACAACTGGGTTTTGTGGGGCCTGGGCAATGGTCCTCACACTGGCCCAAACAAAGTCTTTTCTTTGCCTCTGCTTTCTTTTTCTTTTTGGGTTGGCAAGCCAGAAGGAAGATAGAACACTAAGTAGAGGGGAGAAGGAAAGAATTAAAAAGGTTTTTCTTAGAAACTGCAAGGCAGAAGTTAGGGGTGAGACTTATCTTAAAATATGAGGGAAAATAGACTCTTAATACAGTTATCAATACCATGAGAATAATTTTAAAAATCAAGACAAAATGATACTGAGATAACCTATTGTTAGCACTCAACAAGAAGTAGTGCAGGCAGGAGGAAATTATACTTGGAAATTTGGAGCTATGCACAAAAACGAGCACTGGAAATAGTAAAAATAACTGTAAATATAAGATAATTTTATATTACACTTAATGTCTTTACAGTGCAATATACTACGGAAAGAACAATATTAACAAAGCACTGTGAGGTTTATAGCCTGCATACAAACAGAGAGTATAAAAATAGCACAAAAGGTGTGAGAAAGGGAAATCCACCTCTGTAAGCTTCTGATACTGCAGTGGAAGTAGTGTAATGTTTAAGGTACACTATGGTAAGTTAAATATAAATCACTAACAGAGCCCACTTTAAAATAATAAACCAAATAAACCAAATAAATAATAAACCAATAGCAGAGGTACAATGGATTAAAAATTTCGTCAAATAGTCAAAAAGGAAGCATGACCACTGGAAAAAGAGTGGAAAGATAGAACACATTAAAAACCAAATATCAGTTGGTAGACTTACATACATATATACCAACTATTGCATTAAATATAAGCCCACTAAAGATTTCAAAATTTTACTGGGTCTTTGGAAACATCATGATGCATTTTTGCATAGAAAAACACACAAAAATACATCATGAATTTCCTGACAATCCAATGATAGTCAACACTGCTAGTGAAATACTAGTATACTTTCCTTCTTTTGGCTTAGCTCTATTTTCTATTTTTTATGTCATTACCATGATTTATAAAAAATAAAATGGAGTTGAAAAAACCAAGCAATGTAACACAAGAGACAAACATGGCAATGTTGAGTGTGCGTGTAGCTGGAGCACTCTCCCAGCCACGCCATGGCTCTGAATCTTTGGGATTTATTTTTATTTTTACTTTTTTTTTTTTTTTTAAGATTTTTGCCATAGGGTGTGTGCACTCAGTGGAGAGAGACAGGGAGAGTCAGTGAGAGGGAAAGTGAGAAATCAGCCCCCAAGAGAGGTGGCCATGCCGCAATCCCTTCTCCTTTATTCTCTCTGGATTTTGGGCCAGCAGGCACATGTGCCCAGTGTGTTTTAAGTCACTCAGACCGTGGTCAACTATGTGGGAATCCAGCACCTTTAACCACCACACCACCTGCTGGCCCCATGACTTCCTATTAGCAGGAGAGATTTGCTGAAGACCATCTATCACTCAGGGTATAAGGATGGGCTAAAAAGGATACTTCTCCTGAATATTCCAGAGGAGCACAGGTCAGGAAATCTCTAAGCCCTGCCAGCAGCCTCAATTCTCTACAGCTTGAAGCCACAGCCGTGGGCACGAGCCTGGCGAACTTAGAGTCTAGCCTCTCTTCAGCAGTGCATAGTGAAGAAACAGGGCCATGGGTTACTTCTCTAATGGAAGAAAGAAACTCTGTCACTTTAACAAGATTTTTTCAGTCTCGAATTCTGTTTCTCATCTTTTTTTAAAAAAAATATTTACTTAAAATTTTTCTCCTTCTAGTTTTACTTTCAAAAAGTCAAGCTAGAGGGACCAGCAGTTGGCGTAATGGCTATGTCCCTGGACTCCCATGCAGCCGACTGCGGTTTGTGTCCCGGACCCAGTGGCTTAAACTCACGCCGGGCGCGTGTGTGTGCGTGCCCAAGATCCCGAGAGGAGAATGGAGGAGAAGGGATTGCAGCGTAGCCATCCCCCCTGGGGGGTGATTTCTCGCTTTCTGTCTCTCTGTCTCTCTCTGTCTTCCTGGCGAGCACATGCGCCCTATAGCAAAAACTTCTCCAAAAGGAGAAAAGAAAAAAAAAAAAAGTCGAGCTAGAGTGAGCATTAAAGCTGAGGCAGCTAGAGACTGACTGTAGTGACTGAAGGGCTTTGGTCTGGAGTCCCTGAACTTGGGACGCTGTGTGTCATTTCGTCTCTGTGAGACTTAATTGCCTCATAGAATAGTTAACGTTCGGAGGAGGTGAATGTTCAAGTTACAATGCAGCCAACATTGACAGCCAAGTTCCTATGACCAAGAAAAATTCCCAATACAGTTTCAGAATTATATTATTAAAAATTCTCTCGTGTCTACCAAGACCACATTCTTAATGTTTTCCTGAGAACGGCATCCTACCATCTGACAGCCTCGTAAGGTGATTTTCAGATGCTCTTCTCTCTGGAGTAATAATAAACATGGATTTGGGTATTATTTAAGAAACCAGCTACATTTAAAAGGACCTTACTATAGCAGAGTCTGTACTTTCTCCAAATACATGTACGTTTTCGTGTTTTGTGCTAGTTTCACAGATTTGACTAAATATTAGTTAAAAATCTAAACAAGAAATGAAAAAATTTAGGAAGTATTTGGAGGAAAGAGAGATACAGGAAGGGTGGAAGAAAGGAATGTATAATTACCCTTGAGTCCATTAAAATATTTAAATTAGGGGGACCAGCAGATGGCAATGCAGTGAAGACACTGGACAGGGACCAGCAGTTAGCGTAATGGCTATGTCGCTGGACTCCCATGTAGTCGACCGCGGTTCGCATCCCGGACCCGGTGGCTTAAAACTCACGCCGGGCACGTGTGCATGCGTGCCCAAGATCCCAAGAAGAGAATGGAGGAGAAGGGATTGCGGCATGGCCATCCCCCCTGGGGGGTGATTTCTCGCTTTCTGTCTCTCTGTCTCTCTCTGTCTGTCTGGCGAGTGCACGCGCCCTATAGCAAAAAACCCAAAAAAAAAGGCAACTGGTGTAGCCAACGGCGTGAGCTGTATTGTTGCTCCTGGGTCAATGAAGCACACGTCAGATCAGGATCCCGGCTGAAGGGTCTAGGGGCCACACAAGCAGCGGGCCTTAAACACGGACCTTATCGCGTGGTGGCCTTGGAGCTCAAGGGTCACTCCTCTCAGGAAGATCAAACCTCCAGAATGAAGAAAATGCCACGCCATCTTTGGGAGGCTCTTCAGAAGCATGGAGCAAAACACAATGCTCGGTTACTTCCATGTAACTCAGGCACCTGGTGAGTTACATGGACTGAGGCCAGCACATGGGCTGTCTCTCCATTTCTGTATTTTGCCCAGAGTTAACTAGCATACCCTGCAAACTACGCATTCTCTGAAGATAGGTGGCCATCTCTGAAGCAGCCAGTGTTCTGCAAATCAGTCTGCAAGAGGGCTATGCAACAGGAAGGACCGCCCCGACAGCCAGGACGAGTGCTGACAGACATACTGCTGGGATGTGCTTGCAGGCTACAGGGGTGGGTATAATGATGTTATTTCTACCGTTTAACTTTTATGCAATTTTCAGCTGGCTGATGATAATTTTTTTTAAAATTGTGTCTAAGGATGATTTTAAAATGGTCAAAGGGTTTTTGACAAATTGTTGTCTTGCCGTTTAAAAGATATCATGTCAAAAGAAGAAAAAAAACTTAACAATGGTCTTCTTTAACTTGATTTTGACATAATTACAAGACTGGAACTTAAGTTCTTAGAACTATCAAACTTGTATCTATCAAAGAACTGGGCCTTTCTTGACAGGAAAATAAAAGCCATTAAAAACTCTGCTGGGCCATATTAATAGAAGACGTATTTCTCCTCTGGTAACTGCAAAGAAAGATGAAACGAACCATGAATCTGTGACTCTTCTTTCTCTAATCTGTATTCAACTTTAATTCAATGACATCCTGTAAGATTTGTCATTAGAAGCCTGCGGGCTGTCTAAGTAATGCAGGAGAAATTCCTTTGGAGTAGGAGGAGAGATGATGTTTCCACAGATCAGTAGATTGGCTATTGATCTGGAAAAACTTATTTTGGTGACACACAGGAAGTGCTTCAGTATTGCTTTAAATTGTGAGTTTCGATTTATATCAGAACCCAAAAGTGACCTTAACTGGAATTATATAATCGTATAATTTTATGGCTAAGCAATTTGTCTTTTAATACCCATTCACTCCTCCACTCTTCAGTAATAGAATTAATTAGCTAATTAATTAGTTCCTCAATTTTCTTTTTTTTCCTTCTTTTTTTTTTTTAGAAAGAGAGAGATTTTTGCTACAGGGCACATGCGCTCACCAGAGAGAGACAAAGTGAGAAATTGCCCCCTGGGGGTGAGGGTGTGGTGAAAAGGCCATACCACATCCCTTCTCCATGCTCCTTTGGGATTTTCAACATGCACACCAACACGTCCAGCATGAGTTTCAAGCCTCCAGGTCCGGGACTTGAACTGTAGTTGACCATGTGGGAGTCCAGTACCTTAGCCACTATGCAACCTGTTGGCTCCTAGAGCCCTTAAATATTAACAATGTACACCCATGGTCATCAGAATAAATAACTTATTCTTTGGCCTTCTTCACAGGTAAGTGTAGCCACCCTACTAAGTTCGACCCACACTTTGAGGACCTGGTGTTTGAAGGAACGGACAATACTTCTCCTTCTCCTCTTCTCTCTGGCTGAGATGAAGCTATGTAAGCCAGCTCACAAAGTGGGTTGTCACGGTTAGTCACTCAGCATTCGACATGTTCCCGGTACATCCCGGGCCCATGTAGTGAGGTTCAGCCAAATGACTATTTCTGCCCCCGAATCTGTGATGGCAGTGACCTGCGTTGCGGCAGTTTCTTTCTTCCTCTGCCATGGTGGCCAGGGGCCCTTCACTTCTGCTTAATGGCTCTGTAAGATGGCAGAGTCTCCACCAGCCTATGGCCCGAGTGACCTTGCAGGGCGGAGTGCTCTGCTTACTACATGCTGCAGAGTGCAGACAGTAGACCTGTCTCACAGTCAGCTTCTGAGAGAAAGGGTTAACTCATTAATAGCATGTAGCTCACCTAGCCAAGTAACGTACACAGGTAAAATCCTAGGAAAGGCAGAGCACAGACTAAGGGAACCTGTGTCTCTAGCATTACGGAGCTTATCAGTTTTGAGCCTCTTGAATATTAGGTCATCAGGAAAGCCAGGACATATTTTTGCTTAGAAAATAGAAAGAAAAATATGTCATGACTTTCCTGGTGACCTAATAATTAGATAAGAGGGAAGGAAATGCATTTTTAAAATGTTATTTTTTATTATTATCATTTTTTAAATTTTGTCAGAGAGAGAGACAGAGACAGAGAGGGCAGGTGAGAAAGCAAGCTGCCAGTTCTGGGACTCAAACCATGGTTGGCCATGTGGGAGTCCAGGGCCTTGACCACTATGCCATCTGCCGGCCCTATAAATGTCTTTGTGTTTAAGTTCCTCCTTATGGTCTTATATATGAACATACATAGCACCTCAAATATTGCTTACCAAATGTAAATTTAAATTCTTTAAGGTTTAGATTTTTTTAAAAAAAGAATTATAACGGTGCACAATAAAAATACGTAAGGATTGGGACCAGCAGGTGGTGTAGTAGTGAAGGCACTGAATTTCTATGTAGCCAACCACAACTCAAGTCCGGGACCCAGTAGCTTGAAAATCATGTTGAGCAGTTGTGCAGGTGTGCCCTAAATCCCAACACAAGAATGGAGAAGAAAGATTTATGATAGAGCCATCTCCCTGGGAGGGTGATTTTTCTTTTTTTTTTTTTTTTGAGGGGGGGTGTTTGCTATAGGGTGCATGTACTCTCCAGGAAGACAGAGAGACAGAAAGTGAGAAATCACCCATATACCAATATTAGGTTAGAATGTTTAAAAACTGCTTATAATCAATCATTTTTCACTTACAAAAAGGGAAAGTTCCCATGATTTGACCTCACCTAAGACACTGCACTCATCTGAGTTTAGTCATTCTCATAACCATCAAAGGAGTGAAATATCACCAGCTCGTAAGAGGAAGTCGGTATGGAAAGCTTGCGTGTTTCTCCAAACAAATAAACAAAGCTATCTAGTAGAAAAGTGAGACTCACATGCAGGCCACCTAGTTCTAGAATATGTCCTCTTTATTATAAAATAAATTACTTAAGCTTTTTAATTTTGTTTGCTTTTGTTATAGGGCACGTGCGTGCAACAGAGAGAGAAGGAAAGTGAGAAGTCACCCTCCGGGGGAACGGCCGTGCCACAATCCTTTCTCCTCCATTCTCAGGGTGTGGGGCGCACATGCACACATGCCCAACGTGATTTTCAAGCTGCCGAGCTGGGGACTTGAGTCACAAGTCCCTCATGTGGGATCTAGCCGCCTTAACCTCCATGCCACCTGTTGGCCCCTGAATGCGCTCTCTCAACAATAGCCTGGCAGTCAAGATGGAAGGCCAGTCCTTTTCTTTTTAAGAGTGAATGATTCTGTTTATGCACATCTATATCCAATTCTTTGGTTAAGTTTATTACTTCCACGAGTGGACATACACAGACACACACACACACACACACACACACACACACACACCACAGTGGCCCCGTCAAGTGCCTGACACTGAGACCCACGCCGACCCAGCCTTCAGCCATCTCTGACGTCAGCAGGCACGCTCACACACTCGGGGAGGTCTCGGAATGTGAACCCAGAGATTCCCACGTGCCCCACCTGGCAGAGCACTTGTCTACCAGCGAGCCTCCATTCGGCCCCTACGTCGAATCCTTACGGCTTTCCAGCATTCACACCAGCTCAGAACCCTCTCCGTTTTAGAAAAGAAGAACATTTACTTCAAGTATCCATTCACAGAGGTCTTGTCTTGATGGGCTCTTGATTACATAAGCAAAGTGACATTCCAAACATCTGAGCTATCAAATGAGCCCCTGCTACATCCTTCGGCTGTTTCTTCTCCAAGTTAAATGTGTCTGTTTTGAAGATGTTGAAGCCCGTGGTTAAGTTCCAATTTAGATATTGATTTTGACGATTTATTTGATTTATGACAATCACAACCGTAACACTAGGAATTTTTATAATGTGTCACCCATTTACAGAAAGAAAACAGCTTTAAGTTCAGATAAACCATTTTTCAAAACAAAAACGAGCAAATCCCACCGTGGATATCAAAGCGATGGCACCCTGGTGACCGTCACAGGGACTAGGAGATGGGCTCCAGAGCTGGGAGATCTGCCGCAGTTTAAAATCAGCCAGTTTTTTGAACACACGATGTGAATGTTAGGCTTTCATATAATTAATTTAGTTTTTGTTTTCGTAACAGTGATATAGTTACATTTAATCAAAATCAAATAAAACGTTTTAGTCAAGGTTGTTTTGAGTCGATTGCCAAGACCACAGTTTGTTTGATGTTTCGTCAGGGTCCCTGATTGTGCAGAACCATGCGGTGTCAGTGACAACGTTCCCTCGTCAAGGTCTGTCATCTTCATTTTCTTTTTGTTTCAGGTCTTTTAAAAAATTAGCTATATGCACATATTTTATATATGTACATATACTATATGTACTTCTTAAACCACATATATTCATATATGTATACACACATATATGTTTATAATATATCTGTTATATGTATATATGTGCATATCACATATAGATCATATATGCATGTATGTATAATTATATACGTATGTATACATGTATAACATGCGTGTATATATGAATATCCATGTGTGTATGTGTGTGTATATTTTTTTATGGTTTTAAGAAGTCACCAAAATTTGCTGCTGGCACTTCATAAAGAAGGTCGAAAGCAAATTTACCAGATTTTGATATTTAATCTAGTTACATTTGTTATAAGTCTAAACAATTTTAAGTTAAGAAGAAAAATTCAATAAAGAATACACATTTGGGGACCAGCAGGTGGTATGGTGGTTAAGGCACTGGACTCCCACAGGGCTGACCATGGCTCAAGTCCCAGACTTGGTGTCTTGCATTCTCACTTTCTCTGTCTCTTTTTGATGAGTGCACATGCCCTGTGGAAAATTGAAAAATAATAATAATGATGATGAATAAAATTTAAAATAAAAGAATATGCATGTTGTGCTCTGCCACTGAAATATAATCGTTTATATAACCAGGGCTGAAGCCAAACTACGGCTCCCGGATTGCCCACAGCATCTGTAAGATGCCCAGGCAAGTGCAGTTCTCGTATGCCTGTCTAGGAATGGAGCAGCAGGAGGGTGAGGCAGGATGAAGGCAGGAGGGTTTGCATTGTACTTCCGCTAAAAAATGGTCTACATGCACATATTTATGTATGTACGTATACTATACATACTTCTTAAAGCCACACATATACATATATGTATACACACATATAATATGTTTATAACACACCTATTATATGTATATTTACATGTATGATACCACCTATAGATTATATATGCGTGTGTATAGTTATATGTAAGTATATGTACATGTATAGCACGTGTATATGTGTATGTATATCTGTGTGTGTGTGTGTAATAATCTTCATTCGTCATCAATCTGCTAAGGAGAGAGGTTAGCTGTCTACACCTGATGGAAAAGTGCTCTTGCACTCGCTGCCAAGCTCCTGCAACCTCCTTTTTTTTTTTTTTTAGTACAAATGACTTATTAGGGACCACCTCAGTTCCTCATATTTTTTAAAAAAATTATTTTATTTAACTTTATTTATCACTATCATTATTTTTTAATATATATTTTTCTTTAATTTTATTTATTCATGCATTTATTTTAATTTGACCAGAGTTCCTCATTTTTAAGAGTGATTATTTATTTATTTATTTTTCTGAAGAGGTTTTTGCTATAGGGCACATGCACTCACCAGAAAGACAGAGAGAGACAGAGAGACAGAAAGTGAGAAATCACCCCCCCCCCCCCCCCCAGGGATGGCCACGCCGCAATCCCTTCTCCTCCATTCTCCTCTCAGGATCTTGGGCACGCACGCACACGCGCCCGGCGTGAGTTTAAGTCATCAGGTCAAACCATGGTCGACTACATGGGAATTCAGCAACATAGCCATTATACCAGCTGTTGGTCCCAGGAGTGATTTTTGCTATAGGGCTCTCTGGAGAGACAGAGAGAGAGAGACAGAAAGCAAGAAATCACTCTCCCCAAGGGGACATGGTCACATAGCAATCCCTTCTCCTCCGGCCTCCTTTTGGGATTTTGGGCACACACACACACATATGCCCAGCGTGAGTTTCAAACCACCATATCTGGTACTCAAACTGGCCGGCCATGAGGGAGTCCAGCATGTAACCGCTACCATCTGCCGGTCCCCTCAGCTCTTCTTTGACTCCCTGGCTTGAATGGAAGTGTCCTCACATGGGCTTATCCTAGTACCTACTTGGTGTAGTCTCTCTGCCCATCCAGGCTTTGTTTGTTAGTTTGTCAGAGGGCACGTGTGTTCACCGAGAGAGGGACTCAGAGAAAGGGAGGGGGAGAAAGTACCCACAGTGGGCACGGTCACGCCTCAACCCCTCTCCTCCATTCCTGCACTCTGTCAGGACTTTGGACACTGTGGACCTACACCCAGCATGCTGCTAAGCACCAGGGCGAGGATTCGAGCTGTGCAGTTGGCCATTTGGGATCTGGTCATCTTAACCACCAGGCCACTGGGCTGACCCCCAAACTTTGGCGACTGCTCATTGCCCCTACATCTTCCTGAAATGGTGAAGCCAAGACCAGGTCCAGACAGCATGAAGCGTGAAAGGATGGTAATCACTCTGCTTCTAACACCTACACTGACTTTACAGCCGGAAACACCCCCTTAAACAATGAGAGTGTTTCCCACGTCAGGAGAGTCTTCCCCTTCCGTTTTCCTCCTCGAGGGTTAGTATTCCCAGAAGTTCCCCCCAGTATGTAACCAAAAAGGAAATCAAAGGGCCCATCCCTGTAGTGGAGCAGTTATGTGCTGCACCGAGGACGCCAGCTCCCACGTGGGCGACCCTGGTTCAAATCCCCGCCAGAGGCTTTGCAAACGCACTAGGCATGGGTGTGCTTGCCCAAGGACCTGACGAGATGGAGAAATGGAGCGAGAAAGGACTTGGGCACGACCGGGCCTCATCGATGGTGTTCCTCTCTCTCTCTCTCCCATACGCGCATGTACACAACGCCCTGGCGTTGAAACCAAACAAACAAGCAAAAGAAGCCATGGTCTAGGGTACTGGGGTGTCTGGGTAAAGTTGCGTGCTCCTTACGCTCAGTGAGTCCCTCTGAGGAGGTGACACCCTTTGAGTGGCCACCGTGACTGTGACGATTCTGTGCCTTGCCACCTTAAAGCACATGGAGCCACTCTCCACGGTGCCCCGCTGCAGCGCTGCCCGCAGTTCTGTCGTGTGTCGTTCAGCCGTTCACAACATCCGTGCGTATTTATTAGGCCACGTAGCGCTAGGAAACAGGCCAGGAGCTCAGTGGTGCCGATAAACCAGGAAGGCATAGGTCCTGCCAAGCGCTCTCCCAGGGCTCACCTGTCACAGGAGCCTTTCATTCAGAATAAGTGGCCGGTCACCCCCTCATTGCTGCCACTGCCTCCGAGAAAGCAAGAGAAAGCCCATGGATACTCTCCGAGGCTGAGGGAAGAGTTGCTCCTTAGGGATGTCTCTGAGTCAGTGCTTCACATTTTATAACTCCTTCATAATACCCTTATTTATAATCCACTCTTACTTATTTATGTATTTATCTTTTCCGATAGTGTGCACTCACCAGAGAGAGTCAGAGGAAAAATGAGAAATCCCCTCTGAGGGAGGATGGCAGTGTCACCACCTTTCTCCAGTGTCACATTCTTCTCTCCGGATTTCGGGCATGCTCGCATAGGCACCTGGTGAGATTTTCAAGCTGGGACTTGAACCATGAAAAGTCCAGCACTTTAAACACCACAGCACCTGCTGGCCCCTGTAACCTCCTCTTAACAGATTAAAATATTTTTGGAATCAAGAGGATTGTCCTACCAAGAACAAAAACAAGAAACAAAGAGACAAATGTGTGGCTTTCTCATCCCGGAAACGTAAGCGATTTAGGCCCTTGGCCGAGTTGACCTCCCAGGGACTGCAGACACAGGTACTGCTCGTGTCACTCGCGTTGGAGAAAAGCTGGAACACCCAGGACACTGGGTCGTAGTCTGGGGAAAGCAGCGTGGATGTTTGGACAGGGAGCGCAGATGTTAACAAAGTTACTTTCTCTCTCTCTCTTGCTCACTTTTGGTTGTGCTTATTACTCTCCTTTCAATGTGTTCAGAGAGCATGAAAGCCCAGTTCTCCTGGCTCAAAATCTGGAACTGTGCCTGAGGGACTGCCTTTAGACTGAGAACGGTCTTTCCTCTCACCGGGTGGGGTGTGTGTGTGTGTGTGAGAGAGAGAGAGAGAGAGAGACAGAGAGAGAGAGAGAGAGAGAGAGAGAGAGAGAGAGAGGAAGCGAAGCAAAGAAACGGAGGAGGACGGAATGTGTTGGAAGGCTGGGATTTGTGTCTCCTCACCTCTTCTTGTGTTACATGATTTGGGATCATACGCATCCATTTCTGACAAAGTTTCTCATGCATATATAATGACAATAAAACACACTCTCCAAGTTCCCTTCATTTTGATGGAAGTTCAGTAAGATGGTGGACATGAAAGTTATTTGAAAAAATATAAAGCTCATTTGAAATAAATTATGGCCTCAGTAATGAAGTTTGGGTAGGAAAATCAGTAGTTGTTTGGACTTGGAAATCAGACACATTTTTCTACTTATAAACTTTGTGGTCTTCATTAATTTCCTTAGCCTTTTTTTAAAAATATTTTATTTCATGTACTACTATTATTTAATTTGCTATAGGTCATGTGTGCTCACCAGGGTGAGGCAGAGAGTCAGAGACAGAGAGAGAAGACAAAAAGCAAGCTGCCAGGTCCAGGACTCAAACCATAGTCTGCCATTTAGGAGTCCAGTGCCTTAACCACCACGCCACCTGCTAGCCGCTCCTTAACCTCTTAAAACTATCTGTCATCAGTAGAAAATGGTGTTAGTCATACATACCTCATAGGTTTCGTGAAATTTCCATGAAACAATATATATTATAGGCTTACATAAAGCCTGGCATTTAGCATAAAATCTCAGAGAATGGCAGTGGGAATGTTTACCCTTCTAGAAAAACACATATATTCCAACCTGATAGAAATGATTTTGAATATCACTAAAGTCCCATGTATTTAAAATGGTATATCAAAGTTAACCCAAAGGTCCTCCTAGGAGTTGGAGAGCTAGGATCTTTGGGGTGCAGAATCCTACAATCAAACCTGGAATGAAGACTGTTCCAGCCCTTCGTGTCACTGTCACCCTGCCGTGTTCTCAGTTCCAGGGGAGCGCGCAGGATGACGTCTTACACTGTCCCACCACTGCGTGTTCGCGCCATCTGCATGGCGGGGGCGAAGGACAGTCTGGAACACAAGGACTTTCTGTTCCAGATGATAAGAGACCAGGTGGCTCTCTCCTTTCCTGGCTTTTCTATGAACTTGGAGAACACTGTTGCCATGCAACCAGATTTTTTTGGTTTGAGCAGCAGGAATTACAGAGTCGTAGACGAGCTATAAATCTATAAATCGGGTTTTCCTTAGCAGGGAGAGGCTAATCATTGCCATTCTAAACGACGGTGTTAATAAAAATGCAAATGCAGACATTTGTCACAACAAACTCAGCCTATTTTAGTGTGTTTCTAGTTCAAGTGTAGGGAGTCATTCTTTTATATATTTTTATTATTAGTTTTTTAAAGATGTTTGCCTCAGGGCATGTGAGCTTACCAGAAACAGAGAGAGAAAGAGGGAAGTAAGAAATCAGAAAGAGGGAAGTAAGAAATCATGCCCCCAGGGAGGATGGCCACACCGCAATCCCTTTTCCTCATTCCCCTCAGGATTTTGGCACGCCGGAACACACACTCAGTGCTTTTTCAAGCCACTGGTCCAGGACTCAAATCACAGTCAGCCAGGTGGGACCCAGCCATATGGCCTTAACTACCAGGCCACCTTCCCGGTTCTAAACCATCAATTTACATCCTTAATCCAACCCTGGTTTATGAGCTTCATGTAGCCCCTTGATTTGTGATTCCTAGCAGCACTGAATTAGGAAAATTATATTTTATTTAACTAAAATTGTGTCAGCTAATGAAGCAGTAATGAAGCAGTTTATTTACTAGGACACGCTGTGGACCAGCGGCAGTGAGGCGGTGAGGGCACGAGATCCCACATGGGTGACTGCAGTCTAGTCCCAGACCTGAGGGCTGGAAAAATCACACTTGGCACCTGTGCATGTGTGTCCAAAGTCCTGAGAGGAGGGTGGAGGAGAGGGAAAGATAGTGTGGCCATCCCCCGAGGCTGGTTTCTCCCTCCCACGCCCTCTGGCGAGTACACATGCCCTATAGCAGAAAAAAAAAAAAAAAAAAAAAAAGCTTGCTAGTTTTAGGGAAGTGCCTACTTGTCTTCATTTTCACAATTGGTTTTGCCAATAAAGTAAATATATTAAAATAGATTTCAACAGTATCCTAAAAAAAAGTTCAATTACTTAAAAATGATTTGTTTTCATAAGTTTATGTCAGGTAGGTCTATCTGAATCTAAGAGATTCTCTTAAGAGAAAAAAACCTGGAGCCAGCCTGTAGTGGGACTCCCACATGACCAATCGCAGTTTGAGTCCCGGACCTGGTGGTTTGCTTCCTCATTTCCCTCCCTCACTCTCTGTCTCTCTCATCAAATTAAATAATCATAATAAAATTAATTTTAGGGACCAGCAGTTAGGGTAATGGCTATGTTGCTGGACTGAAATGTAGCCGACCATGGTTCGAGTCCTGACCCGGTGGCTTAAACTCATGCCAGGTGTGTGTGCGTGTGTGCCCAAGATCCTGGAAAGAGACTGGAGAAGGGATTGCGGCGTGGCCATCCCCCCTGGGGGGTGATTTCTCGCTTTCTGTCTCTCTGTCTGTCTCTGTCTTTCTGGCTAGCACAAGTGCCTTATAGCAAAAACCTCTCCCCCAAAAAATTAATTTTAAATTAATTACATAATTATTTTAAAGAAGAGAAAAAATCAAGTTATTAATCTAAAATGACAATTTTATTTTCAAAAGAAAGCCATGAGGGATGAAACCTCAACAACAAATTACCATTTCTATTAGATGCACATCACAGATGCACACGTACACACATATGCAGACACACACACGTACGCACTTTCAAGTACCGCTGAACACTACCCAAGTACAGTCCTCTCCTCGGAGTCCTTACTTCCTGAGCATCTGACGGAGGTGTGGCAGGAGGACGACTCCTCCCGCTGAGTGTTCCGCTCACCCTCAGGCCCCCTGAGTCCGTGGGCATGCCGGTTCTGATGGTCTTAACCTGTGAGACGAGAGACTTTTGCCCCCTGGTCCAGTCTCCGCGCTCACCACAGAGGCAGCACGTGGAAGGGGCTCGCAGCACTGGGTGAGCACAAGAATGAACTGCGAGACAGTTTTAATTATAAGCATTTTTATTCATTAAACAACACTTATCTTTGAAGATGCCTTAATAGCTTTTCACCTTCTGTCTTCCCTTGTAATAATTCTGCTCGATTTCACCAATGGCATCCAGGGTCTCTAGGGTAATTAGAATTGTGTTGGTAGCACACAGAGGCCATAGAGTGTGAGCGTGTGTGAGCATTTGTGCACACACACATGTGTGTGTGTGAAGCAAGAAGATAACCTGGAACAGCATGTATCATGTTTTTGTTTTATGTAAGAGTCAGGCCCCTAAATACTAAATGAGCTCCAAGAGGAGAGGCCTCAGAAGAGAAGACAGTACTTGTAGACCTTGGAGCCAGCAGGCAATGGAGGCTGGAGGCAGGGAGCTGACGGATCCTTGCTTCGTCCTTCTCCCTCCGCATCGGAGCTGAACCTCCAGCCGAGTGGTAGAAACACCGACAACCTGGGGTGGGACAGAGTTGAAAGCAGAAATGTTCTTACCTTTCTCTTTTATTCCTTTAAGTTATTTGTTTCTTCCAAGATCGAGAGGAAGAGTGAGACTCTCCCGACAGGGTCTCCATCCTGCAATCCCCTCACTCCCAGCCTCAGCTGGCTACCAACCAAGACCATTGGCACACACGCATGCACCCGGGTGTGCAGGAGACCTGGGGCATGAAACTGGGACCTTCCCGTGTGGCTTAGTATTGCAGCAGTTGGCTAATGCTTTGCTCAGTTTGAGTTAGCCCAGGGTGACTCAGAGTGCAGACCATGTCCCCTCACTGTCACTGTGGAGGCGAAGGGCAGCGAGCTGCTGGTGGCCAAGTGGACTCAGAGCTCTGGCCCCTCTCCACCTCCACCGCTTCCCATTGAATCCTCATGGCTTACAAAGAAGAGGCCCCTCCCTCCTCTTAGCACAGGAACCAGAAAAATAGGCTGGGAGGCCGGTCCGTCCGCAGAGCTGTGCGGTGAGGGGAGGACACCGTGGAGGGGACACCTCACAGGACTGGGACTCACATGGCCTGTAGTGCCTGCTGTGCCGGGATGAAGACTAGTGACGTGAGGAGGAAGATAATTAGGCGCTGCTCATTCTCAGAAACCTTTCCTCTGAAGCTCTCCTCAGGGAGTTTCTCCTCTCATCGCAGTCTTTAAAGGCCAGAAAACTAGGAGGGGAAGTCTGTCAGCCTCAGAGATCAGCAGGGAACGTCTGCAGTGACCACACAGAAGACAGCATCTTGGGGAAGCAGGACTGGGGCACAGGGCCGTGCAGGGCGGGCTCGTCCTGGGCCCACGAGGCCCCCATGTGCTCGCTGGCACTGAAGCAGCCTCCTAGGAAGGAGGCCAGAGGCAGGGCGGCAGGTGGAAGGGGAGGAATATCCCTGTTAAGGTGTTAACATTGAATTCACTGAATATTTGCCTTAAAGAGACTGTCTTGCATTGAAAGAGATTTTTTTACATCTGGAAGAGAAGAAGGTTAGTTTTTGTGGCAAGTTTCAGTGTTAACCACCCACACACCATTCTTCTCTTTCTGAAAAGAATGTGGGCTTGAAAATGAATATACTATATCTATGTGTCTACATACGGGCTCGGGGTAGCCTCTCACTAGTATTAGATATATACTTTCTCTTTTATCTTTAGAATACTATATGGAAGACAGAGCTTTTTGTCTAATGGTGGGTTTTTATTTATTTATTTTTATTTATTTATTTACTTTTTCCCCATAGGATGCATGTGTTCACTGGAGAGAGACAGAGAGAGCGAGAGTGAGAAATCACCCCGAGGGGTGACCATGCAGCAATCGCTTTTCCTTCGTTTTCCACCTTCGATTCTGGGTGTGTATGCACATTTCCCTGGTGTGATTTTCAAGTCAGCAGGTCTGGGACTCCAACCCTGTTGGCCGTGTGGGAGTCCAGTGCCTTAATCAGCGTGCCCCTGTTGGCCCTCAAACAGCCTTTCTAGATGTCATGACTTACCAGTTTACCCCTAAATCAATGAACTTGTTTAGATTGCTCAGATAATCTGAATTGTTAAAAAAAAAAAATCATAAGCATTTGATAGCCTTTCTTACTTAACATAATAATAATAATAATAGTTATTAATGTTTCAAAGCAGTATTTAAATTGTTTTTAGAGAGTTGTAACACAGTCTAGATATCTCGCTAAGCAAATCTGCATCTGCCTATGCCTTCACTGAGAGGGAAGCTTTTCTTCTTCAGCCAGTGAGTCTGTGCACCTGGGTGCAGCTTCTGTATAGAGGCCTGTGCAGGTATACTCGGGAAAGCTCGCTCCCTTCTGCAGCTTGCTGTGCTCAGGGTACACACCAGTATTCAACCACACATTTCATGGCTAGTGCTTCTGTTGCAAACTACAGAAACCAAATCAGATTAGCTTAAATGGGGAAGAGGAGTTATTGGAAGTCTTTAAAAGCATCTGTAGGACGGTGGGAAGTGTCAAGCCAGAGTCAATGGAGGCAGGGTGGAACCTGGATTTAGCCCTGGATGCGATTCAGGTGTACACCCCGCATCAGCAGTGCGCATACTCTGGCTCTTAGCAGGTTTTGAGAAATATTTTACTCATTTCTTCTATGAGAGAAAGAGAGGCAGACAGACAGAGAGTTAGGCCACTCCAGCAGGGTCTTCACACAGAGTCCACCCGTCTCAGCCAGACTGAATCACTTGCCCATGCGTGCATCTCGGGCCTGTATGGGGAGGCTCCAGGACACGAACCTGGGGCCTTTCCCTGTGGGCGGGGCATTGGGGTGTTGTATTTGCCACACCCACACCACTGGCTAGCTCTTCTCACTCTTAGCTTTTATTCCTTGTCTGTAGTACTGAGCTCAGACTGGCACCACGGCACACCAGGTTAAACTCAGTCTGTGTTCTCACAGTTATGGGGGCTGACGTGAAAGAGCAAGATGGCACCCCGTGCCTCACTCTGCTCCTCTCTCCTCTGCGCGCGCTGGCCGTGACTTCACGTGGCTTCTCCTTCTGGTACAGGTGACCCTGGGGCTTCTCAGCGTGTCCAGATTCCTCCTAGGATGATGCCAGTGGGGCCGGCAGGTGGCATGGTGGTTAAGGGCACTGGACTCCCACATGGCTGACCGCAGTTTGAGTCCTGGACCTGGAGGCTTGCTTTCTCTCCCTCTCACTCCCAATCTCTCTCTCGCTCTGTCCTTCTCTGATCAAATTCAAATAAATAAATGAATACATAAAGTTAAATAATTAAAAAAAAAAAAAAAAGAATGCTGCCAGTGAAGAGGATTGGGACCGGACCTGCCCTGCCCTTCGTTAGAGGCCGTATTTGCCGCAGTCACCTTCTGGAGTACGGGGTGTTAGGGTTCCAGTATGAGCTTGAGAGGGGACACTTCAGTGCCTGGAGCACTGCCACCAGATCCTGAGGCCTGGCAGGGCATGTGGCCTACATACAGGTTTTCTTTTAAAAACGACACTGGATTCTGCCAAATTCCTAAGTTGTTTTATGTAGTTCAAACTAAAGTATGTATAAATTTTAATTACTTATTACTTATTGTAACCAATTGAGTATAAGCATTTCTGTTTTTTTTTCCCCTTAATTAAATTGTAAAAAAATGATTTCTATATGTATTGCTATGTTAAAAAAAGAACACCTCTGGGACCAGCAGTTAGCGTTGGCTATGTTGCTGGACTCCCATGTAGTCGACTGCGGTTCAAGTCCCGGACCTGGTGGCTTAAACTCACGCCGGGTGCGTGTGCGTGCATGCCCAAGATCCCAAGAGGAGAATGGAGGAGAAGGGATTGTGGCGTGGCCATCCCCCCTGGGGGGTGATTTCTTGCTTTCTGTCTCTCTGTCTCTCTCTCTGTCTTTCTGGTGAGCGCACGCGACCTATAGCAAAAACCTCTTCAAAAAAAAAAAAAAAAAAAAAGACCACCTGGAAAACATTGGCTTATTAAACACTTACTCTCAATTACCAATATGGTTCTAAGGTGGAATCTTGGGCAGTGTTCATCCATGGTTCACGAGTGGTTTTAGTCAGAAGCCACGGGCTGGCGTTGGGGTCATCTGAAGGTCTGGCTCCGTTACTCCTGCGCCGGCGTGTAGAATGGCTGGAAGAGGTGGGGACGGGCTGGCATCTTTCTTTCTGGATTGACTTTCCACGTGGCTCACTTCCGCTTCCTCACATGGCAGTCCAGGACAGTCCAACTTCTAAGAAGGTCACCAGCTTCACCCAGTAATCTTTCTAAGACACCCAGAAAGAAACCACAAGACTCCATATGACCTCGGCCCAGAGTCACTGTCACCAAGTGGAGCACACAGCCAGCCCAGATCCAGCGGGGAGGTGCCCTCCAACAGCGGGTATCAACGGCAGGGCTCACTCAGGGTATTTTGGATTCTAACTGCAACAAGTATTTTATAATGGGATTAAAAACAGCGACTGCAATATTGCATGGAGATAAGGTGACATTCCCTATTGATGATTCTTTAAAAAACATATCCGTAAGCACAGAGGTCACACTGAACAAATAGGCTTTCCTTCGTTAAAGTAAAACTGAGAAGAACAGCCTCTTACATTTTCTTCTAGATTGATAACCTGGACCTACGACGTGGTCATTTGCACCCTGGTGCCCCAGGAAGTCCTCTCCTGTGGGCTCTTTATGTAAAGGGAGTCGGCCACCAGGACCCGCCCTGTAAGCTCCTTCCCCCAATACGAAGTGGCAGCAGCATGACATGTGATTAGCTGGAAGAGTGAGTGCCAGTCCTCGGGTAGACTTTGCAAAGGCATGCTCTCACCACAGTCTCACTGTAGCCTTATGAAAGAGCCATTGTGGTGATACTCTGGAAGGGAAATCACATTCTCTGTACACTGACAATGCTTATGGAGTGAATGTAAATTAATTAATTAAAAAATGTTTCAGAGGGAAAAAAAGCTCATGGAAATACGTGTAATGGGAAAACTATGTATGAATTTGAAAAAGGTTTTGTACCAAAATAAATTCGTACTTTAATTGTAAAATAAATAAATAAATAATGTAAAAAATAAAAAAAAGAAAGCTATTATGATGTTCTTTTTATTGACGAGGAGACAGATGAGAGGAGAAATTTAGCCGCTCGTCCTGGTTAACCTAACTAGTCAAGGTCAGAGCCGGGATTTAACTGCCAATCAATAAGCTCTACATTTTTTTTTTTTTTCCTTTGGAGAGGTTTTTGCTATAGGGCGCATGCGCTCGCCAGACAGACAGAGGGAGACAGAGAGACAGAAAGCGAGAAATCACACCCCAGGGGGGATGGTCACACCTCAATCCCTTCTCCTCCATTCTCCTCTTGGGATCTTGGGCACGCACGCATATGCGTGCAGCGTGAGTTTAAGCCACCTGGATCCAGGACTCAAACCGTGGTCAACTACATGGGAGTCCAGCGACATAGCCATTATGCCACCTGCTGGTCCCAATCTACCGCTTTTCCATTACTCACGTGGGCAGTGCCATAGAAGGTGTGCGGGGTGGGTGGACTGACGGGTGCCCCAGCAGGCTCTCCCCTGCTTTGCCAGGCGGTGCTCTGGGGTCAGGAGCCTTGCGGGAGATGGTGAGTTTACTGGAACTTGGAGGCGAGAGCTGGACATTCTGCAAAGCAAGTCCAGGTTCAATGCTCCCTGTGTCCCCCTCTCTTCCTGTGCAGATGAGTGGAGTGGTAGTTCAGTAATTCCGTGTACCGCGAACACCGCACCGCCTCTTGCATTGGTGTCTTGACAGGCTTTTAGTTACTGTGGTGTCCGCGATCAGACTTGGCTGGATGTCAGCCCCGGTGACCGCTGAGCGCAGTGAAGACTACTAAAGGTGAGAGTATGAAAGCCCCAGCCAGCACGGCTACACAGTACTAGGAGCGCTTTACAACCACAGACCAAGCAGGCAGCTTGCAAATTGTTGGTAACAAGTAAATGAGAAATTGCTGCATTTGTGTTTAAAAATGTAATGAAAAAATAAACTTAAATATGTCATTTAAGGGATCAGCCAATGGCATAGTGGTTAATCCCACACAGCCAACGTGCAGACAGAGTCCTGGACCCGGTACCCTAAAAAACTCTCCAGGGGAGTGTGCGTGTGTGCTCCGAATCCCAAAGGGGGAGAGATGGAGAAGGGATTGTGGAGAAATGATGCCCTGTGTGGGGGATGCTTCTCACTTTTTTTTTCTCTTTTGCTCTCTCTCCAGCAACATTTTTTTTAAAAAGTAATTTAAGATATTTTTCTGGGGACCAGCAGTTGGCATAATGGCTATGTCGCTGGACTCCCATGTAGTCAACCGTGGTTCGAGTCCCGGACCCAGTGGCTTAAACCCACGTCCGGCACATGTGCATGTGCACCCAAGATCCTGAGAGGAGAATGGAGGAGAAGGAATTGAGGCATGGCCATCCCCCCAGGGGGTGATTTCTCGCTTTCTGTCTCTCTGTCTGTCTCTGTCTTTCTGGCGAGAGCATGCGCCCTATAGCAAAAAACTCTCAGAAAAAAAAAAAAAAAAACATATTTTTCTAATCTGAGTTTATATTATGAATTTAATGCTTTAATTTAATTTAATGCTTTATGTTTACAGGATGACAGAATCAAAGTTTTGAGAAAAGGTGATATTTAATTACACTCCTATATCTCTGAACAACCGTATTTGAAGAACCGATCTGTTAATATGGATGGTTCTGAGAGGACATAATACATACTATTTTTTTTAGAGTTTTTTTTTTTTTTTTTTTTTTTTTTTTTTTTTTTTTTTTTTTTTTTTTTGCTATAAGGCACATGTGCTTGCTGCAAAGACAGAAAGAGACAGAGAGACAGGAAATGAGAAATCACCCCCATGGCCACACTGCAATCCATTCTCTGTTCTCCTCTTGGGATTTTGGGCACTCACGCATATGTGCTTAGCCTGAGTTTCCCATTCGGTCTGGGACTTGAACAGCGGCTGACTGCGTGGGAGTCCAGCAACGTAACCATTATGCCATTTGCTGGCCCCATACATACTATTTTCAATGGGCTGCTAATCAGACAGTATTGGATTCCTTATTATGGTCTATTTCGAGGAAATGTAATTAAAAACAAAATTTTTTTCTAACCCAAAAAAAACTCTCCACAAAGTTAGGAGAGATACAGATCAGTTTATTATGGAAAAATCAGTCAACCAGGATCTTGGAAGCACCTAGCCAAATGTCTTAGACAAGTTCAACTAGCTGACCCAAAATACAGAACTCTCCCTTCCACATCTCAGCAGAGATTTTGCTCTGAAGTGGAGCTTTCATTTAATCTCTTGGGTTTTGCTGATTTTGTTGCAATGAGGTGGTTTCAAGGTCTTGAGAAAGACCTTCCTGGGTGCCAGGACCAGCTCGGCATGAACACGTTTCTCTGAGTGGGGAAGGCTGTGGATTAGAAATGGACACAATAACAAACACACAGAGACACACAAGTATAGAAAAGCGAGGACCAGGTAGGCACAGCTTCTCTGATGGAGAAGTTGAGACCGGAACTGGCCTCAGGTTTATTCTTTTAAAGGCAGAGAATGGGGGAAGGGGAAAATGGGATGCAAAGGGAATGGGGAAGAAGGAAGTGGAATGCAAAGAGAATAGGAGAGGAGGAATTGGAATGCAAAGCCAGTTGTTTTGGGATGTAAATCCTCTGAAGATGTGAAAATGACTGGTGCCATATAATTTCTCTGATCCTTTTTGGGGGACAATCTGATAAAGGCATGTGACTTCCTTCAGCCCAGGGTATTGGGTATCAACAAGAGCAAGACAGCCATTGACAGCAGGCAGGAACTGCTTTCGAATGTAGCTGCTTCTCATAGCCCTGCTAGAGTAACTTACGGAAGCGCCTTTCTGCATGAAGTCTACAGGACACATGTTTTTATCACATGTTTTCAAATTGGTTGCCCTCCACACCCGGGGCTTAAAGTCAGCAAGGAATTTAGCTTTTAAAAAGACTAATACACGTTTCATATACATACATTTCAAAGAGACAAAGAATTAACTACAATGCTAAGTTTTACTAAGTAAAGGCTCTAAGAAAAGAGGATAGGTCTTTCCCCTTATTTTTAAAGGACAACTAAGCATCTTATTTACAACATTTTTTTCTTGCCTTTCTATCTGCTATCTAGAATTGCTTCTGGTTTTGAAAACGGCGAATCAATTTCTGAAAGAAGCTTTACATAGAGTCTCAGAGAATCGGCAATACTAGAAGCTATTCATATTCGAAACTTTGAAGATTTCTTCCATGAAAGAGAGGAACAGAGAGAGGATGGAAACCTCAGCTAGATCTTCCTGCCACGGCTACCCCCACCCTCTGCCAGCCTAGGCCATGGCACACACACCTCCTGGCGGGCTCAAGGGGACTCTGAAATACCAAGGAGGGCCTCTCCCATGTGTGCTCCGCGGGGCGAGGCCTGTGTGACAGCTATGTACTGCCTGGCCCTCCATACATTTTTTTTAAATTGCCAGAGAGCATGTGTGCTTGTGAGAGAGGGAAAGAAAGAGCAAGTAAGAGAATGAGAGAGAGAGAGAGAGAAAGAGAGAGAGAGAGAGAGCACCCTAATGCCTACCATGCTGCTATCTTCCCTCCGTGTCTCCCTCCTGCCCAGACTTGGGCCACCCTCATATGCACTTGACATGTTTTTCAAGCCACCAGGTCATATGGGATCCAGCTTCCTATACATAGTGCTTAATCTTGGCACAATGGCTGGGAGCTCTCTCTATTCTTATAAAAGAATGATTTTATTTATGTATTATTATTACTATTATTTTAATGTGTCCAGAGAAGCATAGAAAGAGAGAGAGAAAGGAATAGTGAGAAAATTAGCTACCAGGTCTGGGACTCGAACCACAGTCTAGTGGGAGTCTAGTGCTTTAAGCACCACATCACCTGCGGGCCCTGCCCTCTGTATTTTTTAAAAAGCATATTCATTGTTGACTTCATAATTGAAGAATGCTATTAGTTTTACATTTACAAGACATGAATAGAAAACTCTTTGGCATCGAACCAAAATTGTCTTTTTAAATGGATGATTAATGCATACAGATATTAATGTAGTTATGTAGAATTATTTTTAAACGTGCTTATCATTTCTAGTCTGTGAATCCCTAGTCTTTTAAGACAGTACTATGTGTTTTATCCAGTGTGTAAATAAATCAGACAAAACTATTCCCCCTTGTCATGTTTTGTATGTAACTTCCCTCCTTTAATAGGATTTCTACAATTGCAAACTATTATTGAGATATATTAGTTCATTCTCATGGCTTAATATAAAAAAAGACATTATATCCTACTATCTTAGCTACTTTTTAAAAAAGTTTCTCTTGATGCTTTCAATTACCTGATGAGAACTAGCAATATTAGCAGACTTTTTTGAAAGGTCAATATTACTTTGTGGGGACCTCTTCTCAATACATGTGTAAGGAACAGTAGGTAAGGCCACGTTAAACCCAGAGATTGGGAGCTTAGCCAGAGTCTCTCCGTAAGGAACTCCATCCTTTGCAATATTTTAAATTCAAATCATGACTTCGCCAAAACGACAGAAGCCATCCTAACATCCTGGGTGACACCAGAGACCATGCTGCTACTCCGTATTCTGCCAGGGATGCTCTCTGTGAAAGGGTGCCTGTAAGGTAGAGACCGGGTAGGAAAGCGCTATTAACGGAAAAGGCAGAATAAAGAGCATTAACTTGAATTATGTGGGGGGGGGGGGGGGGGGGGATTTTCATGACCTCTCAAAACCTAGAAGAAATGAAAAAGTCAAAAATCCTATATCGGATTGGATGTTGTTCTTTCTCCAAAGTCATTGTCCTTTGGAAATCTCAGAATGTGACCTTAGGTAGAAATAGGGTGACTCCTAATCCAATGATTGACAGCCTCATATAAAGAGCAAACAGACACATCGAGGCAGAGCTGGGACAGTCCCACCCCAAAAGGGAGGCAGAGATCGGAGCACGCTCGTGTAAGCCGAGGACTGTCGAGGGTCGCCAGCAAGCCCAGGAGCCTGGCGAGGCACGGAAGAGCCGTCTCCAGAAGGAACGAAGCTCGCTGACATCTCAGTCTGAACGCCTGGACTCCAGAACTATGACAGAATAGAGTTTTGCTGTTATGAGCCACCCAGTGAGTGGCAATTTGTTCCAGCTGCCCTAGGGAACAAATGGCGTGTGGTACCTCAGAGGTTGGCAAACTTTTCCTTTAAAGTGCCAGACACTAAGTATTTTAGAATTTATGGGCCACAAAGTATCTCTGCTGCCTATTCATCTTCGTTTTAGTTTTATAAACCTTTAAAAATGTAAAAGCCATTCTTAGCTCTGTGGACCACATAGAAATAACCCGGGCCAGCTTTACCGTAATTGCCCACACTTGTTTCAGGGCTGATTGTAGCTTTAGGAGAAGAGGTTACACGTCAAACACAAAGACAGAGCCTGTCGGGGTTAGGAGAAGGAGTGGTGGCAGGGGAGCAGGAAGAAGCGGGCTAGCCGGTCCCTTGACTCAGGTTTTGTTGGGCCTCCTTCCCTCCCTCTCTCCCTCTCCCCTCATTCCTTCTTTCCTTCCCACCTTCCTACTGGGCATTAACGCTAGTACGGAGGTCAGGTCCCCAAAGTGAAAGTTACCGCTGTCATGTGCATGCTTGGGAGCAGAAGGGACGAGGCTGAGCTGACGGCTGACCCTGGGTCACGTGCGCTGCCATCTTACACCTGCCGTCTGGACTGGTGTATATTTCTGGTCAGTCTCTGGTGAAACAATTTAGCCACGCAGCTCAGTTCACAGTGGTGTGTAATGGCTGAGGGTATGGCATGGGCCAGGATATTTCTTAGTCTAGTGAAGTAACATGAATTTAAACCATGTCTTCACCCACGTGAAAGGTTTTATGGACTGTTGCGGGTTTATTTTTATTATTATTTTATTTGGGGGAGAAATTTAAGTCGACATTTATAAAATATGGAGGGCCTGAATTACGTCTCATTTTTCTCAAATGAAAATGGAGAAGCGATAAAGAGAAGTGTGAAACGAGGGATCCTCCCAGATGCAGGCTTTGCCGCATCTCCAGCCGAGGGCCTGTGGCTTTCCTTGTCATCGGGATGTTGGGATTTCGATTCCGTAGCATTAGAGAAACTCACATACTGTCTCCTCACTTCTTTTTTAAAATTTTTTACAATTATTTATCCAATTTTATTTATTTGTTATTATTATTCAATGTGACCAGAGAGAGAGAGAGAGGGATTGAGGGAGAGTGAGAAAGCAAGCCGCTAGGCCCAGGACTTGAACTGCAGTTGGCCATCTGGGAGTCCAGCACCAAACCACCTGCCAGCCCCTCTCTTTTCACGTCTTAAAAAATAATCTAGGATTCATGTGGGCCGTCTTTATAGGAGTCATTCTATATCAGAGGCAGGATAAATAAATTAATAATGAGGTCAGCTCTTCCCTTTAGAAGATCGGCTTTATTAGGCTTTACTATTCTGTAATTCTTTATGCCTCACTATCAAAATTACATTGTGGGCCCAAAGAAGAAGCCTAGCAAGAATGCTTCCTCCTGGTTTGTAGTTTGTACAACACGCCGTCACCAGAGATTCCACGTGCAGCAATGTCCCAGGAACGCAGGGGCAGCTCTCGCTGTGAGACGTGGGTTCTCGTCCCAGGCTCAGGAAGTGTGAGAGATCTGGCACAGAGAGGGTACAGTGAGGCAGGGAGTTTACTGAAGAAGAGCGAAGGAGGTCAGAGCTCCCACGAAGGGGTGGGTCCTGAAAAACAGGTTGCCAAGAAGGAATTGGGCGAGGGAATTTTTATCTGGGTCAGAGGGGCCTTGTTCTGGCTCATTCTAGGTGGGGCTTGCATATGCATTCCTCTTGTGATGGTGGGAGGGCACACGTGGATGCGTCCAGTCATTGTCCTAATGTTGGAGTGGGTGGGAGGGAGGAGGTTTTTGTCTAGAGGCTTTGGGCATAAAAACCACTGTCTCATCCTCTCCCTGGAAGGTGTGGGGCCCGGGAAAAGCCTTTGTGTAGGTCTAGGTCCTGCTGCCAGGTCAGTCACTGAGTCGCTGCTGCAAGGGGCCTCTCTGAGCAGGCAGCAGAGCTGCTGTGTCTCCATCTTAAAACTCGGCCTTTGTGACTCCATCGTGGGCCTTTACCCTGATATGTTCGGGGTCCCTGTCTCCTACCTCACTGTGTCTTGGAATATCAAACAGTGTAATTTTTGTTTACAGCATCTCCTCCGGGTATCTCTCTGCAGATCCTGCAGCTTCCCCCCCTCTGCTAATTATGTTTGGCTAGTTTATAAAATTGGAATGATTTCAGAAAAGATTAAATCAGATCTTATAAGTTACAAAACCAAACTTTTTTGAAGTTAAGAGATTTTAATAAGAAATTTCCTTCTTATCATTTCATCTTTTTCTCCTTATTTCATGGGTTGTTTCCTAGTGAAAGAATTACGCTAATGGAGTCAGTGAAATTACATTCCTACAGAAGGTAGAGAAAAGGATATTGAAGTTTCGTTTTCTCTTTTTCTAAATTTGCTGTATTTTGTAATGCCACCAAAGCATAGACAACCATAGCTTAAATGTATTTTAAAGTTTTTTTTTTTTTTTCCAAATTCTGATTTACTTAACTCAAAACTCTCCATGCAGAAAAAATTCTAACACTAATTAAAATGAAACAAATTGACTCGGCTTCTTTGATACGGCCCTAAAGCAAGTGCCCTGCTAGTCTGGAAGCCATAGGGCTGGTCACAGGTTTGAATCCCTGGGCAGGTCTGAGAGGACCCTGGTTGTACTCAGATGTGCAGGATCCCGAGGAGCTGGAGGGCTGGGAAGGGGACAGTGGCATGGCGTGACCCTGTCATAGGCTGTGCACGGGCTTTCTATCATAAAACAATAATAATTTAAAAAGTAAAACAAATCAACCAGAAGATTGTCTCTATTTCTTAGTTAATATATTTATTTATAATCTATTTTATTTCAAAAAAGATTTACAAAAGCTCTGCAGATGCTCAGTCCCGTTGCAGTAGAATACACAAGTACACAAAGCTGTCACTAGCCTGAGTACAAAGCTGATGTAGAAAATTGAACGCACTGCTTTATACTAATTGTCAAAATAGAGAAAAGACCCCAGCCCAACATTTTGACTCTTCGTAGAGTTTTCTCAAATATTTCTCTAGATAAAAAAATGTCTGGCTCAGTGCCAGCAGGTGGGATGGTGGTTAAGGTGCTGGATTCCCACGTGGTCGACTATGATTCGAGTCCTGGATCCAGAGACTTGAAACTCATGCCAGGTATGAGTGTGTGTATGTCCAAAATTCTGAGAGGAGAATGGAGGAGCAGGGACTGCAGGGGGTGATTTCTCACTTTCCGTCTCACTGTCTCTCTTTGTCTCTCTCTGGTGAGTACATGCAGCCTGTGGCAAAAACCTAAATAAAGGAATGTCTGACCCTTAGATTTCTCAAGAGAAAATGAATTTCACAGGACCCTTAACTAACTAGATCTAATGCTTAGAAATCTATTGTCAGAAAATAGTGGTTAAGCAAATTTGAAATTCATTCTGTTGCTTTCTCGGCTCAGTTTCGTAGTATGTAAGTAGAAAGAGGCAAGACTGAAGGGCTGTGCTGTTCGTATAAAACACTTGACTTGCCCGTGTGTATTGCTCGGGGGACATAATTCCCTCAAGCTGTGGACCTCCAGAGTTATTGTGAGACACGGTGATGAATGAGGACTTGGACAGTCTCTCTATATGGGAAAGAGGGTTTGCCGAGCCAGGGATATAATTCCAAATGGAGCAGGAATATATGCAATAAACATTGCCCCAACACAGTGTAAGGAAAACTGCGTGTGGTTAATATTATGGCTAAATTCTCTGTGTTCCTATATCACGGTGCATGTTGCTGCTGATCTATCATGCTGCCTGAGATTTTGATCTATGCCATCATTTTCTTGCTTAAATGCATGAGGTGTTTCTTTTCTTTTTCTACTTATTATTTTGGAGACTCAGTTTGTGGGCTGTTCAAACTTTGTAAAACAATATTTGGCCAAACCCACACACACGGACACAGAAATTTGATCTACTCATGTAGACTTATCACTGCGAAGTTTTCAGAAGCCGAGAACTCTGTAAGGCCATGGTAAGACACTACACATGTAAGTGATCAAATGTGTAGTGCTTGGCCTAAGGAATATAGAAATTCTGAAAAGAAGATACATGAACATGATTCTCCCTTCTTAGGGAAGGCACCCCCTTGCTGGAGAAGAGCTGATAGGAGGATAGAGGGTCCTCCCGTCATTGACAACAGATGGACTGGTTCAAAAGTTAAAGCTGAAGGGAACCAGCAGTTAGCGTAATGGCTATGTCACTGGACTCCCACGTAGTCGACTGCGGTTCGCGTCTCGGACCCGGTGGCTTACAACTCACGCCAGGCGCGTGTGCGTGCGTGCCCAAGATCCCGAGAGGAGAGTGGAGGAGAAGGGATTGCGGCGTGACCATCCCCCCTGGGGGGTGATTTCTCGCTTTCTGTCTCTATGTCTCTCTCTGTCTGTCTGGCGAGTGCACGCGCCCTATAGTGAAAAACCTCTCCAAAAAAAAAAAAAAAAGTTAAAGCTGAAAGGGCAACCTTTCCTTCCACATCTGGGCAACCAAGGACAACATGGCAGGGAAAAACAAAAAAAAAAGCACACTGGAAGGAGTTTGAAATGAAATAATCTGGGACGAAAGCAGGACGTTGACATTGAGCTGCATAGCTCTGCTCGAGTCAGGTAAATGTTTGGAAGAACAGAATTCAGTTATCTTTACCTGGAACAGGATAATCTTCTCTTACAGGGTTTATTTAAGAATGGGAGATTATGATCAATATATCTCTCGTACAGAACTTAGTCAACACATAGTAGCTATTAAAATTAATGACGGCATTTCCTATAAGGGTCAGAAAGAGAGTAATCATACCACTCACAGTTACCCATATCTTTACACTAGAATAGAAGCATCCCTTTTCATGATGCATACAATTAGTGACAATGTTAGAAACAGATGTAAAACAGTTACATTCAATGTTCAACAAGGGTATGGTACTAATAGCTCTTGTAATTTATTCTCTATGATAAAAGGATAAATAGAAGAAGTCAGGCAGAATTAATACATTCGGAGTTCTGTGACAAGAATAGGTTTTGTTTTATACTATTTTTTTTTTTTTTTTTTTTTTGCCATAGGGCACATGTACCCGCTGGAGTAAGATAGAAAAAGAGAAAGTGACAACCCCCCCCCACACACACACCCCCCCCTAGGGAGGGTTGGGGAGTGGCCACACCACAATCTCTTCTCCTCTAATATCTTCTCAGCATTTAGGGTAAGCACACACATGTAACTGGCTTGAGTTTCAAGCCATGGGGCCTGGGACTCGATCCTCCAGTTAGCCATGTGGGAGTCCAGTACCTAAACCACGATGCCACCTGCTGGCCCCTGCCCTAGACACTTTTACATTTTAGACAATAGCATCTTCTAGACCTGCTCTTGTGTGCCTAATGGTAAACTTGTGTATGCAGAAAGACTTAAGGTTCTCTTTAGGTTTATTTATTTATTCCTTTTATGAGTAAGAGAGAGAGAGGCGGCGAGGCGACACCCTCACAGGGTCCCAACTCTGCGATTGCCCTGAGCCTCACCAGCTCTGGATCACAGCCACACACGTGCCTGGCAACTCAGGGAGGTCTCCGGATGCAACCCCGAGCCGTCCTGGGTGGATTTGCCTCACAGTGTCATGTTGTATTGCTGCACCACCGTCTGGCCCTGGGAATCTTTCCAAGAAAAATAAAGTGACTGTAAATCAAAAGAGAGGTTCGGCCTTTGGCGCCCTGCACCTTGGATCAGAAGCTCCAAGCGTCTGGAGCTCAGGGACAGCAGTGCTGGGCTGTGATCCGAGTGTAAGTCCGGGACGTGGTTGGGTCACGCTGTCAGGAGTTGGCATGGTGCTGCTTTAAAGCCAGAAGTCCTTACGTATGAGAAGGTAGGATCTCTCTCGGTGGAAGCAGAAGGTAAGCCCCAAATCCTGCTCACAGGTCTCAGCGAACCTACTCAGGAAGGCTCATTCCTTCCTTCACGTTCATGTACTGGAGACACACGCTGGGTTTGTCCGGGTCGTCATCGCTCTTTCGGATCCATTACGACTTCCCAGGCTTTATACGTGCAACGTTTTTTCTTTGAAGTTTATTTATTTTCTATGTAAAGGGAAGAGAAAGAGAACTCCAACAGGGTCTCAATGGCATCGTTCATCCCAGTTCAGCCTGCCTAGGTCATGAGCATGCGTGTGCATGCCTGACATGCGTGGGGGGCCCCAGATCGAGAACCAGGGATCTTCCACACTGGTCCAATTGCAGCATCGCTGAGGGGCCGCCTGGCTCCTGCCCATGTACTTCCGAATCAGAGTTTTCCTCAGATTTCAGACTATCAAACACAACCATTTCATGCCTCAGGGATTATGATTAGACAGACCTTTTTGTATGCATGACAAGGACATGCATGTGCTTGAGCATGACAAGATTCCTGTGCTCTGTAGAGGTGGGGTAGTGAGGGCATGAGCACCAGCACAGGGAAGATACACCAAAGGTAAAGTAGGCACCTGCAAATCCATTCAAGTCTCTGGAACTTTCTATAAACCAAGAGAGCACGTTTAGGCAGCTGAAAAGTGATCACTAGACATCGCCGAAGGCCAGTCATGTCAGGAGTAAGGATCAGAGTGCGTTTCTGGGAGCCTGGGAAGTTTACCCACGTGCTTCCATGATTCACTTTGCTTTTACTCCCCAACATAGCTGGGAATCTATGGCCCAAAGACCCCGGGCATACCACTGCATTCACAGGTAAGGATCTACTGAGACTCGCAGGTTGTTCAGAAGGCCATCCGTTCACAGGTAAGGATCTACTGAGACTCGCAGGTTGATCGGAAGGCCATCAGATGAGCACGTCTCTCCTCCCCAGTTGTCTTTGACCAATCTATATGTCTATCTATAGCAGAAGTAACAATGGACACTTGGGCTCTGGTGTATTCCTAATACATATGAACATAGCACACTGCAAACGTAAAGACTGCATCAATGATTTTCCCTGAGTGTGCATGGATCTTGTTAGAAATCAAAGTAAGGTCTTATAAAACTCATAAAATGTGGTCTGATTCTCTGAAATAATTGCATCTTAAAGATAGTATTTCCACTTGACCTTTGGGCTAACCCAGGAATGACTCACAGGTCACTACAAATAAAATGCTGAAAACTTAGGGCAGCTTGAGTGAAAAACTCATCCATCTTCTTCAGCCCAGAAACCAAGGTGATATGGATTTGCCCTGAGCTAAGCCCAGAGTGTACACGTTGCTGTTTGCAATCAGAGTAGAAACTGAAAGGTCTGCAGAAGTTTGGGTGGATTTCCAGAAAGACCCGCGCCTAGGTGGCAGTTCTGGGATAATGTGTGCCATCCCCAGGGCTACACACTCCGTTAACCTTCCTGGTCCCCCCCTGCTGCTCTGGGCAAGAGAAATACACCTCACTTCCAGAGACAAGAAGCCAAGCACCGTCCTGCCCGAGATCTCTCTCAGGCCTGAGATAAACAGGAAGAGACTTTCATGGAGAATTAAGCCAGTCATCATTTGATATTCAGCCAACGTCAGAATATGGAAGTAAATAAATTACAGATCCTGTCAAATCTCAGGAATACTAAATGCAACTTTTGCTACTACTTTTGTGAGAGAAAAGGAGAACACACACACATACACACACGTGCCTGCACAAGTGTGCTGAAGCAGCTGATCCGATCTAGTCACATAGACAAGTTGTTCTCGGCACTTTCTAGTCTGAATCCCTGAAAATCCCAGTGGTGGCACCCTAGCGAGGCACAGCTTTGATGTCCTGTCAGGAAAAACTCACTGTTCAAGGGCGGGAAGCAGCTGGCGGCTGGCCCTTGCCACTCAGGGTCACCTTAGCGTCCACCTACAGACATGCTGGTCTTGGGAAGACCTTGGAGAATTTCTGAGCGTGAGGGGACCCTAGGATGAGGCAATTTTTCCCAATATGGGACCCTTTTTTTCATGCCATCTTTGTTCCTGAGTTGTCTCTGGTTTATCGAGGGCTCATATCTTCATTGCAATTTCCCTGTCTACCTCCCTCCCAACACAGGATTACCTCTCAATAACACTCTTACTGTGGGGGTCAGCAGGTAGTGCAATGGTTAAGGTGCTAGACTCACGTGTGGTTGACCTTGGTTTGAATCTTGGGCCCAGCAGCTTGTAAGTCACACCAGGCATGTGTGTGTGCATGCCCCAAATCCCAAGAGGAAATGGGAAGAGAAGGTATTGTGGTGTGGCCATCTCCTGGGGGTGATTCATTTTCTCTTTCTCTGCATCTCTGTTTTTCTCCTCTGTGGTGAGCACACATGCCCTATGACCAAAATACTCCCCCAGAAAACCAAAGAAACCTCTCATTGCACTAACAACTGTACCTCAATATCTACTTCTCAGACTCTCTGACTGCCGTGCTGATGTTTGATAAAATATTAATATGTTTTTTGAATAAACAGTCTCATGGTCGAGCAAGTTTATTTCATGCAGATAGTCCCAAATGCACATTAATTATCATTGCAGAATTTCTGCAGCAATTATATTCAATTAATGTAGTTTCAAACTTCATTCCTAGATTTATTTAAAAGCAAAATGCTTTTTCCAACCTTTTCTTTAAATCTCTTTATCGAGAGAGATTTTTGCTATAGGGCGCATGTGCTCACCAGAGAGAGAGAAGACAAAGAGACAGAAAGCGAGAAATCACCCCCCAGGGGATGGCCATGCCATAATCCCTTTTCCTCTGTTCTCTCGGGATTTTAGGCACGCATGCACACACACCCAGAGTGAGTTTTAAGTGTTCTGCAGATCTGGATATATTTAATAGAATGTCCTTACAAAAAAGTTACACTATTGAAGAGGAGAAGTTCTCTCTAGTTCTTTCTCAAGGCAGATTGTACACTCCCAAACTTTGCTCCTTCAGAGAGAGTTAACCCAGTCAGTAAGGCTCGGTAATGACCAGTTGGCTCTTACTGGAAACCAGGGCCACTGAGAAGTCCAAGGTCCAAGGCGTGGCGGTCCTTTCTCTCTCTGTCTTTCATGCCCACTCTCACTGGCCCTCCACCTACATGGCCACTGCGGTGTAAAGGGTGCTGAGCTGGGAGAGGGGTGATGGTTTAAGAAGTTTCCTTTCATAATCTAATCTGGCCTCAACGGGAATCTCTGTATCCCAGGGTTTTCTTCTGCTGCACATGGGAGTAGGGTGGTGACATGAAGACACAGACCCAGCTAAACAGAAGCCTAACTTGCTTTTCTCTGAGCTTTCTTTGTGTTCACCTATTTCAGAGAATTTGTAACCAAAGAGGAAGTCAGCCCATCAGGCCATCGGCTCGTCATCGGCATTGCACCTGCATCTTCAGCTATCCTGGTCAGCCTTGGTGTTTAGCTGCACGTAGAGACTTGCATTTCTCAGCTGGCTTTCCCCACCCTCTTAAATTACTCAGAAGGAGCAGGCTGACCAGCGCAGCGACGAGGGCCACACTCAGCCGACGGACGAAGGCAGAGGAGAAACTCTGATGTTTTCTGAGATTTGTATCATGGCTTTGGTGAATACTCCCTGGAATGAATTCTAAAAACAGAGCTCTCATTAAAAATTCTCTTAGTACATCAGTATTTAGGTTGGTATCTCAAACATACCACCTCAGGGAAATACTTATATTATTAATAGCTTCAGTGATGAAAGAAGAAAATGTCAATGACCCCACAATTTCCCTATTATCAAAATATATCAGAGAGTCAGCCAGCAGGTGGCATGGTGGTTAAGACACTGTATTCTCACATGGCTATCCACAGTTCAAGTCCCAGACCTGGTGGCTTGAAATTAATGCCAGGCAAATGCATGTCCAAAGTCCCAAGAGGAGAATGGAGGAGAATGGATTGTGGTGTGGCCATCTCCCTTGGGGAGTTCTTTCTTTTCTTTTCTTTTCTTTTTTTTTTTTTTGTCTCTCTTAGTGTCTCTCTCTCTCTGCCAAGCACATGTGCCCTATAGCAAAAATCTCTCTCTAGGAAGAAAAAAAAAAGACTGCTGGATTGCAAAAAGGCATGAACATTATTTTGTATATGGAAAAGCTTTATAAAAATGAAGATGGAGGGCCAGCCATGGTGGGGCAGGCAGCAGGGCACTACCACACAGTGCTGAAGCCACGGGGAGGCCTGGGGTTTGGGCCCTGTGTTGACCTGAGCCTGCTGGTGTGCCCGAGTCAGACGCAATCCTCGCTGGCTGGAAGGCTTGCAGGAGACTGCAGCAGGACCAGACGCTGTCGGGGGTCTCTCTCTCAATAAATAAATAAGCTTAACAATGAAGATGTAAAACATTAGGATAAACTTCAGACAACACTTATAACGAATATAAATCTTTGTTCTGGTTCTCAACTCTGACTGTGGATGACCTAAATACGCCCTGGCCGTCTGTCATTTGTTGGCTGGTAAATACCAAAGATGGCCACGCCATCCCTGCCCCTTGTAGGGAATCTTGCTTCTGGTGAACAGAACGTAACAGAGGATGGGATGTTGACCCTTTGACTAAGTTACATGATGTGGAAAGATGACGAGGTGTCATTCCCTCGGTCACCCTGTGTCATGTAAAACTCCTTCTGGAGTAAAAGACTACCCAAGTGGCCTTGGACGAACCAGCCGCCATTGTGTACACTGCCCTGGGACCATCACAGGGCAAGGCCAGGGGTCTCCAGGGACCGGCCCCGGCTCCACAGGCACAGCCAGGGGGATTCTGGCAACAAGCACGTGGTCTAGGAACCGGGTCCTGAGCCTGGGGAGACCATGGCCCACCCAAGTCGTCATTGCAACCCTAAACAGAGGCTCTAGCTAAGCCGTATTCAGAGGACTCGACTGACCAGAATGAGGAAATAAAGATGTTCTTTTAAACCATAAGGTTTGTGGTAATTTTTATACAGCCATAGAAAAGTAATGAACCAGATCACAGCTTTTACTGTTCACGTCAAACTAGGCTGTTTTGTTTCCCAGAGCTAATCCGAGTCATGAATTAACACTGGCCTACCCGCTCACTGCTCCCCCATTCTTAGTTAACATACCTGAATGGTAAATATACATACACACTCAGGTTAAATATGTCCTCCCCAAATTCCTACAATGAACTGTGTACTGGAACCGAACGCGTGAAAACTGGTTCAGTTATGGTGTAGACAGGTGAGGCTTTGGGAGGGGAGGGACTGAAGTGATCAAGAAGTGGCCTGTGATTGACCTCCGGTGGATTCTCAGGGGGGGAAGAGAGAGACTTGTAGACACAGACCACAGTTTCCTGCCCGTCACCCCGTCACCCTGTCACCCCGTCACCCTGTCACCCTGTCACCCTGTCACCCCGTCACCCCATCGTGATGCAGCCAGAAGGTCCTGCCACAGCGGCCCCTCGACCTTGGACCCCCAAACTGCGAGCTGACAAAGCCCTGTTTTATAAAGCCTGCGGTTCTGCTCAGGCGTTTCCTGATTAGTTATGAAGGGGACAATGACAATTTATGGTAACTGTGCACGTCTTAACTTGGTGGTTTTCCAAGGGCCTCACTCAGTCTTGACGGTTTCGTGGAGGTGACTCAGGGTCATGCGGGAGTGATTGACAGGTGAGGACCGGGCAGGAGAGCTGCAGGACCTGACCCGGGTCTCTGCTACAACCCCAGAGATCCCTTCAGGTGCACACGTTACACCTCGCTTTAAAAGAGGATGGGTCTGGTCATAAAGCACTGGAGAATGACCTGTGAAGCCGAAGCATTATTTGATGCTGTGGAGCTTAGGAGAGTGAAAGATCTCATCAGCACAATCCCACCTCAAAGCATATGTAGAGGGACCAGCAGTTAGCATAATGGCTATGTCGCTGGACTCCCATGTAGTTGACCGTGGTTCAAGTCCTGGACCCGGTGGCTTAAACTCACGTCGGGCGCATGTGTGTGCGTGCCCAAAATCCTGAGAGGAGAATGGAGGAGAAGGGATTGTGGTGTGGCCATCCCACTGGGGAGTGACTTCTTACTTTCTGTCTCTCTGTCTCTCTCTCTGTCTTTCTTGTGAGCGCACGCACCCTTTAGCAAAAACCTCTTAAAAACAACAAAAAAAAAGAAACATAAGCCTTTAATTTATTTCCCTTATATCTACTGGGTCATCTCCAACATCGCATGCACACAATAGCAATAAAAATAATCATACAATGCTGCTAAAATCTAAGCAAAATGAATGATACGGACCAGTGGGACAAACCTGGAAGTGCTTTGCACTCTGTTTATAGAAAGACGCTGGCGACGCGTGAGCGAACCGCCCGGTGAGATTGCTCAGGGTCTGCGTCAGCCTTGCACGTGCACTAAGACTCTGTGCGTGCCTCGACCGTTGGACGCAGGGTGCACTGAAGGACCTACTCCGAGGGCTGCACTTCTTCCTTATTCCCTGGGCTAAAAGGCGGACGCATTAGAAAGCTGAGGCCACTCAGGACGTCACTGGCACTCACAGAATTGAGGCACTTTTAGACAGCAGCTCGATTTCACATGGCAACATGGAATTGCAGCTCCCACAGACGCAGAGAAGTAATTCCTGGGGTGACGGCAATGTATGAGCACCAGACGGCTCGAGAGATGGCTGCGGTTTTTAAGTAAGTTCACCCCAAACCAAATGAACTCGTTGTCGCATTGCATATTCGTTATGGGGCTGGAAACAGCAAGCGCTGCAACGTTGGCCCCTCTCATCTCCCGGTGTCTATCTCGGGGAAAATGCCAGCCTCCCCACTGGCTGTTATCTCATAGACTCGCCAGCACCTTCACACTTTCCCTTTGACATCTTTGCTATTAAAAATCCAGGAGCTTCAGCAAGTTGTGGACCCATGGAGATCTACGTTTTGCTACTCAACCAAACATAAGAATTTTTTTTTTTTTTTTTTTTGGAGAGATTTTCACTATAGGACGCGTGCGCTCGCCAGACAGACAGAGAGAGACATAGAGACAGAAAGCGAGAAATCACCCCCCAGGGGGGATGGTCACGCCGCAATCCCTTCTCCTCCATTCTCCTCTCGGGATCTTGGGCACGCACGCACACATGCCCGGCGTGTGTTGTAAGCCACTGGGTCCGGGACGCGAACCGCGGTCGACTACGTGGGAGTCCAGCGACATAGCCATTATGCTAACTGCTGGTTCCCAAGAATATTTTTAAAAGCAAATGAGACCTGAAGCTCCTGAAAAGTGAATATGGATTTTTTCCCTCATAAGCTGCCCATTTCCAGATCCCACTCACTGCCATTTTTGTTTTTCCCTGACTATGAGCAGATTTTAAGCCCAAACCATGGGGAAGGATTTCTGTCCGTGATCATCATGTACAAATTTTAGGAATCAATTGCTTTCGTGCAATCGATGAGTACAGTTCTGTCACAGGAAGGATGGTAGAATAGGAGGTGACAAGGGACAAACGCCCACTCCAGTCTGACCAGGGAAGCTATCGAGGCCATGATGGTGTTCACGATTCCTTCCGAAGGAAGAAGAAAATAACATGCTCAATTATTTCTGCCCTCAAAAATCAGTGAGCTGAGGGACTTGCTAACCATGTGGAAGTCGAGAGTAATCGGTAAGTAACTAACACAAAGGCTGGCAGGAGGAGCCGAGCTGTGGTGATGGAGGGGCGACCTGCTCCGTCTCCTCGGAGAAGCGCGTCGGCGCGTGCGCAGCTGTGGCGTGAGGCGCGCTCTCAGGGGCCCGGGCTGCTCCAGCCAGTGCCCGAGTGCCCGGGGACTCGGTGGGGCTGGCTCTGCCATCTGCTGAGCCTTAACAAAGCAGTTTTCGACGGGTGGGACTACTTGTAGGCCTGGGCAGCACCTGCTCAGAGCGGCCCGTCTCCTGTATCTCTGTGTCAATAGAACTTCCGCGTGGAGGACACGTGTGTTACAGAGGACACGTGTGTTACAGACTTTTCTACAATTTCATGAAATAAACCCAAACTAGCAGCAGAGGTGGCATTTTGGGCAGATATTTGGAGGCTATTTTTAATGTTTTTGTTTGTTTGCTACTCCCTCCCCATTTTAATTTAATATATATATGTTTTTTTTGAGAGGCTTTTGCTATAGGGTACATATGCTCTCCAGAAGGACAGAGAGAGACAGAGACAGAAAGCAAAAATCACCCCCCAGGGGGGATGGGCACGCCCCAATCCCTTCTCCATTCTCCCTTTAGGATCTTGGGCACATATGCCCAGTGTGAGTTTAAGCCACTGGGCCTGGGACCCGAACCGTAGTCGACTACATGGGAGTTCAGCAACATAGCCATCACGCCAACTGCTGGTCCACCCCCCACACTCCATTTTTATTTAAAGAAATAAATTATAAAGGATTCTTCCTATTATATTGTTTGGGGCAGGGTGTTCATCTCAGCTAACCTACACTTAAGTTAAGGCATTAGAAGTAAGATGGGCAGATGCTAGAAAATAGCATGAAACATTCTCTTAAACATTTGCAATAGCTTGTGCAATACTACAGAAAATGGAGAGAACCGAAAATGAGAGTCCTTTACAATACAGCAGCAGTGGGTCCCTCTTAGACGCGGACGTGGGGCGTGGGGAACGAGTGTCTTCGGGCTTCTACTGCTTTAACCACGTAGCTCCGTCTTCAGGACTGATACACCTCGCACTTCAGGGCTTGGGTGCTGACAGTGGCTTTCCAGTGAACGTCACAAGTATCATTTATATCTGAGCACTCCTTCCTTTCTAGAATTCTGTTGAAGCTCATCCCAAAGAATACAGTACAGATGCATCTGTTGCCTGAATACGAAGTAGAATCACATCGATTTCACTGCACTTTGACTACCAGCATTTGCATCATAAATGCCATAAATGTAGCGCTTGATACCGCACAATGCGGAGAATGAACACACTGATGCTTTTGCTCCACCACATGACAGGCTAAACTGCCTCATTTGCATTACTTTAGGCCTAGATAACTGGGTCTGAAGTCCTGAGCTTACAGATGTATTTCTTACACTTAGGGAGTTAACATCGATAGCCCAGATGTGAACAGGAAATGATGTGAATAGGGATTTATGGGGTACAGGGGCTACTAACTTGCTAACTTGGCTGGAATTTTTCAGAACACCTGTTGGCCTGTCGCATGTAAGCACAGGTCTCCAGGCATCTAGTTAGAACCCACAGGCTTTAGTCATGGGGCACAGCCTCACCCCAGAGTCGTGACCCTGCGACTCGCCCAGCAGGACTGTGGAGACCTGCTGTCTATAAACATAAGCTCAGGATGTGATCAATCCAAGATCGCAGGTCATCCCATCTGAGATTATCAGCTGGATAGAGTCAGCACCTTCACCTGGATCAGTGTATGTCCATGTTTATGCTGTGCTGAAAAACGGTAGTGATCCTTGAGAATAGGTACTCCTGTACCTGTGCAGCTTTAGAACCCACAGTGGAGCTTGTCTTTATCAACAAGACTATACTATTTGTTCTAGAAAATTCTGGCTCAAAGATAGTACCGTAGTCCAGTAAATAACTCCACTGGATGCATTAGAAATCTAGCAAAATTCCATTTATCTGATTAATAGATTAATATCTGCTATATCAACTTCCTTCTTAGGACATTAGCTCCCTTGGGGCCAGCAGGTGACATGGTGGTTAAGGTGCTGAATTCGCACATGACTGATTGCATGTTTCAAGTCCTGGAACCAGTGGCTTTAAAATCACGCCAGGCCCATGTGTGTGTGCCCAAAATCTCAAGGGAAGAATGGCGGAGAAAGGACTGTGGGGTGGCCATCACCCCTAGGGTGGCGATTTCTCACTTTCCTCTCTCCGTCTCTCTCAAGGGATCTCACGTGCCCTATAAAAACCTAAAAGTGAAAAACAAGCAAACAGATTTCAAATGACAGCAAGCAGCCTGCTTATGAAACAACCATTTCCTTACCAACACTTGAACCTCCCCCTCCCTGTGTCCATCAACCCTACCCTGACGCCTGTGGGACCAATCCCATTAGCACTGCTAAGGGAAGACGCCGCTTTCCCCACAGGGCCCAGATGCCCTCTGCTATCTGCCCCAGCTCCCCCTTTCTGCGGCAGCTAGGCCGTCGCATTGTGTGTGACGCCCACGTTCGATAACCTAGGCAGCTACAGATGCTCACACACATCGTCCTCTAAGATCCCACACTAGGGAATCCTGTGACCTATGTGTTTCTATCTACATCTCGAAGCAGAGAAACTGAGACAGGCAAGGAGCATATGGCCTGTCCAAGGCGACTCAGTAAGCAGGTGGCATGGTGGTTGGGGTGCTAGACTCCCACATGGTTGACAATGGTTCGAGTCCCGCACCCAGTGGCTTGAGACTGCCTTCAGGGCGTGTGTGTGGCCAAGGTCTGGAGAGGAAATGAAGGGGAGGATCGCCACGTGGCCATCCCCTCTCCGGGGGTGAGTGGTTCTCACTTTCCTGTCCGTCTCTCACCAGTGAGTGCATGTGCCCCTTGCAAAAACCTAAAATAAATAAATGAAGGCAGAAGGGTGCCGTAATCCTAGGCCTTCTTAGCAAGCCTGTTTCTCACGTACATGTGCTCTGTGCAGAACCAGACACATAAATTGTAGAGCCTGGAGCAAAATAAAAACGAAAGGCTCTTTTTCAAAAGAAAAAAAAAAAAGTAATCCTTAGGGTAAAGAAAAATATTTATTTATTTATTTTTATATTTTTAAAGAATTATTCTGTTTAGCTTTATTTATTTTAAATTGAATACAGAGGGACAGAGTAAGAGAAAGAGAGAGGAAAAGTGAGAAAGCAAGTCACCAGGTCCAGGACTCAACTGAACTGTAGTTGGCTATGTAGGAGTCCAGCATCCTTAACCACCACGCCACCTGCCGGCCCTATATAACCTTTTATTTTAAAAATATTTTACTACTGGGACTAGCAGTTGGCGTAATGGTTATGTCGCTGGGCTCCCATGTAGTTGACTGCGGTTTGAGTCCTGGGCCCGGTGGCTTAAACTTAGGCTGGGCGCGTGTGCGTGTGTGCCCAAAATCCCGAGAAGAGAATGGAGGAGAAGGGATTGTGGTGTGGCCATTCCCCCTAAGGGGGTGATTTCTCACTTTCTTCTCTTTGTCTCTCTCTTTCTGGAGAGTGCACATGGCCTGTAGCAAAAACCTCTAAAAAATGTATTTTATTACTTACAAAATGTGATAGAGTATTAGTGGCATATGCAGAACAAAGAAATTATCAATTAAAAAATAATATTTTTGGTATTGTTATTTTATACAATAAATAATAATGTTATTAGTGTGCTATTCCTTATTGAGCATAACATTTTTATGGTTTGCTTTTCTGAACATTCATTTGCTAGGTCATCAACATTTATATTTTAACAATTTCATTTTTCTAAGAATTATTTTATTTAACTTTATTTATTCATTTTTAATTTGACCAGGAGGGGCTGAGAGAGAGAGAGAGAGAGAGAGAGAGAGAGAAAGCAAACCACCAAGTTGGGGACTCGAGCTGTGATCGGCCATGTGGGAGTCCAGCACCTTAACCATCATGTCACCTGCCAGCCCCCGACAATTTCATTGTTTGTAATTCCAGAAGGCACATGCACTCACTAGAGAGACTGGGTGGAGAGAGCGCAGCGCTCCGTGAGGTGTCACCCTGTCCTCATCCCCCCCCCCTTTCCCAGCACGTTAGGCCTCTGGGCAGACACGTCCACTGTGTTTCACTGTCCTGTTTTTTTTTTTTTTTTTTTTTTCAGCTTTTGCCATAGGGCACATGTGCTTGCCTGAGACAGAGAGAGTGAGAGACAGAGACAGAGAAAGAGAGGGACAGAGAGACAATGAAAGAGAAAGTGAGAAATCACCCCGGGGATGGCCATACCGCAATCCCTTCTCTGGTCTCCGGTCTCCTCAGATTGTGGGCACGAACACACACGCCCGGCCTGCTTTTGTAGCTGAGCTGTGGTTAGCCGTGTGCTGTAGCCACTATGCCACATGCTGGACCCCCGTGTGTTTTTCAAGCCACCAGGGAAAGGGATCTTTCTGCTGACTCAAATGTTACCGGAACTATTTAGAATATTTGGGGGGCAGCAGGTGGCATAGTGGCTGTGTAGCTGGACTCCCACGTGGACGACCGTCGTTCAAGTTGCAGACCTGGTGGTTTGAACTCGGGTGGGTGTGTGTGCATGTATACCCACGACCCCAGGAGGAGCATGGAGAAGAAGGCATGGCGACGTGGCCAGCCTCCCAGAGGGTAATTTCTAACTTTTCCTCTCACTGTCTCTGTCTCTCTCTCCAGTGAGTGCACATGCTCTAAGGCAAAAACCTCTAAAAAAAAAGAACATTTTTGGCTCACAGTCAGCCATGTGGGAGTCCAGTGACCTAACTGTTATGCCATCTGCTGGCCCAGAAAAGAATATTTTGTGGGCCCAGGCAGGTAGTGTGGTGGTTAAACAGCTGGATCCCACATGGTCAGCTGCGCAGTTTGAGTCCCAGACACAGCGGCTTGGAAAACAGGCTGAGTGCGTGCGTATGTGCCCAAATCCTGAGAGAATGGAAGAGAAGGGATTGCAGCATTGCCATCCCTGCTGGGGTGTGATTTAACCCTTCCCCACTCTCTCTTTGTCTCTCTCTCTCTCTTGCAAGCACACACTCCCTATAAAGAAAATTAAAAAGCAAACAAAAAATTATTTTGTGTGTTTTGACAATGTTGATACAAATTTCTTTCTTTTTTTTGGGGGGGAGAGACTTCTGCTATTGGGTGTGTATACTTACTAGACAGAGACAGAGGGACAGACAGACAGACAGACAGAAAGCAAGAAATCCCCCCCACAGGAAGGATAGCCATACCATAATCTCTTCTCCATTCTCCTCTCGAGAGTTTCAAGTCACTGAGTCCAGGACTCGAACCGTGGTCACCTACATGGGAGTCCAGCAATGTAACCATTATGCCGTCTGAAGGCTCTATTTCTATAAACTATTTTGAAATATAAATTTAGTACATCTAGTCACTGATTTTTTAATTTTTTTTGGAGAGGTTTTTTGCTATAGGGCGCGTGCGCTCGCCAGACAGACGAGAGAGACATAGAGACAGAAAGCGAGAAATCACCCCCCAGGGGGGGATGGCCACTCCGCAATCCCTTCTCCTCCATTCTCCTCTCGGGATTTTGGGCACGCACGCACACGCGCCCGGCGTGAGTTGTAAGCCACCGGGTCCGTGACGCGAACCGCGGTCGACTACGTGGGAGTCCAGCGACACAGCCATTACGCTAACTGCTGGTTCCCAGTCACTGATTATTTTTACAAAATAATTTTTCTTAAAAGACTAAACTCTCCAAGTAAACCAGTTTTGTGAAAATGTGACTTTAATTTTTTCAGTATAATTGTATACGTGGATTCTAATGTGTCCTCTGCCATTTTCTGTACCTTGTGGAGGTAGTATGAACAACTGAAGATGTCTTTCTGATTTGAATAAAATTCAAAACACCTTTTTATACACTTATGGGTACATCTTCCATCATAATGGGAAAATGACGTTAAAATTTGCTTCTATTTTTAGTTACAGGTTTATTCAAGGTTTTGTTTGAAACTAGTGTCCTTTTCTATGAAACGCAACAATCTTTAAACTTAACCTCTGCTTCTACTCATGTGGATATTTGCTTTGCAGTGTTGCAGCATTTTTCTTAAAATCCAACGATTCTAAGTTACTTGAAGAACTCTGACAACAGCCCGATATTATGCACATGTATGTGACTATATTTTTTTAAATTACTTTATTTAACTTTATTTATTTATTCATTTATTTATTTCAGTTTGACCAGAGAGGGAGAGAGAGAGAGAAAGAGAGCAAGCCGCCAGGTCCAGGACTCGAACTGCAGTCAGCCATGTGGGAGTCCAGCGCCCCTAACCACCTGCCGGCCCTTCTATGTGACTTTATTTTTAAATAATTTACTGAGGCGATTTCTTGCTTGAGCACCAGCAATTCTGGTCCCAGCACTCGGGCAGAGAATTAAGATCTGCGCTCACGGGAGGAGTGGGCGAGGGAGACGGACCGGCAAGCTGGCCTGGCACGGCAGAGGGCGGGGTGCAGCGGCGCCTCCGTGCACAGCCCCGCCCTCCTTGCTGAGGCCTGGCCCCTGCGGCCGTAGCTGCTGCCTGCGTGGGCCCAGCTCTGCAGGGCCCCGGGGTGCCCAGGCTGCCCCAGGGTGCACACACGGCAGCCAGGCAATCTGACTGCTCACACTTCTCCACTGTCTTGCCAGACTTTGCTTATCAAATACGAGTTCAGAGATAACATTATTAAGAATTTCAACATGGGGGCCAGCAGGTGGCATGATGGTTAAGGTGCTCGACACCCACATGGCCAACCAAAGCTTGAGTCCCGGACCCAGTGGCTTGAAACATTCTAGGCACGTGTATGTGGGGAGAAGGGATTGCAGTATGACCATCTCCCTGAGGGGTGATTTCTCACTTTCCCTCTCTCCGTCTCTCTGGTGAGCGCATGCACCCTATAACAAAAACCTCTCTCTCTTTAAAAAAAAAAAGTTAATGTGGTGAGGCAGATGGTGTGGTGGCTAAGATGCTAGGCTTTCACATGACTGACAGCGTGGTTCCAGTCTCAGACCCGGTGCCTGCCATGTGCGTGCTTACCCAAAATCACAGGAGAAGGGAGGAGAAGGGACTGCAGCATGGCCATCCCCCTCGGGGGAGGACTTCCCACTTTCCCTCTCTCTCTCCAGTGAGTGCATGCACCCTATGGCAAAAGCTTTAAACAAATAAAAGAAAAGAGAATTTCAACATGGCAAGGGAAAGCCGGTAATGGCACCAAGCTCCGAACATGCTCTTCTGAGAGTTGGGCTTTCTTTCACTGCTGAGGTGGCACCACGACACTGCGGCAGGACAACCGCTACACGGGTCTTCATCACGCTCGTGGGCGACGTGTGCACAACTACAGATGGGTTGCAAAACTTTCTTGCTACCAAAATAAACTTTCACTTTGATTTCATGTTTTCCTGAGTCCCCTCCTTCACAGAAACCAGTGACTCTCTATTGCAAATGGGAAATTGAATCAACAAGCATTTGCATAAGATATGTTCTATCCACGGTCTCTTGTATGACTGAAAGTCTGTGAAACAGCAGACAAGAAAATTTAGTTATCACTATGGTTAGAAAATTTTTTAAAAGAATTATTTATTATTATCATTATTGTTTTAATTTACTATAAGGCATGTGTGTTCCCCAGAGAGAGACAGAGAGTGAGGAAAAGCGGGAAGGGAAGCCTTCAGGTCGAGGACTCAAACCATAGTTGGCCACGTGGGAGACCAGCACCTTATCTGCTACGCTACCTGGGCGTCTCACGCAGGCTAGATGACTCTATCGTGGGTAAGAATTGTCTTATACTGATGGGCCAGTAATATTTGAGTTAGTAATAAAATAAAAGCATAATTCGAAATGCTAAAGTATTTATTCCATACATTTTAACCTTCTTTTCTGCAAATAACTTTGCTGTTATTACTAAGATTTCTACATCGTCTTTTTCTACTTTTAACAGTGCTATAGAACACCAATATACAATATGTAAGTTTTAAAAAGCATGTATGATCTGATTATATTTTATTCTATCTTAAGATTAAAATATAACTAAAAATATTTCATGTTGTCAAAAAGTAATTTAAAAAAATTTTAAAAATTATATATTAAAACTTAAATATAAAATGTTATAATAAATTAAATGAAAATACAAATTTCAATTATGAAAGTAAGTTTTAAGATTCTGTGAGCATTTTGTTAATTATAATGAAATCTTATTATAAAAATAAGCTGTCATTCTAACATTCAATATCTATTTATATACAGGGACTTTAAAAAGTTAATAGGGGGACCAGTAGTTAGCGTAGTGGCTGTGTCGCTGGACTCCCATGTAGTCAACTGCGGTTCTAGTCTTGGACCCAGTGGCTTAAACTCACGCTGGGTGCATGTGCGTGTGTGCCCAAGATCCTGAGAGGAGAATGGAGGAGAAGGGATTGTGGCATGGCCATCCCCCCTGGGGGGTGATTTCTCGCTTTCTGTCTCTCTGTCTTTCTGGCGAGCACACGTGTCCTATAGCAAAAACCTCTCAAAAAAAAAAAAAAAAAGTTAATAAGAAAAAGGAATTAAAGGCCAAGTTTATCTGAGTGGAGAAAAGTTTGAAATCCATGCATAGCTTTTTCATCACGTGCATTTTTCATGAACTTTTTGAAGACCCTTTTACTCCATGTAAAATATTGGTATTCTGGTTTATACACGGCTTTTTCTAGCCCTACAAATAAACTTAAGAAGAATGTTGATGATCTCGTGAGAGGAGACGCTAGCTTGCTTCCCGTGTAGCTGCTGAGTGTCGACGGAAAATAAATAACCAACTGTAAAATTAATAATTAATAATTAATGCGGTTTATTTCCAAGCCAAATGTGAGTGACCTAGGCCGGAGAAGAGGCATACATGCCTTTTCTCGGGGTGATCATGTACAGAGGTTCCTTTTATTTGCTTTTGAGATTGACAGACAACATTTAGTGAAGAGATTTTTCATTGGTCTGGCCCAAAAAGGCGGGACATGTAGAAGCGGGGCCTTGTAGGTTATAGGTGGGTTCCACAATTTTTAGGTCTGTGATTGGAAGGGAAGATCGTGTCTTAGTTAAAGAAAGGCTTAATCTACATCTCCAGGAAAAGGGAAGTTCTGTCTTGGGAAGAAATAAGCAAAAGAATACACTGTAATCAGTTGAAATATACATCTCAAAGGTACTATGCCAGGGACAGGAGGTAGGAAGAATCCTGTCAATAGAAAATAAATGGTCTGTTAATGTTTGTGGGCATGACTTCCCCAGTCCCTTTTGGAAAATAGAAAAGGTAGTCAGACTTCTGTCCACATGAGACTACCCCCTTATTTGCGAGTACAGCAAGTACGATCAATCGCAATGGGAAGAAAAGCACGAAAACGGGCACTCGGCAGCATCGAAGAGCAATCTCACACAGGAGCAGAATGGGGCGCCATTTCCTGGAAGTGAATTTAGTAGGGTGGTCTCCTCTCCAGTCTAGGAGCTGCTCAGCGCTCCCTGTCCCCGCAGGCCCGGCTGCCGCAGTCCCAGACTCTGGCGGACAGTCCCCAGCCTCCTGGTCTTCGGGCAGAGCCGTCTGTGTTCTGCAGTCTCAGGGCAGCCACGTGCTGTCCTGGGCCAGGATGGGGTCCGTCGGAACGCTGGAGTGGCCCTGTGGTTTTTAATAGAGGTCCCCTTTCGTGTGTTCACGATCTGGAGGGCCACGCACAGGGTGGGGATCAGGGCGGCGACCCTCTTGCCCCATTCTAAGGTCGATAGCTGTTCTGAATGATGGCGGTACCCTCCAAGACCACTCTGAGGGTTAGTGAGTTCTACTCCGACATACAGACACACGTTCTCTGGTACGTAAGCTCATCTGAAGATGAGAGGTGGTCAAGAGTACCATTCCAGGCTGGCAGGTGGCGTGGTGGTGAGGGTGCTGGACTCCCTCGTGGCAGACGGCCATTCGAATCCCAGACCTGGCGGCTTCCTTTCTCCCTTTCCTATTCTCTCTGTGGTCAAAATTTAAAAAGTAACAATAATAAATTTAAAAATAAATAATAATTTACAGGTCATTTAACAAAAAGAGTTAAAAAAATAAAAGTACTATTCCCAGACTCCTCGTCGTGCACGTCCTAAAGGAACACGGCTGTGGGAACAGCCTGGTGGAGTCTGAAGACCTGGCCAACGTCGCTGAGGCAGTACCCTGGCCACCGCACAGGAGGTCTGCTGTGCCCGGCCCCTTCGGATACACTGCGTCTTACTCCGGGTGACTAAGGTCCGTTCCTTTGCTTTGGCACTGACCACAGGGCCTGGTCTTTGCAGGAAGGGCTGCTCGCATTTATAGACAGAATCTGAGAAGCCGAGGAGAGCCCAGAGGCACCAGTACCGCTGCTCTCCTGCCGGCTGTGGAAGTGCAGGACGCTTCAGTGAGCAGGACGGGAAGGAATGCGCTGAGCCTGGCTCCCCGAGGCTGCCGGGTATTTGGCGGGTGGAGGCCTTCTCATAGCTCTGGGGAAAAAGCTGGGTTCTGATTCTACTTCTGATTCTACTCCAGGCCCCTCTAGATCTGAAAAATCCCCTTGTCTTCTTCCTCCTCAAGCAAACCCCTCTCTGTCCAGGTCGAGCAAACCAGATGGTCTGTCTAATCTGCTTTCAGTCCATGGTTTATGGAGAAACGATAAACTTCTTATTCCACCTTTCAAAATCTACTTTTCAAAAATTCTTTTTGAATTTGTGCTATGCCAAAGCTAATCTTCTCTGAGACCACAGAGGCCCCTGAAAGGCTAATGCAAAGCCCATGTATTGGAAAACATGCAACGGAAATGCACATCACAATGTTTGACATATTCCTTTATGACTCGTAGTAGGTGACGGTCTCACAGCAGTGGGGATCCCTATACCCTGTCCTCATGGGGAAGCGGAAGGGCCTTCTCTCCTGAATGACTTCCTCCTGGTTCAGGGTTACTCACCGGATATCTTCATAGCATTTAATGTGACAGGCAAAAAATAAAAGCAAAATATCTGCCCAAGATGATGTCTTAGTTCTTTGTTTTGCCATGTCAGAATATCTGAGACTGAGAGATACATACAGAAAAAAAAATTGGGAACCAGCAGTTAGCGTAATGGCTATGTCGCTGGACTCCCACATAGTCGACCGCGGTTTGCGTCCCGGACCTGGTGGCTTAAAACTCATGCCAGGCTTAAAACTCACGTGCGTGCGTGCCCAAGATCCTGAGAGGAGAATGGAGGAGAAGGGATTGCGGCGTGACCATCCCCCCTGGGGGGTGATTTCTTGCTTTCTGTCTCTCTGTCTCTCTCTCTCTCTCTCTGGCGAGCGCACGCGCCCTATAGCGAAAACCTCTCCAAAAAAAAAAAAAAAAAAAAAAAGAAAAAAAATGATTTGGCTGGTGATTCTGATGGCTGGCAAGTGCAAAGACATTGTGTGTGGCCACAGCACAACATGGTGGAAAGAAGTCAAAAGCATCAGCAGGTCCATGCCAAATGAGATCCGTGGGCGGATGACTTGCTTTGATAACAACTGTCTCCATGGGAACTAGTCTATTCTCATAAGAGCAAGATCTTCCCTATTGCAAGACAGCAGTAATCTATTTGTGAAGATGTGCCCTCCTCATTCAAATTCACCCATTGGACTCTGCCTCCCAAAGGCCCCACCACCTCTGAACACCATCACTTTGGGGACTACGCTTCCAGTATATGAAACTTAGTGAAACAAATCATATCAAAACCACAGCAGACGAACTTCAATTAGATGTCTAGAAGGAGGTGTAGACTTGGTTTTATTGTGTGTTGGAATCCCAGGCACCTCACATAATATCTGGGACAATAGACACATACTACATATTTTTGAATGGACAAATAGTTCAGGATAATTTAATTGTGTTAATCATTATATGATTACATATATTAAATCAGCACCCTGTATACCTTGAATATATAATTCTGTATTTCTTAATGACATATTTTAAATTTTTAAAGTGAGTTCATGAGTCAGCAGTTACTTAAATGTTTTTTTTTAAGAGGTTTTTGCTATAGGGCGCTTGCGTTCGTCAGAAAGACAGAGAGAGACAGAAAGCGAGAAGTCACGCCCCCCCAGGGGTGTGGCCACACCGCAATCCCTTCTCCTCCATTCTCCTCTTGGGATCTTGGGCACGCATGCACACACGCCTGGCGTGAGTTAAGCCACCAGGTCCAGGACTCAAACTTCGGTCGACTACATGGGAGTCCAGCGACATAACCATTACACTAACTGCCGGTCCCCCAAATTGCATGGTTTTAAAAACTAACATCATGGTAACGTATTGTGCAATTCTGGAGGGCAACATAAGATTTTTTTTAAAAGAATTATTGTATTTAACTTCATTTATTTATTTATTTTAATTTGACCAGAGAGGAAGAAAGAGAGGGAGAGTGAGAAAGCAAGCCGCCAGGTCCAGCACTTGAACTGTGGTTGGCCACGTGGGAGTCCAGCGCCCCCAACCACCACACCACCTGCCGGCCCCAAGGGCAACATAAGATTCTACTGGGTTGTTCAAAACATCATGATGCAGCTTTTCACAGAAAAACATAGAAAAATATGTCACGACTTTTCCTACGACCCCATATTATGTGGGATGATACTTCCTTTAGTAAAAGCTCAGGGGAACGTCAGTTACACAGAATAAAATATTCTTGTTTCTCCCAGAAATGGTGTCATCTACCCTGTGTGAAATCTAGTTTCTAATCCAAAATCCCTTCCATCATCTCAGGACCTAAGATTTTAACACTTTTTCATTTGAATCAGATGTTAATTTTGTTTTAAAAATCATAATTCCCTCAAAAAATATATATATACACACACACACTTTGGGCCAAGTCAAAGTTTTAGGTCCTTATAATTTTGCAAGGTCCCAAAGTGAGACCTTGAAAATACAAGAAACAAATGACCAGGAGAGGGATTCAGTGGAAAATAAAACAGTACCGAGTCCCCCAAGTACAAAAGTTCTTCGATTTTATTTTTCTTCTCTGTGTTAAAGTTCCCTTAAGGAATATATTTTTCTTCAAGGTTCTAAACCATAAGATTCTTTAAACTCAAAGAAAGCCTTTTAAGTCAGTAGAACAGCGAACTCCATGCTCCATTTCCCAGATGGGTAGAAGGGGTGACCAGCTGCTCGGAGGAGCAGTGAAATACGATCAGAAATCCTCGTTCCCATCTGGTGCTGTCAGCGGTGCTGTCAGGAGGAGGCTCGGCTTCCAGGCAGCCAAGAACATCAGTATTTAGGCAACTGAAGCAGCCTGTTCCCCCGCTGTGTGGCAAGTCGCTCATTTGGCTGGCTTCTCCAGCCCCTCCTGGCTTGCTGGTCCCATAGCACTGCCTCTTTAATGCCTTTTAAGAATCCCACTGCATCCTCAAATGCGTGTGTTGGGTTGTTGGAAAGGTCACGATGTGTTTTCTCTATGTTCTCGATACTGAAGTGTGGCATGACTTTGCTGATGGCACGATGGATACATGACAGAAGGAGCCCCCGTGGAGTGTTACCTGTAGGCACGTGGACAACTCAGATAGCTCTAGAAAGCCCTGAATGGAGCTCCCAATGACAACGGAATTGCAAACGTATCCAAGGGATGTTTTCAGGACACTTTCCCAGGGTCGGAGCACTGAAGCCCTAAGCCCTCTACACCTGAAGAGGGCATTGAGAAAGCCCTCACAAGGACGCCAGCTGGACACGGGGTGGTCTTATATCTAGCTCTTTAATCTGCTAACGGGTCTATTTGCTTCAGAGGGATTTGCCATTCTCAGAATGAGACTGTGTTTGGAATAAGTAGTTACCATCCAGGGAAAAAGAAAATCCTTTGTATTAAAACATTATACTAATAGTCGCCATTTATTGAGCATTTACTGTGTACTTCCAGGTAAATATATTACCTATCCAAATTCAGACACTGGCAAAATTGGTCCACCTACCTTCATTTTATGTTGAAGATGTTAAGTCTTCCAGAGGTGACACGACTTCTGTGATCAGAATGTTAGTAAGTGATGACCTGGAATTAGAACTGCATTCAGCTCACCCCCACAATTTACTTATAACTGCTGCCATTTACTAAAGAAATCAGCTCTTAGACACCTTTATTCTCTGATAAGTGACTTTGAACTAATGTTAGCAAAATGCCTTTTTAGTCACTGTCGTAAGTTACCAATGACTTGTATTTTATCTTGATCATATTTGCCTTGTGAGATCTTTTTTTATCCAAAAATAGGAACCAACAGCATTATATTGAATCACACAGTGCCTGGTCCTTAAAGTCTCGTCTACTGGCATCTTGTCTATATTTCCTGAATCGTGATTTCTCCTATGTGGCTGGATATGTCGTCTCTATTTCTCAGCTCATTCCTAAAGTGTACATTTTCCTAGTTACTATTCAACCTCTATTCTCTTTTTCTCCTTCCAAAGTGTAGCCAAATGTTCATCCTGTAACCACAATTTTTCTTTATTTTTTCTTTTTCTTTTTCTTTTTTTTTCTTTTCTTTTTTTTTTTTTTTTTTTTTTGAGAGGTTTTTGCAATATGGTGTGTGTGCTAGCCAGAACAACAGAGAGAGACAGAAAGATAGAAATCACCCCCCAGGGTGGATGGACATGCTGCAATCCCTTCTCCTCCATTGTCCTCTGGGGATTTGGGCATACACACACATGCATCCGGCATGAGTTAAAGCCACTGGCTCTGGGACTCGAACTGCGGTCGATTACATGGGAGTCCAGCAACAGCCATTACGCCAACTGCTGGTCCCTAACCATGATTTTTTACACTGCCAAAATATCTGTTGAAGCTTGACCCCCTCCTTCAACAACAGTTACAGACTATGACCACTTTAGACCCTGTGATACATTCCATCCTCCTGTTCCCTGGTAGGGCTGGTGTGAGTGAGGGCACATGACCCAGCCTGGCACTTCCAACCTCACGGAATGCTATTCGGGAAGCAGCTTTTCCCTTTGCTGGACGTGAGTGAGGAAACATGTTGCTGTAATCACAGTAGATACTCATCACCCAAATACAGATGAGCCAGTTCTAGGGTACAGCTGATAGCTTGGCTGTCAGCACAAAAGAGAAAATAAGAAAGTAGGTCTTTAATGACATTATGAGTTTCCATATCCAGAAACTCTGAAATGCACTCTATTTCTGACCTCTAGCTATGTGGGCCAAAAAAACATCTCTTTGCTCTTCATGCCAACTTGAGGAGGGCTCATATCATACACAAACGTAAAGGTCTTCGTGGAAATAGATCTGGTGTCCCAATTGGGGGGGGGGGGTACTATCTGAACAGATAGAGTGGAGAACTGTGAGAAGTAACACCTAATGATCTTGTTGGGTGTCTGTGGAACTGGTCATACTTCTGCCCTGGTGTGGTTGGACCTGAAGCAGCCTCCTCACTGCAAAGCATCACGAGCTCATGGGGACACTGCGCAGCTTTGGCATGTACCCGTTACTCCGCTGGCCTCCAGTGTGGGTGGACAAGCAGAGCAGGCTCAAGTCAAACCTGAACTCAGTACTCAGAGAGGGCAAGAAAGACACCCCCTTGCTACACAAGGCCTTTCCTCCTGTAGTCTGTAATCTTAATTAACAGATAATGCAATGGTGTTGATGCTCCTCGAGTTAAAAAGTCAAAGTTTCTCCCTCATACTCAATGTTGCACAAGAAGACGTGAGAAGCCAAGGACGCAGAGGACACGCTTGGAGCTGGAGCAGTGGGACCACCTCTCAGCCGGCTTGGTCTACCCCTGAGCCGTCTTCACCAGGTGAGAAGGCTGGAGTGTGCACAATGATTTAAACCAATCGGACCTGAATTTCTGAGCACATGAGTAGACGAGTACATATTCACTGAATATCTGGTATTTTTGCGTAAAGGGGTAAGTGGATGAATTCTGGGTATATAACCTTCCAACGTCCACTACAGACCACACCTGTGACTAACAGCCATGAAGATCATTATTGTCATCTAAACACTTTGCAAACATGTCCTACTTCCCTTCCAAGCACAGACCACACCGTGTCACGCCTGGCTACATTTCTCCACGTTGAGAAATACAGCCGTCCCAGGTATCAGCTCGGCTGCTTACGGAGAAGCAAGGCAGAGAAGGGGGCCTGACCGGGCAGTTACTTTTCTAAGGTTGTTTTCTCTGAGACCAGGATAAGGCTAGGAACGCTTTCTTTAAAGCCACGCTCACAAGGAGCCGAAGAGATAAGCCCAACTAAAGATTTTAAGGAAAAGTCCAAACAGTAGGAGAGACATGCACACACTTACACACACGCGCACACGTGCACACACACATGAGCAGTCAGATTCAGAGGCAGAGCATACATTAGTTGAAACTATGGGACATGCTGAGTCGAAGATCGACAGAGGGGCCAGCCAGTGGTATGTGGTTAAGGTGCCGAGTCCCGCGTGTCTGACTGTGTGTTTGGAGTCTCAGACTAGGCAGATTAAAAAACCTTCCCAGCAGGTGTGTCCAAACTCCTGACAGGAGGAAGAGATGGAGAAGAAGAGAATCCAACGTGTCCATTCCCCATGGGTGTGCTTTCTCGCTGTCTCCACGAGCCCCCAACCCCTGATGAGTATACATGCTCTTTTGGCAAACTTAAAAAAAAAAAAAAAGGTTGACAGAAACATGCCAAGGATTTCCAGAGCAACGCCCAAATTGTTTGTTCTTACTGTATGGTGGAGAGTTTTCATCTCGTCCGGAGCAAAGCCGAAGCCCCAGCATGACCTGTGAAGCCCCGTCTGCTGTCTGGTCTGCACCAATCGTCCCCTGCTGCTCTTCCCGTGTCATGCACCACCCCAACTGCACCATCCCTCATTGCTCTTGGCCTGGCCTGCTGCCGTCTCGGGACTTCACATTCACTGTTTCCTAGGTCTGTGTGATTCTGTTCACTCAGATCTTACACGGTTTGATCCTTGGTGACCTTCAGATACTTGGTCAAAGGCAGCTTATCAAAGAGACTTAACTCTAGGTATTCTATTAAAACACTCAATCCCCTTCTTGATGGTTCTTCTCTTTCTGTTTTGGTTCACACCCACTCCTTAGTTCTTACTGCTGAATACCATATCCGCTTTGCCTATTTATATTGTATATTGCCTGTCTTCACCTCTAAAACGTGATGTCCGCAAGGGATTTTTGTCACTTTTTTAACCCTAAAAAACTTACTCATGCTTACTCATACAATTAATAAACACTCAATAAAAATACACTGAATGAATGAATGAATGAATGAGGTAAGAGTGCAAAGAGGTAAAATGGGCAGTGTGTGGAAAGCCGGGGCGCTTGCTGCAGAGTCGTTGGAGAAGGTGCGGCTATCACAGGAGTGACTCCCCTGTGGTTCCATGTTGCCCATTACCACGCGCATGCTGTAGCTCATTCAAGGGATAGTCGTAGAGGGTAGTCATGAATTATTAGATAATCCTGAAAGAATAATTGAGACAGGGAAGAAGGAGTGAGTGGTCGGAGTGCCACCAAGAGATGCATCCTTATAAGGAAGATCATAATTTGTCAATTTCGTGTATCATTGTAGCACTTTATAATGGAGGCCCAATTGGGAACTCTCAACCCACCCAGTTGTTATGAGAGGGGAGAGTTCACTAAAGGAAAATCAATCTCTTTATTGAACTTTGGAGCCCACAAATAATGTAAGTTCGACACACAGGGAAGGAGACAGAGTTCTGTGTCACGTCTTCTCACCTCGAAAGTGCATTTGTGTCCTCACTCTGTCCAGTCTGCATCTTCGAGGAGATGCTAGGCAAGGCCAATCCTCCCTTTCTTTGTTAGTGACAGAATTCTTGAGATGATCCCAAATCTGCTGTCCATTGTCATTTTTCATTCTATAATTCCCACTGTAAGGGATCTATTTCCTTATAATTTCTCCCAGGTCACAGACATTTCTCGTTTCCTCTGTTCCACCAAAAATAAGTCTGAACTTGGATTGAATTTGTAGCATCTAGGTAGGACTTAATTGTCACAATGTCTTAAAGAACTTTCCACAATGGTGATTTCTCCAACAAAACAAAAGTTTCCAAGTTGCTATAAATCTGACCTCTTCTTTTAGGTCCAGGTCTGATTCACTTCTAGCATATTCTGTGACATATGAGGAGCCTACAAAAAGTTCATAAAATGCATACCATGACAAAATTATTCATGGATTTCAAAACTTTTACACACTGAAATAAACTCATACTTTAACTCCACTTTTTTCACAAACTTTTTGAAGTTCCCATATACTTTGATAGAGCATAGAACTCATATTCTGCTTTCTTTCTTTCTTTTGTTTGTTTGTTTTGAGAGTTTTTGTTTTTTTTTTTTGTTTTTGAGAGGTTTTTGCTATAGGGCATGTGTGCTCGCCAGAGAGATAGAGAGAGACAGAGAGACAGAAAGCCAGAAAGTACCCCCAGGATGGACGGCCATGCGCAATCCCTTTTCCTCCATTCTCCTCTTGGGTTCTTGGGTACTCATACACACGTGCCTGGCATGAGTTTAAGCCACTGGGTCTGGGACTCAAACTGTGGTGGCCGACTACATGGGAGTCCAGTGACATAGCCATTACACCAGTTGCTGGTCCCTCATATTCTGTTTTCAAGGGAGACACCTCCCCCAAGGGGAAATGAGAAAAAAAAAAAAAAAGAGAAAATAATGAGTATATTACTGACTAATAATATTCAAAGGTTACCTATAAAAGGGGATGATCTTTAGGTGTAACTAAGAGATTTGGGTTCCCTTTATAATGCATACCCGAGCACCTTTGTTCTTTTGCCTGTGGCTGACTTTATTTATATTCCAAGAAAGAACAATTTAAAGGAGTTAAAAATGAACATTCGTCTTCATTCTTAAACTAATTTTGGAAGCACAGGCCGCTCAGTACACAGCTGCCTGGTTCTTCCCCTAGCCCAGGGGCTAACGTTCACAGGAGCAGAAAGCCCTCTCCTGACCTGTTATTCTAAGGTGCCCCAGTGAGTTCTACTGTTCGTGTTTCAAGGCTCACAGTAAAGCTATTTTTGTCAACAGCATAGACTTCTTTTACACCTCCTCCTATGGGAGTCTTTTGGATTTAAGGAGAGAGTTGAGACTTCGGACTTAATGCAAAACATAATTTCTTCTAGACTTTAAAATTTAGGAATTGCACAAATTTCCCTAATGATAAGAATGTTCAGGGTAGGGATTCTCAGGCTACTTTCAGTGATTCTGATTCAGTAAGTAGATAGGGGGCAGAGAAGTCTGCATAGTTATGAAAGACCCAGGTGAAAGTCTGGAAACATCGACCTCTAGAATGTATCAGAATAAAGCACCTTGGGGTAAAATGGGAAATATGAGGGGGCTTCAACAAGTTTAGGTAGAATGGACTTACTATGAGTTTACTTTGGTAGAAAAACTTTTGAAATACATGCATAGTCTTTTTCTTCTTCTTTTTTTTACGTTTATATTTATTTACGGCCGGAACATGTGTGCTCTGGTCAGAGAGAATAAGCACCATACACCAGGACACACCCATGCTGCAATCCTTTCTTCTCCGTGTCTCCTTCTGACAGGGTTTTGGGCACACATGCACACGTACCTGAGGTGTTCTCAGGGTGCTGGGGCCAACGTTTGAATGGCCGTATTCGGCCGTGTGAGAGCCAGCTTCTTTAGCCACTGCTCTAGGGACTGGCCTACAAAGTTCATCCAACAACGCATTGGCATGAACTTTTGCACACCTCTTGTAATAAGACATCTTCGTTTTATTTATGCCACTTTTTTTTTTCATACAGGGTGTTTTTGTTCTAGAATGATTTATTCTATTTTATTTATTATTTTTATTTTCAAATTTACTATAGGGCACGTGTGCTCACCAGAGAGACAGACAGGGGAGAAATTGAGAAAGCAAGTTGCCAGGTCTGGAACTTGAATTGTGGCCAGTCATGTGACCATGCCACCTGCTGGCCCTTATACAGGGCTATTATCTTATTTTATTTTCTAAGAAACAAAGAAAATGCTGTGTGAGGTTGTGGAGGAACAAGTGTAGTTATTAGACAGTAGTTAAGAGAATAAATAAGTACAATGTCTGTGGGAAGAAATCTGGTATGATTAAAGGAATGAGGGGCCGGTCTGAGCCTAGTGGTTAAGGGAACTGTATCCCATGTGGCTAAAACTTAAGTTTGAATCCCACAGACTGGATCTGGGTACATGATGCCCAAGGTCCTGAGCACGGATACACAGGGGAGGAGCTATGGAGCCATCGCAGGCCCCTGGGGCACTTTCTCCCGCGCTCTCTGGCGAGCAGATGTGCCTCTGGCAATTTTAAAAAATTTTGAAAAGGAGTGAGCCAATACTTTGAGGAGAGCTATAAAAAAACACATAAATAAGTAAGAACATGGATTTTCCTTGACATGATTTTGTTCTTACTTAACCAACTTTGAAACTGATGAATTGTTGAATGCTTTTAATACAGAAAATAATAAATTCCTTCACTATATAAGTACTTTTGAGTTGAGCTTTCATTTTTTATAGCTGGATGCATATGATACTAGTTAAAAGATATGATGGAATGTGTGTGTGTGTGTGTGTGTGTATACATTATACATTATATTTAAATGTGATGATTCAAAACTGTATACACTAGCGTCATAATCATAAAATTAATTACATAAAAAATATAGAATATTTCAGTTTTATTTTAGGGGCTAAAATTCAGCTTTACACAGATTTAAGTCTTTTTGTTTGTTTGTTGACTCAGTACAAAACATGAACTTAATATAGTCATTTTGATACCTATAACTACCATAGCCAATACCGTCATCTAAATGAACACCTCTGAACCATCTTTCTGATGTAGGATATCTGGGAAATTAGATACTCAAAATGGAGCATTACAGAAGCTCCAGCATGAGTGCTTCACGGGCAGACAGAGCACACTAGACGTCACCTCTCCAACAGGAAGGGCAGAGGCATCGCCTTCACCTTCAACGTGGCTCGAAAAGACGGTGTTGTGAAGAAAGCACCATCTGCGTTCTTTTTGGTTTCTAGACCTACTTGGAAAGTATTTGGACGCAAAATGTATTCTCTGAAAAAATAAATAAAAGAAGAAAACATAATGCCTCTAAACAAAGCATAAGAAGGCAGCTTTCAAAGCCGGGCAAAGATCAGAGACTGGGATGAGACTATGAGGCTAGATAGAGCTCTTCCACTTCGCAGCTAAGAGACTACCGTGAGGCAGCTGCAACGTCTGAGCCCGACTTCCTGTACGGAAAATATGTAAGATATTTTAAAAGAGTAATATCTTTGAACCAAAACTAAATCTTAATGTAAGCAGAATTTCAAGCGCTGTTTTGCATTACATTATGTATACCTTGATTCAAAATATTGTGACTTTTTGATATAAACAGAAATGATTCCATGAGTTAAGTAGCTAAGAAGCAGATGGTGCTGAGAAGCAAATTGGCCCGTTATTGTTGGGAAAATGCATGAAGCATGCTTGTGTTTCCGTGAATATCGACATCCTTAGGACGTACCTGGGATGATTTTAGGGTGGAAATATACAAAATAAAATAAGAAGACTGTGTCCATGTCCTCAGGCATGGGCAAAACGTAAGAAGCCGTGTTTACCCTTTAGGGTCCCACGCCTGGTGCCCGTGCCAGACATGCTTCTCCCGTAGGGTTCTGTACTGGACCACCCACTCATCACCCACGGACCTGCAGCTCCACGTGCCCACACCGGAGTCCTCCGAAGTCTGCCTTCCTCCTTGTTTTCTGGTTTTTTTTTTTTTTTTTTCCTATCTTTCCACCTTCTAACATGCTATATTACTTACATGGAAGTCATTCTACATAGATTGTTTACATACTTTCATGTGTATTTTTTATCATGTAATTCTCCCACTAGAATTCAAGTTACACAGGGCAGAAAGATGTGTCTGTCTTGCTTACTAAAATTTTCACCAAATCTAGAACAATACCTGAAAAAAAAAAAAAGAAAGAAAAATATAGACTACTTAAGTTTTTCTGTTATGGACTAAAATTCAGTTTGACTCAGATTATTATTTTTAATCTTCAGTTTTTGGACTGTAAATATTTACTGAATGTTGAATCTTGGTAAGTAAACAATTTACTAAAACATATCCCGATGTGTTTGCATATATGTGTAAATGACATGATATATCCAGGGGAACACGTAATAGTAGCATATTTATATTAATGTAGATATGAAGTAGTGAAAAGTGAGGTACAAAATTCAGATATTGGAATGTGAAATACTGCATATGCAGTTCTCATTTGCATGTACATGCGTAAATATATCTTTCAGAAACATGTGTTGGGTCAGTTGGATAGACAAGGAAGGTTCTTGAGACAGGAAGCAGAGATTCGGACTTTAGTTTCAGTACTGAAAATTATCCCATGACTTAAACATACACCTTCATCAAGGTGGGCCTCCTAGCATTTAGAGTGCAGGACATGAGATGTGTCCTTAGAATGAATGATCTAACACGTTCATGTTTTTGCATTTAAATATGAAGACAGTAAATGTAGATGAGCCTTATACCTTTTCCAATTTTTAGAATTGTATTTTCTCCAAAAACTATTTTCTCTGTTATGAATACATGTATTTAAGTGAGTGCTTTGAGTCTGGAGGTTATTGCATTGGAAATAGTGTACAACCATGTTTCCACAGTGAATGGTTCAAAGTTGGGCTCCAGTTCTGCCCTTTCAGAAAGAAATGGTCCTGTGCTGAGTATAATAAGGCTTTATAATCGCATAACCTGGATTAAAAACTCACCCGTAATGGGTCATACGGTAGTTCTATTTGTAAGTTTCTCAGGAACCTCCATGTTGTTTCCCACAGGGAGGGGTTATACTAATCTACATTCCCACTGAAAGTGTCAGAGGGTTCCCTTTCACCAAAGCTTTGCCAGCACTTGTCATTCTTTATTTTTCACCCTAGCCATTCTAACTGGGATGAAATGGTATCTCATTGTGGTTTTAATTTGCATATTCTTTATGATAAGTCACTTTGGATATTTTTTTTATACCATATGACCCAGTAATCCCACTCCTTGGTATTTACCCAAAGTATAGAAAAACACTCAGAAAGACACTTGCACATCCATCTTCATTGCAGCATTAGTCACAATTGATAAGCTGTGTATCCAATTAACCTGTATCCAAAAACCAATGACTAGGTTGAAAAACGGTGGCACATATATACTATGGACTATTACCAGCCACTAGAAACAATGAGACCTTATCATGTGATCCAGCAGGATGAATACAAAGGACTTAATATTAAGCTAAGTGAGCCAGATTTTGAAAGATACACACTGTATAACCCCATTCAGTATGTACCAAATGTCTGTGCTCTATGGCAGAAATGAAAAGATCTGAAGATGACAGTAGAGAGGATAAGTGTACATACTAGAGTATGCAAGTGGGGGAGTTGATGGTAGAGAGTGGATAATCGAAGATGAGTGGGAGGGAAGAAGCATTTAACAGACAAAAGAATGTAAAATTCTCTGTTAAAAAAGTATTGTAATTTTCACATTATAAAATTAAAATGAACAAAAGAACTCACCTATATCTTTAACTAACCATGTGATTTTCCTGAGTCTTGATTCCCTCAATTTTAATTGACCTAATTAAGAGCTACACAGAAAGGTTATTGAGAAAATTGAATGAGATAAAGTTGTGAAGTACTCAATTAAAGTTTGTCACATGGTAAGTGCTAAATAAATGTTAGACTCCCTCTGTCCTTTTTCATCTCCCTAATTCATTGTCATAAAACTATTTCTTTCTTTAGACAATTTATATTTAATGGTTCTTATTAAAAATGAGCTATCTCTATTGAAAACCTGAATCATGTCCCTAAATTACTGGAAGCATATTCATGATAATTAATTATAGTAAAGTAAAGCTTAATCAGTTTTAGTAATTATATCCTGAACTGCTTGAAACATAGGATGCCTTTTTACTTAACTGTCCTATTTATTTCAACTTACACATTCAGACAAAATGACATGTCTGCTCATATTGACATGTCTGGTCAATCTAATTTATTTCTGGTGTTCAACAGATCAGAAGTAACAATAGCTATTTTTTCTAAGTGTTACCAGTGCAGTACTTCACTCATGGACAGCAATCTGATGGCTTTGTCACTACATTTGGACTAAATAAGCTCCCAGTATCTTACGCATCCAAGACATTACTTGCATGTCCATTGCCTGCTTTCTGAGTACTGTTATAATTCCATTTGCTTTGACTTACTATTTGTTTTTCAGTTTTCTTCTTCTGCCTTCTTTATTGGCCTGAATGTGTATGTCCCCACAAAATTCATACACCTAATCTCCATTGTGGCCGTAATAAGAGGTCGGGCCTTGGGGAGGTGACTAGATCGTGAGAGCAGAACTCTCGTGAAAGGTTCAGTGCCCTTATAAAAAGATTCCAGAGAGCTGGCCGGTCGTCTTCCACCTTGTGAGAACACACTGAGAAGGCACACCTGTGCCAGCACAAGGGTCCTCGGACTCTGGATTGGCCAGAGTATTCATCGTGAACTTCCCAGACTCCAGAATGCTGAGAGAGAAATTTCTACTGTCCATACACCACCCAGATTATGAAACTGTGTTATAATAACCTAAACAGGCTAAGAAAACTGGTCATTTACTTCTGTGTCTAAATTGGCTCCAAATTTTACACTTTATATGTCTTCAGTGTTGTCAGTCCATCTGAAATCACCACTTGAGGATTTATGTCTGCATTCTCTCACATGGCTATAGAACAAATGAGAGAGTTAAAAAAATATTCTTTTGTAAGAACACAACAAAACCAGATGATTTAAATGGATAATTTTATACTTTGTTGTGCCCTTTAATGTTGACAAGAGTGAGTACATGAATAGAGGGGTGTAGTTTATAGAAGGCTTTGCTCATATAGTACCCTAAGTAATTCGCATTGCCGTCCTTAGATGGACAGAACCACTACCCCATCTTACAAGTAAAGAAAACTAGCTCTTGGGCTGGCAGATGGTGTGGAGGTTAAGGCGCCGGATCCTACATGACCAACTGAGTTCCTCAAACCCCAGATATGGTGGCTTGAAAATCACACCAGGTGAGTGTGCACACATGCCCCCAAATCCTCAGAGACTGGAGGAGAAGAGATTGTGGCATAGTCATCCCTCCTGGAGTGGGGATTTCTCACTTTCTCTGTCTCTCTGCTGAGTATATGCACTCTATAACAACAGCTTAAAAATAAATAAATAAATAAATAAAAAAGAAAACTGACTCTCAAAAAAAGATGGCTTAGCTGATGGGTCGTGTAAATGATAGTTTGGACTAGAGATGCTTTTAACTCTGCATATTGTATTTAAATTCCTCATTCTCTCAACTCTTTCCATCTCAGGAGAGTGAAATAGATGCACTACATTGAGTTGCATCAGAAGTCTTCTTAAAAAAAAATAAAAAATCAAAGGAGACCGTAAAAGCTATTGAATTGTTTTCATCAAATGTTAAAACAGGAAAAACTCTAATCACAATAATGCTGTTCCACCAGGGAGCTGAACTGCGTAATAAAAAACTCATTTACTGGGACCAGTAGATGGCATAATGGTTACATTGCTGGACTCCTATATAGTCGACCGTGGTTCAAGTCCTGGACCCAGTGGCTTGAAATTTACACCCAGCGCATGTGCATGTGTGTCCAAAATCCTGAGAAGAAAATGGAGGAGAGGGAATTGCAGCATGGCCATCCCACCTGGAGGGTGATTTCTCACTTTCTGTCTCTCTCTGTCTAAATCTCTAAATAAATAAATAAATAAGAAAAGTCATTTACTAATAAAGTAAAACTTCTTATGAGATAAATTTTGGAAGGGGACCTTCAATTGTGAAAGTTAAGCTGCACAGTAACTTAACACCACTTTTCTACCACTCATTGTCCTCTTACAACTATTTGCTTTAACTAACTGACTTCAATATGCCAGTACTTAGGAATACGCTGGCCTCTGTACCTCTAGGTTAAAGGGCTGGAGGGTGGAAACCCAGTTTGAACTCTTAGGCAGACATACCTGTGTTCCTGGATCTAGTACTCACGAGTACTGTTCTGGGCTCTCCGTGGTTCTAGTTGACCAGTCTCTCCAGGGGTAACTTCTCCCTTTCAGTGCAATTTGCACCAATGCTGAGTGTGAGCTACTGTCTGATGTTCAAGCAGGTTTTTTCTGGTAGTGCTCCTGCAAGGGGCGAGCAGGAACAGGCAGTGCTGTGGGCCAGGCCAGTCAGGGCTCAGACTGCAGATGCCCAAGCTGGTACCCCTCGCTGCATGCAGACAGAAAGTCGAGAGACAAGGTGTTGAGACAAAGAAAGTGACAAGCTGAGAAGATTTCAGACTCATGTCCTAAAAACTGTCAGAAAGACAGAATGCGAGCTGCTTCTGTGTCAGAGGACGAGGAAACAGGAGAAATGGGGGGGGGGGGGGGGGGAATGAGGTCAGAAGGTAACTGCTGGCCACAGACTTTGTGGTGCCAGGGAGGGGCTGAAGAAGGCTGTTAAACTTATCTGTGCTTGGCCTGTGCCCTGAGTTGACTCAGATCAGGTCATAGTGCCCCTAAATTCATAGTAAAAGGCAAGCTTGAAGTATGTCAGAGCACATTCTTGTTGGTATCAGGGAGTCTTCTGTCATCTGGCTTGTTTCCATTCCTTGAAGTTGTCTGTGAAGATTAATTATCTTGTTCTGGGAAAGACTCAAAACATACATAAAAGCATTTAATCATAGTGTTCAGTGCGAAAGTAGGTCATGGTCTGGACTATTGTGGCTAAGTCACTTATGTACATGTGACTACTCAAAGGGAAAACATAGGTAGGATGAGCCAGGGGCGTGGTGGGTAAGGTGGCTGGATCCTACATGGTTGACTGCACAGTTCAAGTCCTGAGCCCGGTGGCTGGAAAAACAGTCCAGGTGTGTGTGTCTGCATGCCCAAAATCCTGACAGAAGAGTGGAGGTTGAAGGGATTGTGTCATGGCCATCCCTCCTGGAGAGTGCTTTCTTACTTCCCCTCTCTCTCTGTCTCTCTCCAGCTAGCACACATGTTTAACAGCAAGTTAAAAAATATCTGTCTATCTACCTACCGATCCCTATCTCTCTATTTGTTAAAGGTTAGAGCTTGAAAAACAAGCTAAGGAAGTGCTATTCAGTTAACCATTTAGGATCAGTAACAAGATGATCCATTAACCCGGAAGGTCTCCATCCAGAGGTTTTTGTTAGAGTTTGAGGAACTCTTCCCCCTTTCTTTTACTATATTTAGTTTGGGTCAGCTACCAAGTATTTTTCTCATAAAGGAAAGTTAAGCTATTCATGTAGGAGCAAGCTTCATTGTAAGGTTTAGAGAGCTGCCTCTGTCCTCAGGTGGCCTTGTCTCCAGGAAATTCTTGGGAAACCATTTTCCAACCTGAAATCTGAAGCAACCCTGTCCCTGAGCATTTTGGATAAGGGATGCTACACTAATTCTCTTAGACAACCTCCCTGAAGGCTCTAAGCCTCACTTATATCTTCTGGGAAAGAAAAAAAAAAAGAGAGAGAAACCAAAAAGCAATAGTAGGTGTATCATTTTTGTTAAAAATAAAGGAAAATATCTAGCTATTTTAGATGTTTACAAAATCTACAGGGTGAACAAAGGCACACCCTCTAGACTAAATTTTCAGTAATGAGTCAGGCCCCAGAATTGTTCTGCTTTTCCCGTTAGGTGGACACTGAGAGAAAGCCCCATGAACCCTGGAATCAGGAAGCATTTGAGCACAGGACCATGTGACAATGGGTGCCTCGTGCCTTGTCTTTCTCTCCACGTCATTTCATTCTAAATTGTCATCATGTGTGAATGAACTAGATTAGGACCCTTTCAGAAAATAAAGAAAACTGTTTTGAGAAAACTTCAAGAAGGTAACATTTTAGTTTCCCAAGGAAAGCATGATAGAAAGAAATCAGATTAGATATGGAATCAACTAGTCTATGGTGTCTACCACAATAACTGCAGATACCTTTGGATTTGGCTTATAACATGAGGTAATGATATGCTTGAGCCCTGGTTTATGTAAAGTAAGGACTCAATAATTGCTAACTCTAATCATTATTGTTAATAATGGCTAACTGCCCTTAGTTTCTTTTTGCAGAGGTTAAAGAGACAGGTCTTTCCAAAACCACAGTACTAAACCATACGAGAATAGGAAAGAAGTGATGACTATAGAAACTACCAGATACACAAACCAAAAACAAAGCCTTTTTTTAAAAAAAGTATTGCATATGTACTCACCAGAGAGAGAGAGAGGAAGAGAGAAAATGAGAAAGCAAGCCATCAGGTCTGGTTGGCCATGTGAGAGTCCAGCACCTTAACCACCATGCAACCTGGTGGTCTCTGCACAGCTTTGTTTGTTTGTTTGTTTTTTAAATAAAAAGGCAAAAGTAAACTCAACCTGTAGCATTTCCCATTTGGCCCCATTAGCTTCATAAGCACAGTGGTTCATTTATGTTTGGATCTAACACTCAGATTTCCTCCAATATAGGATCTAAAATTCCCAACTCACAGTCACCTGTGACTATCAGAGACCAGTGGAGAGACGGAGTTGTTGGTCAAAGGATATCAAAAGCCTAACCTTTTTCCTGGTTTAACGTTTTTTTGAGTTTGATCTATATAAAACTGAACTGTTTTTTATTAAAAAATGCATTAAAATTGCTTAGCTAATGACTTCAGTAAGCTATATAGCCTATAAGCTATAAGAGAAGAGGCTTCAGTTCAAATAGTATGTAGACGAAATTATCAGCAGTTCAAGAAAAGAGAAAAATCCTTAAATCTAGAAAACAAAGCATACAAGTTAATCAGTAATACTTTAGTCAAAAGTCATAAAATTCTATTTCACCATGATCTCTCCATTTAAACTCTGGAAGTTAATATTCAACTCCAGACTTGTCCCTACCATTAGGCTGACCATTTTCTTGGTTGTTTTTTGTACTCTTATTTCTGTGTGTCCGACTTTCATTTTCCTGGTATAGCACACCCTTTAGCACTTCTTGGAGAACTGGTCTGGTATTGGTAAGCTTTTTTAGATTTTGTTTATCTGAGAATGTTTTCGTCTTTATTTCCCATATAAAGGATAATCTTGCAGAGTACAGTATTCTTGGTTGAAACTGTTTTTCACTTAACACTTTGACTGTTTTCCCATTCTTTCCTTGCTTGCTTTGTTTCCGATGAGAGGTCTGATGTTAGCCTGATGGGATATCCTTTGAAAGTAACTCGATGTTTCCCTCTTGCCAAATTTAGTATCTTGTCTTTCTCTTAACATTTTTTGAGTTTGATCTATTAAAACTAAAACTGTTTTTTATTAAAAACAGTTAAAAATGCTTAGCTAATGACTGCAGTGAGCTATCTAGCCCCAGCTAGGTGCTCCTTTGTAGTACGTCCATTTTACTCACTGAGGATTACACCTAAAGTCAGGCATGTGTTCTTAGATATGTATATATCAGTTGTGCTTGCTATTGAAAGTTTTTAGATTAATTAAGATCTTTAGTGAATCAATAAAATGTGGGAAAAAAAGGCATGGAAAACAACTGTAGATACCAGAGGTAGTGTGGGAGGAGGGTGGGAAATGGCAGAGGATAAGAGGTAGGGAATCAAGGTGGGGGGAGGGAAAAGCAAAATATGTAAGAAACAAGAAATGGAAAATTATTTGTTGATAATAACATATATGGTAATAACGTTGATTGAACCAATATACAGTGAACTCTGGATGGAAAATTTTATTTTGTATACTGCATTGATGTACAGTAAATGAATGTAAGTAAATGCATTCTTAAAAATTGTTTTAACAGCTCTGAAGTGGTCCCATCTTTTTTTTTTTAATTTGCTGGAGGGCAAGTGTGCTCACCAGAGAGAAACAGAGAAGAGAAAGAGGAAGCAGTCCACGCTAGGAATCTCTTCTCCAGTTCTCCATCCAGTCAGGAATGTGGGCACACACACATGAACCCAGTGTTTCAAGTCACCAGGGCCAGGATTCGAACCACAGTTGGCCTTTGGGGATCTGCCCTCTTAACCACTATGCCACTGGACTAAGGTGTTTTGTTTTTTTTTTTTGCCAGAGGGTATGTGCACTTCCCATAGAAGGAGACAAAGGGAGAGAGCCTGTGTGAGAGCGAGAGCAACTCCAGTGGGGCATGGTCATGCTACACGCTTTCTCCCATTTCTCCATTTCATCTGGATTCTGGGTGCATGTGTACACATCCCTGTCACAGTTTTCAAGCCACCAGGACCAGCATTCAAACCATACTCAGGGCTTAATTGCTTTGCTACAGCCTGCCCTCAACAGAGTTTTAGTCCAACTCCTTTTATGTAAATGTCATTAATACACACATACATTTTTTATTGATGAGTAACATTTCATTCTTTGAATATATTTACTTACTATTATTATTTACTTACTAAATTGGTTTTCATTGGGCTTGTTTCCAATCCATATTATATACAGCTGATATAAAAAAGATACTATAAATATCCTTATACTTATTTCTGTAAACATATGCTTTTACTTCTTTTGTGTAAAAATCTGGAAGTAGAATTATTGGGCTATAGAAAAAGAAACAGGGCCAAGCACTGTGCAGAGGGAGTCACGCCCACCTGGTCAACCAGGTTTGAGCCTCGGACTGGTTTATGTTCCATGCACACACACATACATATGTGTCAAGGATCCTGGAAGGATGGAATTGGAGGAAAAAGAATTGCTGAGTGACTGGCCCTATTCGGGGTGCTTTCTCTCTCTTTCTATAAATGGCCTCTGGCATAATAAAAGAAGAAAGTTTAAAAAAAAAGAATAAGAAAAAGAGGTCTGGCTTCATGGTCTGGTGGTTAAGGCAGCCAGACCCCACAGGCCAATCAGAGTGCGAGGACCAAACCTAGTGAAAGAACGTGCTGGGTGAGTGCAGGTGCGTGCCCCAAATCCTGAGGGGAGTGAGAGACGGGAGGACTGAGGAATGACCAGTCCCCTTGGGGGGTGTTTCTCCCCTCCCTCTGTCTCTCTGTCTCTCTCTGCTGATCACACACGCTCTCTAGTAAAAACATTAAAAAATAAAAAATTTGAAAAATAGAGGACTGAACTAGTTTCTAAAGTGACTTTGTCGCCTATCCGTGACACCTGATGAGTTTTGGCCACTCAATGCCGTGACTAACTTTGGTTACTGATCATACTTTTAATTATTTTGGACCTGGTGGCTTTGACATAAGAATTCCTTGTGCTTTCTAAATTGCAATGCCATCATGATTAATAATGCTGCTCACATTTTTATGAACTTAGTCATTAAGTATTTTTTAGTAAAATTTATATCTTCTCTAGAATTTATTCAGCTGTTTGTCTTATTTATTTTTAAGATGTCCTTTTATAGTCTATGAAAATATATAAATGCAAGTCCTCTGTCAAATGCTTGTATTATAAATCATTTCTACCAATCTATGTCCTGAATTTTCATTTTCTTCACAGTGTCTTGGATAGGCATACGTTTTTAATTTTATGAAACAATTTATCATTTTCTTAATTTTATTGCTTTCTACTTTCTATCTAGGAAATCTTGCCTATGACAAGGTAATGAATATATTATCCTACATTTTATTCTTATAGTATTATATTTGAACTTTTAAATTGAGGCTTATGGTGCATTATTAATTAATATTTTTGCATAGAGGGTGAGGTAGTGGTAAAGTATTTTTTAGTTTATATTGTCTCATACCAGTTCTTTTTTTATAAAATATTTTTATTTTACATTAATTTCCATGACTTTTGATCAAAATTAATTTAGCATATATGTGTGTTTATATTTGTGGACACTTTTTTCTGTTTCATTAACTTATGTGCCAAAACCCCAACTACGCTGATAATCATATTGTTTAAAAAGCATGTGTAGAGATTAAATAGATCAAGTCTTTCAAATAATTCTTCTAAGTTATTTATTTTGTTTTCTGGAGAGGTTTTTTGCTATAGGGCACGTGCGCTCGCCAGAAAGACAGAGACAGAGACACAGAAAGCAAGAAATCACCCCCCAGGGGGGATGGCCACACTGCAATCCCTTCTCCTCCATTCTTCTCTCGGGATCTTGGGCATGCACGCACATGTGCCCAGCATGAGTTTAAGCCACCAGGTCCGGGACTCAAACCGCCACCATCGAGTACATGAGAGTCCAGGAACATAGCCATTATGCTAACTGCTGGTTCCTCTTCTAAGTTATTTTTTACCATTGTAGATCATTTGCAATTCTTTATTTTTTAAAAAATAGACTTTTCAATTTCAATAAGAAGATCCACTAAGGTTTTCATTTAGATTGCGTGACATCTGTCGATGAATTCTAAGTTCCCCATGACCCATGCTCATGTTGCATGTGGGTTGGTCCAGTGATAAAGAAGAGACAATAATCCCATCATCTTGTTATATGGCAAAGGTGAACCCATTTTACAAAGTTTAGATCAATATTCAGTTGATCTTGAATGAATCAAAAGGGAGATGGTCCGGGGTGGACTTACCTCACCAGGCCAGAACTTCAAAAGAGAGACTGGGATCTTCTCTCAAGTCAAAGAGATCCTCCGCTTGTCTAGAAGAGGCAAGTGAACATCAGTTCTGTAGCTGCAAGGGCGTCCATTCTACCCGCAGTCACGTGAGTTCAGATGGGGGCCTCTGCTCTCAGATGAGACCACAGCCCCGGCTGACATGACACCCTCAATGGAGTATCACCGAGGTGGGATAGCACATGCTGTGGTTCTGATTGGTTCTGTCTGTGGTACTTGTTATGTAGCAATAGAAAACTAGAGGAAGTGATTGTCTAAAAGATAATAGGAAATTTTAAATGATACTAACTAGACAAAAGGCAGGCTCTGGGGAAGTCTGGTCCATATCAGAAACAGAGGTATGACTGAGAAGCTACACTAGCAAACTTATTCCTCAAAGTAAGTAATGAAGACAAACTGGGATCAGAAGTTGGGTGAAAAATCGCAGAGCAAATTAAGAGCCAAGAACAAGACAGACTACTGAGGTATTAATAGGCAATTAGGTAAGTTGGAATATAAGACAAGCAATTCATTAGGTAAATGATTAGAAGAGAGTCTCAATGCCCTGGCATTTCTGTCTTCGCCTACAGCACGCACATGAATAGGGCAATGGCAGGCAGCAACCCCAGAGCCTCGGGACGGGCAGGGCCAAATCCATTTAAGAGTTTTATCCATAGATTAACGCTGAGCAGTGGGACCCAGAGGCGTAGGAAAAGCACACATCCTGGAGGAACAATTCAAGGAAGACCTTGGCACAGAGGTAGAAACAATGAAGGGTTGGAGGAAAACAATAGAACCCCAACGGGGTAATAATATGATTTACCTAAAAAAAGGTCACACAGAGATAAAGTTGAAGCATGTTGGAATGACACTTTTCAGGGCTGATTAAGAGACATGACCAGGGACCAGCAATTGGCATAATGGCTATGTCGCTGGATTCCCATGTAGTCTCGAGTGCGGTTCGCGTCCCGGACCCGGTGACTTAAACTCACTCTGGGCACGTGTGTGAGCGTGCCCAAGATCCCAAGAAGAGAATGGAGGAGAAGGGATTGTGGCATGACCATCCCCCCTGGGGGGTGATTTCTCGCTTTCTGTCTCTCTCTGTCTGTCTGGCGAGCACATGTGCCCTATGGCAAAAACCTCTCCAAAAAAAAAAAAAAAAAAAAAAAAAAGAGAGACATGACCTTGAAGCTAGACAAACCTATTCTACTTTAAAACTGACTGTAAGAAATTCACAGTATTGTCTTTGAAATTCAAGCGTGCAAAACAGAATCCAACTTATGTCTAGGGAAAGTATTGTACATTAACTACAAAGAAAAGCATTCAGACTTCTCAATAATTTCTTCAGCAAAATTAAATACTATTGAGAGTGAGCGATAAGGAACGTTTATACTTCTGTCTTCATACCTAGTTGTTAGATTTGGTCTATAGAAAAAGAATATTTTCTGTCCTCTTTCCTTGTGTGTGTGTTTTTCATTTATTTATAAACATCCACTTTACAATCACTTAATTATATTTATTTATTTGTTTGTTTATTTATTTTAGTACAAGGCACATGCACTTGCTGAAGAGGGAAAGAAACAGAGGAAGAGAGAGGGAAGGAGAAATAATCCCCCCACCCAGAGGGAATGACCTCAACACAATCTCTTCTCCTTCATTCTCCCTTTAGAATTTTGGGCACGCACGCACATGTACCCAGAGTGTTTTTCAAGTCACTGGGTCCAGGATTTGAACCGCATAATCGGCCATGTGGAATCCAGCACCTTAACCACTCTGCCACTGTTGGCCCCATTATTCTGATTACTGTTTAAAGGAATAGCTACCAGGGCCAGCAGGTGGCATGGTGGTTAAGGTGCTGGACTCCCACATGACTGACTGTGATTTGAGTCCTGGAGCTGGTAGCTTGTTTTCTCACTTTTTCTTCTTTCTCTGATCAAATTAAAAAACAATAGTACTAAATAAAATTACATTAAAATAACTTTTTTTAAAAATAAATACCTTTTCTTCTCTCTATCTGTTTATTTGCTCCTTTGTGCAAAGAGAGTTGTGAGCACGATGGTGAGAATTTGACAGTCATCCATCCATATCTCAGTTGAGTTACTGCACGTGAGACCCTGGAGCACACATAAGTCAGAACTTCCAATCCTCTTCTGTGTGGGTGCCGAAGCAACTCTTCTCAGTGCCTGAAGCTGCAAATGGCATTAATGGCTCATGCAGGACGAGGACTGAGGTCTGTCCTCACTACCACGACCATGGCCCAACCCAACCCGTGGGAGAAACTCAGAGACCGCCTCTCTGCCACTGTCATGCAACTCTGTATACTAGGAACAGCTGGCTACTTGAACAGCTCAGATGGCATGTAGGCAAGCAGGTTTTTTGGTTTCTGTTACTTATTTATTTGTCTATTTATTTATCTATTTACTTGTTTGGCTTTCGGGCCTCTGGGTCTGAGGCTTAAACTTCTGCTGGCCATGTAGGAACCAGTGTCTCCACCACCATGACACCTGCCAGCCGTTTCTGTTTCTTTTATTGCCAGAGGGTGTGTACACCTGCAGGAGGGGGACACACCTGTGGGTGTGTTCACACCACAGTCCTTCCCCCTGCCCACGTGTCCATCTTCCCAGGATTGAGAGCGTGCACACACATGACCCTGGCATATTTTGCACGTAGCCGGGGCCAGGATTCGGACTGCAGTTGGCCACATGGTATCCGCCTCTCCATGCGCAGAGCTTGACAACTGCAGTATGGGGCCGGCCTTGATATGTTTTTGCTTATTTGCAACAAATATCGTATTTGTGTATTTTCAAATAAATGATATACTCGCTTGGGTCATAGTTCAAAGGTACAAAGGCAATGAAATACCCACCACTCACCTCCGCCTCTCCTGCGATTCAGTTCCCCTACATGGGAGCAGGCTGTGTCATTCCACCCTTAAGGCCTTGTTGAGCCGTCGGCGGGGCTCTGTGCAGACCCAGCCAAGCACACACACGTGTTTGCATGCTTGACTGTACACGTTTTACACTTTAGTTTCTAAAATATACGCTTACGATGACACGTTTTTATAGTGTGGTATTTTTTCCTTAATTAAGCTTGCGCACACACACACTAGTTAGTTGTTTATTAGCTTATGAAGAGTTTTCTCACTTTCTGTTTTGTTTGTTTTAAGGTTTTTGCCATAGGGCATGTACTCTTGCAGAAGAGAGACAAAGAGAGAGTGAGAAGGGAAGTGAGAAGTCGTGGGAACCAGCAGTTAGCGTAATGGCTATGTCGCTGGACTCCCATGTAGTCGACCGCGGTTCGCGTCCCAGAGCCGGTGGCTTAAAACTCACGCCGGGCGCATGTGTGTGCGTGCCCAAGATCCCGAGAGGAAAATGGAAGAGAAGGGATTGCGGCGTGACCATCCCCCCTGGGGGGGTGATTTCTCACTTTCTGTCTCTCTGTCTCTGTCTGGCGAGCGCACGTGCCCTATAGCAAAAACCTCGCCAAAAAAAAAAAAAAAAAAAAAAAAAGAAAAAAGAAGTCGTCCCCCTTGGGGAACGGCCATACCACATTACTTTCTCCTCCATTCTCCTCTCGGGATTTTGGGCACGCACACACACATGCCTGGCATGATTTTTTTCAGGTCACCATGTCTGAGACTTCAGCTGTGGTCTACCATGTGGGAGTCCAGCACCTTAACTACCACACCAGCTGTTGGCCTGGAGTTTTCTCGATTTTTTTTTTTTTTTTTTTTTTGGGAGAGGTTTTTCGCTATAGGGCGCGTGCGCTACCAGACAGACAGAGAGAGACATATAGACAGAAAGCGAGAAATCACCCCCCAGGGGGGATGGTCACGCCGCAATCCCTTCTCCTCCATTCTCCTCTCGGGATCTTGGACATGCACGCACATGCGCCCGGCGTGAGTTGTAACCCACCGGCTCTGGGACACGAACCGCTGTCGACTACGTGGGAGTCCAGTGACATAGCCATTACGCTAACTGTTGGTTCCCTCGATTTTTAAGTAGCACATAGCGTAGTTGTATATGACTTAACTGGCCTTCTAAATTATTTTTGTACTTGTTATAACTTTTTAAAAGTTATTAGTGTGTAATTTAACTCAAATATAAGCATATTTATAAAATAAATTTTAAGAAATAAAATTTCCATGTAAAAGAAATTTGCATTTGCACGTTTGATAAATCCTATGGAATTTCTTTCCATAGAGACTGTTCTAATTTATTCTTTTTTTTCTTTCTTTCTTTTTTAATACTTTTTTTTTTTTTTTGCTATAGGGTGTGTGCACTCACCAGACAGATAGAGAGAGACAGAGAGATAGGAAGCAAGAAATCACCCCCCGGGGGGATGGCCACGCCGCAATCCCTTCTCCTCCATTCTTCTCTTGGGATCTTGGGCACGCATGCACACGTGCCTGGCATGAGTTTAAGCCACCGGGTCCGGGACTCGAACTGCTGTTGACTACGTGCGAGTCCAGCGACATAGCCATTACACTAACTGCTGGTCCCTAATTTATTCTCTTAACTACAATAGCTATAATTACTTTTCTGTACCCATGCACAGTATTATCTTTAAAAAAGGTTCTAACACTCCAAAAAAACACTTTTTATATTAATATAATTTAATTTGCAGTTTTCTTTTGAGAATTGATTGAGCCTAAGCTTTATTTATATGTTTAAGAGTTATTTATATTCTTTTTATATGACTGTCCTTTGCCAATGCTCTCTTGGATATTTATGTTATTAATTTATAGAAACATTTTATATATTAAAGGGAGTCGTTTTTTATGATATAACTGGCAAATATTTCCCCAATTTGTCATTCGTCTTTAGTTTCCATATGGTGACTTTTGAGAATGTTTTACATGTATATATATATATATATATATATATATATATATATACACACACACACACACACACACACACAGACATATATATATATATACACACACATATGCCGGGAGCCGTGCCCCAGCCGGGGTGGGTGCACAGGGAGGCGACATGGGTGAACAGGAATCAGACTGAGACCTCACGCCCCTTTAGCATGTTCTCAGCCGACTGCAGCCAGAGTAATCTCCAGACTGCAGCCCTGATGGTCAGAAGTCATGCGTATTTATTATAGAAGGAGTTTTACAGTAGTGGGATGGGTGAGGGGAAGTAAGTGAAACATTTTGCTCTAAAAGGTAAGGCATTCAAAGTATAGGAACAATAATCATAAAACATGACATCTGTTTTGTTTAGGTATAAACAGTCATAATTCTTAGAACGAGGAAGTCCATTTTTTGGGTGCATTCTCTTCTTTGATCTTGATTACCAGGGAGGGTCTTTGGATGAGAGGGCTCCCAGGAATCTTGACCACTTCAGTCAGACCAGCTTGATCACTTTAGTCCCAGATTGGCCTCAGGTCAGCCTTTTGAGAACTTTAGCTTCAGGCTAGGGTGGTAGCAATTACTAGAAATAAATCCTGTCTGGTTTAGTAAAGACAAGGTTAGTATATACTAAAGTGAAATACTTATGTTATCTCTGGGGTAGTCTACAGCTAAGAGGGTGAGTCTACATAGGAAAGGAATGTGGTCTTGTGAGTAGCTGACTTGAAGGTTACTGTGTACTTGGGACCCTTTACATGCTGCTAATGACTGTGGCTTGGGGAATGGCAATTTGCCCTTGTCCTGAGAGTAAGGGTGGCTTATGGTCTTTGGGGTAACAGCACCTCATGGATGAGTCCTTGAGTCCCTCCCGGCTACTGAGATCGTTTTGCCCATTATTAGCTTTAACCTAATGCTTATCTATGTAATCCCTAGTAGGAGAAGAGAATGTAGCACTCTCTGTTGACATTTTCTAGGAAGGTGGGGTGAGTCTAATGGGAGTAACTCCTGTTCGCAGCCGCCGCCCTACGCAGCTGCCGCCTTAGTGGATCCGCATTCTTTCAGGATTATTGTAAAAATTATAGTAAGGCTGGGGGTGCCTTTATGGGGTACTGGGGTATGGCAACAAGGCCCATGGCAGAGAAATTGAGTGCAGGACAGTACAGCAACACAATTCGTGAGGTCCAGAACTCGTAAAACTGTTGACCTTGCAAACAGTTCTCCTCAGCCGAGTCCTTGCTCTAGGCACGAGGGGCAGTTCTTTCATACTCAGCCTGTGTTAACTGCATGGTCCCAGCACACATACACATATATATATATTTTTAAAGAATTGCTTTATTTAACTTTATTTATTTATTTTAATTTGACCAGAGAGGGACAGAGAGTGTGTGTGTGTGTGTGAGAGAGAGAGAGAGAGAGGGAAAGTGAAAAAGCAAGCCGCCAGATCTGAGACTTGAACTGCAGTCAGCCATGTGGGAGTCCAGCACCCCTAACCATAACGCCACCAGTCGGCTCCATTACATATGTTTTTAATTGGTCAAATTTATTAATTTCTATTCTAAAATTTCCGACTTTTGTGTTCTATCTATACCATAATTTCTTCTTAAAATTTTATCTACCATGATTTCTTCAAGTATGATTATGATATTAGGTTTAACAATTAAATTGAATGCATCAGCAATTATTCCTGTGTTGGGTGTGAAGCAAGGATACTCATTTTAACTCAGATAGGTACTTAGTGTGTTGAACAAAACCTCTTCTTTTTTTTTTTTAAGGTTTTTGCCATAGAGCCCATGCACTCGCCAGAGAAATACAGAGAAGTGACAGTGAGCGGGAAAGTGAGAAGTCACTCCCCAGGGGAAATGGCCACGCCACAATGCCTTCTCCTCTGTTCCCCTCTCAGGATTTTGGTCACACTCACAAACATGCCCAGCATGAATTTCAAGTCACCAGGTCCAGGACTTGAACCATGGTCGACCATCATGTCACCTGCTGATGTTTTTAACAAAAGTTCTAAAAGACCATAATTTTCCAAGTGATTTGAAAAAGTCTTACACCATGGGAACCAGCAGTTAGCGTAATGGCTATGTTGCTGGACTCCCACGTAGTCGACCGCGGTTCGCATCCCAGACCCGGTGGCTTAAAACTCACGCCGGGCGCGTGTGCGTGCGTGCCCAAGATCCCGAGAGGAGAGTAGAGGAGAAGGGATTGCGGTGTGAACATCCCCCCCGGGGGTGACTCGCTTTCTATCTCTCTGTCTCTCTCTGTCTGGCGAGCCCATGCGCCCTATAGTGAAAAACCTCTCCAAAAAAAAAAAAAGTCTTACACCATTAGCATGACTATAACAGCATACCCAAGACTGCGTAGCTTTTAAGCCACAGAAGTTGACCTTTCGTCTGATCACCTACCAGAGGCAAAGGCCTGACCTTCCAATGTCACTTTGTGATTAGGTTTCAACATGCGGATTTGGGAGGGTCAAACATTCAGACCGCACAGTAGCCTTCTCTACATTAAATATAAACTGCATTTGCTTCTGGTCATTCTACGCTCTTCCTTCTACCTGTGTTACCCATACCAGAACCAAAACATGAATGTGGTTTTCCGTGACTCCTCATTTACCCGTATTCACGCTGCTTTCTAACGTGGGCTGTTAGATTTTTAGCCTTGGCCTGGTGTTTAAGATGGCGCTCTAGGCTCTTTGTTTGTAGGTACACTTTCTAGAAGTACGCTCTGGGATGATTTCTTCTGGACTGTGTAGGCGGGCAGTCTCCTTTTCTTGGTGACAGTGCTTTCGAAACAGCGGCAGTCCTTACAATTGTTACACTGTTTGGGTTTTATTCATCACCTGGTATTTTTTTAAGAGTTTTTTGCCATAGGCCACGTGCACTTACTGGAGAGAGAGGGAGAGACAGAGACAGTGAGAAGGAAAGTGAGAAAGCACCCTCCAGGGGGATGGTCACGCAACAATGCCCTCTCCATTCGTCTCCTGGGTTCAGGGCATGCTTGCAGATGCACCAGGCATGATTTTCAAGGCACTGGGTCTGGGACTCGAACCATGGTAGGCCATGTGGGAGTCCGGTGATGTAGCCACTCTGCCATCTGTGCACCCCCCCCCCCCCCGAACTAGTTTCATTACAATGGTTTTGCACAGTTATTTATCATCGTATCTGTTTAGTTTGTGCGATTTCCTAAAACAGGGGAAATGATGACTCTACACTGCCCTCTGCATATCACAGTACCCCGAAATGGTCTTTATTCTCCAGCAGTTATGAGTCCTCATTCTCAGTTATTGTGTAAGAGAGGCACAGACCCAAAGTCTCACCTTGAAAACACAAGCTCTGATATTATGAGGTGATAATGCCTCTATAGCACTGGACAGTGAATTTGTACATCGTTTTTCAAAACTGAAATTTTCATTTCAGATGAGTTTTCTCTCAAAACACACAGTGTTCTTGTGTGTGTGAGCTTTATCTTATATACATTTGAAAGAATTATTTGTTTAACTTTATCATTATTGCTATTATTTTTTAATTTGCTACAAGGCATGTCTGTTCACCAGAGAGACACAGAGAAAGAGAGAAAGGGAGGGAAAGTGAGAAAGCAAGCCATCAGGTCTGGGATTCGAAGTGTGGTCAGCCATGTTGGAGTTCAACACCGTAACCACCATGGTACCTGCTGACCCCAAGCTTTTCATATTTAACAAATTGAAAAGCTTTCCTCATTTAATAGTTCTCTTCTTGCCCTAAATCAATTTAATATTTGGTAGTTTAATTTAATAGTTGGTAAGATTAAACTAAAAAAGTTTCAATGTGGTTACAAATAAAAATTTTAAAGCTTGGAGACCCTCATATACTTATGAGAGGGCTTTAAGAATCGTCAAAAGATGGAATTAAAGAGCAAGTTTATTTTGGTCCAAATAATTTTGAATCTCACATAGTTTTTTTGTAACATGCATTGTTCATGAACTTTTTGAATAGCCCTCTTATACAATTGAACAGAGTTATATCTACCACCTCAAATTTTATTTTTATCGAGTTTGATTCATATTTCAGGTGAAGAAAGAAACTGCAGAGTCTGTTACATTCTCTCTGGAAGGGAGACTATTTTAAGAACAAGCATTGGAGTTGATGTCAGATGAAAAGCAGCCGGGCATGAGGTAAGTGCAAAAGGAGGTGCTGTGGTCTGACTGCAGTGTCCCCCGATCCCATATATTAGCTTGCACCCCCGCCCTGTGTGATAGTATTAAGACATGGGACTGGGGCCAGCAGGTGGCATAGCAGATCAGGCAGCAGACTCCCACTTGGCCGACTGTGGTTCTGTCCTAGACCCTGCAGCTTGACACTCACATCGACCGTGTGTGCCCATAATCCTGAGAGGAAAATGGAGAGAGGATTGTGGCATGGCCATCCTCCCAGGGGGCGATTTCTGACTTTCTGTTTCTCTGTTTCTTTCTGTCTCTCCAGCCAGCACACATGCCTTACAGCAAAAATATTTCAAGAAAAAAAAAAAAGGGGCTGTAAGGAGATTTTTTCCCAAGGCAGAGCCTTAATGAATGGGGTTAGTGCCTTTAGGAAGGAGGCCTGAGGGAGGGTCCCTCTTTGTCTGTGTGAGGACACGCAGGCTCCATCTGTGACGCAGAGAGCAAGCCCTCCCTGGATGCCGCTGCTGGCACCTTAATTTCAGACTTCCCAGCCTCTCAAACGGTGAGCACTAGAGTTCTGTTGTTCATAAATGATCCGGTCCAATGTATGTTGTGATAACAGTAAGAAAGGACTGACAAATTGATACTAACACTGACATTTTCCTGTAACAAATACTTTTTGTTTAGAGAGGTTTTCGCTACAGGGCGCATGCGCTCGCCAGAAAGACAGAGAGACAGAAAGCAAGAAATCACCCCCAGGGGGGATGGCCACACCGCAATCCCTTCTCTTCCATTCTCCTCTCAGCATCTTGGGCACGCACGCACACGCACCCTGTGTGAGTTTAAGCGATCGGGTCTGGGACTTGACCCTCCGTCGACTACATGGGAGTTCAGCGACAGCCATTATGCCAACTGCTGGTCCCAACAAATACTAAAAACTGTGGAAGTGGTTTTGGAACTGGGTAATGGGCAGAGGCTGGAAGAGTTTGGAGGTACATGTCATGAATGGGGCATTAAGATCTATTTTGATCAGGGCTCAGATGAGAAACAGAGCTGTAGGGAAAGCCTCTGTCTTCCTGGAGCTTAACTGAGTGGCTGTGATCAGAATGCTAGCAGAAACGTGCATGGGAAAGGCCATTTTGAGGAGACCCGGAATGGAAATGAGCAACAAGTTATTGGAAAACGGCGAAGAACTTGGCCCAATTGCGTTCATGTCCTTGCATTTTATGTTAGAATTTCCAAGCAGTAAAATCAGACGTCGGGCTGACCAAATATCTAAGCTAAGCCCTGAAGGAGAGGCTTGGTTTATCCTGAACACTTATACCAAAATGTGAGAACAGGGAAATAAATCAAAGATTAAGTGTATAATTAAAACGGAAGCAGGACTTAAAGATTTGGGACATTCTCAGCCTGACCATGTTAGAAGGAAAGAAAAAGCAAAATGTGGTCAAGAAAGAACACTCAACTTGTGGTCAAGTGACCTTTGATAGGATTAGTGTGACTGGTCAAAAAATCAGGAGCGTTTCATCACAACATTCATTTTTCAAAAGTGAAAAAATTACCTTGAGGGCATTTAGAGATCACTGGGGATACTTCTCCCAGCATAATCCGGAATGCCGAAACCTTGCGACCACCAGGGTTTCAGAGCTCTGCTCTCTGCATTCTGGTGCAGCGCCCCTTGACCACCCCAGAGTGGCTCAAACCAGTGCAGGTGTGGTCGGGACCACTGGGGAAGGCCCACGGTGAGGACTGGCCAGGTCCTCGTGGTGCTACCTCTCCCAGGTGCAGGACTGTGAGGGCAGAGTTACCTCCACCTGGATTTCGAAGGACATCCAAGAGAGCCTCAGAGTTCAGACAGAGGACTGCTACGGAGGCAGAGTCATTGCAGGGGACCCACTAGGGCATGTCTGGAAGTTGTAGGAGTGGAGGCACTACAGAGAATCCCATTGGGGCAAGGCCTAGGCAGCCCTGGGAGCAGAGCCTCCCAAGACCTCAGACCCACAGAGATTTAGGCAAGTGACTCTGAGCCTTGAGAGCTGCCAGGTGGGCTGTGGCCAGCACAGCCATGGGGTGGGGCCACCTGGAACCTTGGAGACCTAACCAACCTCCAACCCCAGCCTTCAGATTTAATATTGTTGGCCTTGTTGGATTTTAGACTAAACTTGGGAACTGTGTCAGTCTGAAAAGAAGATGAGATCTAAGTGAATAGAGTAGTTTATCTGAGCCAGGGCTTAGGCTGAATCGCCTAAAAGAGCAAATTCCTGGCTTCCCAGACACATCATAATGGTGATCAGAAAGCTAGTTTATGTAACATAGAAAAGGGCAGAAGAAGCGAGTTTGCCTTGGGCCAGTTGAAATAATACAGGCAACTGGAAGGCCTTATCTCATCCTTCACGGCACAACTCAAGAACGCTGGGAAGAGGAAAGGGCAGGAGTCACCGTGAAACCTGGAGTCCTCTTCACACGGCAGCTGTGTACTAGGACAGGCCTTTTTGGACAATAACATCACAGGTGTGGCATGTAACCAAAGTCTCGGGCTCTGTTCTACTGAAGCCTCTAAGATTCGGATGGACCTTGCACTCCACACCCTGCCCTGGACTGCTTTTCTTTCACATCTGTTATCTCTTGCTTTTCTCCTATTTTCTCCTTCTGGAATGGAAATGTCTCTATTCCTGTCCCATCATTATACTTGCCTCAGAACGCGTCGTACCTTGAGTCTCACCCTCTTCTGATTTAGGTGACTATGTAGATAAAACTCTATACTTAAGACTTATTAGGTGATGCTGGAATGAGTAGAAAGTTGTGGGGCTTTTGGAGTGGAGTGAATATATTTTGTATGTGAGAAGCAGATGATTTCGGGGGCCCAGGGAAAGAAAGTTACTGTGTCAATGTTGGTGTCTCCTCCCGCCATGCGCATGTTGGAATTAATCCCCAGGGTGATAGTATTAAGTAGGAGGGCATTGGGAGGCAATTAGGTTGAAAAAAGGAGCCCTCACAAATGGGATTGTTACACCTCATGAAAGAGGACTGAGGAGCCTGTTTACTCTTTTCCCATGTGCAGATATGTAGACAGTGCCATCTTTGAAGCAAAAGCAAGCCTTCACCAGATACCAAGTATACTGCCACCCTCATCTTAGACGTCCCAAACTCTAGAACTGGTAGCAATACATTTCAGTTACTTGATTTCAGACCCCTGGCCTAAGGGACACTGAAGCAGGGCCCCCACCCCAGCTCCAGCACCTCCCAGTCCAGAGACCTCTATCTCTGTCAGCGAGGTAAGGATTTTTTTTCTTCTCTTCTTCTTTCATTTGTAAATTTCACAGTTCTCCTTACCACACAGGACAGCCCTCAGCTCTACAGCAACCCCACGTCCATCTTCAGACCCCTGGCGAAGTTGCATGCCATGCAGTAGCATGGCACACGACTTTTTCTTTATTCTCTTTACTTTCTTCCCACTTATTTGGTCCACTCTTCCTCTATCTCTGCCCTCTCAGACGGTCTAGATAGGTCTAGAATCACAGTTCTGAAATATCCTCGTATTGTAAGACTCTCTGGTATCCTCCCTTTTACTGAACAACCTGTGTAAAAGGAGATACTTTTCTTTAGACACCTGAATAGAATATTCCTCCTCAGACCACACTGCTAAACACAAGGGAAGAGAAATTTCGGCAGTCTTCAGTCCACAGCCAAAGGGAAACACACTTGTTCCTAGTTGAAGAAACATTCTTCTAAAAGGTATTCCAAAGTGAATACATCTCCCAATGGCTAAAAGTAGAAGAAGAGCCTCAGGTCTGAATAAAGCAGGAAATATGTCTCCATCAAAAGAACACAGTGACTCCCTTCATTTCTTGAAAAAACAGAGTACATTACCAAATGTCTCAGAAAGAATTTAGAACATTCATGGTGACCAAATTCTATGAGTTGGAACAGAAAAGAGACAATGAACTACAGGAGATTAGGAAGTCCTTTCACGATATGAAAGAAGAAATGGACATGCTAAGAAAGAACCAGATGGAACTATTAGAGATGAAGTGTGTAATACAGGAAATCAAAAACTCTCTCAAAAGTATTAAAAAAATCGATTAGACCATCCTGAGGATTGAATTTCTGACATGGAAGATAAAACCTCTGGCCTAGAGAAAATCACCAAAAAGATAGAGAAAATAACAAAAAAAACCCACAAAAACCACGAGGATAACATACGAGAAATACTAGATGCCATTAGACATCCTAACATCCGAATAATTGGTATCCAAGAAGAAACTAATAAGGGCATGGAAAATCTATTCCATGAAATCCTGGAAGAAAATTTCTCAAGTAGAGAGAGGCACTCAAACATGCAGACCCAAGAAATACAAAGGACCCCAAATAGAATCAACCCAAGAAGATCTTCCCCAAGGCACATCTTAGCCAGACTGGCTAAGACCACAGATAAAGACAAGATACTAAAACTGGCAAGAGGGAAACGACAAGTGACTTACAAAGGTCACCCCATCAGGCTAACACGGGACTTCTTAATGGAAACAATGCAAGAAAAGAAAGAATGGGAAGATGTATTGAAAGTGTTAAGACAGAAACAATTTCAACCAAGATTATTATATCCTGCAATATTATCCTTCATATGGGGAAAAATAAGATTAAAATCTTCTCAGACAAACAAAACCTAAAAGAATTTGCCAACAACAGACCAGCTTTTCAAGAAACCCTGAAGAAAGTATTGTTCCAGGAAAACTAAAGAAGTAACAGCCATAAACAAAGTAATATAAGGCAACTAAGACAATGGGCAACTTAAACGTCAGGACAGGTCTGATAACATCGATAATAACTTTGAATGTTAATGCATTAAATTCTTCAGTCAAGAGGCACAGACTGGCTGAATGGATTAAAAAACAGAAACCCTCTATATGTTGCCTATAGGAAACCCTCTTCATGGATAAAGACATACATAGACTGAAAGTGAAGGGCTGGAAAAAGGTATTTCATGCAAATGAGAACCAAAAAGCTGGAGTTGCGATACTAATTTCTGACAAAATAGGCTTTAAAATAAAAACTATTCGAAGAGACAAAGAAGGGCACTATATTGTAGTAAAAGGGTCAATAGATCAAAAAGATATAACACTTATAAATATCTATGCCCCTAACAAAGGAGCACACAAATATGTGAAGGAAAGACTGTTAGATCTAAAAGGGAAGGTAGACTGCAACACACTAATTGTTGGAGACCTCAACACTGCACTATCTCCTCTGGACTAATCATCTAGACAAAAAATAGGTAAAGGGATAAAGGATGTAAATAATACCATAAATCAAATGGACTTAACAGACATCTATAGAACTTTCCACCCAAAAAACACAAGATAAACTTTTTCTCATCCCCACATGGAACCTTCTCGAAGATTGACCACATCATAGGGCACAAAGTAAGCCTCTACAGATTCAAAGGCATAGAAACTATATCCAGCATCTTCTCTGACCATGATGGAATTAAACGTGAGCTTAATCTCAAGAGAAATCCTCAAAAGTACTCAAATACATGGAAACTAAATAACCTACTCCTGAATGACTCCAAAATTACTGAAGAAATAAAGAATGAAATCAAAAGATTCATAGAAGCCAAAGACCATGAGGACATGAGTTTCCATAATCTTTGGGACACTGCTAAAGCAGTCATAAGAGGGAAGTTCATAGCAATTAGTGCACATAAGAGGAAGATAAAAAGAAGGCCAATGGATCACCTAACATCATGCCTCAGAGAATTAGAAAAGCAACAGCAAAAAGATGCAAAAAACTCCAGGAGAAAGGAAGTAATAAAGATAGGAGCAGAAGTAAATGAAATAGAAAATAAACAAACTATACAGAAAATAAATGAAAGTAAAAGCTGGTTCTTTGAAAAGATAAACAAAATTGATACACCACTAGCGAGACTTATTAAGAAGAGAGAAAGGAACCAAGTCAATCAAATCTTCAATGAAGCAGGAAAAATAACAACAGACATAGTAGAAATAAAAAATAAAAACATTATTAGAGGGTACTGTGAACACCTATATGCCAAGAAACAAGACAATTTGGATGAGATGGACAAATTGCTGGGCACATATAATCTACCAAGATTGAGCCAGGAGGATATAGAAAGTCTGAATAGGCCCAAAACAAGTCAGGAAATTGAATTAGTAATAAACAAACTCCCAAAAAAGAAAAGCCCTGGCCCTGATGACTTCATCTCTGAATTCTACAAAACTTTCAAAGAAGAGTTAACCCCCATTCTGCTCAAGTTATTTCTAAAGATCCAAAAGGGTGAATCTCTCCCTAATTCATTCTATGAAGCCTCTATCACCCTCATCCTTAAAACAGATAGGGGCAGGACAAGGAAAGAAAACTATAGACTATAAAACTATCAGACCAATATCTCTGATGAATATAGATGCAAAGATTCTCAACAAGATCCAAGCAAATCATATCCAATAACTTATAAAAAGATTATACATTATAATCATGTAGGCTTTATTCCAGGAATGCAAGTTTGGTTCAACATATGCAAAACTATATGCAACATACGCAGAAATAGGAAGAAGATTAAAACCATATGGTCATATCAATTGATGCAGAAAAAGCATTTGATAAAATACAACATTCCTTCATGACCAAGAGTCTCAGCAAAATCGGCATAGAAGGGTCATTTCTTAACACAATAAAAGCTATCTATCAAAAATCCATAGCGAACATCACCCTGAATGGAGAAAAGCTGAAAGCTTTTCCACTAAAACCAGATACAAGACAAGAATGTCCACTTTTTCCACTCCTTTTTTTTTTTTTTTTTCGCTATAGGGCGCGTGCGCTCGCCAGACAGACAGAGAGAGAGATAGAGACAGAAGGCGAGAAATCACCCCCCAGGGGGGATGGTCACGCCGCAATCCCTTGTCCTCCATTCTCCTCTCGGGATCTTGGGCATGCACGCACACGCGCCCGGCGTGAGTTCTAAGCCACCGGGTCCGGGACGCGAACCGCGGTCGACTACTTGGGAGTCCAGTGACATAGCCATTACACTAACTGCTGGTTCCCTCACTCCTTTTCAATATAGTACTGGAAGTCCTCACCAACACAATCAGAAAAGAGGAAAAAATAAAAGGCATTCGAATAGGAAAAGAAGAGGTGAAACTCTATTTGCAGATGACATGATTGTATACATAGAAGACACAATGGTTTCCATGAAAAAATTTCTGGAAGTAATACATGAATACAGTAAAGTTGCAGGGTACAAAATCAATATACAGAAATCTGTAGCATTTCTATGTTTGAACAACAGGCATACTGAGCTAGAACTGAAAAAGTTATTGCATTTACCATAGCCACAAAAAGTGTAAGATACTTAGGTATAAATCTAACCAAAGAAGTTAAAGACCTCCACAAAGAAAACTTCAAGAAGCTAAAAAAAGAAACTGAAAATGACACAAAAAAGTGGAAGGATATCCTTGTTCCTGGATTGGAAGAATTAATATAATCTAAATGGAAATTCTACCAAATTAATCTACATATTTAATGCAATGCCAATCAAAGTACCAGATACATTCTTCACAGATCTAGAAAAGACAATTATAAAGTTTGTCTGGAATCATAGAAGACCCCATATAGCCAAGGTAATTCTGCCAAGAAGAGTGGAGTGGGTGGTATCTCACTCCCTGACCCACAAATATACCACAAAGCTGTGGTAATCAAAACAGCATGGTAGTGGCACAGAAACAGACACATGGACCAATGGAACAGAATAGAGTTCCCAGAAATAAATTCCCAAACATACAGCCAACTGATTTTTATTTATTTATTTATTTATTTTTTTGGGAGAGGTTTTTCACTACAGGGCACGTGCGCTTGCAAGACAGACAGAGAGAGACAGAGAGACAGAAAGCGAGAAATCACCCCCCAGGGGGGTTGGTCATGCCACAATCCCTTCTCCTCCATTCTCCTCTCGGGATCTTGGGCACGCACGCACACGCGCCCGGCGTGAGTTTTAAGCCACCGGGTCCAGGACGTGAACCGCAGTCGACTACATGGGAGTCCAGCGACATAGCCATTACGCTAACTGCTGGTTCCCCCAGCCAACTGATTTTTGACAAGGGGTACCAGTCAATCCAGTGGGAAAAGGAAAACCACGTCAGCAAATGGTGCTGGAAAAACTGGATTTCTACTTGCAGAAAGATGAATCTGAACCCCTACCTCTCACCTCTGACAAAAATCAAGTCAAGGTGGATGAAAGATCTAAATCTAAGACTTCAAACTATAAAACTGCTCTTGGAAAACACTGGGGAAACTGTGAGACATTGGGGTAGGCAAAGACTTCTTAAATAAGACCCCCAATGCACAGTCGATAATCCCCAAGATATACAAGTGGGATTACATCACACTAAGAAGTTTCTGCATGGCCAAAGATACGGTAATTAATGTAAATTGACAGTCCTCAGAATTGGAAAATATTTTTGTAAACTAAGTGTCAGATAAGGGACTGATAACCAGAATTCACAAGGAACTCAAGAGCTGTTCTGAAAAAAGCTGATAAATCCTATTAAAAGATGGGAGAATGAGTTGAAAAAAACACTTTCTAAAGATGACATAGGAAATAGCTAAAAGGCATATGAAAAAATGCTCAACATCCTTCATTGTAAGGGAAATGCAGATCAAAACAACAATGAGATACACCTAACTCCAATCAGAATGACTAAGATTAAATAAGACAAAAAATGATAAGTGCTGGTGGGGGTATGTGAAAGGGGAGCTCTCTTACACTGCTAGTGGGAATGGAAATTGATCCTGTCACTGTGGAGAACAATTTGGAGATTTCTAAGACTAAGGGCAAGTTGTTTGACCTACAGGAATTACTTGGGAGATGTGTGCACTCTGTATACTAGCTGTATACTTGATCTGAATTTAAAAAATTATTTACTTATAAGAACTAAAGTCTTGGGGTCAGCAGATCATGTGGTGGTTAAGTAAGGCACTGGGTTCCCACATGGTAACCACAGTCCGAGTCCTGGAATTGGCAGCTTGAAAATCACACCAGGTGCATGTAGTGACTGGCCAAAATCCCCAGAGGAGAAGGGAGGAGAAGTGCTTGTGGAACAGCTATTCCCCCTCACTCCAGGGTGGGTGGTGATTTCTCACTTTCCCTCTCTCTGTCTCCAGTGAGCACATGTGCCCTTTGGCAAAAACTTAGAGAAATGAAAGAAAAGAAGAAAACTAACACTGCAAAGTATTTGGTTAATAATAAATAAGTAAAACTACATTTTTTAAATCAATTTTTGTTTTTTGTCTTTGGCAATGACATCTCACATACTGTAACAGCACAGCTGAGTTGTGATCTTTGGTACACAAAATGATATATTTCTCATCTCACACTATGGAAGAAGTATCCTGAAGCTTGGTTTAAATTGAAAAAACAAAAGAGAAAGTAGCGAGTAATATTTTAATTGTCACTGCCTCAAATAAGATGACTTATGCAAGAGAGACCCTGGATAAGGTAATGAGCAAAGCAGAAATATAACCGTGAGGATATTGGGAGACTCTTTTCCAGCCGTAGGATGGAGTAATTAATGTATGTCAGAGGGGGAAGAAGGGTATCCAGAGCCAAGAAATTTAGGCAGCTTCCAGAAGTTGGCAAAGGCAAAGAGATTTTCCTCTAGAAGAAAGTCAAGCCTGCCAACACCTTGATTTTTGTCTGGTAAGACCCACGTCAGACATCAGACTCCACAATGAACTGCTTTGCTCAGAACTGCGGAATGTGCGTGGTGTGAAGATGAGGATGTTGGCCAGCACGCTCGCTGCGGGCTGGGAAAGCGAGGCCGCGGTGCACGGGCGGGCAAGGACGGACACAGCAGGCACACGTGGAGACTCTGGAGTAAGAGCTGAGTCAGGAAGACAGTCTTCCAAACCTGGAAGGTTTGCTCATAGTCACAGAATGACTGAATGGGTAACAAACAGGAAGGAGACAAGCAAAAACAAAGCTTAATGATATACTGCTTGCAAGAAAATTACTTTGCCTGCAAAAACACTGCAAACAAAGTGAAGAAATAGAAAATGATTTTTTGTTTTATTAGAGAGAGATTTTTGCTATAGGGCATATGTGCTCGCGGGAGAGACAGAAACAGAGAGACAGAAAACAAGAAATCACCCTTCAATGAGGATAGCCACACCACAATCCCTTCTCCTCCGTTCTCCTCTCTGGATCTCGGGCACACATAAACCCGGTGTGAGTTTTAAACTGTAGGGTCTGGGTCTCAAACTGTGGTCAACTGTGTGGGAGTCCAATGATATAACCGTTATGCCATCTGCTGGTCCCTGGAAAATGATATTCTACACAGATGAAAACCAAAAGAGTACTGACTGAGGTAGCTGTTTTTAGATCATAGAACTGAATGCAATCTGGGGACCAGCAGTTAGCGTAATGGCTATGTCGCTGAACTCCCATGTAGCCAACCATAGTTCGAGTCCCGGACCTGGTGGCTTAAACTCAGGCCAGGTGCGTGTGCGTGCATGCCCAAGAGGAGAATGGAGGAGAAGGGATTGTGGCATGGCCATCCCCCCTGGGGGGTGATTTTTCGCTTTCTATCTCTTTGTCTCTCTCTGTCTATCTGCTAAGCCCACGCGCCCTATAGCAAAAGCTTCTCCAAAAAAAAAATAAAACTGATTGCAATCTGTAAATGGAGACAAAGATAGTCATTATATGATAATAGAGGGGTTGGGACCAGCAGTTGGCATAATGGCTATGTCACTGGACTCCCGTGTAGTTGACTGAGGTTCGAGTCCCAGACCTAGTGGCTTATACTCACACTGGGCACGTGTGCATGCGTGCCCAAGATCCTGAGAGGAGAATGGAGGAAAAGGGATTGCAGCGTGGTCATCCCCCATGGGGGGTGATTTCTTGCTTTCTGTCTCTATGTCTGTCTCTGTCTTTCTGGTGAGCACATGTGCCCAATAGCAAAAACCTTTAAAAAAAAAAGATAATAGGGGGTCAATTCAGCAAAGCGATATAGCAATTATGTACTCATCCCAACATCAAAACACCTAAATGTATTTACCAAATACTCTTTATCTAAAGGGAGAGTTACCACAATACAATGACAGTAGGTGACTTCAACAGCCCACACTCAGCAGTAGGCACGTCGTCCGGACAGAAAATTAACAAATCAACATTGGATGTAAAGTGTAGTTGGCTTGAAAATCATGCAAAATAAATATATAAATAAATAGATATTTAAAAAGAATATATTAAACAAACAAACCTCACAGACTCCTATAGAAATTTCACCCAACAGCTGCTGACTAAACATTATTTTCAACTCCACACAGCATGTTTTCCATGCTAGATCACAAGTTAGGCCGTACAACGAATAAAAGAAGATAAAAATCAACAAAGTATCTTCTATAATCACAACAGTACGTAACCAGAAATCAATAACAAGAGGAAATTAGGAAAATTTACAAATACGTGGAAATCAAACAATATATGACTGAATAACCATTGAATCAACAAAGGAATTTGAACATAAATTAAAAATTCCTTGACACAAATGAAGTGGAAACACGTTGTGCAAAAACCTACAGCATAAACCAAAAGAAGTTCAGAGAGGGAAGTCCAAGAAAGAACAACCTGAAATTTACAAATTAAATGCTGTGCATTCAGGAAGTAGAAAAACAGAAGCAATGTGGGAACCAGCAGTTAGCATAGTGGCTATGTTGCTGGATTCCCACGTAGTCGACCGCGGTTCGCGTCCCAGACCCGGTGGCTTAAAACTCACGCCGGGCGCGTGTGCGTGTGTGTGCATGCCCAAGATCCTGAGAGGAGAATGGAGGAGAAGGGATTGCGGCGTGGCCATCCCCCCTGGGGGGTGATTTCTCGCTTTCTGTCTCTATGTCTCTCTCTGTCTGTCTGGCGAGCGCACGCGCCCTATAGCGAAAACCTCTCAAAAACAGAAGCAATGTGAACCCAAAATTAGTAAAAGAAAGGAAATAATACAATATCAGAACAGTAATAAATGAAATAGAGATTAGAAAAACGGTATCAGAGAACAGTGAAATAAAGAATTGTTTTTTTTGGGCAAAGATCAAATCAATAAGCCTTTAGGTAGACCAACTGAGAAAGTTAAAAGGGCTAAATAGATCAAGTCAGGCTCTTGTGCAGTGGCCCAAGGGGGACAGTGTCACCACAAAGCAGCCGAGGCTACATGCGAGGTCTGGGCTCAGGTCCCAGCCTCTCATGGCGGTCCTGCCTGTGGCCCTGCTAGGAGGGCACGGAAACGCACTGTGAGGTGTCAAGACTCGTCCCTTTCTTTCTCTCCCCTGCCCAAGTACCCTCTCTCTCTCTTTCAGAAAACCAAGATCATAAATGAACAAGGAGATGTTACAAATAAAAAATAAATAAATAATTACTAAAAGCAGTAGTGGAAGTGCCTCTTAATTCCCTGACAGCAGTTGGTGGCTGTATCCATTTTGGACCTGTCTGACATGACATGATAATGAAGATAACTGAGAAGGAGTTTTTTGTTTGTTTGCCTTTTTTTCCCCCCCAGATGAAAAAGAACTCCTAGGGACCAGCAGTTAGCGTGATGGCTATGTCCCTGGACTCCCATGTAGTCGACCGCAGTTCGAGTCCCAGACTTGGTGGCTTAAACTCACGCCAGGCGCGTGTGCCTGCGTGCCCAAGGTCCTGAGAGGAGAATGGAGGAGAAGGGATTGCGGCGTGGCCATGCCCCCTGGGGGGTGATTTCTCGCTTTCTATCTTTCTGTCTCTCTTCGTCTTTCTGGCGAGTGCACGCGCCCTATAGCAAAACCTCTCCTCTCCTCCCCCTCCCACCCAAAAAAAAGAACTCCTAACTTGCAATGTAAGGGAAATTTATAAGGCTAGGCTATTTTTTTTTTTTTTTCAGGAAAACCACACAGATATATGAGACCAAATAGGGACCACATGACCTCACAGTAGCCAGGGTTCTGGGAGGAGCGTTGGAAGACTGACTTAAAGACGGAGTCACAGCACACAGAGGGAAAGTGGTTAGCTTTGTTTAAGTAACGGGTGCTTTAGAAAACTAAGACATGAATGACTTCATTTATTTATTTATTTTTTAAAGAGGTTTTTGCCTTAGGGTCTTTGCATTAGCTGGAGAGAGAGATAGAGAGACAGAGACAGTGAGAGGGAAAGTGAGAAATCACTCCCTGGGCAATGGCCATGCCACAATCCCTTCTCCTTTATCCTCCTCCTGGGATCTTGGGCACGCACGCACACATGCCCAGAGTGATTTCCAAGACACCGGGTATAGGACTCAAACCACTGTAGGCCAGGTGGGAGTCCAGGGACGTAACCACTACATCATCTGCTGGCCCTGACTTTTTCTTATAAGGAAGTGAAATGATGTGTTAGACTCTGCAGGTGAGCATTAGGGAAACATGCAGCTAGACTATCAGCCAATCCGCAAATACAGCCCGCGGGCACCCCGAGTCAGCAGACAGCGTTTATTTATACGGAATATTCCAAAGGAAGGCCATGACTAAGCGGAGAACATCGTCACTTTACAGTTTTAATTCTCAGCTCTTTCTCCACCAGAAGAAAAGAACAAATAACAGTATGACCAGTTTTTTTCCTAGAAAAGAGAAGTAAATGAAGTAAGTATTTTCATTTAATAAAAGTACAAGTACCGCAACAAAATACCTGGAAAGAGCTGCAGAGCAGCAGATTTATGATTTATTAGCGAGGGAATCAGAAACACTCTCAGCATAACAAAGCCTAAAAGTATCACTTTGGGATTTAAATTTTGTTTTCTTTACTTTCAAGACTGAGAGAGACTGTGAAATGTCATTACACCCTGACCCGTCCCCTTCCCTGGTCAGCATGGTGGGCGCGTGTGTGCATCTGGCCTGACTCTGGCTGAGCCGACAGGAGATCCAAACCCTGCTGCAGTTCGGTATGCTCCTGCAGGCCCCGAGGCCCAGTTTTATAGGTTGAGCTCTTACCGTTAAGTCTATGATTAATTTTGACTTAGCTTTATATGAGGCAGTCTTCAAAAAGTTAACGGAAAATATGTATTACCAAAAAACTATGCATGAATTAATTTTTGTTTTTTACCGAAATATGAACTCCATTTTCCCATGAACTTTTGGTAGTGCTCTTGCATACAATGCCTGGGGGTGGGGAGGGTGGCGGCTGTGCAGGTGGTTTTTATCTATTTGCTTGTAGATAGATACCCAGTTAGCTCGACACCATTTATTGAAAAGACTATTCTTTCTCCACTGAATTTTCGTGGCATCCTTGTTGAAACCAACTGGCCAAAAACACAAGAGGTTTTTTTTTTTAGACTTTCAATCTATTACATTGATTTTTTAAAAAAAATTTCTTCCATGAATAAGAGAGTAAGACACACACACACACACACACACACACACACGCACACTCCACCTTCCGCCACCGTCGCAGCCAGCCCTGGATCACGGGTCTGTGTGTGCCTGGTCTACACAGGGAGATTTCTGGGCATGAACTGGACCCCCCTGGTGTGGCCGACCTCACAGAGCCTCATGGTTGACCATCGCCTGCCACTCTCATGTCTGTCCTTACTCAAGGACCCCACTTTCTTCATTTTGTAGCTTGTAGTGGGTTTTGAATATGGAAGTTTGAGTCATCCAATGTTTTAATCCTTGTTTCCAGTTTTTTTGGGGGCCCTTCTGGGTCCCTTGCATTTCTGTCTAGTGTCAGGATGAATACGTGGGGGTGTACTCCACACACTGAGCTCTCCTCCCCTCCCTCTTTGCCCTGTCCCTCTGAGACCTAGTTGTGGCCCAGCTGGGCCTCCTGAGCCTCTGGGGACCGTTCCCTCATCTCAGGGAGCTGGCTCTCTCCACAAGGACATCAGAAGAGCAGAGGCACTAAACCCCACACAGTAACCCAGACATGCCCTGCTGATCCTGTCGATTGATGAGCTATGAGGCAGGGAAACCCCTAACAGTGTCTGTCTCTACTCGATTTACCAGGCTTGGTTCTCCACGTGTGAGAGCTGAGCCTGTCCTCACTGGTGACAGCGCAGGCACTGGGGCTTCCCTGGTGAGGAAACTCATGTCTCTCTTCGCTGGACCTCCAAGCACATTCTTTAGAATTGGAACGCATCATGGGCAGGCACCCCCAAATTTGGGAGTCCCCCGAAACACGTGTCTGTTTCTATAGATAAGAAAGCTGTACGTTTACCAGAAATGTCAGTAAACCTCTGGACTGATTTGGGCAATCACCATCGTAACTATATATGTTGTCTTCCAGTCTACGGACACAAGAAGCATTTTGATTTATTTAAGTGTCCTTAATTTTTTTTAAACAACGTTCTATCTCTCAGGGCCTGTTACTAAGTGAATCTTGATAAACAAGAAACAAATATTTAAATGCAAATTACACCAGAGTCCTTTTCTTTTTTAAATCTTCATCTTGACATACCCTTTGGTTCCATTTCGAATGTTCCATTTGCGTCCCTGTCTCCCCCTCAGCACCCTGGTACTTCGGGTTCAGTCATCTGTCTACTTTTTCGGTCTCCCATTGGCTTCCTTTGCTTTTTCATTTGTTTTAAGGTAACTGTAGCCCTGACTCTCCCCCTCCTGTCCGTTCATGATTTCTCCACGAGGGCCAATCCTGTGCGTCAGACTTCCTGCTGGACCTTTGTAAATGTTCTCGTATTCAGTTCTGTAACCACACGCCTCCTGTCCATTCACTGTGCTCCCCTGGCACACTCAGAGACGCTTAAACTCACAACCTCAGCACGGATTCCTGCGAATGCTTTATATATAGTGACAATAACTCACTACGCCACACTGCGCTATGTATCCTACTAAGCCATGAGCCTAGTTTACACATTTATAGTTTTGTAACCACTACTGTCTCTTTCTGAGCTTCATACTGGCCACTATACTTTGTTATATTGCTTTTATTCCTATGACATTTTCTTTTTTCTTAAAAAAAAAGTTGTCTATTTATTTCTTTCATGAAGATAAGAGACAGAGACAAAGAGAAAGACAGTGAGAAAGAGAAAGACAAATACACCCAATAGGCTCTGCATGCCCCAACCCATCCCCGGCCTCACCAGCCCTGTCCCGGGCACGTGCACCTGACGGGCAAGGAGGTTCCAGCTCACGGACCAAGGGCCTGCCCCTCGCCTCGTGCTGCCTTGCACTGCGCCCTTCTCGACATTTAGTCTTCTCCCAGAGCAGAGGGGTGCGGAAAGAACAAAGCACAGTGCCTGTGTTCTCCACTCGGCTCCCAGCAGGGGCCAACAGTCTGTAGTATTTGACTGAGATTGTTTTAAAATTTAAAAATATTTATTGGGACCAGCAGTTGGCATAATGGCTATTGGACTCCCATGTAATCGACTGCAATTTGAGTCCCGGACCCGGTGGCTTAAACTCACACCGGGCACGTGTGCGTGCGTGCCCAAGATCCCGAGAGGAGAATGGAGGAGAAGGGATTGCGGCGTGGCCATCCCCCCTAGGGGTGACTTCTCGCTTTCTGTCTTTCTGTCTCTCTGTCTTTCTGGTGAGCGCACGCACCCTGTAGCAAAACCTCTCCAAAAATATATATTTAATAAAGATAGAATTGAAACCATGTCTTTTTAATTTAATTTAGTCATCCCTTTCTTTTTCTCAGATGTAAAACCTTTCCTGAAATTGGAATTTATATTTCAGCTTCATGTTATCTACTACTATTGTGTGTGTGTATGTACCATAAGAACGAGTTCGTTTTGCATATTTCAACCGTTAAGTCATACGGTACTTCTTGTTTTGTTGTTTTAGGTTTTTGCCATAGATTGTGTGCCTTTGCCAGAGAGAGAGAGTCAGAGGGAAAGTGAAAAGTCACCCCCTAGGAGGGACGGCCATGCCGCGATCTCTCCTCTTCCATTCTCCTCTCAGGGTCTTGAGCGCACACACACACACACACACACACACCAGGTGTGATTGTCAAGCCACCAGGTCCAGGACTCAAACTGTGGTCTGCCACGTGGAAGCTGCACCTTCAGCACCATGCTACTGCTTTCTCCATATGGTACTATTTGTAAAACTAAAAAAATTCAACTCTGATTTAGAGATTTATGTATTAATATTCATGTACCTTCATTCATTCAGTTTAATGATTGTATTTTATTCTGTGAACATATAACAACATAACCTTTTCTTTAAACTAAATTGCTGTGGAAGCTGGCAGATGGCATGGTGGTTAAATGCGCTAGATTCCCTAATGGCTGACCATGGTTCTAGTCCCAGACCTGATAGCTTATTTTCTTGTTTTCCCTTTCTTTCTCTGTCTGTCTCTCTGGTCAAATTTAAAAATAATAATAGCAAACGGAATTAAATAAATAAGTAATTTTTTTTTGAGAGGTTTTTGCTATAGGGCGCGTGCACTCGCCAGACAGACAGAGACAGAGAGACAGAAAGTGAGAAATCACCCCCCGGGGGGAGTAATTCTTTAAAAGAATAACAATAAAATAAATGGCTATTGAAGTGGTTTGTGATGGCAACTATTATTCCAATGAACACTCTCATCTTTATTATTTAACTGTGCAAATAACTTATAACCTTTTTGCAATAATTTTTGATTTGCCAAAAAGGCACAGAAAGTTCTTATATGCATCTTGTTTTACTTCAGTCTGTATATTGCTTTTATAACTTGATATTGCTAAGATAACTTTGCAAATTTTTTTCATTAGTTTGCTTAGTCTTTTAGTTATTGATTTGCAAGTATCCCCAATATTTTCTGGAAAAAAATATTTGCTAATATATTAGGACCAGAGTTTTTTCTAAGAGAAAGACATTGTAATAGTAATTTAATTATACTATAAATTCACTTTTTTAGGCAAAAATGTTTGGAATTGATACTCATAAACTGGCATGATGGATCCTAGGTAAAATAAGAAATCTGGCTTCTATCTTTTTCCCCCATGGTCCTTAACACCTGGGTCTCCCCTTCAGGTAGAGTTCATGGTCCGAGTTGTCCACCGGGATTCCAGCTATCAAAATCGTATTCTGGGAAATTGAGTGATTGGGGAACAAAGTGCTCACTTTCATTTTTATTTATTTATTTATGTGAGTAGATGTCATGGGAAACTCTTATAACCTTGCATTTGTATCTTACTGATGAGAACTTTGTCAAATTGTTACCCTAAATGCAACAGAAACTGGGAAACACGGTTTTATTTTGAGTGAAAAACTACCCACTAAAAATCAGCGTGCACTGTTTATAGATTCTGGGGCAGACAACTAAGAGCACCTTTCACAATTAACTGTATATTCTACAATAATTATTCTACAATAATTACCCAGCTGTTCCATAGCAATCTGCCCCAAAACTTAGTATCTTAAAATAGGAACCCTACATGTAGCTCAGGAATTTGGCAATTTAGGTTGTGGTCAGCTGAGAAGTTCCAGTCTGGTTGGAGTTGTAATCCGCTGAGGGCCAGCTAGCCAGGTCTGTCTCTTGGGGACGCTGCCTTGGGACTCTCCCTAGGCTTCCTTTGTGTGGACTCTTCTCCTGCACCCGGACTGTGGGGCTCTTCCCCATGGCAGAGTTGGGTCAGGTGTCCTGGAGCGTGAGCATATGCCTTCAAGGCCACTCAAGGTCCAGGCTCGGTGTGGCACATCACCACTTTTGCTTCACTCTCTTGCCAGCACATTATGAGGCCAAACCAGATTCAAGCATTGAGAAAATGAACTGTAAGCCTTCACGTGAGCAGGCGCGCATCCCACTGCTAGAAGGTGAAGCTGATTAACCACCGCCATTTTAATCATCGGCCATCTGTGATTACGCACCAATTGCTGAAAACTAAGAAGCACAGTCTCCCAAATTTGCTTTAGACTTGTATTTTGTTGCCCTTACTGAGATGTTTCTAAATTACCCCTCTTAGTTGATAGTTGAATGAAAAATATATTAATGTAATGTGTGTGTATGTTTTTTGATGACACAATTGGATGTTTTGCCAACATTGCCAAACAATATGGACTAAAAACCTGTTGTATGATTTATGCTAGATTGAATCTTGTACAAATTACTATAATTGTTCTCTAGAAAAAGCAGAACAAGAACAGAAATGATTAAGTACGGTATCACTCCTTTGTGGGTCAAGTAGTGCTTAGGTTAAAACTCCTAGCAGACTTATGACCAAGACTATTTGAAAAATATAATTTGAATTAGCCAAACGACTTTAGTGGCATTTCAAAATGTCATTTTGAACAAGCTCAGGAAAAGTGCTTATTAACTGCTGGAGTACATGCCTAATGAGTCAATCAATATGCTAGTACATCTACCTTTTAAAGCATAAATCTTCCAGTGCCGTCAAAGAGCCTGCAGGCAGTTTTCTCTGCTTCCTTTCCATTAGCTAGGTAGACTGTGCGTCCCGAGATACAGAGCCCAGGGTGAGCAGGACGGTCCTTTATTTGACAGACCAGGGCGTCAGACACCTGTCTCAGTTTTCCCACTATGAGATCTCTCTTCCTCACGTGCTCATTTCCTATTCGTGTGTTTATTTCCTCTCCGTTGCTCTTCACTCCTTAATGAATCTTTAATGTTCAGTTGTATGGTTTGTGAGTACGCCCACTTCATAGAACCGACAAGCTGGGCATCAGTCTGCCATGAGTGAGGACGTGACCCCTTCCATGCAAAACAAAATAGCAGCAAAATAAATAAATAAATACAAAGAGAGCACAAGAAAAAAAAAAGTGAAAAAATAAACTTATGGCCTTAGAGCAGTTGATGAAATACCTTCCCCCAAAGCATGGTTTTGAGCCTTTGTAGCATCAGTGCAGGACAGACACAGGTACTTCTCACCTCTATAGCTGACCGGAGTGACTCCTCCCTGCAGTCCTTATCACAGGCCCTGCAGGACACTCTGACAGTCTGCAGGTAGGATCCAGGACTGCTGATCCAAACCTTGCTGACGCCAATTGCACTTTCCAATAAAAGGCCTTATTATCCCATTGTGCGTTGAAAACCATGCATTTTGGCTGTTTGCTGGATTTCATCTTAGAGATCTAACACATTCGAGAAAATGAAGTCTTTAGAAGTCTTTTGTTCACTTTTCACTGTAGAAGTCTTTTATTCATTTTTCTTTTTAAAAGATTACCAATAGCCACTAAAGATGTTGCAAAAGCGTATGTATGATTCATAACTTTATCTAAAGAAGGTTTGCTTTTTCCTTTTATCTCAGACATAATAGGTCAAATTGGAGCTTGCATTCAGAGGTGAATGTCAGTATGGCGGCGTTAGGATTCATCTCTGTAATTTCTATTACACGGTTATTTATATGCTGCCTAATGTATATGTGGAAAGTCAAGAGCTTCAATCACACAATATGTTACTCGCGTCTAAAGCACACCAAAAAATGTGAATCTTGTGAACTAGAAAAACATCTCATGGTGTCCCACCCATCAGTGAAGTCGTTTTACAATGAAGAACTGATCTAAAGTTTTCATAAGTCCTCGTGAAGGAAAACATTTTCAGCTAATCGAATTAGCTGCTTCAATTGCTGAGGCAACTTAATTGAAACGAAAGCAAGTAATTTCCATAAATCACACCACCAAATGATTCTCTTTAAATCTATTTAGTTGTGATTTGTGTAAAGAATAAGCACTCAAAGATATTAACAAAAACCAAGCCTCTGAAACTCATTGTGCTATTAACATTATGGAACATTTGTAAATGTGTCATTACTTAATTAGATTTAATAGTTTAATGCTTTGTAAATTTAAAGTTATTTATTTTGGAAAAAAATAGGTCTCAATTATCTTGACTTCAGTGATTTTCTGAGATGGAAAAAAACGGCTTACGAAGTGTGCTATTGACCAAACCACTGAGTGGATTTATTTCACCACATGGAAACAAGGGCACGTTGCTGCGCGGCCGGGGTTTACAGATATGCTGCTCATCTACAGAGTGAACCTGCTGCTCTGCTCTGTTTGCTCTTTCCTTCTTATGTGTGACTTGTTCACTGTTTGGCTTCTTTCTCGGCGAATATGCGTGGATATTTCAAAATACAGAGAAACAGAAATAAACCATTAAATGATTTTTTTTTTTATTGGATCACCATCCCTGAATTCTGCCCCATCCTTTTTATTTATTTATTTTTTTTTGGAGAGGCTTTCCCTATAGGGCGCGTGCGCTCGCCAGACAGACAGAGAGAGATAGAGAGATAGAAAGCGAGAAATCACCCCCCAGGGGGGATGGCCACGCCGCAATCCTTTCTCCTCCATTCTCCTCTCGGGATCTTGGGCACGCACGCACACGCGCCCGGTGTGAGTTTTAAGCCACCGGGTCTGGGACTCGAACCGCGGTCGACTACGTGGGAGTCCAGCGACATAGCCATTACTCTAACTGCTGATTTCACATCCTTTTTATTTTTAATTATAAAAAAAAAATATTTGCGTAACGCACAAGTGCAACACAGAGAGTGAACAAGGGAGGCCGCGCCCACGGCCCATGGCCCACGGCCACGCTGAGGAAGGCCACTAGTAGCCCTTGCTGCCTCGCCTCCTCCTGGTCTACTCCCGTCCTCGCCCTCCAGCTACTGCCGGACCACTGTTCGTGACTGACTGAACGCCGTCGTGTAAGGCATGACTCTGAACAACAAATGGCTTCCCTTTGCTCATTCTTGGCCTTGAACTACAGTCATCTGTGGGAGACCCGTGCCGTAACCACTGTGCCACCTGCTGGCCTCTTTTATATTTAAATGTTTTTTTTTTTTTATTTTTGGAAAGATTTTTGCTATAGGGCACATGCACTTGCCAGAAAGACACAGAGAGACAGAGAGACAGAGAGACAGAAATCACCCCCTCAGGGTGGATGGCCGCGCCGCAATTCCTTCTCCTCCATTCTCCCTCGGGATCTTGGGCACGCACACACACATGCGCCTGGCATGAGTTTAAGTCACCGGATCTGGAACTCAAACAGCAGTCAATGACATAAGAATCCAGCGACACAGCCATTATGCTAACTGCTGGCCCCGTTACTTTTATGTTTTAAATTATTTTTTAAAATATTTTTTCCATGACTGAGACAAAGAAAGACACAGCTAGGTGCTCCCAACAAGGTCTTCATGCTACGACCCACAGTGAGCTTCAGTTAGTGTCCATGGAGGTCTCTGGACACGAACCAGGAACTTCCCGTGTGGGTCAGCCTCACGGAGTGCTATGTCATGTGCATACCACCATCTCCACCATCTGGCCTCCTGCTTGCTGTTTTTCTACTTTTTTTTGGAGAGGATTTTTTTTTTTTTTTTTTTTTTTTTTTTTTTTTTTTTTTTGCCAGGGTGTGTGCGCTTACCAGAGAGACAGAGAGAAACATAGAGACAGAAAGCGAGAAATCACCCTCCTCAGGAGGGATGGCCACGCCGCAATCCCTTCTCCTCCATTCTCCTCTCGGGACCTTGGGCACGCACGCACACGCGCCTGGCGTGAGTTTAAGCCACCGTGCCCGGGACTCGAACTGCAGTTGACTACATAAGAGTCCAGCGACATAGCTGTTATGCCAACTGCTGGTCCCCCAGTTGCTGTTTTTCAATGGATGGAAGAAAGTAACTTTATTTTCAATTTTGTTAATAGTGTTTCATTTGACTGGATTTATTATTGTTGCTTGTGACCATGTTCCAAACGACCAATTTTCAATTCCATGTGTATCTATAATATTAAGTGTACAACTGAATATTTATTTGTGAGATTTGCCAGTCAGTTGGGCGTTAAGTGGATCGCATCGCAGTGTTGCTCTGCGTTGCCGTGACCACTGGCATGGTCGGCATGTGCGTTGCTGTGACCACTGGCGTGGTCAGCGTGAATGGCCTGCTGGTTTTCAGCTGCCAGGGCTAGGACTTGAACTGTAGTTTTCATGTGGGGTCCGACTTCTCTGCACAACATCTGGCTGCTGCATGAGGAGGCCACCCCAGAGCGCCTCTTAATAATAATAATAATAATAATAATAATAATAATAAAATAATAATAATGACAACGATAATGTCCAATTACCAAATTCGGATGTGTCAGACTCTCTTTTGAATACTTTTGCATAAATCGACTTCATCGACTTTCTTACCGTCCGATGAGTTAGATGGTACTATCATCTATACTTTATGGACAAGAACTAGGAATACAGAACATGTCCAGTGTTACACTGCAGAAGTGCTGGAGCCAGGCCAGCAGGTGTTGTGGTGGGTAAGACACTGGATCCCACAGGGCAGACTGCAGTTCAAGTCCTAGAGCCAGCAGCTTGAAAAATCATGCTGAGTGCATGCGCACACATGCCCAAAATCTGAGAGCAGGATGGTGGAGAAGGGGTTGTGGAGCGGAGTGGCCATCCCCCCTAGGGAGTGATTTCTCACATTCCCTCTCTTTGTCACTCTCTGTCTCTCTCGGGTGAGTGCATGTACCCTAGAATAAAAACCTAAAAAAGAAAAAAACAGTGGTGCCACCCTCCCCCAGTGGCACATGCTGCTAAGATGCTGTCCTTTGCAGACTGGGACCACATAGAAGGCACGGTTTGTCTGTTTGTTTGTTTTTTGGAGAGGTTTTTGCTATAGGGCGCGTATGCTCACCAGAAAGACAGAGACAGTAATGAGAAATCACCCCCCAGGGGGGATGGCCACGCCACAATCCCTTCTCTTTCATTCTCCTCTCGGGATCTTGGGCACACACGCACACATGCCCGGCGTGAGTTTAAGCCACCGGGTCCGGGACGCGAACTGTGGTCAACTACCTGGGAGTCCAGTGACATAGCCATTATGCCATCTGCTGGTCCCAAAGGCATGGGTTAGATTCCCAGTCAAACCTAAAAGTCAGATGTGGGCCTCTGCCTGTCATCCCAGCAACTTGGGGAGACTGAGGCAGGAGAATCACAGGCTTGAGGTTGCCCTGGGTCACAGAGAGAGACCGTGTCTGAAATAGAGCCGGGCGTAGTGGTGTGCACCTGTAGTCGCAGCTGAGAGGATGTGAAAGGAAGATGGTGACATGGAAGACCTTGTGACAAACTGGTACAACGAGACTAACCCTTGCGGTGCCCTGTCGTGGAGCAGCTGTGACCACGGCACCTGTTCGCCTCTCATTCTCTGGCCACTTGCCTTTCTGTTCCTTGTGACTGTGCCGTGGATTTCCTGGCCAGACCTTTTGATAACTTAAAAACTTAAGAGTCTTTCTTTTCTCACAGAATCACAGAAGCTTCTTACGTTCTCAAAATTCTAATTCTTTTTTTTTTTGTTTTATATGTGCCAAGCTTCTATTTTTTATCTTTGGTCAATAATTGATTTTCCTGTATATTGTATTCATACTTGATTTTCTTACTTTTTATGTTTGTCTTTTAACTAGAAGACAGTTGATTTCGAAACAAAAAGCTGGCATGTCAGTTTTCTTCCTTTGAATGAAAGTATCATTTTAGTTTCATTGATTTTGATAACTCATTTATTAGGATTACTTTTTATCATTTTACTTCATATTTTTATTTGTCTTTTTAAATAATTATTTTAGTTTATTTTATTTATGATTATGATTTATTTAATTGCACCAGAGAGAGACAGAGTTAGAAGGAAAGTGAAAAAGCAAACCACCAGGTCCAGGACTCTAACTGCAATTGGCCACGTGGGAGTCCAGTCCCTTCACCACCACACCGTCGGTTTGTCTCAACTTCTTATTTGTTTTTAATATTTTTTGTCTCCTTAGTTGTTTTTGTTCGGATTGAGTTCTTTTTATTCCTTTCTCATATTTTTCCCTTAATTTACAATACAGTTAGTCCTTTTTATAGTTATAGAGAAAATTTAGCTTTACCTTAAATTCGAAAGTTAATAAATACTCCTTTTAAAGGATCCAGCCAGCCAGGAGCACAGGCCTGCGAGTGCCTCAGGGCGTTAAGGTTGACCTGGGTCTGAACTCAGGCCTCCCACGTGACTCCAGCGTTACACACAGCACCTACAGCCGATGCCCTGACACTGCCGGGCTGGACCTACATTTACTCTCTTCTCAAAACATTCGAGCATTTCATACTATTGTAGTTTAACTTCAAATCTCCTTCATAATTTGTGTTTAGTTTTTAAAATTTTTATTTAAATTTATTCATTTACATTCATTCATTATACATCATTACAGCATACAAAATGAGATTTCCCATCCAGAATACACTGTATATGGGCTTAGTCAAGCACATCAACATATGTGTTATGGTCAACAAATAATTTTCCATTTCTTGTTTACTGTATATTTTTCTTTTTTCCCCCCATCCTTGATTCCCTATCTCTCACCCTCTGCCATCTCCTACTCTCCTCCCACACTGTCTCTGGTATCCATGGTTGCTTTCTATGCCTCCCCCCCGCCCCCACCCGACACAAACATTTTATTGATTCACTAAAGGTCTTAATTAATCTAAATACTTTCAATAGCAAGTGCAGCTGATATATACATACCCATGAACACAAGTCTGACTTTAGGCATAAACCTCAGTGAGTAGAATGAACATACTATGAGAAGAAGATTCCTCATGGCTCCTGTGAACTAGATATTTCAGGGGACAGGAGAAATGAAGATTTTCTACTCATAATTCAGCCTCCAGCGAGCAAAGCTAGCGTGGCTGAACTTCAAGAATTTGAAAGAAACACACCATCCATCAGATGACAAGAAATCACCGCTGGATCACGAGAAATATGGGAAAACGAGAAAATACCTCTCCTCCAAGGGAAAAGAGTAACTCTCCTTCATCCACAAGTAGTTCGGTGAAAGTCATGGAAATGTCTGATAAGGAATTTAGAGCATTCGTAATGTCGAAGCTAACAGAGATGGAAGAGAAGAGAGACAATGAACTGCTAAAGAGAAAGAAGAAAGAAGTTGACGAGTTCCAGGAGATGAAGAAATTCTTGCAAGATCTAAAAGAGGAATTACACACTACAAAAGACTCAAACGGAACTGCTAGAGATGAAGTCTATAATACAAGAAGTCAAAATCTCCCTTGAAAGTATTAAAAGCAGACTAGATCATTCAGCAAATAGAATCTCAGATGTAGAAGAGAAAATGGCTGGCTTAGAAAAATCCACCAGGAAGACTGAGAAAATAGCCCCAAAATTTGAGAATGATATGTGAGAAGTACTAGATACCATCAAACGTCCAAATATCCGGATAATCGGCATTCCAGAAGGTAAAGAGACCCATAAGGGCGTTGATAATCTATTCCATGAAATCCTGCAAGAAAACTTTCCAAACCTAGAGAGTCATTCAAGGATTCAGTCCCAAGAAATACAAAGGACCCCAAATAGAATCAACCCAAGATCTTCTCCAAGACACATTATAGCCAGGTTGACCAAAACCACAGACAAAGACAAGATACTAAGATTGGCAAGAGAAAAACATCAAGTTACCTACAAAGGACATCCCATCAGACTAACAGCAGATCTCTCATCAGAAACAATGCGAGCGAGGAGAGAATGGGAAAATATATTCAAAGTGTTACGAGAGAAGCAATTTCAGCCAAGAATACTGTACCCAGCAAGATTATCCTTCATATGGGAAGAAAAGACAAGAACATTCTCAGATAAACAAAACCTGAAAGAATTTACCAGCACCAGACCAGATCTCCAAGAAGTTCTCAAGGGTGTGCTGTATCAAGAAAATTAAACACAGACACATGGAAATAAGAGTCCAAAAACTAAGAAAGTGGCCAACTTAATCATAGGGACAAGTCTGGAGTTGAATATTATCTCCCAGAATTTAATCAGGAAAATTGAACCAGAACAGAAGATAAAAGTACATGAGACTGATAGGCTCATGCACCTACCATCTGAACAGAATCCTAACTTGTTTCCTGGCTTTAAGCAAAGTTCCTTGGTGCTTCTTTGAGTTAAGTTAATACTGGTTTTCTTAGTAGTAATGAGTGAACTCACCATTGAAAGTAGTTAGATTATGTAGGAAATTGTGTGATCAATGCAATGTGGGTGGGAAGGGAATGAAGGACAATTGTGGACACCGAAGGTGGTGTGAGAGGAGGGTGGGAAGGGACAGAGGGTCAGAAAGAGGGGTGGAAATAATTCTAGGAACTAGTAATGGAAAATTTTTTGTAATGTGCATGATTGAGTCACTATGCAGTGTGTACTGGATGGGAGATCGCATTTTGTATGCTGTGATGATGCTTAGGGAAGGAATGTAAATTGAGTTACAAAAAAAAAAGTTTCAGAAAAAAAATATATATCTATTCAATGTCTGCAGTAGGATATGTAGCCCCAGCTAGGTGCTACTTTATAGGATGCGTAAAGTTAGACTTGTGTTCATGGAAATGTGTGTATCACCTGTGTTTGCTATGAGGGTATTTGGATTGATTAGGGTCTTTGGCGATTCAATAAAATGTGGGGGGAAAACAGTATAGAAAGTAAACATAGATACCAGAGACAGTGAGGGAAGAGAGTGGGAGATGGCAGAGGGTAAGAGATAGGGAATCAAGGATGGGGGGAAAAAAAAGCAAAACATACAGAAAACAAGAAATGGAAGATCATTTGCTGACAATACCATGTTTGTTGATGTGCTTGATTGAGACAATATATAGTGTACTCTGGATGGAAAATCTCATTTTGTATGCTGTAATGATGTACAGTGAATGAATGCAAATAAATAAATTGAAATAAAAAAATATTATGTATTAATCATTCAATAATAAATATTAATTATTGAATAAATGCTATTCTCAGATATGACAAGCTTAATTTTTTCCAGTTGTTTACTAAGAAAGTAAATAGGGACCAGCAGTTGGCATAATGGCTATGTTGCTGGACTCCTATGTAGCTGACCATGGTTCAAGTCCCGTACCCGGTGGCTTAAACTCACTCTAGGCACATGTGTGTGCGTGCCCAAGATCCCGAGAGGAGAATGGAGGAGAAGGGTTTGCGGCGTGGCCATCCCCCCTCGGAGGTGATTTCTTGCTTTCTGTCTCTCTGTCTCTCTGTCTTTCTGGAGAGCACATATGCCCTATAGCAAAAACCTCTCAAAAAAGAAAAAAATAGTAAATAACATGAATATTTCCCTATGAGCCAAATTTCTATGTGCTATGGGTACAAAATAAATTTACATAATTCTCCAGCTCAAATAATTCTCAAGTGAAAGGGAGAACCACTTGTTAAATAATAAATATAGTGCATTTATTTATCTCATATCACAAAGTGGGACTGAAATTAAAAATGAATAGTGCAGATGACTTTCCAGTGTCACGTACACACAGAGGGGTCTTCTAGAAGGATGGGCCACCTCTGTGTCACCTTCTCAAGCTGAACTTGGCTCAGTTCTCTCCAGGGTCTATCTGCAGCTCTACAAAACCAAGGAAGAGCAGGCTTTTCCAGCCGGGACTGGTCCGCACACTTGGGCATGTGGCTGAGTCCCACTCTCGTCCCTGCAGTTCCCACTAAAGCGAAATGGACCATGCTCCGAATTTCTGGTTACCGGAGCCCACATTGACCTGTATTATTTTAAGCTATATCTCCATGGGACTCATGTTCATCACCTTTATTAAGGTTGAATTTTAATATGCTCTTTTATTGCTTAATCATACAGATTGGTAGTTTTGAAATCTCCCTCGAAGTCTTATCTGAAGAAGATTGCAAAGGTGAGCAAAGCGGCCCTTGAAAAAAATCAGATTTCCTCATAAATGCCCCACAGAAACATATCTAATATACTCACGCACGTTCCAGAAGATCTTTCCAAATGAAATGAAATTTAAATGACAGTGAAATTATGAGCAAGGAGATTCCTTTTTAGTACTTAATTCTGTGGCATAGAGAGGTATGAACAGTTCTGCAGTTTGCTGTATTGTTAATATAAATGCATCCTTTCCTCCTCGCTAGATCGCTTCCTACCCTGTCACTAGGAGGCGCCGCTGAGGCTTCCGGCCCGTACAGACCCAGAGTATCAGTTTACCTTTCTGAGGGCATGGGCAGATCTCGCCCCCATTCATTCATCATCTCAGAAGACTAAGATCCAGTGAGTCCGGGAGTGCACAGCATGAGTCCGTGGATCCCCTATTCAAGACAATTCTATAGAATTTGCATTTAAATAAAAACTGAAAGACAGTCTTAGATTATGGGAACTGTTACAGTGGGAAGTGTTCTGGCTTTCAATAATGCAAATGTATTTTATTATTTAATACAGCCACTTCTCCCTTGGGTGTGAGGCAAAGCAACAGACCTGATGCCTTCTATAAATCACAAGAAAAATTTCCATGCAAGATGATTGACCTGAAGCCTGAAGGCAATTTTATGACTAGGAAATATAATCGCTCTTGTATTCTAAAGAGTATTTGCATAACTTAACTTATGTAAAGAAATCCTGATTCATATGTGCCTCTGGGTAACAAATACATGACAAATAAGTAATTTGATATTCTGAAAAGAAATATTCAAATAAGACTCTTGTCAGTCATTGATATGAGAATCATTATTCATCATTTCTAATAGTGCATACTCTTTTCTTTGTAGATTATGATTTAGAAAATACTTCATTCTGCAGGCTTCAATTGAAATCCTAAGAAGTAATAATGTTTCACAACATTTGTAAAGAAAATCTGTACAAACGAAATCTAACAGCTTGAACCGAAGACATCAAAGAAAATTAAAGTGTTTCTCTCGATATCTTTTCAAGTTTGTAAAGACACAAGTTGTGAAATAAAAGCAGTAGAGGCTTGTTTCACAGTAGATATGCTAATTTTATATTTTATTTCTCAGTAAAGAAGAAAAGTATTGAGAAAGATGGCCATTGCCATTTACCATTTGAATGTAGTGAATCCTTCTTGCTTTTTTACATGTCTTATTCATTTTACAGATAATTTACAGAAATAAAAACAGTGAGAGTGGAAAATACTTTGTTAAAGTTATGAGAGATCGGGGCTGGCGGGTGGCATGGTGGTAAAGGTGCTGGACTCCTGCATGGCCAGCTGTGGTCTGGGTACAGCTCGGTCCTGGCTGTTTACTTTCTCACTTTCCGTCTCTTGCTCTCTCTCTCTCTCTGGTCAAGTTAAAAAAAAAATAATAACAACAAATAAAATTAAATAAATAATTATTTAAAAAATATTAGAGATTATTCCTTATTCGAGATAAGTGTTAGTTCATTTGACGTTGTAAAAAAGAATAGAGCAATCCCTTTACCCATTTCCTGCAATGAAGACTTCATCTGAAACTATACTATTACCAAGATATAGAACTTTTCTATTCCTGAAAGATCCCCTTGTTTCATTTTAGAGCCGTTCTAACTTCCCTGCAGTACCCGCATTTGTAATCGCATCAACCACTAATCTGTACCCCCTCTCTACAATATTTTCATTTTAATAAGTTTATATTAAAGGAGTCAAAGAGCATATAAACTACGATAGTGCCTTTTTTTCACTTGGCATAACTTTCTGGAGATTTCTCCAGATTGTGGGCATATCAATAATTTGTTTCTTTTTGTTGCTCGGAGCATTCCATGATTTGGATGAACCATAGTTCGTTGAACCATCTTTCTGTTGAAGCTTCAAGGTCACCTGGACGTTTTCAGTTTGGGGACTTACGGATAATACTGATCTAAACATGTACATACAGTTTCTCTTTTGTAAACAAAAGTTTCATTTCTTTGGAGGTAAATGCCCAGGAGTGCAATGAGTAGTTTCTGTGGAAAATATGTTTTACTTTTTTAAAACTTGCTATATAGGTGCATGTGTTTATGAGAGACAGAGAGAGAGAGAGAAAAAGAGAGAGAGAAGAAGAGAAAGCACCCCCCAGGGGGATGGCCATGCTGCAATCCCTTCTCCTCCATTCTCCTCTGCACACATACCTGGCATGTTTTTCAAGTCACCAAGCCCAAGACTCCGTGCAGTTAGCAATAGCTGTGGAATCCAGCTATATTTTACTTCTTCAGAAACTTTCAAAATATTGTAGAGAGAGCTATAACAATTTCCATTATGACTAACAAGGCACACTACTTTTACAGGATTCTCCCAAGCGTCTGTCATCACTTTATTTTAGCCATTCTGATTGGTGCGCAATGAAATTTCACTGTGGTTTGATCTGAATTTCCCTCTGCATAATGATGTTGAACAATTTTTCATTGTTTATTTGACATATGTATGTTGTCTTCAGTAAAATATCATTTCATGACCTTTGCCCATTTTAACATTAGAGTGTTGGCTTTTTTACCTTCTGTGTTTTGAAAGCTCTTTATGTAGTCTATAACTGGTCATTTAATGGATACATGGTTTCCAAATTCCAGTGTTTAGCTTGTTTTTTCATCCTCTTTCTCTTTATTTTTTTGTTTTTAATTTGCCAGAAGCTGCATGAGCTCAGTGGAGAGAGACAAAGGAGGGAAAGTGAAAGATTGCCCCCAGGGGGTAAGTCCACACCTCAGTCCCTTCTCCATTCCCCCCTTGGTATACTGGGCGTGTGCACATACACACTTGATATTTCCTAGCTGCTGGGTCTGGAATCCAACCTGCAGAGTTGGTCAGGTAGCATCCAGTCACATTAACCGGCCAAGGGCTGGCCCTCATCTGTCTTCTAAAAGTTTATTTATTCATTTCTTCTGTGAATGAGTTTTCGGACTTTTACCTCTCGGAATCCCACCGGGTTTTAAAGTGACATCCAAGCAAGATCCTTCCGAGTCATTGCCAGAGGCAGAGGCAGAGTAATCACGATGAAATATATCCAGGTCATTTTCTATAACAGGGCCCACTGTCTAGGGAAAATGGCTTTACTGGAGTCTTATCCAAGCTGAGGAAGGGCATTCCTCGCACTATTACCCCTCTAGTATTACCGTCTCACTGAAGGGGGTAGAACAATCTACACCACTAGAAAAATGCTGGTGCAGGTCATAGCCCAGATGGAAGACCTGCTAAAAGACTGAGATTTAATCATAAGATTACAGAACACTTCTTCTACCCCCAGTGGACCGCCATACCAAAGGCTTCCAGACAACCCAGTAAATTACAGATGGAAGTTTGTCAAGCAATAGACTCTCTCTAAAGAGGAGTAACTAAGGAAGTTCAAAGTCAAGAAGGGAGACAAAAACAAAAACAGAGAAATTGAAAGCCTTTGGCATGCATAGCTAGAGCAGACACTAAACACAGCCTGAATCTCAGCTACATGAACACAAAACCTCAATTTAAAGGCCTATTGAGTTCAGTACCCTCTAGACAATACATCAATACATCACATCTGACTTCAATGAAAAATTACAAGATATGCAAAGAGACAAGGGAAAAAAACAGGGTAAAAAGGAAAAGCAACCATCAAAACCAAATTCAAATATGACACAAATTTTAGAATTATCAGACATGGAATTGAAAATAACTATGATCAATATGTTAAGGCACTCACAGAGAAAAGCAAACACCATGCAAGAAAAAAATGCGTAATAGAAGTAGAGATATGGAAACTTTAAGAGAAAACCAAAGTAAACTCTAGAAATAAAAACATTATAAAACAAATAAAATTGCCTTTGTTTGGGGAATCAATAGACCCAGCCTGGCCAAGGAAATAATCAGTAAGCTTCAGTGTCTATATTAAGTGCCCAAACTGACATGCAAAAATAAAGATAATTACAAGCACATAGACCAGCTCCTGTGTGTAGTAGTAATGTGCTGCTTGAGAGAAGTGGAGCCCACATTGCAACCAAGGTTTGAATCCCTGACCCTGTCACTCTGAGACACACTGGCGTGTGCCCAAGTGCCCAAGATCCAACGGTGTCGAGGACTGGATGAGGGGGTCTCAGTGGGCTCAGACCCTGTGGAGAGTGTTCTCTCCCTTCCTCTTACTCACACATGGACAAGCGTGCACTCAGTCATAAATAAATAATAAAAAAACTTACTTTTAAAAACACACACATACACACACGTATGCACGCATGAGACAGAATGTACAAGATCTGTGCACAAATTCAAAAGGTACAGAACATGTATAACTGGAATATCAGAGAAAATGAAAGAACATACCAAAGAAATTGTAGTAATAATGTCCAAAAATTGTTGGCTTAAGAGTAACATCTCTCTGGATGGTAATACTGTCAGCGTATGCCCTCGGGGCTTGGTTCTGTGAAGGAAAAAAGTTAGAGAAAGGAAGGAAAGAAAGACGCAGAAGCAGAGAATGCAGGTGAGCGCACAGATGAGCTGTGCCGCTCAGTCATGCTGAGCTTCGTTATTAATACATTTTACCAGGCCCAGTGAACAGTCTACAAGCTTTCAAGGATGCTGTTGAAGTTCTACAGGTAGAGATAAGGACTTTAGTGTAGACATTTTCGACCTAGTTACTACCACGTGTGATCCTGTTATGCGTCATAGGTCAAGCCAGTTTACTTAGGTTACCCCTCTGCAACTCTGAGGAAGGCTATCTGACTATGCATCAAGAGGATAACGTGTAATCATATAGAACAGACATCGCACGACCTAACCTGGGTCGGGATGTTTCCCGTGCCCTGCAGATCAGATAAGATCCGCAGAGCCCCGGCATTAAGGCATGTGTCAGCTGCTTGAGTGAGTAATTTGTGAGGCATATTGATAACTGCCTCCTGGATCTAGGCTGCATACCCTCACAAAAATTTTTTTTAAATTCATATCAAAAGCCACAGATCTAGAGCCAAGAGAGCATCAAGTGGTTAAATAATAAAAATATACACCTAAACATATTGTATTCAAACTTTAAAAAATAAAAATAAAGACAAAATTTGAAAGAAGGCAAAAGAAAATTTTCTTCCTATACGTAGTGGAAGGATGATAGGAATAAGAAGTGACTGAAATAACTTCTTATTCAGAAAATGCAAGCAAGAAGAGAGTATAATAAAATATTTAAAATGTTGAAAAAGAAAAATATTCCACCAACTTAGAGTTCTTATCCTGTAAGAGTATACATGAAAAGTGAAGGAGAGGGACCAGCAGATGGCATACTGGCTTTGTCACTGGACTCCCACATGGTCAACCGTGGTTTGAGTCCCAGACTCAGTGACCTGAAATTCACGCTGGGCACACGTGCGTACATGCCCAGGTCTCTGGGAAGAGAATGGAGAAGGGATTGTGGTGTGGCCAGTCCCACTGGGGGGGAGTGATTTCTCACTTTCCCTCCCCCTTTGTCTGTCTATCTTTCTCTCTTCTCTCTCAGGCAGAAATCTCTTAAAAAACACAGAAAAAGTGAAGGAGAAATTTGATCTTTCTCTGAAATAAAACAAAACAAAGCCCTAAGGAAAATTATTCTCAGCAGACTTGCCCTGGAAGACCTAAATTTTTAAATATAAACACCAATATTTATCCTTAGTAAAACCTATGGTGTATTATAAAGAAGAAAGAGAAGGAGGAGGAACAAAAAGGAGGAGGAGGAGAAAGAAGGAGAGAGAAAGGTAGAAAAGAGAAATGTCAAATAAAGTTCTTCAGGGAGAAAGAAACTGACATTGTTCAGAAACTTAAATTTACAGGAGGAAAGGAAGCTTACTTTAGGAATAAATAAAAGAATCTGGGATCCAGGATAGAATGCAGATAACTACAAAATAATATGACTGTAATACACAACGTATGGAGCAGACTCACGGAAGGCAGTGTTGCCGACCTAAGATATTTTAGAAATAGGTAGAGTTTTTAACACTGAAGACACATGAAACTACACATAAGTACTGCATTTTAGTTGATCAAATTGTTTTCCACAGGTTTACAGGTTAATAATTCAAATACATCTATACCTATAGCCTGTAATAAGAATTATTTAAATTATGGCAGTGGTGAGTGTCAAGTTGGGAAAATGAGAACTTACAAACAAGCAAAGAGTCTACAGTGGCCCATATGCTAACCAGCTGGAGTTTGAAATATCAGTATAAATCCAAGCTTAGCCTAACATAGAGACAGATGGACACAGGTAGGACTCTTCCCAGATCTGTGTACATACATGGAATGTACATACACATACGTGCTCTGGTTATGTCAGCTGAGGGGGTGCTGTGGATTGAGGTGTACCTGTAAAATTCATGTGTTGGATTTATTTTCTATTGTGTGGGGTTAAGAGAGTGAAGACTTTATTTAACTTTGGTGTAGAGGTGGAAACTTGAGAGGAGATCAGGATTAAGTCGTCAGAGTGGGGCTCCCATGATCAAATCCTGGTTGGTGTATTTTTTATTTGTTTTTATTTTATTTTATTTTATTTTATTTTATTTTATTTTATTTTATTTTATTTTATTTAATGATCTCTTGTGTACATTCTATCGTTGCACATTTCTGTAGTGCACTGCATGGTTTTTCAAAGTAGGCATGGAGTATGTGACAGTCAAATCAAAGACATTATCATATATATCACTTTCTTTTTTTATTTTCTTTTGAGAGGTTTTTGCTATAGGGCATGTGTGCTCACCAGAAAGACAGACAGAGACAAAGAGATAAAAAGTGAGAAATCACCCCCTGGGGGGGATGGTCACACCGCAATCCCTTCTCCTCCATTCTCCTCTCGGGATCTTGGGCACACATGCACACGCTCCTGGCGTGAGTTTAAGCCACCAGGTCCAGGATTCGAACTGTGGTCGACTATATGGGAGTCAAGCGACATAGCCATTATGCCAACTGCTGGTCCCTATATATATCATTTTCAACAGAGAACTTTACATTCTGTGTCTGTTAAGTGTCTCTTCCTTTTGCCCTTCCCACCCAGGTCCCTCCCTCACAGTCTTCAGTACCTACCCTTGTCCTTCCTACTGCCGTGTCTTTGGATCTCTCCATCTGTGTTGCAGAGTGTAGACGTTTGGTGTACACTGAGTGGGGATATACAGGGTGTGTCTTCCATCGTCTGGCTCACTTTGCTGGAGGGAGACGGACACGGACACAGGCTCCTGTTCCACTCTTGCTCTAAGCTGTGTGAAACCCTGAGCCACTTCAGTTCCCCACTAACAAGATGCTCGTCAACAGATGTTTGTTTGTGTGTTTGTTTTTTCATCTTAAACCTTCAAAACCATAAGCTAAGTAAACCTCTATTCTTGTAAATCACCTGGACTCGGTATTCCTGTTGTTAACACAGGAGTCATGGCACAACAGTGGCATACAGACTGGGGCTGGTAACACCACCCTATAACAGAAGCAGCTTCTTAGAGAGCAATCAATGACAGTGCCAAGGCAGGAGATGTAAAATACGAGCCTGGGACACCTCATAGCACTAGCAAGTAAAGAAACGTTCAAAAGCAATCAGTCAAACAAAAGCCGGGGTGTATCGGAATGACCCGGGGGTCTACTGAGAGTTTCTAATGGCAAAGTGAACAATGTGAGTAACAAAATAGGTTAGTATTGGATTATAACGTCAAGTATAAAAACAAAATCTGGGTCAATACCATTATACACAAATGGTCAAATAAATGAGTCAGTAAAAGATAAAAGGCAAATATTCTGTGAAGAATTCCAAATCATTTAAATAGATATTCCACCCTCAAAGAAGAAGTGGCTGACTGCTTACTGCTGGAATGTGACGGTACATGAGTTTTTCCAAATAGTGCACAATGAAGACAAGGATAAAAAGAATAACTTTTGGCGAACCTGTGGTGTGGTGGTTGAGGTGGCTGGATTCCACATGACTGACTACCCGGTTCGAGTCTCAACCTGGCAGCAACATACTGGGCACCTTTGTGTGGTGCTCAGAATCCTGAGGGGAGGAGGAGATGCAGGGGAAGGATTACAGCGTGACCATGGCCCATGGAGGGCTCTTTCACTTTTCCTCTATTGCTCTGGCAAGTGCATATGCCTCCTGGCAAAACTAAAAATAAACAAATAAATAAAAGAATATCTTCATAGTAAAGAAACCTGACGACCACTTTGTCAGACAGGCGAGCAGAATTCACATCGGCAGCGGTAAACCGCACACTGGCATGCACCTTCGATACGATGCAGTACGAATGGCATGCTGGCCCTGTGACAGTTCTTCCCGAGCACACGACCCAGTGGAGCCATAGGGGAAGGTCATTTATGTCCAATTAACAGACACAGGGCAAAATACCTGACCTCAGCTTTTCAAAACTGCTAATATCATTTAAAAGCCTGAAAAACTAAGACAATGTTTTAACCACAAGAAGCCTAAGGAGACATAATTATTAGCTGCAGTATTGTACCCTCAACTGGATCCTAGAACAGAAAAATAATGAAAGGAATCGGAACGGTACAGGCTTTAGTTACTACTACATCAGTACTCGCTCAGACAGCTAATAAACATTCCCTACTATGTAGGATGTTAACAACGGGGAGCTAGGGCTGAAATAAATGGGTACTCTTCATTTATTATCTTTGCAGTTTTCCTGTAAATCTAACATTTTTCTGAAGTAAGAACGCTTTTCTGTTTGTGTTTTATTTTGAGATGAGGCTGGACATGTGCTGGGTCTGTGCCTGGGTTCTCTGTTCTGTGCAGCGGAGCCGTGTCCGTGCCTCCTCCAACACCACACGGCCTTGAGCACGTCAGCTGTCCAAGGGCACTGAAACCTGTCAAACGGAGCTCTCGTCGGCACTTTGCTCTTTTATTCAAAATTATTTTCACTGCTTTAGTTTACTTTCTTTTCCATATAAATTTTAGAACAACCTTTTCTGCAGTTATAATTCTTGTTGGGAGTTTGGTAGGAATTTCATTAAACTTGAATATCCATTTGAGGAGAATTGATCATTTCACTTTGATGAGTAAATCTGTAAATAGGGTCTGTCTTCACACTTAGGTCCTCTGTTATTTTCTTCAATAGTGTTGAGTACTTCCAGCATACAAGTCTGCCGGGGTCTAGCCTCGGGTCTAGCCTCGGCAGGGGTGGGTCGACTCGACGGAGGCGGCGCAGGTGAACAGAAGACATAGGCCTCGGTGCCTTTTCATGCACGTCCTATGCCGGACACCACCCAGAGATCGCTCTCTGGGGAGTGACCACTGCTAGGAATCATCGTGCTTATTTATTGAAAATGTGATACATGCAAGTAAATGGGCAGTGAAAAAAATTTACTCTAAGGAACAGGGTGTACAAAGCATGGAAGCAATAAATACAAAACATGCTGTTTGTCTTGTCAGATCAGGTAAAATCAATCACAGTTCTCAGGATGAGGAAGTCCATTTGTCTGTTGTATCTTCTTCTTAGATCTTGATTACTGGGAAGGGTCTTCAGACGAGGGGGCTTGCAGGATGTTTGATAACTTCAGTCCTGGGTCAGGCCGATAACATTGCTGGTTGTAAAGTCCTAGATAGAAATCTTGTCTTGCTAAGTAAAGACACAGTTAATATATGGACCATTCATACATTACAACAATAGGTGAGTCTATGATCTATGCATGGGAAAGGAAGATGATCTTGTAGCTCAGGAGACAACACAGGATGTTTTATTAGCAGTTTTTCATAGTCAATAGCACATAGATGAGAAACTCTTTGTAGTTGAAAACTACCTGTTGCTTTAGATAAGAGCTCCCAGCTAAGTTAATCTTTCTCTGGAGCCCTCAAGTTTGTTTATCCTGTTGTCCCAGCCAGGCCTTTTCCTTTAATAAACCTGTGGGATTCTGCATTTTATTTGCTGAGTCTGTCAATTAGTGAGTTCTTTTGTTTTATCTCTGAGTCTCTGTTATGTGGTGAATTTGCTGACTTTGTCTAGCATGAGTTAACTTTGGCCTGTAGCTTTAACAAAGGGTATTTACAAAAACTAGCCTTAAACTAACTTAGTCTACATATACTCCTAATGCTAACTTGGTTTATACTAACTTAATCTATATGTTAATTTTGGCTTAAAATCAGACAGGTGGGGGAGTCTTAAGCTTCCTGGTCCTCCTGTCAGTCTTAGGGAACCACATTCTTACAAGGTCACTAATTGGCTTTATTGTAATGGTTGGGGGTGATGTTTTACCCTTACAGGGTACTGTAATAACAGTAAAACTCATGGCAGAGAAATTGAATACCGGCCAGTTCAAGGACACAAGGGAGAGCTCGTAAACCGGGCCTTGCCTCAGTTTCTTTCCAGTCCAGGCCTTGCCTTAGAATGGGAGGCAGCATCCTTACCAGCTTGTGTTGCCTGCATGGCCCCGTCACAAGTCTTGCACATGATTTGTTAGATAGAACTTAGATTCGGGACCAGCAGTTGGTGTAATGGCTATGTCACTGAACTCCCATGTAGTCAACTGCAGTTCGAGTCCCAGACTCAGTGGCTTAAACTCACGCCAGGCGCATGTGCGTGCGTGCCCAAGATCCTGAGAGGGGAATGGAGGAGAAGGGATTGCGGTGTGGCCATCCCCCCTGGGGGGGTGATTTCTTGCTTTCTGTCTCTCTGTCTCTCTCTGTTTTTCTGGCTAGCGCATTCACCCTATAGCAAAAACTTCTCCAAAGTAAATAAATAAATAAATTTTAAAAAAGAACTTAGGTTAAAACAGGTTTTGCAAATAACATATTTTAATTTTGATGTTCACATTTTCATTGTTAGATAACTGAAATAGAGTTGATTTTATATTGATTTTTTTATTGTGACCTTGATTTAGTCATTCATTATTTCTAGAAATATTTATGTGGAATCTTTGGAGTTTTCTTTGTAGCCAGTCACGTCATCTCTGACACCCATGCAGACAGGGGTAGTCTCATTTTTTCCTTCCGATTTACCGACACACTTTTGGCCTTCCTCCCTTTCTCCCTCTTTCTTGCCCATTCACTCTCTCATCGGCTAGACCACCTAGCACTACGTTTAGTTAGACTGGTTAGACGCAACTTTTCTGTGCCTTGTGGCCGGTAGTAAGAGCTACAGTTAAGTAACACTTAGTTCAGCATTAAATATAAAGCTAGCTCTGGGCCTGTGGATAATCTCTACCAAGTTGAAGAAGTTTCCGTTCCCTTCTAATATTTATGAGAATATTTTTTATCATTATGTATTAAATTTGCCAATCTTTTTCTGCATTGATTGGTAAAATCATGTAATTTTTCTTTCTTGGCCTCTTAATATAGTGGATTGTATTGACTGATTTTCAAAAACTAAACATGCCTTTCATCCTTTGAATTAGTCTCCCTTGCTCACAGTATGCAGGTCTTTTTATATATTGATAGCTTCTACATGGATGAGATTCAAATCTATCCTAGTATGGCTGCCATTCTCTTGCTTGTAGTTTTTATCTATATTATACTAGTTTGTACTTTTACATTTTGCAATATATGAATGTATTTTGACTTAACATATACTTAGAGTGCCAGTTTTTCTGGAAGGGCTTTTACAAGGACATCATAGCAACTTTTTATCTGTCAAATCACTTCACATTTGTTTTCATCAATTGCATCATTTTGAATTTGGATGTAACAATTAACTGAAGTAGCTTCTTAAATGTCTTTTTTTTTTTTTTTTGAGAGTTTTTTGATATAGGGTGCGTGCGCTCGCCAGAAAGACAGAGAGACAGAAAGCAACAAATCATCCCTTAGAGGGGATGGCCACACCTCAATCTTTTCTCCTCCATTCTCCTCTTGGGATCTTGGGCACACACGCACATGCGCCTGGCTTGAGTTTAAGCCACCAGGTCCAGGACTTGAGCAACAGTCGACTACATGGGAGTCCAGCGACATAGGCATTACTCCAACTGCTGGTCCCTAAATGTCTTTGGAACGCTTAGAAGTTACTTTTTCCATAACAGATTGTTAAATCAGCAATCTTTTAAAAATTATTTATTTATTATTGTTTTTTTAACTTGCTATAGGGCATATATGCTCACCAGAGAGAGACAGAGACAGAGACAGAGAAAGAAAGACAGCAAGCTGACAGGTCTAGTACTCCAACTGCAATCAGCCACGTGAGGGTCCAGTGCCTCAACCACCACGCCACCTGCTGGCCTCAAAATAACAACGTGTTAAATCATTTTACGTTATGACATTTCCTGAGCTACATACATGTATGTGTCTAGATGTACGTGGAAACAGCTCAGTGTAGACTTGTATGCGTTGGCTCGAGCGTAAAAACTTCTGTAGCATTACTTTTAAAGGGGTTCATCCATTTTCATGGTTCAGGTGGTCATAAGCATTGGAATACCATTTAGTATGGTTTTTGTGGTAATGTCTTCTATTTCAAACATGAGAACTGTGCTATTCGTCATCTGAAGTCTGTGCTAATGTTCCCTCACGGTGTTAGAAGCTGCTCTGAATCTGTCCTCGCGCAGTCGTGCTGGTCAACGGTGCCCTGTGCAGCCAGCAGTTTGCATTTCTGGTATTAGAATGGAAAATGTCGTACACTTGCTGGTGACTTCTCATAGTTTAATCCTAGAAATAAAAACCATATCGAAAGCTGATTTCACCTCATTTCCTTTTCCTTTTTTTTTTTTTTTTTTTTTTGGAGAGGTTTTTGCTATGGGGCACATGCGCTTGCCAGAAAGAGAGAGAAGACAGAAAGCGAGAAATCACCCCCCGGGGGGGATGGCCACGCCGCAATCCCTTCTCCTCCATTCTCCTCTTGGGATCCTAGGCATGCACACACATGTGCCTGGCATGAGTTTAAGCCACCGGGTCCGGGACTTGAACCGCAGTCGACTGCTTGCAAGTTCAGCGACATAGCCATTACGCTAACTGCTGGTCCCTTCACCTCATTTCTTTTGCATTTGATCCAGTCTACAGAGAAAGACATTTGTAGAAGATTTCTGCTGACACTCCAGTTTCGTGTGAGGTCTAGAGTGTGACCTGATACCGTTTTCCCCTATGGTAGCTAATCCCAGGGCAGATGTGGCTAAAATTGGTCCGTTTGCCCCTGCTTTTAACTGAGGTCTGGTTCTAAGTTGATTGGTTTGAACACGTCCTCTGTCTCAGACTTATTTTTATTTATTTATTTATTTATTTATTTATTTATTTATTTATTTATTGAGAGGTTTTCGCTATAGGGCGTGTGCGCTTGCCAGACAGAGAGAGGCATAGAGACAGAAAGGGAGAAATCACCCCCCAGGGGATCATGCCGCAATCCCTTCTCCTCCATTCTCCTCTCGGGATCTTGGGCACGCACGCACATGTGCCCGGCATGAGTTTTAAGCCACCGGGTCCAAGACGCAAACCGTGGTCGACTACGTGGGAGTCCAGCGACATAGCCATTACGTTAACTGCTGGTTCCCGTCTTTGAGATTTAAACGTGGTAGCTTCATAGCTGTGAAAGGCAAGGTCTTTCACCATTATTGACACCAAAGTGGCCACATTTGCTTTAGATCTGAGAACAAACGAAATTTTAGAAGGCCTCGCAACTGAATGTGGTTGATGGTAGGGACACTCCTCCACGCAGCCAGGGGACTGCCATGTATCATTCCTGAACTCGGGGACAAAATGATGATGAGGCTTCTCCGACTTCTCTATTTGCTAGACTGAATATTCCAGAGTTTTCACGTGAAATGAGTTCCTCCTGGCCCAAATTGGAGCACATTCCATTTCACTGTCCTTAACATACTTAATCCCAGTCCACAGCTCACGGACTCCAAGTCCCAGGCAAAGGTCTTTCACCATTAGTGACACATAAGTGGCCACATTTGGTGTCAACTTCCAAGGTGAGACTGACCAGTTGTAAAATGCCACTAAATCAAAAGATAGATTTGTTCTTTCTTTTTACTATCAACGTCGATCCATCTAACTTAATTTTTTTAAAGAATGCACATTCTTACCCTCACTATTATCTGAGGTAACCCAAATGATTTGACCGGCTAAACTATGATATATAGGGTCACATTTATATTTCTAATATAGGGGGCAACGTTACTTCCAATACTGTAAGTTTCAATACATTTCAATACATTTATTTTTCTTTACATTTTTTAGTCCCTGTTAACATCAATTTGTGAATTTGAGGTCTCGAAATGACTCCAAGAAACTGTGCTTCATTCTCCCATTTGTAGTCACTCTCTTACCAGTGCTTCATAATAAAATTCATTGGTGAAAAGTTCAAGTCTTAGAACTTCGTGATTCTCTCTGACCTCATAGCGAGACTGGTGAGTGCGGATGGTGTCTCCGGGGTGCTATGACCACCGGGCACCCGCAGGGTCTCCTGGTAGGCATGGCCACCTCCGGCTGCATTCGAAGACAGGAGATGGAGAGCCCTGACTCAGAGACTCGGCGTCCTTCCTCTGCAGTGGAAAGTGCTCCTCTTGTACACAGTGACTCGTTATGTCTGCAAGAACATTACAAAAGTGGAAGAAAAAGAAATTTCTCTCTGTTCTATGTACTCTTCTCTAGTTTACTGACATTCTTTCTGGATGATAATATTCTTTTCTCTTTTTTTTTTTTTGCGGGGGGGGAGGTCATTGCAACCTAGAGATTGAAGAAATGAGTAACTTTTTCCTTCAAGTAAATTTGTTACTTTTTTTTATTGATTCAGGACATTCAACATCATCTTTGACAACCCGGTAAACATGTCTTGGGATAGGTAGGCAATATTTTCCATTTTATTTTGAATTCATTTGTGTGGTGTAAAACTGCTATCAAGATAGGACTCAAACTGTGACCTTGTATATAGTAACCATTCCAGAATAAGCAAATAAATCTATGTCTCAAGGACCAAGGCCTTCAATACAAATATTAGACTACTGATCATTCTGCTAGACATGTACTAAATTAGATTGTTTTGAGACTTAGGCCTTTCTGATGCCAATCAAATCCACTGTCAACCAATTCACAAAGTTAAAGTATGCCTTGTTTAAGTTAGTGCTTTATAATCATGATGATTACCACTGGATTAATACGCTCATAATAAAGATAATCATAGCTAAAAGGAGCTGAATGGGTCTAAAGTGCTCGGCATTATGCTAAGTAGGCATGCTTGTATTTGGCACTTAGGACTGAGTTATAAACCTAAGGCTTGATCCTGCTGTGTGTTTGAAGTAGCATCCACCCTTGTAGAAAAACACAGACCACGCTGTCTTCCCAGCTGAGTTTTGCTTCCAGACTATGTTTACAACTTCCATCCAGAATGGCTAGGCCTCCCATGCCCGGTGAAGATACGTGGGTACGTGTGATGTGGGCTTCGACTGCGTTGCCTTATTGCTTCATCTCCCTTTGATCATTCTCTGATTTGTGAGTTGGGTAGACAGCGTCCAGGTAACGTTTGTTCTTAGTAACAGTCTGAATCCTAAAGGAGAGGCTGCTGTGGAGGGGACAGAGGGGTCCACCACAAATACCCCAGTTAGATCTTTTATGAAAATATGAAAAAGGTACACAGCGTTGACCCAGAGGTAAACGAAGCCAAAGAGTACAATGAAGAATGCAAATGGTCTCATTGTAAGCCAAACAATGTGATTGAAAGTATATACAAAAAATAATAATAATAATAATAATAATAATAAATAATGTGAAAAAAAAAAGAATGCAAAGACTCATGACCTCAGTTTTTCCTCTCCTTTGTCAGGAGAATGCAAGGGGAAGGGGACTCTTGGAATGGCTAAACCTTCAGTTTGTCCACCTCAGCACTAGCCCAGGTGTGCTCTCTGGGGCTGTCAGAGCTGGAAACACATTCGACCCAGTGTCATCAGTGCTACTTACTTCACAGAGGTCGAGAAGAGTCCCACAACGGCAAAATGACTCTGCTTCAAGGCTGCATAGTTAGAATCACAGTTTCAGTGATAACGCCAATGTCATCAGTGCTACTTACTTCACAGAGGTCGAGAAGAGTCCCACAACGGCAAAATGACTCTGCTTCAAGGCTGCATAGTTAGAATCACAGTTTCAGTGATAACGCTTCTGTTGTTTCACATTCCCTGTATTTGAGAACATATTTTGTACACCTAAAATAAGATTGAATGGGGGCCAGCAGGTGGCATGGTAGTTAAGGGTACTGAACTCCCACATGGCTGATTATGGTTTGAGTCCTGGGCTTGGCAGCTTGCTTTCTCACTTTCCCTCTCTCTCTCTCTCTCTCTCTCTCTCTGGTCCTCTCTGGTCAAATTAAGATAAACAAAGATAAATAAAATAGTTCTTTTGAAAAAATAAGATGAAATGGCTACTTACTGGTGAAGTACAGTAGTTTACATTGTTTTTAGAAGGCTTTAAATCTTTTTAATCCATCATTATATTCTATATAATAGCTATATGAAGTTGTGGTATTTAACATTAAGCAAATCTCATTTGTTGCTTCCTTAGAAATGAACAGTTGCTAAGGAAACAGATTTTTTCATAGATATAATGTCACATTGATGCCACAGGAAACCACCAAAGTGGAAATCTTTAATGTCTGTCAACCTCTTGAGAGTAAGCAATTTGCTCTAATCAAAATGAATTCAAATTTATTCTGAGCATGTACAAATGCAGGATTTTAGAAACACATTTCTGCTGGTAAGCATTTGTTTTGCTTATCTAGTTTATTTAGAATCAACAAAATATTTTAATATGTGCTTACATTATGCACAATTTACATTTTTATAATCCTAATTTACTATAAATTTAATTAAAAATTATTTTTAACAAAGCACAAACAATCATGGTTAGAAAGAAAATAGGTAATTTAAAAATCACATGAATTTTCATTTCGAAGGGTCTTGGGCTTGCTGTCTTTAAGATATAGCTGCATAATACGATTGTATTCTTTCTTTCCTTAGCTCAAGCTTTCTTACTAAAAATAAAAGGTGATACAAGTATTTGAAAAACAATGGATCAGGACCACAGCAAGAAATGTTTTTGGTTTTGTTTTTTTCATTGAGACTGAAATCAGGAAAAATAGAATTTATAATTTTTTTTTGGGAGGTTTTTGCTATAGGGCTCATGCACTCACCAGACAGAGAGACAGAGAGACAGAAGGCAAGAAATCACCCCCCAGGGGGGATGGCCACGCTGCAATCCCTTCTCCTCCATTCTCCTCTTGGGATCTTGGGCATGCACGCACACGCACCCAGCGTGAGTTTTAAGCCACCAGGTCCGGGACGCAAACCGTGGTTGACTACATGGGAGCCCAGTGACATAGCCATTACGTTAACTGCTGGTCCCTAGAATTCATAATTTTAAAGCAACACTATATTTTTATCAGTAATAGTTACAAGCCACTAAAATGTCACTTCTCTGGCATTTTTGAGAAATATCAACATGGTAGCAGTCTCAGCAGTCCTTTCATTTCAAATGAGGTCCAGATGCACCCCGACGTGAGCTGGCCTCCTTAAGGTGGAGCTGGCTTATGCGCTGCTCAGGGACTGGGAAGAGTGGCTGGGTCTAAATGAACCTGTGAGGGGGCGAGTCCCTGTCTTTGGCAGAACCTCAACTGGTAGTGGTGTCTATGGTCCCTGGTAGTGGGATCAAGATAGTTTTAGGGGCCACAAAGATCCTTATTCAGCTGGGTCAGTGGCCATTACTATGGGGTCACTGCCTAGATGCTCAGGAACAGAACAAGATGGCTTTGGTGATGTCTGGATTCTTGGTGTTTCAGACAAAGAATTGAATGAAACAGGCCACCAGTGAAAGGAAGAGGTAGTTTATTAAGTAAAAGTGAAAGTACACTCCCAGAGGTAGGAGTGGGCCTGAGAGGGCAGAGAAAGACTGGCTCAAAAGGCCCTGGCAGTTACATTCTCTGAGGTTTATAATTTTTTAATTTAAATCTTGTTGGTTGATCATTGGCTGGGTCCACTGACTGTTCTCATCCCATTGGCTCTGTCAAATACTGCTGGGCCTACTGATTCATCTCATTGGCTCTGTCAAATGTGGCAGGGCTCACTGATTCATCTCATTGGCTCTGTCAAATGCACCTGGGCCCACTGATTCATCTCATTGGCTATGTCAAATATGGCAGGGCTCACTGATTCATCTCATTGGCTCTGTCAAATGCACCTGGGCCCACTGATTCATCTCATTGGCTCTGTCAAATACTGCTGGGCCTACTGATTCATCTCATTGGCTCTGTCAAATGTGGCAGGGCTCACTGATTCATCTCATTGGCTCTGTCAAATGCACCTGGGCCCACTGATTCATCTCATTGGCTATGTCAAACATGGCAGGGCTCACTGATTCATCTCATTGGCTCTGTCAAATGCACCTGGGCCCACTGATTCATCTCATTGGCTATGTCAAATGTGGCAGGGCCCACTGATTCATCTCATTGGCTATGTCAAATGCAGCAGGGCTCACTGATTCATCTCATTGACTATGTCAAATGTGTCAGGGCCACTGATTCATCTCATTGGCTATGTCAAATGTGTCAGAGCCACTGATTCATCTCATTGGCTATGTCAAATGTGTCAGGGCCACTGATTCATCTCATTGGCTATGTCAAATGCACCTGGGCCCACTGATTCATCTCATTGGCTATGCCAAATGTGGCTGGGCCACTGATTCATCTCATTGGCTATGTCAAATGTGGCTTAATCAGCTAGACATCCTCTCCTAATGCTGCCTACATTCCCTTGGGTGGGGATCTATCTATTCTCATCCTTTTCTGGATAACCACATAGGAACACGTTCCAGTGGCTTTATCTGCTTCCATTTGTTAGCTTTCTCTTGACTCAATGGGACTACGTCTGGGGGAGGCTTGAGAAAAACAAAACAAAACAAAACAAACATGAATTTTGGTTGTTTCATGGAAAAAATGCAGTGAAGCGTGTATATATACATTTTTCAAATTAAGAAATTCTGATGTCTAGTGGTACATTTAAGCTTTGGAAATCAGCACATCTGGATTTGAGTTTTGCATGACATATTTCCCACAGCATTACCTTGGAGTTCTAGGTGATGTGTGGCTGTGGGAGCCACCGTAGACTTTACCTGTACTTCCCTGGTGGTCACCGTCATGTCCAGTGCCAGCTGGGTAGCAGGAAGTACCCTCGCTGTCCTGTTTGAAATACCGACGGTCCCTGACTTATGATGGCTAGACTTAGGATATTTCGACTTTGCGCTGGTGGGAAAACAATGTGCATTCAGTAGAAATTCCAACCCCATCATAAGTTATGAGACTTATGACATGATAGTTTAAACAGTTTTTACTTGAAATATCTTCAATTCAGGATGAGCTTATCAAGAGGTAACCATATCATATGTCAAGGAGTAACTGTATAATGTTTTAGAGAATAAAATCATTCAGTGCATCTCCACATGCTTGCACTAGTGTAATGTCCTATATATACAACAGTCGCTATGTGACTAAGGAAAACAAATCATATTTCTGAATAGCATACCTACAATTGGAAGCATGAAGTAACTACGGTAATTTTGTTTCTTCTTTTTCATCATTAAAAAACTCAATCTGTCATTTTTTCCCTAGATCCTCATTGTTTCCGAGCTGCCAATGAACGTGTTAAGGAGCCCTAGAAAACACCTTAAATAAGAAAATTACTTTTTTTTTTAAAAAAAGAATTATTTAATTTTGTTGTTATCTTTAAAATTTTTTTGCTATAGAGCACATGTGCTCACCCAAGAGAGACAGAGAGAGAGGAAGTAAGAAAGCAAGCCACCACATCTAGGACTCGAATCGTGATTGACCACGTGGGAGTCCAATGCCTTAATCACCGTGCCACCTACTGGCCGCAGAAAATGACTTTTTAAAATACTGCAATGCCTGGGTACGTGCAGGTTTAAGAAGGGAGTGTACAAGGAAAGCAAACGGACCATTGCTCAGTGCGTCTCTGCTGCCCTGTCCTGGCCCTGGTGACCGCCGTGCTGCCTCTCTTCAGGGAGTGTGTCTTGCCACCTCCTTCTTCATCTCCATGGTCCTCCTCTACCCTTTCGCTTGGTTCTCTTCTCAGTCCTCACTCTCCCTTCCCTCTGCCTGCACCCCGGGTCACAGTGCACACTTCGGGTGCGGAGGCGGCACAGAAGCACCCTGGCTCTCCTCAGACAGGTTGGCATTGTGCAGCCTGCTTCTTCCTTCCTAACCACAAAACCTACCAAGCCTGTAGTCTCCACCTTCACATGTGTCAAATAAAGATGAAAACCCAGCTTCCTCGTTGGTAAGTTATGCACGCAAGGCCAGAAGCGAATGTTTGGCACGTGAAAGATGGCCGCGATGATAACGATCCGGCACAGAGAGGAGCGCCCTAGATAAATGAGAAGATTGCAGAACCCTGGCATGAATTCTTACGTAAAGGATTAAAATGAGAAAACTAAATTACTACAGAAGATTAAGATAAAACCATGCTAGACGGATTTTAGGCCAACGTTTCTCACCCATTCTGAAAAAGAAAAGAGATTGAATAATGTTACAGAAGTTGTTGGAGATAAGCTTTTAATTAAGTTACTGCAATTATGAGTACCGTGCACTAGGGTGAAGACATTTTACCCTCACTCAGGAGCTAAGGGCCTTCCCTCCAGCTGCCACGCCGCACCACAGGCCGCCTACACTAAGGTGAAGACATTTTACCCTCACTCAGGAGCTAAGGGCCTTCCCTCCAGCTGCCACGCCGCACCACAGGCCGCCTACACTAAGGTGAAGACATTTTACCCTCACTCAGGAGCTAAGGGCCTTCCCTCCAGCTGTCACGCCACACCACAGGCCGCCTACACTAAGGTGAGGACATTTTACCCTCACTCAGGAGCTAAGGGCCTTTCCTCCAGCTGCCACGCCGCACCACAGGCCGCCTACACTAAGGTGAAGACATTTTACCCTCACTCAGGAGCTAAGGGCCTTCCCTCCAGCTGCCACGCCGCACCACAGGCCGCCTACACTAAGGTGAAGACATTTTACCCTCACTCAGGAGCTAAGGGCCTTCCCTCCAGCTGCCACGCCGCACCACAGGCCGCCTACACTAAGGTGAGGACATTTTACCCTCACTCAGGAGCTAAGGGCCTTTCCTCCAGCTGCCACGCCGCACCACAGGCCGCCTACACTAAGGTGAGGACATTTTACCCTCACTCAGGAGCTAAGGGCCTTTCCTCCAGCTGCCACGCCGCACCACAGGCCGCCTACACTAAGGTGAGGACATTTTACCCTCACTCAGGAGCTAAGGGCCTTTCCTCCAGCTGCCACGCCGCACCACAGGCCGCCTACACTAAGGTGAAGACATTTTACCCTCACTCAGGAGCTAAGGGCCTTCCCTCCAGCTGCCACGCCGCACCACAGGCCGCCTACAGTGCAGTGTCAGTGCTTTCAAGCACGTTCATTGAAATGGTCCTTGTCTTAAGGATGGTAGAATCACAAAAGTCCTGAAGGTGGACAGTGAGTGTGAGTAGGAGGATGGCTTAAGTAAAAGGATAAGAAAAATGCCTTTGAATATTTCTAAATTAGTAAAATGAAGAGGTTTTTATGTTAGAGAGCCCTGCGTTTTCGTGTGTGATTTATTGTATTAATAAAGCTTTTACACACTTGCATCCCAAATCTGTTAACATCGACATACACTTTGAGTTGGTACAAATGGCAGAAAAATAAAATAAAATAAAATAAAATAAAAGGAGATAATATAGCCAAACATTAGCTTTAATACTCAGGAAAACTGGCAAAAATCTAACCAAGCTGTGTGTATTAATACTGAATAACCTAGTACACATCGCCCTGGTGGCAGGTCTTGTCTTTCGCATTATAGGGACTCAGTATACAGTTACGCTCTCTACAGAACAAATTTTAAGTATTTTTTTATGAGCTGACATCGACATTTGAATTTTAACCCATTTTAAAAGCTACAGGAAATCATTTTAATTTGATCTCTGGAAATATTTTCTTTTTTCTCTTATATTAGGTTTGGAAGCCTGTTTCCATAGAAACCACCTCGTCAAGCAAGAGCTTGAACTTTTTTTCAACATACAATGGGCAGGCCATCTCCCTTCCCACTCGGTGCAAAGAACCTAAAATGGCATTCGGAACACTTCTACAGGTGGGCCCTGTTTATTTACAGTGTGGTCCCCGAGGCCATGTCCGAGAAGTAGTTCTCAGGTGGTCTGTCCACACAGTTCTTGGAGTGGAGGCTGCTGTGACGATGTTCCTTTCCTTCTTCTTTCTCTTCCCTTCCCTTCCTTCCCTGGTAGCTCCTTACGGCCGCTGTAATAAACTACCACACACCTTGCAGCTCAGCACTGCCCAGGCTATCTCCTCTTACAGTCCCAGATCCGTCCCACTGGGCTAAGGTCAAGGTGTGGACTGGCCGGGTCCCTCCCTGGGCTCTGCGGAAGGACTCTTGCTTTGCCTTTTCTCACCTTCTGGAGGCCACCAGCATCCCCTCCCGTCTTGTCACGTGTTACTGTCTCTGTCTCCCTCCTGTAAGAGCCCTGTGATTGTATTCCACCACCTGGGTAAGCCTGATAATTTCCCTTCTCACAATCACTAAATAATGCCAGTGAAGACCTTCTGGCCTGGATATTAGCACGTGCCCTGCTAGTCTTCCCTTCTTCCTGGTTACTTCATTTTCAGTTACTGTTTGTGCAGAAACGAAGCAACCTTTGTGGCTATAGGTAAAGAATAAAGAGAAATAGTGCTTCTGACCTACACAGATTTAACCTCAAGTTGGCCTTGAACACCACCAAGGGGATGTGACACGGCTGCCGGTGTCAACAATCCGAGACGTGGTCCCTACAGAGATGGCGATACCGTTCTTACATTTGCTTAATGCCTTAAATATTTGCATGAATTCCATGTGATACAGCAGGGAGGCTGCTGTGATAATGAGCTTCCTAATCAGAAATTAAGATCCAGTCAGATCAACGACCTCGCCAGGCGTCGCCAGCCTGGGAACTGCGCTAGGGCTGCGGTGTAGACGTGGGTGGGGAAGCCTCACGTGGTGCTTTCTCACTGCACCGAGAGGGTCTGACCAAGGACTAGAGGCCTTTCTTTTCCAGCTGTGAGAACCGCATCGTGTAACGAACATGACAGCGTAGGAGCTAGAATTACATGCTTTTTTCCTTTGAGCATAAGCTATTATAATGCTGAGATTTTTACGTCGCTGAATCTGCCTATGGTAAATATTTAATACTCTAACAAATGTTTCACAGATTTAATCGCGCCATTCAGATAACTTTTTCTTCATTATTGGAGTAATTTATTTATACCTTTTCTACACATTTTTTACAAATATGTTAGATGTTTAATGAAATGCATTATGATTTTTTCCTGTGCCATTAGAGATGTTAGATTGTTACAAATATGCGGGCATAGTTGATCATTTCTAGGATGTAAAACAAAAAGTAAAATTGCGTGCCCTGAGATGATCGATGCTAAGATTCCGTTTTCAAAGTCCCAACCACTGTCCACTAGGGTCCTTCAGCAGTTGCTTGTGAACACCCGTTTCCTTGGCATTTTGTCAATGTGGATACACAATTTTCAATATTCTCTAGTTAAATTACTTACTTTTTTTTGTACTTGTTTATTTGGTTAACAATAAAGATGACCTTTTTTTGCTGTTTTTATTAGCTATTATTAATTGTCTATGTATAAGCTTTGCATAATTGTATATTCATTGAAAATTTAAATTGAGGGACCAGTAGTTAGCATAATGGCTATGTTGCTGAACGTCCGTGTAGCCGACCGCAGTTTGAGTCCTGGACCCAGTGGCTTAAACTCACGCCGGGCGCGTGTGCGTGCGTGCCCAAGATCCCAAGAGGAGAATGGAGGAGAAGGGATTGCGGCGTGACCATACCCCCCGGGGGGTGACTTCTTGCTTCCTATCTCTCTATGTCTCTTTCTGTCTTTCTGGCGAGCGCACATGCCCTATAGCAAAAAAAAAAAAAAAAAAAAAAAAATGCTCAAAAAAAAAGAAAATTTCAATTGATAGTGATTAATATTACTAATCCTTTGCTGTTTGGTGTACACGATATTATTATATTGTTAACTTTAGTTGCCACCAGTTGAAAGCCCTTTTTTTTGCTATAGGGTGCTTGTGCTTTCGCTAGACAGACAGACAGAGAGAGAGAGAGAAAATGAGAAAGCACCCTGTCCAGGGGGGATAGCCATGCCACAGTCCCTTCTCCATTCTCCTCTAGGGATTTTGGGCACATATGCACACACGCCTAGCATATTGTTCAAGCAGCAGGGTCTGACCCTCGAACCTTGCAGTCAGTCATGTTGAATGGAGCTACCTTAACTCCATGCCATCTGCTGACTCCAAAGTTCTTATTATTATTTTAATTTAAATAATGAAAAAAATACACTCACCTTTGGTTGGTAATTTTTAAGTTGCCAAGGGCCCTGGCTCAAGTTTATATTTTAAAATATATTGTTTTAAATTCTTTATGCAATTATGTTACATGTTCTATAATATCGCATGTAATTACAGAATAAAATACATTTACATAAATGGGTCATGTGGGTTACTTTGATATGTACCAAGTATGGGATTCTTGCAAAGTGTTTGTTTGCTTAGCCATTCTGTTAACTCTCGGCTGATCTTAGGGCAGAAGGGAGCAATCGAGACTCCTTCCCACTAACGATCTTACTAGTCTTGCTTTTCCCCTTGAATTCCCTTCCAATCGGGCTTTCAGACCAGGCGCCCACGCTCTGTCTTCGCCCTTCCCACACGCGCCCAAGGTCATGTGCTGAGTGAGCTTGAGGGCTGGCCGGGGTCTGCAGCAGCTCCCACGGAAACCAGGCACCTGCACTGTAAGCCTGCAGCCTGGGGTGCCCATTCAAGGTCCTTTCATGGATCTGGAAACGGGCACGGCTTGTTCCAACACTGACACCTCTGTCCCTGAGCAAATTATCTCATGAGTTCAAAATTCAACACAAACGGCATTTTCTAGGGACGCCCTCCACAGTGCCACTGACCAATTCAGGTCCGACCCCTGTTCTTTCTCGTCACACTGTTTTACTTTATAAGTCATCGAAATGTTCATTATCATTTGTAGAACATCTCAGTCATTATTTGCCTTGCCTGAATTTCTATAAAAATGTGTTATATTTCAATAGATGATGTAGGTGTAACTTCTCTGGACTCCCACATGGCTGACCAGTTCATGTCCCAGACCTGGTGGCTTGAAAAATCACGCGGGGCACATGTGTGTGCCCAAGATCCTGGGGGAGAATGGTGGAGAAAGCATTGCGGGGGCGTGGCCGTCCCTCCGGGCAGGTGGGTTCTCTCTCACTGTTTCTAGGTTCTTCTCTCCATCGAGGACACACACCTGAAGGCAGAAGCCTCTTAAAAAATGTGTTATCTTCCTAAGTGAGAAAAGGTTAAAAAATAATATTTGTTGTAAATAGAGGGCTTCATTTTGAGATGCATGATTTAATTTAGTTATAACCACATAGACTTTTCCAATCTTTTTTTTCCTAAAAAAATTTTTTTTTCTTTTCACTGGACAGAATCCTCACTACACACATGTGTTTAAAACAAGAAAAAAATAGTCATTATTATCATTTTATAGTGTGCAGAATTTAACAGTAGCATGGGTCTGTGCTGGGCAGTCAGCTAGACATGAGCGGGTGGCCCTAAGGACATCAGCCGCGCTAGTCACAGCTCACAACTTAGCAAGGGTCACAGCCAGACCCTCCTCCAGAATGCCCCCCCCCCCCCAGTGCCAGGAAGGCGAGGTGGACCCCACTGTTCTCCAGTACCTGAGAAAGGCACGTGAGGACAGCTGCTCATTTCCCTCGTCATTCCTCATAAATACAAGATGTTTTGGTTAAACCCTGATTCCCGCTGGGGCAATAAACCGCTGGGCCGTTCATCCGCGTCAGGGTGCTCGTGCCTTCCAGGTCCGCACGGAGCATGAGGGGTTAGTAACGGGCTGCCTCACCTGTGAGAGGGTACCAGGTGCAGGAGAGACCCCACGAATACAGAGAAGCCAGGGGCCGTGACGGACCTCCCCTGCTAAATACTCGTCGTCGACTCTGAAAACAGGTGTCCACTTCACCCCATACCCAGTGCAGCTGTCCCCTCGGGCAGCTGCCCACAGCGGGTCCTTCAGGCGTCGGGGTGTGTTTCTTTCCTGGTAAAACCGAACTTCTAGGGTTGGTTTTCTAGGAATGGCAGAAGATTAGATTCTCCTTTAGAAGGTTGCTAACTGCAAATCCTGGGACAAAGGCACAAAAGAAAAAAACAACCTTAGCTTTAGGAAAAAAAGCCACTGATATACAGAATTTAGTTAAGATGTTTTTTTACAACCTATTTAAACGTTTCTCTTGACTTGAAAAGATGTGAGGACATTTATGACAATGTTAAGACTTGTTGCATAAACATCACCAAAGTTAAGAGTCACTTCGTACTGTGGTGGCATCTTTATAATCTCAAATGATCGTAAACTGTGGGGTGTGAGCCTCAGTGGCCAGCCTTGTTAATTGGATATTCAGATTTACCATATGCGGAAAACCAAGATTTCACAAATATGTCAAAATGCTCTTGAAACAAGATTTCTTCTGAAGATAGTATTTCTCTGTTTCTGAAGTTATTTCAATATTTCAATTATCTAAAGAAAGAAATGTAATTAGTTGACACTGACAATGGATAGAAATTCAATTATTACTTGAGAGTGTGATCCAGAAAATGCTACCTCTGAAGGAAATTGGAATAATCACGTTATAAATAGAGTTTTATTTTATACACACACACATACATATATGTATATATATTAGAGGTTTTTTTAGAGAGAGATTCTTTTTAGAGAGATTTTTGCTATAGTGTACTCGCCAGAGAGACAGAGAAAGACAGAGAGAGAGAAAGTAAGAAATCACCCTCCAGGGGGGATGGTCACACCACAATCCCTTCTCCTCCAATTTCCTCTTGGGATTTTGGGCATGCACGCACAGGTGCCCGGTATGAGTTTTAAGCCACCAGATCTGGAACTCGAACCACCATTGACTATGTGGGAGTCCAGCAATGCAACCATTACACAGTCTGCTGGTCCTGAGCTTTAATTCTATTTTAATATCTATCATTAGGCTTTATCTTTCTGCAGAATTTCTGTAAGTAACATGCTTTTTCAATGCATAACCATATACATGTTTCCAAGTTGTCTAGGCAAATAGAAGAAATATGACTTGTAGGAAGTTATATCAATATTAACTACCCAAAATGATGAAATGAAACTATAATAGTAGATGGATGAATTCTTGCTGAACATATCTTACAAAAAGTACAATCTCTAAAGGTTAAAAAAAAACCTTGAAATACTTCTAATGCTTCTATATTTCACTAACACTGTCGTGCCTAATTTTGCATTTGAAAAATGTGTCATTACTGTAACGCCTTATAGACTTACCAGATTATTCATTCTCTGTCCTTTTGGACAGCAGACTAAGTAGTTATGGATAATAATGTTATTATTCAAGGACAGTGAGCAAGTGAACATTTTATAATCAGGTTACCTTGGGGCAAGGTAAGAGAAGTAAAATCACTTTATGTGGGTAGTTCACATGCATTAAATTCTCAATTACTAAGGCAATCTGCTCAATTTTCTGCTGAACAACTTTAGGGCTGGGCTAAGGGAATTAAGAAAATTATGTTTGCAAGTGTAGAATCATGGAGCTACTTTAAATACTCACTCCTCTTTCTTGAGCATGTTTCTTAGGAGAAACGTGTCAAGCCAACAGGAAATGCAGGCTTGTCGTTGTATATGGGTTGGGCTCTTCGGTGCTCTGCTGGGAGGTGAGGTAGCCACGGAGCCCCACCAGGCCATCTGCTGATACTTGGGACTGTGCTGTTTGCAATGTTACTGTCGCTAAAACGTTGCTTGTTTCGACTGGACTTTCTGAAATGGAATGTGTCAACTCTGACTGGAAATATAAGGTATGATGTTTGAATTTAGAGATCAGGTGTACATGGAAACACAATAGTAACTTACAGGAAATCATGTTTATCATTTAAATAGATTTCTTCTTCCTACAATTTATTGTAACAAAAAAGTTATTGAGGGTGGTGTGGTGGTTAAGGCACTGTACTCCCACATGGCCAACTGAGGTTCAAGCCCTGGATATGGTTACTTGAAAATTACACCAGGCATGTGGGCATGTATGTCTAAAATCTCAGAGGAGAAAGGAGGAGAAGAAAGTGTGGTGTGGCCATCCCCCCGGGGGTGGTTTCTCACCTTCCCTCTCTCTGTCTCTTTCTGGTGAGAGCACATGCCTTAAAAGAAAAACTTGAAAAAAAAAGTCCTCGAGAATTTAGAAGCTCTACATGAATCGGCGTGAGTAGGTAGTTACACGTGGTGTTAACTACCTGGAAATGACTCAGGCAGCTCGTTACACCTGACCGTACACTCGTCTATCTATGACGATATCATTTCTACTGATGGCTGCTTTTGTTTAAGTCATTTTAACCTTGCCTTCAACATTTATGGTATGATCCGTGTGTAAACAAGAATGTCTGGGATTTCACAAGAATGCCCATCTTACTTTCACCAAGCTTCTCAGACTCTTGAAGTGCTTTCTTACAGTAAGTACTCTGTGTAATGAAGACAGGGGTAAGGAAGTGGTGATGGTGTTCATAACAGACACAAGAATAACGTAAGCAAAAACTGGCTTATGACTTCACTAATTTTTTTCTCAACCCAGTAGTTTTTTTTTTTTTTTTTTTTTTTTTTCTTTCTTTAGATTTTTGCCATGGGGTGCGTGTACTTGCTGGAGAGAGAGTGAGGGAAAGTGAGAAATGACTCCCAAGAGGATGGCCATGCCACAGTCCTGTCTCCATTCTCTTCTCAGGGTTTTGGGCACACACGCACACGTGACTGGCATGTTTTTCAAGGCCCTGGGACTTGAACTACAGAGTCAAGCACGTGGGATCCAGTGTTTTAGTCACCACGCCACTTGTTGGCATAGCAGCTAAATAGATTTTACATGAGATTAACTGAGTCAAAATAATCTCCTGAGAATAGTAAAAAGTGTCATTGAGTAAGATATTATCAATTAAAGTCTGGTAAGTTCCATCCTGGTGGGATTTAGAAGTAGAGAATAGAGAAAAACCTTAGAAAAAAAATTTAGATTTTTTTCCTTTCTTTTTTCTCTTTCATTTATTTGCCTAGTATAAAATTTTCTCTCGCAAGAACATCTAGAGCTCAGTGAAATAGGAAAAGAAATGGGAAATTCATTCACTTGGCAAATACTCATTTTTGTGCTAAATATTGTCAGACAATATCTTGGGTTCCGGGAACACTTAGGTGAAAGAGACAGCTCGTATCCCATAGACGTGAGTAACTAGGCAATCTTTACATAGTGAAATAAGTTCCGGGATTGCGAGATGCTGGTTGTGCTGTTGAAGCTCTGAGCCGGACGACGGTGGGCGGTGGAATTTGAGTTCTGAAAGAGACAGGGTGTGCAGAGGCACGTAAATGGGGCCCTGCAGGGCTGGCCCGGCTGTCTCGGCTCCCGAGCCACCCACTGTCGGTTTCAGACCTCGGCTTCACTCGGAGCGCCCACGTCCACCCGCACAGAACCTGCTCTGCCGTCGGGGCCCGCCCGAGCAGCAGCTCAGAGCCCACGGCGGGTCCGTTAATGTGGGGGTCCAAGGGCCCACTGCCTCGTTCCGGTTCGAGGCGATCGGGAGAGACCCCAGCTCCAAACCCCTCTGTCACCCGCGGGACCTCGCAGGCAGCGGCGGTACTGGCCAGCTGCTCCTCCCGAGTTTCGCTGGCCTTACCTTGGGACGGATGGGTCCTCCTCCAGGGCATTCCGCACTACACCACCGGCAGGAAACGCCCGGGCTGAAGTGGGGACAGCATTGGGGGATGCCAGCCATCCTGACCCCACGTGACCCACGGCGCTGGAGGCCAGGGCCCGTCAGCTTGAGAACATGCCTGGCACATGGACCTGCGTGCCCAAAGCACCGAAAACGGGGAGAATGGAGGAGAAGGGGCTGTGGTCTGATCATCTGCCATGATGGGCACTTTCTCACTTTTCCTTCTCTCTCCATCCCAACTCCCGCCTGTCTCTCTCTCTCTCTCTGGAGAGAGCATGTGCCCTCTGGTAAAATTAAAACAAGAAAAAGGAAAAAGAAAGAATTAGAAGCTAGCATAGTCTCTTTTAAAAATGAAAAAGAAAAAAGACTAACGTAGCTAGGTTTGGGGAATTAGGGAGAGACAAAAATGTGGCTGAAGAAGGAAGTACTGGCCGTCTATGTTTTGGATATCTTGTTAAAATATCTAGTTGAAAAAGCAACTAGAAGTCACTGAGGATTTTTAAATAGAGGAATGACAGAATGGAGTTTCAGAGACTCTCTCAGGCTGCTGAATGGGGTAAAGACAAAGAGATCAGAAGATTTCAGAGGCGCTCGCCGTGAGCAGTGGTGTTGGAGCTACTGATGACAGCGCAGAGTGGTGAGTGGTGGATCCCAGGTGTGCTTTGCGGTTAGCGTGGGCAGGAATTAGTGACTGGATGTGCGGGAGCGCTCAGACGCGGAGTTTCACACACCCCATTTGTGGCATTGTGGGCCAATGAAGGTGCAATTCCGAGTAGAATGAAAGAGCAGGCTCTGTTAACTTTGTAAGTGAACGTTCTATTCAGTACCTTGAAGGCTTTGATAACCCTAGAACATGAATTCTAAGTGGAGGTTTGGATACAAAAACGCTTATAGAAAGGGAATGTGGAGAATAAGAGAGAGTTAGGCACCTTGAAGTTCCGTGGAGGGGTTTGGAGGAAACAGATGGGGCCATAGAGTAGGCAGACGGGTCAGTGGGTAACAAAGGTGGTGTTTCAGAGCCAGCAGGTGGCCTGGTGGTTAAGGTGTAGACTCCTACGTGGCCGATCACGGTTTGAGAACTGGAACCTGGCAGCTTGCTTTCTCACTTTCCTTTTTCTGTCTGTTTCTCTAGTGAACGTGCTTGCTCTAAAGCAAATGAAAAAAATAATAGTAATAAATACAACTAAATAAACAATACTCTTTTTTAAAAAAAGGTGATGTTTCACTGTGAGTAACAGAGACCAAATTAGACTGGCTTAAAATATAGGAGATACATACATATCGTTCAGAGACTCTGATTTAAAATGCTGGGCTGTCAGCTCGCAAGTCCTCTGGCCTCGCCTTATCTTGCTGACTTGCAGTGGCAACGTGACTGCTGCAGGCCTGAGAGATGATGTTCGAAGTCATAGATAATGCTGGGAAAACATGAGGACCACAGCTGCTACCATCTGGCTTGGTGAGTATTCATTTTAATCAAGATGGCTCTCCTCCACAGAACTCCTAGCGTCACCTTTCCGTGAGGGGTCTCGTGGGGTTGGTTACCTCTTGCTGCAAGTGCTCTGCTTTCCCGTCCGTAACTGGGGCAGGCAAGGAGGAGGCTGGGGACAGGATTACGTAGCCATCCTACGGTGTCTGCCGGACTTCTTTCCATACACATCCACTATATGGAAACATCCACTTACATGTCCTTGGGTTACTTCATCAGCTTGAGGTCCAGAGTCAGGGTTTAGCGTTTGAAAATGAAAACACGATTTTGCCTAGGCCCTAATGCAGGGCTATGGAGAACATCGAACTCATGAACGGATTGTTACCAAAACATCTTCTCCTTAGTTTGGCAGAAAACAATGTAAAGCTTCATCTGAAACCCTCAGAAGGTGGCTGATCCTCTAATTAGCTTCAATTTGAATAGCATAATCAGATAAATTTTCAGACTTTGGCTCTAAAATTATGGGGCTTTCATTTAAGTTAAATTGCAAAGGCAGGGTGCCTTTAGTTTCTAGACATTTCATGTGTGATCTCTGCTTTCAGACGGCACCTTCTTTTCTTGACCAGAAATAACCAAGACACTCGATATTATATTTTTCATATGATTTTCGCTAATTCTAAAGCATTGGTCCCTGTATGGTCTGGAGTTGAGCCTACAGTATGCTGTTTGACCAAATATTGACCTCACAATAAAGCACCAACATTTAGACCAAATTACTTAAATCTTAATTAACCAAAATTCTATCTGTTCCTTGTAGTATGTTACATGAAGCATCTTGTAGTCTTTGTATAAATATTTTCTGTATTTCTGGTTTAATTTATTCATAGGTACTTAAAGTTACATTAACAGATTCTAGTTTTTCTATTTTTTTTTAATAGAAAGACAGTTTTTTGCTTTAGAGCACATATGGTTGCTGGAGAGACAGAGAGAGACAGAGAGAGACAGTGAGGAATCTCCCCCCCCCTCCCCAGGGGTGATGGCCACACTGCAATCCCTTCTCCTCCATTCTGCTCTTTGGATTTTGGGCAAGCATGCACACACGCCCAGTGTGTTTTAAATCGCCAGGTCCGGGACTCAAACTGCGGTCAACTACAGGGGAGTCCAGTGACATAACCATTAGCCATCTGTTGGTCCCCTCTCTATTTCTCAATTTTTTTTCTTTATTCATGGTAGAGCATGTTTATGCTCAGTCAAAAGTGAGAAAAAGATCAGCATTCTCCAAAAGACTTGGTCATGCCACGATCCCTGTCCTGCTGTCGTCCAGCCTGTCGGGTCCTGGGCACTCACGTGTACGCTGGGTGGGATTCAGTCTGACTGGACTGGGGATTCGAACCTCGGCCGTGTGGAAGCCAGCTCCTCCTGAGCAGGCGGTTATCCCTGTGCTGCACAGATGCCTTAGATTTTCTATTTCTAGCTTCTGTTTGGATATCGATGGTGGGTAGAAAAGATATCGGTATTTATATGCTCATCTCGTGTCTGTTCATCTTGGCGAAATCCACTGTTGATTTTAAGACCATTGTTTGTTCTTTTAAGTGTTTCAGGTCAACTTTCATATTTTCTCTGGTGAGATTTCAGTTTCCTGAGGAAAGAATATATCTATCTACATCAGAAAATACTTTCCTACTTGAATTCTATTTTGGCCAATTTAGCCTTAGGATAGTAGCTTTCTTTTCTGTTATTTTCTGGTAAGTATTTTTTTTTTTTTTTTTGAGAGGTTTTTTTCGCTATAGGGCTCATGTGCTCGCCAGACAGACAGAGAGAGACATAGAGACAGAAAGCGAGAAATCACCTCCCAGGGGGGATGGTCACGCCGCAATTCCTTCTCCTCCATTCTCCTCTCGGGATCTTGGGCACGCATGCACACGCGCCCTGCGTGAGTTTTAAGCCACCGGGCCCGGGATGCGAACCGCGGTCGACTACGTGGGAATCCAGCAACATAGCCATTACGCTAACTGCTGGTTCCCAGGTAAGTATTTTTCATTCTCTTTTACTTTCTACCATTTTAGCTTCTGTTGATCTCTGATTTAATACTTAAATAGCCTGGAAATCTCTCCTTTTCATAGAAATATTCCTTCTTCACAAATATTAAAATTACTACTAGTTTCAAATTTAGTTTGTGCTTTCTGTCTTTTATGATTTTACTTTATGTTTTCCTATTTCTTTTTTTTTTTTTTTTTTTTTTTTTTTTTTTTTTGTCTTGAGAGATATTTTTGCCATAGGGCCCCTCTGGAGAGACAGAGAGACCGAAAGTGAGAACTCACCCCCGGGGGGATGGCCATGCTGTAATCCCTTCTCTTCCATTCTCCTCTCAGGATTTTGGGCACACACACACACACACACACACACACACCCAGTGTGCGTTTTAAACTGCCAGATCCAGGACTTGAACTGCTGTCAACTACATGGGAGTCCAGCAACATAACCATTACACCATCTGCTGGTCCAATGTTTTCCTCTTTCTGAATTTTGGTAAACGAATAATTTTAAATTTTTTCTCATATTAGGTTGAACTATGTGTAATATTTCTTCAATTTTATGACCCATATTATTCTAGCATTTCTGAAATTGGAGTGTGTCTAACCGTGGATGGCATCTTGTCATTACCGCTGTCAGACAGAGTCATGAGATAGGGCTGTCCTTACCCTTTCATACAGGAGCTCTGTCTTGTAATTTTCTACTGTCGTCACCTCATGTGTAATGTCCTTCATCCTACCACACTTTTAATTCGCTAATCTTGAAATATATACAGAATAGTATGATTTACTATTGGGAAATGAGATATTCTGGAAATTTACATAGAAATAACAAAAAAGGAATTTATATCAGTGAAGCATGAATCTACATTAGAATGATGGAAATGATTCTGTATTTTCTTGCTGAATAAGAAACAAGTACTTTATAGGTAGGACCTAGTAAGAAAAAGAATGGCATTCTCCAAAAGATTTGGAAAGTAGATTAATCTGTGTTATTACTTTTTTGTAAGTTTTTTGTTTTGTCTGTTTTTTTTTTTTTTTTTTTTTTTTTTTTTTTTTTTTTTTTTGCCATAGGGGAAGAAAGAGACAGTGAGAGGGAGAGTGAGAAACCACCCCAGAGGGGATGACTTCACTATAATCCCTTCTCCATCTTCCTCTTGTGATTTTGGGCCTGCACGCACATGTGCCTGGCTTGATTTTCAAACTGCCAGGACCGGGTCTTGAGCCACGATCAGCCACATGGGAGTCCAGCACCTTAATCACCATGCCACCTGCTAGCCCCTTGTGTTGTGTAACTGTGATTGTAAAAAAGACTGCCAGAAAAGACAGCTCTGGCATAAGAACTTGAAGGACGATGCTTAGAGGCTTGGGAAGAAGCAGCCCAGAGATTCCCAGTAGTGGCTGACATCCCAGTCTTCGATCATGGAGAGAAAAGGGCAGTGATGACTAATTTGAAAGTTATCTGACAAAATCAGAATACGAAAACGCTTTATGACAATTGCTTTCATTCTCCTTTTCTTTCTGTGACTGCAGAAGAGAGATATAAGACATTCACCTAATTCATTCTAAAATATTTAAATATATAGAAATGCAAATTCTAATAACAGAACACAGTATGTCGTGGGCAGCATATCTTTTTCTTGATCATATACAAAATATGGTGCACCTGAAATTGACGATGTCTAGTTTTAATGATGTATTCTTTGATAGATTAACTTTATATTTTAGCATTCCTTTGTATATTTTCTTAAGAAATTACAGAGTTAGAGTAATAGGTTAAGGGTAACTATAGAAATATAGACATAAAAATAATTGATGAAATTTATTCACTTTTAAAAATTTTAATCTCACACCAGGCTAGGAAGGCTAGGTTATGCTTCATAATTTTGCAGAAGTATCTGTGCATTTTAGCTGCTTCATTAAAACAGCAATAGACCTCCCGAACCTTTTTCCCATAAGTGAGTTGGAAGATTAGAGGAGATGCTGTCGATTGAGGGGTCTATTGTAGATTTTCTGTCGAAAACATTTTTGCACTTGAGTTGAGTGACCGAAACTTCTTTGTGGTTCTAGTTTTCTGAGGAAGGGGGTTATTTTTTGACGTTAACATGCTTCCTATCCTGGAAGCAAGTGCATCTGCCTTAATTCAGGGACAGACATTCATACTTGTACCTTTAATGGGTGACATATCTGTTTTTCAAATGAAATTCACGACAGCCCCTGCCTTTCCTACAACTAAAATGTGTGGAAAATAGTCCCAGAGAGAGGAAAATTAAATTAGCCTCTTTTAAATAGTCTTTGTTCTCCAAACTTCTGATTATTGCCCATTTTCTTCAACCATAGTAAGGCAAATATTTACGACATACATAAGAAATTTTTATTTTGCCATTGCTCATTACTAAACAATATGGATTTGGATTTGCAAATTAAACTTTCACTACTCTGAAAATTAAATGAAGCTTACTCTAGCCATAATGCTTTCTCTTGCTTGCCTTCTTTTCTTCCTCTTTAAATATTTCTTTATTTATTTGTTGAGAGAAAGAGAGCGAGCATCCCCAGTAAGGTTTGGTGCTGCGATCACCCCCGAGCCTCAGCCGGGCCCAGCTCAGGGGCACGCCCGCACCCAGCATATTTAGGGGGTCTCTGGGCCCAAAGCGGAACCTGCCCAGGCAGGTCAGTCTCGGACTGCTCGCCTTTTAGGCTGCACCGCCATCCGGCCCCTTCGCTTGTACTCTCCCTCCGCATTTGCAGCTCCTCCCAAGACAGCACATTCCTTGAGAGTAACAGCCTTTCTCCGGAACGGCGATCACGGGCCCTAGAACTCCTACTTCCAGTTTGGAACACACATAATATCAGACTGGAGAGACCAGATAAAACTTGATCCGTAACACTTTCTACATACAGGGCTCAACAGTGGAATCAAATATTCCCCAAGGAGAGGGGGAGTCCTCTAGTACACACGTTCCTCAAGCCATACGAAAACTGACGTAGCCAGAGCTGGGATCTGATGGGATAAAATGGTCAAATGAGAAGTCAAAACCACAGGACACAGGGGTCACGAAGCTAAAATGAAGTGGCGGTCTCTTGAAGGTTGCAATTCAGATCAATGAAGATGCTGCTCAGCTTTATAAGTGTCTGAATACATGTGTGTTATACATATGAAATACACACGCATGGATTAACACGTATTTCACAACTGCATTTTGTTATTGCATGGATAGTATATCTATCATAGGCGATTACTGCCTGCACAGCATACTCGGTCACGTATAATGCCTATACTCTTCACTCATTGTCAGCCATTCCTGCAGGGGCATTGCTGTGCTGGTAACAACACACCTCTGTCTGCAGTGCCTTGGTTTACCTTCACAGGCACCGTCAAGTTAGATGAGGAAAGTGAGACAAGAGATTACGAAGCAAAACCCAAGATTTAACAATGAAACCAGGAGACCAGTGTGCACCTGCTCTACATCTGGCAGTGAAGAGGGTCTAAGGACTGATTTCTGATCACATGCCGCAGAGCCTGCTCATCAGCAAAATTCTAAGAGTGCCTTCAAGATTCTTACTCCGTCATGAACACACCTGTGTCGTCTTTTTCTTTCTTTTTACTTTTTTTTACAGAGGTTTTTTTCCTTAGGGCATGTGTGCTCTCCAGAGAAAGAGACAGAGACAGTGAGAGGGAAAGTGAAAAATCACCCACACCCACCACCCCCCGTGGGATGGCCACACCAAAATCCCTTCTCCATTCTCCTCCCAAGATCTTGAGCACACACGCACATACATCTGTGATCTTGAAGCTGCCAGGTCCAGGACTTGAACCTTGGTCAGCTGTGTGGGAGTCCAGCAACATAACTGCTGCACCATCTGCTGGCCCCACACCTGTGTAATCTTGCCTTTTGAGTGTGAATGGCCTTGTGAACGGGCTATGTGAGCACTTTAAATAACAGGTGGAATCTTGCATATTCCAATAAGGCCTCAGATCCCTTGACTTGCAGTGGTATAAAAGGACAATTATCCTGGATTAGCTCAACTTCATCAGGTGAACACTGAGAAGAGGCCAGGGAAATTCAAAGTAAGACAGCCCCCGGTTGACCTTGAAGAAGAAAACAGCCAAGACGTGAACTGTCTGTGGAGGGAATCTTGTGGCAAGAACCTGAAGACATCTTGTAGAGTTGAAGGCTGTCTTCAGTCAACTGAGAAAACGGGGACTTCAGCTCTACAACCATGGAAAACTGAAGTCTGGGGATAACCAGTAAGTTTGGAAGAGAACCTGAAACCTCTTGGTTTCAGCCAACTTATACCCAGCCTCTTAATTCACAGAAACTATGAAATAATAAATTTATCTTGTTTTAAACAACTATAATATGGTAATTTTATGGTTATGCAACAATAGAGAAATAATTCAGCTCGTAAAGTTCACCACGTTCTTTACATGGGAGTGAGAGTAATGTTTATGTGACTGTGTGTGTTCACGTTCCTCATGAGAGAGGCATTGTTATGTGTTAGTGCGAAATGCTCCAGCCTTTTGCATTTTCCTTTTTGAAGAAATTTCCTTGGGAATTTTAAACCCATTTCTATCGAGGCTAGAGCATGCTATTTTCTGTAAAAAGATCTTGTCGCTTCTGTCATTTCTTTGAAGGTAAATTGTGGCTAAAACCTGGGATTTCTCGAGAAATCAGCCCTGAGGTTATTTTCTTTTTGTGGCACCACCATCACCTGAAAATTGACTGGCTGTCTCTTGAAACAATGGTTATAGAAAGAATAAGCATGTGAAGTATAAAGTAGGAGGTAGACAGAAAGCCAGTAAACCAGAGTATGCCCACCAGAGGGTACCAGGTGGGCAGTGAGGAGCTGTGCACTTATGAAGGGCCAGCTCTTTCTCGTGGGACCCTGTGCTCGACATGCGTCCACACTGTAGAAGCTCAGCCAATCAAAAATGTTTGAGTTTTCTTATTTTGTGGCAGAAAAGCTATTTTCATAAGTTCAATAATACCTGTTGCCTTGCATCAGATATTGGAAATACTTGTTATTACCAGGGCTTGGACTGCAACGTTGTATCTGAAGATCTGACCAGAAAGCTAAGAAACTAAGGTGGATCTCAAGAAAGCCAACAGAAGCTCTTGGAAAGATGGCCTGGCACCATAAACAGTTCCGCCTGGCAGAGAGGGTTAGAGAAGCCATATGAAAGAATTTGTACCCTAAACTAACCTGGACTTTTCCAGCCCAGCATTGTAATCAGTAGAGATTACAAAAGAGCAACCACACCAGAAGATTACCTTGAGCAAGTCTTTAAAGGAAGATAAAGAGAATGATCTTTGCTAGCAGATGGTAAAACAGAATAGTTGGTAGGCAGGACTGAGCTGGGAAGGACCACGCGTGAATTGTGTGCTGGGTGTTTGCTTCTCAACAGATTGTGTAGTTGACATGTAAATATTTTCTCAAAAATATTTAAAATCAGGACCAGCAGATTGTGTAATGATTATGCTGCTGGACTCCCACATAGTCGATTGTGAATCGAGTCTCAGACATGGGGGTCTAAATTGACCCCAGGAATGTGCGCTGGAGCTCAAGATCCCGAGAGGAGAACGGAGAAGGAATTGCGGCGTGGCCATCCTCCCGGGGGGAGATTTCTCGCTTTCTGTCTCTCTGTCCCTCTCTGTCTTTCCGAAGTGCTCACAGCACCCTATAGCAAAAAAATGCTTTAAAAAATTATATATATATATATATATATATATATATATATATATATTGCTAAATAGTATTCCATGGAGTGTATGTGCCACAATTTTTCAATCCATTCAACTGGGCTGGACTGAGGTGTATACCATGCTGGGTAAAGTCTCTTCACAATCTAAATGATGTATAGCAATTTAATGTATGAATACTAATTTAAATAAATAAAAAACTACGTATGAATTTCAATATAAAAATATATATATATATACATATATATGTATATATGTATATATATGTATATATATATATATATTTAAAACCATACTGTCTCTGTTACTATAGAGTCACAAACAAAACTTTGATAAATATTTTGAAACTTATCTCTAAAATTCAGTTTTTTTGAAAAATTGAAACTTGTTTACCTGTTACCTGTCAAGAACTATGGAGTATGAGCAAAATTTGTTGATATGTAAAGTAAATGTTTGTAGGAAAGTGTAAAATAAAGAAAAGAAAAGAACGGAGAAAACATGGAGGGTGGCTAAGCAGGGCTGGGGAGGCGGCGGGACTATATCATTTTAGCCCCACAACTTGGCACAGCCTGTGAAGCCCGGAGGTGGAGCGCGTTTACACAGATGCACTTTTCACCCTTTGCCAGTGGACTAAACACTCAAGGCTGACGAGGTCCTCAGGCGGCCACGTGGGAGGAGCCAGCCGAGGCGCTCTCAGCAGGGCAGGGTCTGCATCTGGGTCATCTCAGTCTCCAGCTGGGGGGGGGGGATGTCTGTCTGAGAACGCTTGCCTAAAGCAATTGAGGTAATGACGAATTCCTAAAAGAATGCTCAACAAAACCACAAATAGATTCATAATAAACAAGGTATCCTCGTTCCCATTACGTCAAGTGAGAGTCAAAGCGCTTTCTCGCTGACAAGTTCCATGTGGCTAACTCTACACTAATTACATATTTTATAGCACTTGGAAAGATATTGACCTGTTTTTTATTTGTATTCTGAAAACAAGAAGAAAAAACATATTTAAATTTTAATGCCATGTTTTATTTGAGCACATTTGAAATCACTCTAAGACTTAGCAGGGCTATATCTATTTGAAAACTTTTCAGTCTTAGGAACCAGCAGTTAGCATAATGGCTATGTCACTGGACTCCCACGTGTCGACTGTGGTTCACGTCCCAGACCCGGTGGCTTAAAACTCACGCTGGGCGCATGTGCGTGCGTGCCCAAGATCCCAAGAGGAGAATGGAAGAGAAGGGATTGCGGCGTGACCATCCTCCCGGGGGGTGATTTCTTGCTTTCTGTCTCTATGTCTCTCTCTGTCTGTCTGGCGAGCGCACGCACCCTATAGCGAAAACCTCTCCAAAATAAATAAATAAATAAATAAAACAAAAAAACTTTTCAGTCTTTACTCATGCTAGAAACTGAAAAAAATATAAAATAAGAGGATTATATCATATTTTCAAAAGCAATTTTACAAAATGAGAAATACATAGAACTTGGTGCTACTAGTTATATGGGTTTTTAATATATTTGTTTCTGAGAAAAATGGTGAAGTTATGTTACTTTCTTGTCTTTACCATAAAATACTTTTGAGTATGAATGAGCTTGCCCAAAAGAAAGAATTTCTTTCATTTTAAATTTTCTTATTTTGTTATTTGTAAGGAATTATGGGGACCAGCAGTTGGTGTAATGGCTATGTCGCTGGACTCCCAAGTAGTAGACCGTGGTTTGATTCCTGGACCCGGTGGCTTAAACTCACGCCAGGCGCGTGTGCGTGTGTGCCCAAGATCCCGAGAGGAGAATGGAGGAGAAGGGATTGCGGTGTGGCCATCCCCCTGGGGGGTGATTTTTCGCTTTCGGTCTCTCTGTCTCTCTCTGTCTTTCTGGCGAGAGCATGCACTCTATAGCAGAAACCTCTCAAAAAAAAAAAAAGGAATTATGTCGTTGATTATAGCAATAACTGTAAATCTGATTTATTATAATTATATAATTGATAAATAATTATGTCACTTCTGAAAATTTAGAAATAGGTGTCATATGATGCTTGTATAAACAAAAGCATAAAACATTCATAACAATGTCACATATTAAAGCATTAAATAAACATTATATTAGAAAATTCTTGGAGAATTTATTAGTGTCGATAACCAAGTTATTCCTTGTACTATAATGACCATATATAGTAATTTTGATATTGAATTGAATTGTATTTATGAATTAGGAGTTGATTTCAAGTGTAGCTTTTATCTCTCTCTATACTCCTTGGAAATATATTTTTAGCACTTCCATAACAGTGAGGGAAAAACACTAATCTCCCTGTGATTATTCAACTGGTCTATAAAATACAACCCTATGCCATTTGGGAAGTATCAGCAGGCATTTAATCTCCTGAAAATCAGGACTCTGTGCTGGAGGAGAATGGCCCCGTACCCTGCGTGGCCCGTACGTGTGTCCGCAGCACCGCAAGTTCGGGATTCTTAGTTCAGTAACTATGTAGGCATTAAAGAAGTTTACTGCTCAAAACAGAGAAAGGCATTGCCCATTATTCTTGACCTCAGAAGACATTTTAAAAATCAGATACTTTAAGCTATGTTATTTTGATGCAGTACTCTTGTTGCTTTGTGGCTAGAAATTGCTTTATTAATTTCTCAGAGACACTTTATGGGGGCTATTTCAACCATTATGCAAGTGTCCACCCTAACAGAACACAGAGCAAAAAAAAAAAAAAAAAAAAAAAAATAGAACACAATAATGTAGAACAGAGAAAGGTAAAAATCAGGGAAGCAATGACTTTGAGGAGACAACGGGAAAATTGAAATGATGTGTCTTCAGTTTGGAATGAAACATAAAATCTCTCTGACTCCAGGTGAGGGATTGGCTTCAGATCGGTGCAGCGTGGCAGAGAAATACGTTCTGTCTCCTTTCATGGGTAGTCGCAGCCTCGCCCTGCCAGGATGTGCATGTGTAATTCCACAGCAGGAGCGGAGCAAAGACAGGAATAATCCTCGAATACACCAGGTCAGGGTCGCTCCCTTTCCATCTGATTCAGTTGTCTCTTCACAGACAACATGAGATTTAAAAAAATCAAGTAAAATTAAAGCCACCTAACCTCTAGTTATCTTTTCATAAATGATTCCTCATTGAAATAGTACAGGGATTTTGATAGTCATTTCATCTATTTTATTACCATTACTCCTATTAAAATAATTTTAGATTATTTGTAAATGTACCTGGGATTTCAATCATAATTCTCCATTTTGTTTTCCTAGATTCCATCCGTTGTATTTCTCTGGTCTTCGTGATGTGTCAGGAGGTTACACAGTGTAAGAAACCTGCCGTGTGACGTGGCGATCCCGGGATGACAGTCTGAGGGATGAACCCCAACTTCCTCTGAAACGTTGCCATTCACGGACAGCATACCTAGTACGTTTTAAATTCATGTGTGGTTCATGTTAACAGGGCACTTAGCTCATCTACCTTCTTTTATTTTTATAAAATAAAAGGGGTTTTATTTTTATTTTTTACTTTTGCTCTCATCAGACAGAGACAGAGAGTGAGAGAGAGGGAAAGTGAGAAATCCCACCATCCTCCCACTCCAAGTGGGGGGGTGGTCATGCTGCAATCCCTTCTCCTCCGTTCTTCTTTCAGGATTTTGGACACACACACACACATACACACACACATGTGCCCAGTGTGTTTCTCAAGTTGCCAAGTCTGGAACTCGAACAGCACAGTTGGTAATGAGCTGCCTTAACCTCCACGCCACCTGTAATGGTTTTATTTTGAAGTAAACCAAATCTATTGAAAGAAATAATTATGGTATTTCTCCCTGACATTTATTTGATGGACATGTGCGTGACCAGTGCATCTCATGCTTGAGGAGAAGTTGAGCTTCTGACTGCAAAATCTGCTAGTTATGCAAAAAGTAAAACGTTAAATATTTGGGTAATAAAATAAGCCTGTGAATGAGCATGACTCAAATCGATGGCACATGTAACGTGCAATTCAACACAGAGGGAAGCATGTGGGCACAGTGGCCTGTGAAGGTGTTGTGATGAGTTGGAAATGGTGCAAAGTCCAAAAAATTGAATGCATATTGGGTGCCAGTCTCCTCTGAATACCGGGGAGGAAGAAGAGAACATCTGTCACTAAGAAGCTTTTGCTCTGTTAAGAGAGAGGAAAAAATACAGAAGAAAAGGGATATTTTAAATAAATGGTGAAAAGATGTCAGAGCTACAGCAAACATCAAGGTGGAGTGGTAGGGCGGGCGTCAGAGTCAGAAGAGCAGTCATAAAGCTCTCCAGGATGTGGCAATGCCCGTGCAGTATCTGAGGTTTGGTCTGTGCTGTCCCTCAGGGTGAGTTGGAATTATTAGGCAGAGAGATGTACACTGTAGACTGTTATTCAGCCCCGGGAGCAATGAGACTCCATCACTGGGTACAAAGGGGACCATATGGAAGATCTAAGCTAAGTGAAAGAAGCCAGACTTGAAAGACAAACACCACATATCCCACTGCATATTCCCCCACTCAGTATATGCTGCCCGTCTCCACTCTATGGCAGAAAACGGAAAGATATAAAATAGGAAGGACAAATACAGATGCCAGAGGCTGTATGGGAGGAGGGACAAAGAAAAGAAATACTTGATATAAGAATGTGATGTTCTCCATTGAAAAATGATGTATTGGTGGGACCAGCAGTTGGCATAATGGCTATGTCACTGGACTCCCATGTAGTCGACCACGGTTCAAGTCCCAGACCTGGTGGCTTAAACTCACACCGGGCGCATGTGCGTGTGTGCCCAAGGTCCTGAGAGGAGAATGGAGGAGAAGGGATTGTGGCGTGGCCATCCCCCCGGGAAGTGATTTCTCTCTTTCTATCTCTCTCTGACTTTCTGGTGAGTGCACGCACCCTATGGCAAAAACCTCTCCAAAAATAAAGAAAGAGAAAGAAAGAAAGAAAGAAAGAAAGAAAGAAAGGAAGGAAGGAAGGAAGGAAGGAAGGAAGGAAGGAAGGAAGGAAGGAAAGAAGGAAGGAGAAAGAAAATGATGTATTGGTAACATCTTTAATTTAATTGTCATGTACTGCATGCATACTTTGGAAAGCTATATTGTATACTACCAAGTTGTACAGTGACTAAATATGGATGAGAAATTATAAAATAGGGATCAGAAGATGGTTACGTTGTTGGACTCCCATAGTTGACTGCAGTTTGAGCCGTGGACCTGGTGGCTTAAAACTCACACAGGGTACATGTGCATGTGTGCCCAGAATCTCTAATGGAGGAGAAGGAATTGTGACATGGCCATCTCCCTTGGTGATTTCTTGCTTTCTATCTCTCTGTCTCTCTTTCTGTTTCTCTGGCAGGCACATGTGCCCTATGGCAAAAATCTCTCTTAGAAAAGAAATCATAAAATAAAATTTAAAATTATTTTTTAAATGTAAAAGATCCAAGTATGCCATTAATATAATTCAAATGAAAAAAAAATAAAACAGTAAAAGTACACTTAGGACGGAAATGATGTATATTGGCACTCACAGTTATTTTTCATCAGTGTGTGCACATGTTCGCTGAGGGTTTGGGGATGCAGAGCCCTAACAGTGAGGCCAAAATGTCCTGTTAAGGAGTACAGGAATGAGCTCACTGCTCTCGCTTTCATAAATGTGTGCTGCTGTTCCATCAAGACTTGAAAAGAAACGTATTTGTCAGCACTTTACCCTGAGACGTATTCATTGTGTATTTTGTTGTATACACACACACACACATTTTCTTTCTTTATTTTTCTGTTAATGGACACCTGGGTTGATTCTATACCTTGGCTACTATAAATAGTGGTCTATAAACGTGGGGTGAATGTCCACACCGGGATACCATTCATCCAAAGGAAATGCGTCATTTGTGAAGACTTGGGTGAATCTGCGGGATAGTGTGTTAGGCAAAGCAAGCCAGGACACAGAGTCTAACACTGCACAGCCTCACTCATCTCTGGGTGTTAGGGAAGTCGAAAAGTGGCCACCAGAGGTGCGTGTGGACGAGAGTGGGAGAGGGATGAAGACACGCTAGCCAAAGGGTTTATCATTGCACTTTGATAAGAGGAATTTTAAAAACATGTCCAAAATAGGAAAATATAGACAAAAAGGTAGCTAAGTGATTGTCTGAGGCCAAGATGAGGGAGGGAATTCGGGACTGCTTACTAACCGTTATGAGATTGTTTATCTGTGGTGAACGTGTTCTAAAATTGATTGCAGAAATGGTTATAGTACTCTTGGAACATAACTAGAACATCAAATTTTATATATATATTTATTTTAAAATTTTGTTTATTATTGTTATTATTCTTCAATTTGCTACAGGGGATGTACACTCCCAGAGAGAGACAGAGAAAGAAAGAGAAAGTGAGAAAGCAAGCTGCCACATCTGGTACTTGAACTGTGGTCAGCCACATGGGAGTCCAACATCTTACTCATCCCGACACCTGCTGGTCCCAAATTATGTACTTTAAATAAATAAATGACATGATACATAAATTACATCTCAATTAAGTTCATTTAAACAAAGCTTTAGCCTGTGAATCATTAAATATTTACTGCTAATATTATTAGTTATATATTTACTACTAATAATATTAAAATCCATAAGCAATCGTTAAAATAACCAGTAGTCTAAAACAATCTGTAATGATGAACAGTTAAGTAAATCATTAATTAAATTTATCCAGATTAGAAATTTCTCAAATAGTTAGGTACTTCTCAAACCTTTCTTTTTCTCCCCTTGTCACAGTTTTGCTGTGTGATTCTTTCATTTGACCAAATGAAAAAACGAGATAAGGATTAAATTATGTGATCTAAAAAGTTCAGGAACAAGTATGTGAAATAGAGTCATAGCCTCATGATTTAGCTACACATTTCATAACAATAAAAATAAAAGACCATTTTGTTGTCCAAATGCTAAATACATTCACAGCTTCCAAAGCACTCATGTGAGCCTGTTCATGGTGTCAGATCTGAATATTGAATTCCTGGCAAAGAAGGAAAAATTACATTTTAGCTTCAGCAAACTAGTGGGGAAGTCCACTTAATCTAATTTCTAAACTTTTAAAGAACACTGAATTACGAGGAAGCTGCTTGATCTTTTTTGAGTTATTTATTAAAATGAAACTGCTTATAAATTCTTTCATGTATAAACATTAATCTATAAGAAATGAATGTCTGTCTGCCACCGTTTTGGCAGTAGGAAATACAGATCTATTAAAGACTTTTAGCTGAAAACCAATTTCTAAAACCTAATCCTTACACATACTTCTATTTTTGCTTTAATATCAAGGATTTAAAATGAGTTTTATAGTGGCTTTCTCAAATACAATGCAAAGGCGCAGTGATTCAGAAAATGAGCACTATTACTGTTTCAAATGTTTGATATCCCATATTAATCACTAAGATTGTTTTTTAACAAATAGGTAAATGTGTCCACTCAAGCATTGTATTGGTTTAAAGTGTAAATAAATTTTGATAAGTAGAGTCTTTTCTTCAAAACTATGAAGAAATACTCAGGGCCACAATTCTCTCTGAATTCATTTGGACTCTAATTTATTTATTTATTTATTTATTTATTTATTTATTTATTTATTTATTTACTTTTTGTTAATTATACTTATCTAAAATGATGATGGTGTGATTTTTAAAAATCTGTCTTTATTTATATCTTTCTTCCATGAGCAAGATAAACAGAGATAGACAGAGACAGAGAGACATCACCCCCATGGGGTCTTCACATGCCACCTACCCACAGTTTCACCCAGTCTTGGATGGGCACGTATGGGCCTGGTGTGTTCTGGACCTTCTCTGGGGTACAAACCAGAACCCCTCCAATGTGCCAGTCACGTGGATGGATCATCATGGACCACTGCACATGTCTGGTCCCCAATTTTGTTCTCCTTAGTGTTCTTCTCAAAGTTTCATCAAGCCTTTTTGGCTTTATTTCAACTTTACCCTCTCCAATATCCACGGCTAGCATGAGGATGGACAGGTCAGGTCATGAGAGACGAGAGACCTCTATCTGTGTGCATCCTGTTCTCCAGCAAAGTCTTAAGCAAATCACAAGAGAAGTGCATTGAACTCTTTTGAATGTACTTTTACTTTATTGTGGGGAAACGTACAGAGCTTACTTTGATGTGAAATATTGCTTGGTATTCTTGATACGAACTCTTTTAGCGCCCAGGCGTCAAGTGGGGACAACGTCATCCTCCTGCACCTCAAGCCTGTCGGTTTCTCCTCCCCTCATCCTCGTCCACGGAGGCCGTCTGCTCTGTCCACTTGGCTGTTCATGCCCTGTGTCCTCCCTTTTCCAAGAGCACGTACAAGGCACCTCGTGTTTTACAGAATGCCCTTCATAGTCCTAGTGTATTATTCTATGCTTTTTCTGACACTTTTAAATGTTCACTGTGCTCTGTGCTGTTCACAGTAGTGAATTGCTACAGTATTTACCTGTGCCAATCATTTGGAATATCAAAAAGAATGAACAGAAAGTGAGAGAACTTAAACTTTACACACTCAACATATGAGGTCCAGGGCTAGGTCGGGTTAGATAATAGCATCTATATTAGCTAAGTGCTCAGTAAAGAACTAATGAACAGGAGCCAACAGGAGGTTTGGTGGTTAAGGCCCTGGACTCCTGCATGGCTGACCACAGTTCAAGTCCTGGACCTGGTGGCTTGAAAAAGCATGCCGGGCACATGTGTATGTGTGCCCTAAATCCCAGGATGAGAATGGAGGAGAAAGGGAGAAAGGATTGTGGTGTGGTCACCCCTCCTGGGGGTGATAGCTCACTTTCCCTCTCTCTGTCTCTGTCTGGAAAAAGCCTTAAAAAATTAAATTCTCAAACAGAAACGAATGAATCAATGGTACCTTTTAAGAAATTGAAAAAAAAGAAGGACTAACAGTATCCTTTGTAAAGGAATGTAAATGATAAAAGAAAGGATCAACAGGCATAATGGTTACATTGCTGGACTCTCATGTAGTCGACCGTGGTTTGAGTCCTGGACCCCATGGCTTAAACAAAAACTTATACGAGGCATGTGTGCATGCATGCCCAAATCCCGAGAGGATAATGGAAGAGAAGGGATTGTGGCATGGCCATCCTCCCAGGGAGGGGGATGATTTCTCGCTTTCTGTCTCTCTGTCTCTCTGGAGAGTGCATGCATCCTATACCAAAAATTTCACAAACAGAAAAAAAGAGAGAGAGAGAGAGAAAGAAATTGTAAAAGAAGTTCTTCAGGGAAAAGAAGATATACATCAGAAACTTGGAAACATCTGTCAAGTAAGATGTTACCTCCCAGTAATATCTTAGATAAAGAAAGAAAGAACATCAGAGAAAGGATAAATAAAGATAAAATAAAACCTATTTTTTACTCTTAATAGGTTTAATAGATAATGCTTTAAAGTAATAGTAGTAACCACATATTGAGTGATTATGAGATATAGAGAGTTTAAATAAAAGATAGCCATTTCACATAGGAGAGGAGGAATTAATCTGTTACATGCTATCTGCACTATCCATAAGCTAAATAGCTATATATAGGGTATCTGAAAATGGACAGGGATTAGTATAGATGCTTGTTGCAAACTCTAGGACTATTACTGATATATATATACATACACACACACATATATATATATATATATATATATATATATATTAACAAGGGGTATAGTAGATATGCTGAGAGGAGAGAAAAATAGAATATTATCAAATGCTCAAATAAGACCAGAGAAGATAGAAAAATCAGAGGAGAAAAAAATAAAACAAACTATAAATATAATCTACATAAAGCCATTAAGTGAATTGAGATATTAATCCATTCATATAAATAAAACTTTATATAAAGTTGGTCTACGTACACCAGTTAAAAGATGGAGATTCTTGCAGCGGTAAATAAAAATAAGACAAAACTAGACCTGGTGTTCAAGAAACCCACTTTAAAAACGTCTGTATGTTACATGTAAAGGAGAAATGTAACTACACTGATAGGAATGAAGATAATCTCGAAGAGCTCTAGTGACCTCAGTCAAGGCAAGCTTTAGAACAGGAAAACTTACATATAATGAGGGCTCGCAGAAGACCCAAGAGGGGTTATTTCTCCTAGAAGCTATAACAGCCCTTATTATGTTTATGTCTAAACATAGAATTTTGAAAGGCAAAAAGTGACAAAACAGGGACCAGCAGTTAGCATAATGGCTATGTCGCTGGACTCCCATGTAGTCGACCGCAGTTCGAGTCCCGGACCCAGTGGCTTAAACTCATGCTGGGCGCGTGTGCGTGCGTGCCCAAGATCCCGAGAGGAGAATGGAGGAGAACGGATTGCGATGTGACCATCCCCCCTGCGGGGTGATTTCTTGCTTTCTGTCTCTCTGTCTCTCTCCCTATAGCCAAAACCTCTCCAAAAAAGAAGAAAAAGTGATGAAACAGTTAGAAACAATAGAAGAAATTTCCCATTGTGGTTGGAGACGTGCTTACTTTTCCGTAGATAAAGTGTACCGCACGTGGAAGGACACGGCTGCCCTGAACAGCCCCACTGCGCCAGCGGCCCGCGCTGGCATTCACAGGGTTCCTGCTCCAAGGCTAGCCCCGCGCTTTCCTCTCAGGCACACCTAGAATATTCACCAAGATGGACCAGGCCTTTGACTTAAAGCCATAGATTATGGAAAGTATGTTCTCAGACTGTGATAAAATTAAACTGGAAACTAGTAAGAGTTGGAAATTCTTTTACACAACACACTTCTGAATCCCACTTGGGCCAAAGAAGTTTTAAAAGATATTTAAAATATACACATTTAAAAATTTTTATAAAAGATGTGGGGCATGTGTGCTTGCGAGAGAGAAGAGGAAGAAGGAGAAGGAAATTGAGACATCACCCCCCCAGGGGGGATAGCCGCATCGTAATTCCGTCTTCTCCATTCTCTTAGGGTTCGGAGCATGCACGCACAGACACCTGCTGCGTTTTTCAAGTTACCCTATGACTTAGACTGCATGGTCAACGTGGGACCCAGCTACCTTAATCACTCCACCCTCAGCTGGCCCCCCAAATTTTTTTGAACAAAGTGAAAATACATATCAAATTTGTAAGCAGCAAAAGAAGTGTTTGGAGGAAAATGCATTATGTGAGAAATGAAGAAAGTCCTCAAACTGATCATTGAAACAGCTAACTTAGAAAACTAGAGCGAGAAGTTCAGCTTAAGCCTAAACAGAGTAGAAGAAAAAGAAATGAAATAGAGTGAAATTAAGGCAATACAAATGGATAAAGCAACAAAATATTCAACAATATCAAACTCTGTTTCTTTGAAAAGTTTTCTAAAATTCGTAGACCACAAATGGGGCTACCAAGAATAAAAGAGAAATGATGTGCGAACATCAGAAGTGAAGAAAAGTCCCCTCTACTGACCCCATGGGCGTTAAACGGCTCATAAAAGACCAGCAAGAACAAATCCATGCCCACAATTTGATAACTTAAATAAATGAAACCAACTTCCTTTTTAGAAAATTGTATTTATTATTATTACTCTCGCCAGAAAGAAACAGAGAAAGTGAGAAAGCAAGTCCCCAGGTCTGGGGCTCACATTGTGGTCACCCATGTGGGAATCTAGCACCCCAACCACTATGGTACCTGCTGGCCTTGCGACCAATTTCTTAAAAGACAAAACCTACCAAAACACTCAAATGATATAAATAATCTGATAAGTTTATAAATGTTGATTGAAAATGAAATTGAATCAATAAATAATACCTTTACAAAAAAAGAAAACATGACGGGACCAGCAGTTAGTGTAATGGCTATGTCGCTGGACTCCCACGTAGTTGACCGTGGTTTGAGTCCCGGACCTGGTGGCTTAAACTCGTGTGTGCATGCGTGCCCAAGATCTCGAGAGGAGAATGGAGGTAAAAGGATTGTGGCATGGCCATCCCTTCTGGGGGTGATTTCTCGCTTTCTGTCTCTCTGTCTCTCTCTGTCTCTCTGGTGAGCGCACGCGCCCTATAGCAAAAACCTCTCAAAAAAAAAAAAAAAAAGGAAAAAAAGAAAGAAAACATGACACAAATGGAATCTCTGGTGAATTCTATCAAACATGTACAAAAGAAGTGATAACAATTCTTTAGCAGATCATCTGTGTAGAGGCAAGAGGAACATTCCCAACACCTTCTATCGAGGCCAGGATCACCTCAACACTGAAACCACGGAAGGACTTTATAAAACAAGTGAACTACAAACAAATATCTCTCATGACTGTAGATGCCCTCTGTAAAAATTTAGTAAGTTACTGTGCAGCGTATACATACATATAAATTATACATACACATATACATTACATATAAAATATATAATATAAAATATGTTCAGATGATGACCAAGTGGGGTTTATTCCAGATATGCAAAACTGGATTAACATAAAAAAATCAATTAATGTAACCCTCCACACCAACAGGTTTAAAGAAGAAAAATCATATGATCATATCAACTGAACAGAAAAAGTTACTGAAAAAATCCCAAACCCATACATTATAGAAATTTCCACCAAACTAGGGAGCGACAGAGACGTGTGCCCTTGGTAAAGGGCATCGACAAGCTACCTACAGCCAACATCACGCTTCATGGAGACAACCTGGGTGTGCCCCTCCTAGTACCAGAAACGAGACCAGAGTGCCCTGTCCTCGGTTTTAGTATTTTTAGAGATTTTTGTTGTAGGGCGCGTGAGTGTACCAGAGAGACTGAGGGACAAAACGTGAGGAATCACCCCTGGGAAGGGATGGCCACAACATAATCCCGTCTCCTCTCTTCTCGCAGGATTGGGCGAGCATGCACGTAACCCTTGCGTGAGTTTCAAAACTGGGTCCAGGACCCTCACCACGGTCGGCCATGTGGGAGGGAGTCCAACACCTTACCACTACTCCACCTGCTGGCCCCTCTCTTCCGGTTTTTAATCAGCACTGTACTGGAATACTTTCCTAGTGTAAATAATAACAAAAGAAATAATAGCATAAAAATTAAAGATAAAGGAAAATTGTCTTTGTTCACAGTTGACTTTCCCATGCAGAAAATGCCCCCAAATCATAAAAATACTTCTGTAACTACTAAGTTATTATAGTAGGTCACTAAATACACAGTTAATGTACAAACCTTAACTGCTTTTCTGTCTGTTAGCATGGACAAACTAAGTTTAAGACAGTAGCATTTACAATCGCACCAAACTATGAACTTCTTAGGAGTAAATTAAACAAAATATGGAGACCAGCAGTTAGCGTAATGGCTATGTCGCTGAATTCCCATGTAACCGACTATGGTTCAAGTCCCAGACCTGGCGGCTTAAACTCACGCTGGGTGCGTGTGCGTGTGTGCATGCCCAAGAAGAGAACAAAGGAGAAGGGATTGCGGCGTGGCCATCTGTCTCTCTCTGTCTTTCTGGCGAGTGCACGCGCCCTTTAGCAAAAACCTCTCTAAAAAAAAAAAAAAAAAAAAAAAAGAATAAGCAAAATATGTATAGTATCTATAGTATCTATATATAGAAACAATATGATAAATGAAATCAAACATATAGTTCATGCTCCTGCCTTGGAAGACTGAGTGTCATAAAGAGGCCAGTTCTTCTCCAAATAATCTATTGATTGAAAGGGATTCAAATCAAAATCTCAACAAGCTATCTTGTACGTATCAATATACAGGTTCTAAAATTATATGGAAAGATCAAAATAAAATAGCAACGAAGTAGCAACCTGATCACTGTAAAATAAAAACAAAGTTGTAGGCCAGACACTACCTGATTTTAAAATGTACATAAAACTATAGCAAATTGAGGAAACATTCTGGGGACCAGGAGATGGTGGACTCCCACTCGATCACCGTTTGAGTTCTGGATCTAGTGACTTAAAACACTGTTCGTGTGTGTGTGTGTGTGTGTGTGTGTGGCGTGGCCATCCCCCCTGGGGGAGGTGATTTATTGCTTTCTATTCCCTTGGCAAGTACACGTGTCTGTAGCAAAAATGTCTCTCTAAGAAAGGAAGAAAGAAAGAAAAAGAAAGAGAGAAAGGCAGAAGCACTCTGTCAGTGGAAGAACAGACCCTGCAGCGATGGAACGGAAAGGGAGCCCGGGCAGACCCGCCCCACGCAGGTGCAGTCAGCTGACCTCTGACAAAGGGGGAAACGCCATCAGCAAAGGCTGGTACTTCAGAAACGGTGCTGGGCACGGGAGACCCACCTGCAAAGACAAACAACCAAACAAACGCAACCGCAGACACGACAGCTTTCATGGAAACACCTAAAAATTAACTAACATAAAAATCATATAAAATGGAAAACTGTAAGACTTCTAGAAGAAATGAAGAAAAACCTATATGACCTTAGATACAGTGATGAGTTTTTGATAAAATATCAAAAGCATAACGGATGAAAGAAACAAAGTGAACTTTCTAAAAATGAGCACCTTCCGATGGGAAAATAACACTGATACAAGAATGAAATAACAAGTCACAGACTGAGAGAAAATATTTGCAAAACACATATTGGATAAAGGACTTGTACTCAAAATATACAAAGAACCCTTACTCTTCGAGAATAAATAAACAACCCAATTAAAAATTGGGTGAAAGATGTGAAGAGACATTTTGTCAGCGAGGATAGATGGTGCCTAATGCACGTTGGCAAAGGCGTGCAAACGCTGGCGAGGACGTGCGGCGACGGGAACTCTCGCTCACTCCTGCTGTGCGTGCACAGTGACACAGCCGATGCGGAAGTCAGCTTGGCAGTTCCCGACAAAACTAAATACAGCCTTCATACAGGACCCAGCAACTGCACGCCTGGGGGTTTACCCAGTGAACTGCATGTGTGTGTCCAGCAAAAAGCCCGTGTGTGAACACTTACAGTAGTCTTCGTCATTACTCCCCAAACAGAAAATAGCCAAGACATCCTTCGACAGGTGAGTAAATAAGCCCTGGAAAATCCCGTAATTGAAATATAACTCCATGTTTGGAAAAGAAAAAACAAACCAAAATAACAAACAAACAAACAACAGCAACAACAACAAAAACCCAGAACCGTCACGGAACAAAAATACATGAAGGGGACCAGCAGTTAGTGTAATGGCTATGTCGCTGGACTCCCACGTAGTCGACCGCAGTTTGAGTCCCAGACCCGCTGGCTTAAACTCACGCCGGTCGTGTGTGCGTGTGTGCCCAAGATCCCGAGAGGAGAATGGAGGAGAAGGGATTGCGGCATGGCCATCCCCCCTGGGGGGTGATTTCTCACTTTCTATCTCTCTGTCTCTCTCTGTCTGTCTGGCAAGCGCACGTGCCCTATAGCAAAAACCTCTTAAAAAAAAATGGGGGAGGAAACTGCAATCATTTTACTTAGTGAAAATAGCCACTCTGGAAAGGCTACACCGTTCTATGAATTTAATCCATGACTAAATTCAGTGGACAAATGTGCCAGATTTGAACACCGAATCCAGATTTTTGTGAGTCCTATAACTGCAACTTTTATTCTACTACAATGATGAGAGATGAGTTTGGTTTCACCAGGAACTTACGACCATTGTTCTAAACCATGTAAACCCTTTAGTCCAGGAGGAACAGGACGTGGGAATAGGTTCCTATGAGGTCACCTCACTTGCGCTATCCTCTGCGACTTTGGAAAGCTCAGACGGCCTCCAGGCTGGGGCTGGCTTCCGCTCTGCCTTTCCGAGGGCCTCGAGCTGCCGGAGGACTCTACCCAGGCGCGTCCTCACCCGTGTCTCCTCGGCACCGTTTGTTCTCGCTGGGTAAGAAACCGAAGAGAACCCCACATGAGCAAGATCTGGAGAACTGCCATCCAAGCTATGGAAAAATTTAACAAATACATATTGAATTGGTCTGGACTAAATTGAATCATTCTAAATGAAAAACTGAAGACAGGCCCTGGGGATCCCTAGACCAATATCCCACACTCTGAAATGACAGGCTGTAGAATGCATAATGAGATTTAGGTCCCTTTCCATTTCTGCCAGCTTCCTAGTGAAGAATTGCTAAACTGTTCCTATAAAGGAAATTATGCTTGTCTAATCTACCAGTATGATTCGAGGACATAAATAAATGCAGAGATGGTTAGACCTTACCATGTCTTCGGCAACTTGTACGGAAGGACGATGTGTACTGCGTGCATATTGAACTGGGAACAGTGTTTTACTACAGGAAAAGATCGGGAAAGACAGGACAGAAATTCCTCATCAGGGCCATCAGGGAGAAGCAGAGGTTTTAGTCCAAGAGTACAAAATTTCAGCCGTACAAGATGAATATGTCCTATAAATTTATGGTTGGCATAATGTTTTCAGTTAACGATACTGTATATATATTGAAAGTTGTCCTAGGCAGGTAGACCTTACTGAGGACAGATGTCTGACCACTCCCCCTAATCTAAGACACTTCCCGCGGGGCCTGGAGAGTCACATCTGCAAACAGGATTGCCCTAACCGAGCCCTGCAGTCTAGTAATGGCAGGGCACTCCCCACACGGCACTCTGTAATCCTGGGAAAGCCTTCTTATCCCCACCAGAGTTAAGTTCGGGCATTCTCTGCTGTGGACTCCGAGCCTTTGGAGACACAGAGACACAGCGACACAGCTTGTGATTTTAGCCAATCACTAACCTCAGAATTTCTAAACCCACCTAGAACCTGTAAGTCTGCCCCATCCAGCCCCCATCCGCTTCCAGATGCTCCTCCGTAGGGTGAGGCTAATGTGGGGACTTCTCATACTGAGTGAGAACAGCGCTGGATCTCCTACTCTCGGGCTGGGCAGGAGAACCTCAGCCTCTAAACACCCGGGAACACCTTCTCTGGGCCACGAGATACTATGTTTCCAGGCCTTGGTCATTCACATTTGGGCTCCGAATACATCATTGTAATTACTTCCACACCGCTCGCTTGTTTCTGCTGACATCACATGAAGGGCTGCTGTTATCACGAGAGGGCGGGCTGGTGGGGCGTGGATGGCAGAGAGAGCAGTGCTGTCTCATGAGCGTTTATCACGTTGGAGACATGAAACAGGCACAGCTTTTCATATGCTAACCACAGCTCAATCAAATAGTTATTTTTTTTTCTCAGCATATTGTTTTGCAAAAAAAAAAAAAAAAAAACAAAACATTATAACGTGAGCCACAAAAGTCATTTTGAATTTGCTAGTTAACCACATTGAAAAATTAGAAAAGAAACAAGCCAAGTTATCCTTGCCTCTAATCCAATATATGTAAAATTATAGGTCAAAATACTAACAGAAAATGTATGAAAGATCTATAATGATTTTCCTTCACACGAAGTCTCTAAAACCGATTGGGTTCTTTTATGGCAAACCCTCTGGACTAGCTTCGCGTGTGCTCATTAGCCACGGACAGCTAGTGGCTGCCACAGAGGGAAGTCCATGCTTTCAAAAACACTTCAAAGAAGGATAAAACGGCTTTTAATGACAGTCACCGGATCCCCAGAAGAGCAGAATAACACAACGCGTGTCTGGCATTCAAGGATACACGAAAGGGACGGAGAAAATGATAAGCTAACCACACATTTAATGTCTCCAGGGGCATGAAACGACCAGCAGCCACCGGCAGAGCTGGTACCATGCTATATTGTCAGTGAGGACAGGTGTGTCCCAGTCTCGCCCTAGCTGCAGGAATGAATGCGGGGGGAGGGAAGAGCAGCCATTGTCCCGTCTTACGCTTGGTCAGTCCTCGGTCCAAGCTGTCACTCTGCTCTTCATGAACATTCCCGTACCGAGTCACCCAGCACGGGGGGCTGCCCTGACTCTCTGACTACCATGGAAGGGTTGAGGAGACTCCTGCAAGTGAAGGGAGTGCGATTATTCAGATCGAGGCACAGGTGGGTTTTTGTTTTTGCTTTGCTTTTGGCAATGTTGCCTCTTTCCTTCCCAATACCATAAGGAAATGAGAGGACGAAGAAAGAAGAGCAAAGGAAAAGCGATTCAAAGAGACAAAGTCAAGGGAGGTGAAGGAAACAACAGGGAAGTGAAAGTAAAAGCCGCACAGGAAAATCATAAGGCAGAAATCAGAGGCAAACCTAAATGAGGAAGAGTATGGAGGGAGGGGAGAGCGAGCCTAATAGAAAGGTCAAATAAGTCTTCTAGTTTTCAACTCTTCCTCATTCTCTCCTTAACTAAGATATCAATCCTCGACAATTAAACTATACAGCCTTTTGAACATCATTACCCTTGTGTAAGGAATTTTGTTTTCAGCTAATGTTATGGTGTCATGGATAAGGAGATCTGAAGATCAGTACAGTACTACAGTGAGCCAGGCAGGATCTTTACGGACTATGTCCTACAGTGACCTGCATCATCTATTACTGTTAACAACGCAAAAAGTCACATTTTCATCCTGCATAATCAGGAAGTTCAATGAAATGAAAACTATCTGCTGTAATAAATTACATCACTGGGTCTTGATTTTCTCATATTAAAAATTGAGGCTAAGAGCGGTCCCCTGACCTGGTTGTTAAGGGACCCAGATCCCACATGGCTGACCGTGGTATGAATCCTGACCCCAGCAGGCTAAGAGCAGAGGGCATGTGTGTGTGTCCCCAGTCCAGCAGCATGGAGAGATGGAGAAGGAACTGCGGTGGGACCATGCCCCATTGGGAAGGTGCTTTCTTCCTGTCTCCCAGTCTCTTATCTCTCTGGCTTTCATGAGTACACATACCCTTTCTAGCAAACATTTTTAAAAATTAATAAAGTAAATAAAATTGAGAGTAGTAAATGACTTCATACGGCTTTTGGGAAGTCAAGTGAAATAAGAGATACAAAGAACTCAAATACAGTGCCTGATCCTAAGCCAGAAGTCAGTATTATGCACTTAATAATAACACAGAGGAAGAGCATTGTTAGATGAAAGAAATAGTCTTGTCTACAGAACATTGTCAAAAATATGGACTCAAACATGCTCTGGATACTGAATGCCAATATTAGGACGGATCATAAACCTGCTGGACCAGCAGTTAGCGTAATAGCTATGTCGCTGGATTCCTACGTAGTCAACCGCGGTTCGTGTCCCGGATCCGGTGGCTTAAGCTCACGCCGGGTGCGTGTGCATGCGTGCCCAAGATCCCGAGAGGAAAATGGAGGAGAAGGGATTGCGGTGTGACCATCCCCCCTGGGGGGTGATTTCTCACTTTCTGTCTCTCTGTCTCTCTCTGTCTTTCTGGCGAGCGCACGCGTCCTATAGCAAAAACCTCTCCAAAAAAAAAGGAAAAAAAAAAACCCGCCTACGAACAATCTATTCCAGCCCGCTCAATTGAAGGTGCTCCTCACTTGAGTTTTGGATAATGCTAAGCATCTAAGGAAGAGTTTGAAAAAATATGGATCACTGAGGGCCATAGATGGTGCAGCCATAAAACGCAACTTTCATACGCAAAGGTTCCCAGTTCAAGCCCAGGGGCCGCCCTGAATACGCCAGGCGTGAGCTTGCCCATGACCAGAGCTGGCTGAAGGCTAGGGTACATCGTGGCGGTGACACCTGTTGGGGTGTTGTTCTCTCTTTCTCTGTTTGTCTCTCACACTCATGGAAAAGAAAAAAAAGAAACTTAAAAGATGTGAATTGCCTCATAACTAAAGTGTTTCATTGTTTTATTTACTAAAATTCTAAGATTCTCAGGTATCATCACACCAGCCTTGAAAATAAAATCCAGTCAGTACTTACACCAGTTATTTAGGAAGTCATCAGGTAAAACTACACAGACCCCCAGGCGACTGGACTTAAAGAATGAAGAGAAAGAACTGAGGAAACAAACAGCAAAGTGGACCGAGGATGTTCAGCGTGGTGTTCTAAAACTGGTGAGGAGTATCAACACAGTACTTAGGGTTAGAAAGAATGAAACCGTAAACTCAAACTTGTCTCCGATTCTGGAAAGTGTGAGGAGTCCCCCAGCTACGTCAGTCTCGGCCGTTCTGAGACAGTGATTAGCTGCGCGTGTCCACCGTGCAGTTTCCCCGCAGGAGCCCACGGCCTGCTGTCCCCGTGACCGCTGCCCTGGAGAAACAGCCTCTGCCCACGCCCAGTCGTTGCTCCTCATCGCCTGCGAGGCTGTGCAGGTTTGTGTAGCCGGAGATGGTTACAGAGCTCTTGATCATATAATTATCCCTGTTGGCAGAGTATGAAGTGTTGTGGTCTGCTGTGCTTAAAATGGATTCTCTTCATCTCGTAAAACTTCTTTCTTGGGAACCAGCAGTTAGCGTAATGGCTATGTTGCTGGACTCCCGTGTAGTCGACCGCGGTTCGCGTCCCAGACCCGGTGGCTTAAAACTCACGCTGGGCGCGTGTGCGTGCGTGCCCAAGATCCTGAGAGGAGAATGGAGGAGAAGGGATTGCGGCGTGACCATCCCCCCTGGGGGGTGATTTCTCGCTTTCTGTCTCTCTGTCTCTCTCTGTCTGTCTGGCGAGCGCACACGCCCTGTAGCGAAAACCTCTCCCCCCAAAAAAACCCAAAAAAACAATAAAACAAAAAAAACTTCTTTCTTTATTTCAAAGCAATTTTCTGCATGACACACAATTTGTTTAGAAACATAGTGACACATGTCTGAGAGAGAGGTGCAGATGGATTACTCAACCGCGGGCAGACCCGGGAGAGCAGGACTCACTTCACCCCGTAGTTCTTCACCTGCAAACCGTTATGTTCATAGAAGTAAAGACCGATAGGACACAACCGAACTTTGATGTCCTGCTTCAAAGAAGCAATCAAAGAACTGAGTGGATGTTTCCCAGGACTATTAATTAAGGAGAAACATAAGAAAACAGTCTTCCCTCGGTATCTGCAAAGAATTGATTCCAAGGGACCAGCAGTTGGCATAATGGCTATGTTGCTGAACTCCCATGTAGTCAACCATGGTACGAGTCCTGGACCGGGTGGCTTAAACTCATGCCAGGCGCGTGTGCGTGCATGCTCAGGATCCCGAGAGGAGAATGGAGGAGAAGGGATTGCGGCATGGCCATCCCCCTGGGGCATGATTTCTCGCTTTCTGTCTTTCTGTCTCTCTCTGTCTTTCTGGCGAGCGCACGTGCCCTATAGCAAAAACCTCTCCAAAAAAAAAAATAAATAAAGGATTAATTCCAAGACAGCCTCACCACTCTATTCTCATTCCGCCTGCTGTGGACACCAACATTCCTGGAAGTGCAAGAAGTCCCCTATATAAAATGGCATAGTATTTGCACAGTCTCCTGTATATTTCAAATCATATCTAGATTAGTTATAATACTTAGTACAATGTAAATACTGTGTAAATAGTTGTTATACTATATTATCTAGGGACAAGGAAAAAAAGTGCACGGCCACAGCCATGATAGGGCTAAGTATAAAACAGCACACATCTGCAGCAGTGGAACATTTTCCAACTGCACTTGGTTGAATTGACTGGTGTAGAAACTTTGCAATATGGGGGGTGCACTATAATTTTATTAAGCCCAGTGAGAACTGGCAACAAAATAATCACCACTAAGATCAATTCCATATTTATTACCTAAGAATTCTCTTCTAAACACATATTTTTTTGGTTTCAGTTTTTTTTTTTTTTTTTTTTTTGGGTTTTTTTTTTTTTTTTTTTTTTTTTTTTTTTTTTGAGAGGTTTTTCGCTATAGGGCGCGTGCGTTTGCCAGACAGACAGAGAGAGACATAGAGACAGAAAGTGAGAAATCATCCCCCAGGGGGGATGGTCACGCCGCAATCCCTTCTCCTCCATTCTCCTCTCAGGATCTTGGGTACGAATGCACACGTGCCCGGCGTGAGTTTTAAGCCACTGGGTCCGGGACGCGAACCGCGGTCAACTACGTAGGAGTCCAGCGATATAGCCATTACGCTAACTGCTGGTTCCCTGGTTTCAGTTTTATATACTTTAAGAAATCATTCCACCCAGTGGCATGAAAAGTATATCCCTCCTGTAATTTCTCAATATCTTATACTCATTTGCATCTTTTGTCAGGTAGATTTTAAAATGTCAAAAATAAAAATGTTTAAGAGATGACCAAGTTTTCCATGCTTGTCCTCCACCCACTAAAACCTCACCTCCTGCTAAGCTGTAATACGATAGCTTTCTGCTCATGCCTCCTGAGAGTTCTCTGTAGATAAATGTTCATACAAAATAAAATATTTTTATTTTTTACACATAAATTGTAGTATAATTTTTTACTTTGAGTATAACATATTTCATTTAACTATAAATCCCAAGTGAAAGGTAGAAGTTTCATGAGCATCGAGGGTTCTCATTCTTGTATATTCATTTTACATAACAAATGTTCCACAATCAATTATTGACTATTTTCCCATTGTCTCACATATATGGATGGCCATTGCTCAGGTTTATATCTGTATTCCTTAGCCTATTTATGAAATGTAGCAGTTTAAATTATTACAGCTATATATTTTACTATCTGTTAGAGCAAATCTTTTTTCCTTTTCTCCTTTTTTCTTCAAAATCATCTTGTTTAATAGTTGGTCTTTGTTATTCCATAGAATTTAAGAGTCAACTAACTGAGTTATCAAAAAACAATCTAGGGACCAGCAGTTAGCGTAATGGCTATGTCGCTGGACTCCCATGTAGTCGACCGCGGTTCATGCCCCGGACCCGGTGGCTTAAACTCACGCCGGGTGCGTGTGCGTGCGTGCCCAAGATCCCGAGAGGAGAATGGAGGAGAAGGGATTGCGGCGTGGCCATCCCCCCTGGGGGGTGATTTCTCACTTTCTATCTCTCTGTCTGTCTCTGTCTGTCTGGCGAGCGCACGCGCCCTATAGCAAAAACCTCTCCAAAAAAAAGAAAAAAAAATCTAAAAAGATTTACTAGAAAAAATAATTGCCACTTATATGATAGTATTTCTCTTTATAAAATAGGTATACTGTCTTTTCTTTTTTGATCATCCATATTAATTTTCTTCATCAAATTATGTTTGTCATCTGGTAAATTTATATCTAACAATTTGTGGTTGTGTTTGTGTTTTTGCTTTTGATAAATAATTTTGGGCTACTAATTTGTTGGTATTGAAGAAAGAACTTTTAAAGACTTATTAATCTGGATGGAAGCAGTGAGGACAAACTGAGTCTCGCGTGAAAGCCCCTGGTGTGCTGTAGGCTCTGTCACTGCCACAGCAGGGCCTTCCCAGTGGCTGTGGATGGCGGGGCATTTTCGACTTGCTTCAAGCAACATCAAATAAAGACAGGAAGGACTGTAAGAGGAAGAAGGGAGAGGGGCTGAAGGAGAGAAAGAAAAGAAGGAGGAAGAAAATTAAATGATATACCAAAAATACATTGTATAATCGGATTAGTTTTTGAATTCTGATTTAAATAAATGAAGAGCAAAAAGACTTTTTTTTTTGAGAGGTTTTTGCTATAAGGCACGTGCGCTTGCCAGAAAGACAGAGGGAGACAGAGAGACAGAAAGCGAGAAATCACCCCCCAGGGGGGATGGCCACGCCGCAATCCCTTCTCCTCCATTCTCTTCTCGGGATCTTGGGTACACATGCACACGCGCCCAGTGTGAGTTTAAGCCACTGAGTCTGGGACTCAAACCACAGTGGACTACATGGGAGTCCAGCAACATAGCCATTACGCTAACTGCTGGTCCCTGGAAAGACATTTTTTTAAAAGAATTATTTATTCAGCTTTATTTATTCATTTTAATTTGATGAGAGAGAGAGAGAGAGCCACCAGGTCTGGGACTCAAACCGTGGTTGGCCATGTGGGAGTGTCCAGCATCTTAGCTACCATGCCACCTGCTGGTCCCCAGAAAGACATTTTTTAAATAGTTAGGAAATCTAAGCAAGTGTATTTGATGGCGTAAGGAACTACTAAAATGACATGCTAGCTTATTTAAACATCTTTATTAGGCATACTAATGTGTTAGGGTAGAATGCCACAATGCTGAGTTTTCTTTTAAAAACAACAAACACTTAAAAACCATCAAGGGATGCGAATAGAGGTTGTAACAAGTGTTTTTCCAGAGCTCAGTAAAGCGAGGGACATTACTAGCAAAAGCCGAATAACTGCTGAGACCAGATGAAGGGCATGTATTTGTCCCTCTCTCTGCTTCTTGATATATTTGAAATTTTTAGTAATAAAATGGAATAATTTTAACAAAATTCTGCATTTGTACTGTTTTGTAGATGTCTGTCTTACTCCATTGAAAGAGTAAACTGAAGTATTGCAACCTATGCATTAGAGTGCAGATTTTACAAGGATGACCAGTTAGAGGCCAGAGCCCAATGTGAAAGGTAAGCAGAGGACAAAACCAAACCATTGGCAGAAGGACAGATAGGGTGTTCAACACGTGGGAATGCGCCGAACTTCATCCACATACGTTCAAAGCTATAGTATTTCCCTATGCAATTGGTAGTGTAAAATATTTTTATTCTCAGGACCAGCAGTTGGAGTAATGGCTATATCACTGGACTCCCACATAGTTGACCATGGTTCGAGTCCCAGACCCGGTGGCTTAAACTCATGTCAGGCACATGTGCATGCATGCCCAAGATCCCAAGAGGAGAATGGAGGAGAAGGGATTGCGGCATGGCCATCCCCCTGGGGGGTTATTTCTCGCTCTCTGTCTCTCTGTCTCTCTGGAGAGTGCACGCACCCTACAGCAAAAAACTCTCAAAAAAAAGAAAAAAAAAAAGGAAAAAAAAATTTTACCCTCACAAAACACTGGTTACCATTGAGGGAAGCATGTGTTCTCAGGCATGGTCAGAAAGAGAGTGAGTCACTACCTTTGCTTAATATTTTGGCACTAAAATATGAACATTTATCAGAGAGAATTGCATGTGTGTGAAATACCATGTATACAATGACATCCATTCTAACAGTGATTGTAACAGATCAAACATTATAATAAGCATATATAGTCATTAGTGAGGACTAATATATTGTGCACATCTTTGCAATATATCAAATATATCATTAAAAAAGAACTAGGTCATTACGGGGACTAATATGGATTAACTTTTAATATACTTTAGGTAAAAATGAAAAAATATAATACATACATACACCAGTGTGGACAACAGTGAGTGTGTGCGTGCGTGTGGTCACCATGACACTCTCAATGGCCAATCACAGTGTGGGAAAGTTCGACTCTCGCTATCAGAAATCACTGGTCACTGACACTTTAACAGAAAGTTAAGAATACTTATCCATTCATTTGTGAGGTAGGAAAAAAGGAAATATTTCCAGGGAAAACATAGTTTTGCTGTAGAAAAAGAATAACATACCATAAATACTTACAATCTCTAAAATATACGTAGAATTTAAAGATCAACCTCATTGATCGTGGTTAAAGAGCCGACATCAAGCTCTTGCTTCGACTGCTCTTTTCTCAGCCTGATGTTTCCTCAAAGTCAGAAAAACATTTATTGCCTTTCCCCCAAATAAACGCAGGTTAATAAATTATAGGTATGTTTTCATACACAGATATCAGACTAGACAATCTAGGAAAGTATTTCCTTTATTTTAGCATTGCCAGAAACGTAACTCAAAGGCATGCAACTCTGGATGAAGACTGAGAAGAGTTTTGAGCTATTTTAGACATGACTCTAGCTTTCAAAGACTTTCTCATTACATGATAATTTGCTGTTAACTAAGTTTAGAAAATTGCATTTACAGATCCCCTGGGTTTGTAAGTACCAAGAGATCAAGGGGACTTTTAAATCTGCTTATAAAGCAGGCTCTCACTATACCAGACAAAGGTTTCACTGACACTTAGTAGTACAACGCTGGTCACAATCGTTCTGCTCATTAATATTCATTCCTAAGTAGAATGTTTCCCTTTTTGTACATGGAAAGATTTGACTATAGAAATCTTTGTCATTTGGGGAATGTTATATTACTTAATTAAGAACAATACTGAATTATTTTTGACTTCATATTTTTTTTTTTGAGAAAGAGATTTTTGCTATAGGGCTCATGCGCTTGCCAGAAAGAGAGAGAGAGACAGAGAGACAGAAAGTGAGAGATCATCCCCCAGGGGGGATGGCCACTCCGCAATCCCTTCTCCTCCGTTCTCCTCTCCGGATCTTGGGCACGCATGCACACGGGCCCAGTGTGAGTTTAAGCCACTGGGTCCAGGGTTCGAACCACGGTCGACTACATGGGAGTTCAACAACATAGCCATGACGCAAACTGCTGGTCCCTTGATTTCCTATTTTATAAGTAGTTTATGATCTATGTAAAAGGAATAATAGAGTCTTTTCTTTTTTTAAGAGGATTTTGCTTTAGGGTGCATGCATTCACCAGAGAGAAACCAACAGTGAGAGGGAGAGAAACCAACAGTGAGAGGGAAAGTGAGACATCACACACACACACACACACACACACACACACACACACCCTGCCAGGTGGCATGGCTGCACCACAATCCCTTCTGTTCATTCTTCTCCTGGAATCTTGGGCGTGCACACACGGGCTCCCAGTGTGATTTTCAAGCCACTGGGTCCGGGACTCCAACCAGTGGTATGCCGTGTGGGAGTCCAACAACGTAACTGCTATGCCATCTGCTGGCCCCAAAGAATAACAGAATCTGAACTCACCGTCGGAGTCCAGCTCAAGCAATGCCTCCACATGCGTACTGCAGCTCAGAGTCTCCATTGTTGGTGAGAAAGAAGAGTTGAAAGAACAGAAGAGTAGATGTGACCAGCATGGACACCGGCAGCGGTTTACCTCCGTCAGCACTCAGGGATGTGCAGCCCAGCCGTAACTGGAGATGACAGCGCACACGGGGGACTAGGGACCGCAGAGCTTGACACTCCTCTCCTCCAGATTTGATCGTTTCTAAAAGAACCTACGAACGGCACAGAGGGTATTTATACACAACTAAATCGGTGTGCAGGAAAGATCTTAAATAAAACTGAGTGGGACTTGTATTAAATCGGGTTGAATATTTCAAATAAAGTTAAGAATTGTTAACACATTTCCACTGAGTAAAACGACACGTGCCAGTGCTTTGCTCATGCTTATTCACACTGATTCCCCCGTGCTCGCAATTAGGGGACAGATTAATTCTCACAGGTAAAAACTGCTGCTAACTTTAAGTCAGAATTTTCTGGTATTAATGTAAGAAATATGGGACCAGCAGTTAGCGTAATGGCTATGTCGCTGGACTCCCATGTAATCGATTGTGGTTTGAGTCCCGGACCCGGTGGCTGAAACTCACACCGGGTGCGTGTGCGTGTGTGTCCAAGATCTCGAGAGAAGAATGGAGGAGAAGGGATTGCGCTGTGGCCATCCCCCCTGGGGGGTGATTTCTTGCTTTCTGTCTCTGTCTCTCCCTCTCTGTCTTTCTGGCGAGTGCATGCGCCCTATAGCAAAAACCCCTCAAAAGAAAAAAAGTAATCTAATACAGAGACAAATGGAAGGGATGGCGCATTGCTCTGTGTTTGTTAGACGCCAGCTCAGGAACTAAATAGACATTAAGCCTTTCACTCAGCCCCTCATTCCAAACGCATCGAAAAAGATAGTATCAATGCAACGTCCCCATGACATCCAAGGACTTCCTTTAATTCTTCTTTGATGTATTTGTCTGGTACCTGGGAAGGGGGAATCCCACAGAAATAGCAAGTTACGATACTTCTAAGACACGTGGAACTATAAAAGGAACAGAACATTTGTTCTTAGGTCAATGGTTTGTGTCAGAAAAAATGCTAAGGTATAAATGACTATGTCAAGGCCAGTGGCTTTACAGAGGAGCTGACTTACACAATTTCAAAGTATTAAAATAGATCAGGCAAATGGAAGCCTTGACTCACAACTAAATCTGGGAGTTCTAATTACTAATGAAATAATGATAATGTTCTTCAAAATTAAGCATATCAAGATGTGGCATTATTGAAACCTATGAACTGTACGACACAGGATGAAAACGGAATTGGATACATCCAGTGTTTTTCCTTTAACTGGAAGATTGCAGAGACAAGATTTACAATAACGCTTTCAGTCATCAAACAGGAAGGGGTTTTGTAAAGATCTTTTTTGACCAATGCCATATATCTTAACTGATTACACACACACACACACACACACACACACATATATATATGTATATGTTAAAACTCAATTATTTCCTATTTCAAATTTGAGCAAAATTTCAGAATTACTAATAGCATTCTCCTTCACATGGATTGTGTATATTTTCCCAACTTCTCTTTCACTCGTTCAACAGCAATTTATCTTATCTTTGTGATATTTAAAGTTCAGATGAGCTGGAGATTAGAATGGCATATTAGAAAGGGCTCTACAGAAAGATAGAACTGATAAGGTGGATAGGTTAGATAGATGACGGATAGACAGGTTAGATAGACAGATGATAGATAGATGACGGACAGACAGGTTAGATAGATGATAGATAGATGACGGATAGACAGGTTATATAGACAGATGATAGATAGATGACGGATAGACAGGTTATATAGACAGATGACAGATAGACGGCGGACAGACAGGTTAGATAGATGATACATAGATGACGGATAGACAGGTTATATAGACAGATGATAGATAGATGGCGGATAGACAGGTTATATAGACAGATGACAGATAGACGGCGGACAGACAGGTTAGATAGGCAGATGTTAGAGAGATGGCGGATAGACAGGTTAAATAGACAGATGACAGATAGACGGCAGATAGGTTAGACAGACAGATGATTGATAGATGACGGATAGGCAGGTTAAAGAAACAGATAAGGAGACTTGAGGGGGTCCACCGGGGGAGCGGCTGGTGCAGTCGAGGCTGGGGAGTCCACAGCAGGCCTGTGTGAAGGAGCCAAGGAAGCCGGTCACCTGGCCCAGACCAAGTCCAGATGCCTCAGAACTTCGAAGCTGATGGTGTAATTCTCACTCCAAGGCTGGAGACCCGAGAAACTAGGACTCAGTGCGAGTCCTGGAGTCTGTCAGTCATAGAGACTGCACTTTAAACGGCCGAGAGCAGAAGGATGTCTCATTCCAGTGAACGAGGGAGAGAGAGAGGTGCTCGCCTTTCCTCCGCCTCTGCTCTCCCTGGCCCTCAGCTCACTGATGGCGCCTGCCTCCGCTGGGTGAGGGTGCATTTTTCCAACTTAGTGTACTGATTCGAATGCTAATCCCTTCCAGAAACATCTTCACAGGCGTACCCACAGTTTACCAGGTATCTGGGTATCCTTCCCGTAAGCTAACCGAGTTGACCTAAAATGAGCCATCCTAGATGAAATACGCGTATAGATAATTGTTAATGTATGATTTCATTTGTTAGACAAATATTTATTTGAAATCTAATATATATATATGAACAGCCCCTTCACTGGGTCTTCTGACCAAGAGGATATGAGTACCTGACAATTTCCTAATAACTGAAGTATTTTGTCAGTGAGACTGGGTTATTCTGCAGTAAGAAAATTGTCCCGGGACCAGCAGTTAGCGTAATGGCTATGTCACTGGACTCCCACGTAGTGGACTGTGGTTCGCGTCCTGGACCCAGTGGCTTGAGACTCATGCCGGGCGCGTGTGCGTGCGTGCCCAAGATCCCGAGAGGAGAATGGAGGAGAAGGGATTGCGGCGTGGCCATCCCCCCTGGGGGGTGATTTCTCGCTTTCTATCTCTCTGTCTCTCTCTGTCTGTCTGGCGAGCACACGCGCCCTATAGCAAAAACCTCTCCAAATAAAAAAAAAAGAAAAGAAAATTGTCCCAATCTCAGTGCCATAAAACTGCAAATCTTTATTTCTTATGAATGTACAGAAATTCCACCAAGGGTTAGCTGTGGATACTATTCCATGTTCTCATGACAGGCTGACCTAGAAGCCACACTCCCGATATCACTCACTGGTCACTCTGGTGGAAGTGATCCAAAACAAACAAAAGAAAACATTTCGACAGATAATTGATCTATTACAGTCACCAGCTATGTTTTGAGTGGGTGATACAAAAATGAGGAAGTTGAAGGAAAGAGAGTTCTTACCAGGCCTTCTAAAGGAGGATGACAGGCTGCTCTGGCGTTTGATAAGGTATGAACGCAGGGGGATTCAGTGAAGGACGCTCTTAGTGAGTGCCGATCTGATGTCTGGAAACACTCTGCAAACGAGTCATTTGGGCACACTGAAAATAAATGAAGTGAAACACTGGGAACGAATACCTGCTGACTTAAAACCCAAGCCTGGAATAACTTTAAAAGTCACGCAGCTCTCGTCAAATAGTCAAATTGCACACCATCTTACACTTCATGAAGCACTGCTATCTAAATATTAAGAATGTTTTTCTCTCTTTATTAAACACAGTGGAACGAGTAAAATGGCACAAGGAGGAATTGATTAGCTAAGTTATTCCTACTCAGAATTTTGCTGTCTATCTGCACCAGTAAAGATGTCATTAAAGAAACCTATTAATATTTGCTCTTTGGTGAAACAGACTTCCTGAAACATAAGACTGAAACAAATTTGACCTAGAAAATTCCTGAAGATCTACTACAGAAGTTTAAATAGCTTCCAAAGCCAACTTCATAGCTTGGGCAATTAGTCAAAAAATTAACATACTTTTGTCTCCTCTTTATATTCCAAATGCTTTTGATAAGCCTGACCAGAGGAGAAAATGACAATGGACATCTATTTTTATGAAAATGTAATTCATTCATTTACTTGAATATTCACCCAGGCAAAAATTCCAATGATCTAAATATATGAGCTGATACTAACCTAAGAAATAAATTCACTTCAAATACTTGAATTTTGTGTGCACTCTGGCCCAAAGCAAATTTCCATAAAATGGATGACAGGCATATAGTAAAACTCTCAGTCTTGCTCTCAATAAAATGAGGCATGCTAAAATATGTCCCTGAGCAGTTGGCGTAATGGCTATGTCGCTGAACTCCCATGTAGCTGACTACGTTTCGAGCCCCGGACCCAGTGGCTTAACCTCATGCCAGGCGTGTGTGCATGCGTGCCCAAGATCCCAATAGGAGAATGGAGGAGAAGGGATTGTGGCGTGGCCATCCCCCCTGGGGGTTGATTTCTCGCTTTTTGTCTCTCTGTCTCTCTCTGTCTTTCTGGTGAGCGCACACGCCCTATAGAAAAAAACTCTCAAAAAAAAAAGGTAAAAAAAAAAATATATTTCCCTGACTACTGCGTCCAAACAAAAAGTGCCAAGAAGAGTGAGGGCAGAACTAATTAGACTTGGAAGGATTTGCTTTGATTTCTTTGTAAACCTAATTCCGTCGACTCCTGAACTGTCTTCAATTCATATTGAGCTAGCATCTCACATTTGATAAAAAAAACCTCTATCTGTAATAAAGGTGTGAATCATCTACCTATTCACGAAGAAAATCTAGCCATTTAGGGAAAATGTCACTAATTAAATTCTCCTACTATGCCATGGCCAGTGTGTCAGAAATTTTCAGCAAGCACATACCAGCGCACTCCAACCAACGTTTTCCCAAGAAGTACTCACAGGCATCGCTGTAGAAGCTAGGTTACCGTGGAAACAGGGTTCTGAGGATTCATTAAGCAGAAAGCCTATACTGAGGGTGTCTATAGTCCTGGAAAACGCTTTTACAGAACCTTGGAACCATACTCCAAAAATGTCCACAGGCTACTGCAGGGTCAAGTGGATTGACAGGCTGCTGCTTGGTGCCGGGAGCATCGTAATGAGATTTCTAACAGACCCAGCCATCACAAGCAGGTACTTAGGGTCTGCTTTCTAATTTAATTTTAAGAAGTTATTACCTTCACACTTCTACACTGTGTTTGTGAAAAATCCTATGTATATATTGCCAGGATGATGTTAAGATTATACAGAAATAGATGACAAAGAGAAGAAGATTATTTCATATATATAAATTCCCTTAAATTGAAGATGGTCAGGAATATGGAAATCAAAAGTCCAAAAGGCAAAAAGTGAAATTTACATATTATTTTTGCTTCTAAAATGGCATGAATTTTGAATGATGAAGGTTTCAATATAAAGATGATAACAGAAGATCAAAAAATAGAAACTGTCCAATAAATAGTTGTTAAGTTACATGGAATAAAAATCTGTCCTTGGTGGGAACCAGCAGTTAGCGTAATGGCTATGTCGCTGGACTCCCACGTAGTCGACCGCAGTTTGCGTCCCGGACCCAGTGGCTTAAAACTCACACCGGGCGCGTGTGCGTGCGTGCCCAGGATCCCAAGAGGAGAATGGAGGAGAAGGGATTGCGGCGTGACCATCCCCCCTGGGGGGTGATTTCTTGCTTTCTGTCTCTATGTCTCTGTCTGTCTGGCGAGTGCACACGTCCTATAGTGAAAATCTCTCCAAAAAAAAAAAAAAAAAAAAAAATCTGTCCTTGGGACTGGCAGGTGGCCTGGTGGCTAAGGGCACTGGACTCCACATGGCCTACTGGTTTGAGTGCCGGACCTGGCGGCTTGCTTTCTCGCTTTCCCTCTCTCCCTTTCTCTCTCACTCTGTCCCTCTCTGGTCAAATTAAAATAAATAAATAAAGATAAGTAAAATAATTTAAGAAAAAAATCTCTCCTACATATAATGTATATATGTATAACATATATATATAACATGTATGTTTGCATTATATATATATATTTATATATTGTATAACATATATAGGAGAGATTTTATTCTGTGAAACTTAACAACTTTATTTGTATGCATATATGACATATATACATGTGTGTGTGTGTGTGTATTCTCTCTGTAAAGGAAAGATCTACTGTAAGCTTGAGTATTAGTGGAAGGATGTGTACCTACACTTCAGAACTGAAAGAACATCTGTGATAAAGGTAAATGATTCAAAGTTAATGCTGTAATAATTCCAAATTATCCAAAGTTCATGTGTAAGCTTTCAAAGATTAAAACTATTCTGTATTTAAGCCTTCATTGATTTAGGAATTACTCTTTCCTTTGATATTGGATTTCCTTTGGAAATATAATTGGTATGGATTTAAATTTAATTTGGCAAAAGCGTAATTTTTCAATTTAGGAGTCTTTACAATATTCTTATACCAAAAATGCAAGCATGTTTTATAAATAATGAAAAACATTGCTATTTATGTTTTATCTTGAATTTTTTGGTATTTGAGGGGTCCTTAAAAAGTTCTTGGGGGACCAGCAGTTAGCGTAATGGCTATGTCGCTGGACTCCCACATAGTCGACCACGGTTCGTGTCCCAAACCTGGTGGCTTAAAACTCACGCCGAGCGCGTGTGCGTGCATGCCCAAGATCCCGAGAGGAGAACGGAGGGGAAGGGATTGCAGTGTGGCCATCCCCCCTGCGGGGTGATTTCTTGCTTTCTATCTCTCTGTCTCTCTGTCTGTCTGGCGAGCGCACGTGCCCTATAGCAAAAACCTCTCCAAAAAAAAAAAAAAAAGAAGTTCTTGGAAAATTAGTATTACAAAAAACTTTGCATGGATTTCAACTATTATTTCAATTTCATTTTTTCATAAACTTTTTGAAGTACTACCATATGTTTTTATAAATATATTTATGTACATTTTTATTTCCTATGAATTATTGATATTTATTAATGATGACAATGCTTTATTTCTCCAGTCACACTTGAATGTGCATTTTGAGTTTACTAACTATGCAAATAACAATCAGACCCTAAAGTCATTCAAACCGATCGGATTCATGATTCCTGAAAACACAGAATGTGCTTTAGTTTCTCAACACTTCTTATTATAGTCTCACAAATTCCAGGTTAGAGTATATGTATATGTATTAACGGCTAGCTCTGATGGATTTAGTAACAGCAACAGAGTGTGGCTTGGAGAAAACAGTGTCTGTGGAGCTAGATCTGTTTTCAAAACTCATGTCCTCAAGGAACTGGAAGATGGTGTAGCGGTTACATCGCTGGACTCGCACATGGTCGACTGTGGTTTGAGTCATGGACACGGTGGCTTCAAAACCACACCAGGCACATGTACTTGCATGCCCAAGATCCTGGGAGGAGAACGGAAAAAAAGAGATTGCGGCTTGGCCATCCCCCGCCCCTGGGACTTCTCACTTTCTCTTTCACTGTGTCTGTTCTTATCTCTCCAGTGATTGTAGGTGACCTAAGGCAGAAAAAAAAATCTTTTAAATAAACCAAAAAACTCATGTCTTTCACAGGTAAGTACATGACTTATCTAAACAAAAACTACTTTTTTTTTTTTTTTTTTTTGAGAGGTTTTTGCTATAGGGCGCATGCGCTTGCCAGACAGACAGAGAGAGACAGAGAGATAGAAAGCGAGAAATCACCCCTCCCCCCCCCCCCCCCCCAGAGGTAATGGCCACACCGCAATCCCTTCTCCTCCATTCTCCTCTTGGGATCTTGGGCACGCACACACATGCGCCTGGCGTGAGTTTAAGCCACCGGGTCCAGGCCTCAAAACGTTGTCGGCTACGTGGGAGTTCAGCGACATAGCCATTATGCTAACTGCTGGTCCCTAAACGAAAACTTCTTTACCTATAAAAAAAAGTGTGGAGGGGCCAGCAGGGGGCGCAGTGGTTACAGCACTTGTTTCCCACATGGCCGACCACAGTTTGAGTCCTGGGTCTCACGGCTTGAAAATCATGCTGGTACGTGTTCATGCCCCAGATCCCAGGAGAACAGGGGAGAAGGGATTGTGGCATGGCCATTTTCCCTTGGAGGGTGATTTCTCACTTTCCTTTTCACTCTCTCTGCCTCTCTCCCATGAGCACACTTGTCGTGTGGCAACAGGAATAAATCAAAGTGTGATAAGCAAAAAAATAAAATAAAATAAAAAGTGCTAAGAGCTTACACATATTCATTGTATACTATATGCCAGGCATCATTGAAACAAATCACTTGTATTAACTCCTTTAACTCTTGCAGCAGCTCTTTTGGATAGGTGTGTAATCATCCCCACCTCGCAGGGTCAGAGAGGTAAGGAGCCCAAAATGCCTCCCGAGGTCCTCAGGGAACACTACTGCCTTCCCTTGCTTAGCGACCTTGGTGAAGAATATACACGTTAGCACACCTCTAATGAATTTAAATAAGCCCACAGTTACAGAGCCTTGCACTATGAAAGAAAGGAAAAGAGGAAGGAAGAGAAAGAAAGGACAGGGAGAAAGGAAGGAAGACGATGTAGAATGAGAAGTTGAACAATCACATAGCATTGGAAATTATACAGTCGGAACCTCGTGGTGTGATGTTATTGCTGGGCAGTTTCAGGTAGGAAGTTTGTTTTTCGTGGAAGAGCGACAGACTGTCTCCCTTCAGCCCTGCCCTAGGTTCCCTCTGTGTTACTGTTCAGAGCTCAGCCTCTGTGGCTGGAGGTGGCTACGCCCTGCCCTCTGAATGTTCCTGACTCCTGGCCTCCTTGCCCCAGTGTTAGGCCTGTCAGGGGTTTCTCTCCGGTAACGGGAAGTCTGTGACCCTGACAAATGCCATTCCCAAACAGAGCTTTACACTCTTGGAACAGCTTGTCTGTTTCCCCACCCCCTATGAAGAATCCTTGGAGAGAGACTTCTCCGCCTGGTCCCACGGGGTGATGAGACGGAGCCGGGGCCTGGAGCAGAGATGCGTCTGGCCCACGCCCACGTGCCGCTTCAGTGAGAACTCAGTGCTCCTTGGTAAAAGCCAGGGGACTGGGATTGGGAGCGCTGTTTATTACGCAGCAGTGAAAATTACCCACCCACTGTGGCGATATTCAATCATTTAGGTTCTTGCTTTACACACAAATCTTTCTTTCTTTCTTTTCTTTTTTGAGAGGTGTTTTTGCTATAGGGTGCGTACGCTTGCCAGACAAACAAAGACAGAGAGACAGAAAGCGAGAAATCACCCCCAGGGGGGATGGCCATGCAGCAATCCCTTCTCCTCCATTCTCCTCCTGGGATCTTGAGCACGCATGCACATGCACCCGGCATGAGTTTTAAGCCACCAGGTCCGGGACTAGAACCGCAGTCGACTACATGGGAGTCCAGCAACATAGCCATTATGCTAACTGCTGATCCCTTGAATCTTCCTTTCTGACACAGCTGTATGTGTTCTATAGGCATTTCTTCACTTTTTCCTCAAAAACAACATTGAAGACTTGTTAAGATTGTAATCTCAGAGGGTCCGGCAGATGGTGTAGTGGTTATGTTTCTGGATTCCCACACGGCTGACCCAGATTCGCGTCCCGGACCTGATGGCTTAAAATCACACTGGGCACATGTGTGTGCGTGTGCCCAAAATCCCAGGAGGAAAATAGAGGAGAAGGGATTGTGGCATGGCCGTTTGACCAGGGGGTGATTTCTCACTTTCTCTCTCCCTGTCTCTGTCTCTCTCCCTCTCTCCAGCAAGCATATGCACCCTATGCAAAAAACGTTAAAAAACAAAAAAAGAGTTGTAATTGCAGAGACCCTATTTTACTTCATTAGCTTTGGAGTGGGTCTTGGCATGTGAAATTTAGTAAAAATCCCAGAATGTTCTGATATTGATGTTCTTAGAATCTAATTTTAAGAAAAAATTGATTGCCATTTTATTTATTCTCATACCACTTTCTTTTGTGAAATTGCGGAATAAAGTGGCTTCTGAAAACAACACATATTTTCTTAATTCGGCACTAACTGTGATTATCTTAGTTTTAATACAGTTAGAAGAAGTTTTAAAGCTTGTTAATTTTACTTTCTCATTATTTTTATATTAAAATTAGCATACATTATATTAAAAAAGAAAAACTGCTAAGAAATAATATAACAAGTTAATATCTACAGCCTGAACAAGTCCCTCTTTAATTATACTTTTCATGTGGTCACTAATAACACTTGACTAAATCCTGTTCCCTCATACTTCTCATGCATAATAAAAAAATCAGGCACAGAGACCAGCAGATAGCATAATGATGATGCCACTGGACTCCCATGTAGTCAACCATAGTTTGAATCCCAAACCCAGCCGCATAAAACTTGTCCTGGGCATGCGTGAGTGCATGCTCAAAATCCCAAGAGGAGAATGGAGGAAAGGGATTATGACGAGGCCATCTCCTGGAGGGTGATATTTTGCTTTCTGTTTCTCTGTCTCTCCAGTGAATGCATGTGCCCTATAACAAAAATCTCTCTTAAAGGAAAAAAAAAAATCAGGGCCAGTCTCAGTGGCACAGGCAGTGGCATAGTGTCTGCAATGCTGGAATCTGCAGGGCCACCCCATGGCCCCTCCCTGTCCCTCATCCTGCAGCCAGTCAGAATCTTGGGCAAGTGCACCCAGCATGATTCAGGTCAGCTTGGGCTCTAAAGCTGCAGTAGCCATGCGGCAAGCATTCCAGGTCAGCAAGCTACTCCCTGCACCGTGCAGCCAGGGCTCGACTTTTGAATATGCATAGACAGTGTGAGGGAACAGGATTCAGTCAAGTGTTATCAATGACTCTCACATGAAAAGTAAAATTAAAGAGTACCTTGTTCAGGTTGGAGATATTAGCTTGTTACAGAAGATTTAATGCTGAGTGGAGCAAGCCAGACTATGAAAGAGAGGCACTGTATGTCCCCACTTAGTAGGACCTGAATGTCTGCGCTCTATGAGAGAAACGGAAAGATTGGAAGGTCTAAAGGCACGGACAGCAGCTATTGATAATAGGGACTGTGTGAGGAGAAGGGACAAAGTGGGGGTGAGGAGTGGAGGGAGGGAGTCAAGGGGAAAAAAAGAAACAAAACATTTAATGAGCACAAAAATGGAAACTTATGTATTGATGATAATGTATATGGGCTGATATTCAGTGTATTCATGCTGGGAAAATTCATTTGTGTGCTGTAAAGGTATATAGTGATTAAATTTTAAAAAATAAGAAAGCTAAACAAAGACAAAAAGAAACTAAAAATACCTTATCATGAATGGCCCCTCCCCAGGCAATAAATATAATTTAAAAAATCGGTTTGGGGCCAGTCCTGTGGCCCAGCGGTTGACGCAGCTGGATCCCACATGGCCAACCACACAGCTTGGATCCCAGATCCAGCAGCTTGAAAAAGTCTCCTGACGTGTGTGTGTGTGTGTGTGTGTGTGTGTGTGTGTGCCTCAAAGCTCAGCAGGATGGAGAAGCGGAGTAGGGGCTGCAGCTTGACCACACCCCATTGCAGCGTGCGTTCTCCTCCCTCTCTCTCCCTCTCTGTTTCTCCCTAGAAGTGCATACGCCCTCTAGCAAATTTAATAAATGATTAGTATTTCTCGATTCAAGTCTTCCTTCACACTATGCTGACTTTATTATCAGTCGTCATCATCATCTATCTACCTACCCTTCTGAAACTTTTTTTTATTTAAATGGAATAATACCCTGAACACAATTCTGTAACTTCCTGGGTTCATTGAACAATGTATTTTGGATGTTATTCCATGTTAATAGAAGTAGAACATTTTCCATTAACAATATACCAACATAAAAGGACCTTCTGTGGATATTTTGTAGTTACTTCAACCAGACACCTACTGATAGGACATTTGATTTTTTTCTTTTCTTTTTTTTCTTTTTGCTAGATGGTATATGCACTTACTAGAGAGGGATAGAGAGATTTTCCCTGTGGGAGAATGGTCATGCCACAAATCCCTTCTCCTTCACTGTCCCCCGTTCTAGAGGTTTTGCGCATGCACGCACACACACCTGGCATGTTTCTCAATATGCCGTGTCCGGGACTTGGATCATCGGTCGACCTTGTGGGGTCTGGTTGCCTGAACTACCAGGCCACAGAACTGGCCCAAGAAAGGGTTTTGGTTTCTTTTGGTATCTTTTGGTTTCTATGCCTTTTTTTTTTTTAAAAGAAGTTTATTTGCTTATTTCCTCCATGAGAGAGATAAAAAAAAAAGAGAGAGAGAGAAAAAGAGAGAGAGAGAGCAAGATCTCCCGTAGGGTCTTCACACCGTGATACTCCCTCAGCTAGCCAGGGTCAGGGTCAGGGTGAGCACGTGTGTGCCTGGCACGTAGGAGACACCTCTGGATACAAATCTGTCAGTTCCCCACGGCTCACATCTGAGAGTATCCGGTGAGCGCCACGCCACCGTGCTGGCCTGCATGTCCTAGTACGAACCTCACTGAATGAATTACACGTACTTACACTATGAAGCTCTTTTCTTTTGAGGAAAGCTGATGACTAATTATCCCCTTTCTCTATCATCTGTTTCCCACTTTTATCCACCAAGTGTTTGAGCATCTGAAAGGTCACTATGTCATCAAGATCGTGGCAAATAATGACTTAAGGTAAGAGGACTTACAATCTGAAAAAGAAATTCGAGCGGACTGGTGTGCTGTATTTGAAATGTCCCTCATTATGGTTAAATGATGGAGCATTGCTTTTGTAGGTGAGAAGAGATATATCGCAATCATTATGCAAATACGGCTTCCTTTTCATTATAATCTCAGGCTATTCACTTTTTTGCACATTGATTATTTATTTATTGCTGAGATTATCTTTCATTAGGAGAAGACTGAACGGTGCCTCTAGAACCCACTCTCACAGTTGCCTCTCTTCAGTGTTTTTCTGTTTCTGGCCTTCATTACAAGTTCTGAATGTGGTTTGGATGAACGCCACTTACACTGTACATCAAGTGGCTGAAGATATTTTAAAAGTTTTTATTTCTGTAGTGAACATATCCCAGCACACTGACAGCCAGTTTATTTAAACCTAGGCAGTCCCCTCACCTTCATCCTTCGAACAGGTTCATGTTTTCTTTTTCCTGATCGCTTTACTAGCATTATTACTTCTTTAATTTTTTCTGGTTTTCCTTGTATTCATATATAAAAGAACTACAGAAGAAATTTCAATGTATTATTTCTAGGAAAACTATCTTATTTCTTTGTTCTCTATTTCTCTACCTTTTGGAGTGTGAAAAGTCTTGTTCTCCCATTACGTGCGTGACTCTGGGGCGTTAGCTCTGGCTGATCTCTCTACCTCTTCTCAAAATCTTTTCTAGAAGAAGTACAGTTTGGCCAGATGTGAGTAACCTATTCTGACCCTTTTTACTAAAGGGTGGGAAATTGACTTTTATGTTTCTTTTGATTTACCTTTGCTCAAGGAGAATGGAATAAATACTTGCCTATTTTTAAATCTTCTAGTTATTTTAAACCCATGCCCGTGACCACCTGACTCTCAGTTGCAGAATGACCTGGTCAGGTCTACTTTGGGTGGGGGCCTCTCTCGCTGTTCCTTTCTCCGTAGCTGTGTGTGAGCAGCCAGCTGGAAACGGTTCTTACAACTCACACTGGCAGGAGGGAGGTGTTGACACGCCTACAGGTTGAAGGGTTTTATTTGGGCGATTTTGTGAAAACTGACTGGATGTTAATAATGCCAACACTGAGCCAGTAGGTGATGTGGTAGCTAAAAGTGCTGGACTCCCACATGGCCAATCGTGGTTCAAGTCCCAGATCTGGCAGTTTGAAAATCACGCCAGGCACATGTGCATGCATGCCCAAAATCCTGAGAGAAGAATGTAGGAGACGAGATTGTGGCATGGCTATTTCCCCGGAGCTGGTTTCTTACTTTCCATCTCTCCATTTCTCTCCAGCAAATCCATGTGCCTTATGGCAAAAACCCAACAAACAAACAAAATAGATATGCAATATAAAATGCTGACACTCACTTTGTTTTGGAGGGCAGGTGTCGCTTGGCACCTCCAATTCTCAACATTTATATTGCCATAGGGACTGAGGTCCTCATGTTCTCCATCAGGAGATGACAGAGTGAGTGCTTTCATCGCTTTACTCAAAGCCCCGATGCAGCTGGCTTATTCCCTAGCAGACCCAAATGCTCTGAGATAAATGTCAATGTTGAATGTAACAGTTACTAGTCAGGTAATGAATGAAAATTACATAGAAGACGAACTAAGGTATTATTATATCTGTATACAAAAATGCGGGTATTAAGACAATAGATATTTAATATTCCCCCAATTTTAAGTATGAAGCCACACAATTCCTTAAATCATTCTACTATTTGCAAATCCCTTGCTTTCTGCCTCGTCCCGTCTGTATCTTAGCTCCATGGTTACGCATTGACTTGGTGGATATGCAGTGAGCAGTCTTTTCTGTGTGTGTGTGTGTGTGTTTGCATATGCATGTGGACTTCAGTTCACAGATGTAACCAAAGTGTAACAGAGGGTGTGGATTTTTTTGACTGGGTTTTATAAATACCAATTGTAGGTATAAGAGCATACATAAGTTGTTTGTTTCTACTGAGTAGATTAGTAATTCAAGCATCTTCAATATTATCTGCTCTATCTCTTCCCAAGATTGGGATAAATTGAATCATCACAAATAAAGCAAAGCTGGGCAGATGATTAGAGCCCCAACACAACGGTCACAGCAGACTGAAGCAGTTTTCTCCAACTTCCAAATAAAATAAACTACAGAAGACATTGTGGCATAAATAAAAAATTCAAGGCCAAAATGAAAACAAAGATTTTATAAGGCCTTTCAAAATGTGAATGGAGTTTCTATTACATCAAGGGTCATTACACTGTCTTACGGGTGGTGCCAGATAGCAGATGTTAGGTGTGCAGAGTATGTGACCCTCAGCTGTAGCCAGTGGCCACGTTTGAGCTACAGAATAACGTCTGTAATATCCACTGCTCTAAGTGTGCAGACCAGAGGCGCACTCCTATTTTACCTCAAGCAACATAATAATCACAATAACAATGATTATTTTTAGAATTATTTATTTAATCACACCTGCCAGAAAGGACAAACTGGGGAAGATCTATTCCTTTATTTCAGCCCATTTCTTTTTTTTTAAATTATATTTATTATCATTATTCTTCAATTTTGACCAGAGAGAGGCAGACAGAGAGAAAAGGAGAGTGAGAAAGCAAGCTGCCATGTCCGGGACTTGAACCGTGGTGGGAGTCCAGCACCTCAACCACCACACCACCTGCCGGCCCCCATCTCAGCCCATTTCAAAAAGGCTCTGAGGTCCAGCCAGTTAGGCTCAGCCAACATGGTCAGCGGAGAGGAAGGCCAGGCCACTCCTTCCCTGGGCTTCCTCCTGCTGTAGGCACGGGTTGCTTGCCTGGTGTATGGTAGGCCATGCCTCCAGTTGGGGCACTCACAGACGCCACCTCTGTGCTCTGAGAAGCACTTCCTCTGAACCTTTGAGGTAGGCAGTTAGCCATGAGCGGGCAGCCCTGAGAGAAAAGCGAAAGGCTCACCTAGCCCCCGGCGCCAGGAGGGCGAGGCATTTTGCCATCTTCCTTCCTTGGGGCCTGAGGGAAGCACACAGGGATAATTCGTAGATTTGTCTCTTATCAAAAAGACCTAAGCACGCGTTTTAGTCAATGCCCTAATTCCCATTAGGACGATGGACTAACTGGGCAGTCTAATGGGGGCAGCCTGGCTCGCATTGGGTGTGTGTGATTAGGTGATCGAGTTCCTCATTCTTTACCTGTGAGGAAGGTGCGCAGGTGCAGGAAAACGTGTGGATTCAAATTCAAAGAAGGACTTAGGCAGCGTAAGGGGCCTCCCACTAATGAATATTCATGACCTGTAGTAATAAAATGACGGTTACCTAGTACCAAGCGCGGCTGCCACCTGGCAATCTGCCCGCCCAGGAGCCTCTTGGGTGTACTTCCTTTCTTCCCTTTCCTTCCTTTCCTATTCAATCTTCCTTCCTACCTACTTCATTCGTGGTTGCGGTTTCATTTTGCGCCTAGGGACAGATCTCTAATTTTAGTGATCTGGACCCAAAGAACCAATGACTTCACAACGCAGCTCCACACTCTCCCATCCGTTAACACCTCCAGACACTGGGGTAGTGGGGGTCACTGCTTTCCTTAGCTCTGCAGTAATGCACTATCCCTTACTGAGTTCTCCAATTCTTTCACTGCTTTGCAAACAGCCCAGTATGGAAGTTCCCCCATTTCCCAGGATAAGCCACTTACTGTGGCTCGACCCCGACTGCCGTGAAAGGGGAAAGATGCATGCGTGGTTGTCCTAGACTATAGAAAAGAGATGGAGACATCCCTGTGGCAGCACCGTCGTCACCTTCCCTGAGCCCGTGTTTCCCACCGCGTCGCTCCGTGGGCCTGGCAGCTCTGTGCAAGTCCAGGCGCCCACGCCTGGTGCACCCAGGAGCAGTGTGGGCTCCTTCCAAGACGCAGACCGGAGAGGGTCGCTCCCTAGCTACTGCCCATGCAGAGCCAAGGGCTCTTGGAAAGGGAGGATTCACTTAGGCCGTTCATAGACGTCATCAGAAAAAGAGCAGCAGCTGGTGCTGGTCATTTTTCGGAATGAACTGCGAGTTCCTTGAGAAGTCTCTCCAGTGCAAAAGTCTCATACAAGGTGAAGGTTTTCTAGGCTCACCCTGGCATGTTTAAAGCAAAATATTTAGAGTCATGTTTTGATTAAAATAACTTAAAAATCCATAACAGAAAATGAAGGACACCAAAACAAAAAGAACAAAGGATTCTGGGTACACTAGACTGTATTGCCAACTACACTTACAGCACTGTCCAGGTTCTCCATGTCTTCATTTGCTAAATTGCAGTTTTTAGAAATTCATGTACTGTAACTAAATTCTTTTTAAAAATTTTTAGAATTATTTATTTAATTGTATTTATCAATTACTACTATCTTTCAGTTTGCTACAGGGCTCATGCACTCTCACTAGAGAGAGACAGAGAAGGAGAGAGAGAGAGGAGGAAAGTGAGAAAGCAAGCCACCAGGTCTGGGACTCAAGCCAAATTTGGCCATGTGGGCTTCCAATGCCCTAACCACACCACCTGCTAGTCCACTTTATTTTTTTTAAGAATTCTTTTTTATTTAATTTAATGTATTAATTTATTCTTATTTCACTGGAGAGGGACAGAGAGAGAGAGAGAGAGAGAGAGAGAGAGAGAGAGAGAGAGAGAGAGAGAGAGAAAGTGAGAAAGCAAGCTGCCAGGTCCGGGACTAGAACAGTGGTCAGCCATGTGGGAGTCCAGCGCTCTTAACCACCACGCCACCTGCTGACCCCAAATTCTTAAGTGCAGTTGTTTTGCTCATCATTGGCAGTAATGACAACGCTCCATCACTAACACTGGTGTTTGTGTACACCCTCCCACCGTTTCTTCCAGTCTCACTGGAGACTTACTGGTTCTTTCAACCTTTTAAAATAATAACTTTTTTGGACTCTTATACCACAAATTTTGCTTCCAAATTCCTTTTGGTTTCATTTCTTGACTTTGCTAACTTTCTTAGACAGATGGCAAAATCATTCGTTTTCAACTCTTTTTAAAACCTTGTTAGGGGCACGCACATTGGAGAGAGGAAGCGCCCTTCAGTGGGGTGTGGTCCTGCCTCCATTCCTTCTTTTCTCCTCCCGCCTGGACCTGGGAGACGCACCCACGCCCACCTGGCGAGCTTTCCAAGACCCCGAAGTGGAGTTCCACCTGCCATCTGGGACCCAGCTCCCCTAACCACTAGGCTGCAAGGCCAGAACCCCGTCCTTTTAAAACAAAGTTTATTTGTTCCATAAGTAAGAGAGAGGGAGAGACAGTGAGAGAGACAGGAACCCCAGTCTGCCCGGCCTCAGCGAGCCCCATCTCCGGGGCATGTGCACATGCGCGTCTGGGGTGCTCAGCGAGGTCTCCGACAAAGCAGGGGCCTTCCCGCGTGGCACTTGGCAGCTGCGCCACCCTCCGACTGACATATTTAAATCTGTGATCACCCTTCCAGCACTGCTTTGTATATGACGTTGTATTTTCATTACCTTTTAATTAACAAATAATTTCTTGTTTTCATTTTAATGTCTTCTCTAACATGTATGAATTAAAGCTTATTAAACATTTTTCAAGCAATTGGAAATTTTCCATGAATTTATTTCTGTACTGCTTCCGGTAGAATTTTCTTCAAGTTAGAGACCGTACTCCAGGATTTCTAATCCACTGAAGCTGGTGGAGGCTTGATGTCTAGCCCAGTTTTTCTCTCTGGTGTATTCCAGGTTGGGGTTGCTTAGCTTTAAATGCAGCAGTTAGGATAGTCTTGTCAATTCTGTTGTCCAAATATCTTCATTTTCTTATAAATAAAATATTTTGCATTTTAAAAATAATCTGCTACTGAAAGAATGTCTTGAAAGCTTATATTCCTGTAGATGTCCCTATCTATTTTTTGTTGTTATTCTTTAAATGTTTTCCTTTCTGTATTGAAATTATTTTAATAAATTTAGAATTAAATAATATCTTATGACTTTACATTTACTTTACTATGAAATTGCCTTTTTTTAGACTTTTAGTATAGATATCAAGGTTTTTTTTTTTTTTTTTTTTTTTTTTTTCCCAACTTGCCAGAATGCATGCAATCTCTTCAGGAGAAAGACAGGGAGAGAAAGTAAGCCCACGTGGGGCAAAGTCGCGTGCAGTCCCTTCTCTGATTCTCCATTGTGAGCATGCACACACCTGTGCTCGGTGTGTTTCTCAAGCCAGCTGGGTTCAGGACTCAAACAGCAGTCAGCCATGTGAGATCCAGCTGCTGTAACCTCTAAGCCACCTGCTGGCTCCACAACTTTATGTATATATTTATTATATATAGATAAATATATCGAACACACACACACACACACACACACACACACATACATGCATATTCAGGTATTTCAAAAAGTGAGTGGAAAATAGAATTAAGGAATAAGTTTATTTTGATGCAAACATGTTTCAAGTTTATGCCTGCTTTTTTCATATACCCATTTTCCATGAACTTTTTGAATACCTCTCCTGAATAAACACACAGACACATGCTCGTATGTTCAACGCCTTTTGTTTTTCATTGAAACTGATAAATTGTAGGGAAATCTGGTGCTCTGTGTACTATTTTCTCACAGAGGATCCCTTTTTCTTTTGGTAAGAAATATGGCATCTAAGGGAGAACAGCTCAGTGTGATCAGAGGTTAAGGTGCCCTCAAACTGTGTCACTGTCTGAGACAGGTGGCATTTTTCTGAGTAACTTTTATTTCTTGGATATAAGGATATTTTTACAATTCAGAAACGTTGTGTATTCAGTAGGATTCTCTACGTGTTCCCTCGGCTGAACATGCTGTCCCTGGTTCTCCTGCTGTCCCAGAAGCCCTGCCTCCCGTCTCAGCTTCCCACCTGGCCCAGGACTGGGTGATCAGCATCCCCTGGGGGGAAGAAAGCTGGGCGCACTACTCTGGCTTTGCTTTGGGATACTGGATATGTACGTCAAGGCTTCCCTGCAGTTCTCCATGGCCTTAAAGATGAGATGATTTTTTTCTCTCTTTCATACATGATTTAAACAAGAAATATAGTCAGAGTGACATTTAAATTTCTATAAATGCTTGGGTACCAACAAAGACAAGCACAAACGCAGAGAAGGTGCTAGGGCAGGGCAGGTCCTGGAGGCTCCTGTTGGGCCTGGCAGCACCTTCCTAATTTCTGACCTTTCAGTTCCAAGCAAAGGATAACAATGCCATGGTCAACAGAGTGCCATGAGGGGCTTAAGTGGTTACTTAAGAGCAACCGATTTGAAAATGTTTGAACATTCTAACGTCAGGTAACACCACATTTGGGTATTTCAGTTTAATATCAGCTTTGTGAATACTTACACAGTGACTTAGCCCAAGGAGAAGAGAACACTTTCTTCTCTAAAGCTAAAACCTTAATTATAGTCAACCACTGTTTCTCACTTTATAATTTTGGTGTTATCAAGGAAAGCAACTCAATAAAAGATATTTAAGGATATATTTCTAATCCCAGATAGTTCCAGAGCTGTTTCTTATAGACTCCATTTTATATTGGTTAGTGTAGACTTTTCTAAATCTACTGCAATCATTTTCACTGAATAAACAACTAGAGAGACTTTCAGCATTTCTCACTGCAAATTTGGAGTCTTAACATCTAAAAATCATCCTTGAGCTTCGAGTTTGTGCTTAAGGGCACAGCAAGTGAGAGTACAAGTAAGAATACATTTGCTTCCCTCTTGACAGACCTGTTCAGTGACTGACATGCCCTCTCTGAATCTATCACAAAATCAAATCTACGTAGACAAGTGGATCAAGCCCTGCCTGTCCATCTTGTGTTTGATATGGCAGCTTAAGCAGAGATCTGAAGGCCAGCGTCCACTACTATCACCGCCATGTTTGCAGAAGTAAATATTCACACCCCAGAGGAAGCTCCTCATTGCATTAGCATAAGTTTGGAATCGTGTCAGTCCCAGCTTTAGCTTAACTATCCCTCCGGTGGCTCTGTGATCTCCTGGTTTGGCATTGCTATAAAAATAAATCACCTGACTTAAATATTTGGTAAGCACATCAACTAGGTGGTCTCAAACTTCTATTATAATCTTCTACGAGAAATCTGCTTTTCTTGGGGCCAGCAGGTGGTATGGTGGTTAAGGGTACTGGCTCCCCCATGGCTGACCACAGTCTGAGTCTTGGACCTGGTGGCTTGCTTTCTCATTTTCCCTTTCTCTCTTTCTCTTCCTCTCTCACTCTTTCACTCTGTCCCTCACTGGTTAAATTATAATAAATAAATACAGTTAAATAAAATAACTTAAAAAAGAAATCTACTTATATTTGTGCTGTTTTCATAATATTATTAATTAGAAAAAAATTGCAAGAAGAATGATCAGGTAGATAAGTTTTTCTTTCTTTGCTGAGTTTATTATAAAGGGACATTTGATGGTTTTGGTGCATAAATACATCTAAACAAAATGAATAATGTAACTCAAATTAATTTAGAACTAAGTGCATCTGGTTCCTGAAATGGAAATCCCCTTTAAGATAAAAGTCCAGTTATACTTTCTATCAGTAAAATGTTCTTCATCTTTGTTATGAGGACAGAAATCTGACTGCTTTTTTCCTATTTTCCAAAATCCTTTCCAGAGGGCCTGGAGGGAGTCATGCCCACAGACATTAGCAGACCGTTTTGACCCCCTGATAACAGCACAGAGCACGAGGTGCCTGGAGAGCCACCAGCTTGCCCGCTCGTCTCATTAAATATGTAATTTCACTCCAAGAGAGCAGACTTTTGCAGCTAAACTAGTCTTATAATTGGGCCAGCAGGTGGCGTGGAGGTTCAGAAGCTAGGCTGAGTCTCACATGACCCCCAGACCCTGAGGCTTGGAAATCATGCCAGGTGTATGTGTGTGTCCAAAATCCTAGAAGGGGACTGGAGGAGAAGGGATTGTGGTTTGGTCATCTACCCTGGGGGATGATTTCTCTTTCCCTCTCTCTCTCTCTGGAGAGCACATGCACCCTATAGCAAAAACTAAAAATAATAATAATCTCATGATCAATAAAATATTTTAAAAACTAGCAATGGTTTTAATTATCTGGCTCTATAATGTATAAGTATTTTACTCTTTGCTTGTGTGTAGAGATAATAATAGCATAACTTGGCAAAGACAGCTCGATGTTGTATTGAAATGTACACCCTGTTGCTTTCCAACGCTATTATCTGGAAAGATTAGTGGAGGTTACTAAAGTGGTAAGAGTTCATCAGTATAGTTATGAGGCTTACATGTTACTTTGTCCTAACCAAAAATGTTATTTATATTTTACTTTTACCTAAAGAATCATTTTCATTATTTTTGTAAGGCTTGCCAGGCATAATTTATTATCACTACAGTCAATAAAATGCTATGCAACCACACAGTTGGTTAATTAAGTAAAGCAGAAAAACATACTTAAAAGGAGAATTCAGGAACATCATGGAATTCATTTGTAATTATACCCACACGATTAGCTCTAATGTGGAACCAGCAGACTGCATAATGGTTACATCGCTGGATTTCCACATTATCAACTGTGGTTTGAGTCTTGGGCCTGTAAGCTTAAAACACACGCTGGACACATGTGCGTGCATGCCCAAAATCCTGAGAGGAAAAAGGTGAAGAAGGGATTATGGTGTGGATTATGGGTGATTTCACGCTTTCTGTCTCTCTGTCTCTCTTGTGAATGCACGTACCCTTTAGCAAAAATCTCAAAAACAAACAAAATAAAGATTATCTCTAATGGTCTAGTGTCTGAATGTGTGATAGCATGTGTCATGTGTGTTTGAGAGAAAAAAAAAGAGGCAGAACAAGAGGGTGGGTGTTTAAGGTGAGTGTTACGGACTTTCAAACTCACTTTGTTTTAGGCTATGCCACACCTCTCACAATTTGTCTAATTCATAACCACTAATATTTTGAGTAAAAATGAAGTATCATAGACAATGCCAAGTGATATTTAAACTGGCAACCTTCTGAAGAAAACAGGTTCTTCTGATCAATTCTTATGATAGAAAAACAATAGGCAATATGAAAGAGAGAGTACCTAGTACCTAAGTGTTTAGAGATGTATTCCAAACTTTGATACTATTCTTTTTTATGAACTTAGACTAAAAACAAGCACCCTGTCATGCAAATGGAGACCAGAAAGGAGTGGGAGTCGCTACAGTGATTTCGGACAAAATAGGCTTTAAGACATAATCTGTAAGAAGAAACAAAGAAGGGCATTATATAGTAGTAAAAGTGCTAATTCACCAAGAAGGTATAACGCTTATAAATATCCATGCACCAAACTCAGGAGCATCCAAATATGTAAAGGAAAGACTGCTAGATCTAAAAGGAGAGATAGGCTGTAATACAATAATTGTTGGAGACCTCAGCACCCCATTATCTCCTTTAGACAGGTCAATGAGACAAAAATAAGCAAAGAGATCCAGGACCTAAATGATACCATAAATCAGATGGACTTGATAGACATAATAGAACTTCCCAACCAAAAAACACAAAATATACATTTTTCTCAGCTCCACATGATACTTTCTCAAAGACTGATCACATAATAGGGCACAAAATCAGCCTTTACAGATTCAAAGGCATAGAAACTACATCCAGCATCTTTTCCAACCACAATGGAATTAAACTTGTTTTAATCTTAGGAAAAACCCTCAAAAATACACAAATACATGGAAACTAAATAACCTACTTCTGAATGGCTTCATGACCACTGAAGAGATCAAGACTGAAATAAAAAGATTCATGGGAACAAAAGATAATGAGTACACAGGTTTCCATAATTTATGGGACACAGCAAATGCAGTCCTAAAAGGGAAGTTCATAGCAATTAGTGCACACCAGAAAAAGATGGAAAGGTGGCAAAAGGACAACCAAACATCATGCCTCAGAGAATTGGAAAAACAACAACAACAAAAAATCCAAAAAAATGCAAGGGAATAAGAAATAATAAAGATTTGAGCAGAAATAAATGAAATAGGAAATGAGTGAATTATACAGAAAATAAGTGAAAGCAAAAGCTGGTTCTTTGAAAAGATAAACAAGATTGACACACCATTAGCTAGACTAATTAAGAAGACTAGAGAAAGGAATCAGATAAGTCAAATTCACAATGACTCAGGCAGCATTACAACAGACATAACAGAAATACAAAACGTCATTAAAGGATATTATGAGCAATTATATACCAACAAACAAGAAAAGCTGGATGAGACAGACAAAGTCCTAGAGACGTGTAATTTACCAAGATTGACTCAAGAGGACATTGAAAGCCCGAACAGACCTTTATCAACCAATGAATTTGAATCAGTAATAAATAACCTCCCAACAAAATAAGTCCAGGTTTTGATGGCTTCACTGCTGAATTTTGCAAAACTTTTAAAGAAGAGATAACCCCCAGCCTGCTCACACTGTTTCTAGGGGTCCAAAAGGAAGGAACCCTTCCAAATTCATTCTATGAAGCCTCCATTACCCTCATTCCCAAAATGGATAAGGATACAACAAAAAAGTAAAACTACAGACCTATATCTCTGATGAATATAGATGCAAAATTCTCAACAAGATACTTCCTAACCATATTCAACAGCATATAAAAAAGGTTATTCAGCATGACCAGGGAGGCTTTATTCCAGGGATGCAAAGGCACTTCAACACACACAAACCATAAATGTAATACACCATATTAACAGAAAGAAAGATAAAAACCATATGATCATTTCAATTGATGTGGAAAAAGCATTTGACAAAATAAACATCCTTTCATGATTAAAACTCTCAATAAAATCGACATAGAAGGATCATTTCTCAGCATAATAAAAGCCATCTATGAAAAACCTATAGCTAATATTATACTGAATGGAGAAAAGCTGAAAGCTTTTCCACTAAAAACGGGTATAAGACAAGGCTGCCCAGTTTCTCTGCTCCTATTCAATATAGTACTAGAAGTCCTAGCCAATGCGGTCAGACAAGAGAAGGAAATAAAAGGTATTCCAATAGGGAAAGAAGAGCTGAAATCATCTCTGTTTGCAGATGGCATGACTGTATATATAGAAGGCCCAATAGTATACATGAAAAAGCTTCTCAAAGTAACAAATGCATATAGTAAAGTGGCACAATACAAAATTAAATTACAAAAATCTTTTTTTTTTTTGAGAGGTTTTTGCTATAGGGGGCATGCGCTCACCAGACAGACAGAGAGAGACAGAGAGAAAGAAAGTGAGAAATCACCCCCGGGGGAATGGCCACACCACAATCCCTTCTCCTCTTGAAATCTTGGGCACACATGCACATGCACCCAGCATGAGTTTTAAGCCACCAGGTCCAGGACTCGAACCGCGGTTGACTAAATGGAAGTCCAGCAACATAGCCATTACACCAACTGCTGGTCCCACTTAGAAAAATCTTTAGCATTTCTATATGCAACCAACAAGCAGACAAAGAGAAATGAAGAAAGTAATCCCATTTACAATAGCCACAAGAAGTATAAGATACTTAGGAATAAAACTAACCAAAGAAGTCAAAGACCTCTATAAGGAAAACTATGAAAACCTTAAAAAGGAAATCAAAAAGGACACAAAAATGTGGAAGGACATCCCATTTTCCTGGATTGGCAGAATTAATATAATCAAAATGGCAATCCTACTCAAATTAATCTACATATTTAATGCAATTCCTATAAAATTATAAGAAACAGTCTGCACAGATCTAGAAAAGACAATCGTCATAGAATTTGTCTGGAATCATAAAAGATCACATATCGCCAAAGCCATTCTGCACAAGAAGAGGTGAATAGGTGGCATCTCACTTCCTGACCCCAAAATATATTACAAAGTTGTGATAATCAAAGCAGCATGGTATTGGCACAAAAACAGACATGAGGACCAGTGGAACGGAGTTGAAATCCCAGAAATAAACCCCAAAATATATAGTCAACTGATCTTTGACAAAGGGTACCGGTAAATCCATAGGGAAAATAAAAAACCTCTTTAGCAAATGGTGCTGGGAACCAGCAGTTAGCGTAATGGCTATGTCGCTGGACTCCCACGTAGTCGACCGCGGTTCGCGTCCTGGACCCGGTGGCTTACAACTCACGCTGGGCGTGTGTGCGTGCGTGCCCAAGATCCCGAGAGGAGAATGGAGGAGAAGGGATTGCGGCGTGACCATCCCCCCGGGGGGTGATTTCTCGCTTTCTGTCTCTATGTCTCTCTCTGTCTGTCTGGCGAGCGCATGCACCCTATAGCGAAAAAAACCTCTCAAAAAAAAAAAATAAATAAAAATAAAAATAAAAAATAAAAAACCTCTTTAGCAAATGGTGCTGAAAAAACTGGGTAAAAACTTTGTGCAAGCACAAAGATGAATCTGAACCCCTCTCTGTCACTATTAACAAAAATCAACTCAAAGTGGCTCAAAGATCTAAACCTCAGACAACAAACTGTAACACTACTGGTGGAAAACACTGGGGAAACTCTGGGGGATATTGGGGTAGGCAAAGACTTCTTAAGTAGGACCCCCAAAGCACAAGCAATAATCCCCAAAATAGACATGTGAGGTTATATCAGTTTAAAAAGTTTCTGCACAGCAAAGGACACCGTAGTTAGTGTAAATCGATAATCTTCAGAATGGGAGAGAATTTTTGTTAACTGTGCCTCAGATAAGGAACAGATAACCAGAGGGACCAGCAGATAGCGTAATGGCTATGTCACTGGACTCCCACGTAGTCGACCGCGGTTCGAGTCCCGGACCCGGCGGCTTAAACTCACGCCGGGCGCATGTGCGTGCGTGCCCAAGATCCCGAGAGGAGAATGGAGGAGAAGGGATTGCGGCGTGGCTATCCCCCCTGGGGGGTGATTTCTCGCTTTCTATCTCTCTGTCTCTCTCTGTCTGTCTGGCGAGCGCACACGCCCTATAGCAAAAACCTCTCCAAAAAAAAAAAAAAAAAAGAAAAAAAAAAAAAGGAACAGATAACCAGAATATACAGGGAACTCAAGCGGTTTACCCAGAAGAAAAAGATTAACCCAATTAAAAGATGGAGAAATGAGCTGAATAAACAGCTGTCTAAGGAAGACGTACAAATATCCATAAAGCATGTTAAGAAAGGCTTAACATCCCTCATCATAAGGGAGATGCAGATCAAAACCATAATGAGATACTACCCCAGTCAGAATGACTAAGATTTAAAAAAAATGATAAGTTCTAGAGGGGATGTTGTGAAAGGGGAACACTCCTACACTGTTGGTGGGAATGTAAATTGGTCCAGCTACTGTGGAGAACAATATGGAGGCTCCTCAAAGACCTTCAAATAGAACTACCATATGATCCAGCAATTCCATTCCTGGGTATCTACTCAAAGGACAGGAGAATGCTCAGTCAGAAAAACACTTGCACATCTATGTTCATTGCAGCATTATTCACAATTGCTAAGACATGGAACCAACCCAAATGTCCACAAACAGATGAATGGATTGAAAAAGTGTGGCACATATACTCTGTGGAATGCTGCTCAGCCATAAGAAATAACAGGGTCCTGGAATTTGATAGGAAGTGGATGAATATGAAAGATTTGTTGCTGAGTGAAGCAAGTCAGGCTATGAAAGAGAGACATTGTATGTCTCCACTTAACATATACCGACTGTCTGCACTCTATGGTAGAGACTGAAAGACCGGAGGACACAAAAGCATTAAAAATTGTTATGGACACTAGAGACAAAGTGGAAAGAGTGTGGGAGGGGAAGAGTGTAGGAAAGGAAATTTGGGGAAAAATAGGGAGGTAAGACATTTGTGGGACACAGATATGATTTATTATCTGTTGATGAGGACCTGTATAGCTTTCTCAACTAGGCTGGACTGAGGTGTATGTCATGCTGGGTAGTCTCTTTACAATCTAAATGATGTATAGTGATTAAGTGTATAAATAATAATAGTTTAAAAAACTCAGAAAAAGAGAAACAAATATTGCACATGTTCACAGCACTTATTGCCATCTAAAATTCAAAGAAGGAAGGAAGGAAGGAAGGAAGGAAGGAAGGAAGGAAGGAAGGAAGGAAGGAAGGAAGGAAGGAAAGAAGGAAGGAAGAAAAACCACCCTTATTTCTATTTTATTAGACTGATAAATAGATGATAGATAGGTAAGATGAGGAGATAGAGAGATATCTTGATTGACTAATTTGAGATTTGATGTCAGGTAGTTTAAAGTATAAAGAATGTAGATATTAGAATTATAGCTGAGTTTAATTTATTTTTGCTATTATTTTTAATGCCAGAGGGGATATGCATACACACATGGGAGAGGGAAGCAGAGAGAGAGAGAGAGCACCCCCAAACAGGGCCTGTTCACGCTCTGAAACCCTTTTTCTCCACCTCTTCTTCCCATGAGGGTCCTGGGGTGCATGTGTGTGCCCGGCAAGTTTTCCAGCTGCAGGGTGGGTCCAAGTCCCAGTGGGCTGTGGGAGGTGGCTCCCTTTGCGCCGTACTTAACTGCTGCTTGTGGCCCCGCCCAGAGGTGAAAACTGACTTAAAAACTCAGGTTTCAATGAGAGATTAAACAAATCTAACTTCAGAATTGTTATAAAAGTCTAATAGGGTGTCATTTATGAAATATTTATGAACCTGCAATGACTTATTTTCAAAGTTAGGATTTAAATAAATTAGAAATTTAAGAAAGTGTATTTCAAACCCAATTAGATAAGACAGGATTACTCACAGAACCATAGATCTTAACGAGTGGAGAAAATCTCCCCAGAATCCCTTAAGCTTTTTTGTTAGTACAGCGTTACATTCAGTAAAAATTAGCTGGGCGACCTGGTGGCATGGGGTAAGCACTGCGTGGAGAAAGCAGGATCCCACGGGAAGGTGCAGAGTCCAGGTCTTGGCCCTGCAAGGTGCACGCGAGCACAGGCCCCAGGTCCTGGTGGGGTGGAGACCTGGAGGAAAGTGGACTGCAGCGTGACCAAGCCTTCCTCCCTCGGGCAGTGCTTCCTCTCTCCCTTCTCTCTCTCTCTATCCATGCACAATCTGGCATAAAAACTGGCCGAAAGGAAATAAAAAGGATAATTATAGAAAAATATACCATAGAAGATGATACCATTATAAGCAATTTATAAAAATTTCTTCCATTCTCATAGGTGTAAAAAAATAGAAAAATATTCATAATGAAAATACAAAATAGCAGTCATAGCTGGTGGTTGGAAATAACAAATTCTATCTATGCATCACATGAACAGGTGGTTATAATAGTGATCTACGGTGCACTCATTATTTTGTCAATAAAATGGTATAAACTGATAAGGAGTTATTACTTTAAAGATGATGATTTGACTCTCAGTAAAAAACATAATATTCTTCTATATTCTGAGTGTTTTAATTCAGAGATGTAAAAAATCATTAGGAGATTGAAATGTTGTCATTCACCATATCAAAGCCCAAGTGCAAGCATCAGAAAAGCACGCTCGCCTCACCGAGCAGAGGTGGGCCCTGCTCTGAGCTGGGCTCCAGGGCAGGCTGATGGGACACGAAACGCCCGGATAAGAGACTGGCAAGTGCGGAGGGCAGAGCCGGCGACCAGACGAGGACGGGAAGCTCAACGGGAGCACAGCGAGGGCTGGAAGGCGACAGCAGTGGGGCCTCGGTGCAGGCGATGCAAAGGGACTAAGGTATTCTGCTCTGAATCTGAGGATCTGAGAGTTCTGGAATATTTTTGAACATTATGGTTATATATGCACTAAAGGCAGAAAAGAAGGGCAGGGGGCCGTGCACCGGTGACTTCGGAGAACCCTTGCCTGGTTTTCCGCAGGAACACGGAGGCGTGAGGAGTGAGTTAGGCTATTTGAAGGGACTGGGACTGAGGGTAAGGGATGGACAGAGCAGTTCAGGTGAAAGGTCAAGCCCAGAGCAAGGGACTGCTGCAAATGACGCTGAAACGTGTGCTAGGTGGTAACTGGAGGGATGGCAGACCCCCACCTGAGATCACGAGAAGTAATCCGTTGAATGAAGACTGAAAAAAAAGAGAGAGAGAATAAATAAGAATAAAAGAATTAAAAAGAGAATATCGTTACTTGGAAAACAGTGTAGAGAATGTCCGTCACAGAAACAGCACATGGAAGACCACAAGGTGCGTTTTCACGGCTCTCTCCGCCCAGCAGCCGGTCTCTTCTGCCAGCTTGCTTTGGGGAGCTACCTGCCCCAGCTGCCAGTCTCGGGCCAGAGTCAGGTCCCTGAAGGGCTCAGAAGCACCTCCACAGCAGCCACACTGCAGGGTTATTGGTGAGCTTACGGCAGCTGAGAAAAGACAGATGGGTCGAGCTCTCTGCCGTGTCCCTGTTACCTGAAAACAACATAAACTCCCTTCAGGAGGGTGTCTCCACCTCCCTTCCCCACAACTCCCCTTTGTGGAAGGGAGTAACAGCTTCCTTTCCAGAGTTGAGGTGGCACTGAGCGAGTCCGCATCCGTACCAACTGCCCCCAACACCATCGGTCTCCCCATAGATTTGCCGTCCCACATTTTGCACCCTAGAAGCTAAAAGTCCTTTTCCTGCATCTTGTCACTTTGTAAAAACTTATTGAACTGGGGGACGGCCACGTGGCATGGTGGTTAAGGTGGCTGGATCCACACGGCCAACTGTGCTCTTTGAGTCCCTAACTTGGTGGCTTAAGAATCGCACTGTGTGTGTGTGTGTGTGTGTGCGCACATGTGTGTGTGCGCGTGCGTGTGTGCGCGCGCGTGTATGTCTGCGTGTGTGCATGTGCGCGTGTGCACATGTGTGTGCGTGCATGTGTGCGTGTGTGCGCGTGTGCGTGCACGTGTGTGTGTGCGTGTGTGTGTGTGTGTGCATGTGTGTGCGTGCCTGTGTGTGTGCCCCGAATTCCTGGAGGACAATGGAGGAGAAGGGATTGCTGTGTGGCCATCACCCCTGGGGGGTGCTTTCTCTCTTTCCTTTCTCGCTCTTACTCTGTGTCTCTCTGGCAAATGCATGTGCCCTACAGCAAAAAGAAAAAAAAAAATTGTTATTTTTCCAAGAACAAATTCTAACCACTCTTTTGAATTTCTTGTCACTGAACATCCCTGTATTCACGCACAAAGCATGCGTAACAAACTGCTATTTACTTTTCTCTTGTTAATCTGACTTTTGTCAGTCTAATTTTTAAATAAATGCTAATTTTTAACATTCATTCCCTCCATGAAAGAGAGAGAGGGAGTGATACCACCAGCGGGTGCCTCCCTTAGGGATCCCACCAGGCCACTGCATGTGCTCACGCTGGCTTGAACTAGGGGACCTTGGGACGTGCGAGGGGGCAGCCACCTCTCCCAAGGCAGGACAGCTCCTCTCCCCTTCTCCCAGCCCCCACAATGGCGTAGGCGTGAGGGTGGGGGTGGGGCAGACTGTCCCCAGGGTGCCCCGGTGGGCCGAGTCTGGGGCCTGGGTGTGGGCTCAGCATCACAGAGAGGCCAGTTACTCCTGCCCACGCAGCTGGCTTTGTCAAGCGGGTCTGTAGGGCTCCAGCCAATGAACGTAAGACAGCAAGAGACACATAAGCCATCTTCTCCCTTGACTTGCTGACCGTTTTATAGACTCTGTGACTCAGGGCCATGTGTGCTGTAATGAGAGGTCTGGGGGTGAGTGGAGACGGTGTAAACCGAACTCTCTGTTGCCTGAAAGCAGAACTAAACATGAAAAGGAGGAACTAGGAGACTAGAGTGAGAACTAGCTCTAAACACATGGCCGGAACCGATGGCTTCTGCCCACCACCTTCGTCTCTGTTTTCATTGATCAGTTTATGATAAAGGGCCTTCCATAGGATGTGGCTGAAGTGGAGACGCACCGGGCTGGCGTGCAGGAAGCGGGTGGCACCTCCACGCCCTCTCAAGCCCAGCGCCTCCCGGGGAGCCTCCCAGTGTTTAGCTACAGGGAAGCTCTCTGGTCCTTGTCCTTTGGGTTTTCAGGGAGGCTTCACCACACAGGCAATACTGACTACATCATCGGCCCTCGGTGACAGCCTTCAGCCACGCTCTCCTCCCTGGTCAGCGGGAGAGATGGAGTGGAAAGTCTCTGCGCTCTCATCCCGCCTTGGTCTTTCTGAGGACCAAAGCTCATGGCGAATCTACCTAGAGGCTACTGGCCATCAGTCAACTCAGTAACAAACAAAAAGACATCTCTTTAAAGATTCTGAGGATTTTAGCTGTATACCAGGCAAGCAGGGGTAAAACCAAGCATACCTCTCACATACCGTCTTCCACCCTGGTCTTCACACGTGGCTCCCATGCACCGAAAGAACAATGAAGCTCCAAAACTAGCGCACGTTACTAGAATCCCATCCGGTCTCTAATCATTAACATGGCCCATCATTACTCAGTCTGAACGTCTCCTAAGGCAAGCACGCTCCAGTTCTCAGGCTTCCATCCGATCTTGCCAGGTTCCAAAAGCAGGAGTGGCCTCAGTGATCAACTTCATTTTCAGTCATCTGCCATAAGTGAGACAGTATCACCTGCCTGAGCCTATTTTGCATGTAATACAGGATTCCTCTCAATTTATAACTAACTTATTCATGTTTTTAGTAATGTTGAGAAAGGAATGAAATGAAATAAGCATAGTTGTTTAGTTACTGTGGCAGGTTTAAGAGTAAATCGTCTCATTTATATAAATGTCTTTTGGTTTCCCAATATTTGAAATAAGATATTTTTTCTGGTGTAGTAGATGGGTATTTGCTTCTCTGCTGAACAGTTACTGTGAAGGACTGACAGCTTGTGTCCCCCCCCCCTCATCAATTGAAGCCTCACCCCCAAGGTGATGATATTAGAAGGTGGGGCCTTTGGGAGGTGATTATGTAATGGAGGCAGAGCCCTCATGACTGGGTTTTGGGGCCTTCGAAAAGAGACCTAGAGAGCCCCTTCCACCACGTGAAAACGCAAGGCGACTTTCTGTGAACCAGACAATGCGTGTGCCGGCACCTGGATCTAGCACTGCCCAGCCTCCAGAACTGTGAGACACATTCTGTTGTTTATAAATGACCCAGCAGTGGTTCTTTTGTTACGGCAGCTCAAAGGGACTAAGACAGGCAACAAGCAACATCTGAAAAATCAATGGCTTTATCTAGGACGATTAGTCTCCTGTGTTCCTATGTGTTTATTTTAGGGGTTATTCATAGACCTAATTAAAAAGAAGTAGCTATTTATCCTGACTGCCTAAATATTCAATTTCAGTAACTCAAAACTGAAGTCATGTAAAATAAATAAACAAAACAAAACAAATAAACCTGATATTTCCCACTAGGATCCTTTCTCTATCAAGCGCTAATTTTTCTAATTTTCCTCCAGTTGCATTCTGGATTATCTTTATAGGGATGAATCCTGAAAATAGAAATTAAGTATTAACACATGCATAGTTAGATGATTCCCTAATTTAACATTTTTAAACATTTAATTATAGGATTAGAACTTTCTTAGTTCCTAAATTCCATTTAATCCTTTAACTCTTCAGGTATTATAGAAAAACTGAGGGTTGTATTTAATTCGTCTTATTAAAATCTCTAGCTCATATTATAATTGCTGTAATGAATGTAAAAATAAACTGAATGGTATAGTAGCTCTACAGATAAGACATGCCCCATATTTATTTCCAATCTCTTTAGCCTTATCTCTGTGTTTATTACATTTTCCCTTCTTGTAAGAATGATTTTCTCTATTTTTCCTCATCTTACTTATTTCCTTTACATTTTTACTTTTCTGTACGATATTTCTACCTAAGGAAATGGGAAAATCCTGTTTGCTGTCGCACTGTGGCTTCAGAGGAGTATGGGTGAGTTCATTTTCATCCTCTGTCTTGTTCCCGAAGCCTTATTTTAACACATGCTGTTTTTTAGGTAAATGTTTGAACAATTCCCTGATCAACCTTTGCCTACCCACTTAGCACACACAAAGCTCAGTTCGAATTTCAGGTGTCTCGACACCATCTCCCATGTCTTCTCATTGCCTGGCATTCCACAGTCTTATCCCTGCAGGGTGTGCCATCGTACCACACACACACTGTGCAGAAAGCCCCTTTCCGACCACTCATTCAGACCGTCTCATCTCCCTGCTGATGCCCTCTGGTCACTATCCTCACGGCCGCCTCGCAGGGCTCCACCTTTGTTCCTCTATGTGAGTCACCCGCGTGCGATTCCACTTGTGGAGACAGTTTTCACTGGGCCAGCCACCTCCCTCATGAAGTCGCTGCGTATCTGTCTGTGTAAAACTGACCTTTCACTTCTTCGTTTTCCTTAGTTTTTAAATTCACTTTAGAACAACTCAGCAAAATAAAATGTCACTTTATTGTTAGATGTTGCTTCATATATACAGCAGATAGGCCTTAGAAAAAGGAAAAAATAAAAGAAATCTTTTATTATATCTTTGACTTTTTTAACCAACTCATACAAACCAACTACTTATAGTACAGATAAGTATATGGACATCAAAAGTTACTGGGATGCTCGGAATAAGCTTGATTTTTTGGTTGCTGTTTTTACTCTTTTTACAAGTTTTTTGTTTTCGTTTTTGTTTTTCCTTTGAAAGTATAATGAAGATGGTCACACCACCAGTAAAGTACTTTAAACAAAACAAAAGTAGGGCCTTGGAAGTGTTGGTTTTCTTTTCCTCCTCGGTTGCAAATTCCCGTGGTCTCAGCTGCATGGCAGCGCGTGTAGTCCGCAGGTGGTGCCGCCCTCGTGGGTGGGCAAGTGAGCACGGTTAGATCAGGGCGTGGCAGTCTTTGTTCTCTAACTTTTCCTTTCTTTTTTGCTGTCTAGCCATCGCCGGTTATCTGCTTTGTGGCGTGGACATCGCCGTCCTCGTGGCCGTCAGCCTGTTGATGCTTCAGTTCATTTCCATGTCGGTCCTCTTCCTCTCCTCCATCTTCTTCCTCCTCGGCCTCCTCCTCAACTTCTTCCTCTTCTTCATCCACCTGGTTCTTGGTCTCCTGCTCCCACTTCCCTCATTAGTTTCCTCATTAGAGGAGTATCTTGTCCATCATCTGCCTACTCCACAGCCCCTCTCCTTTCATTTTTTTTCAAATTAAATTAAATTAAATTTTTATTTCTAGTTCTTTTATACATTCAATCATGTTATTTAGCTTGCAAAGTGAAAATTCCAACATGTGTACATTTCTCCCCAGTCCAGTTTATAATACTATAAGGTTATCTTCAACACATAATACCCCATTTCTTTGTCCCATTAATGCTTTGCCTCTCTATTTTTCTTCTAAATGTCCTTCCTCAGACTCTACTCCTTTACTCACCCTTTTCCCACACCATATCTGGTATTCACAACCATTTACTGTGTTTCTATATCCTTTAGTCATTCAGTTTCAGTCATAGAGTACGGACACTCGGTATATATTAAGTGGGGACATACAATGTCTCTCCTTCATAGCCTGGCTTGCTTCACTCAGCAGTAAATCTTCCACATTCATCCGCTTTCTGTCAAAAGCCTGGCTCTTGTTGTTTTATATGGCTGAGTAGTATTCCATAGAGTATATGTGCCACAGTTTTTCTTTTTTTTTTTTTTGGAGAGGTTTTTGCTATAGGGTGTGTGCACTCGTCAGAAAGACAGAGTGAGACAGAGAGACAGAAAGCAAGAAACCATCCCCCAGGGGGAATGGCTCGCCGCAATCCCTTCTCCTCCATTCTCCTCTTAGGATCTTGGGCACGCATGCACACGTGCCCAGCATGAGTTTAAACCACCGGATCCTGCACTCGACCCATGGTCAACTACATGGGAATCCAGTGACATAACCATTATGCCAACTGCTGGTCCCATGCCAGTTTTTTAATCCATTTTCTGTTCATGGGCATTTGGGTTGGTTCCATTTCTTAGCAATTATATATAATGCCTCAGTAAACATTGATGTGCAAGCACTTTTCTGATTAAGAATTCTCCTGTCCTTTGGGGAGATACCCAGGAGTGGAATTGCTAGATCATATGTAGTTCTATATGAAGATCTTTGAGGAACCTCTAAATTGTTCTCTGCAGTGGCTGGACCAGTTTACATTCCCACTAGCAGTGTAAGAGAGTTCTCCTTTAACCAGCCCCTTACCCCCCAATAGCACTTATTTATTATTATTATTTTTTAATCTTAGTCATTCTGACTGGGGTTAAGTGGTATCTCATTGTTGTTTTGATCTGTAGTTCCCTTACAATGAGGGATGCTGAGCATTTTTTTCATATGCCTTTTGGCTGTTTGCATGTCATCCTTAGAGAGTGTTTTTTTTCCAACTCATTCTCCCATCTTTTAATAGAGTTGATCATCTTTTTTCGGAACAGTTGCTTGAATAGTTACTTGTGTATTGTGGTTATCAGTCCCTTATCTGACACATAGTTTACAAAAAATAATTTCCCATTCTGAGGGCTGTCCATTCACACTAATTACTGTGTCTTTTGTCATGCAGAAACTTCTTAGTCTGATGTAATCCCACTTGTCTATTTTGGGGATTATTGACTGTGCTTTTGGGATCTTATTTGAGGAATCTTGGTCTATCTCAATGTCTCTCAGCATTTCCCCGGTGTTTTCCAGGAGCAGTTTTATAGTTTGAGGTTTTAGGTTTAGATCGTTGGTCCACAGTTCCCTCCTCTCCTTTCTGTCCTTGATGATCTCAGAACTTAGAGCAGGTGAGCTGGGCATCTCAGGCCGCAAATTACAGAGGAAGTGAGAGTCCCAGACTGGCCTTGAAGCTCGGGGTGTTGACAGCAGAGCAGCTGAGAGCGGCCACTAGGGTTGTGGTCCTGGGAAATTAGACTGGGGAACGATGCAAATGTGGGTTTTCAGAGCAGCCAGTCGATCTTTCAGTTCTCTACATTTTCATACGCTTCAACACATGAGGGGTGGGAATGTTTGAAACAGACAGAACAGAAGTAATAATAGGTTAGCCAGGTTAAGGAAGTTAATGTGTGTGTGAGGTGGCAATTTGAAAGACTAAGCAGATTATATTTAACAGATGTAGATGTGCTCAAGTGGTAAGATGCAGGATAGAAGGAGGCACTGCTCTGTCTTCTGTCTTCCACTTTTTATTCTGTCAGTGAGGGTTAAAGATGGAATGGAACCGTTCACCCGGGTTTGAAGGCCCTCAGACTCAGTTTCTACACACAAGAGCTCCTATAACAGAGGTAGTCCCAATGTAACCTTCCCAGAGAATGCTCAGTTCTTTTGAAATCAGCTGGCACAGAGCTTTCTGGCACCAGAAAATAATGAGGTCCTCCATCAAGTTTGGTAAGAGTGATGCCCGGAGAAAACGCTCCTGCTTGACCTTGGGGCCCTTCCTTGTCTATACAATCTCACCCTTGATCTCAGTTGGAGAGAAAGTATGGAGCAGCCTTGCTCTGTCTCCCTGTGATGTCCTCCATAATACAACTGTCCTCTGACAGTCTTCAGTGTCTCCAATGCTGGTTCTTCTGTGTGGCAATTGATTGATTCCTAGCCCATTTGTAGGTTGGCTTGGTATCAGAATATTGGTTAAAATGGCCAATATACTTGTTACTCTGAATTCTGATCTTTGATGATGTGTTATGTCCAATCATTGAATCAGATTTTAGAATTATCATTCATACTAAGTAACCACATTATATAAAGATTTGTGCAGTAACATTTCGAAGTAAAAGAAACAGGAAAAATATTGCTACATATACTCATTTTCCTATAACTCAGTAAAAGGACATGTAAGGATAGACCAAACCAATTATTACTTATCATTACTTATGCATACAATGCATCTAGGAAATATTTTTTTTGGAGAGGTTTTTCACTATAGGGCACGTGCACTCGCCAGACAGACAGAAAGAGACATAGAGACAGAAAGCGAGAAATCACCCCCCGGGGGGATGGTCACGCTGCAATCGCTTCTCCTCCACTCTCCTCTCAGGATCTTGGGCACGCACGCACACATGCCCGGCATGAGTTTTAAGCCACCGGGTCCGGGACGCGAACTGCGGTCGACTACGTGGGAGTCCAGCAACATAGCCATTACACTAACTGCTGGTTCCCATCTAGGAAATATTTTAAGAGAAATAAAGAGAGAGAATGTATTTTAAAAATGGAGAGAAGATTTCTTGAGAGACAAAAAGAACTATCACTTTCTGGCTGTATTACAAGGAGACTATAAGAATGACTATGAATGCTTCAGATACTACAATCAATGGAATCTATATCTGGAATATAAAACAGCTGAACTCAGAAGAAAAACAGGATTACTATTACTTACAGAGTAGATTAGTATTACTAGAAACTGGGGGATTGAGAAAATAGGGAGATGTTGGTTGGAGAATACAAAGTTTACTTAGGAGGAATATAAATGACAAGCATTTGAGGTGATAGATAAGTTAAATAGCTTGATTCGATTTTCCACACTCTGTATATATATACATCTCCCTCCCTCTGCTTTTTGCCAAAGGGTCTGTGCACTCACCAGAGAGAGAAACAGAGAGAGAAAAGGTGAGATATCATTCCCTAAGAGGGATGGCCACATAGCAATCCCTTGTTCATTCTCTTGGGATTTGGGGTACATATGTACATGTGAACAGCATGATTTTCAAGCTGCTGGATCTGGGACTGGAACCAAGGTCAGACATGTGGGAGTTCAGTACCTTAACCACCTGCATACTCTGGACATATAAGAACATTTTATACTCTGTAAACATGTACAATGATAATTTTTGAATAAAAAGAAATAAAATAGTATATAATATTGATAAAAATGAAAATGAAAGGACAACCCACAGAATGGAAGAAAATATTCACAAATCATACATCTGATAAGAGGCTTGTACATCAAATATGTAAACAGCTCCTACATCTATAAAAAAGGAACAGATTGTCAAGTTAAAACATAGGCAAAGGATATGAATAGACATGTCTCCAAAAGAGATATACAAATGGACAATAAGCTCATGAAGAAATGGTTACAATCACTAGTCATCAGAAAAATGTGAATCAGATCTGCAATGAGATACCTTGTCACACCCACCCAAATGGCTATATTTAGAAAGCCAGATAATAACAATTATGGACAAAAATGTGGTAGCATCAGTCTGAACCCTCAGATGTCACTGGTGAAAATTCAAAATAGCACAACCATTTCTGTAAACTGTCTCACAATTTTTCAAACAGTTAAACTGTGCAGTTCAAATGTGAAACCAAGAGATTTGAATATTATACTGAGCACATTTGTGAGAATTCTCAAAAACCCCAAAGGAGGGAAAAATAGAGTAGAAAGGATTGCAGTATGACCATTCCCCAAGAATGGAGAAGGAGGCGCTTTCTCACTTTCTCTTGCAAGTAGATGTGCTCTTTGACAAAAATAAAAACAAAAAAGGAAAGAATGCATATGTGCATGAATATGTGAATGTATGTGTGCAAATGCATATGTGTCCGTGTGTGTGTTTTATGATACTTGAAGATGTATGCAGTTTGGGGGAGTTTTCTTCTATTATATTATTAGTGACTTCTCTTGTTATGTTTATTTTAATGTCTTTTACAAATTGATAAATATTTACGTGTAAGTTTGTGTTCTCTTTTTTATACAATCTTTTGGTTTCTAACAATATTGAGTGCATTATCTGTTGCCTATACACTATTAGAGATACTGCCAAATTTTCCCTAGATGCCATGATTCTGTGTTTTACAGCATCAACTTTTTATTTTCCATATTTTGATTTGAATTGTGTTATGAAGTTTTCAGTCTTTCTTGTGATACTTTCTTTTCTCATCATGTCTCTTTTCTTTTTAAAATTTTAATTATGATTTCTGATATATGTGTGTGTGTGTGTGTGTGTGTGTGTGTCTATAATTGATGTATTATGGGCTACAGAATTGCATGCACGCAGTATACAATATTCAAGTCAAAGGTATACTCATAAAATAAATAAGGTCACTAGATAGTCATGTGTTTTAAAAAATATTTTCTTTTCCTTCTGATATTAACTCATGAACTGTTTTCCAAGGACTGAATTGTGAGACAGCTTCAGAATAGGTAGTGAAAAACAGCTGTGGCAGATTAGAATTCAAGAAATCTTTTCCTTTTTGTGTCATGTGGTTTTCTAGTAATTAAATGGGGCCTAAAAGCACCCACTGGCCAGATTTATTTCTTATCTATAAATCGAAATAAGGAAAAGCCATCAGATGTAGATAATTCAGGATATATAAAAAGATAGAACTGTAAAACTGTAATTGAATCAGAACAAAGATGGGTCAGAGGTGATAATAACAAACTCTTATTATGTTGTCCAATGTAGAAGAGGTGAAAAAAGGAACATAAATAATCTTTTTTTTTTTTTTTTTTTAAGAGAGATTTTTGCTATGGGGCGCATGTACTCGCTGGAGAGACAAAGTGACGGAAAGCAAGAAAGCAACCCTCCATGGGGGATAGCAATGACACAATCCCTTCTCCATCCTCTTCTTGAGATTTTGGGCACACATGCACATGCACCTGGTGTGTTTTTAAACCACCAGGTCTGTAACTTGAACTGTGATCAACTATGTGGGAGACCAGCAACATAACCGGTACACCATCTACTGGTCCCAGAACATAAATAATCTTTAAACTGACTTAAAAGATTTTGCCTTCTAGTCTCGTGTTGGTGGCTATCTACCATTGATTCCTTTATAAAATTTCTTTGCAACCTACCATAGATTTCTTTGCAGTATTTGTCAGATCTATAACCCGGTATTGGCCTTCGGATTTCTTCAAGGCACCACTGCCATAGAATCCTCCTGATCTATCTTCATTCTTCATTCTTTTTCATCTCTATAGGTCAGTGTAAATGCTCTTTGAACGCCCATTTACCTGTTGAATGTCCATACGCTTGAACTAAAGCTTCTAGTAAGACTTTCCAACATTTCAGAAGCTCTCACTTCCTCTCCGTCTGTACTCATCCTAAAACAGTGACACAAACCTAATATATCACTCTTTAGCTATTTCAAAATAATGCATAAGCCATGCATGCTTCCTTTCATTCTGATTTTTATTTGAATAGTTCATAGCAAGACTTAACGATTCTTAAAAAAAGTTTCTGATCTGACATATGTTGATAGCAATGTGTGGTGACCTCCAGACCAGGACTGAATGTTATTCATTGTGTGAAATTCCATGAACATTGTATCTTTACTCAGGAATGTAAATGTATTAGTGAGAAATGATCCTTGTTTCTCATACCATTTTATATCTTAAATACTTCTTCAATGAATGCTAAAATTGCAATCTTGCTTCTAATTTTATAATAAGCATGGTCTTGTCATGTTTATTCAGAATCTATTTGTCTTAGTGCCAGTCCCGTAGCAATTTTTATTCACATTTTTTTCTCAGTCCTTATAAAAATTTTATTTGGAATTTCAGAGAAGGCAAAACTGCAACTGATTACTTGCCAAAGTCTGAACCCAGAAAAAAACCCATATGTTACATAGCTCAGTCTAAAGTTTTAGCTCCTGTTTTTCCTCACTCTCCACACATTTTTGGCTTTTATATAAAAATGTCAAATCTACAACCCACTTCTCTTCTTTGCAGAGCATATAATTCTATCATAACTCACTAAAGGGTAAAAAAAAGCACTTAACAGTACTTGATAGAAAATATAAACTCAAGTTGTCTTTTCTCTAGAACTTAACAAGGCCTTAGGGAAGAAAAGTTATACTTAGAAAAGGTTGTATAAAAGTGGTGAAGAGTCCTCTGTTCTCTCCTGTTCTAAGATGCATTGCCGAACATTAGAGAAGGCCCTCAGAGAATCACTGCCTGAGAATTATAGCAAATGGTGAGATCTCGTCTTTCCTTTTTAAATTTATTAATCTACTTCTTTCATGAATAAGAGAAACAGAGATAGAGAGACAGCATTCCAACAGGGTCTGGACACCGCTGTCATCCCCCAGCTTCAACCAGCCAGGGATCGTGGGCACACATGTGCCTGGTATGTGCAAGGCAGTTTCCAGACACAGAATTGCACACGTAGACCAACTTCCACCAGGCCCTCTTCACTTTCTTTGTGAATGAAAGCACAAAAACTTCTTTCAGAAGATGAAAAAATGTTCCTCAATGACTATGAGAAGATGAATTTATAACAAAATTCTATTAAAAATTTGTTTCCTCAGAGATGAGTAAATTAGTAGCCATATTTTATATTTGTTCATTGTGTAAAAAAGAGAATTTGTGGGTATTGGGTGTTAACAGTTCCATAAGCCATACTGAGAGAAACTTATGCAATTTCTATTTGCTTTCTTGAGCTGTGAATAAATAGAATTAAAGTGTGTCAATTGAAAAAATAAAATCAAGGGGGCTGGCAGGTGGCATGGTGGTTAAGGTGCTGGACTCACACATGGCTGACCATGGTTCAAGTTCCAGACATGGTGGCTTGCTTTCTCACTTTCCCTTTCTTTCTCTCTGTCTCCATATGACCAAATTAAATAATAATAATAATTAATAAAATCAAATAAAACAATTATTTAATAAATAAATTAAATTAAATAGAAATGTTTCAGATGAAGAAAATGGCAGAATAAAACTATCATCTATCTCCATTATATAATTTTTAAAAAAGAGGACAGAAGACAGTTGTGATATGAACTTGAGTCTATTATCTTGAACTGTCAGGAATCTACTTTCACACCATCGATATTATAATATCTCTGTTGGGGAATAGAAGCTCTTTTCTTATAATCCTAAATTAAAGGAGAAAATTGTAGATGTGTGTCATCAGAGGCAATAGTCTTGGTGCAAAAGGAGGCAAACCACTTCGGGGTAGGGAGCCCCTGACATGTCTAATCCAAAGTAATTTATGTGCACCTTCTAATGAAGTTACACGTTCAATGCTCTCAGAACTTTGAACTCTTTAAAAGTCAGAGATCCTATGCGTGGGAGTCTAAGAGCAAGTTCTGGCAAAACATGATTACTTAGATTTATTCTATGTTAAAAAATGTCTTGAAATTTCCAGTCACTGACTGATTAAAAAACTCTTAATTAATTTGTTAATGTTAAGTAATTTCAAAGCTTTCTTTGTTTCGGGATATTCAGTGTGAGAGAGACAGGACACCTGGTCTTTTGCAGGAAAATGGCAGTTTATTAGGGTGCTAGCACTAGCTCAGGAGATTCACATGCGAAGGCTGAGCCCTGGGTTTCCGGGGGCCCTTCCTTTTACTCATTGGAGTCTCTTTGTTCCCCTTACATGGTTATACACACTTTCAAGTGCTTTGAACTGGGTAACTCATACGAGGTAACTTATATGATAAGGTTGCCACAGGATTGTACAGGTATGCACTGGGCTACTGTGCTGCCAGGTATGCAGGCATACATAGAATTACAGAGTTGCTGAGTTGCTATGGAGACAGGTTGCCCATGCATACTTAAATTCCAAGTATGTCCCTTATCTTCTGTTGTTCTGGAAGGCACCCACCACAGTTTTTCTGGGAATACATTGCTTGTAAAACTGTAGTTTACTAGTTTTTCTTGTTCACTATTACTTGTTTATTCAATGAATGTTTACAGCATAATATATTAAATACTTAAAAATCCAAAGACAAAAATTCATTTCCCTCATTAGAGTGGAAGAGTCATCATGGAATATGTTAGGCAATACTTACATGGCAAAGCACAGCACGAGGTCATGGAACCAGGAACTGGTCAAATGGAGAATACTAAAACATTTTAAAAATATATAAAGTATATTAAATTAAACGGGCACTAGGTCTAAGAAATCATGTTTATTTCATAGTATTTGGCAGTGTTTCTATGGTTCTTGGCTACTGCTTTACAGTAAGGCCCTCAGGAAGTACAAGCCAGGTTTCTGTTCTTGGACAAGCCCAACCTAAAGGGAAGAAAATGCATAATCACCTAGAACAAAAATTAAGAAATTAAAAAGAATACTTAATATGTCATCTTTTAAAGAGGAGATTTCTAAATTAATAGAAAAAGTGCTTATAAAAAGAAGTGTTATTTTGAAGGAAAATGAAATGTTTTAAGTAGATCTAGGAAATCGGGGCACTTTCAAATATAGCAATTTATTAGGGACTTAGGTTAGATATCTGTTATAACCGGAAAGGCAAACAAATGGTCTATACCCAGTTACATATATTTTTTTCCCTTTTCGAGTCTTTTTTTCAAGGATTAAATGATCTATAACTAATCTGTAGATCACTTTAGACTCCATGTTATAATAAGTAAATATTAGAAAAATTAAGAGTAAGCCTCAAGAGACACATGACCAAAGACCAATGCATACATAAATCATTACAAAAGAAAATAAAAATCAGAACTAATCATAAAAATAAAGTCCAATCTGATAAAGGAAGATTAAGAAATAAAATTAGATAGTCAAGTTGAGTCATACTGAATAGGTGGCAATTAGAAGTTCAATGATAAAACCCTTCTAAATAATTTATATATATAACTTAAATATATATACGTATATATTTATAAAACATAAAATCCTTACATATGTATATAAAAGTTTACATATAATTATATTATATTATTTGTATAATATATAATAATATATCTTATATGTATGTGATATATATTATATATAAACTCTTATATACATATATGAGTTATAATATATATTATATATTAAATTTATATATAAAATATATATTATATATAAACTCATGTACATATATTATAATTCTTATATATGTATATATTATATATATTATATTTTATATATTTTATATATATATACACAGAAATATAATTTATATGTATGACTTAAAATATATACATATATATATATTTTTTTTTTGGAGAGGTTTTTGCTATAGGGCACGTGTGCTCGCCAGACAGACAGAGAGACAGAGAGATAGAAAACAAGAAATAACCCCCCATGGGGGATGGCCATGCCGCAATCCCCTCTCCTCCATTCTCCTCTCGGGATCTTGGGCACGCACGCACACGCGCCCGGAGTGAGTTTAAGCCACCAAGTCCAGGACTCAAACTGCGGTCGATTACGTGGGAGTTCAGCGACATAGCCATTACGCTAACTGCTGGTCCCAAACTATATACATATATATTTAATGAAGCATAAAACTCTTCTAAGTATATCTTAAAGTATCATTTGAAATCACAAAATTAATAAATTATTTAGGGAATATGATAATATAGCAATTTGAAAGACTTTTATTGTTGATGAGAACAGTCTTTAGAGTGAAAAAAACTACGTAAAACAGTGAAGGAGGTTGCAAAGAAGGGTCTCCTTCCATATGTTCTTCAGATTAACTAAAAGAGAGATATTGCAATTCTCTATATGTTAACATTCTCCATGAAATTCAAAGGTACTGGCTTTTTTTTTTTTTTTTTTTTGGAGAGGTTTTTTTCACTATAGGGTGCGTGCGCTCGCCAGACAGACAGAGAGACAAAAAGCGAGAAATCACCCCCCAGAGGGTATGGCCACTGCTGGTTCCCAAGATACTGGCCTTTTTACCTCTTCTAAAACTATTGCTCTCTTCAAAGAGCTGTTAGGAGAGGCTCAGCTACTTTGAAGAGATTGCTAAAAAATAGCTTCCTGGGGACCAGCGGATGGCGTAATGGCTATGTTGCCAGACTCCCATGTAGTCAACCACGGTTCCAGTCCCAGACCCAGTGGCTTATACTCACACCGGGCGCGTGTGCGTGCGTGCCCAAGATCCCGAGAGGAGAATGGAGGAGAAGGAATTGTGGTGTGGCCATCCCCCCTGGGGGGTGATTTCTCACTTTCTGTCTCACTGTCTCTCTGTCTTTCTGGTGAGCACACACGCCCTATAGCAAAAACCTCTCAGAAATAAAAGAGAATCACTTCCTGGGCCAGCAGATGGTGCAGTGGTTCCATCGCTGGACTCCCAAATGTCGTACTGTGGTTTGAGTCCTGGACTCAGTGGGTTCAAACTCACCCTGGGCACATGTGTGGGCATGCCCAAGATCCTGGGAGGAGAATGGAGGAGAAGGGATTTCAGTGTAGCCATCCCCCTTGAGGACTGATTTCTCACTTTCCCTCTCACTGTGTCTGTCTCTCTCAGTAAGCACACATGCCCTAAGGCAGAAACCTCTCATAAAAAACAAGACTCACTTCCTGAGGACTATTAACGTTATCTATATCTTTAGCCTATGTGACACTTGCTCAGTCAGAAAAGAGACAAAACTATGAGTAACTGCTTATGGTGTTAGAATAAAACAGGGCTGGCAGGTGGTGTGGTGGTTTAGATGCTGGATTCCCACGGGGCCAACTGTGGTTTGAGTTCTGAACCTGGTGGCTTCATTTCTCACTCTCTTCTCTCTCTCTCTCGTCAAAGTTAAGAATAATAATAAATAAATAAAATAACATAAATACTTCTAAAAAAACAATAAAATGTATTTTCAAGCCTATAAATGGCTAACAGATTAATTAATAAAGACTTGAGTAATTCTAATTTGGGAACAAGAGAATCTATCAACAAATGAGCTACCCTAAAGAATGCCTAAAAGAAGTTCTTTGAATTGAAATTATGAAAGAAGGAATCTTAGAACATTAAGAAGCATAAAAAGCTCAATGTAAAAAGTAAAAAACAAACAAAAAAAGGTGGGGGTTCGGGGGAAGCCAATGGCATAATGGGTACTGGATTCCCACAGGACCCACTGCAGCTGCAGTCCAAGACCTGGTGGCTTGAAACTAACTCTGGGTATGTGTGCATGCATGCCTAAAACCCCAGGAGGAGAAAAGAAGAGAAAGAATTGGAGTGTGACCATCTCCCCCAGGCAGGGTGGGGGTGGGGGGTGATTTCTCACTTTCTCTCTCTATCTTTCTTTGGCAAAAAAAAGATAAATACAATAGGTTCAAGTATTTTCTAAATTATGTTTGACAAGGGAAGTAAAGAATTATAACGTTATTTAATGTGTTTCTCAAATATGGAGAAAAAATATTTAAGAGAATTATTTAAAATGGGAACATATGAAAAGACTTAAAGAGACATAAAGTTTCTAAACCACCCTAAAAATGGTCAACATTTGTAAATTATAATAAATTATATATGTATAATGCAATACCTAGAACTAAGAGAGCATGTATGCTAAGAGCGACACTCGGAAACAGTATAGATAAATTAAAATGAAATTCTAAGAAAAGTACATGTAACCCACAGGAAAACAGGAAAAAAGATAGCAAAGAAATAAAGGACAAACCTAAAAAGTAAAACACTAGACCTAAGCTATAACATATCATGGTTACATTACATATAAATGCTCTAAATATATCAGTTAAAACATAGAGGCTGACAGAGTGAATTACAAACAAAATAATCAAACTTGCTATGTACAAGAAAAACACATTTCAAACAATGATAGAAGTGATACTGATGACACATCTGAAATTGTTAAACTCAACAAATATTACAAGCATAGGAAAACTCTTTTCATCTTACTGTGTAATAGTTACATATCGGTTTACTATATTTATATTGCTTAGTGATCACTCTTAAAAGTTAATACATATTCTTAGAGGGAAAAAGTATGACTAAATATTTCTTCAGAATCTTAAAGTAGTTTAATTTCTTTCCTGATTGCTCTTTCTCATGGTTAGAACTGTCTACAATTTTCTTTAGCTCTAGCTATGTATTTCTCTCCGTATTTAGACATTACCATTAGTTTTATATGGTGCATATTTTCTTATACTTATATATTTATCGTTTTTTTCCTTTGATTATTTCTTACATTTCATATTTACTTAGAGATCATTTCCTATTTTTTTAAGTATAACGTTTTAAAGTTATTTTTGTAAGGTCTATTCATAGTAAGTTCTTTTAGCTTCTGTTAGTATAACACGTTATTTTTGTTCTTGAATTAGCATCAAGTGAAGAATAACAGTCAGTGTGAGAATTTTTCTTTTTAAAGTTGTCATGATATTCTTTCACCGTCCTGTATATTTTACTGTTACTTTGTTAATTTTTGTATTGATTAGCTTTTTGTTTGTGGATAGCCTGTCTACATACTTTAAATGTTATATCTTTTAGTTTTATTATCATATGTCTTACAATAGATTTTATTTCATTTATAATGCTTAGTGTGTGTTGTGCTTCCCAAATTGTAAAGTATTTTATAATTTTGGAAACATCTCCTTTTAAATATTTTCTCTTTCACAGTCTCTTTATTCTATTTTTCTGAGACTCTGCTTTCATAATAGTGAACCTTATTCCGTTCTCTATTTCATTTGCCATTTGTTTTGTTTTATTTCTGTTTGACTTTATGTTCTGAATTCTTAAACAATCTTTAAATGCTCATTTTAATTAACAAATTCTCTATTTCTAGGCCATTGCTTAAAATATCAGTATTTCCCCCCCACATTATGACCTATAAGGTTTATTTTTATTAAAGTTCTACTTTCTTAAATATGTCTTTTCTTTTTGTAGATTTGGATTCCACCTCTTGTATCCTCATTCTTATTTGATGTTTTCTACCCGATATTTTTAATACCACGTTTAGAATGAGTTCAAATCTAGTTAAGCAGATATTATTTTAGCACCCAAAACTGATTCTTCAGGTACAACCTCAGAATTTTACTAATTTAAAATGTTTAACAACATATACTGTACATATTTCATTTTAGAGAAATTCTTAAAATTAAAATAAACTTTTACTGTTATTTTCTCACACTTACATATATTAATTTATATTCTATTTATAAATATACCAAGAGTTGATACAGTTTTTCCCAACACTGATAAAAAGTAGAACCTTTTACATAAGCTGATTTAACTACTGATACATATTGTTTAATATTTTAACTGGGTGTGTGTAATAAGGGTGTGTGTGTGTGTGTGAGTGTGAGTGTGCATGTACAGTAGTTAGACGATACCAAGAGCACCACAGCCTTGATTATTTGTTAGAAGGACTTTGGTCTTCTAGTCCTTCTAACATATTTCAAAGCAAAGTCAGCAAAGAGAAAAGGCAAAATACAGAAGAAGCGAGGTACAAACTCTCAACAATCCTTTTCCGGTGGAATCACACAAGCACTTCTTCATTCATCCAACAACCAGTTGTGACAACACGTATGAACTCCTGCACCCCAGGCAGCTCCCGAGAGATTCGGCCCTGGTTTTACTGGGGGCTGCTCACAGGTGCCCTCCGCCTTGCACAAACCAAACGTCAAGCTCCAGCAGGGAGGAGGTAGAGAGCGTGAACCCTCTTTTTTTGTACAAACTGTTCAGGCAGCATGAGCCTCTTTTATCAGTTCTGAGAATGGCGGGAATGCGCTCATTACTCAAGTTCTCAGATGCCGGAAAAGGGCCAACATTGCAAGGAGGCTTTTCTCGAAATAGTAGCTTTAGATCTGCTATGTTAACTCTTTTCTGCATAATGAGTGTGCACACGTTCTATGTTATCTGTACTTTGATTTCATTAAGGAAAAGAACAAGAAAATAAATTTCATGCACTGTAAGTAATATATCCATAAAACCATTGCATATGTACCTGTGCATTCTCCTTTTCCACCTGCTATTCCAGAGAGACAACCCATGATTCTCTCAAAGGCCAACTCTGCCTGTAGGTTATATTCTATTAACTTTCACTTCCCATTCTCATTACTGTTAATATATGGCTATCTTATAATATTCCTACCTGAAAAACCAGCAAACAAACTAATTTGAATAAATATAATAAGAATCCTTTTATCAGGTCATCTTTATTTATTTTTAAATATTTCATTTAATTTTGTTCGTTATTATTATTTTAATTTGCTATAGGGCACATGTGCTCACCAGAGAGACAGAGAGAGAGAGAGAGAGAAAGCAAGCTGCCAGGTCCAGGACTCAACCTGTGTAGGTCATATGGGAATCCAGCACCTCATCTACCCCACCACTGCCAGCACCCCCAAGTCATCTTCAGATCAACAGAATACAGCTTTCTTTTTTTTTTTTTAAAGGGTTTATCTTATTATTACTTTTTTAATAATTAATGTGATTTATCACTAAGCATGAAATTGAGTAACCCACCTGGAGAAAGACAAGATGTTTCTTGGAGCGCTGAGATAGAGGTTCCTTTTATTTAGTTCTAAGAACAAGAGAGTTGTCATTCGGTGTAAGGAGTCCTTTTCATTGGTCTGGTCCAAAAATGGATTATCTGGAAGCTTAGGCTTGTGGGTTGTAGTGAGTTTGAAATTCTTAGATTAGTGATTGGCGAAAGATAAACACAAGTCTCTGTTCCTGCAAGAAATCGGCAGAAGTATGTGCTTTACTCTAAGAGACAAGGTTGACTATGCTTCATGACAACTGTTGGCTGCCGCCCTTGGCCGCCGAGCCAAGATAATGCCGCTGGCTGCACAGGGAGGCGTGTCTCCAGTACTTGTCTCGTACAGGCAAAGGAACTTGCGGGCGGGGCCGTCGAGGATCCTATATATACAGGGGTAAAGGGAGGGAGAGGAGAAAGAGAAAGAAGAAAGAAAAAGGAAACCTGTGAATAAAGACTGCATGAGGAAGAACCGGGTGTCGTGTCGTCTCTGCAGAAGTGACGCCGACAAGTGGTGGCCCATACGGGGAAAGAGGCGAAAGACCTCGGTAAAGAGGCAGAAAGAGGAGAAGGTTCAGAACCTCCGAGTCTACAGGGCAGCTAGCTGGTACCGGGCGGGGGTCCCGGAAAGAAGACCTCGGCAAAGAGGCGGATAAAGGAAACCTGTGAATAAAGACTGCATAAGGAAGGACCGGAGAAGGTTCAGAACCTCCGAGCCTACAGGGCAGCTAGCTGGTAAGTACCGGGCGGGGGTCCCGGAAGGAAGACCTCGGTAAAGAGGCGGATACAAGACCTCGGTAAAGAGGCGGATACAAGACCTCGGTAAAGAGGAGGATACAAGACCTCGGGAAAGAGGCGGATTAAAAAAAAAAAAAAAGGAACTCGGTAAAGTGGCGGATAAAAACTTCGGTAAAGAGGCAGACTGAAGCCATTGACCGAAAGTAAGGAATAAAGAGAACAAGGACGATGGGGGCTGGGCCATCCCAGCCGATCGTCAAGGCGCTCAGAGAGCTCCTAAAGTTGAAAGGGCTTAAATTGAGGGATAAGACACTTCAGCACTTCATAGATCAGGTGGATGATGCGGCCCCCTGGTTCCTCCATTCGGGGCAGCTCACGCCCACATACTGGGATAAACTAGGCAGGGACCTAGACCTGGCTGCAGAGGACGATAGGCTTTCTGGAGGGGTTAGGCGGCTCTGGAGGCTTGTCCGAGCGTGCCTTGAGGATCAAAGATGTGTACGGAAGGTGAGGGAGGGTCAGGAGGCATTGGAGTCCCTCCAGGAGCAGCGCTCTCAGGAAGAGAACGGGGCCGCCAAGATGACGGAAGCCTGCGGGGAAGATGACGATCAAGAACTAAGACAATTAGTTGAGGAAGTTAAAGGTTGGGAGGTTGCCGAGGAGGAGGAGGAAGACCGGCCTCTACCCACGGCTCCTCCCCCTTATAATCCCTCCACCCCACAAAAGGAGAACCCAGAGGGTGGAGCTTCTTTCTGCCCAGGGGCTTGACGGGAGGCTAGACAGCTTGGGCCTATTCAGGCATTTCCCGTTTTTGCAGATAATGCTGGGAATAGATATCATGAGCCCCTAGATTATCAGACCATCAAGGCTTTAGCAGAGGCCGTAAAGACATACGGGAATGGTGCAGCTTTTACTGTCGGCCTCGTTGAGACTCTACAGCGGTACTGTATGACACCCAGTGATTGGGGAACGCTTGTGAGGACTTGCCTGTCCCCGGGTCAGTATCTTGACTGGAAAGCTATTTACCTTGAGGGGGTGCAAGCTCAAGCCGCCTGGAACAGGGCCTCGGGACAGGCAGCGTAGGATGTGGATATGTATATGGGACAGGGCAGGTTCGTTAATCAACAAACAGGCTACCCTCAGGCAGTTTACGATCACATCAATACCATAGCCATCAAGGCCTGGAAAATGCTTCCCAACTAAGGGGAACCACAGGCTAACCTTACAAAAATCACTCAGGGCCCCACAGAACCCTTCTCTGATTTCGTGGCCAGAATGCTGGACACGGCGGGCAGGATGTTTAGTGATGCGGATGCAGCCATGCCTTTGGTCAAACAGCTTATATTTGAACAGTGTACAAAAGAATGTCGCAATGCAATCCTCCCCTATAAAAACAAGGGCCTAAACCACTCCACCTCTGGCAAATGGATGTCACACATGTCCCAGAATTTGGGACACTTAAGTATGTCCATGTTTCGGTGGATACCTGTTCAGGCGTCATTCATGCTACTGCCCATACAGGGGAAAAGGTAAAAGATGTCATAAGTCACTGTCTCAACGCCTGGGCAGCCTGGGGGCAGCCTCAACAGCTTAAAACGGATAATGGCCCCAGTTATACAGCCCGGTCATTTTCACAATTCTGCAACCACATGGGAATCACACTCACACATGGCCTACCATATAACCCTCAAGGTCAAGGTGTAGTAGAGAGGGCTCATCGCACCCTCAAGGAGCTCCTACAAAAACAAAAAGGGGGAGTCAGCAAAGGTCACTCCCCGAAAGACCGCATCGCAATAGCACTCTTAACACTCAATTTTTTTCAGCTTGATTCCCAAGGGCGCTCGGCTGCCGACAGGCACCATGCACCGGGGCCGAGCAAGCAGGGAAAAGTAAAATGGAAGGATGTCCTCACGGGGCGCTGGAGGGGACCAGACCCTGTGTTGGTTTGGTCGAGAGGATCTGTTTGTGTTTTCCCACAGGACGAACCAGACCCGGTGTGGGTCCCAGAGAGGTTGGTACGAAGCCTTCCATCCCAGGAGAGCCTGCCTGCTGAGACACCGAGGCCTGATGATGGCCTGGGGATGCCTTCTCCTCCTGGGGACACTGACACTCCCCCAGGGGGCTCAGTCTGAACAACGATGGACTTTCAGTAGCTTACAGGTCCCTGGAATCAGAGCTTTGATACCCTCTCTGAGGAGCTCCGGTGGAGCACCATCCACATTAACTCAACGCGAGTTGATGCCACCTTCGCCAGCGGGATAGCTGCGTGGATCTCTCAAGCTGCGCTCCATCTTAAGGAGTGGGCAGGGATGGGGTCCCTTGGCCCTCTCCTTGTCTTTCTATGTGGGGGTTGCCTTCTCTGTCTGTACAGATTGAGGGCCCAATGCAATCGCGACCGCGCCCTCCTCGTACAAGCATTTGCCGCTATCGAAGAAGGATACTCCCCCGCGGCTTGGCTGGCCCAGATGCAGTAAACCCCCATCAGCTCAGGGTGCGAGGCAAAGCACTGCACTCCGGGGGCCCTTGATGGGACCTGGAGGAAGGCAAGTCCGGGTGCATATGGGTTGATGCCGACAACACACCCATCCCCATAAAAAGGCATCGGACAGGCTGACCTGGGGAATGCCCCTGGGCTCTTCCACAGGCCAGTAAGCAAGTCCACCACATCTGGGGCCTGTGACCTCTACCTTCTCCTGACAAAAACAAAAAGGGGGAACTGTTGGCCGCTGCCCTTGGCCGCCGAGCCAAGATAACGCCGCTGGCTGCATAGGGAGGCGTGTCTCCAGTACTTGCCTCGGACAGGCAAAGGAACTTGCGGGCGGGGCCGTCGGAGGATCCTATATATAAGGGGGTAAAGGGAGGGAGAGGGGAGGGAGAAAGAAGAAAGAAAAAGGAAACCTGTGAATAAAGACTGCGTGAGGGAGAACCGGGTGTCGTGTCGTCTCTGCAGAAGTGACGCCGACAGACAACGCCATGCCTGGGCAGGATCCCACTGTTACTGGTCCGCTACTGTTTGTAGGAGTGACTCTCCCAGGCACCCTGGAAAAGTCAGAATCCCACCCTCAGTTCACCCTACTGGTCGAATGTCATTCTCAGAATGCACGTGTAGGCTAGAAATCAATGAGAAGGCCCACGGCACCAGGAAAGCTCATTCCTAGGAGTGGTCCATCAGTCATCCATTGTGACAGGAAGTAGAGTCTCAGGGGAAGGGCATGTCTGACTTAGACTGTTATTTCTAGGCAAAGAAAAGAGGCCTCAAAGTTCAACTAGGAAAAAAAAAAGTCCTGGATTAGATTTATGTTATATGTTATCATAATCTAGATTTTTTTTTTTTTAAAGAGAGATTTTTGTTATAAGGCACACATGCTTTCTGGAGAGACAGAGAGACAAAGCAAGAAATCACCCATCCGGAGGGATGGCCACACTGCAGTCCCTTCTTCCCCAGTACTTGAACCATGGTTGGCCATGTGAGAGACCAGTGCCCTTAACCACCACACCACCTGCCAGCCCCATATTTTATTTGTTATTATTATTATTATTATTATTATTATTTGGCCAGAGAGAGAGAGAGAAAAGGAAAGTGAAAAAATAAGCTGCCAGGCTGGGACTCAAACCAGTCAGCCATGTGAGAGTCCAGCAATGTAACCACTATGCCACCTATTGGCTCCCTTAACTATATTTTAAAAAGAAGTACAGAATGCTATGGTCTGCTGACCACGTGGGGAGTAGAGTAAAAAATCACTGTAACTATCATGTAACTATTTTCTAATGTTCATTTCCTTGTCAAAAAGCCAGCCTATTGCTCAGACTGCTAAATAAAAACTTCTCACCTCCAGCTCCTCTTCTGCAATCCATTTTAGGACTGCTCCCTGCTTGGGAGTTCTGTTCTTTCTTCCCTCTCTTACTAAACTCCACTTTGCACAGAAGACCCCAAGCTGAATGGTGCCAGAACCCTGACGATTCTTTCTCTACAGAACAGAACATTTGATTAACTAAGGGCCATGTTCCATCCCCACCCCTCGCCCACCCCCTTCCACAGGTCCTGCTGTTTTGGGCCAGGCCAATGGAAAAACCTTCTACTAAGTTCCAAACTCTGTCTCTTGCTCTCAGAATTAAATAAAAAGAACCCCTGTACTTAGTCACCCAAGAGAAAGGAATGTTTTGCCTCCTTTCAGGGCCTAGGTCACTCATATTCGTATTCTGCTTGGGAATAAACTGCATTAATTATTAATTTTTTAGAGTTGGTTATTTTATTTATTTATTTATTTATTTATTTATTTAGGAGAGATTTTCGCTATAGGGCACGTGCGCTCGCCAGACAGACAGAGAGAGACATAGAGACAGAAAGCAAGAAATCACCCCCCAGGGTGGATGGTCACGCCGTAATCCCTTCTCCTCCATTCTCCTCTCGGATCTTGGGCACGCACGCACACGCGCCCGGCGTGAGTTTAAGCCACCAGGTCCAGGATGTGAACCGCGGTCGACTACGTGGGAGTCCAGCGACATAGCCATTACGCTAACTGCTGGTTCCCAAGTTGGCTATTTTTCTGTCGACAAACCGAATACATACAGGAGGAGAAAAGCAAACCTCCAGGAGATGGGTTCCTTTCAGCAGGAGCTTCCCTGTTCTCCCAGCCCCCGGCACTTTGCAGCAAAGTTCTGCTTCCCTTCCTCACACCATGCCCTGAAGGTGTGGCCTATAGTGCCCTGAAGAGCAGCCCAGTTGGAGTTTGGTAACTTATGCTGACTGGTCTGCCAATATGTATTTTCTAAAAATTTATTTCTGCTCTTTCTTTGAAGAGAGGGAGTAAGAAAAAAGGAAGACACAAATTGTCCGGACAGGAGGGAAATTTCTGGTGCTTTCTTCATTTTAGAAGTAAAACTGTTCATATCGAAATTAAAAAAAATAAATAAATGCATATTTGATGACTGCAGTAAGCTATATAGCCACAGCTAGGTACTACTTTATAGTATGTTCATGCTACTCACTGAGGTTTATGCCTAAAGTCAGACTTGGGTTCATGTATAGGTATATATCAGCCGTGCTAGCTATTGGATATATTTAGACTAATTAAGTTCATTAGCAAATCAATTAAATGGGGGAGAAAGGCATAGAAAGCAACCATGGATACCAGAGACAATGTGGGAGGAGGGTGGGACATGGCAGAGGGTGAGGGATAGGGAATCAAGGATGGCAAAACAAAAAACAAAGTATACAAGACATAAGAATTGGAAAATTATTTGCTGAAAACATGTATGTTGATGTGCTTGATTGAGCCAATATACAGTGTATTTTGGATGGAAAATTCATTTGTATGCTGTAATGATATATAGTGAATTTATGTAAAAAATAAATAAATTTTAAAAGAAAAAAATTAAAAAGTCACTTCCGTTGTTATCATTTTTCTCAAGACAGTCTCACATATTTACTTTTGTTAACTTTGTAAGAATTAGAATTGATCATTTTCTTTAAATGAATTTAAATACCAAATGCCAATTCAAGCAGGAATTGCATTCTTTTTCTTTTTTGAGAGACAGGAAATGAGAAACCACCTCCCCAAGGGGAATGGCTGTGCCACAATCTTTCCCCTTCTTTTCTCCTCACGGGATTTTGGGCACACACAGCCCCATGCACATGCATCTGGTGTGAGTTTCAAGGTGCCAGGTGTGAGACTTGAACCACGGTCAACCATCTGGGAGTCCAAGACCTTAATTGTTATGCCACCTGCTGGTCTCTCATTCTCATTTCTTAATACGAGATGCCAATTTTCTAATTTAGCATGCAGAAAGACCAATTTAGGTATATCAGATTTCCAACCAAGTTCACCTTTTGCTAAGTTTTTTCTATTTAGTTAAATACTTGCAAGTCAAGGTGACGTGATGGTCATACATAAAGTTAGCTGTGGTGCACAGATGAAGTCGCCCGCCTTGCTCCTTTTTATTTATTTATTGATTTGGAAAGGTTTCTGCTATAGGGTGCGTGCGCTCGCCAGACAGACAGAGAGAGACAGGGAGACAGAAAGTGAGAAATCACCCCCCAGGGGGAATGTCCACACCACAATCCCTTCTCCTCTCAGGATCCTGGGCACACACGCACATGCGCCCAGTGTGAGTTTTAAGCCACCGGGTCTGGGACGCGAACTGCGGTCGACTATGTGGGAGTCCAGCGACATAGCCATTACGCCAACTGCTGGTTCCCCCGCCTTGCTCCTTTTTGAGTGTAGATGCCTTATTTCCCATGTTTTATTCCTTTCAAAAGAAGAAACCAGCTTGTGAAATTTAAGGTCAATGAAGAGGTCTAAGGTCAATGAATAGGACAGCTTGGTTTCCGGGTGCAAATGGCCAGCAGCTAGCTGGAACAATTTTAGGAAGGCAGAGGGGAAAGGACCTTTAGAATGCACCTTCAGATGTTGGATTTCCCTAACTTCTCTGCCCCTCAATTAGAGGGTAGGAAATCCACTATTCCTTGCCTGGAGGAGAGTGAATTTGGGCTTTGAAGGATGCAAACCAGTTTAGAAATGAACAAGACCATCTACCAAATTATGGGAAGTTTAAAGTCAAAGAGCTCATTGAATCGCTCTCAAAGAGAAATTTGGAACTGCAGGGGACACAAGTGGCCCACTGGGCTGGTGCCAGGCACTGGTTTCGAATGACTCCTCGAAAATCTCTAGTTCCCCTCTGGGTCCTTCATCAGGTCGCCATTTTCATCAACATAAATAACCAAGTCTGTGGAAATACTAATTAACGCAGTCTATTACTAAGCATGAAATTGAGAGGCATGCCTGCAAAAAGACAAGTGTGTTTCTACTTATTTTTAAATATTTATGCTCAGCTCTTTAAAAAGTGAGTAGGTAAACTATGTACCGTAGATAACAGAAATGTACATGAAGAGGTGGGTACTGTGCTTGAGCAGTCCTTGAAATCTGAATCCTGATGGCACAGGTTTTAGTTCAAATCCTGGAGCTGCCATCAAGTTTGGGGAAAATATTTCACTTGTTTTACCTTCAAATTCTGTAACATGAAAATAAATGTTCATGACAATTAGATGGCATATATGCACAGTAGCGGTGTGAGTGTGGGTTCAATTCTATTGTCACCATCCAGTTTAGGTATCACGTTTTATCTTAATTTTCTTCTGCTCTTATGTACTTTTTAAAAAATAAATGAACCATCTTAGAGGATGACTGAAAGCACCACAGATATATTAAAATATTGATGTGGGCATTTGTATTAAGAACTCTTCCTCCTGCCATAGCGTTATCTTCATCCAGGATTCAGCAATTAAATTTGAAGGGCATAGGTGAAATCTTTGAATGAGTCTTTTTCTTTAATCCCTGCTGATACCACCTGCTAGAACTTTTTATGAGCATTTGGGAAAACTATTTCTACTGTCTTTCTATTTTCATGTATTATGCTTATAATAAAGTTCCCTCTGTGAACAGTATAACATGACTTCTTCTGTGTTTGTTCTTTGTCAGAAGGTTAATGCCTGCTTGGTGTTAAGGTGACGCTCCACCCGTTGCTTGGCTTTAACTATGTACAGAGTGTTGCTAGGACACAGCAGCAGTGGTGGTCGGTCAGGGAAATTGTGGGGAGACAAAAACACACATGTGAAATAAACTCAGTATTTTAATAAAAAAAAGATCTTGATTGAAATAGATTAATTTAAAAATCTAAGTCAAAAAGCAGAGATGCAGAGTAAGATCTATTAAGAAACAGCTTCTTTTTCTTAAAACATATTTCCTTATGATGAGAGAGAAAGAGACAGACAGAGACAGGTATTTTTGCCAGGGTCTCTCCATGCTGTGGTCTTCCTGCTTCAGACTTTCAATGAGCTAGGGTTACAAGTGCTCACACATACAACTAGGATGCTGGGGTTGGCCCAGAAACGACCCAGGCCTCTCATGTGGCTTCCCGTTGCCCAAGAAGTCGTGCTACTGCGCACCACTGGCAGGGCCTGGAAACAGTATCTTCATTTCTACAAAAACACTTGCTGTAAAAATAAATGCAGATTAATGTGGGTAGGATTGCCATTTAAAAGAAATAAAACTTTAAAAAAAAGTAAATGTAATTGAATTTAATCTATACATTAATTTGGGGGGAATAGAATAAATACTTTTAAAATGCTGAATATGCTGACCCTTATACTTAAAATATTTCTCTGAATGTGTTGGTTTTTCTTCATTTTAGCATCTTTGGAGGTTTTTAATGTAGAGATCTTGTACACATGTTCATAAAATTATCTTTAAGTGTTTTATGTTGTTGAATCCTTCTGTTAATGCATTCATTTTTTATTTCAATTTCAAAATATTCATTGCCTTTTGCATACTAATTTTGTATCATGGTAATGTACTGTGCCTATGTGTTAACTCCTGTATCTTTTTTTTATAAAGTTTCAGATATTTTATATGCAAAGTCCTCTGTAGTGTGTAAACTAAGACAGCTTTACCTCCTTCCTAATCTCTGTGGATTTACTTTTTTCTTCTTTCTTTAAGGAACTAACAACTTCGTATAATCTCGAATAGAAATAGTGAGAGCAGGCATCTTTGTTTTGTCCTCAGTATTAGAGGAAAAGCCCTTCTCTTTCACCATCGTCCTCTTAGCTACAGATACTTTGTATGTGCCTTTTATCAGGATGAAAAAGTTTCCTTCTATTCCTGGTATGTTTAGAAATGGGTGTTGAACTTGGTGACGTGCTCTGTAGTGATTGTCTGTTTATTTTTGTAATAGTCTGTAATGTGGTAAATTGCATTGATTTGCTTTCAATATTAATCCACATCTTGCATTTCTGGGATGAAATCCATTTAGTGGCCATGAGTTTCCCTTTCATATATGGCTAGATTCAGTTCATTAATATTTTGTTAAAGATTTTCTCATCCAGCTCATACCATCTTACATTAAAATGTCTTTGTCTGCTCGGTGTCTGGGTGCTGGTGGTCACGTAAATAAGGTGTCTAGTGTTACCTCATAGCCTATCTTTTAAAATAATGTGTTTGGTATCATAATGATTTCTTCTTGTTTCCAGACTCTTTCTTAACTCCACAGTAATAACCTTTATGCCATAGAAAACTTAGAAAAGAGAAAAACAGAAAAAAATCTGAATTTGTAGACAAGACACTGTATTTAGACACTAGATAATAGGCATTAGGGAATTACGACCTCTGAGAAAAGAGAAATAACTCATTCCCTATTTGGATTGCTTTAGATTTGCTTGAAGGTAGTTATCAGACCACAACGTAAGACCACCCAGCTCTGCACTGAGTTGAGGTCAGTAACACTGGAGTTCAATAGACCTGTTTAAGAGAAAACTACAAATGCAGATAACTAAAATCTATACAGGAGTTTCCTTAAGTCTTTGAGTTCTGACCTTTCCAGACTTTTGATGAAAGTCCTGAGAATCCAAAGAAACCACCAGAACCTAGTCAGTTTAGTAATTTCTGTAACTCACACAGGTTTGGCAGTTCAGTTCAGCCAGAATAGGAAGGGGTTGTATTAATGAGACATTGCGTAGACTCCTTACTTAGATTAAGGTTTGAGAATAGAGTTAAAATCGCCCTGAGGTGAAGATTGCTCTGAGCATGCCATTATCAAGGAAACCTTAAATGTGTCGAGGTAATTCAAAACAATTTAACTACATACCAGAAAAATTATAATACTATTTTCAGAAATATTAAAGCTCTGGGACTGATCATTGTGAACTTAACCATGTCCAGCATCTACAAGAACATTACTAGGTTGCATAGCAACAGAAAACATGACCTATAACCAGAAGAAAAAAACAGTTAGTAGAAAAGAATCTGAAAGTAACAAAGATGATTTTTTTAAAGAGATTGTTGCCTTAGTGTGCTCACGGGAGAGAGAAAGAGAGAGTGAGAGAGAAAGTGAAAAATCACTCCCAGGGGGCGGGACTAGTCATGTTGCAGTCCCTTCTCTTCTATTCTCCTCCTGGGATCTTGGCCATGCACACCTGCCCAACACGATTTTCAAGCCACCAGGTCCAGGACTCAAACCACAACTGACCACGTGGGAGTCCAGCACCGTAACTGCTATGCCATCTGCTGGTCCCAAAGATGTTCTTTAAGTAAAAAGGTATTGAAGGGGCCAACAGGTCATATGGTGGTTAAGGCACTGGTCAACCGAGGTTCAACCACAGGTGTGTGCGTGCTCAGACTTCTGGGAGGAAAATAAAGGAGAAGGGATTGCAGCATGGCCAGGCCCTCTGGGGGCTATTTCTCACTTTACTTTTCACTGCTTCTCTCTGGAGAGGTCACACATCCTATGACAAAATAAATAAATAAATAAATAAAATTAAAGAAGAACAAGCTATTATAAATCTTATAAGCATGTATAAGAATATAAAGAAAAGCATGAGCATAATAACATTTCTAGTGAAAATGTTGAGAATAAAAGAAAACACCAAATGGATCTTGAAATGTAAAATATAATATTTGAAATAAAAAAATACATGCAATGAGAATAACAGCAGATTCGGGTACACAAAACAAGACTGGTGATGTCAAAGGCATACAATGTGAGACTATCCAAAATGCAGCAGGGAAACGACTGCAAGCGCAGAGCATACGATCAGTCATCTGGAAGGGATATCAGTTGGCCTAATATGCACGGTAATAAAAAAGCAACTATACAGATTTAAAAACTGTGAAAACTCTACATCGAAAAACAAAGATAATCACGACCAGATTGCTGAACAACAGCGATGAAGACAAAATCTTCAAAGCAGGCAGAAAGAAAAAAAAAAATGATTAGATATAAAGGAAAAATGTATCTGCATAAGAACACGTGTGTCACTGAAACCGTGTGATCCAAAAGATAATAGAATTTACATTTCTCAAGTGCTGAAAGAAGGGCTGGAAGTCGGCGCAGGGGTAAAGCAGAGTGCCCTGCAGACAATACAAAATGAGACAACTCATGACCATCAGACTCACCACATGGAAGTACTGGAGAAATTTCTTGTAGTGGAAAGAAGATGATGCAACTTAAAATGTTGTCTACAGAGAACAGCAGGTGGTTAAGGCACTAGACTCCCACACAGCCAGCTGTGGTTCAAGTCCCAGACTTGGCGACTTGAAACTCACACTAGGCACTCTTGCATGTGTGTGTGTGTGTGTGTGTGTGTGCAGGCCCAATATCCCAGGAGGAGAATGGAAGAGAAAGGATTGCAGTGTGGCCATCTCCCTGGGGAATGGTTGGTCACCCTCCTTGTCACTGTCTCTCTCTGTCTCTGTCTCTGGGGAGTGCACATGCCCTATGGCACACACCTTAAAAAAATTGCATCTACATAAATAAATAAATAAGCAAGTACAAAACCGCTAAATATATAGATATTTGTGAGATAATTTTTCTCATGAGGAAATCTCAGTAAAACAAAATTAATTATTTAATGTAAAAATTCAAATAATTATTATTGAAATTTATAATATATTTATATTGTATGACAATAATTGCACAAAAGTTTTGAAGGAAGTTGTGCAACTATAATGTAAGATTCTTACACTATAGGGACCAGTAGGTGGCGTAATGGCTATGTCTCTGGACTCACATGTAGCTGACCACGGTTCTTGTCCCAGACCTGGTGGCTTAAACTCATGCCGGGCACATGTGCGTGCGTGCCCAAGATCCCAAGAGGAGAATGGAGGAGAAGGGATTGCGATGTGGCCATCCCCCCAGGGTGTGTTGGGGGGTGATTTCTCACTTTCTATCTCTCTGTCTCTCTAGTGAGCGTATGTTCCCTATAACAAAAACCTCCCCAATAAATAAATAAATAAATAAATAAATAGATTCTTACACTATATATAAAACATTATTTAAGGTTAGACTGTGATATATAAAGGTTATATGTTATAAACCCTAACTCAGTCAGTAAAATAGTGAAATAAATGTATAACTAATTAGCTAATAGTAAAGGCAGAACAAATCTAAAAAATATCCAACTATCCCTACATGAAATAAGGAAAGAAAACAAAAATATAGTATAGAGACAAAACAAATAGTAATATTATACATTTAGATTTTTTGACTGTAAGGCATATTCTTAGGGTTTCAAGAGAAGATACATGGAGTAGCTGCAAGCTGTTATTATGCACGTATTAATTGAAGATGCAATCGTGGTTGAAATTGCTTAGTTTGAATTAATGGCTTCAGAAAGAAACCCAAACTAATACCTCGCTTTGTGATCCACCATTGTAAAACAAGCAGGTGGAAGCGGTTGGACCTACAGAGGACTCCGCCTACAGTGAGAGGCAGTAAGTGCTGGGACATGTGAGATTTCAGTCAATGGAACACACTATCCTAGGCAGGGGTGAGAAAGCAACAATATCAGAGCCTTTATTACCAGAGTAACAATCACGTTCAATCCACAGTAGTGATGGGTTGTAATACAACAAGCTTTTTTTTTTTTTTTTCCTGCTTGCAGTCTCGAGAGAGAGAGAGAGAGAGAGAGAGAGAGAGAGAGAGAGAGAGAGACAGAAAAAGACAGTGAGAGAAAAAGTGAGAAACCCCCTCAGGAGGGGTTGGCCACACTGCAATCCATTCTCCATTCTCCTCTTGGGATTTTGGGCACACACGCACACCTGACCAACATGAGATTCAAATTGCCAAGTCCGGCCCTGTGGGAGTCCGGCACCTTAACCACTCTGCCACCTGCTGGTCCCAAATAAGCATCATTTATACCTGCAACTCATACTGGTTTAAGAATATAAAAGTGACTTTCAAATTCTATCTGCCAACACATTCTATAGTTTCTGTGGCATAACGTATGTGCACAAGAGAGAAAGTGTTTAGTCATATATGAAACCACCACTGAAATAAGTGGGTGTCGGTCAGGCAACCAAAGCCGACCGGCACACTCTCAGTATTTGTTATCATTTTACCCAAATCCATTTATTTTCCTTCTCAAATAAAACTATGAAAGAAGGTTAGATCTTTTGGACCACGATGACAGTAACTCTTCTAACCCACATGTGTCTCCTACCAGCATCAGACGGTATTCGCTGGGATCTTCCCGAGAAGAGCCCCGGGTTGTCTGCGAAGGCGCGTGGCACACAGCTGCTCACTTCACGTCAGGCCAGGCCCGGCCTATTTAAAACCCGGTCTGCTCAGAAAGGGCGGCAGCCCAGGTCATCCCTTTAGACCTCTCATTTCTGTATTTTCAAGAAGTTGTCATTCTCCTTCTGAAATCAAGAATTAAAAAAAAAAATAATAATAAAGGACGTTTTGAAATGAAGCTAAAAAAAAAAAAAAAGAATTAAAGAATGCACGTTCATATCCTGTTGTTTCATTGGCCGCCTCGATACACCCTTCCTATGATCATTTTTATAGTGGATTGGCTTTATCAATGATCGTCACCACAGATCAGACTTAAAACTCCTGAGAGCGTAGCTATGAGTACCACTTTCAGAAACACTGTAAGTCAGTCCTGTCAGCGTTAGCATACGGCATTGTCATTTACACGTGGCCACACGCACGTTGTGGGAAGGGGTGATGAAGACAGAGAATAAAGCTAGGCGATAGTGCAAGCAAAGATATGCCATTTAGCATATAAAATATGGATATTATCTGTCTTTACAAACATCTAAAAGATTTAAATGCCATTTTAAGAAAAGTTAAATGCATAACCAAGACCAAATAAATGTAGTCATAATAATTCATGCTGATAAACTACGCATTATGGTTCATATATTTTCCACAAAGAAATGGATGAAACATGTATAAAATTATTAGGATCATGCACCATTAAAATGGATATTTATTTCAGCATTCAGCTTCGAGGTCCAAGGGTATTCAGAATGATTTTATAAGGAGGATCTCTCATGCATTGAAATGAATAAATGTCAAAATGTTACCGTAAGTGCAAGATTTGACTTCTGTTGCTGCCATAATTTTAAAGATTAAGTATAATTTAGAAATGAATAAGAAAATAGTGAAATCAATTTTGGCATAGTTAGTATATTATTCTGATAACAACTACTTGGGCAATTTTTATGTTTTTTTTTTTTTAAAGCCTTGCAAAAAAGTTTTAGGAAGAGAAACAGATGGTAAATGTAATATATAAATATAAAATAACTTTATTGACATTACAATATTTAATAGCATTATTTTAATACTATGATGCTCAACTATAAGCATATAATATTTGAATATTACATTTAATTTAATTACAAATGCTTGATATTGCAAATACTTAGCTGGATTTAAGTATTACAATGTTCAATATTAAGAGAATATTCTAGGACTCCTAATAATACTCTTACTACCTCCTTAGTCTTGTCTTCCAAACCTGAAAAAATTTGCACATATAAAGCAAGCCACAAATTCTACAAGTTCAGTTTTGATGTTTTCTGTACACAGTGCTAATTGATGCAGTATAGTGTATGTTACATAGCTGGGACATACACCCTCCTTAGAGTTTGGATGTGCAGTCTGCCTTTGGATTCTCTGCAAGGTACGACTTCCTATGGGGGAAGCAGCAGCTCAGAAGTTAAATGTAGCGAAAAAACAGTTAGCCCAACACATGTAATTAAAGAGAGGCCCACCCCGTCAGGTGGCGCAGAATTGCATTACTCCTCTCTGCAGGTAAAGCCAGGTGGATGGTTAGACGCTCTGTCTCTCTGGTGAGTGCGTACGCCCTGTGACAGACCCTCTCTGCTTGTGCTCTCCCTGTACCGAGCTCCTTCTGCACTTCAGGAACAGCCAGGATGAAGCCACCTGTGCATTCCTGGCCAGGCGGGCTGCAGACCCTGTCCCGGTCCGGCCTTCCTCCACGCTGGTCCAGCTGTGTCCCCGACTTGCCTATGAAGCATGTGGAGTACGTGCCTGAGAAAGAGATGGCGACTTGCCCGTCATCTGGTGTCCCCGCCAGAGAAGTACGCCATGCTGAGATGGCCACGCAGCCACAGACGCGGGTTGACACGGCAGCATCTGGAGAGAAGTGAGTTCCTGAACTCAGGCCATGCACGCAGACAAGGAGTCTGAGATGGGAGCCCGTGCAGGCACAATGTGCTGCTGGGGACTGGGCACACATTCAAGGCAGGAGGGACCTAGGCGAAGGTCTGTGCCTGCAGTTAAGACCAGGAGAAAACAGGTTTCATGACCTTGAATAAAGTAGGCTTCTTCAGGGGTTTGTTTATGTAAACAAGACTTGGTTAAAATGGAGTCAGATTGGGGCCAGCAGGTGGTGCGGTGGTTAAGGCCGAATTTCCATGTGGCTGACTGCAGTTTGAGTCCTAAACCTGGCAGCGTGAAAATCATGCTGGGTGTATGCGTGTGGGTGCCCAAATCCCAGAATGAAGTTCAAGGAAGGACTGTGATGTGGTCCCCCCCAGTCCTCCCCCACAGGGGGTGATTTCTCACTTCCTTCTCTCTGTCTCTCTCTCCTCTTCTGTCTCTCTCTGGTGAGTGCATGCACCCGATGGCAAAACCTAATTAAAGAAAAAAAATAGAGTGAGATTAAAACTAACAGAAGTTGACTAATTGCCACATATGCTGATGAAGCTGGAATTCCTGAGGAAGATTCTCGTGGACACGAGGCAGAGATAACACTCTGTGTGTCAGGGCCAGTAGACGGTATAGCAGTTAAGGTGCTGGACTCCCATATGGCTGACCATATTTAAGTTTCAGTGGCTTGAAAATCACGTTGGATGCATGGGTGTGCACAAAACTCCAGGAGGAGAAGGGATTGCAGCATGGCCATCATCCCAGGGGGTGATTTCTCACTTTCTCTCTCTCTCTCTCTCTCTCTCTCTCTCTCTCTCTCTCTCTCCCCGAGGAGCCCATGCATCCTCTGGCAGAAACCTTAAAAAACAAAAAACCCAATGTGGCAGTCAAGTGGCACACAGGTTGGATAGGTATTGTTTTAGATATAAGAATTCTAAGCAACTGAGTGTGCACCATGGTCAAATAGTGACTTTCAGTCATGAAATACTAGTAATGATCTGGTTACAGGTGCCCCAAAGCATCTTACTATCAGGAGTATTTCCCCACTTGGTCCCCAAAATTCTTATCTTAGATTCCGAGATCTTTAGAGACGATCAGAACCGCCTACTCAATAAGCCTACTTAAAAGCCATGCTCCCAACCACTAGGTTTACTACCAGCGCTCCTCAAAATGCTCCCATAAGTTTGTTTTTAATAGCCAACCGTCTTCTTCCTGGCGTGGATCATAAACCTTTTCCACAATCTGCAAGGCTCTAGCCTTCCTCCTTCCATAGTCTAAGATTCAGTGTTACCAGTTAGAATGACTTCATTCCACGTAAGAATTTTAAAGTCTTTCCTCCTATTTCCTGCTTATACTTGTTTTTTTTTTTTTTTTTTCTTTTTTTGGAGAGGTTTTCGCTATAGGGCGCGTGCACTCACCAGACAGACAGAGAGAGACAGAGAGATAGAAAGCAAGAAATCACCCCCCAGAGGGGATGGCCACGCCGCAATCCCTTCTCCTCCATTCTCCTCTTGGGATCTTGGGCACGCATGCACACGCGCCCGGCGTGAGTTTACCGGGTCCGGGACTCGAACCGCGGTCGACTATGTGGGAGTCCAGCGACATAGCCATTACGCTAACTGCTGGTCCTCCTACTTGGTTTTAAAGAAGAGGTAGCCTTTCTTCTCCACTCATTTTACATTGTACTCAATCCTTCCAACCCTAATCCTCACTGTTTTTTTGTTTTTCCCACTGTCGCCAGAGAGCATATGAATTGGCCGGAAAGAGAGAGAGAGAGAGAGAAGGTGAGGAAGCACTGCCCATGGGGTGTAGTCACATTGCAGCCCCTTCTCCCTCCCCTTCCCCTCCTTTCTGGATTTTGGGCCCCTACCCACATATGCCCGGTGTGTTTCTCAATCTCTGGGTCTGAGACTCAGATCTCACTATCAGCCATGTGGGATCAGCTGCCTAACACCCACTCACTGGCTGGCCTGATATTCACTTTTTTTGCCTTTAAAGACTCTCAATTCTTTGTTCTCTCCTGGAGGTATCATCCAAAGCATAGATGAAACAACTATGGCTATGAGCTAATAATTACAGGAACTGGATGAGGAAGACTTTGAGACTGATTTTAATATTGTTTCTACTATTGGGTGTGTATAAAGTTTTTTTAATAAGAAGATTTTTTAAAAATAACATACATAGAAAGAAGCTGAAAGTTTGAAAGTTCTAATGGAATGTTGATAATAAAAGCCAGACAGAGAAATAGTGATTAAAATTAGACTGTGAGGCCAGCTAGTTACGGGGGGTGGTGGGGGGGGGAGGTGACTGGATCCCACTGGCTGTCTATGCAGTTTGAGTCCCGGGTCCAACAATTCGAAAACATACCAGGCACGTGGTCTGTGCACCCAGAATCCTCAGAGGAGAATGGGGAAGGGATTGTGGAGCCACCCCCACCTCCTGTGGGTGTTTTCTTACTTTCCGTCTGTCTCTCTAGTGCATGCCTTATTTAAAAAAAATAATAATAAAATAAAATAAAATTAGACCATGTAGGAAATTTAAAAGTTTAAATTTAAAAATCGTTTAAAAATGGTAGCTTATGTACAATAGCCAAAATAGGAACACACATCAAAGTATTAAGGTAGGAGTTATGTGAATGATTTTAGGTATAGAAGAGTGTGCCAAGAAAAAAAAAAGATTTCAAATGCAAAAGAAGTGATTTTCAGGTTGTGTCCAGGACACACTTCTGGGTGTGGTGATTAGAAATGGATATGTCTTGTCAAATATTTTACAGTGGATTTTTCTGACCAAATGAATGAGGTTTAAATATCCATTCTGTGCTCCTGATAAGGTTCAAGTTTTCCACTGACAACCAAGAAGAAACGATTGGAATTTAGAAGTCTCTCATTTCTAAAATTCTTGTACATGCAAGAGAAATAGTGATTAAAATTAGACTGATAAAATTATACCTAACAACCAGCTCCCTAGGAATGATGGAGCGTCTCAAAAGGAAGCCTTAGTTAGTCTTTCGGAGTGTCCAAGTAGTTGTGATGTTGTCACGTCGAAAAGACCGCTGTGTGTCAGTGTTCCAGAGAGAGAAGGCTTCGGTCACTGAAGCCCCAGAGGAAATACAGATTTTGCACTAAACTGTCTATTTAATTTGTAAAAGCACACAATAATATGTGGGAAAGGGGAATTAGTTAGCTGAAGGAGGGTGTAATGATCCTTTTCGATGTTTAGTTGGGGAAATAACTCGCACAGAACATTATTCTTAAATGTCCACAGATACGGGCCTGGCTGGGCGTAACTATGTCCACAGATGAAGATGAAGACGCTGACTGGCCCATCTTTTTTTTTTTTTTTTCCCCTTCCTAAAATGGTCTGACAAAGTAGTGTCTTTACTTTCTCCCAAACTGCAGTTTTGACACTGAGTAAAACCAGTTTTAATTGTAATATAGAACCGTGACCTCAGCAGTAAGAAATCCTCAATGTAGTATTACTTGAACACGTTTTTATCGGCTTTGTTTGGGGTCTAACGACATTTCCGTTAAGATTTACATAAAGAAACAGAACACCGAACCCATCTGCTGTCTTTAATGAGCATTTCCTGTTTAGGGCAGCCCCATCTCTTTCTTCAAATTCATCCGATTTGAAAGAGGAGCCAGGCCGAGCTCTTATGTCTTTGCTTAAAACCAAAGCTCTGCTCGGCAGTAAGAGAAATCGGCACTGGAGTGGCTGATGTGTCTACACTGGCGACGGGTAATGTGCAACCTTGCACATGTTCCACTATTGTCAGAGGGTTTCCACAGGACAGGGAGAGAAATTAAATTATCAAGCTGGATAACCAAGTATGCTCTTCCAATTCTCTTCACTGTGAAGATCTAACAGTCCAGCGACCCATTTCTATGGCCGTCAGCATGCCATTCCGGGCCAACTGCAAGTCACAGCTGGTTGTTGGGCTGCTGTTGTTCCTTGGTTAAATATCAAAACTAGCTCCCATTAACCAATGGATAGCTCTAGATGAAGGGAAGGCCGTAACATAGCAGGATCAAGGATGAATTGTTGATATGTCTGTCAAAAATTTAAGTCATGTGGTTTCTTGATGGTTCCCAAGGGCCAAATGACAAAGTAGGAGCTATTTCCAAAAGGAGAACAATTACGGAAAGATGAATATGTGGACCTGTTCCCTAATTCTATTTTAATTTGCCGAGGCTCCATACAGCGCCTGCTTATTCAACACCAAAACTTTATCCTTGGATCCATTGCGTTATATGTTCCGAGTATCAGATACACTTGAACCGTTGCTGGCACCATTTTAAACCTCCTGCTCTCCTTTAGCTTCGCCTAAACCTGACAATGAATGGGTAAATGGGGCAGAGCCCCACAATTAACCGTGAATGTTGCCGCTGAAGTGTTCCATTTTTTGGTGTATGTTTGTGTGTGTTTGTGTGTGTGTGTGTGTGTGTGTGTATCTTTTATTCTAGTGAGCTATCAATATATTGGCCAAATTTTTTTTTTTTAGAGGTTTTCACTATAGGGCGCGTGCACTCGCCAGACAGACAGAGAGAGACATAGAGACAGAAAGCGAGAAATCACCCCGCAGGGGGGATGGCCATGCCACAATCCCTTCTCCTCCATTCTCCTCTTGGGATTTTGGACACGCACGCACACGCGCCACTGGGTCCGGGACGCGAACCGCAGTCGACTACGTGGGAGTCCAGCGACATAGCCATTACACTAACTGCTGGTTCCCAGTGCTTTTCATTTTGTGGGGCTATCCTGCAGACTTCCAGGTCACTAGATTTCCAGGAACCTCACCAAGTGTTTGGACACCAGAATGATCATTATTTGGAATCTCTCCAGTTCTCTCCCGCCTTCTGAGGTGCATCCTCCTCTCCACGTCCTCCTCTGTAGGCCCAATCTGAATAATCTGACTGATGAAATACACTAGCGTGATGTTCTGGGGAAGATAGCATTGACTAGAAATGGCAGGAAGAAAGCGAGCGCACAGAGCCTTGGCGAGATGATGAAGTTCCTCTTTTCTTTGCCTGTGTTTAGAAGTTCTCACTGCCTGCAGGAGGGGCAACGCCAGCAGGAAACAGGAAAGCGTGTTAGACGAGGAGCCCTTCCCAGGGCCTGAGGTCCCGCTGGTTTCTGCCACCATGCACAGAGCGACTGCAACTGAAGCCAGGACCAGATTCTGTACTAATTCTCCAAAACTCATTCAATTTATGCCTAAGACAAACAGGGCCGTTAGTAGGACATGGGAGGAAGGATGGCCCCGGCATCGTTTCCCAGGACTATCGTCCCGTCTGGGATGAAGTTCACAGAGCCAGGGCGGGACTTGCGTTGTTACAGTGTACATTGTGACGCCTCCATAAAGCCCAACGGATCTGAAGAATTAGAGACATGGAAACATGGAGAGAGAGACCGATTCGATTTCACCGAAACTACACAGCAACTATTAATACAATGTGTGATGCATTACAATTTTCAGATGAATTACTATTTTAAAGGTTAAAATATAAGAACGTTAGAAAAAGACTTTTAAGTGTTTTATTTACCTTGGAATAGATGAGATTTTTTCTAGGGAAGACAGAAAAAAAAAGCCACTTAAAAAATGATAAAAATGTTTAAATGCATTTGACTGATTTGTAAACTAATCCATAAATACAAATAAAAGATACTGGGAAGTGGAAAATTATTTGCAGAGTTAAAGTCCAGACGACTGGGCCCGCAGGCTGCTGGTTACGGCAGCTGGATCCCACGCGGCTGACTGTGCAGTTTGAGTCCTGGACCCAGCCACGTGAAAACACGCTGTGGTAGGCTGAGTGGGCAGTCCTAAGAGAACAGCAGAAGGACACACGTCACTTCAATCACAACTTATCAGGAGTCACACCCAGACCCTCCCTGAGCTGCCTTCTTCCCACTTAGCCCCTGGCGCCGGGATGGCCGGGCAAATACCATCTCCCTTCCTTGGTACCTGAGGAAGACACCTGAGGATGACTGTAAATTTCTCTCTTATCATCCCTCGTGAATATAGAAAGACCCAACCAAGCGTTGTGGTCAGCATCCCGATTCCCACTGGGGCCATAAATTAGGCAGCTATCCTAATGAAATACCCTAGCTCACACTGGGCATGCGCGGTTAGGTAACCAAAGTCTTCAAGGTCTTCACTTGTGAGAGGGATGCAAGCGCAGGAGAAAGCCCAGAATTCAAACAAAGGATGTAGACAGTGTGACAGACCTGCCACCGCTACATATCCACGATCACCTCTGGTAATGAAAATAATACCTAACCAGTTCCAAACAAAGTTGCCACCTAGCAACCTGCCCACCCAAAGCCTTCTGGGTGTACTTCTTTTCTAGAATCTTTCTTTCCTATTAAATTCTCTTTCTTACCTACTTTTATTGTGGCTGTGGCTGTATTTTGCACGTAGGGACAGGTCTCTAATTTTAGTGATCTGGACCCAAAGAACCAAGGACTTCACAATGCAGCTCAACCTTCTCCCATCCTATGACAATGCCAGGCGCGTGTGCAAGCATGTTCAAAATCCCAGGATGAAAGCAGAGGAGAAGGAACTGTGCTGTGGCCATTCCCTCCTGGGGCAAGGGGGGTTCCTTTCTCATTTTTCCTCTCTTTCTGTCTCTCCTTGGTGAGGGTATGTGTCCTATAACAAAACTAAAAAAAAACAAACAAGTAAAATCCAGATGGCCAAAAAACAAATGGAGTGGTCCTCAGGTTAGCTTGTGCTCAGATTGAGACTGATTGAAAACATACCATAATATTGGGACCAGCAGTTAGCATAATGGCTCTCTCACTGGATTCCCATGTAGTCGACCACGGTTCGAGTCCCAGACCTGGTGGCTTAAACTTACTCCGGGCGCCCGTGCGTGCCCAAGATCCCAAGAGGAGAATGGAGGAGAACGGATTGAGGCATGTCCATCCCCCCTGGGGGGTGATTTCTCGTTTCCTGTCTCTCTGTCTCTCTCTGTCTCTCTCTTTCTGGCCAACGCATGCGTCCTATAGCAAAAACCTCTCAAAAAAACATACGATAATATCATGCTTAATGACGTTAGGAAGAAATATGTGTTTTAATATTCCTTAACTGCACCTTTGTGAGTTTATTTTATAAATAGAATATCACCATTATAGTAGGTTGTCTGGAAAATCATGGCATATTTTTCTATGCAAAAACATGTCACGACTTTCCCAGCAACTCAATATATGAATAACGCACAAGGCAAAGACTAGTAAGTTGATTTTATACATAGTGATCGTTTTCCTACAACAGGGTCATATTACTTTTGTCATTTAAAAACCCAGGGAAACATAAAAAATATTCATAGTGTATGAAATCCTATTTCTTGAACATCTAATACTATTTGAACAATTACTATGAGTTTTTTTTTCTAAGATGGTCAGTCCAAGGAGCAGCAGATGGCATAATGGTTATGTCGCTCGCCTCCCACATAGTTGACCACACGTGTTCAAGTCCCAGACCAGGTGGCTGAAAACTTATGCTGGGCACGTGTGCGAGCATGCCCAAGATCCCGAGAGGAGATCCTGAAGGAGAGATTGAGGCATGACTGCCCTCTCTGGGGTTCTGATTTCTTGCTTTGTGTCTTTCTGTGTCTCTGTCTCTCGGGTGAGCACACATGCCCTATAGTAAAAAACCTCTTAAAAAAAAAAAAAGATGGTCAGGCAAGACTGGTGATTTTTATTTGGTGGTGCCCAAGAAGGCTGTATTTGAGCCCTCACACTGCAGTTAATGGTGACCCTTCTTCTCAGGCAGAGTAAGTAAGGAGAGCTATAAAACTCTGAAAAGATGAGGACCCGGAGGCAGTGTGAGAAGAGCCTCTGCCAGCCGCTCTGCAACCCTGTGTCTGCGAGGACACGCCAGGAAGAGGCTGCACTGCTTTTCTTTCTTACTTGAACAAATAGTATGTTGCTTCTCTGAAAACCTGAGCAGTGGTTGCATATTAAAGATCAGCTATCTAACAAAATCCCCATTTTCAGAAGAAATATACACAGCACACTCGGAATTGCTGATGGATTTCTCAGTCTTTTTTCCCTGAACGTTTGGGTGTTTGAGTTTCTTGTGTTTCTTCTTTTACACTGGATTAAGGCTGTTTGAAATATTCTGTTCAAATAGTAGATTTCCAAGAGGCTGGATTTCACATAACGTCAAGTAAGTTATTATTTTGGGTCGCACTAAAAGAGTAAGAGGAACGGGGCTCATAATTTCACATGCACAAATGAAGAGTTTAAGTTTTTTTTTTATATAAACAAGATCTTTAAATGCCACAAAAATTATAATGCAGCTTTATCCTATCACAAAATATTTCAAGTTCCAAAGATCTTTGAAATTTCATCTGTCCTTCTACTAACTACGAAAATGTGCTGTTAACTTTTTGATGAAAAATGCATGAGTGACAGGAAATTTTCTTGGGGATGCAGAATTACCTTCTAATTTGAACGTTTTCTCTCTTGCTTTGGAAAGGAAGAAATCATTTCTATACATGGCCATGCATTACCACCAGGAGGATACGTTCTGAGGATCGCATCGGTAGGAGATTTGGGCCCCGTGCGATCACCGTAAGTATTTACGCAAACCTGGGTGGGGTAGCCTACCACGTGCTGAGGCTGGGGGAGAGCCGTATGCCCCGCGAGGGACCACCAGCACATCCACCGCCGGCGTGTGCTGGGCGTCGCCATGCGGTGAAGACGGTCTTGGTGCCAGCGATGAGACTGGGGCTCAGCCTTCCGTGCCTCTTCCTGGCAGCATTTCTGGGAAGTGAATGGATAATTAGCAATTCATCCGGCCTCCAGTGAGCCCATAGGGTAAGATAACAATTCTACTAAAAATGCTTATTCTATTATTGCTAAAGAGAAAACAGAAGTAAGAAACTTGTAGTGCATGCAGAATTATTGCCTGAAAGACTAGCACTTCAGTTTCAGTTTTAATTTTCCACACTGTTTATGAATCTCAGTGCCTTTATTGTGCTCTGTAGGCATCGGTAGTTGTACCGGCCACTGTACCTCTCAGGCGACCCTTGCATTCGTTGCTGAAATGGAGAGGAACTATGACTCTGAACCGGTGTTCACAAGCTCTGTGCCTTTAACATGCTTTGTAATCACATTTGTTTTCTTTGTAAATCAGATAAGTTATAGTAATTACCTGTCTTGATTATCTTACGTGGATACTCTGAGTTTATATTATTTCTATATAATTATATCGATTTTCAGAGTTGAAGATTCCTGCCCTGTGAAGTATTAAAAATAAGAATCAGGTCTACGAACACAATTCTAAAGTAAGTTTTGTGCAAGAGAAGAAAAATGGGAATAAAAACATAATGTTCAAAGTAACTCATCTAAGAGACTTAAGAAACCTAAGCTTCGTAAGTTACTTATCACATGTTTATGGAAGACTTTCTCCACTCTACAAGTTTAAGGACAGTTCTAATCTTAATGATTATGAAAGTGAATGTAGCAGGCAAAATCACCACCTTTAAGAAGCTTAAACAGGGAACCAGCAGTTAGCGTAATGGCTATGTCGCTGGACTCCCACGTAGTCAACTGCGGTTCGCGTCCCGGACCCGGTGGCTTAAAACTCACGCCGGGCGCGTGTGTGTGTGTGCCCAAGATCCCGAGAGGAGAAGGGAGGAGAAGGGATTGCGGCGTAACCATCCCCCCTGGGGGGTGATTTCTCGCTTTCTGTCTCTATGTCTCTCTCTGTCTGTCTGGCGAGCGCACGCGCCCTATAGCAAAAACCTCTCCAAAAAAAAAAGAAGCTTAAACACATCTGTAAAAGAAAATGAGAAATAAATAACCAAATAACACATATATTTTATATATATATATATATTTCATACATGTATGTTACATATAGGTATAACTTTAGTTGACAAGTATTAAGAAAAATAATCAAGAAAAGAGGTTGTGAGGTGTAGGAGCTGTGGAAGTTCTTGCACTTCCAGATTGGGGTGATTGAAGAGAGGTGCGTTTAAGGGAGGACCCAGTAACACGAGGTGCAAGGCCCGTTCACAGCGGCCCAGATGGCAGAGTGCCGCCTGGGAGCTTGGAGGCCGTAGGGGAGGTTCTAGTTTTGAGTCGTGACTGTAGCTGAGCCAGGTGTGCGCATGGGTACCTGGCTGGCTTCAGGGTCTCGGAGGAGAATCATGAGGCCCCTGTCCAGGGCATCTCTCCCTCTCCATGAAGGAAGTAAATACGTCAATATTAGAAGGAGGGGTGGGGGGGAGGAGGAGGAAGAGCTACTGAGAGGAGAAAATGCATGACTATGTGGGGGAAGAATTTCAGGAAAAAGAAAAGCACCAAGGCTCTGAGTGGGAAGCATGCCTGGTACATTCAGTAAATACTGAGAAGGTGAACATTTCTTGAACAATGAGAGCAGAGGGAAATAATAAAATGCAATGTGCCTGAGATATATATGGAAGTTTTCATTTTCTTTTTCAAAAGGCTTGGGGCCGGCTCACCTCGACCAAGCCTGAATCAGACTTCTCTGAGCCGTCCTCTCCAGCAGGCCTCTCCTGGTCCTCGTCCACCCTTCCAGAGTCGAGTTTTAGCAAAGCTGTTCAGACAGTTCGAGGCGAATCTTCCCACCTTGACTTCTGGTCACCCTCCATGGCTGCAGGGCCTCATCCGCTAGTTCCTGGGTGGTTTCTGATCGGCCTGGACTCCTCTCAGCGAGCGTTTGGTTAGGGTGGCTTAGCGAGAATTCCCTTTACCTGTTATATTGCCTGTTAACAATATTTCATCCACTAATCCTTCAATCTGTTCCTTGGCTATAAATCCTCACATATTGTTTTTATAGTTGAGCTAATCTCCTTGGTATTATAATAGTCTTAATATCTAATGTAACAGCCTTGAATCCTGTCTCCCTTCCTGTTCTAACAGGTATCAGAATAATCCTTTTTTAAAATAGGGTAATTATCAATGTTAATGTGTACATTGGCTTATGAAACTAAAATAGCCTACGATAATTCAACAAAACTAATGCACATTTATTTGAAAAAGAATTGAATTTTTTTTTTTTAGAAAAACCCTGCTTTTGGTTATTTAAAGCTTAGTACCTATATTTCACAGCATTTATTCTTCTTGACAATAAGAATAACGCAGGGGCCGGATGAGAATATGGTGGTAAACCACAGCGCCCTGACAGGCAGTCCCACTGGGAAGGCTCCAGGTTCTAGTCTGGAGACCTCCCTGAGTGCCCAACTCACATGTGCCCATGATCTGGAGCTGGCTGGGCTGGGGTGGGGTTGCAGCAGCAGGGACTTGTGGGCAGTGTCTGTCTCTCTTGGTCATGGAACGGGGGAACAAAAAATCCTTAAGAGATTAAGAATCATGGGACCAGCAGACGGCACGATGGTTATGTTGCTGGACACCCACATGGTCAACCTCAGTTCGAGTCCTGGATCCAGTGGCTTCAAACTTACGCCAGGTGCCTGTGTGTGCATGCCCAAAATCCTGAGAGGAGAATGGAGGATTGTGGTGTAGCCATCCTCCCGGGGGTGAGTGATTTCTTGCTCTCTGTCTCTCTGGTGAGCGCACATGCCCTATAGCAAAAAAGTCTCTCTTAAAAAAAAGAATAATTCAGACTAAAAAGTTAAAAGCTAATATATAGGTGTTTATATAGAGTATTTTTCTGTTTTTTTTTTTTTTTTTTTTTTTTAATCTCTGAAGTCCTTATTCCACTTATTAAGGAGAGATAAGGTACTGAACTGGATATTTTTAGATTGTGAAACTCCAGCAATTACTGCCGGGAGAAATTAGCTAAGGAAGTATTAAAATGGTTCTCGGTTGGGGGCTGATTTTCAGAACAGACTAAGGAGAACGAAGGTCACTCCATTGCTGAGCAAGGGAAAATCTCACCAACAAGACACAGGAAGAAAAAGTGCTGAATCGAAAACGTCTGTCAAAGGCGAGTTAGCAGAAAACACGTGTATGGGTTAAGAAAGAAAGCTCAAGACAAACATTTGCAAAAGTATTAATGATGAAAAAGCCTTTCACAGAAATCCAGTTGTAGGCCAACACTTTGAGGACTGGTTTGCGTGAATTCTAGGTACCAAGAGTTTAGCTAAAGCAGATGTCTACAATTTCAGTGCAGAAAACAGTGGGATGAGAACAGCATAGAATACCAGGCGAGCCCGACTATACCACAGAAGCCATTACTCAGCTGTGGGGTTCCTGAATCACAGGGCGTTAGCTGAGGAGCTGGAGCTCAGAGCAGTATCCCACCTATAGCCTCCCTCGCTGACGCGGGCCCTGTCCTCACACAGCGCAGAAACACCTGCCTGTGTTCACCTGCTGCTGTGTGTTAAGCAGAAGTACCCGAAACAGGGTGGATTAGAAGGAATGGAGGTTGATTTGGCTAGAAAATCAGGGTGTGTGAGCCTGACCTCTGGCCAGCCTCGCGTGTGCCACGGCAGGGCCGAGGGGAGCAGGCCTAACAGTTAGCAGGCACGTCTCCACGCCTTGGGACTGTCCTCATGTGCTTCATTTGAGAATTTCGGTTGTCTCAAAAATTTACTTGACTTTATTAAAGAGCCTCTCTGTTTTTTTTTTTTTTAATTTTTTTCTTTATTTTTTTAAATAATTATTTAATTTTAAATTTATTTATTCACTCATTTATTTTAATTTGACCAGAGAGAGACAGAGAGAAAGTGAGTTAGCAAGCCACCAGGTCCAGGACTTGAACCATGGTCAGCCATGTGGAAGTGTCTAGCGCTTTAACCACCACACCACCTGCTGGTCCCGAGCCTCTCTGTTTTGTTCTTACCAATAGCACCCTGCCCTGAGTGATCTCCGCTTGGCAATATGATAAGACTTTGGTTTCCAGAATGAGAGAGAAAACACCTTTCATCTCCTAACACCCCTGTCCACTCTTTCTGCCCTGCTCTGTAAGCAAGGCTTTTCCAAGGAGTGGATTACTTGGAATTGTGCACAACAGCCTGTATGAGAGGACCGCGGCCTACTTACCAGCCAGGCAGCGCCTGTTAGAATAACCACTCCAATTAAATCCTTCTAAGGAATAAAGTTTTAGTGACATTTTATTAAAGGTTCTGTGGTCTTCTTATAAAAATGATAAAGTCATAATGACTTCTGAGTGGTTTTTTGGAATGACTGATCTCTGGGAATTGCCAACAATTCAACATGAAGATAATGATTTCATGTTCTGTTGTGGTCATTCCTAGGTGGAGTCCAAGCAAAGGAGCAGGAGCAGTGGGTGACAATGCACAGTTCGTGCACACGGCTTAGGTCTGTGGTTTCCTGCTTTTCTGTGGAACCCTCCGACTCGCCGAGGTGCCCCTTGTGCATCGGGCCACCGGGCTTCCACGGTGCTGGCTATACACCCGGCTCACTGGCCAGCGTGGTTTCCGTTCATCTCAGTGAAGTATGCTCCATGGCCAGCCCCACAGCACTGCAATTAAACCCTGCATGTGGGGCGTTGTTTCCCACGTGGCCAACTACAGTTCAAATCCCAGCCCTGGCAGCTTGAACAATCCTCCAGATGGCTGTATATGTGTTCCCCAGATTCTCACAGATGCGAAAATGGAAGAGAGAGAATCGTGGCATGACCATACTACATTTGAGGGATACTTTCTTCTCTCTCGTGAGTAGACACGCTCCCTGAAATAAATAACAACAAAAATATTGATGAAAAATGGTTAGTAGTTTCTTATATTATTGCTAGCAGCATGTTCTTCCTAATTTTTATTCCAAAGCAGTTTTTTGTTGTTGTTGTTGTTGTTTTAGGAATTTATTTATTTATTTATTTTAATTTGACCAGAGGACAGAGTGAGAGAGAGAGAGAGAAGGAAAGTGAGCAAGCAAGCCGCCAGGTCTAGGACTTGAACCATGGTCAGCCATGTGGGAGACCAGTGCCCCTAACCACCATGCCACCTGCCGGCACCCCAAAGCACTTTGCATCTCCCTAAAGGAAACAGGTGTCTAATCATGGCTAGGCCTCCTAGCCAGAAGTTTGGAAATGCCTTTACAGTTTAGTTAGTTTTACAGCTGCCTTGGCATCTTCAAGCTCCTGCTCCCTACATGCTGAATCTGGGCTATCTCACAGTTTCCGTCCCTGTTTTTGAGAACTCTGAGTGTTGCTATCAAGGACACCCCTGTTACCCTCAATCAGAAGCCACTGGGGCTGTCAGGAAATGGAGCTAATCTCCAGGCTGTCCTTACAGGAGGGCGCGTTGGCCTCCTATCACTGTTCGCTCCGTGACTTGACCCTTCTCTGCATAAAAGCAGCTCACTTAAAGACCTTGGTGCACATATCAGAGACTGGGTCAGAGTGCAGGTTAGAGGGGTACTCGACAGTAAGCCCCAAAGCTTCTGTTCTTGACGGTGATTACCCAATCAGCTCAAATGACTGCATAGTTCCGTGTTTAATCAAAATTAATGAATTCATCACAGCACTGATTTATTTGTGTGATTAGAACTAAAAAGGTCATTCTCATCATTTTTCACCTCTTTTCATCTCAGTTTCTCTCCTGAAGGGAGTAGATTTAATGCTTCTTGAAAAGAGATGCTTCTTTTCTTTGTATTGCGTGAATCCCTTTAATTCTCTGTGAATAGGCTCCACTCAGGTTTTCGATGCACTTAGAAAGCGTGTGCAATGAGGTAGAGCGGCCATATCTGTTCGCTCTAAAAGAGTGTCCTAGGGAAGGGTTATTTGTCCCCCTAGAGCATCACGAACACTTCTGTTATTGTATCTGACAGTGTTTCAGCAGAGGCTGTCTTCCACGCTTCCTAGCCTCTCTGAGTAACGAAGGACAGTACTTAGCAGGTGTGCGGTCGTGTTTACTGACCGAAGGGATGAGCGATTACGTCACACAACTGAATTGTAAACCAATTTCTTTCTACTCTCATGTCCTACAACTCCTTTTTCTGATGCCAGAAGATTTCTGTTTTTCTCAAATCAGAACTGAAGGAATACAGGACAGGAAATCAGAAAAGCTGGTGGTGGTTTCAGTCAAAGAGAGAAAGAGAAACAAGTAATCGAAAAGTGCATTTGCAACGTAGTTTCCTAATGTGAGCTTTCCATCGTGGCTGTAACAAATAACCAGGAATTCAGCAGCTTAAATCAGCAAAAGCGTGTTTTCTTACAGTTCTGAAAGTGAGAAGTCAACCGTGAGTCTGGCTGGATTAAATCGAGCCAGAACGAGGTATCTTCCTTTCTGGAAGCTCTCGGAAGGAACGCCCTTCCCGAGCGCATTCCTTCAGGTGCATGTCCAGGCCAGCAGCAGCCCTGAGGTCATGATTGTAACAGCCAGAAAATCTGCCATCCTGTCTGGGTTTCCACTCTTCTGTCTCCTCCCGTTTTAGAACCCTGTGATTAAATGCAGCTCACCCTGATGACACAGAAAACACTCCCCAACTCAAGGTCACCAATGTAGTCTTCTCTGTGCAGTCCCTTTTACTACGTAAGGGAATGTACTCACAGCCTCTGAGAATTAGGACCAGGACAGGAGAGAGCCGTTGTCCCGCCGGCCACCTACCCTATTCCAGACTGGGACCTCCTGGTTCTCCAGGAGGAAAATACATTTTTAAAACTTTTGCTTGAGGACACATTCTCTCCAGAGAGAGACAGAGACAGACAGAGAGAGAAAGTGAGAAAACATGGGCAGCAGTCACACCGCAATCCCTTCTCCTGGGCTTGGGGCCCGTGTGCACTCATACTCGGCATGCTTTCTGAGGTGCAGAGTCTGGAACTGGACCATGTGACTGGCCATGTGGGGCTCTAGCGGTGTTAACCACCACACCATGGGCTGGTCCAGGAGATAATTCTGAGATACATTATTATTTACAACACAAGGGAAGAAGGAAATGCCATTTAACAACCACCAGCAATGGGAAAAGTGGGAACTCCTCTGTTACTTTTTTAAACATTATCACAGTAAGCTATTTCACTCTAATAGGTAGTAAGCATTTTCCAGTTATCTTTCCATGTGTGAGGTCCTGGGCACAAACGTGATCTAGGCACACCCTCATGCCGTAAGCATTCTAGAATATTTGAACTTATTAAAAACAAGTGAGTGAATTACTACTGAGAAATGTTTTACAAGGAAGATTAACACTATAATTTACTGGAAACTGATGGGCAAAGACCTCCTTTAAGTATAATAGGAACATGTGGACAGTCTGTTATACTGAGACTGAAGAATAACGGTAATTCATAGGAAAGTCTGATTCATTATTACTCGCACCTGATAGTCAAATGAAGGAAGGACCTAGCTGAATATTTTGTCCTAGATAATATAGCCACTATAATGACAAAATTAGGGTTTGTGCTCAGCTGGTTTGACCATAAGGAAAAGTGTATTTTTTTCATTAAAGTTAATTGATATTAGATTATGGCTACTTTTATGTACACCAGTAGTTCCCAGTTTGGGGTAATTTTGCATTCCCTCTTTCTGGGGGACACAAAACTGTACCCTGGAATTGTGGAAATGTGGGTGTATAATCCATGCAGAGCATTTGTGAGCCAAGTTAATTAATGAATAATAGTAACAACAGACGCAGTATCTGTGGGGATGGTGGTGAGTGTGACTACCGACAGTTGTGCACACCAGAAGAAAATGTGACAACGAAGAGGAGAGGCTGTGCGTTGACAGAAGACCTTGTCTAAACTCACGGACAGCGGGCCGGTCTAATTTCAGCTGGCAGATTTGACTTGGCTGTCAAATTGTATTTCTCCTGCAAAGCAATGCCATTGCAGCTGAAGTGTTTGTCTCAGTCCTGCACCCAGAGCCTCTCCTCCATCTTTCCCTCGGATCACTGAGAAATAAGTGATCGCAGCTAGTGCTGTTTTCACTGACAGTCTGGACTGGCATTGTGAGGGAATTTGCCAGAGTTTATTATTAAAGGCCGGGCTGTCAGTATACCGTTAGTGAGGAAGATGGCGATGACCTGTCTTTATGCTGTGCTTTACGTGTTCAGTGATTATTTATAGGTACTGTCTCACACGACCCCACAAAACCTGCACATTATTCATAGAAGTTCTTTTATATACTGTTTTCACTTAGTGTATGAGAAATCTGTCTAGTTGCTTATGTGTATTTATATGGTTTCACAAAATTTTGGAGTTGCAACTAAAACCTGAAATTTCAGCACCTTACTATGGTTTCTTTGTAATTATTCTAAATCTATTGGGCTGTCAGACAAGTCGTGACTTTTCTTTATGTTTATCTATGCAAAAATATGTCGTGACTTTTCCAACAACCCAATATTTTCATTAACGTAATGACAGTACTCTGCATTTTGTTTGACAACATCTTATGTTTTTAAAAAATATTTATGGTTAGTTTCTGTCTAAATTAAAATTTTTTAGTAAACTATTTTTCATAAATTGAGATATAGCGTATATACACAAAAGGGCAAAAAGTATAAGTGAACAAATGAAAAGATTTTCATGTTAAGACATAGGGCCAATCTAGAAAAAGAATATTACTAACCTCACAAAATCTTCATTTTTCTCTCTACTTCTCTCTACCTTCAAGGATTATTGTTCTACTGGAAGTAAAATTTGCATTCGGTATAATTTATTTTACCAATGTGTAGTCCATGAAATTCGGCACTTCTAGGTACCAACGTGACATAGAAGTCGTCCACTGAACTTAAAGTTCTCTCGTAAATACTTCCAGTTAATATCCCTCCCATTCAGGCAATCACTTTTGATTTATACAATAACAACTTTTATTATCTTTCTTTCACTTCGTATAGTGGAATAACGTTGTGCATAAGTGTGCAGTTCGACATATTTTTGCTTTCACCCATGTTGTTGCCAGAATAGGCAGTTTGCCTCATTTTCTACTGCTGAAGTGGATGTATCAAAATATGTTTATCTAGTCTCCATCAGGTGGTAATTCGGGTGTTTCCAGTTTTAGGCTATTATGAACAAGAGTGCTATGAACGTTTTGGACATCGTCATGTGTCTAAGGCAAATCCCTACACGTGTAATTGCTGTGCCACAGGACGGGAATACAGGTAAGGTGCTGAGCAAACCTTAATAGCAACTACTTTAATCTTAAGGTCTGAAGGAAGGTCAAAGCAGAAATGAACAATTATTTTATTTTGTGACATAAACAAAGATGTAATTTTTTAAAATATATTTTATACATTCGTACATACATTTATTTATTGTACACTTTTGTGGAATACAATATGATTTTCAACACATGCATGCTGTGTTTATTGCAAAATTTTCATTAAAAGAATAAGGAGGAGTTTTTTTTGCTGATTATGATCCTTATCTTACTCTAGGTACTGAGCATTTCAAAAACATGCAGTTAGGATTAATGGGATTCAGACTCTCATTATTTTTCTTATATTAAAATGAAAAACTATCATTTCTTAATTATCTCCTATGGATACAAGAGGGACATTTTGTAATTATCTCCTAGGTAGCATAAACTGTGGTAGGTCCTTGGAAAGCATCAAGGACCGTTTTTTCATTGTGTGACATCTCTACAGGGTGAAAGAGAAATGTTGGCATCTTAACTTCCTATTGCTAAAGTAGCAAATTACTGCACGCTTAGTGACTGAAGAGAACACAAACTTACCGTCCTGTAATTGTATAGATCAGGAGCCTGACACAACTCTGATCTTCATGCTTCTGCTTAGTTAATGTTGTGGTCGCCCCATCTGTCTATTTAATGTCTAAATAAGTCAAGAGAATGCCGAGAGATCACCCACATCTTTCTCATCCAGTTCAAATGGCATGATATTATTGAGACAACGGATTTACCATTCTGTGGAAAATCCAGGTCTTGTAGGTACTTTTGGCTTAAACTATGAAGGAAGGCGGGAGAGTTAATATAGTCTCAGGGAAGGCTGTATATAAATATTGCTGTGTGTCACATGTGGATGTGAACTGATTTGGAACCCCCTTCCCGGTAGAGATGAAAAGGAGTTCAATGTTCCTCAAGCCGTGAGGCATTTCACTACGCTCACAGTAGCCAACATCACGGTCTAGTTTCCTCTTGGTTCTGAAGGGGCCTGGCAGACACGTCAAATAGATATGATGGCCCTCACTCTGTCTGAGCTCTCTCCCCTACGCATTTATACACGGTACTAATCGTGGCCATCGCCCTGGAATTTCATTATTTTTTTAAAGTTTTCTTTCTTGACCAGAGAAGTGAGCCAGTTTATAGGGCTTCCACTTAAGCTGCCTACCGTAATGTTCACTTCGAAGGTAAATGAACCCAAGTGAAATTCCAGTGAAGTACCAAGTATTTTCTTTTCTATTACCCATTCCTGGACTAGAGAAATACCCAGGCAGGGAGTCTGTGGAGCCAGAGTATGTGCATGTGCCAGACTCTCCTTAGCATCAACATGGCCCACCCTGACAGAGAGACCGCAGTTACCTCGGGTTACAGATAACAATGTGGAAGCCCTAGAAATGATGTGTCTCTTGGTCCTTACATGATTAAATAACTAAATGGCTGTAGGTTGGAGATCATTACCACAAATACTTGCAATGAAATTGAAGGTCTTTTCCTCGCAAGGACCCAAATTCTCTTCTAGTTGACATGTTTTGGTTTGTAAAGGTATTGTCGGTCAGAACTGAGGCAGTAGAGTATGATATTTTGGTGAAGTTGCCCTCATCTTCCTCACTAACACTGAGTTTTTTTCATCTTATGAATTGGGCACCACTCTTGCTGGGTGCCAATCTATCTTGCCTTTGGACATTTTTTTTCCCAGAACGATAGCCATATGTCTCTGTGAGTTATAACTCAAGCTTGCCTATCATTCACCTGCTTTTTCCTTCTGATTAATTGCTACCACCTTGCCTCTGTGGCTTCTGGATTCTGTGACTCCCACGAGTACCAAGAAGCTCAGTCTACAGTCACACCTCTGTCATCATCATTGGGCTGGAGAGGACAGCTACAACGGAATTTCTCTGAGCTGACATTCTTCTCAGAAACAAGTTCCTGAAAGCTTTGACCTGAGTGTCAAACAGGTTTGTTGTGGGTTTCCAGCTTTATGTAGCGTATCAATAGGGTTCACCAATAGAACATAGACGTAAAGGCTCTCTTCAAAGTTCACAGATGATGCATACTGTGAAAGACATTTATTGCATGGATTTTGAATTTTGTGCACAAAAATAAACTCATTCTTTTTCAACAAACTTTTCGAAGTTCCCTTGTTTAGTATATATGTGTGTGTGTGTGTGTGTGTGTGTGTGTGTGTATACACACACACATACTGGCACACATCGCTTTAGAGGTTGAGAAGTCTCATGAGCTGCTGAAGTCTGGGAACTAGAGAATCAGGAAAACCAGCGGTGTAGTTCGAAGCGCTGAGAGACACAAAGTGGAGAGTGCGGATTCTAGACTGAGTCTGAAGCCTGAGAACCAGGAGCACTCAGCTCAATGACAAGGAAAAAAGATGTCAACCTTCCTCTGCCTTGGTGTTCCGTTCAGGTCCTAGACGGATGGGATGATGATTACCCACATTAGAGAGGGTCATGGGCTTTATTCAAATACTAATACCTACTCAAATACTAATCTCCTCTGGGAACACCTTCACTGCCATGCCTAGAAATAACATTGAAGCAGGTTTCTGGGCATCTGTGGTTTAGTCCATTTGACAGGTAGAGTTAACTGTCACATGCAGTTTATCCATTACACGTGCTCGCTTATCTATTTTTTTTAAAATAACAATTTTAGGTACAAACCTATTATGTGTAATAAACCATATATGTTTAAAGTATATTTTGATATCTTTTGACATATGCATATACCTGTGAAACCATCATTGGGATAAAAAGAATAAGCATTCATTGATTCTCTGATGCAAACCAAATGCGCCATTAGGTCCTACCCCCGGACTATCACGAAATTGTCTTTTGTTTCAGTTTTTTTAATTTTAAGTGAATGGAATCTTTTACAAGGAATATTTGCAGGGTGGAAAAGAAATAATCTATACCTTAGTTGGAATGGAGGTTACAGAAGTTAGGCAACGTCAAAACTCATAGAAATCTAAAAAGGATGAATTTTGTTGTATAATATAAAAACTCAAAAAGAATGACTTATGAAAAAGTTAAATATTTAAGGAGATCCAAAAGTGTTCCTAATTTAGCTCAAGGCTGCACTGCTAAAAAGTGGTGGATTTGGGAATGCACCCCAGACAGTCTGGCTGCAGAGCTTAGTTTTTAACCATTTTAATTACAACTTAAACATATTTTAATATAATAAAATAATCACTTTAATGTGCTAATCTTCAAAATCCTCTCATGTAGGATTCAGATACTTTCAGACTTTTGATGTACATTGTGTCAATGATTTTCTCTGCAACTCAAATAAAAGAAACTCATTCTTCACAAATATCAAGACTCTGCCGGGGGACTTTCCCGACTCTTTCTTCTTATCCCCCAGACCACCAAAAACATAAACAACAGCTGTCACAAGTAGTTCGGTTTAGAAAGCCCTGTTAAGAGTTGAAAAAAGTACAAAATTATATTTAGACGATTATAATGTCATGTTAAGTTACATCAAGGATTGTAATTGATGCTAATCAAAGAAATAGTCATAGAAAGTAGGTACTTGATGAATTTCCAGAGATTATTCATTTAATGTTCCTAACTGACATTTGAGGAAATCAAAGCCTGATCCTCGCATGATTTGTCTGATGTCGCCGGTGCTCAGTTGAGGCGGTATCAGAACTAAACCTCCAGTTCTCTGAGTCAAACCAACACACCCTCCTCACTCTTCTACAAGAATCCTGGTGCGGGGAGCCAATGCTGTTCTGGGTACTTGAGGAGGGGCAGAAAGGAATTTGGAAGAAGAGCATGAGGTTAATTGGTTTGAACGGCTCCCAGTTGTGTTATTTTTTTAATTTATCCTATAGGGATTGTAACTTAATTGAATTATGGGAAGTTTGGCGGATGAAAGTAGGATACTTTAGGAAAGAAGAATTATTATAAAATCAGTCCTGATTCATAAATTAGGAATTTTGACAGAACCATGTTATGAAATATTGAACAAATTACTTAACCTTATTTCTGAAGTCAGCTGACTTTCCATTTATGTCACTGAGGAGGGGAGAGAGATGCGGCATCATTACAGAAGTCAGGTAGAAGGGCGAAAGCACTCATTCATCGTCTCTTCCTCAGTGGCGAAGTCGCTTCTATGTATCAGCTGCTAATTTATCTTGGTGTCTTGAAGGATATTGTCATCAGATTAGGAGCTTATTTGTATGGTTTGAATATATCACCTCAAAATTCGTGTGTTCAAATCTTAATATTTTCAAATTGTGAAAGTATTAAGAAGGTAAAAACTTAATCTGATGTTAAAAGCTGGGGCCTTTGGAAGATGATCAAGATTAGATAAGATCATCAGAGGGGCCTCCAAGATCGAATTCAGTGGCTTCATAGGAGGCGAAGAGACACAGAGACATGGAAACCGATGTACGCGCTTGCTCTCTGGTCATGTGATGTCTTGTGCCACCTGCAAATTCTGCAGACTCTTCAACAAGAAGATCCTTACCAAGTGTGGCCCCTTTAACTTAGATCTCAAAAACCATGAGTGGAATAAATCTTTATTCTTTATAAATTACTCAGCCTATGGTCTTTACTTACTGAACAAAAAAGACCAGACAACACACACACACACACACACTCGTGGCAATTAACTGAATGTATTATCCACATGAAAGCTTGTTTTATAAGTTTCCACATTGCTTAAGGATGGTTTTCAAAATAAATTGGGGCCAGCAGGTGGTGTGGTGATTAGGGTGCTAGATTCCCACATGGTCAACCATGGTTTGAGCCCTGAACCTGACAGTTTGAAAATCATGCCTGGCGTGTATGGATGCATGCCTAAAATCTTGAGAGATGGGAGGAAAAGGGATTTCAGCTTGGCTATCTGCCCAGGAGGTGGTTTCTCACTTTCCTTCTCTCTGTATCGCTGTCTTTCTCTTCTCCAGCAGGAGTACAAGAGACCTATGACAAAAACCTAAAAGTCATTGTAACTTCCTTTCTTGTACTGAAGGTTCACGGTGGGAAATACATGATTTTTGGAAATTTTAAAAGAATTGACTTCTTTTTTTAGTAAACAATTAAATAAGAGCATGGGTAAGGATGTCATTTATTTAAAGTCTTCATATTCACTCTAATTGCATTCTTATCGTGGATTCAACCATAATTTTTGTTCTCCCATGTAGCATAGATAATTATCAGCATTATTTTGAGAAGGAAAATATAGTACAGTGTAAAAATGTAATTTATTTGCAATTTAAATTGTTTTTCTATATTAGCAAAAAAATATGACTATTATGGGTTAAACTGTGTCTCTCCAAAATATATATGTTGAAGTCTTAACCTCTAGTACCTCAGAATATAATCTGTTTAGGAATAAGATTGTTGCAGATGTTTTTTGGTTTAGATGAAAGTAGGGTGGGCCCTTAATCCAATATGACTGATGTCCTTATAAGGACAGAGGAGAAAAAGACACAAAGATGGACACTTGAGGGGAGAATACCGTGAGACAATGGAAGCAGATACTGAAGTGTGTGTAAGCCAAGGAACCAAAGACGGCCCGGGAACTACCAGAAGTTAGGAGGCAGCGGGGAAATATTGCCCCTACACGTTTCCGAGGTACCATTGACCTGCCAACACCTCGAATTTGAACTTTGACACTTCAAAACTGAGAGACAATACTGCCTCTGTCGTTTTTTTTTGTTGTTGTTGCTGTTTAGATTTTTGCATGTGCCCTTGTGGTAGAGAAAGAAAGAGACAGTAGAGAAAGAGGGAAAGTGAGATGAGCGTGCCACAATCCTTTCTCTTCCACCCTCCCCTTGAGAGTTTGGGCACACATGCACAAATGCCTGGTGTGATTATCAAGCTCCTGGAAATGGGACTCCAAGCAGAGTCAAGTCCCTGACAGGGATCCAGGGCTTTAACCTCCTGCTGGCCCACATTTGCCTTGTTTTAAGACAGCTGGTTTGCGGTACTTTGTTACAACAACCCCAGGAAACTTACACAGTGCCCATTAGCCTTATTCCTTAGGACAGATCGAGGGCCAGCAGGTGGTGTGGAGGTTAAAGCAGCTGAATTCCCACATGGCTGACCACGCATTTGCAGTCCCAGACTCAGTGGCTTAAAATATAGGGCACATGTGCGTGCATGCCCCAAATCCCAAGAGGACAATGGAAAAGAAGGGAATGCAACAAGGCCTTCTCCCTGGAAGGTGATTTCTCACCTTCTTTCTCTCTTTCTGGCTAGTGCACATGCTCCATAGCAAAAATAAATAAATAAAAATAAAAATAAAAAAGAAGAGACAGAGTCTTTTCAGCATGAGCTGTCTGCTTTCTTTGCTTTGCATTTTGCAATAAACCTGTACTTTCCTTCATAAAAAAAAAATAAAAAAGTAAAGAAGAAGAAAGATCTTGAGTTTATACAGGGGTAAGCAGGTGGCAAAAAAATTTAGAAAAAAATGTAAAGAGTTTATATAAGAGAAGAAGTTCTAATTTTCTAGGTAATCTGGAAATTTGGAGAATGTGTTTTGTATACACCTGTTGCATTAATTAAAAATTTCCTTATTATATGATGCTTTGACATCTTGATGCTTTTTGGACTCGGGGAGGAAATGGCTCTCCCAGGGTGAGCTAATTCTGAGAACAGCAAACAACTTGTCTTTGAAATACCAGTCAACCAACCAGAGTCCATACTCCTAACCATCTCCCCTTTCAAAATATTACACACTGAGCTAATACTCCTTCTGTCCTAAATCACCCTGTAGACCAGTTCTATAACCAGAACCCACTGAAATTACTCAACTAATGTCCTTCCAAACTTACCCAGCATTGCTACCTTACCTTGCCAGTCCTTCGGTGAGGACCACAATGCCTGCTGTAGCTGACTCACCTCGGGGCCCGGTGGCCTTCTGACCAAGCTACCGTGGGTGCTTCCCCGCGTGGCCCCGGGTGGCATGCCTGCTCCGGTCTTCGGGATCTGTAAGTAATGAATTGTTGTTTTCAAGGCAGTTGTCTCTATATCTGTCATCTTACCACACCTGATTAAAACAACATATCAGATATTTTCAAATATTGCATTCACTTTACTGCTATAATAAAATCTATTGCTATTAATGCTGGTAGAAACAGGATGAAAGTTACATTACCTTCCCTAGAAAAAGCAATAGAAATGGGCCAGCAGGTGGCATGGTGGTTAAGGTGTTGGAATTCCTACATGGCTGGCCATGGTTTGAGTCCTGGACCTGGCAGCTTGCTTTCTCACTCTCCCTCTCTCTCTGTCTTTCTCTGGCAAAACTCATGTGAAAAATAATATTAACCATAATAATAATAAATAAATAATTTTAAAAATCAATAGAAATATAAAAATTCTAAATGACATGTATTTTATCTATGGTTCTATTTTTGTTCAAAATTCTTTCAACAAAAAGAATCATTTATATTGGAAGTATCCCAGGCTAGAAGACATAATCTTAGCATGTTTTTTGCCAAAATGCTGCCATTAACAATTCGTGTGGTCTTCAGTAAATCAATGAAGTATTTCTATATCCTGTTTCCTCTTTTGTCTGATCAATATAACCCACATTCGTCCTCTCTGTCTGCCAGGTTTTCTGTGAGTAATGTAACATTTACTGTAAGCCCTCAGTGATGCAGTCAACATACTTGTCCACCTAACCAATTAAAAAGACGGACGAGACTTGGCATAGTGATTGAGGAAAATGAACATTATATGTGAAGGTGCTGCGGAGAAGTAAAAGAGATATACCAATTTAAAGTGTTTTTTCAATTCTTTTAATAACTACATATTAAAAATAAATACCTCATTGACAAAGCCTGCAGTGTAAGATGGAAACATCTCATAAAACTGACCAACAATTTTACACTGCAATATTTTCCAGGAATATGGTATACTCTATATTAAACCCAACCGATACATGCAGGGTGAGAAAAATTAATACATGGTGAGTCTAAAAGAATATGCAGTGGGAGAGAAAGGATGCAAGGCCCTAGCATCTAACCTTGACCAATATGCTGCACTGCTTCTTCACCTCTCTGAATGTGTACAGGAAGAGTCACATCTTGTCTCCCCAATTTACATCATGCATATTGTTGGCATAAAAGGGCATTCCTACTTATGACAGTAAAAAGTCAGATTTTTTTTTTCTTTTCTTTTTTTCTTTTTGTCATCATGGGCGTGTGCTCACCGAAGACAGAGACAGAGAGAAGAAGGTGAGAAATCAGCTCCCAGGAGGATGGCCATGGCGCAATTCCTTCTCCATTCTCCTCCTGAGATTTTGGTCATGCAGGCACAGGTGCTCAGAGCAATTTCGAGTTACCAGGTCTGGGACTTGAACTATAGTAGGCTATATGAGAATCCAGAACCTTAACCATGATGCCACCTGCGGAAGCCCAAGTGGATTTTTTTTTTTAATATGTGTGTGTGTATTTTAATTTCACACCTTTTCCCTAAACAATGGGATATTCTCTCCTTTCACAAAATGTAGATATTGCGGAAGGAAAGAAAAATATATGGATGTTTCTATATTCCTGTGTAATTATAAGTACTCACTAAATATATTGGATTAAAATAAACATTAGAATAAAATAGGCATTGCTAATTGTATAAAATTTATTTTGTAATGTTAAGTGAACTACAAAGTTTTTTGATCTCTCAAGGAATTATGATCATGTAATAAGAAGCTTTAAAAAGTTAGTAATAGTGACTTCAGTGAGATGAAGGCTGGATATTTCTCCTGGTATTCAGAGTTCTCATTCTGAGTTTTTGTGACTTCTGTGGTAGAAAATATAAACTTTGCAAAGTGAATCTACTTAATAAATTGACCTGTTCCAAAGAATTTTATATGGAAAGGCAACAGTTTTAAAATGTAAATTTTTTTAAACTGTATTTTTTTTTATCTATTTACTCAAAATTATATTTTTGGTAGGGTGTTTTAAATGAACCATGTAGAGGCCAGTAAGTGGTGTGGTAGTTAAGGTGCTGGACTCACACATGATTGATCATAGTTCGAGTCCTGGACCCAGAAGCTTGAGAGTATGTGCCCAAAACCCAGGATGAGAATAGAGGAGAAAGATTACAACATTATCCACCTGGGGGGGGGGGTGATTTCTCACTTTCTCATCACTGCCTCTCACTATTTCTCTTTGTCTCTCTCTGGCAAGTGCACATGAGCTATGGCAAAAAAGAAAAAAAAAAAAAAAAAAAAGACAAACCAACCCACTGTATATAATGTACTTCAGGTTATTAAAATGAATAGAAAAACTTCTGCTTAGTAAGCTATATTCAAACAAATGGAAGAAAACATGGAACTGATATCTCTGAAGTAAATTTAATCTGCCTTATTGAAGCTTATACCAGTCGATTCTAGTTAAAATAAGTGGCATTAACCATACCAACTTTGACTCAAACTTTCTAGCCTATAGTACTGTATTTTTATTTCTAAGATGTAATCTGTCCTAAATTTGAGGAGAAGTTTATGTTCAGGGTCTAGTCTGTTATTGGAAATCGCAATTTGCTCTTACGTTTCAGGGGATATAACTCCCTAATTCATGTAAGAAATTATTTCACCCTTTTCTATTTTTTCATATGTAAGAAATTTCTTTTCTGAATATCATTTTTATATAAAATTATAAAGCAGATACTAGCCTTTTAGAATTTGTTTCAAATTAATTCACCTTTAATTTTGCCACACTCTGCTAGTTTCCACTAAGACCTAATATCTTTAATCTTTTAATATAAAGAGTGTCTTTTTCTACTAATCACTTTCTAAAAACCCATTTAAAACTCAAAATGTATCATAACAAAATGGATCATGAATTGCAAAATCCTTGATGGAAAAAGAGTCAGATATTTAAACTACGGTCCTCTTATATGGCGTTTCAGTGTACTTTCATAAAAAAGCAAGGTGAATCCAAACGTTGAGGTACTTAGCCTTTTATATTTCATACTTTCATTGCCCATCCCTCCTTCCAGGGAGTCAGCAGGTGATGGGGTTGGGGAGAGGAAAAGCAATCCAGTCGCGCCCCAGAAATCTGGGTGGGCAAGGCAGTGGGTCTCTGTTCCCGGGGCTCACTTCTCGGTAGGCAGCAACGATAGATCTTGTGGGAGACATGGCAAGGCACATTTCTTGTATGTGGGTCCCCTCCTACTTCAAACAAGAACAAGATTTTTGTGAACTGCTTAAAATGGTGTAGAGCACTAGTAACTTAGGCTTATCGAGAACCTTACCCACAAGCTACCTGCGGACAACGTCCCATAATCCTTTCAAGAGTCCCAGGGAACAGACCCAATCACAGACAGCTACTTTTTTTTTTTTTTCCTCCTTCAATCTGCTAGAGGACAGGTGTGCTCGCTGGAGGGAAGAAGGGAGAGGAAGAAGGAAAGCAAGAAAACATTTCCCCACAGGGCATGGGCATGCACAATCCCTTCACCTCCATTTCTCCCCCGTGATCCTGGGCACACTCACAGATGCCTGGTGCGTCTGGTGTGTTTTTCAAGCCACTGGGTCTTGGACTGAAACTGCAATCAGCCATGTGGGTCCCAGTCACTAGACACCACCACTTCCTGGTCCACACAAGGCTATTTGCTTTCTAGTTTAATAGCAAGAAACAAGGACATTCCTTATGCACAGATCTAAATTAGAAAAAAAAATATTTTGTAAAACTGTCAAGCAACGGGACCAGGAGGTGGCGTGGTGGTTAAGGCGCTGGACACTCCCACATGGCCGACCAGGGTTCGAGTCCTGAATCTGGTGGCTTGCTTTCTCGCTTCCTCTCTCTCTCTCACTCTCAACGTCTGTCTCTTTCTGTTCAAATTGAAAAATAAATGAATGAATAAATAAAATAAAATAAAATAATTATAAAAAAAGACTGTCAAGCAACAAAGGAAAAGTATAACACCCGTAATACAAAAGTGAAGCATAAAGAACTTTCTTGAAACAGGGTTTAGATGTCTCGTTTTAATTTTTTTCCATATTGGCATCCCTTAGCCTTAGGTTACAGAGTTACAAGCTAGGGAACCGTGACATTCTGCCTATTTATTTGTGTATTCAATCAACAGCATGTTATTGGATGCCTATGTCCTCTTCCATCCTAAACGTTGAAAACATAATAAGCACAACTCCGTAGATCCCTGACCGTCACTATTAATATTTAGCTGTGGAATGGGGCTGAGAGACAACTGCACCAAATTTATTTCCGCCCAAGTCCTGGGGCCTGTGTAAGTACAAGATGCCAATGGGAGCACGTAGCGAAGAGGCCTTAACCCACTCCTGGGTCTCACTCATCTACCTTTGGCATGAGCAGCTTGCTGTTCAAACTGCCTTGAAGTGTAGGTGACCCAGATGGCTTATTTTTAAACAGTGTTAATGCTCACTGTGATAACTAGACTTATGCTGAATATATTTAGTATTAGAAATTAAGAATAGGACATTTCACTCTAACAACAAAAAAATAAAATCTAAAATCCCACTTACAGATAGTTAGAATTCTTCACCTTGTATAAAAACATTTAATGATCCAGTAATCTCAACAAACCCCAAAGGAAGGTAAAAAGAATACCACACAAAGAAACATCTTGGTCAAACTGCTTAATTGATAATAAAGAGAAAATCAGAGAAACAACCAGAGTAAGAAAAATACAATAAAGTAATATCTTAGAAGTCTGAAAAAAAAAGATCATAGAATTTTATGCCCAGTAAAAAGTTCCATAAAAATAATTTTTAAGTAAAAACATTATCAATAAATGAATTTGTAACCTGCAGAAGTTCAGTAAAAGAAATTCTGAAGATATAATACCAAATGAAATAGCATATTTAGGGAAGAAAAGAAAGGCCACAGAAATGGTATATAAGCAGATAAATTTAAAAGGTTTTTCTTCATGCAGTTTCTTTCCTTTACTTTTTTTTTAGAGGTTTTTGCTATAGGGCACAAGCGCTCACCAGACAGACAGAGAGAGACAGAGAGACAGAAAGCAAGAAATCACCTCCCAGGGGGGATGGTCACACCTCAATCCCTTCTCCTCCATTCTCCTCTCGGGATCTTGGGCATGCACGCACACGCGCCCTGCATGAGTTTTAAGCCACCCGGTCCGGGACATGGGAGTCCAGCGACATAGCCATTACGCTAACTGCTGGTCCCAAAGCAGGATCCATTCTTGAGAGTTGTGGAAGTACAATTGATTTGTAATAAATAATTATAGAACCTATCAATAGGGGCATGTATCTATATGTTATCCTTCGGTTGTGTGCTATTTTAGAAACCATTATTGTTTCCATTTTCCAATGACTTTGAATGTAGCAGGAAATAATGATAGAGTAAAACAAAATGAAAGAAGAGGGAGGGTGTACATGGGGTTGGAAATGTGTGAGCTCTCTAGTGTTTTTCTGTAGCATTGATCATATTTTTTTTCTCTTTTTGGAGAGGTTTTTGTTATAGGGCGCATGCGCTCGCCAGAAAGACAGAGCCAGACAGACAGACAGAAAGTGAGAAATCACCCCCAGGGGGGATGGCCATGCTGCAATCCCTTCTCCTCCATTCTCCTCTCGGGATCTTGGGCACTCATGCACACGCGCCCAGCATGAGTTTAACCACCAGGTCGGGGACTAGAACCGCAGTCAACTACATGGGAGTCCAGTGACACGGCCATTACACATAGCTGCTGGTCCCCATGTAGTTTCTTTAAAAGATAATTTTTAAGGTTTATTTATTGAGTTCTTAGAGATAGAGAGTGAGAGAAGGGGAGAGAGAAAAAGAAAGAGGAGAGAGAAGGAGGGACCATCAGTAGGGATTTCCCCCTCAGGCTCAGCCCGCCATGAACTCAGCTGTGTGTGCATGCAGCCTGGACGGGAAGGTCTCAGGACACAAACCCAGGACCTTCCTGTGTGGCCTCTGCCTGGGAAGCATTGTGTTACTCTTGTGCCACCATGGCTGGCTAAAGATAATTCGATTTCAAATAAAAGGTAAGAGCATTATAAGGTGATTTATAATATAAATATGAATGAAACACGACTGTGATAGAGAGAAGACTGTTAAAGAAAATGAAAGTAGCCTCCTCAACTACACATACAAATTCATACTATAAAGTGGGAAATAAAAACTTGTAATTTTTAAGTGGAGTGAAAAGTGAGATTAAATGGGAGCCAGCCAGCAGTTCTGGAGACCAGGCGGACTGAGGCTGCAGGATCGACCCTCCCCCCGAACCTTCGTGCATCCCCACCGTTCCTCCTCCTTGGACCCCAGGTTGGTTGTCTTGGACTTTTAAGAAGAACTCCCACCCCACCCCACCCGCAAACCGGATTGAGCCGGCCAGTAGTTTGGGACACCAGGCGGACTGAGGCTGAAGGCCCAACCAACCTGGTCCGGTCACTCATCCTCTGGCCCTTTCCTAGTAGCCTTTGGACTCTCTGAATTTTGGTGATTTGAATAGCACGCGGTGCGCAAAGCGTGCCGCGCGATTGTCTTTTTTCGTTTTTCTTTGCTCTTGAGGTGTTGCTTATTAGGTCAGTTGGAGGCTCACCACTCCTTAGAAACAGGGAGGACTTTGGGCCAGCCAGGACTAGTTGCAACAGTTAATGGTAATTGTGAGCAACAGATAGGCCAACCATAATAGAAATCATCAAATTTCTAAACCTATACAAGTTTTAACACTCAGAGTTACCTTAAATAATTAGGAACGGGACCAGCAGTCAACCACTGTTCGCATCCCGGACCTGGTGGCTTAAAACTCACGCCGGGCGCGTGTGCGTGCGTGCCCAAGATCCCGAGAGGAGAACGGAGGAGAAGGGATTGTGGCGTGGCCATACTCCCTGGGGGGTGATTTCTCGCTTTCTGTCTCTATGTCTCTCTCTGTCTGTCTGGCGAGCGCACACGCCCTATAGCAAAAACCTCTCCAAAAAAAAAAAAAATAGGAAGCAACATATAGAGTACTTGATGACTAGGAACAATCGCAGAGGCTCAAGAAATATGAGCAACCAACAAAAGGCCTCTCCCTCAAGGGAAATCATTAAGCCTACATCACCCACAGTCAATACAATGGATGTCATGGACATGTCTGATAAGGAATTCAGAATATTTGTAGTGACCAAACTAACTGAGATGGAAGAGAAAAGAGACAAGGAGCTCCAGGAGATGAGGAAGTCCTTTCATGACTTGAAAGAAGAAATGGATACCTTAAACAAGAACCAGATGGAACTTCTAGGATTGAAGAATGTGATACAGGAAATCAAAACCTGCCTTGAAAGCATTAAAAGTAGGTTAGACCAGGCAGAAGATCGAATCTCTAACGTAGAAGACAAAACATCTGACCTAGAAAAAAGTATCAAGAAGATTGAGAAAACAACAAAGAAAAATGAGGACAACATACGAGGAATACTGGATACCATCAAGAGCCCCAACATCCGGATAATTGGTATTCCAGAAGAGGAAGAAAATAATAAGGGCCTAGGTAATTTATTCCATGAAATCCTGGAAGAAAACTTTCCAAACCTAGAAAGGCATTGAAATATACAAACCCAAGAAATACATAGGACCCCGAGTAGAACCAACCCAAGAAGATCCTCTCCAAGGCACATCATAGCCAGACTGGCAAAAACAACAGACAAAGACAAGATGCTAAAGTTGGCAAAAGGGAAACGTCAAGCTACTTACAAAGGTCACCCCATCAGGCTAACATCGGATCTCTCGGCGGAAACAATGCAGGGAAGGAAAGAATGGGGAAGCATAGTCAAAGTGTTGAGTGAAAAACAATTTCAACCAAGGATACTATACCCGGCAAAATTATCTTTCATATGGGAAAAAAAGATAAAAAACATTCTCAAACAAAATTTGAAGGAATTTCCCAACTCCAGACCAGCTCTTCAAGAGGTTCTGAAGGGAGTACTATACCAGGAAAACTAAAGAATCAGACAGACAGTTATATGAGAACAGAAAGCAATTGAAGAAAATGGCTCACTTAATGATAGGATCAGATACAGAAATATCGATAATTACATTGAATGTCAATGGATTAAATTCTCCAGTTAAGAGACATAGACTGGCTGACTGGATAAGAAAACAGAAATCCTCTATCTGTTGCCTACAAGAAACTCACCTTATGGATAAAGACAGACATAGACTAAAAGTAAAGGGCTGGAAAAAGATACTCCATGCAAATGGAAATCAAAAAAGGGCTGGAGTAGCGATAGTGATCTCAGACAAAATAGATTTCAAGACAAAGACTGTAAGAAGAGACAAAGAAGGGCATTATATAATAGTAAACGGGGTAATCCAGCAAGAAGACATAACCCTTATAAATATCTACTCACCCAACTCAGGTGCACCTAAATATGTAAAGGAAAGACTGCTGGAGCTAAAAGGAGAGATAGGGAGAAATACTATAATTGTTGGAGATCTCAACACCCCATTATCTCCTTTTGACAGATCTTCTAGACAGAAAATAAATAGAGAGATACAGGACTTAAATGATACCATAAATCAAGTGGGCTTGACAGATATACATTTTTCTCACCCCGACATGGAACCTTTTCAAAGATTGATCATATGTTAGGACACAAATCAAGCCTTTAAAGATTTAAAGGCATAGAAACTGTATCCAGCATCTTCTCTGACCATGATGGAATTAAACTCAAGATTAATTTCAAGAAACAACCCCGAAAATACACGAACACATGGAAACTGAACAACCTACTTCTGAATGACTTCTTCACTACTGAAGAAATTAAGGCTGAAATAAAAAAATTTATGGAAACAAATGATAATGAGTACACAAGTGTCCAGAATCTAGGGGACACAGCAAAAGCAGTCATAAGAGGGAAATTCATAGCAATTAAGAAAAGGATGGAAAGATAGTAAATAGATAACTTATTATAATGCCTCAGAGAATTGGAAAAACAACAACAAACAAACCCCCAAAATGCCAGGCAAAAAGAAATAATAAAGGTTCGAGCACAAATAAATGAAATAGAAAATAAACGAACCGTACAGAAAATAAATGAAAGCAAAAGCTGGTTCTTTGAAAAGAGTAACAAGATCGACACACCATTGGCTAGATTGATCAAGAAGAAGAAAGAAAGAAACCAGATTAATCAAATATGTGATGAAACAGGCAATATTACTACGGACATAGCAGAAATACAAAATATTATTAGAGGATACTATGAGTGACTATATGCTAACAAACAAGATAACTTGGAGGAGATGGACAGATTCCTGGATGCATATAATATACCAAGATTGTATCAGGAGGACATAGAGAACCTGAATAGACCCATAACAAGCCAGGAGATTGAATCAGTAATAAATAACCTCCCAACAAAGAAAAGCCCAGGTCCAGATGGCTTCACTTCTGAATTCTACAAAACTTTTAAGGAAGAGTTAACTCCTATCCTACTAAAATGATTTCTAAAGATTCAAAAGGAAGGAAACCTTCCAAATTCATTTTATGAAGCCTCCATCATCCTCATCCCCAAAACAGATAAGGACATGACAAAAAAGGAAAACTACAGACCAATATCATTGATGAATACAGATGCAAAAATTCTCAACAAGATACTTGCAAATCGTATCCAACAACATAGAACAAAGATCATTCATCACGACCAGGTAGGCTTTATACCAGGGATGCAAGGGTGGTTCAATATACGCAAGACCATAAATGTAATACACCACATTAACAGAAAGAAAGATAAAAACCATATAATCATCTCAATTGATGCGGAGAAAGCATTTGACAAAATACAACATCCTTTTATGATTAAGACTCTCAGTAAGATTGGTATAGAAGGGTCATTTCTGAACACAATAAAAGCAAACTATGAAAAACCTACAGCTAACATTATACTGAATGGAGAAAAGCTGAAAGCTTTTCCTCTGAAAACAGGTGCTAGGCAAGGCTGCCCACTTTCCCCACTGCTCTTTAATATAGTACTGGAAGTCTTAGCTATTGTAATCAGAGAAGAGAACAATATTAAAGGCATTCAAATAGACAAAGAAGAGTTGAAAATATCTTCATCTGCAGATGACATTATGGTATACTTAGAAGACCTAAAGGTATCCATGAAAGAACTTCTTGAAGTAATAAGTAAATACAGTAAGGTGGCAGGATACAAAAATCAATATCCAAAAATCTATAGCATTTCTATTTATGAACAACAAGTTGAACGAAGCAGAGCTGAAGAAAGGAATCCCTTTCACTGTAGCCACAAGATGTATAAGATACCTAGGGATAAACTTAACTAAGAAAGTCAAAGACCTTTATAAAAAACTATGAAAATCTTAAAAAAGACATTGAAAGTGACATAAAAAAGTGGAAGGACATCCCATGCTCCTGGATTGGAAGAATTAACATAATCAAAATGGCAATTCTACCCAAATTAATCTACATGTTTAATGCAATTCCAATCAAAATACCAGAAATATTCTTCACAGACCTAGAAAAGACAATCATAGAATTTGTCTGGAATCATAAAAGACCTCGTATTGCAAAAGCAATCCTGCACAAGAAGAATGGAGTAGGAGGCATATCACTCCCTGATCCCAAGATATACTATAAAGCTGTGGCCATCAAAACAGCATGGTAGTGGCATAAAAACAGAGAAGTGGACCAATGGAAGAGAATAGAGACCCCAGAAATAACCCCCAAAGCTTACAGCCAACTGATCTTTGACAAAGGATATCAGTCAATCCATTGGGAAAAGGAAAACCTCTTTAGTAAATGGTGCTGGAAAAACTGGGTATCCATCTGCAGAAAGATGAAACTGAACCCCCATCTCTCACCATTAACAACAATCAACTCAAAATGGATCAAAGATCTGAACCTAAGACCTCAAACAATAAAACTACTGGTGGAAAATGCTGGGGAAACTCTGGGAGACATTGGAGTAGGCAAAGACTTCTTAAATAAAACTCCCAAAGCACAGGCAATAATCCCTAAAATAGACACGTGGTACTATATTAGACTAAGAAGTTTCTGCACAGCAAAGGACACAGTATCAAGTGTGAACCAACAACCCTCAGAATGGGAAAATATTTTTGTTAAATATGCCTCAGACAAGGAACTGATAACCAGAATACACAGGGAACTCAAGTGCCTTATGCGAAAAAAAAATGATAAACCCAATTAAAAGATGGGAAAATGAACTGAACAAAAATCTCTCTAAGGAAGACATACGAACAGCCAAAAAGCATATGAGGAAATGCTCAACATCCCTCACCATAAGGGAGATGCAGATAAAAACCACAATGAGATACCACCTAACCTTTGTCAGAATAGCAAAGATTAAGAATATAAAAAGTGATAAATGTTGGCGGGGATGCAGTGAAAAGGGAACCCTCCTACACTGTTGGTGGGAATGTAAATTGGTTCAACCACTGTGGAGAACAATATGGAGGTTCCTCAAAGATCTACAAATAGAACTACCATTTGATCCAGCAATCCCACTTCTGGGTATTTACCTGAAAGACAGGAGAACACTCAGTCAGAAGAGTGCTTGCACATCAATGTTTATTGCAGCATTATTCACAATTGCCAAGACATGGAACCAACCTAAATGTCCACAAACTGATGAATAGATTGGAAAAGTGTGGTATATATACTCTATGGAATACTACTCAGCCATAAAAAATAACAAGACCCTGGCATTTGATAGAAAGTGGTCAGATATGGAGGATCTATTGCTGAGTGAAGTAAGCCAGGCTATGAAAGAAAGATATTGTATGTATCCACTCAATATATACCGACTACCTGCACTCTATGGTAGAGAGCAAAAAATTGGAGGACATAAAAGTAGTGAAGGTACTTAACGAGAATAGGACAGTGTGGAAATGGGAGGGGTGACGAGAAGAGGATAGAGAAATATAGCAAGAGAACAATAGAGAGGTAAGACGTTAGTGAGAAACAGATATGGCTTATTACCTGTTGATGATGACATGTATAGTATTCTCAACTGGATTGGTCTGAGAAATATTTCAGGATGGGTAAAGTCTTTTTACAAGCAAAATGAGAAATAGTGATTGACTGTTTTAAAAAATAATTGGAATAATAATAATAATGATTGGAAAAAACATAGAAAAGATATTGAATGATGAAGTGGGGAGATTAATGTCTCTGTATTGACTGACCTGCATGGCATTCCCTTTTGAAAAAGCAATGTAATACACTGTAAAATTATATGTAACCCAATGTAATATAAAGAAGATTATGATGATAATAAAAAAAAGTGAGATTAAGTGGCATACTATTAACTTTAAGTGGATTCTAATAAGTTAAGAAAAAAGTAAGACAAAAACAAAATCCTGACCAGAAGGAAAACACATGGCACATATTTTCATTGATAAATATTAAAACAACATTTCTGGAAAAACTTGATATAACTAACGCCTATGCAAATGCATAAGCATAGGAGGTAATACTGTCTAACTCATTGTAAGATCAGAATAAGTCTGATACTAAAGCTTAGACAAACATAGAAAGATGCCGTAGAGAACTATACACTTACAAAAGAGAGAAAATACCCTCCACAATGTTGATAATTTTTCAGAAATGTTGAGGTACATGCAAAGAAAGAGAAACTTAGCTGAGGTTATCTTAGTGTCTTATCAGACCAGTGAGAATAAAATTATGTTTCATTATATTGATACAAAACTTCATCAACCAAAGGTGATGCTTTTAATACTTTTTTTTCCCTGGAACTAGTACCCTTCTGATTGTCTTGTCTTTTGTAGGTTTATATTTTTCAATCTCAACATTTTCCTAGTGGATATTTAGCAAAACAATAATTATATTTCTTAACTAAGAAAAAAATTCAATAGTGAGTAAAAGTCATAATATCAATCAAATCAGTTTTCCCTCAGGAATAAAAGGCTAGTTAGACATTTCAATATTAATCAGGATTTCAGCATACTGATAGAATGCAAGACAAAAATACATGATCATCTCAATGTATGAAAAAAATTCAACACAGCCATGATAGAATTTAACAACAATTCAAAATTTATGACAAAATTATTAAGCAAGGTATAAAAGAAGTTAATCTCCTCAACTGTTCAAATATTGAGTCATTGGAAAAGTCAACACATTCTTGCATAAAAAAATACGTCACAACTTTTCCAATGAGCTAATATTAAAGTTATCAAATAACATCAAATTAAAAGTGATTAAAGGTTTTTATGTCAGTCTCATAAAATTGGAAGGCTCAGCAACGTTAATATGCCAATTCTCCATAAATTGATTTATAAATTTAACATGATCTCAGCAAGATTATTTTTAGAGAAATTTATAAGTTGATGCCAAGATTCATATGAAAATGTGATGGATCTGGAATAGGCAATATGAACTTGAAAGAACCAAGTTGAGGGATCTATATGCCCTGACTCCCAGACTACAGAGCTACATGGAGGAAGACGGTGATGGGATGGCAAAAGGCTGTATGGACCCATGAAACAGAACAGGGCACCCTGAAAGAGTCACTTGAGTTTGGTCGAATGATTATCAAACAGGCGGATATCCGTAATAACAGTAATCCTCATTTTAAAAAGTTAATCCCAATCTCACAGCAGTTGTAAGTGTAAAGGTGAAATCTAAAGAGTCAGAATGTGGTATGACAGTTATGGTGTAAGTCACACATGACTAGCTTCGCAACTGAGTCAGACCCAGGGACTTGAGAATCACACCAGATGCATGTGCATTATGTCCAGAATCCTGAGAGGAGAACGGAGGAGAAGGATTGTGGTGTGACCATCTGCCCCAGGGATGAGTTCTCACTTTCCCTCTCTCTCTGACTCTCTCAGGTGAGTGTACGTGCCCCACAGCAAAAACAAAAACAAAAACAGAACTAAAAAAAAATGAAAGAAATCTAAAATAATTCTGGAAGAAAAATAAGGGAAAATACTTAAGCAAAATAATTTCCGCCAAAAATAGCACCCAACAATTTTTTTTTTGAGAGGTTTTTGCTATAGGGCACATACGATCACCAGAAAGACAGAGATAGACAGACAGAAAGTGAGAAATCACCCCCTGGAGGGGGCAGGGGCATGGCCATGCCACAATCCCTTCTCCTCTCTGGATCTTATTTTTTGAGAGGTTTTCTCTATAGGGCGCATGCACTCGCCAGAAAGACAGAGAGATAGAAAACAAGAAATCACCCCCAGGGGGGATGGCCACACCACAATCCCTTCTCCATTCTCCTCTCGGGATCTTGGGCATGCACGAACACATGCATGGCGTGAGTTTAAGCCACCGGGTCTGGGACTCGAACCATGGTTGGTCGACTATATGGGAGTCCAGCAACATAGCCATTATGCTAACTGCTGGTCCCCCTCCTCTCAGGATCTCGGGCATGCACGCACACACACCCAGTGTAAATTTAAGCCACTGGGTCCAGGACTTGAACCACAGTCGACTATGTGAGAGTCCAGCGACATATCCATTACACCAACTTCTGGTCCTATCACCCAGCTATTTTTAATAGTGGTGAATTAGACTTCATGAAAATGAAAAGACTTCCCTCTTCAAAAGGCACTAGTAAAGAAATAAAATGTCAAGCAACAAATGAGAAAATATGCAGAATAAAATATCAAATAGAGAATGCGTCTAGAATATCTAATGACCTCCTGTGGATCATTATAAAACAATAGTCCCATAAGTAGTGGCCAGATGATCTGTACAGACTTTGTGGAAAAAGACACGTCTACGGCCAATGAAATGAGAATACCTTTGGGATCATTTAACATCAGCAAAATCAAATTAAGCCCTAATGTAATCTTCATTTCACACATACTGAAGTTACTTCAAGGGGGCTGAGTCCATGGCCTCGTGGTTAAGGGAGTTAGATCCCGTGTAGCCAGCCTTGAGGTGTAAATTCTGGTCCCTGCAGCTTCAAAACCATGCCAGGCATGTACGTGTGCATCCGAACTCCTGACCGGGTGGGGAAACGAGGTTGAGGAATTGCGCCGTGGCCAAGCCCCATTCTCAATGCCTGCTTTCCTGCTGTCTCTGCCCACGTGTCCTCTGGTGATGAAAAAATATGAAAATTAAAGAGTGTCGGCCGGTACATAGAGCAATGCGACCTCTCTTACACTGCTGGTCAAAGTGCAAAAGTGGTACAGCTGCTTTGGTACTGATTGCGGAATTCACCACGCAATTTCTATATTGCAGTGTGTTCACTGCCAGTTACCTGCAAAACAGACGTACAAATGTATGTCTTGTGCTTTAATATAACTAACTTTAATTCATAAATACTAACTCCAATTCCACCACTGCATGGACAAATTGTGATCATTTCATCCCATGAAATGAAATAAGGAATACACTGCTAATATTTGTAATAACACGAGCGAACGTCAGATACATTACGCTGACTGGAAGGCATATACAGAAGATTACATAGCGCATCCATTTGTATGAATATCTAGAAAAGGTAAAACCAAGCTATAGTGATAAAAATACGAGTATTCTTTATGAGGGACAGAGGTTGGTGAGACTGACTGTGGGCAGGCGTGAGGAAAATGTTTTTATCTTAAGATGATGTTTAAAGAATGCATACCTTTGTCCAATTTTCTACCAAAGTATATGGGAATTACTGTTTGTATCTTTACCTCAATATAAAATGAATTATAAGGAAAAGACAAACACCATACAAAATATTTATTTTCTTTTTTATATAAGAAATTAAAGTGAAAGTTCGGCTTGGATGGAAACTAATACGTACATTTCCTAATTTCATCGTCATCGTCTTTGCAATGATTGCTGTAAAGTATGCATGCGTGACAACACCTTAGGTAATGTACGCAGTCCCCCAGTTTTCAGCACCCCTTCTCTACTGAAACAGAAACGCTTAAGCACAATCTCCTGCTCCTTTTTCTAACTACTATGCGGGCAGCCTGGCTCCCTTTTGGATTGGTCATAGCCATTGTCCTCCTGGAGTTTTAGAAAGCGTGAAAGGGGTGGGAGGGGGGAGAGAACAAGCAGGAAGACAGGTGATGGCTAAATTATAATTAGGGGCCTGGGAGGTCTCCCACGGAAGAGGGAGGGGCTCTGTGTCTTAGGACATAAGGATCATTTTTCTGTCACCCAAGCACAAGAGGACAAGACAATCTGACATCCTGGAAAAAAGCAGCCTGGAGAAGAGAGCTGCCCAAATGTTCCCCTAATTGAAGCTGCTGAGTGAGGGCAGATGCGGGAGCCGACAGCGTGCAGCGGCTCGACACCGAGTTCCCCTCACGGTGTAACTGCTGATGTCCACTGTCTCTCAGTCATAAGGCTACAAGGTTTCAGGTACTCCTTTACATACACATTCAAGCTCTAGTTTATTTTATTTCTATCTTTACGTTTTTGTCATAGGGTGTGGATGCTCACCAGAAACAGTGAGAGGGAAAGTGAGAAATCATCCTCTGGGGGGTGTGGGGGTGGCCATGCCACAATCCCGTCTCTGCTCTCCTGGGATCTGGGGGACACATGCACATGCTCCCAGCATGATTTTCAAGCCACCAGGTCTGATACTTAAACCATGGTCAGCCATGTAGGAGTCCAACACCTTAACCACTAGCCAGCTGCTAGCCCCAGCTCCATTTAATTTTTATTTATTTAAAAATTTTTGAGAGTTTTTGCTATAGGTTGAGTGCACTGACCAGAGAGACAGAGAAAGACAGAGGGACAGAAAGCAATAAATCACCCCCCTCCATGGGGTATGGCCACACCACAATCCCTTCTCCATTCTCCTCTTGGGATTTTGGGCACACACATGCACACACTCACACACACACATACATGCATGCATGCATGCACACACGCACACTCCCAGCATGAGTTTCAAGCCACTGGGTCCAGGAATTGGATCGTGTTTGACCACGTGGGATCCAGCACTTTAACCACTGTGCCACCTGCTGGCCCTGCTCTGTTTTATTTTTAAAAGGTTTAATAATGCATTAAAGTTTAAAAAGAGGAATGAATATATATTGGGTGGTCAGAAAAGTCATGACACATTTTTGCATAGAAAAACATGCGAAAATACGTCATGACTTTCCTGACGACCGAACAATTACGCATGAAGAAACGTAATTAACTTTGTTCGCTGAGTGCAGGACTGACTGCCCGGAATCAGTCGGTCATGGTGATGGGTCTGGTGGTTTCTGAGCTGGAGAAGTTCACAGTGTGGGCAGGGTCACAGGCACATAAATGGTGGCACAGCAGGTAGCACTTTGAATACTGGTCACTGAGCTTCTTGTTCTCACTTTTCATCTATTTAGATCTTCTTTCATTATTCATAGTCACCAATTATTCCTTGAAGAAAATTAACATTTGATAGGGAGGGGATGATAAGAAGAAGGGAAATACTCAGTTGTCCTTTGTTTGTATCTTAACTTCTGATAGTGGTTCTCCAGTGCAGTGAAGAAATGCCTGAGAGAATGAGGACTGTGTCAGAGTGCACAGAGAAATCAAGCACTGCTCCATGCTCCTGAAGAAAACACAGACATGCACCTCTAAGCTGAAGGAGGGAGGAGGAGATGGAATATCTTTCACAAGGACGTAACTGGAGGAGGCTGGAGATGGAGGATGGTGGAGAAGACATGACCATGCGTGTCTGGGGCCAGAGTTGAAGAGCAAAAGTGTAACATTACCTGAGTCTTAGGTTTGCACGTAAGTCAAGCAATGCTTACTCTACAAAATAAGTGAAAAGCAATTATGAAAGAAATTCTAGTCTAGTCAAATTCTGTTCATTCAATGTTTCCAACCAAACTTCTCCCCGAAGTTTTTTGGGGAGTAAAATTATTTCAGATTTTTTGACACTCTAGTCAATAGAGGATAAGAACATATGTACAATCCACTACGTGTACTTGGGTAAAGACTGGACTGTCGTTCACGTTTATCTAGTTATGACTGTAATCAGACAAACGTGGTAAAATAGAACTATAGGCCTTGAGGAAGGAACATAACATTTTGAAAGGCTTAAAGACACAGAAGGTCTTTATGAGAGAAATGGAAAGTTCAAGAGCTCTTACAAACCGATAGGTGCTGGGAGGGAGGGGAAGCAGTAGGGTTGTGTGAAAGATCAGAACATCAGAATGGATAACATGTGAAAGGGAACTCTATGTTTGGAGAAGAGAAAGCTTTAAGTCGGGGTCTGCTGTGTGTATCATGGGTTCATTTAGATGGACTCCATCCTGCCTGCTAAATACATCGGAATGTATTTAACACTACAGAATATTCCGTTAAAGAAAAGTAGCTGCATAATAGCATGTGGGTAAGGAAAGAGGTACTAGAAAATATTATGAGAGAAAAGCTTTTTGGTGTTTCTTATCCTCCAGGAAAGGAGTGAAGAGGATCAGCAGAGTGAGGAAGTTAACTCGCACTGTTTTCGTAAGACAGCAGTTCATTTGAAGCCACAGAAATGTAAAAGGAGAGGTAGTTTTTCTCAAACAGACAGCTGTGGATTTCTTTTAAGTTTTTTGTTGTTGTTTTGTTTTCTCTAGAGGGCACATATGCTCACCAGAAAGACAGACAGAGGAGAGGAGAAAGCATCCCCCGTGGGGAATAGTCACATTACAATCCCTTCTCCCTCCTTTCAGGATTTTGGGCAGGTAGGCACAGCGTGCTTCTCGAGCTGCCCTGCCATCCGGGATCTGAACCATGAGGCCAACTATGTGGGATCCAGCTGTCTTAACCATAAGCCCACTGAGCCAGCCCTCCCATCACTTTCAAGTCTGAATATTTAAAGTCCAAGGACTAGAGAAAATTCAAAGGGGACTAGTAAAGGCTATCACGTGCTTCAGATCAGCAGCTCCAAACCATGTGACCAGAGCAGAACATCCCTGCCATTGTTAGCATGAAGATTCAGAATCAGGCATAAAAATCATAAAACTAAGGAAAAATATGATTTTCAATCCCAGATTGAATGAAGTGACAGATTGAGAAAGATAGCTGACACTTATAAAATTAAAAAAAAAAAGAGCTGACCCGTTCGTGTAGGTCATTTTATTTGCCACCCGTTATGCTAACTGCTCTCATGTTCCAGCGTGCTTAGTCATCTGAGCGGTCTCTAAGTATCACATCCCCTCCACACCACTTCACAGAGGAGGACCCCGGGCTAGAGAGAAAGTAAAATAACTTGTTCAACAAATAAGCCAAAAAGGCAAAAATGAGTGAAAGCACTTGCTTGAGGGGGCCAGCAGTGATAAAGCGATTAAGGCACTGGAATTCCACATTGTCAACTTCAGTTCGAGTCCCAGACCTGGAGGCTTGCTTTCTCACTCTCTCTCTTCCCCTCTCTCTGGTCAAATTAAAATAATAATAATAATAATAATAACAATAATAATAAATAAAACTAAAATCATTCTTAAAAGTAAACACTTGCTCAATGCTACAGTCAACAAGCTTTTCACTCAATATCATTCATGGTTAGACATATGTGTTAAATTTTGTGTTTTTATATTCAATTGCTCTCATGTTTAAACGTGCTTGGTCATCTGAGCTGTCTCAGAAGTACCATATCCCCTCTACGCCACTTCACAGAAGAACATGCTCTTTTATATATGTATTGGATTAATGATTTAAATTATACACAAATAATATGGTGAATATCATTAGAAATTTAAGTTACATAATCTTTAAAATTGTGTTATTTAGTGAATAGAGAAAAACGTCTGCTAATTTTGTTAGAATGCCTTGTTTTGGTTTTAATTAAATTGCTGACATTTTAAATGATTGGTTCTCAGTCCTACATGCTTATAAGAAATAATTTTTTTTTTTTTTTTTTTTTTGGAGAGGTTTTTCGCTATAGGGTGTGTGCGCTCACCAGACAGACAGAGAGACATAGAGACAGAAAGCGAGAAATCACCCCCCCAGGGGGCATGGTCACACCTCAATCCCTTCTTCTCCATTCTCCTCTCGGGATCTTGGGCACGCACGCACACACGCCCGGCGTGAGTTTTAAGCCACCGGGTCCGGGACGCGAACTGTGGTCAACTACGTGGGAGTCCAGTGACATAGCCATTACACTAACTGCTGGTTCCCTAAGAAATAAATTTTAAAAAGATAAAATAACTTAAACTAAAGTCTAGTGGTAATAATCCCCAAACATAATTTTTAGAATTACTTCTCATGTAACAGGTACACTTTGCCTTTTTCACCCTAACACATATTTTAGATAAGAAAACTTATTTATTTTAGTTTTCTCTCCTTTACATTCCCAAAAGCAGAAAATATTGAGAGATTAATTACAAAGTAGTTTAAGCATCCTTAATGTGCTTCAGTTTTTGCTTACCAGCCTTGCCAAAGTATGGCGAAAGCAATCTTGCATTAGAAGGCGACACAGAATATGGTAGTAGGCTGGGTACACGATCTGAATTATCCCATTATAGACTTGAAAGTATGTGAGTCCAGTTTTACCACTTCCTTAAAATGGTTAGCATTACCATTTTTAAAAACAGGGGTAGTAGGCATGGTAGTTAGGCCACCGGACTCCCACATGACCCAATGCAGTTCAAGCCCCAGACCTGGTGGCCAGGCGTGTGTGTATGTATGGCCAAAAGCCCAGGAGAAGAACAGAGAAGGGCTTGTGGCATGTCCAACCCCCAGGGGATGCTTGTTATGGTTCATTTTATTATAGAATTAAAAGTAGTGGATTTTGAAAAAATAAATATATACACAAACATTTAGGAGAAAAATCACTGATGAACACATACGATTTTGTTTTCATGTCACTATCTTTCCATGTTAGTGTGTTCATATTATATTTCTGCATATGTATACATGCACACATGTAATGAACTCATGCTACATACAGTGTTCTATTATGAGACTTTTTTTTTTTTTTTTTTGGAGAGGTTTTTCGCTATAGGGCATGTGCGCTCACCAGACAGACAGAGAGAGACATAGAGACAGAAAGCGAGAAATCACCCCCCAGGGAGGATGGTCACGCCGCAATCCCTTCTCCTCCATTCTCCTCTCGGGATCTTGGGCACGCACGCACACGCTCCCGGCGTGAGTTTTAAGCCACCGGGTCCGGGACGCAAACTGTGGTCAACTACGTGGGAGTCCAGCGACATAGCCATTACGCTAACTGTTGGTTCCCCTATTATGAGACTTTTTGCCATAAAATAAATATATAGTACATTGCTTCTCCTTACCAATATAATCAAATAAAGCAAAGAGCATGGAATAAAATTGAAATAATGCACTACTAGGTATCCAGCAAGCTTCTGCTATAAATGACATAAGATGGAAAAGTTGAGAAGAACGAGTCACTGTCCACAAGCGGGCAGTGTCCCTTTTGAGAAAAGAAGAAAACATAAATGGGGTTTAGTTTGCGTTGTCAGGAAAGACCCAAACGACGTGTGAGGAAAGGATGAAATGGCTGAGGGAGTGGAGCATGCACATGTCTTTCTGCAGGAAATAAAGACATGGGGAAGAAACCCCGACCCTGTGGAAAACTTCTATCTCAGAACGTTTTTGTGAGGATTAAGCCAAGTCAGATACAGGATGTGAAGCTCTTAACACAAGCCTCACTGTCAAAAATGGTTTGACCTTTATATTATTATTAGCTGCCAGGCAGTGAGTCAAGCATTTCTGATCTAGTATCTAGATATTTTTTCAAAATAACTACAAGGTGAGACTAATCCTCCTTTTATAGTGGAGCGACTGAGACTCAGAGAGGTAAATACCTTTCCCAGATCCTGCAGCCCTTCAGCGAGAGTCAGGAGCAGCCAGTGGTCGTGGCTGGTCTGAAGTCAGGCCCAGGCTGCACCCCTAACCTCGCTGTGCACTCACCAAGGGTTTCCTCTACAGCCCAGGAAGAGCAGGGGTTTTCACTGTGATTGAGGGGAGGGACTGTGGTTTCCATTTATTGGGAAGGACTGTGAGGGACTATAGCAGAAAACGTGCTGTTTCAGAAACAAGCTCAAGTGTGGTAGATGGATTGGTATTAGTTGCAAAGTCGCGTGACGTGGTGCAAGCCTTGGGGGCTTGAAGGGCACGAGCTGTGCAGTGATGGCTGACATCGGAAAGATGAACTGTGAGGGACCAGCAGTTGGTGTAATGCCTGTGTCACTGGACTCCCATGTAGTCGACCACGGTTCGAGGCCCGGACCCAGTGGCTTAAACTCATGCCGGGTGTGTGTGTGTGTGTGGACCCAAGATCTCAAGAGGAAAATGGAGGAAAGGATTGTAGCGTGGCCATCCCCCCTGGGGGGTGATTTCTCGCTTCTGTCTCTCTTTGTCTGTCTGGCGAGCACACAGGCCCTATAGGAACCCCCACCTCCCCCCCCCCCCAAAAAAAAGAAAGAAAGATGAACTGTCAGATCCAAGGAGAAACAGAAGTGACCCGTTGCCCTAGAGAGCACGGCAAGCCTACGACATGGATGGTGAGGTGATGAGGTGATGGACGACATGGATGGTGAGGTGATGAGGTGATGGACGACATGGATGGTGAGGTGATGAGGTGATGGACGACATGGATGGTGAGGTGATGAGGTGATGGATGTGGAGGTGCAGCGGGGAGGGGGATGGTGAAGGGAACAGGGGCAGATGAATGGCCGGACATCGGAAGTGCTGTTGTCCTGGTCTGCTCAGGAAATTAGGAGACAGATGAGGAATCGTGTGGAGCTACACGTGTTGCGTGAAACATGTCCGAAGGGCCCCGAGGACAAGGCAAGGTTTATTTCCATATCCACAGGAAGTACTAGGGTGGCTAAACCAGACTTTGGAGCCCAGCATCTTCCTGGCTATATACTATTGTTAAAATTCCTTAAGCAGCATTTGCCTCATTTTTTTCAAGTAAAATACAAAGTGGGAATAATAGTAGCACTTACCTTGTAGTGAGATTTTTGAAATGTGAGATGGAAAGTGCTGTGACGTGTACATTCTCACTACCTGGTCAAACAATCATCACTTCTCCTTTTTTTGTTTTGGAGTTTATTCGTCTCTCAGTCTAAGAGGGCATGGGTCCTAGGGTGGGTAATAGGCGGTGGGAGGGAGGGGATCAGGAGGAAAATAAACCGACATTTAATAGAAACAAAAGTGAAAAATTCAATGTTGATAATCTCTATGGGAATATCTTTGACTTTACTAATATGCATTGTATTCATGCTTAAAAAAAACCATGGCATGAATGGGGAGGCTATGGACATAGGGATCAGCCAGACCGTAAAACTGTACACTGTAAAAATATGCAGTGACTAAATGTAAGTAAAAAATTTAAAAGATTAAAAAAAGAAGAAAAACTTAAGACAAACAGAATGCTTGATCGTATTTGTTTCCGTGGTCAACAATCATAAAGAAATACAAAGAAATAAAAGAAAACTTACAAAGAAAAAAAAGTTCGTCTCTTCCACTAATGAGGGAAACAGAGACAGACACAATGAGATAGCACCCAATAGGGTCTTTATTGTTTTTCATGGAAGTTTAATCGGTTAAGGAAAATAGCAACATTTTTGAATTAATGTATAGCAGCAGGAATATAGCAATATTTGGCATTTCCACCACTGGCAAGCTACCCACAGAAAGAGCCTTCCTAAACTGGCTGCAGACTTCCACAGCACCCTCTAGAACCTCTCCTCACTATCCTTCTGTGGTTAATTGGAAATGGCTTCCGCCCTTCTAACTCAGAGATGCCCACCTACTTGCGCTAATGCCTACAGCGAAGGCCGCCTGTCCGTCCACCCTGGGCTGACCTCCAGGATACTGGTTTCAGGAGGAGCTCTAATCGTCGTAGTTCTCCAGGTATTCGGCTCGCTCTCTGGAGCTCCTTGACACGGACTTCTCAAGGACTTTTTCAAGGGTGACACAGATTCAGAGTGCGTCCTGTCTTGATTATTTCCAATGACGTGGATCTTCCAACCGTCCCACAGGCATCGCTGGTCGTTTGCTTCCTGAAATGTGCCGATGACGTGGCGACCTGTCCCTCGTTTTATTTCTCCCTCCTCTGTTCTGAATTCATACTTCTCTGTAACGGGGAAGCAAGGTAACACTGCACGCTTGTCTTGGTACCGTGCTGAGGAGCTCAGAATCCATTTTACATGCGTCCAGGAATTGAATTGCCAGTTAGGACACAGATCCAATTATCTGAGAAGCTGGCTGGTGACCTTGGGCTTGGCCTCCAGAGGCAGGCAGCATTGACCCTCTTCGGCTGTTCTGCCTGACCCCTGTTGGGCTCTGGCAGCCACCACCTTGGCTGCCCAGTAAGGTCTGTTTGTTTGTTTTATTACATTTAATTACTGTGCATCTTTACAGCGCACAAAATGAACTTGCCCAGCACCAATATCCCGCATGCTAGTCCAGGTAGAGATATTTCCACACACATCAGCGTCAACGCACAACCTCTCCTTTTTGTGTTGGTTAAATGTTTTGCTTTCTTCCTTTTCCCTTGATTCCCAGAGATTTACCCCCAGCTTCAGCCACCAGCATCAGTGTACTCAGCAGGTCTCTGGAGGAGCCCCGAACCTTGCCCTGCGGGTCAGCCTCGCAGAATGCCTCATTTTACCACCGTGCTGTCGCTCTGCTCCTCTGCAGCTCGTTCCTTTTTCTGTTTGTTTGTTATAAAGTTTATTTATTTCTTCCATGAGCAAGCGAGACCGACGGAGAGAGCACCCCAACAGGGTCTCAACACCCAGACCCCTCCCCAGTGCACGAGTGCCTGCTGTGCTCAGGGAGGGCTCCAGATGCGGATCCAGAACCTTGGCACGTGGCTCAGCTTTGCAGAGGGCAACATTCTCCTGCCACGCCACTGTCAGGGCCCCACCACGCCCGCGGCTTCGCGATATGCTTCTTCGTGTTTGCGGCTTCCTTGGCTCTTTCTACAAGCATCTTAACAAGCACATTGCTTTCTGGTCCAGAGAGACTTAGTCTAACAAAGTCCAGCTCCTAGATGGGCTGGGATTCACATAGTAGGAGGCTTAGATGTGTTTGGAAAACAGCCCTCTTTGCCTCTTTGCAAATGGCGTGAAAGTTATATTGAGCTTGCCCTGCAGGTCAGTTAGCACAACCAGCTACACTGAAATAACAATTAAGCCCTTTTTCACGTACTGTGGCAACTGAGCTGGCGGGCCTGGGACTCAAACTACAGTCTATTATGGGGGAGTCCAGCGACATAATCATTACACCATCTGCCGGTCCCTTTTTTTTTTTTTTTGCCATAGGGTGTGTGTGCTTGCTGAAGAGAGACAGAGAGAATCAAAGAGAGGGAAAGTGAGAACTTACTCCCCAGGGCAGATGGCCACACCACCATCTCTTTCCCTCCACTCTCCTCTCAGAATTTGGGACACACATGCAAGCCCAGCATGATTTTCAAGCCGCTGGGTCCAGGACCTGAACAGTAGTCAGCCATGTGGAGGTCCAACACCTTAACTACCACGTCACCCGTTGGCCTCTCTGCAGTTTTTTTACTCTAACAATACAAAATGGAAATATCCAGACCAGTTCACTCATACCAACAATCGACTTCCTTGAACACTGAGGGGTCTCCTCTTTGTCACTTTAATGCTCTCTTAGACTGTAAGGCCTGCAGTGGGGAACTGGGTGTGGTTGACACTTCAATTGTGCGTATTCGTTTTCTCCTGCTCCTTCCCGGTCCTAGGCAGTATCTTATCCCCTCAAGCCTGGAATTACGGACACTGAGGAGAGGAAATAAAGCATGATTAATTATACCGGGTAACCAGGCTCGGCTCCCCTCCGCGCACAGCCGTCTCCGTGTGAGTCTGAGTCTGCAGTGGGAGCTCCCCTGGGCTCCTCACGGGCCCCTTCTCTGGGTGGTTTTGCTTTAGCTTCCTGGACGGGCACACCTCTTCCTTGGCCAGCCCTTAGCATGCCTTCCTCTGTGCATGCACACGCACACGCACTAGCACACGTGATGACCTGCAATGGGCACCTGGCCTGTTATCACGGAGCTCACCTTAGCTTAGCCAGGCCTGAGTTTCTCCTAGCCTGATTAGTCTACAAGGACCTCGGCAGGGCTCAGACGCAGTGCTGTCACCATGGGAGACAGGATTGTCTTCAGTGCCAGGAAGCACAGCCTGCTCCTAGCAGGGCCCTTCTCCCCTGTCCCACCACGCTGGCAGCTCCATTTGCAGTTCTTTTCCTTTATACTCATCCTTAGGGCATATTCGAGGCCACGGGGCCAGCCGAGTGGTCATCCGGAAGCCTCTTTTCTGAACTGACTTGTGTCAATAGAACCCCTCCCCTACTCCATGTCCAAGGTTGGCAACACTTCCCTCATAGCACCCCAGAAAAACTCCTGTCTCTCACAGGGCCTTCCTCTGCTCTGGGTGCGAGCTGGTCATTGTCGGCTGTGCTGGCCCACAGGGCTGGACCGGCTCATCCCTCCCGAGTGTGTGGGACACGAGAATGCATGTTCTCTGGTTGTGTGGCTTCAGCTGGAAACGAGGGAGAGAGGACAACTTCAGCCTTTCGTTTACATACATCAGCAGCTGAATCGCTCCTGCCTTCTCGGCTCGGTGAAATGTGTATGTAGGCGTGCCCAAGATCCCGAGTGGAAGACAAGGGGCTGTGCCATGGTCATCCCCTGCAGGAGTGGGGGTGCCTTCTCACTTTCCCTTACTCTCTCTCGGCCTCGGTCTCTCTGGAAGTGCACACACCCTATAGCAAAAATTTAGAAAATAAAAATAAAGATAAAACTTAAAAAAAAAAAAAAATCCCAAATGCTTCTGAAGATTCTTTACATTGAATTTTATTTGTATCACTTCTTTTGTCTTAAAACCACAAAAATGTCATCTTTGGCAGGGTCAGGGTCATTCAGTCAGGAAAGAAAAGAAAAATACCTGGTACTTGGTGCAGAATTAACCTTCAAAGGAATTTGGCAGGTTTCAAGCCAGCCTTCACATTTCTGTGTGTAGGTATCACAGGACTGTGACCTTCTGACCAGCTCGTAGCAGCATCCCCCCCCTTCCCGGGATGTAGAAGTCTGAACAATTGTCTCTCCAAGCTACTCTTCTGGGAATGCTGGGAAAAAAAATCCATAGTTTTGCAGTCGCTGCAGACCCACACATAAAGCCACACTGGATGTTAATGTGGTTAAAATGACCCTGTGGTGAAAAGCACGCGTTCCCTCCCCTCCCCTCTGTTTGAGAGTTAGCATTCTGTTTCTCTCTCTGTCAGGGTGAGGTAGGAGAAGGAATTCCTCAAAATCCAACTTGTTCTTTAACTAGCCCTTGGAAAGTCTATAGTAAAAATAAATAAACTTTAGTACCCATTCTATTTCATGGGGGGGAAAGATTATTTGGGGACTCCATAAACTGGTGTTTACAGGATCTGGCTTCCGCCTGGCTGACCACACAGGTGTGAATCTCGGCCTCGGCATGTGCGCACGTGTGTCCCAAATCCCACGAGCTGGAGAAGCAGAGGAGAAGGAAGTGTGGCGTGGCCGTGAGCCACCGAAGGCCACTCTCTCCCTCCTTAGCTCCCCTGTCTCTCGGACTCTCTCTGGTGAACACACACACCCTGTGGCAAAATATGTTTACATTTTTTCCTCAAAGAAATGACTCCAATTCTAGCTCTGCTTCAATTAACGCCTACTTAGGGCTGTGGGTCAGCTGATGTGTAGCCCCATGGGACGAGCCCTCGTCAATACACATTGACATACAGAGCGCTTGAAATCACTCTCTAATCAGATGTACAGCCGCACATTATGGATGGCTCGTCTGAATGTAGAGTTAGCAAATTATTGTTGTTTAACGAGTTATCCTCAAACACAGCAGCCTCACACAACCAACATTTATCATCTGCCAGTGTCTGTGAATCGGAACGCAGGAGTGGCTTAGCTGGGTGCTGTGGCTCAGGGCGGGCTCCCAGGTTGCAGCTGGGATGTCGGCCAGGGCTGCTGAGGTCTGAGAGCTTACTGAGGCCCAGGGGTGGCATCCAGCGTGGCTCGCCCACGGGGTTACGGCGAAGGCCTGAAGTCCCCTCACTGCGGGCAAGAGGCCTTCGAGCCGAAAGATGAGACAATGAATGCTGCGGATGTTTCTAGGACCAGCTGCAGAGGTCGCTCTCCAGCTTTCTGGACTCTCCTAGTGGGCCGCCCTAGTTGGCCCGCTTAGTTAAGAAGGGACTGAGAACGGGACGAAAACCGGGAAGGACTCACCGAGGGCCGCTGGGCCTGACCACGGCGCTCTGACCTCGGGGCTGGGGATGTTGCAGGATCCCGTGCAGGCGAATTCATCTCCTCTCCTCCTGCGGGTGACAGAAGTCCCCTCCCCTCCCAGCCTCAGATGGAAGGTGAGAATTCCCCTTGTAAATCAGTCTAGGGCCCAGCCTGGGGTCTGCAACCTGCCCATGGCTGACCACAGGGCAATCCCGGGTCAACCTGAAAACGTGCAGCCTGAGCAGGGGGGCCCAGTACCCCGAGGTGCTGGTGGGCGGGGAACGGTGGCCACTGTGCACTACGACCCCTTATGGGTGCTCGCTCGCTCTTTCATCCATGCGTATGCTATTCTAAAATTTAAAAAGTAAATAAATAAATTCTATCTAGGTGCAAACGTAGCTCCTCAAATATAGTTCCTTAAGTGCAGCTGCCAAGTATATTTTCTTTTAATCTAGAAACTTATAAATTAAAGAGACACATTGTCTGCTTCATCCAAAATGCAAGGGCAGAAGAAACCAGAACCGTAAAATATTTAGGGGATATGTTGTCAGGGACATGCTGGGGCATCCCCTCAAAAGTATAGGACGATTTATTATATTTTATGGCACCCGTCATAGGAAGGCGGCTCGGTCCCTGGCGGCCTGCGAGCTCTGGAGAGAGCACATTGCACATCCAGACGATGTGCTCCTGCCCAGGAAAGGGCCTGACAGGGGCTGGGGGCTGTGAGTGGAGCCCTGCAAGGACCTTGCTCTGCAGCAGGCCTGACCGACGCGAGATCCCCGCCTCCCGGCCCGTGGTAGCTGGCAGACTCCCGGGTTTTAGGATGCCAGTGCTGAGAAGGCAGAGACTGTGTGGGCCGTGAGGCACGATTCACGGGAAGACGAAACCCAGAGCCTAGCCTCAGAAGTCACTCTCCGAGGGGTTATAAAGCAAGACTATTATATTGTAGTGACCTCAGTGCTTTTGGGGAAAAAGACTCCTCATACTGCTTGCTTCTGATGTAGCATGCCTGACTGGAAAGCCCAGAGGCCATACACCCCAAATTCCCAATGGTAAAATGCGCCCATCGGACCCACGCTGTTATGACGAGATGCACTCAGCATTGCTTATGTCTGGGTTCTAACGCTCACGGCAGAGGGCGCAAACAAGATGCACGAGTGGTGTGTGGCCAGCCTCAAAGTAACCCCAACCATCTTGCCCTCCTACGTTAAATCGGGCAGGGTCCGTGTGACCCGTGGGACTTGACAGCAGTGATGGTACGCCACTGCCAGTGAGGGTCATAAAGACGCCGTGGCACGGGCCTCCGGCACACGCCCTCTCCCTCTGTCTCTCCCCGTCTCTCCGCCTTTCCCTTTCAGATCTCCAGCTCTGGGGGGATCCAGGTGACTTGTGATCAGCTCCACGTAAAGCCCCACATACTGATCAATCGACGCTTCCTGCCCACAGCTGGCTGGGGGAGACCAGCCGAGTCTCCGGAACCGGCAGCCCTAGACAGCAGCGTTATTGTGGCCCTGTGAGTACCCTGAACCCAAACCTCCCAGCTCAGCTGCTCCCTGACTTCCGACTCACCATGGGAAACAGCGAAGATCTGCTGTTTCAGGTTGTGTTTGAGATGCTGTGTTATATGACAATATGCTAGTCCGCCTGGGACCGTATGGGTTTTAGCACTCGTTGTCCTAAATTCCAGGAAATCCACACCAGGATGGCTGGTCACACATAAACAATGGGAGCGGGTGGCCCAGGTCCCTCTGGGCCCATCTCTCTTCACAGGGGACCCCTCCCCTGCCTGTGGCTGCAGGGGTCTCCCACATAACCAGTCAAAAGGTAAGAAAAAAATTCTAAAGTTGGTTAATATCAGTTTCAAAAGTGGCTGCAAGCCAAAAGTTGGTGACAACTTCCTGGTGGCCTCACTCAGGTATGGCTTTGAAAGTCAGTGACAAGGAAACCTTTCCTCAGGGAAGAGAGAATTTAAGGCCCCCTTGAGCTTCGTGTTATTTGCAAAGAGGGTGGCCAAAAGTACTACATGTGTCGACTCGTGGGCGGTCACAAAGGCCACGCCACCTCGTTTATCAAGGGCCTGATGTAGAAAGAATGGTAGAGCTAAGAGAAGAAGGCCACCACAGATACATGGGAACCGGCCTGAGTGGTCCGCAGAGGAGACCGCGGCCGGCAGTGCCTGACTCCACCATTCACGTCCAGGGTGCACGGTCATCGCCCAGCACCTCTCCACGCCCTCAGCTCAGCCTCTGACCCAGCAAGCGCCTCATCCGGGGTGATTCCTGCCCTCAGACCACCTGCCTGCCCTGACTGAGTGATGACGCGGGGTCATGACAGGCAAGGGGCTCCTCCCCAGTCCGAGACACTCCCAGAGACAGCGCTTGTCCAGAGCTCCGTCCAAACTGCTTGGAGACTGGCATGTCTAGGCTCATGACGTCCTCGGGCTTTCTTCTCTCCCCTTCTCCCTGCGGATGCGGATCCCTATTAACAGCCTCTGGCGTCGCCTTTCAGAGAACTTACCCTGCGACAGTGACTGTCCCAAGAGCAATGGTAGAGAAAGTCTTTATAATTCCGATGGTTCAGTGAACACTTCGCAGCCAGCTTCGCTTTGGGAAGGAGGTGAGCGTCTCTCTCCAAGTCCTGGTAATTCAAGATGATGCATCTCCATCTCAGCAGCTGATGTACAATCGAAGCAAACCTGAGCAAGTGAGCAGGCCATTTTCCTGGGTAAATAGTCTCGGCTGGGTGTGAGTCATTTTGTTTTTGTTTTTTAAATCACCAGAGAGCATGTACACATGCCCAAACCTCTTTCCTTCCATTTTTCCATCCTGTCAGGACTTTGGGCATGTGTAAGCCACTGGGGCCTGAACTTGACCGGAGTCGACCCCCTGGGACTGGGCTCCCGACGCACTGCACTTACCACTGTGCAGGGGGCTGGCACGCTGAGGAGAATGCTCAGAGGTGGGTGCTCCTTCTGTCACCCCAGTGCCTATTCCCTAGCTCTGGTAACTGAACTCAAGTGTCTGAGGATGTGCACCTGGAAGGTTCTCCACCTCCTTCAAGTGTTTGTTCTGGACTTGCCCTCTCAGTGGGGTTTCTCTAGTCCCAGTTTAAACTTTGAGCCCTTCCCCCACCAGTCTGCATCCCACTTCCTTGTGCTGCTTTTCTCCATAACCCTCATTGCCTGCCACCAGAGCGCGTTGACTTACTGTTTGCTTTCTTCCTCTCACAGCTGGAGTGGATGTTCTTTAAATGTCGGGACTTCTATTATTTTTATTTTCCCTTCTTTTAGTTCCCACCCATTGCTTGTTTGGAACCTAGGATGGACTTGATAAATAGTAGGTTGTTGGGAAAGTCATGACGTGTTTCTCTGTTTTTATTTATTTATTTTTTGATACAAAAATGTGTCGTGACTTTCCTGACAACCCAATATGTTACATAAATAAAAATATGATTCCGAGGACCTACCCACTACCTCCCTCTCAGTTCATACACTCGAGATGGAGTTATCTAGATCAGAACATTTAGGTCTGATTGAACAGGGCAATTTTTTAACTGTGGTGACTGTTCAAGAAAGGATATATGACTAATTTGAGCCACGGAAGTATACTTTACTAGCATTTTTGAGGAAAGTGTGCATGCTTCCGCTTCTACTTGATTTGAACCCGTGGTGATGGGTACTCGGTGCTGCCGCAGACCTGAGGGAAAGCCAACGCAGCAGAGGAAGAGATGCATATCGAGGGCTGTGACACCATCTAACCATGCAGATTTGGCCACGCCCTGTGCACCTGCTACTCCCACAGGCCTCGGCTATGTTTGCCCGTACGTTTGTCTTCTAAATTAAGTCGTTTGAGCTCAATTTTCTGTTACTTAAAACCAAATGCTTTCAACCAGTGTTTCTCTAAATAGATCCATGAATCAGTATTATCATCATTTCCTGAGGGTTTATTAAAAATGCAAATTCCCTCACTCCAGACTTACTGAATCAGAATTCCTGTGGGTAGGTCTAGGAATTTGTATTTTAAGAAACTCTCCAAGTGACTTAGTGTACACTAACATGTGAGAAAGACTGTTCTAGAAGACGTCGGGAATCACCTTTGTCTTGGTGCTCTTAAATGAAAAAGGAGTTTTAACCATTATCCTCCACTCTTCTTTGTGGTTGGCAAGGCTGGGAAGAGTAAGGGGGAGGAGACGGGAGTAAGGAAATGTTGGTTAAGGGATTCCAAATCACAGTCAGATGTCAGGAGTAGCTTCTACAGCACAGTTGGGCAAATATAGTTGCAATAAGAGAAGAGAGGAGCTTTGAATGTTCTGAGCACAAAGTAACAATAAATGCTTGAGGTAAAAAAGGTGCTAATTACGCTAATTTGATCATTACGTATTATATTTATGTACTGGAAAATCACTGTACCCTATAAATATGTATAATTTTCATGTGTCGATTAGAAAATATACATACAAGGCCAGATCTGTGGCACAGAGGTAATGTGCTTCTCAAGGGAAGCCAGATCCCACGTGGGGAAGATGATTCGACCCCTGAGCTGGTCAGCCTGAAGCAACCTGGACAGGAGTGCCAGGACCAGATGGGCCGGACAGCTGGACGGAAGCCACTGTGGTGCAGCCAGAGCCTGGGGAAGGTGCTTCTCTCTCTCTCTCTCTCTCGCTCTCGCTCTCTTTCACACACACACACATGTATGTGCTAATCATAAATAAAGACCAGATATATCCTTCTATATCATGATAAAGCCTGCATCTTTCTCTTCATGTGTGACATCCCTATGTTAGGTACAATAAAGCTAATGTTCTCCCCTTGACTTGGCATGACTCCCATGAGATAAGGTTTTATTTAATATCACCTGCTCTGAACTTCTTATTCTCCCTATAGGATTATAAAGAGTAGATTTCCTAAAATGTTTCGTAATTCTTCTTTGCCATGTGTTATTTCTCAGTACAGCTTTTGCTTTTCTTTACTCGGTCACGTGCTCTCAGTCATTCAGGCACTCTCGTTACTCATTTCATTAATCAATTTAACCAGTAATTAGAGCATGTGCACTATGCAGCCATGATGTAAAGCATTTAGAATGCAGTGGTGAGACAGAAAGCAGTTTCTTTCAATCATGAAGTTAAAATCTAGCTCTCCGATTCAGGTAGGCGGTAGTTTGCCAGAACTGGTCCTCTGGGTGTTTCCTTTATCTGTAAAGCATATATGATATATTCATTTTATTTGTTATTCTTATAGCTACATTTTGTTTTCAAATGTTATATATTTTTTTAAAGTTTATCCTATTCATAAGAGAGCACATGTATACACACTACAGAGAAAGAGAAGCACTCTTAACAGCTTCTTATCTGTCCTGAGTCCCCTTCCCCAGCCCCCAAGTCTTCAGGAGCTTGGGCATGTGTGCATGTGTCTGACCTGCAGATCCAGATCTGCGGTCGCCCGTGTGCAGCACTGCAGTTCAGTTCGTTCCTGACTGCACCGCCAGGCTGCACCATCTGGCCTTCTTACACATCTTTGAACATTATATAATGTGGTTTGGTGGTAATGTGGATGGGAAGCTTATTCTGACATCTTGCCATATGAATGTAATTATCCCACCTAATTGAATTCATTGCTTTTCACAAATAATTGGATCTACAATTTCAAGGCGACTTAAAACTCATGAAATAATATTTATGAGAAAGAAAACAGTCAGAAAGATACTTGCACATCTGTGTTTACTGAAGCATTATTCACAACTGGGAAGACATTGAGTCAACTTAAGGGTCCAAGAACTGAGGACTGGGTTAAAAAACTGTGGCACATATAGACTATGGAATATTTATTACTCAGCTATAAGAAACAATGAGACTCTGTCATTTGGTTCAAAGTGAATGCATATAGAAGACTTAAAGTTTCTGTTTATTTTTTGGAGAGATTTTTTGCTATAGGGTGTGTACACTTGCCAGAGAGACAGAGAGACAGAAAGTGAGACATCACCCTCCCGGGGGGATGGCCAATCAAATTAAATTAGATAGCAACTTAACATTTCATTCTGCAATCCCTTCTCCTCCAGTCTCCTCTTGGGAATTGGGGCACACGCACACACACACACACACACACACACAAACACGTGCCCAGCATGAGTTTTAAGCCACCAGGTCCAGGACTCTGACCATGATCAACTACATGGGAGTCCAGCGATGTATCCATTACACCATCTGCTGGTTCCCTAGAAGACTTAATGTCAAATCAAGTGAGCCAGACTTTGAAAGACACACTCTGTATATCTCCACTCAATATGTACCAAATGTCGGCTCTCTATGGCAGAAATGGAAAGATCCACAGATATGATAGCAGAGAGGATAAGTGTAGATACCAAAGACTATAAAGGAGAGGAGTGGATGGTAGAGGGCAGGCAGGAGGGACAAAGGGAAGAAATACTTTTTAACTATTTATTTTATTTACTATTATTATTATTTTTAAGTTTGTTGTAGGGCACATGCACTCATCAGAGAGAGGGAGAGAGAGAGAGAAAGTGAGAAAGCAAGCCACCAGGTCCAAGACTCGAACCACAGTCAGCCATGTGGGAATTCAACACCTTAACTACCATGCCACTTGCTGGCCCCAGGGAAGTAACATTTAATAGACAAAAGAATGTAAAGTTCTCTGTTGAAAAAATATATTCTCTAATTTTTTGCTTTATAATTTTTTAAAATTATAATACAGAAAAATAAAAAGAAAAGTAATATATATACCATGTTCTGGATACTGACTGAGAGATTCACATGTGTTTGTGAAACTCAAAGCCATATAATTTAATTTTCTTCCCACATAGACTTTAAATCAGTGGACTTGCCATGTGTCAGACAAGCCTACTTTGTTTCTTTAGGGTAAGTCATCTGTTCAATGAAGTTTTTATAGTCAACGTCTCAGTTAAAGCTTTATTCCTGCTCGGTCTACATGTAGAATTGAGTTAACCATCAAGCTGTGAGTACAGGAGGTCAGACAGTGAAAGGGTACCCGAGAGATAAGGACCAATTATCACATATATTTTCCTTTCCCCTTTATTTATTTCTTTATCTGGCTTATGTACATGGGGACTTCAAAAAGGTGGGAAAAATGGAATTAAAGAGCAAGTTTAATTTGGTACAAAAAAATTTTGAAATCCACGTGTAGTTTTTTCACAATCCACATTTTCTGCAAACTTTTTGAAGACCACTGATATGCATATACATAATCAGATTTCTATGATGAACACCACAGAAGTGGATTCAACCATATATAAACTCTGAAAGGACGTTTGTTTTATCTTACCACTTTGAATGTAAATTTTGTATGACACCCATTTCTTGTCTGATTTTTAGTGACTATATATTCTCAAGTGATTTTTTTCTTTAAGAGAGATTTTTGCAATAGGGAGTGTGTGCTCACCGAAGAGAAAGAGAGACAGAGAGACAGAAAGCAAGAAATTACCCCCCCACCACCACCACCACAGTGGGGATGGCCACATCGCAATCCCTTCTCCTCCATTCTTTTCTCAGGATTTGGGGCATGCATGCACATACTCCCGGTGTGAGTTTCAATCTGCCAGATCTGGGACTGGAACCATGGTCGACTATGTGGGAGTCCAGCTTCGTAACCATTATGCCATCTGCTGGTCCCACGGTCATATTCCAAGTTAAAGGCAGATTGCTACTCCCAAATCCTGGTAAGGAGTCATCTATTCATTTTACGATATCTATTCCCATTCTTCCTTTTGTCTATTGCTTTGCATATTGTAAGTACTTTTTAACATTCAGAAGAGGAGAAAATATGAATATTTTATTTGTGATGGCTGGAGCACAAGCAGCTGTGTGGGGCTGAGGTAACAATGGACATCCTGAAACTCCAAGACTCTGGCAGATGGCCACTTGCACCAGCTCTATTTTGCGCAGCGAGGAACACAGAAGGTGCAAAATCTATTGAGCAAGGTCTGAAAACACGAACAGGTGCATGTTTGTAGAAAATTCACTACTTTTGTTATGTTTATCTAAGCCAATAATACTTTCTCAGAAATATACATAGACTGGTCATTTAAATCCCATAAATATTACTAAAATATTACTAGAGTAATACATCTACATCGGAAAAGATTGGCTTTAATAAACATTTGAATTAGCAGTAAGTTGGAGTTTATACTGAGTTTATATGGCTTACATATATATGGAGTTTATATTGTTATATTACTTTAAGAGTCGGGAACCAGCAGTTAGCGTAATGGCTATGTCGCTGGACTCCCACGTAATCGACCGCGGTTCGTGTCCTGGACCCGGTGGCTTAAAACTCACGCCGGGCGCGTGTGCATGCGTGCCCAGGATCCTGAGAGGAGAATGGAGGAGAAGGGATTGCAGCTGACCATCCCCCCTGCGGGGTGATTTCTCGCTTTCTGTCTCTATGTCTCTCTCTGTCTGTCTGGCGAGCGCACGCACCCTATAGTGAAAACCTCTCCAAAAAAAAAAAAAAAAAAAAAAAGAGTCAAATTAAATTAGATGACAACTTAATTTTTCATTAGACCCTATCATTTTTGTGGAATAAGAGCAAAAGGTCATTTGTAGATTTTGTAAATGAATTTTGAGTTAAAAAAATCATTTTTACTGACTGTTTCATCTGACGAGTTCCCTATTAAATGTATTATTCACCATTAGATACCCATGGAGATATACATAGAGGAGTAAATAGGGGCTGGCTGGTGGTACAGCGGTGAAACAAGGCCCTGTGAAGGCTCTAGACTTGCATCCAGAGAACTCCTAGGGCGTGCCGGGAACATGTCTGCCCACCTCTGCAGCTGCACTCGCTTTCCCTCTTGCTCATGCTATGACGTTTTTAAAAAAAGAAAGAAACTCTAATGTCTTTTAAAAATAAAAAAGTTATAAAATAGTTATTCACATATCCTATAATATGAGATATGTTTACTTACTACATGGTATGTGCAGGCATGTACTAACTCCTGGAAATAAAAAGGTGTGAAAAGTGAATGGACAAGTCTAAATTCTTCTGAAGCTTATCATGGGGAGAAAAGCGTAAATCATGTAATTGTTCTTATGATTATTTAAGTATATACTGAGGCAAGTGGTTTGTAGGCAGGCTGTATAATTCACTGAACCCTTATAACAAATCAACCTGGATTTAGGAGTTTAGGAAAGACTGCTTTAAAGCGTATGATGCTTTAGACGATACATTACAGATACAGAAAAGTTCATTAGCAAGTGCATAAACCCTGTGGTGGAAGTCAGGCTATTTGGAGAGAAAAAAAAATGACCAAGAGCCAGGTGACAGGAACCCAGACAAGGTAAGAGAGGCAAAGCAAAATTCAAAAATGCAAACTAGAATAACCGTAGCAGCGAGAGAATGCTAGTGGAAATGGGGCATAATTCAAACTAATTTTCAGTTTTCGTTTTTAAATTTTGCCAGAGGGTGCATGTACTTGTCTGAGAGAGGAGAGAGAGGGAGAAAAAGACCCCAGCCCCCGCTCCTCCACATCCCCCACCATGGGGAATAGTCACATCACTATTCTGTCGCCTCCATTTCTCTCTTTGGGAATTTTGGGCATGCGTTCATTTCTCAAGATGGGAGGGGACTTAAACCACAGAGTTACCATCACGGAGTTACCATCACATCACAGTCTGGTCCCTGTTTTTTTTTTTTGTTGTTGTTGTTGTTAGTTAAGTTCCATTATGATATCATTTACATACCATGCACTCTTTTAAGTTACACATACCTACGAGTTTTGATCAATTCAGTCATGTAAAAGATGCCTGGTGTTTTTGCTTTAGATCTCAGTCTGTTCTCCAGTTCGTGGGTTTCTGCTCTGAAAATGGCTTGCATCTGGAACTGAGTGAGAGCTAGAACCTGTTATTTGGGACAAATGTGCTCAGTCTTCTGGTCATTTATCCTTGATCAATGAGGAGACCCTCGTGGTAAATGCCGAGAAGTACCTTCATTGCTAGCCTTTGCGACACCCCCTATTAACCATCTCTGTGAGCATTTCCCCTCTAAGGTCTTCTCACTCTGTGACTCACTAATATTGTGTCTACTTGGCTCTTGGGAGCAAAAAGTCACCCCTTATCCTCTCCTGTTCTAAGGTCCTATCCCTTCTGTTATTGGTATACCTATATTAAGTCTCTTCTATCTTAAGCCCTTGTAGGGCGTGCCTTAAAGTGGATACAGGCTTTGTGCTGTCGCTGCTGGGCTTGCGAAAGTTCTCAACAAAGACATCCTCTCCTGCTGAGCTTTGCAGATAGAAGAAACCTGAGCTTCGGCCGGAGAAGACGGGAGAGCCTTGTTTAGAACCACGGGTGCTCCACAGCTGAAGGTCCAGGCTTTGCCTCCACATGAAAGAAGGAGCACAGGACGGCTGGGGGCTGCGGCATTCTCCAGCAGACACTCAGGGCCCCCTGACCCCTTCTTCTATTTGTCCTTTCTCAATCCACAGCCCTTCCCCAGGGTACCCGAACCCTTTGCCTTCAGTGGGGACAAGCAACCTATCAGGACAGTCACTCATTACTGACGGTTTTAGACAGGATGTTCCTCTTCCCAGCACAGTCATTAGGGTTCTGATGACTAGGTAACCTCTGAACACGCCTGTGAAGCATGATCTGCCGTTGGCTCTCCCGCCACACATGGTACCTCTACCCAGAGTGTCTCCTTCCTTCCCTGTCTTCCATAGAAATTCTGGCATTTTGCCTTTGCTTATCAAAGGCTCTCACTCATAGCAGATTTTAGACGTTATCCTGGAACCCAGTTCACATATCTCCTGAGCACTGTTGGGACGGTGCCGAAGTTGTATCTCAGTTGAGTGTTCCCACATCATAAACTCTCCCCTAATCAAAAGAGGTTTTGCCTCTTCATTGAAAAATCTTTAGAGTCTATCCAGTGTTTTAGAATGTATTCTGGTCAAGTTCTTCCTCTATTGAAGGCAGCCATCAGCAAGATCTTGACTGAGTTGTGCTGTGAATCTGCCATAGGTACAGATGAGGGGCTGGCAGGAGAGCGATGGGCATATTTTGAGAAGGACCTATATCTCTTTGCAGGGGAGAGGTTTATGCAGTGTCTTTCCACAGAGAGAGCGAGCTCCAACAGGAAGGAGAGCGATACCTCTGCAGGGTCACCAATCAACATTCTCTCGAGAGTTGCAGATCTTCAAGGGAATGAAGCATCTGTCTCAATTCCAACTGCCAAGGTCTCACTTTTATCAAAACTGGATCTTCACTCAGAGACAGACATATTCTGTTACCTATTTAATCTTATTTGGCATTTTGCCACTTGCTGAAGTCTTGGACTAGTCCCTAGATCTTTATATCCTCCTTTTGAAGGAGACAAACGCCTCTTCCTAACCTACCAGGAAGGCCCTCTGGGTTTTACTCTTGATTTTCAATAATCTGTTAATTGCCGGTAACTTTCCAGAATGTGACTGCATAGTAAAATCAAAACAATATCAGTTTTGTTTGTTTTTAATTTTGCTAAAGGGCACATTCATGCCCCAAAGAGGAATAGAGAGAAAGAAGGGGGAAGTGAGAGATGACCCCCAGGGGAGATGGCCACATAGCACTCCCCTCTCCTCCATTCTCCTCTTGGGATTTTGGGCATGCACATGCAGATATCTGGCGTGATTTTCAAACTAGCCATATGGTATCCAGATGCCTCAAACTCCACACCACCTGCTGGCATCAATATCAGTTTCTAAATTATTATTCATCTGTATTTTTCAAATACCCATTTAATTTCAGCTTTTACTGTATTCTCTATTGCCCGGTGTTTCATCATAACTCAGTATTAGTGGAATTAAAAAAAATTTCTATAGGGTGCATGCACTCACCACAGAGAGATGAACACAGAGAAAGTAAGAATGCACCCACCTAAGGGGATGGTCAATCCCCAATCCCTTCTCCATTCTCCTTTTGGGATTTTGGGCACGCATGCACATTTGCCTGGCATATTTTCAAGTTACCAGGTTCAGGGCTCTAATTGTGCAGCCAGCTATGTGGGATCCAGCCTTCTTAATCGCCTGAGTGGCCTACTAATGGGATTTCTTCCTGTTTATTTACTTATTTATTTTGGAGAGGTTTTTGCTATAGGGCGTGTGCACTCACCAGAGAGACAGAGAGACAGAAAGCGAGAAATCACCCCCCAGGGGGGATGGCCACGCCATAATCCCTTCTCCGTTCTCCTCTCGGGATCCTGGGCATGCATGCACACGTGCCCGGCATGAGTTTAAGCCACCGGCTCTAGGACTCGAACCACAGTCAACTACACGGGAGTCCAGCAACACAGCCATTACACCAAATGATGGTCCCTACTAATGGGATTTTTAACAACTGGACCACCTTGTTTTGCCAGGGCCTCCTGGGTTCCATCTACTCCCATTGATACAATCCTCTGAGCTGGATTCACTGCGAGTGATTGTACTTCAAAGCATTGCCTTATCATTATCTTTCTCTGAACACTCCTGATATTACCTGTCACAGATCAGGTTCCTTGATAAGGAGTTGCTGAGACTTCTTTTGTGCAGAGTAATTGTTCGGGATCCACAGGTGTGGACTGGAGAGGGAGCAGCAGAATTGGGAATGGTGAAAAAACAATTTGCACATAGGCCCATAAAACACCGGTTAGTCCTAGGGCGGTCTGGCATGAGTATGGTCACCCAGAGTTGGCCCGCTCCAGGCTATCGCACTCGCCCATCAGCCACCGGTCACAGGAGGCTCCATCACAGACGGGGGCAGCTTATTGCAACTGCATCAAACTGGAAAATGCTGAGAGCAGGAAGAAAGTTGCTGCTTGAAAGAGTCTGGTAGCTGCATCTCTGTGTCCATCACAGAGAACTGTGCTAAATATACATTTAGTAACCTGGAAGCCACTTCACTAGGAAATATCCACATTGAAGCACAGAAATAGAGAGGAAAGAAATAAAACGAGTGCATGAGAAGAAATCAATACATATTGAAAATGTAACTAAAGCATAATTGGAGTCATAGGAGAAAAGGAGAAACAAGCAATATTTTAAGTTATAATGTCTGAGACTCTTTAAATCATAAAAACAAACAAACAAACAGAAACACCAAATGAGAGATTCAGGAAGTTCTACAAACTCTGCAGAATAAATTCTAAGAAAAACGTATTGAGGTATTCTGGGCAAGCTAATGAAGACCAAAGGCAAACTGAAAATCTTAAAAGTAACTAGATATATTCTCAGAGCAAAAGGGAGAGATGATTTTTTGACCAGAAACTATGAAAACAAGAAAATACAGAATGCATTGTTAAATTGCTGAAAGACTGTAATTGCCAACCTATATGTACTAAAGATGTCCTTTTACAATTAAAGTGAAACAAAGACATTTTCAAATAAAGAAAAGCTGGGAGTATTAATTGGCAATAGGACTTTCACTATTTTTAAAAAAATGCCTTTGGTGCCTCATAGCACAGTGGTTTGGCACCGTGCACTGGAGGTCGGATTCTACACGGCAGACTGTGGATTGAATCCTAATCTTCCAGTGGCTTGAAAAACACACCAGGCATGAATACACATATTTCCAAAATCATGAAGGGAAGAGAAAAGGAGGAAAAGGATTATGGCATGACTCCAGTCTGTTGAGATGTGCTCTCTTTCTCTTTGGTGGGTACACACACTCTCTGGCAATAAATAGTAAACCAAAACAGAACTTCAGATAAACTTCAAATCTAAATAAATAGAAAAGCAAAAACAAAAAACTAGAAGAAAATACATGAGAACAAATTCACCTTGGAGAGGACAAGGATTTCTTTTAAAAAAAGTATAAATTAGGGACCAGCAGTTAGCGTAATGGCTATGTCGCTGGACTCCCACGTAGTCGGCCGTGGTTTGTGTCCCAGACCCAGTGGCTTAAAACTCACGCTGGGCACGTGTGTGTGCATGCCCAAGATCCCGAGAGGAGAATGGAGAAGAAGGGATTGCAGCATGGCCATCCCCCCTGGGGGGGTGATTTCTCACTTTCTGTCTCTCTGTCTCTCTCTGTCTGTCTGGCGAGCACACGCACCCTATAGCAAAAACCTCTCCCCCCAAAAAAAGGATAAATTAGACTATATGAACAGTAAGAATATATGTTGATCAAAAAGCAGCCCTGGCCAGCTGCAAGGGCACAGTGAGACTGTAACACTCTATAGTACTGAGCCAAACAGCAGGGTTCCAGGTTCTCATCCCAAGGGCCCCCGGCACAGCACGAACATACTTGTGTGGGGTGCACATCTCCTCACTCTCCCTGTCTCCCTTTCTTATGGAAGAAATAAATAAAAATAAACTTAGAAAATTCAATAACAAGAGGAGAGAAAAGGCAAACCACAAAGGGGAAGAATATATTTACTGCATAGATTGCACACATGAAGGAAATACATATAGTGTGTGTGTGTGTGTATGTGTGTGTGTATGCATAAAATAGACATGAAGCAATATCAGAGAATGAAAAACTAATTGAAAAAAGGCTAAAGTATTAATCAGGTACTTTTTAAACAAGGATTTCCACATGACCAGTAAACATATGAAAGGTACACTGGGTACATAAAAATCCAAATTAAAATACAGTGTGGGACCAGCAAATGGCCAGCAGATGGTGTAATGGTTACATTGCTTGACTCTCACATAGTCAACTGAGGTTCAGGTCCCAGACCCAGCAGCTTAAAACTCACACTGGGTGCATGTGCATGCATGCCCAAAATCCTGAGAGGAGAATGGAGGAGAAGGAGTTGTGGTATTACCCTTCCCTGTGAGGAGTGATTTCATAATTTCTGTCTCTCTGGTGAGAGCATGCACCCTATAGCAAAAATCTCTCTCTAATAATAATAATAATAATAATAATAATAATAATATAAAAACTCTACAATGGGATATGAAACTTTAGCATATTTAGTGACATGAATCATTGTAGCTATCACTCACTACTGTGGGCATTTAAGCCTTTGTTACTTCTTTGAATACTCAGCCGTCAGTATCTATTGAAGCTGAACATATGTGTTGCTTATCAACTTGGAATTCTACTCCAAGGATTATGTCCATCAAAATGCATACATACAGTCTCCAAGTTCACAGCCATGAATTTTCATAGGAGTACTTCTTGTAATAGTAAAAAAATGGATATTACCAGAATCACTATCAAAACTAAGAGAGATAAAGAGATAATGGTGCACTCACACAGCAAGCATGTAATACCACACAGCCGTAGAATAAACTAACGGAGTAACCACGTGATTGCCTTGAACAAAGAGCATGTCGAACAAAATTCGGCTGACACACAAAAGCACATGTTGCATGACTCCATTCATGTGGAGTTCAGAGACAGGCCTGGGGAACACGGTGTGGGTTACACCTCACATGAGAGTGAGAGTAACATCTGGAAAGGTTTCTCGCGCGCTGCACTGTTCGTACCCTTGGTGTTGTAGCCAGGTAGTGCGCTCATTTGTGAAATTTTATTGTGCTGCCATTTATTATTTTTGCACTTTCCTGTGGTATATTTTTATATTCCGGTAAAAATTCAGAGAGGAGAGAACCTAAGAGGACTGGATGTGTAAGCATTGTTAAATGTGGGTTCTTGAACTAGAAGTTTTAAAAAGAGAATCACTTAAAATGTGCGATATACACTCACAAAAAAATTGACAGGTGTAGGGCCAGCCTATGGCTTGGTGGTTAAGGCAGCTGGAGCCACATGGCTGACTGAACGGATCAAGTCCTGGACCTGGTGGCTTAAAAAACATGCCCCAAAATACATGCTTGTGCATATGTGCCCAAAATCCCCAGAGGAAAAGGGATTGTAACATGACCATTCCCCTTGGGATTCTCACTTTCTCTCTCTTTTCCCAGTGAGCTCACATGCCCTATAGTAAATTTAAAAAAAAAGAAAAAAATACAATAAGCTTAAAATGTTATGTATGAATGTTATGTTCTGAATAATTATTATTTTTGTTTAGAATTTTAAATTAAAATCTTCAAGTTCTCTAGCACTAAGAAACTTCTAACGCAAACAGAATGATTTAATATTTAAGTTAAACAAGGGAACGTAGGGAGAGGCTAGATCAGTGATTTTGCGTGGCTCCTCATGGCTACTTCACTCTCAACTCCGATTTCACTGAAAAGCGCTCCTACTGACATCTTGTCGTGTTACCAGTTTTCTATCGTGAGTCGGTGCTGGTAGAAAGACAACGGAGGTTTTGTACATATAATACATGAGGCTGACCGTAGCCATCCATTTTAGAACTTAGTAAAGTTTGCATCTTTAAAATTGTCTCAGACTTCCTATCAGCCCAAAGGGCCTGCCAGGCCAAGACTGTCTCCCATCATTATCTCCCCATGAGGCTGCCTTTTCTGCCTGTTTGTATGAATTACGCCTCGTCACCTACAGCTCTACTGTCGGGTCCTCAAAGGATTTCATCTTCCCTCTGTCACGGCCACTGCCGCCACTTCTGTTGCTACACTAGACCTGTCCTGTAATTATTTTGGAGAGGTTTTTTGTTGCTATAGGGCATGTGGACTCGTCAGAAAGACAGAGACAGACAGAGAGACAGAAAGCAAGAAGTCACCCCCCGGGAGGATGGCCACACTGCAATCCCTTCTCTTCCATTCTCCTCTCGAGATCTTGGGTACGCACGCATCTGTGCCCGGCGTGAGTTTAAGCCACCCGATCCAGGACTCAAACCACAGTCGGCTACATGGGAGTCCAGCAACGTAGTCATTATGCCAACTGCTGGTTCCGTGTTCTGTAATTTTTTACATCATTCTTCCTAAATATTTGTGGACATCATACAAACCACATGTACGTGCATGGTACATGCAAACACACACACACACACACGCACACACACACACACACACACACCTGAAAGAAAAAAAGAAAAAAGAAAATGAAATCATCCTACATCTTACTATCAGTTTTAATCTTTTGTAGATAATAGGCAGAATGCCTGAATATGCATTCCAACTCAAACATTTGCTGTGTGACTATAAGCAAATAACCTATCTGTGCCTTATATTTGTTATCTCATAAAGGAAATGAAAGTGATTGATATGAAAGTGGGTTATCATGAGGACTACTGGATTTAATTACGTGAAGCTGATGAGAAATGGCCTAGCATATCTGAAGCATCATAATAATGTTTGCTTTCACTTTATTATTCATATAATTTGTGCTGCTGTTATTTCTTCCATCTGTTTGTTATTCTGATTTTAGTCATTGAGAATATACCAAATATTTAATTCTGTATCCTGATTTGTTTCAGAAGTTTTCTCAAACCATTAAAATAGCTTTCTATTAATTATAAATTATAATTGGTGAGGTGCCATAATTTATAATTGCTTTAAAATGTTCCATTGGTTAGATATTTAGGGTTTTTTTTTTCAAAATTAAATAGTGCTTCAATTATACTTGCTCAAAATTATCTATCTGCATTTACAGAGTATTTCCTAAAAGTAGATGGAAATAAACTAATTACTAGGCTAAAAGACATTACACTTTAAAATATTTTGTAGTACTTGTAAAAAAAACGTATTTAATGGATCTGTAGCTTCTACAGCAAAATAGTGCTGTCAAGTGTAATTTTTGTAACAGTGGCTCTGCATTTCTGCAATCGGCTCCGTTTGTACAATAACCACTGGCCACACGTGGTTACTGATAACTTAAATGTGGCCAGTGTAACCGAGCAGCTGAATCTATTAGGTTGTTGGGAAAATCATGATGTATTTTTCTATGCAAAAATGCATCCTGACTTTCCAAACAATTCAATAAATAGCAGGTGTGACCAGGCAACCCAGAATTTCTATGTGTGAACCTCGTCCCAAATTGCTCAATCACTGAAGCAAAGTCCTTGTTCCTCCCTGGTACACTAAAGTGAGCGCAGCTAGGGGTACGTAAAGCATTCCTTATGAGATCTTTGAGAACCGCCTGATCGGTCTATGTTAATCTATTTCCTGGGAGCATCACTATGTCTCTGCTATGCTTTCTTTAACAATAATAATACCAGCAATAGTTACAGAAGACGTACCAAATAGTATGGCCATTACCTTGCTCAATCTTCATTTCAATCCATGATTCTATTATCATCACCAATTGACAGAAACTGACTTTGGAATTCAGATTTGTTAATTATATTTCCCTTTGTCAAATGGCTAATAAGTGGAAAAACTTGACTGAAAACTCAAATCTAGAGGCCAGCAGGTGGCATAGTGGTTAAGGTGCTGGACTCCCACGTGGTTGACGACAGTTTGAGGCTCAGACCCAGCGGCTTGAAACATGTTGAGTACGTGTGTGTGTGTATGTGTGCCCAAAATTCCAAGAGGAGAATGGAGGAGAAGGGATTGCAGTGTGGCCATCCCCTCTTGGGGGGCAGGTGATTTCTTGCTTTTTGTCTATCTCTGTCTCTTCAGCAAGTATGCACATCATATAGCAAAAATCTCTTTAAAAAGAAACCCTCAAATCTACTGAGAAGGAAATAAAAGTATAGTTAAATCGACAGCATTTTTAAAAAATGATTCTGATATTGTAGCTGACATTGATTTGTATGGTGGTCTGAGAACTAACCCCCATAACCCCCATCTATTCACATTCTAATTCATAGAGCCTATGATGTGATTAGGTTAAAGCTCTTGAAATGAGATTTTCCTGATTTAGCTGGGTGGAATTGGTATAATCATAAGTATACTTATATGAGAGGACTTCAAATAGTTTGTGTAAAAACAGAATTAATGGTGCCCAACAGGTGTCGTGGTGGTTAAGGCACTAGACACTCCCACATGGATGACCATGGTTCAAGTCCCGGACCTGGTGTCTTGCTTTCTTATTTTCTCTCTCTCTCTGTGACTCTCTTGGGTCAAATTAAAGTAAATGAATGAATTAAAAAATTAAATAATTCTTTAGAAAAGGAATTAATGTAGGGGACCAGCAGTTAGCGTAATGGCTATGTCACTGGACTCCCACGTAGTCAACCGCAGTTCGCGTCCCGGACCCGGTGGCTTAAAACTCAGGCTGGGCGTGTGTGCATGCGTGCCCAAGATCCCGAGAGGAGAATGGAGGAGAAGGGATTGCGGCGAGACCATCCCCCCTGGGGGGTGATTTCTCGCTTTCTGTCTCTCTGTCTCTCTCTGTCTGTCTGGCAAGCGCACGCGCCCTATAGCAAAAACCTCTCAAAAAAAAAAAAGAATTAATGTATAAGTTTTTGGTTACAAAAAATTAAAATCCATGCACAATTTCTTCATAGTATATAATTTCCATACATTTTTCAAATATCCCACATATAAGAAAGATGGGATTAGAAGGATAGCACCACATGTAATGAAGAAGCAAGATGTAGCCAGAAGCAAGAGGCTGATGTGGGGCAAGGTGACAAGCCAGTAGCGTGGTGGCCTCTACAAGCCGCAGAGGCCAGGACACCGCTGCTCCCTTCAGAGCCTCTGGCCAGAACCAGTCACAGACACTTCACATGGTCAGGCTAATGAGTTTAATTTTGGACTTTCAAACACCAGAACTGTAAGATAAACTTGCTTTTTTTAAGTCAGTAAGTTCATGATAGTCTGTTGTAGCAAGAATAGAAACAGTTTGCTTTACTTAAATAAACACACTGAGAAGTTGCTGCAGACACCAGTTCTATCTCCAGCATATTCTGTGTTCTGAACTAACCTGCCGGACGGTTTACTCATGCACACCTGTAACTGGGACAATGTGTCCTCTGGGGAACTTATGGAGTGGGCCTTCAATGCAATCATGTCATTCCAGATGAAGACTTCTCTCCTTGGTTGGCTCCCATTTCAGAAATGTAATATTTTCTTCCCTCACAGCTGTCCAGTGTGTCAGCTGTAGACTTCCTGCAGCTTTCCTGCCACTACAACTGAAGGACAGAAATTCCAGCCCCAGCGGGAGCCAGGGTTTCACAAAAACTATTTAAACCACTACACAGAAATGAGCTGACACCTCGCCAGTCTGCACAGGAACCCGGATCTATCAGCAGTGTTTGCATATGCTCAATTATCAGACAATCTGCGACAAAAATGAGTGATGGAAACTCTGCACAGGCTAAATATTCTTGGGTCTTTTCTGTTATTTTATAAAGTCAACCCCTAATTGGAAATCAAATTATGACAAAATGTCAGGTGAAGTAAGACAGACAAGATGTTGGAGGTTTATACATATATCAATCAAGTGTACAAATGTTGATATTTTGAGCATTGAGCTTTTTTCTTTAATCTGTTACTTGCCAATGCTATTTATAAATTTTAGCACATCTGTTTAAGTAAATATTTATAATTAAAAGCAATACTTATTAGAACATAGTAAAGTTTATTAGGATTGATTCTAATACATAATTCAGATTCTACATGTATAGATTTTGAATTCTCTTGTGCTTTTTTCCTATAACTTACTATCTCTTGCTGAAAATTGGAGGAGTATATCCTTATACTGAGAGGAAAAAAAAATCTCTAGAATTAAAACGACTATACCAGTTACTTTCATTTATTTTAGGTAGAGTAGCCACTTTGAAAGTACAAATTGCCCATTCATGTGTGTCTTCCTCTTCCAGGGTTTGCCCTATCCAACTCCTCTTTCCAAATTGATTTTCAAGTGAATATTAGGAAAAGCTTATCACCTTATTTCCATAGCATGGAAGACAGAGGACTCTGTATTAGACTGTGTCTTGGCTAGTTGGCTTTTGCAGCCACACCCCTCATCAATACACCTCTCACTATCTCCCTGGCATTGGGGACACATTCCACACTCAATCTTTCCCACCCCACCAACTCGCTTTGGGAATACACGGAGCTGCCTTCAGATACCAGCTAATGTTAGGACTCTGAGCCATGGCAGATGTGATGTGCTCCGTTCTCGAACTAAGTCTGTGGGAAAGCGGCACTAGTCCGCGCTCTGATTACCCTTCCAACTCCACCTCAACAGGACTTTGACCCAAGGTAGAGGGGGTTGATCCAAGCCAGAGTTTTTAGAAGAAAAACATGTTTTGGAATTCAGAATTTGGAGGATATCAAAAAGCACTCTTTAATCAAGTGAATTAGCATTTCTGCAAGGAAGTGTATGAATATTCATACCAAGTGGTTTCCACAGGTCTTTCAATTTTGGAAGTGTGGCTAAGAAACTGCATACCTGTGGTTTCTGGGCCTTCGCTCTTTGTCTAACCTTCATACAAACGTTTCTCAGTTCCCATAAGGGCTTACTCACTTCATGTAATGTGTCTCTATCAATTTCCAAACTTTTGTTGACTTTTGCTCAAGGAAGCCTGGTATTTGCAACCAAAATGCTTTGTTTTCAGATACTATTTTTACTTTGGTCTGAATCTATTTTGAAGAGTAAAAACTAATAGACTGTAAGATTGTACATAATATTTTGGTAACATTTTATGTTATGACATAAACCCTTTTCTTATGACAAGAGTTATACGTTTTCTTACTATAGAACTCAGGCACAGCTAAGTGATATGCTTTGGCCAATGAAATGTGAGAGTTTCAAGGGTCATTTTCAGGTAGGAGTTCATAAAGCCAGTCCTGACACACTGTGTCCTCCTTTCCTGCCCAGTGATCGTGGAAGCATGTGTAACAGCCTCTAGCAACCTGTTGACCTAAGGAATTACTTAGATACAAGTTTTCTCTGAACCATAATGAATACCTAAGATATTTAGGCCACTCTTTCCTATAGAATATTTAGCCTATCTGAACCGATGCAAATATTTTATGGAAATAATTTAATAATGACATTTCAAGTACATATAAAGTAAATTGCATAGCTAAAACCTGTGCATCTGCTATTAAGATTAAACACATACCACCCATTAAAATTTTTTATATCAGGTATTTCTAAAATATAAATAAACTCTTAAAGCTGTGGCTATTTTTTATCACTTTCATTTTGTAGATATAGTTGCCATTTAGAAATGAGCAACTGGGACCAGCAGTTAGCATAATGGCTATGTCGCTGACTCCCATGTAGTCAACTGCGGTTCAAGTCCTGGACTCAGTGGCTTAAAACTCAGGCTGGGCGTGTGTGTGTGTGCCCAAGATCCCGAGAGGAGAATGGAGGAGAAGGGATTGCGGCGTGGTCATCCCCCCTGGGGGGTGATTTCTCACTTTCTGTCTGTCTGTCTCTCTCTGTCTGTCTGGCGAGCGCACACGCCCTATAGCAAAAACCTCTCCAAAAAAAAAAAAAAAAGAGCAATCGATTCCCCGTTCATTATTGTGTATTTAATACTTACACCCATTAAAGAACTACATCCATGTCACATCTGATGTTTAATTGCCATCATGAAACCTCAACCATTCCAAACTCCTATGACCCCCATTGAAGGTCAGGGGCCCCGTTTAATGGTGCTTGTTGCACTTTTGGCCTCGGCGTGTCCTGGCGTGGACAAGCACAGAGAAGGTGATCCACAATGGCACTGCTCTCTCTCAGCGCCACAGCCCCACGGCCTGTGGGATCTCTGTTGGGGATCTCTCAGGACTCACATTCAGAGGGAACAATCTCCGATACATACACCAGATTCAGGGACCCATCTTCAGTGATTGCCGGTGCAGTTTCATCTTTCGCATCTTATTCATTTTGGGCAAATTCCGCTTTGTAGCATTGATAATCCATCCCAGTGGTGGATCAAGAGAAATCTAGATATACTTCTAAGGAAGTTACTCCCTACAACATGACAGAGCATTTCTATATCAAATTCTCCTCTCTGAGTTTTTATTCTATACTCCTACCTTCACCCCAAAACTTCAGGATCTGCATCTTTATTTGTTCCATTAGTTCCTGCTCTTCTCTGTGCCTTGAATATAAACATAAACCATGTAAATAGAGAGACTTGGTCTCACAGGGTTTTTAGAATATCTACTGTTTTCCTTGGAACACAAACTAAATGATCGCTATCTAGGTAAATCTGGACGCAACATGGAGAAGCAGAAAATTTAAAAAAAGGCCCAGCACCGTGCTGGAACACACCTGCTTCCGGTGGTATCTTTGCCGTCTCCACATGAGCTGAGTTTGCAGTCATCTGGCAAAGGTGAGGGTCTTCACGGTGTAACAAAGCTCAAAGGAAACTGTGGTGTCCAGATTTTTCCGATCCCAAACCCATTTCCCAACCCCGGAGCTCAGGTTTCTCGTCTCATCGAGGCTTGGACTTGTGCACGCGGAGTCTGCTGAAGGTGCCCAGTGAGTCTCCTGCGCCGCTCCGCCATGCGTGGAGCTCAGTGCTGCAGCTGATTGGCTGCTCAGGCTGCACGGCGACTACAGGAGCTGAGGGTATCTTTCAAGTTACCCTGGACACCTTCTGAGTGTTAATATCATTAACTGACCTGAGCTTGTCCTTTTCTTTTTCTAAGACTGCTAAGGTAGTTGACAAAAGCCAACCAGTTCCCCACATCCTTAAATAACATCCCAGTGCCTAAGTTATTGCAGAGCCCAAAGCTCAATCAGTTTGATCTGCCACCTGTACCTCATTCCATTGTCTCCAACCATGTGAGTTTTAGTAACTGTGACTTATCATATAACAGGTGTTATCCCTCTGCTTACCACCAGACACGGAGCCTTCATTTCTGTCTTCCCAGTAAGTGTTTTATGTCCAGAGTCCCATCCTGAGGATCTGTTTCCAGGTCTACTTCTAGTGCCAACAGATCAGCTTGAGTTTTCCGCACTAACTGACCCCTGCCTGTGCAAAAGCAACGGAAGGCGGGAAGGCCAATCTAGGGCGTATTACTGAGGTCGCGAATCCAGGCACCTACTGCTCAGCTCCTCCCTGAGCCCGTGTGGGAGCCTCTATGAACAGCGATGGATTGAGTGGGAGGGGGCATTCTTCTTCGTCTCCCACCCTCGTGCCTACACTAGTTTGAGCACTGGCAACAGGGCCATTACTATCACACATTCCTGGGCTATCGACGTTCCAGCAGATGTATGCACAGCACAGTCAGCTCCCGGTAAGGGTAGGCATTCGTAATTTAAGCTAAGTTGAACCTTGCAGAGTTGTCGCCTGCTGTTAGAGCAAGTGGATAATGCCAAGCAAAGGACAGAAAGGGCACAGAAGCAGCAGACCAGATCTTGTTCTGAAATGTACATATCTCAGTTTTTAAAATGCATGTATTCAAATTGGAATTTATACAAATATACACATAACTTAGTACGCCACTAGGTAAATAATCACCTAAAAAGGTTTGTTTTGGAAAATCCACAGAGACTTCCTTCTAAGTGGAATTCAGAACATGAATGTGACTATCTTTATTAAGTAATTTTCCTGACCTTTTGGTCAGTGCTACACGGTGTAGACACGGACCACAGGCTACCTCAGAGAGAGACCCTGTTTCAGATGGCGTTAAAGGAGGCGAAGCTCCAGCTCTGCCGCCCTGTCTCTAATCTGGGCTAGCCAGCTTGCTCGCTCCCTAGCAGCTACTCCTCCGATTAGTTGCTAGGTGACGATGCCATTCTGTGGTCTCTCTGCCCCCTCTATCCCAGGCAGCAGGGTTCCTGGGACATGGGCCAAATGGAGCTCTGAGCTGTTCAGTCATAGCCAATCTCCAAGCAACCCCCTGGCTGTCTTCCTACCCGGCAAATCCTATTCATTCCTCCTCAGTCCAAAGGAAGGTCAGAGGTCTGATGGGTTTTGGAGACAGGAGAGAGAGAAAAGAGTTTTGGAAAAAGCAGCCCATGAATGAAGAAAAATCTGTTAAATAGCTAACATGCTAACATGTAGGAATAGACCGTTTATTTTCCATGCTGATTTTTAAATGGGATCCAGGCTAGGTGACTGGTAAGGACCGTTTCTCTTTGCTCTCCCTCTCTGGGTAAGCGGGCCCGGCTTCGTCGGGCAAGCGTTCCCCTCCTCAGCTTGTCACTTGCAGCTCTTGCGACGGCAGCCGCTGAGACTGCCGGGCCTGCGTGGGCGCTGTGACCCCTGCCAAGTCAGCGCGTGCTCGTCCACGTTCGCCTTGAAAACGAGTCAGCGCGTGGGTCCGGGACCTGTCAGTGCAACAGCGCTCGGGGCATTAGAACGAGTCTTTTTACGTGCCCCCCTGTATTTTTTTTCCTTCTACAATAATTTTCATGCATACCAAATCTAAAAATAACTTTGGACGCTTTAGCTTCAGCCATGAGAATGATGATATCATGGAGATCTGTATTTTTAAAATAGGGTTTTGATTTTGTTGAAAAAATTGAGACTTAAAAATTGAGGTTAATTAATTTTTATAACCTTACTTTGTTAAAAGTCTTATGTCTTAACACAAACCTATATAGATACAAGCTTGTGCAATATCTACAGGGCGTAAAGGCTTTGAAGGATTAGTATTTATTACAGAAACCTCAATATTTATTACAGACATCTCTCTCTTGATACACACACACACGTGCACACACAAATGTGGAATTTAAAATCTAATTTTTTTTGGTGGGGAGAGGTTTTTGCAGTAGGGCGTATGTGCTCACCGGAAAGACAGAGAGAGACAGAAAGCGAGAAATCACCCCCAAGGGGGATGGCCAAGCCGCAATCCCTTCTCCTCCATTCTCCTCTCAGGATCTTGGGCACGCACGCACATGCGCTTCGTGTGAATTTAAGTCACCAGGTCCGGGGACCAGCAGTTGGCATAATGGCTATGTTGCTGGACTCCCATGTAGTTGATTCTGTTTCGAGTCCCGTAACCGGCGCCTTAAACTCATACTGGGCACATGTGCATGCGTGACCAAGATCCCAAGAGGAGAATGGAGGAGAAGGGATTGAGGTGTGGCCATCCCCCCTGGGTAGTGATGTCTCGCTTTCTGTCTGTCTGTCTTTCTGGTGAGCACACGCATCCTATAGCAAAAACCTACCCCCCCCCAAAAAAAAAAAAAAAAAGTCACCGGCCCAGAATTCAAACCACAGTCCACTATATGAGAGTCCAGCAATATAGCCATTATGCCAACTGCTGGTCTCAAAACACAGAACTTTTTAAAAGAACAAAAAGATTTAAAAATGTACAGTGTTTTAACAAACTAATCTTGAAAGGTTAGTGAAAATAGAAAATTTGAAAAGTATGACATGTTTCATATTTTTAACAATGGAACTAGTTAAATACATAACTGCATTGAAAAGTGGGTGGATCAATAACTAAACAGATATTTCTGAAACGAGGTTGCACCCAGAAAGTGACACCTGGATTGAATTGGGCAGGTTGCCGAGTGTATTTCAATGTATGATTTTAAAGAATGCATGGTAGTGCTGTGCACATGGAGAGAGCTAGCTCCAACTGGAATAAAGGCAAACTGTCTACGCTTTGGAGAGACCCACAAGGAGAGAGTAGACAAGCAGGCTTTTCTAATCAGCGTAAAAGGAACAAATGAGTGGATCAATAAAAATGCCGTGGTCAACTGGTAGGGTGAGGTCTTAAATAAGTGCATCCCCTATGCATATTTACCTGTGTTCCCAAGAATGCTGAAGTATGTCTACGTCGGCGGAATCAGGAGATGGGTCGGCATGAGGAAGCACTGGAAAGTCAAAGTCAGAATGAGACAAATGTGGGCATAATGAATAAAACAGAATGCTAATAATTACGAATGAAGTTATGTCCAGAAAGCTACTTAAGTATGTTATTTTCTTTCATTTTAGTCATAGTGTCCATTTGATTTTTTATTTCCTTCCCATATGTCTTTAAACAGCATTGATTTTAATTTCCTATGTTAATAATTTTCCTATGACATGGCAAGTTAAAGAATATGAAAAGAGAAGATTTAATGATATTAAATATTTCGTTGTTGTTCATAATAGGGCATGAGAGAAAAAGAGAGAGAGAGAAAAAAAATGACTGCACGGGGCCTGGTCTGCTGTGGCCGGGATGCTGACAGGTGCACAGCAGCCTGGTGCGTCAGACGGGCCACGCTGGGCCTTGAACAACAGTCAGCACGTCTTCTAGCTCCATAGTTCACCCACTGCGAGTGTACCACAGACCCTGGGCATAGGAAATAATTTATGAACTGTTATAGCAGAGTGAATTAAAAATCTATGGGATGAATTAAAAATCTATGGGTTAAAACCAGGTATCAGGTCATGTGAACAGCCAAACTTCACGCATACATAGCATAAAGCCCTGAGACCCAACTATTTATCTTGTTAAATTAATTTTTATTAAAAAAAGTGCTTACTTTCCTAATTTTGAAAACAGTATAAAAGCATGACCAAATAATGATTGTAAAAATACAAAGTTAGTGAAGATTATTTTTATTTAAAATAAAAATACTTGAAAATTACCCAGAGATAACCATTGATAGCAGAATAAAATACAATTTAATTTTAATTAAATTTTGCCAGGAAAAAAACGGAATTAAAACTAGAAAAGTGGAATACTCTAGAAAAATACATAGTTATTTCATAACAAGAGATGAGATTCTATAAAAAATTCCTCTGAAGTTTATAGTATATATTTAGAAATTAATGTCATTATGCATGTGGTTATTTTTAATCACCTATTTTTACAGAAGCTTAAGAAAAATTTGATAAGTAGTGAAATTTAATTAACTTGTTCATAAGAATAAGCCATCTTCATCATTGCCATTAAAGAGACGGATTTTCTTTCAAGATTAATTTATAACATAAAAGCTTAGTTCTACGAGACATTAATAGAAAAAATTTGATCTATAAGTTTAATATCCTTTGGATTTGTTTTTGTTTTTGTTTTTGCTATAGAGCACATATACCTGCCAAAGAGAGACAGAGAGAGAGGGAAAGTGAGACAACACCCGCATGAGGATTGCCACACCACAGTCTCCCTTCTCCATTCTCCTCTCAGGATTTTGGGCTCACAGACACTTGTGCCTGGTGAAGTTTTTACTGATTTTGTCAAAAATCAGTTGGTATGTGGACAGCAGGTGGCATGGTGGTTAAGGCAATGGATCCCACAGCTAAAAAAAAAACATGTTGGGAGACCAGCAGATGGCACAATGGTTACATCGCTGGACTCCCACATAGTCAACTGCTGTACGAGTCCCCGACCTGGCAGCTTCAAACTCATGCATGTGCATGCATGCCCAAAATCCTGGGAGGAGAATGGCAGAGAAGGGATTGTGGCATGACCATCATTCTTCGGGGTGATTTTTCACTTTCTTTCACTCTGTCCCTGTTTCTCTAGTGTGTACATGTGCCCTATAGCAAAAATCTCTCAAAAACAAACAAAAAAACCCCCCACAAAAACCCATGTTGGAATCATGTAAATGCATGCCCCAAATCCCAAAAGGAGAATTCAGGAGGAGAAGGAATTGTGGCATGGCCATCCCCTCCAAGGGGTGACTTCTTACTTTTCCTCTTTCTCTGTCTCTCTCCAGTGAGTGTATGTGCCTTATGGCCAAATATTAAAAAATAAAAATAAATCAGTCAGTTTTATGTAATGGATTTATTTCTCAGTTTATTATTCTATTCAATTTATCTATGTTTCTGTTTTTATGCCAGTACCATGCTGTTCTGGTTACCATAGTTTTGTAACATACTTTAAAATCTGGTAATATAATGTCTTTAGCTTAATTGCTTTGATCAGGATTGCCTTGAGTATTCAGGATCTTTTGTGGTACCATACTAATTTTATGATTGCATTTTCTATGTCTGTGAAGACAATGGTATTACAATGAGGATTACATTGAGTCAGTAGATCACCTTCAACCGTATAAACATTTTAGCAATATTGATAATTCCAATCCATGAACATAGTATGATTTCTATTTTGGGGTTTGTGTGTTCTTTCATTAATTTTATCAGTGTTTTATAGTTTTCATTGTAGAGACCTTTTACTTCCTTATTTAAATATATCCTTAGAATTTTCTGGAGATCATGTAAATGGGATTGTTTTCTTAATTTCTTTTTCAGCTATAATTTTTGCGTGTTTATTTTATAGCTCACAACTTTATTAAATTAATTTACCAGTTCTAAGATTGTGTGTGTGTGTGTGTGTGTGTGTGTGTGTATTTGTGTGTATTCTCTAGGTTTTTTCTATCTATAAAATCATGTTGTCTGCAAAAAGAGATAATTTTATTTCCTCCCTTCCAAATTGGGTGCCTTTTATCTCTTTCTGTTATGTAATTGCTTTGGTGAGGACTTCTAGTAATATGCTGAATAGGAGTGGTGAAAGTGGGTGTCCTTGTCTTGTTACAGTTCTCAGAGTTAAACCTTCCGGCTTTTTCTCTACAATACAATGTTGGCTGTGGGTTTGCTGTATTTGATCTTTATTTTGTTAAGCTACGTTTACTCTCTACCTAATTCATTGAATTTTAATCATTAAGAAATATTGAATTTTATTATTTTTTTTCCTGCATCCATTAAGGTGATCATATGGTTTTTGTCCTTTATCCTGTGAATGTGACATATTTATTGATTGTGTATATTGGATCATTCAAGCATCCCACCTGGTGATGGTGTATAGTCTTTTCAATGTGTTATTACATTTGTTTGCTAATATTTTATTGAGAATTGTTGCATCTGTATTCATAGGGGTATTTGTTTGTAGTTTTTGTTGTTATTGTGTCCTTGTCTGGTTTTGTTATCAGGTTAATATTTGTCTCTTAAAATGAACTTGGAAAAATTCTTTCATCTTAAATTTTTTGAAATAGTTTAAGAAAAGTTGGTGTTCATTTTCTTTAAAAGTTTTGTAGAATTCAGCAGTGATGCCATACAGTCCTTGGCTTTTCTTTGTAAGAAGACTTTACTGATTCAATCTCATTTTTTTCTTATTCATCTGTTCAGGGTTTTTTTTATTATTATTTCTTCATGTTTCAATCTTGGTGGGTTGTTAGTATTCAGGAATTTATCCATTTCCTCTAGATTTTCCATTCTGGTGGCATGTAGTCATTCAAGTAGTTTCCTAATTCTTCACAGTGATGAGGTATTAATTAGTTCTCTTTTTCGCCCTTGATTTCATTTATTTGGGTCTTCTCTCTTCCTCAGTTAGTCTAAATAATGATTTTTAAAATTTTGCTTATCTTTCAAAAACCAATTCTTCATTTTAAAGTTTTCTCATATTGTTCTTTTAGTCTCAGTTTCATTTATTTTTGCCCTGGTCTTCACAATTGCTTTCCTTCTACTAATACAAGGTTCAATTTGTTCTTGCTTTTCTGGCTCATTGAGATGGATTGTTAGATTTTTAAAAAATCTTTCTACTTTTTAAATGTAGGTATTTATTGGTATGAACTTTCCCATTACTGTTGTATCCCTAGAATTTTGTATGTTGTTTTCATTTTTATTTATTTTAGAAAGTTTAAATTTTCTTAATTTTTGCATTGACTTGTGGTAATTCAGGAGCATGTTGTTTAATTTCCATGTATTTGTATAGTTCCCAAATTTCTTCATATTTTTTAACTCTAGTTTTATTCTATTATGGTTAGAAAAGATATTCTATATCATTTTGCTTTGTAAAAATTCATTGAGACTTACTTTGTGGTCTATCATATGGTCTGCCTTGGAGAACGTTTCATGTGCTGATGAAAAGAACATGTGTTCTGTAGTTGTTGGATGAAATGTTCTGTAGATGTCTGATAGGTACATTTGGTCTATAGTGCTACTTAAATCCAAGCATTTTTGTTTTTCCATAATTTCCTATCTAGCTGTCCAATGTTGACTGAGTGTTGAAATTCTCAACTATTACTATATTATCCCATTAGGTCTACTAATAATTGCTCTCATGTTGGGTGCATATATATTTATCATTGTTATATCCTCTTGCTGAATGTATCTCTTTATTATTATATAAGAATCTTCTTTGCTTCTTTATACAATTTATTACTTAAATTTTTATATAATTAATTTTCTGATACAGGTATAGCTACTTCCACCTACTTTTGGTTTCTGTTCACTTTCACTTTCTATTCACTTTTCTCATCTCTTCGCTTTCACTCTGCCCTTGGCAGTGAAGTGAGTTTCATATTAGCAGCATAAAATTGGGTTATGGTTTTTAAATCCATTCAACTAATCTATCTCATTGAGTTTTAAAGTTTAATTCATTTTCTTTCAAGGCTATTATTTTACATGAGGACTTAGTGCCTATCATTTTGTTCGTTGGTTTCTGGTTGTTTTGCACTCCCTTTATTCCTTTCTGTTTCTTAATTATGTACCTTTTGGGTTTAGTAGTTTTCTTTAGTTAAGGTTTGATCCCTTTCTCTTTTTGACTTGTGCATCTACCCTAAGAGTGATTTTCAAAAATTCCTTTTTCCCCCCATAATGATGATTATCATCCTTTCACTTCTAGAATTACCTTAAATATTTCTTGTGAAGATGTTCTAATGGATATAAGCTTTTGCTTATCTCAGAAACACTTTATTATTCCTTCATTTTTGAAGAACAACTTTGCTGAATATAATATTCTTGGCTAACAACTTTTCTTCTTTCAGCACTTTGAATACATACGTAACACCTCATTCTCTTAAGGTTTCTATTGAGAAATCTGGTGTTAATCTACTGGTGGTTTCCTTGTATGTGATTTGATGGCTCCCAAAGCTGTGGATGGGTGTGATCACAGGATGTCTTTGGGTAGTCACAGCCTATGTGGGGGAGGATGTAATGTGACCTGGACTTCCTCTCTGTGGCAACTCAGTAGCATGAATCTACAGGCGGCTCCCCAAAGTGGTCTCAGAGCCTGGGAAGAACATGAGATTCCCCTGTGCTAACGACTGTAGATGTAGGTGTTAACAGGGGCTAATGAAGATCTGTGGTGAACCCTCTTTCTGTTGTAAAAATCCTTTCTGGTTCCAAGCTAATCTCAGCTGAGGAGATGGGACACCTTGCTTCCCCCTCTAGAGGCTGTCCTGAGTCTCCGTGTTCTGCACCATGTCTACTGCCACCCCAGTGCACCCCAGTGTGCTTCCTAAACTCTCTAGCTAAGTATCACTGGCTGCTGATTTGGGTTTTGTCTCTTTTCTGATAGGTAACATGTTGAGAACCTCTAGTCAGTCTTGCTGGAAGCACTTAGCTTTCATATTTTAGAAAACCCCATTTTTTTAATACTTGATCAATTATTTAAATCTTGCCTCATTTCAGATTGTTTTATATTTGAAGCATAATTTTCTTGCATAACATCTTTTGTTACTTAGAGCATTTATTTCCTTTTCTCTAGTCCAGGTGAAGACATCTATACTTACTTTTATGTTTAATTACTTTCACATAATCATGCAGTTTATTTAACATAATGCCCACGTATTCCTGAAGACATGTTCGTGGCTCCCTCTCACTCTCCGCTAAGTACTTATCAGCTTGCTGCTCTGCTGTCATACTGGAATGCCATGCATTTATCTTTTGCCCCTTGTTTTCTCCTTTCTTTGAAGAATAGGATAAGTAAAGCTTCCAAGTCCTAAAATTTTGCAAAACTGTATTGATTTATTTTTTTTGTCTCTTTCATTTATTTCTTCCATAACAAAGAGACAGACAGACAGACAGACAAAGAGAGGGAGGCAGAGAAACAGACACCCAACAGGGTCTCCCTATTGCAATCCACCCCAGTCCCAGCCTGGGTCACAGGCATGTGTACATACCCACAGAGTGCTCAGGAGGCCCCAGGGCACCACCTAGGATGCAGTGACATTGTTGCTGTACCACTCCCCATCACTTATTTCCTTTTTCATGTCTGTACAACTTATTAGTAATCAAAAATTATATTGCTATAAAAATTTTCCAATACCTGACTGTTTTTTTCCCTTCTTGACTTTTGTGGACTCTGTCAGTCTGAAGATCAAGTCTCTTCTTCAAGTACAATGCTGTACACTGTAAAGATATATAGCAATTAAATGTCAATTTTTAAAATAAATAAATAAGCACATTTATCATTTATTAATTTTATTTCTCTGATTCTATTCCTCCTTAAGGTTTTTTTTTCTTTCTTTTTTTTTTCTTTTTTCTTTTTTTTTTTGTCAGAGAGCATGTGTGTTATCTGGAGAGAGACAGTGAGAGAGAAAAGGAAAGTGTAAAAGGACCCCCATGGGGAAAGGTCTTGCCACAATCCCTTCTCTACTTTTCATTTTGGGCATTTCCATGGCGTGATCCAATTGCCTTAACCACCATGCCACAGCTGGCCCCAAGGACTCTTTTCTTTTGTTTTGTTTTCTTTTCTTTTTTCTTTTCTTTTCTTTTTCCTTCTTTTCTTTTCTTTTCTTTTCTTTTTTTCTTTCCTTTTCTTTTCTAATATACATTCAATCCTATACATCACTATGGCTTATAAAGTGACTTTACCCAACATAAATACATTTTACACCAGTCCAGTTGAAGATACTATATACGTTATCATTGACAGATAATCATCCATTTCTGTGGCCCATAAATGTCTTGTGTTTCTATTTTCTCCTTTCTTTTCCTCTCACTCTTCCCTCTTCTCCCACTCTCTGCCCACACTGTCTCCAGTATCCCTAACCATTTTCCATGCTTCTATATCCTCTAATCTTTCCGTTTCCACCATAGAGTGCAGACACTTGGTATCTGTTAGGTGGAGACATACAATCAATGTCTCTCTTTCATAGTCCGGCTTGCTTCACTTAGTAGTAAATCTTCCACATTTGTCCACTTTCTATCAAATGCCCGGCCCACATTTTTTTAATGACTGAGTAGTATTCCACAGAGTATATATGCCATGTTTTCTCAATCGGTTCATTAGTTCATGGACATTTGGGTTGGTTCCGTGTCTTAGCAATTGTGAACAATGCCACTATAACCATAGATGTGCAAGCACTTTTCTGACTGAGTGTTCTCCTATCCTTTGGGGTAGATTCCCAGGTGTGGAACTGCTAGATTATATGGTATTTTATTTGTAAATCTTTGTGGAACCTCCACATTGCTCTCCACAGTGGCTGGAAAAATTTATATTCCCACCAATAGTAAAGGGGAGTTCCCCTTTTATCATAACCTCACCAACACTTTTTTGTTATTTTAATCTTAGCTATTCTGACTGGGGTTAGGTGGTATCTCATTGTGGTTTTGATCTGCATCTCCTTTATGATGAGGGATTTGAGCATTTTTTCATAGGCTTTTTGCCTCTTCCTATGTCTTCCTTAGAGAGTTGTTTGTTTAGTTCATTTCCCTCCTTTAATTGGGTTGTTTATTTGTTTTTGGGTAAGCCACTTGAGTTCCCTAAGTATTTTGGTTACCAGTCCCTTATCTAAGGCATTGTTTACAAAAATATTCTCCTGTTCTGAGGGTTGAATATTATGTGTCTTTTTGTAGTGAAACTTCTTAATCCGATGTGATCTTACTGATCTATATTGGGAGTTATAGCCTGCGCTTTGGGGGTCTTATTTAAGAAGTCTTCGCTTACTCTGATGTCTCCCAGAATTTTCTCAATGTTTTGCACCAATAGTTTTACAGTTTGAGGTCTTAGGTTTACATCTTTGATCCACTTTCAGTGGATTTTTGTTAATGGTGAGAGATAGAGTGGAGGCCTTTCTGCAGGTGGAGACTTAATTTTTCCAGCACCATTTGCTAAAGAGTTTCCCCACACACACTTGATTGACTGGTGCCCCTTAGACATTTTTTTTATAATATCAGCATTTTATGCTTGTTTCTGTATAAGTTATTTCTACTGTGTAACAAAGTAGGTAAGAACTTATTTTAAAACAATTTATTATCCCTTTGTCTCTGTGGGTCAGGAATCTGGACCTGGTTAAGGTCCATTTTCATGCCACTGGAAAATGACATACATGTTTTTTCTGTATCCTACTTTTAGAAATAAGGAATTAGATCTAAGCCATCTTTCAAGAGAGAATACATAAATGCTTGAGTAGCTGGAGGTAATAATCACCCAAGGTCATTTTAGAGACTACCATGATTTCTCCTCCGGCACTCAAGTTTAATATCCTTCCCATTTATAAAATATTCTCACTTACTCTCAAGGCCCTCAAAGAATTAATCTCATTTAAGCATTTATTCAAAGTCCAGAATTTCATTTTCTAAACCAATCCTAGTGTGGATGAAGTTCCCTGGGTACAGCTCCTCCTGATCTGCAGAATTAAAGAGCTAAGACATTTGTTCTTGCACATACAGGATTCATTGGTGAGACAAATACAGATAATTACAAGAGATGGTCCTAATTAAAAAGAAGGGAAAAAAAAAAAAGGAAAATGAGAAGCACAAGGAGTTCTAGCAATGCTGATATTAGGCCAAGAAAATGACCGAATTGCTTCAGTTTCCTCAAGTCCGTGAACAACCCTCTTCACTCTGAATGCAGGTCCTTGTTTCCACCCTCTGACTTTTTTTTCGTTTTCAGGAATGGCAGCTCCTGTTTTTTTGGGGCTTTTTTTTTTTTTTTTGAGTATATTTTATTTTATTTATTTATTTTTAATTTCTTTTCTTTTATACCATCAATCACATTATTATTTGGCTTACAAAATGGATCTTTCAACAGGTGAACATTTCTTCCTAGTACAGTTGATAAAACTACAAAATATCTTCGACAGATAATACCACATTTCTTTGTGCCATTAATGCTTTGTCTCACTATTTTTCTTCTAAATGTCCTTCCTCAGACCTTCCTCTTTCACACACACTATATCTAGTATTTACAACTATATACTTGTTTCTATATCTTTTAGTCAATTAGTTTCAGTCACAGAGTGCGGACACTCAGTATTTATTAAGTGGGGACATACAATGCCTCTCCTTCATAGCCTGGCTTGCTTCACTCAGCAGTAAAATTTCCATATTCATCCACTTCCTGTCAAAAGCCAGGGTTCTGTTGTTTTTTTATGGCTGAATAGTATTCCCTAGAGTATATGTGCCACAGTTTTTCTATCCATTCATCTGTTCGTGGGCATTTGGGTTGTTTCCATGACTTAGCAATTGTGAATAGTGCTGCAGTAAACATCAATGTGCAAGCACTTTTCTGATTAAGTATTCTTCTGTCCTTTGGGTAGATACCAAGGAGAGGGATTGCTAGATCATATGGTAGTTCTATTTGTAGCTTTTTGAGGAATCTCCAAATTCTTCTCCACAGTGGCTGGACCAATTTACATTCCCACCAGCAGTGTAAGAGAGTTCCCCTTTCACCACACCCCCGCCAGCACTTATTGCTATTTGTTTTTTCAATCTTAGTCATTCTGACTGGGGTTAAGTGGTGTCTCTTATTTTGATCTGCATTCCTCTTACGATGAGGGATGTTGAGCATATTTTCATATGCCTTTTAGCTATTTGTATGTCATCTTTAGAGAGTGTTTTTTTCAACTCATTCTCCCATCTTTTAATAGGATTGATTGTCTTTTATCGGAACAGATGCTTGAGTTCCTTGTGAATTCTGGTTATCAGTCTCTTATCTGACACATAGTTTACAAAAATATTTTTCCATTCTGAGGGATAGCTATTCACACTAGTTACTGTGTCCTTTGCCATGCAGAAACTTCTTAGTCTGATGTAATCCCAGTTGTCTATTTTGGGGATTATCGACTGTGCATTGGGGGTCTTATTTAAGAAGTATTTCCCTACCCCAATGACTCCCAGAGTTTCCCTGGTGTTTTCCAGGAGAAGTTTTATAGGTTGAGGTCTTAGATTTAGATCTTGGATCCACCTTGACTTGATTTTTGTCAGAAGTGAGAGGTAGGAGTTCAGGTTTATCTTTCTGCAAGTGGAAATCCAATTTTTCCAGCACCATTTGCTAAAGAGGTTTTCCTTTTCTCACTGGATTGACTGGTACCCCTTGTCAAAAATCAGTTGTTTGGGAATTTATTTCTGGGTTCTCTATTCTGTTCCATTGATTCACGTGTTTGTTTCTGTGCCAGTACCATGCTGTTTTGATTACCACAGCTTTGTAGTATATTTTTGGGTCAGGGAGTGAGATGCCGCCCACTCCACTCTTCTTGTGCAGAATTGCTTTGGCAATACGGGATCTTTTATGATTCCAGACAAACTTTATGATTGTCTTTCCTAGACCTGTGAAGAATGTGTCTGGTACTTTGATTGGCATTGCATTAAATATGTAGATTAATTTGGGTAGAATTGCCATTTCAATTATATTAATTCTTCCAATCCAGAAACATGGGATGTCCTTCCACTTTTTTGTGTCATTTTCAATTTATTTATTTTTTTATTTTCTCGTAGTTTTCCTTGTGAAGGTCTTTAACTTCTTTGGTTAGATTTATCCCTAAGTATCTTATACTTTTTGTGGCTATGGTAAATGGAATAACTTCTTTCAGTTCTATCTCAGTCTGTCTGTTGTTCTTATATAGAAATGCTATAGATTTCTGGGTATTAATTTTGTATCCTGCAACTTTACTGTATTCATGTATTACTTCCAGAAATTTTTTCATGGAAACCATTGGGTCTTCTATGTATACAATCATGTCATCTGAAAATAGAGAGAGTTTCACTTCTTTGTTTCCTATTCGAATGTCTTTTAATTTTTCCTCTTTTCTGATTGTGTTGGCGAGGACTTCTAGTACTATATTGAAGAGGAGTGGAGAAAGTGGGCATCCTTGTCTTGTACCCATTTTTAGTGGAAAAGCTTTCAGCTTTTCTCCATTGAGGATGATGTTCACTACGGGTTTTTCATAGATAGCTTTTATTGTGTTGAGAAATCACCGTTCTATGCCAATTTTGAAGGGATGTTCTATCTTGTCAAATGCTTTTTCTGCATCAATTGATATGACCATATTGTTTTTATCTTTCTTCCTATTAATATGGTATATTACATTTATGGTTTTGGGTATGTTGAACCAACCTTTCATTCCTGGAATAAAGCCTACCTGATCATGATGTATAATCTTTTTTATAAGTTGTTGGATACAATTTGTAGTATCTTATTGAGAATCTTTGCATCTATATTTATCAGGGATATTGGTCTATAGTTTTCCTTCCTTGTCCTGTCCTTACCTATTTTGAGGATAAGGGTGATAGAGGCTTCATAGAATGAATTAGGGAGAGATTCACCCTTTTGGATCTTTAGAAATAACTTGAGCAGAATAGGGGTTAACTCTTCTTTGAAAGTTTTGTAGAATTCAGAGGTGAAGCCATCAGGGCCAGGGCTTTTCTTTGTTGGGAGTTTATTTATTACTGATTCAATCTCCTGGCTTGTTGTGGGCCTATTCAGACTTTCTATATCCTCCTGGCTCAATCTAGGTAGATTATATGTGTCCAGGAATTTATCTATCTCATCCAGATTGTCTTGTTTCTTGGCATATAGTTGTTCATAGTATCCTCTAATGATGTTTTATATTTCTACTATGTCTGTTGTTATTTTGTCTGCTTCATTGCGGATCTGATTCACCTGGTTCCTTTCTCTCTTTTTCTCAATAAGTCTCACTAGCAGTGTATCAATTTTGTTTATCTTTTTAAAAAATTTTTTACTTTAAATTTATTTTTTTACATTAATTCACTATACATCATTACAGCACACAAAATGAATTTTCCACCCAGAATACACTATATATTGACTCAATCAAGCACATCAATATATGTGTTATCAACAAATAATTTTCCATTTCTTATGTCTGTATATTTTGCCTTTTTTTTTTGTCCATCCTTGATTCCCTATCCCTCACCCTCTGCTGTGTCCCACCCTCCTCCCACATTGTCTCTGGTATCCATGGTTGCTTTCTATGCCTTCCCCCCTCCCATTTAATTGATTTTCTAATGAACTTAATTAGTCTAAATATTTCCAATAGCAAGCCCAGCTGATATATACATATACATGAACCCCAGTCTGACTTTAGGCATAAACCTCAGTGAGTAGAATGAACATACTATAAAGTAGTACCTAGCTGTGGCTATATAGCTTCCTGCAGTCATCAAATATGCATTTTAAAAAAATCTCGATAAGAACAGTTTTAGTGTTTTTTTTTCTCCTGAAACTTTTTTTTTAAATTAATTTACATTCATTTCCTGAGCATCATCACAACATACTAAATGTGGTTTCCCATCTAGAATAAACTGCATAGTGGCTTAATCATGCATGTTATCATCAATAATATTCCATTTCTACTTTCATATATATGTATATGTATATATATGATTTTACTCCATGTCTGACCCTCTGCCCTTTCCCACTCTCTTATTACACTATCTCTGCTATATACAGTTGTCTTCAATTCCTTTTCCCCCAACATTTTGTTGATCACACAATATCATAAGTAATCTAACTACTTTCAATAGCAAGTTCAGCTGGTAATTTCAAGAAAAATAGTTTTGAACTGGTAAGGATATTTTCTTGAAACTTAAAACCAATTTTGTTTATCTTTTCAAAGAACCAGCTTTTACTTTCATTTATTTTCTGTATAGTTAATTTATTTTCTATTTCATTTATTTCTGTTTGTATCTTTATTATTTCCTTTCTCCTGGAGTTTTTTGGATCTTGGCAGCTCCTGTTTGAAGCTGAATAGCTCCTGCTTGCTTCTTGCTAATAGAATTTTGGAGATTGAGTTTCTGTTTTTATGTGCACTGTGTCTGACTCTTTTGGTTCAAGCTGGTAAGGTTCCTACAAATATAATTCTTTTAAAATCTCTGTGGACCTTCTGTGTGATTCATTGGGTTTACTCTTTTTTTTGGAGAGGTTTCACTATAGGGCGCGTGCGCTCGCCAGACAGACAGAGAGAGACAGAGAGACAAAAAGCGAGAAATCACCCCCAGGGGGGATGGTCACACCACAATCCCTTCTCCTCCATTCTCCTCTCGGGATCTTGGGCACGCACGCGCACGCACACGCGCCCGGGGTGAGTTTTAAGCCACCGGGTCTGGGACGCGAACCACAGTTGACTATGTGGGAGTCCAGCAACATAGCCATTACGCTAACTGCTGGTCCCTCATTGGGGTACTCTTAATTAAAAGTCATACCCATAAATCTCTTCATGATACGCTCTTAAACTTTTGAGTGATTTTTTTTTTATTGAGATGATATTGAGGCAGTTTTTCACGTTAGCAGATTCTACTTTCCTGGCATCAGGGACTGGACATGTGAAGACAATCCCTTCAAAGATTGTCAAGTCTTTTGTCTCTCTTTCTCACTTTTCTATGTTTAGCAAGGGAGGTCGGAGTGGGGAATGAAGGGGGCTGATCCTGGGATGACTCAAGTACACCACATCTATCGTGCACCCCATTTCCACCACCACCACACTGCAACCTACAATGAAACAGTCACGTAACTGGGTTTGTGCTCTCATGAGAATCCAATAATGTTGCTGATCCGACAGGAGGAAGAGCCCGGGTGACAGTGTGAGCAATGGGGAGTGGCTGCAAACACAGACAAAGCCTTGCTCACTTGCCAGTTGCCAGTTTCCCCTCCCTACAACATGCCTGATGAACTGGCACCAGGACTCAGTCCCGCTCCCAACAGGCCACAGATTGGCACTGGTCCACAGACCAGCATTGGGGATTCCTGTTTTACATCCTTAAAGGTCCCTTGTGTATGACTGAGTAGTGCTCTGAGGAACCGTATTTGATCTCTCTGAATGAGTCGTAACAAAATGTTTGCAGTCTCACTCTCAGCCTGTTTTCTAGACTACATTTTACTAAACAATCCCTACATTAGATATTTTCTTGGAAGCTATTTACTAAATTTAAAAAAAAATTATTTAATTTTTATTTTTTTAATTTTTATTTATTTTTTTAATTTGCTACAGGGTACATGTGCTCCCCAGAGAGAGAAAGTGAGAAAGCAAGCTGCTAGGTCTGAGACTCAAACCATGATCAGCCCTATGGGAGTCCAGGGCCTTAACCACCATGCCACCTGCCAAATTAACTATGTATTTAATTTAGTGTGATTTATAACCTATACTTTTTTAAAAAAAATCAACTCCTTTCTCTTTTTTTCTTTCTCTCTCTCCTTTTTTTTTTTTTTTTTTTTTTTTTTTTTTGTTTAACCAGTCTTCCTGTAATGTATCCTCTCACATTTTACTACAGCAGCAAGATATAACCAGAGGAAGCCTTCAACATTTTCCTGAAAATTTACGAGCTAAATCTATTGGTTTCTTGGGCACATTGCCTACTCTGGTTAATTGGCACATTTTCAACTCTCTACTCTGCTGGTAATATTATAGCTACTTTTCCTTTTACTACATAGAAAGGAGTCCCTTCCTTCAAGTTTCAGATAGCATACTTCTTTTTTTTTTTTTTTTTTTTTTTTTTTAGCATTTATCTGTGGTATAATCAAAGTTCAGATCTGATTTTTTGTAACATATCCTTCAAAACATTCTAGCGTCCAGGACAAGCAGATGGTGTGATGGTTACATCGCTAGACTCCCATATAGTCAACCATGTTTCAAACCCCGGGTCTGGCAGCTTAAACTCACACCAAGTGTGTGTGCATGCATACCCAAAATCCCAAAAGAAGAGTGGAGAAGGGATTGCAGTGTGACCATCCCCCCCGGGGGGTGATTTCTCGCTTTCTGTCTGTCTGTGTCTCTGGCGAGCATATGTACCCTATAGGAAAAATCTCTCTAAAAAAAAAAAATTCTAGTGTTCATCCACTGTCCAGTTCCACTGCCAATCCTGCATCTTTATGTACTTATTAATCAATATTGTTATCTATACTGTACTGTGTGACAAAATTCCTCCAAATCTAGCATCTTCGACCACAAACATCTACTGTCTAGCATTTTCTGTGGGTCAAAGATCTGGGAGGAGCTGAACTGATGTCTGTAGCTAAAGATCTCTCATGTGTTTCAATAACCCAAGCTTTCATGGAGCTGAAGTTGCAGCAAAGGAGAATCTCTGTCCAAGTTCACCTTCACCATCAGCAGGGTGCAGGTCCTCACTGGCTGCCGAACTGAGGGTCTCGGCTCCTTGTTACGTGGGCCTCTTCCTAAAGCAGCACAAAACACGGAAGCATGCTTCCCTCTGAGTGACGAGGGGAAAGTAAGAGAGCATCCAGGACAGAAGCTACAGCTTGTGACCTAATTTAGGAGACAGCTTATCACTTTATTTTATTCCATATTTAGAAGGGTATTAATAGTAGAAGGCAAGCTACAAATTATTTAGGGTCAGACTAATTGTTGCCTATGGTATAATTTAATCTCTGTTTTTTAAAAAATATTATCTTTATTGTCTATCTATGTGCATGCTTTTCTATGAAAAAAAAAAAAAATCTGTAAGTTCGCTTCTCCTGTAGAGCCAAGAGAAGAAAGAGCTGCCCAGAGCTGACCTGAAAGAATGCTCAGTCATCTCTTTACCTTTTTTACAAGATTTGGATAATTTTTTTTTGACATGTGTGAAGTGACATTCAAATGATTCAGCAAAAGAATATCACAACAGTGGTTATGAAAGCATATTCACTTATCTACGCATATACATATAAAGAAAGAGAAAAAGAGAAAGCGAACATGGCAATAATTAGCAATCAACGACCCTGGGTAAAGCTCATATGGGTTTTGTTGTACTAGTCTCTTAACCTTTCTATAACTTGGACACTCGGCAAATGAAAAGGTGGAGAAAAAACAAGAACACTGAACCATTTCACAGAAAATGTGATTATTGGGACAAACTAGGGTTTAAACTTTGGCAATTTTATTCTGATAAAAATAAGACATACAAGATATACGATTTTTATCAAAGATTATTTAATGTAGTAGTTTTGATTTACTAATTAGTGACTAAATTTCAGATTTTATATATTGGGCTGTCAGGAATGTCATGACACATTTTTGCCATGAAAAACAAGAAAAATATGTCATGACTTTACCGACAACCTAATACATAAAGTTAAATCCCTTCGTTAATAAGTTATATGTACAGAGGAACTTCAGGTTTATTTTAAATTTGTTCATGTAAATTAATAAATATACTGACAAATGTCTTTTATTTTAGGAAATGATGGTTCTGAATCAGTCTTTTGCTGTAGATGACATTATTCTAAAGATGAAGAAAGGGGATTATACATATTAATTAGTAAAAGTCAAAGCTTATATTTAGACTATGAGTTTTGGAATGCATGTTTTTATAAAAAGGAAGTATTTATTTAATTTTGTGTATTATTATTATTAAATTTGTTATAGGGCATATGTGCTCACCAGAGAGTCAGAGAGAAAGAGGGAAAGTGAGAAAGCGAACTGCCAATTCCAGAACTCGAATCATGGTCAGCCATGTGGGAGTCCAGCACCTCAACCACCATGCCACCTACTGGACCCAAGAATGCAAGATTTTATTACTAAACTATAAGAAACAAGGAGAAACCAGCAATATGTCTACACAAAATGACAGAACACTGACGTGATTATCTATTACTGGACTTGGAGGGAAAGTTCGCCCTAATCTTTTCATACAAAAATTACTTTAAAATGTATTGTGGCACATAGTCATATCTGTGTTTTTCAAAAGAGCTCTCATTTTATTTTATTAGACAGCCTTAATTATTTAGAAATCTAGTCTCCTTTGTGGAAGGCAAAAAAAAAAAAAAACTATCCCCACTCCTTCTGTAGTCTTATTTTATTCAACATTGTTCGTGATCACCTCTGAAACTATAGGATCAAGTCTAATTAATATTCCATACTGATATCATGTACATTTTCAGTGTTAATTGTCATATGTTACTGTACTTTGCCCTTAAATATAGAATTGAGTTGAATAAATTTTAATTATTTATTTGAATACTTATTCAAATATCAATGATTTCTGTTAATATTTTTTTGCTAGGAGGTTTTGCCTTAGGGTGTGTGAGTTCACCAGAAAGAGAGGCAGATACAATGAGGGAGAAAGTGAGAAATCACTCCCTGGGGAGATGCCCACACTGCAATCCCTTCTCGTCCATTCTCCTCCTGGGATCTTGGGCACACATGCACACATATCCAGTGTGATTTTCAAGTCACCAGGTCTGGGACTCAAACTGCAATCAGCCACGTAGGAATCCAACGATGTAACCTCTACACCATCTGGTGGTTCCCCTTGTTACTTCTTTTTAAGTAATTAAAAATGTAAGTCCAAGAAACGTTCAGACACTTTTGATACAAACCTTTTTTGTTAATTTTTTTGTAATTATTTTTCAGAAGTTTTCATTTACCTTATTAATACAGTAGTTGCTGAATAAAAAGAATGCATATGGTATTCATGAAGTGTAAAGTGCAACATTGCAATGAGTACATACAGCACCATTGTCGCACACCAGGACTGGGGCCCATCAACTGTGCCCACTGAAGGGTTCCTCCTCACCCTCTCCCTCACCAGGACTGGGGCCCGTCAACTGTGCCCACTGAAGGGTTCCTCCTCACCCTCTCCCTCACCAGGACTGGGGCCCGTCAACTGTGCCCACTGAAGGGTTCCTCCTCACCCTCTCCCTCACCAGGACTGGGGCCCGTCAACTGTGCCCACTGAAGGGTTCCTCCTCACCCTCTCCCTCACCAGGACTGGGGCCTGTCAACTGTGCCCACTGAAGGGTTCCTCCTCACCCTCTCCCTCACCAGGACTGGGGCCCGTCAACTGTGCCCACTGAAGGGTTCCTCCTCTCCCTCTCCCTCACCAGGACTGGAGCCCATCAACTGTGCCCACTGAAATGTTCCTCCTCACCCTCTCCCTCACCAGGACTGGGGCCCGTCAACTGTGCCCACTGAAGGGTTCCTCCTCACCCTCTCCCTCACCAGGACTGGGGCCCGTCAACTGTGCCCACTGAAGGGTTCCTCCTCACCCTCTCCCTCACCAGGACTGGGGCCCATCAACTGTGCCCACTGAAATGTTCCTCCTCACCCTCTCCCTTACCAGGACTGGGGCCCGTCAACTGTGCCCACTGAAGGGTTCCTCCTCACCCTCTCCCTCACCAGGACTGGGGCCCGTCAACTGTGCCCACTGAAATGTTCCTCCTCTCCCTCTCCCTCTTGCCTTTCCTGCACCAGAGATCACACTTGCCTGAGTTCCGTTTATTCATCATTTTCTCTCTAAAATATAACGTTATTTCCCATACATGTATTTCTAAGTAAAGTATGATTGATATATGTTTAAAATTGAGCTTTCTGTTTTCTTTCTTAGATCCTTACTTTCTTGATGTTGTTTTGTGTGGTTGTCATCTATTTACTTTTGCCTCTATATGATATTTCATTGAGAGATTATATTGTCTTAGTCTGGTTGAGAGTCTATGACTTAAAACCATGAACACAGTGTCTTATAAACAATGGACATTTCTTTCTTTCTTTTTTTTTTTTTTTGGAGAGGTTTTTGCTATAGGGTGCGTGCGCTCGCCAGACAGACAGAGAGAGACAGACAGACAGAAAGCGAGAAATCACCCCTCCATGGGGGGATGGCGACGCCGCAGTCCCTTCTTCTCCATTCTCCTCTCGGGATCTTGGGCATGCACGCACACGCGCCCGGCGTGAGTTTTAAGCCACCGGGTCCGGGATGAGAACTGCGGTCAACTACATGGGAATTCGGCAACATAGCCATTATTCTAACTGCTGGTCCCCTTATTTCTTAAAATTCTACAGGCTGGAAGACCAAAATCAGAGCGTCCACAGGGTCAGATTCTGGCAAGGGCTCTCTTCTGGGTTGCAGACTGTCAGCTTCTCATTGTGTACTGTCTCCTGGGGAAGCCCCGAGGAAGCTCTGGGTTTCTTCTGTAAGGGTATTAATCCCATTGTGTTTATTTTGCTGTCAAGACCTAATTACACCTCAAAAGCCCCATCACTGAATACCATCATGATGAGGGTTAGTATTTCGACATATAAATTTTGGGGGGATGTAAACATTCTATCTGTATCTTTTCATATAAAAATTACTTTAAAATGTACTGTGGCACGTATACCAAAATATGCATGTCCATCTTCTTGTAAGTGGGCATTTGGATACTTTCTAATTTTTTGTATTATGAATAGAGAATTTGTAAACATACTGTACCTATTTCCTGAATCACATATGAATGAATTTCTCCACAGTGTATGAGTAAGTACTGGAATGGTGGGTGGTAGAATATACATATGTTCAATATTAAAAGACAATGCTGGGGACCAGCGGGTGGTGTGGTGGTTAAGGTGCTGGATGCTCCAAGATGGCTGACCATGGTTCAAATCCTGAACCTGGTGGCTTGCTTTCTCACCTTCTCTCTCTCTCTCTCTCTCTCTCTCTGTATGTGTCTCTCTGGTCAAATTAAAAATGAATGAATGAATAAATAAAGTTAAATAATTTTTAAAAAGACAATGCTAACATTTTTATAAAAATACATTACATTTCTTTTTTAAATAAGCAAGTATATCTATAAGTGATAGACACTTTTTCATCTGCTCATTTACCTGTCTTTCTCAGAGAGGTAGCCACTATTATCATTTGTTTTCTAACTTCTCTCCCATGTTTCAATACATTTACAGTATAATTATGTAATAATAATTGTTATCTCACATGATTGTATCAAGCTGTGCATCAATTTGTTATCACTATTATTATAAAATTTGCTGACTGAATTTAACGTTATGAATTTGAGAATAGCGAGTGCTGTCTACAGATCCGGTTTATTTATTTAAATTGCTATCCAGTTTACTATCCTATGAATAACCAATAACTTACTTATCCTTTACAGAATATTCCACTGTTACTATTTTTAAAGGTCATTTTTACAAAAATATCACAGGTAAATCGCTAAACAATTTTTAAGTAGTTTTTATTTTTTTTGTATTTTCAACTTTAAAAGATACCATTGAATTGATCTCTCGTGTGATTGAACCAATCTGCATTTCTTCTTTCTTTCTTTTTTTTTTTTTTTTTTTTTTTAAGTTCTTGCTGTAGGATGCATATGGGTGTTTGCCAGAAAAAGAGACAGAGAAAGGAAAAGAGAGCCATCACCCCAGGGTGGAATGCCATGCTGCAATCCCGTCTGCTCTGTTATCCACTTGGGATTTGGGATATGCACACATACACACCCAGTGGGATCTTCAAGCCTCTGGGTTTTGGGTTCAAAATGTAGGGTTGACTTTGTGGGATCCAGCCACCTTAACCTCCATGCCCCAATCTGTATTTCTATCCAAAATTAAGGTTATCAGACCCTTTTTGCTAATCTAATGGGTATAGAAACTCATTGTTGTGCTCTACAATTTATTGGTTATGAGTAGAATTAAGCATTTTTTTCATTTCATATGAATATTAATCTTACAGAATTCTGATCTGCAAATTCTTTTTAATTTTATTTAAAAAATTTGTTTACAGAGATTTTTGCTATAAGGCACATATGCTCACCAGAGAGAGAAACAGAAAGCGAGAAGTCATTCCCCAGGGGAGATAGCCACGCTGCAATCCTTTCACTTCCATTGTCCTCTTGAGATCTTGAGCATGCCCACACATGAGCCCTGTGTGAATTTTAAGTTACCTAGCCTGGGATTCAAACTGCAGTTGACTATGTGGGAGTCCAGCAATGTAACCATTATGCCATCTACTGGTCCCTACAAATTCTTTTTTATGAGGTTTTTCCACTTTTTCTACTGCCTTATCTGGATCTTTGCTTATTTATTTAGGTTTTAACAACCTAAAAACAGGGGACCAGCAGGTGGCATGGTGGTTAAAGCTCTGTACTCCCAAGTGACAGACTGCAGTTAGAGTCCCAGACCTGGCAGATTGCTTTTTCACTTTCCGTCTCTCTCTGTGTCTCTCTGGTCAACTAAAAAGGAATCATAAATTAAATTAAATTAAATAACTCTAAATAAAACTAAACATAATCTAGGAACTAGTTTTTTATCACTTGTATGTATTTTTCTAACCCTATGCCATTATTATCTTTAATTTTGTCCTGGGGAGGTAGACTGAATTTTCTACCAAATATTTTATCTTAAAAATTATACATAGTTGGGAACCAGCAGTTAGCATAATGGCTATGTCACTGGACTCCCACGTAGTTGACTGCGGTTCGCGTCCCGGACCCGGTGGCTTAAAACTCACGCCGAGCGCGTGTGTGTGTGTGCTCAAGATCCCGAGAGGAGAATGGAGGAGAAGGGATTGCGGTGTGATCATACCCCCTGGGGAGTGATTTCTCGCTTTCTGTCTCTATGTCTCTCTCTGTCTGTCTGGTGAGCGCACGCACCCTATAGCGAAAACCTCTCCCCCCAAAAAAAAATTATACATAGTTCATATGTATTTATATGCTGCTTTTTATTGCCGATGCTTTTTTGGGGGTCAAGAAATAGCAAGTCACATAGATGTGTTTCTTCATTATCTGAATGGTTTTAAAGATTTCAGTGTATTTTGATTTCATTTGCAAGGAATTAGATGTTGTAAAGAGTAAGAATAAGAATCAATTTTTACTCTTTCTCTTAGTGGAAAGCTAATTGTTACAGAAGAATGGATTAAGTAAGTCACCGTACTTCCTGTGAAGCATTTTAATCCTTAAAGCATTTTTATACTCCAGGCTCTTGCCAACATAAATAAAATTGGTTTTATGTCATCTATTCTGTTCAGTTCAACTTCATCAATTAATACATTTCCTTAGAAATGACAAAAAAGAGCACTTTTTATGGCAATTAGTGAAAAAGTATTTTTAAGAATTATTTTAGGTCTTTATCTTTTAATTAAATAATTTGATTGAATAATGCTCTCTATGGACTGCAGCTTGAGTCCCAGACCCAGCGGCTTGGAACTCACGCTAGGTGTGGTGTGTGTGCCCAAAATCTCAGCAGGAGAATGAAGATGGAATTGGGGTGCAGCCATTTCTCCCACCCCGGGGGGAGATTTCTCACTTTCCTTCAGATCGTCTCTGAGTCTCTCCAGTGAACACACACATCCTATGGCAAATACCTTAAAAAATAAAGCATTCTATGATGACCCAGCATATTTACTGTTATTCCTAGATTTCTAGATTTATTAGTGATTTTAATGCTTTCATAACATTTTCTGTTGCACTTTCATTGATCATTGCTAATGGTTTACAATATAGTAATATTATTGATTGTATTTTTGATACACCAGCTTTGTGCTAAATAACTTAATTTTGCTTAAACATCAGAAAGGGAGAAAATAGGGACTAGGAGATGGCATAACGGCTCCATTGCTGGACTCTGACGTAGTCAACCACGGTTCGAGTCCTGGACCCTGTGGCTTAAACTCACGCTGGGCACGTGCACATGCATGTCCAAGATCCCAAGAGGAGAATGGAGGAGAATGGATTGCTGCATGGCCATCCCCCTGGAGGGGGGTGATTTTTCACTTTCTGTCTCTCTGTCTCTCTCTTTCTGGTAAGCTCACACACCCTATAGCAAAAACCTCTCCAAAAAAAAAAAAAAAAAAAAAAAGTGAGGGGGGGAGAAAATAATCTTTTTTTCAAGATTTTTTGGTAAATAATCTGGATTCCTCTCTTTATGACACATTGTAATTTGCTGAGAAAATCTACCTCAGCTCTTCTGCTTCCCACCAACTCTCGCCCTTGCTCATAGAGGAGTTTGAAATCTAGACTTTCCAGGGACCAGCAGTTAGCGTAATGGCTATGTCGCTGGACTCCCATGTAGTCAACCGCGGTTCGAGTCCCGAACCGGGTGGCTTAAACTCACACCGGGCGTGTGTGTGTGTGTGCATGCCCAAGATCCCGAGAAGAGAATGGAGGAGAAGGGATTGTGACCTGGCCATCCCCCCTGGGGGGGTGATTTCTCGCTTTCTGTCTCTCTGTCTCTCTCTGTCTTTCTGTCAAGCGCACGTGCCCTGTAGCTAAAAAAACTCTCAAAAAAAAAAAAAAAAAAAAAAAAAAACAAAACTAGACTTTCCAGTCACTGTTAGATAATTCATTTATTTAATATACTTTGCCTAAAATGTAATGCTATATGAAGGATTAGACACTGAACGAACTAATGGGCCACAAGTAGATGGTACAGCAAAATCTTTATTAATATACTCTCCAATTATACTTTTATAAAAATATAATTAGAGACTACTAAGGTTTAGCTTCAACACACACACACACAAACACACACATAAACACACAAGTTTGGTGACAGAATAACGTAATGTGTTGGTAGAAGGCGTTGTAAAAGCAAAATAAAATATAATCTAAGATACTTGTGTCTTTCTGTGTTCTGCTAAATTAACTTCTTTGACAAAATGTTATTGAACTCTGAACAAACACTTCTATGAGAGCCTTCAGGATTCATGAACATAGTTTTTAATATCCACTAATATAGGTCATTAATTCAGAAATCCCTAAAGATTAAATTTTTATGCAGCTTCACATTTTTTATTAGGAAAAATAAAACTTGTGCATGACCTTTTTAACATTCTACAACTGGGGCTTTCTCTATAGAGACAAAAAATCTACATAATTAATTGCCAAAGAATTTTGTGTAAAAACAAATTTTAACCTAGACAATACTTTTATATGATGGAAATATTTTTATTGAGATTGTTTTTCTGAAAATAAAAAAAAAACATTGAATATTTTGTTTGTTCAATGTGGTGAAAAAGATAGTATATTTGAAATGGTGGTAACTATTATAAATTTTGGTGCCAAACTGATCCCCATAGTCCTGTGAACTGGATTTCAGTTCCCTAATGTTCTCAAGTAGAAGTAATGATACTTCCTATTTTGTTCATTTGACTGAATTAAACCAAAGAGCAAATAAACTCTTCTATAATTGTGTACTAAACAGTATTCTATTTGTCATTATGGTATGTATTATCATCCAAAATATTTATCATTCATGGCCAGCAGGTGGCATGGTGGTTAAGGCACTGGACTCCCACATGGCCGTTGGCGGTTCAGGTCCCAAACTTGGTACATGTGTGTGTGTGACCGAGATCCCAGGAGGAGAATGGAAGAGCAAGGACTGTGGTGTGTATATCCCTCCCAAGGGATGATTTCTCACTTTCTTTCTCACTGACTCGCTCTGTCTGGTGAACACACAAGCTCTATGGCAAAAAAACTTAAAGAAAGTTTATCTTTCAACATCAGATTATATCTTTCTGTGCATGACAAAATTATGCTAGTTAGATCTAAATATAGAAGATGTGCTTTCTAGATAAATATGATAGATTTAACAAATACATCTAATTTTGCTCCCTCCCTAAACCCTTAGAGGGAGCCACAGACACATACAATACAGAACACTACTCAGCCATAAAAAGAAAAAGAAATGAAGCCCTGGCATTGGCTAGAAAGTGGACAGATATGGAAGATTTACTGCTAAGAAAAGTAAGTCAGACTATGAAAGAGAGGCATTGTATGTCCCTACTCAGTTTATACCAAATATCAGCATTCTCCGGCAGAAACTGAAAGAGTGGAAGGTGTAAACGCATGGAAAGCAATGGTGATACTGCAGACAGAGCTGGAGGAGGGTGGGAAAGGAGAGAGGGGGAGAGGGAGGGATCGAGGGGAAGAAGAACGAAGCCTAAGAGTTAAGGGACCCAAGATGGAAAGAAATCTGCTGAGTATGTGTTTGGTAATATCTTTGAACCAATATGCATTGTATTCATAATGGGAAAAATCATTTGGTATGCTCTAATGATACACAGTGATTGAAGCGATAATAATATAAATGCAAAAGGGAGCCACAGAGATCACTGAGCAGTAATAAAATAGCCACCAAAGTTTGAAAGGAGAAAAGTGAATGAATTTGACCTAATTTTTTTTTAATTTGCCAGAGGGCATCTGTGCTTGCCAGAGAGAAGCAGAGAAGAGACAGAGTGAGAGAGAAAGAAAGCACGCAGGACCAGCAGTTAGCGTAATGGCTATGTTGCTGGACTCCCATGTAGTCGGCACCGGTTCGCATCCCAGACCCGGTGTCTTAAAAGTCACGCCGGGTGTGTGTGCGTGCGTGCCCAAGATCCCAAGAGGAGACTGGGGGAGAAGGGATTGTGACCTGGACATCCCCCCTGTGGGGTGATTTCTCGCTTTCTGTCTCTCTGTCTCTCTCTGTCTCTCTGTCTGGCGAGCGCACGTGCCCTATAGCAAAAACCTCTCAAAAAAAAAAAAAAAAAAAAAAGGAAGCACACATCGTGGAAAATGCTCAGGCCGCAATGCCTTCTCCCCCAGTCCTCCCTCCTTTCAGGATTTTGGGACTTCATGTGCAACCACCACTGGGTCCAGGACAGTCAGTCAGGTGGAATCCAGCCCCCTTAACCACCATGCTACTGGCTGGCCCAGAAAAACAAATACATTTATATTACTAATTTGCTAATCTGAAAATCAAATTTTAACCTGCCAGAAAAGAAAACCAAGAGCTACATGATCTATAATTCAAAAACTTCAACAGGTTTAGGGATAGTATATGAAGAAAGTTGGGTTGAAAGATGACCTAGAAGTAGTTAAATATCTAGATATACTAGCATGGAGGGGAAGGAAAGAAACCAACAAATTTAACATTAATTTCCCATAGAGATTAAACAAGGTACTTCCTTTTGCATAAAAAGTTTTGCCATGTAGGAGCCAGTGCCTTAACTGCTATGCTACCTGCTGGCCTCCCCAAAATAATTATTTTCATTTTTTTATAGTAATTTTTGCTTTGGGGCATGTTTGCTCATCAGAGAGACAGAGAAACAGAAAGCGAGAAATCACCCCCTGGGGGGCATGGTCATGCCAGAATCCCTTCTCTTCCATTCCCCTCTTGGGATTTTGGGCATGCATGCACATATGCCTGGCATAAGTTTTAAACAGCCGGGTCAGAGACTGAAATCGTGGTCAACTACGTGGGAGTCCAGTGATGTAACCGTTATGCCATCTGCTGGCCCTGATCATTTTTAAAGAATACTTCAAGCAAAAATTTGAAAGCAGAAACAGTAAAAGAGAAATGAAGTTAAGGATATAATCTACATAGTCTTTAGAAAGACTTTTAAAACGGAAGAAAATAATGTGGAATGGTGTACCATAGCAGAGTAAAAAATGTCATTGACAGTTCAATATATACTTTCAGGACCAGCAGTTAGTGTAATGGCTATGTCACTGGACTCCCATGTAGTCGACCGCGGTTCGAGTCCTGGACTCGGTGGCTTAAACTCAGGCTGAGTGTGTGTGCGTGCGTGCCCAAGATCCCAAGAAGAGAATGGAGGAGAAGGGATTGCGGTGTGGCCATCCCCCCCGGGGGGTGATTTCTCGCTTTCTGTCTCTCTGTCTCTCTCTGTCTTTCTGGCGAGCGCACGTGCCCAATAAGAAAAAACCTCTCCAAAAAGAAAAAAAAAATTAAAAAAAATATATTTACTTCCACACACATCAAAAAAATAAAACTAGTAGAATTATTATTGGATGCACACAATGTAATATTCACTCTGGAAGAAAAGGACTGTGTCTGTATTTGTGATTTTGTGATTTGGTAATTGCACACTGTATACATGCTATGGAAAGCCACACAAAAATAATAATAAATAATAAAAACTATAAAAAGAACAATAAAAGACCTAAAAAGAGATCCAATATCAAAAATAAAGGACAGCGATATAGGGGAAGAAATAATCAATTAAACTGTCCTAGAAAACTTTCCAGTACCATGGACAAATCCCCCCAGACTGTGAGCAGATTTACACTCGAGTACCTGCTTATCTAACGTGTGGCTGAGTAACCTCACTGGGTACTTCCTCTCTATCAGGAACTCTCCTGAGCACTAGGGATACAACGGTACACTCAAAACAGTCCAGTAAAACTCTGGCCTCATGGAACTTAACCCTTAATGAGATAAAGCATGTCATAGTAAAATAAGTAAAGTATACAGGACGTTTAATGGTTTAAAATGTTAAGGTGAGCGCCAACTGATGGCATGGTGGTCAAAGCGGCTAGACCCCACACGGCTGACCATGGGGCTTGAGTTGCAGACCTGGCAGCGTGAAAACACTCTGGCATGTGCGTGCGTGCCCAAAATTCCAAGAGGAGAATGGAGGAGAAGGGGTTGTGTCATGGCCACCCCACCTGGGGGGTGATTACATACTTTCATACTTTCCTTATCTCTCTCTCTCTTTCTTTGTGTCCCTCCCTGGTAAGAATACATGCTCTATGGCAAAACTAAAAATAAATAAATACATTAATGTTAAAGTGAAAAAAAAAAAAACACACAAATAAGCAGCCCAGAGACTGTCAGGAGGTTGTGAAAATAGTTTTCCTTAGCGTGGCCACTGGCTGTTATCTGACTGAGGAAGCCTGTGATACAAAGACAAAAATGGAGCAAGTCATTCCCCTCTACGATAGAAACGTGCTGACAAAGGAAAAGCCGGTGTGCTGGTGTGAGGGGAAGGAAGTGCACAGCGTCTTTGAGGATTCTCAACAATGCTAGCCTCGATCGGCAGAGGATTCAATACAAGCGCATGGTCAGATGTGCAGTGATTCAAAAATGTACCTATTATCCTTTCTTGGGAAGGTCTGATAACTGTTCTCCATAAACATAAAGGGTTATATCAAGAAAGAGGAAAACATGTATAAAAATGGTTATCTGGTTGAATTGAAGAACTGAAAAGAATCTTCAGGAAAATGGTGGTGTGAGTTGAATGGTGTCCCCACGAAATACAGGTTGGAGTCCTAATCCCTGGTATCTGTGAATGTGAACATATTTGGAAAGAGAGTCTTTGCAGATGTGGTCCTCATCTGGACACCACCAGGGTGAGGTAGGCCCCAAGCACAACACTTCTTGCTCTCGTAAGAAGGCCGTGTCTACACACATGGGCATGGACACGCGGAGAGAGCCACGTGAAGGCAGAGGCAGAGACTGGGGAGATGCATCTACAGGCTAGGGAGCTCCAGGATTGCCAGCAGCCGCCAAGCCTCAGGAAGAGGTAAAGAAGAATTTCTTTCTAGATCCTTCAGAGAGAACTTGGTCCTGATGACACCTTGACGTTAGAGTTTTGACCTCCAGAAACATGAACTAAATTTCCATTGTTTCATGTTGTTGCTATTGTTTGTTCTTTTGAGTTTTTTTCATAAGGCATGTGAGCTTGCTGGAGAGAAATAGAGAGAGACAGAAAGTGGGAAAGTAAGAAATCACCCCTAGACAGGAGGTCACTCCACAATCTCTTCTCCTCCATTCTCCTGGGAGTCTGGGCACAAACACTCACATGCCCAGTGTGATTTTCAAGTTGCCAGGTCTGGGACTTGAACTAGGGTCTCCCATGCAGGAGTCCAGCGCCTTAGCCACCACACCCTCTACTGGCCCCAACTTGCACTGTTCTATCAGCACCTTGTCTGTGGTGTTTTGTTATGACATCCTAGGAAACTAGTACACACAGCCACGGGAAATCCCAGGACAAGGAAAAAGAAAAATGTGTATAGAAGGTTCTAGAGGAAGCATTTTAACAACAGAAGACTGTAAATAAAAAGCAGAGATCCCAGAAATTTTCTGACTTATTCAAGAGAGAGGCAAATGTAATTCTTAAGTGCCCCAGCCCGCAGGACAGTTGAACGGGTACCTGGGTGAGGATGGTGAAAACCGGGATCCTTTGTGTTTAGGCTGGTGAAGTTCTTACTGACACACAGAGTGGAGACAAGATGAGGTGCTGATCAAGTCTTCCGTTTATTGCAGAACAAACAGTGCTTTATATACAGGCTGGTGGGCACACCAATTGGTTGCCCAAAAATGAGATACAACAGTATGAGCCAATCATTGAGGTGGGTGGATCTCCCATTACCTAGCAACAGTTGGTTACATGATTTCTGAAATATGGTTTGCTCAATGAGGAAGTGAAGCCTAAGATTTCTAAGATGGCAGACAGTTCTCAAGAAGCTCCCAAGATGGCTTCCATATGCAATGCCCTCCACATATCCCCCTTTTTTATTTTTTCAAAGAGAGGAGAAAAGCCTGGGGGAATCGTGCCTGTCTTAGGTTGGAGTCGTTTATCGAGCCACGTCCATCCTTACCCGTCATTGGAGAATCCCATAACTATGATGGGTTTCCTGTCTTAGGTGGGAGGACTGTACAGCTGTTATAGGCTCAGACTCTCTTACCCGTCTTTGGCTAACCGATTCAGCGCCTCAGGCGGGAGCAATGTCTAGGCTCCACGATACTCCATCTCCAGGTTGTGGTAGTGGACTTGGATAGGCTGCATTTTTATGGAGTCATCGATATGACGTTTTATGAAGGTCATGAGCTTATTAAAGAGAACAGGTCCCAAAGAGCAAACAATCAATAAAACCAAAATTGGGCCAAATATGGGGAGTAGTATGGGGAGGAGTCCATTCCATGCAGTTAAAAAGGGATTATCGGTGAGTTGTTTTCTTCGTTCCAGAAGATTTTCTTGTAGTTGGTTGAGCTTGTCACGAACGATGCCAGACTTGTTGGCATAAAAACAGCAACGTTCCTGTAAAGCAAGACAGAGACCCCCCTGTTCTGCCAAAAGGAGGTCTAGCCCACGTCTATTTTGGAGTACAACTTCTGCAAGGGAATCTAGTTGATCTTGGACAAAAGTAATAGTAGAAGCCAATTCGTGGACATCAGAAACAAGGGCATCAGTTAATTGTTTGACCTGAAGGGAATATCCTAATCCAGCAGCACCAGTGTTGAAGAGGTAACTGCCAGGGCTAAAACCAGCAGTGATAGTGTTGAAGAGGTAAAACAATATCAGGTATTTAAGAAGAATCTTCATTTTGTTGATCTGTGGAAGAAAAAAGAGGTATCTCAGGGCTTTTATCATCCCTGGATGAATTATTATCATTTGAATCAATTTGTTTGACCAATCTTTCTGGTAGCCAATGAGCAGCATCCATTTTCTGGGAATAAATGCAGACAGACCCTCTGCCCCATATGAGGACAGGGTCTGGACCGTTCCACGTATTGTCTAGTGGATCTTTCCACAAAACTGTGGCAAATTTTGTTTTGGTAGTTGAATGCCAGAAGCGCTCAGCAGCTGAGTGTCCATTTTTATCCAGTGTTAGAAAATTTAGCACAAAAAGTGTATGTGCTAAAAGGTTTTTTGGTGAACCTTTAATTTGTAAAATCTCTCCCTTTTTTAATTTTTGGAGAGTATTTTTTAAGGAAAGATGAGCACTTTCAACAATACCTTGTCCCTGGGGATTGTATGGAATCCCCGTGACATGTTTAATATGGAGTTGTTTACAAAAAGAGTTAAAATTGTTTCCGGTATATCCTGGACCATTATCTGTTTTAATTTGTTGAGGCTTACCCAGAACAGAGAGTGCGGCAAGAACATGAGAAATAACATGTTTACCAGCCTCTCCGGTTTGTGCCGTAGCAAAAATGAAACCACTAAAGGTGTCAATAGTAACATGCACGTATTTAAGAGTACCAAATTCTGCAACATGAGTGACATCCATTTGCCATAAAGCATTGGGTATAAGGCCTCTAGGGTTAACACCCAAGTGTGGTGTAGGCAAAAGAGTAAGACAGGCCGGACATTGTTTTACAATTTGTCGAGCCTGTTCCCGAGTAATTTTAAACATGAGACGAAGGGTGTGAGAATTCAAATGATGTAGTTGATGGGCAGCAACAGCATCTGAAAGATTTGTGTCAATTTGAGTATGAACCAAAAGAGAATATTTTGTGGCCAGATCAGCGCGGCGATTACCCTCAGTTAAAGGACCAGGCAAGTCTGTATGGGCGCGCAAATGGCCAATATGAAAAGGCAGCTCTCGATGTCTAATGAGAGACTGTAATTGGAGGAAAAACTGTGCGGCCTGAGAAATTTGTTTAATTTGTGCCGCAGTTTCCAGAAGTGGTACAGACATAGTAATATAAGCACTATCTGTATACAAGGTCAAGGGAAAGCAGAGAAAATTGTAACAACTATTGGCAGCTCAACTAGCTGAGCTGATATTGAGAATGTTGTAAATGTAACTTGTTTAATCAGAGAGAGAACAAAAAGCACTGTGTAGATGGTGGAACAGAGGACCAGTTCTATGTTTCATGGCGTAGTTCTGGAAAGGTCTGAAATAAATTGTCATTGTTTACAGAACAAACTCAAGCGTTTCAAAAGTTTGTTTTAGGTCTGGAGGCTTGAGGCGGCCCCGTTTTTGTTTCCCTGATCCCAATTAATTGATCTACCATTGACATCAAATCTGGATCTACATTCATTAGGAGGGTGACGTCCCTTCATACATTTACTGCACAAATCAGGAAGTTGATTTGGTCGTTGATTACCACCATTCTTTACCTTACAGTTTTTTGCAAAATGTCCAGACTGACCACAATTGTAGCAAGTAATTTTGTTACTTATTTTGTTAGCATTGTTGTTACGAGTAAGGAATTGGAGAACAGTATAGTCTTGAAGGGCAGTGGCCATAGTCAATCCTTTTTGGAATGCCAATTGTTTAATAAGGTCAGTACCTGAATCAGTCAAATTTCTCTGAGTAGGAAGATTTGTCCAAGCTCTCATAGCTGCTGTATAAATTTGAGCAAATAGCCCTGGACCATATTGTATTAGATTGTTACTATTTGCATAATTGCCTTCTCCCAATAACATCTCTGTTGTCCAACCATTGTTGGCCTGGGCATTACGGCATGCAAGCTCCCTGCAAATTTGTACATACTTTGATTTCCAAAGTAAGTAATCTCCTCCAGAGAGCGTAGCATGGGCCAATATGTGCCACTCCATTGGTGTAAGCCAATTATCTGCCACTGATTCAACTATGACTAAAGTATATGGAGCTGTAGCTCCATGTTGAGCAACTGCTGTTTTAATTTCTTTTATAATGTTAAAATCAGAGCCACGTACATGACGCCATGCTTGTCCTTGTGCATCTGTATCTTCTGTCACTGGAAAGGCTTCCTGTTCATCAAGATCTATCAGTGGTTGTAATCTCTGAGCTGGTTTAAGTTTTGCACTAGGAGTAAAGGTGGACTGACAGCGATTTTGTGAGGATGAGAAAGCTGTACTTTTAGATTTACCCACTTTCAGCTTCTCTAATCGTGATATCAATTCTTGATGTTCTTCTAACTGAATATGTTCTTTGAGTTGTTCAATCTTAGCCCGAACCTCTGCCCTAGGATCAATAACGGGCATTGCCAAAGATGGCTGAATAGTCTTTTCATGGCAAGAATGATTACATGTCAAAGATGGCACAGATGTAACCGAGTCATAAGATGGAGGTCGTTTTTTGAAAGGTGGCCATTTTGAATTGTTGTACTCAACAGCCTCCACTTCTGAAGTTTCTTTCTCTGGTGGCCATTTTGAACTATTGTATTTGGCAGCCTCTTTTTCCAAAGTTTCTTTTTCAGGCGGCCATTTTGTCTTTGTTTCTAAAATTTCTTCCTCAGAATCAGCCAATTGACCATCCGAATTAACTTTAAGGTTTGTAAGGCATGGATATAATTTTTTCTGAGGTTTTGTAGGATTTATAGTCTCCTCATTTACTTTAGATTTTTTGAACTGTTTTGGCTTTACATCCAATTGTTTATTAAAGTTTGTTGTTTCTTCCTCACTATCTAGAGAAATTAGATCATCTTTTTTTGTTTCTGGGTTTTTTGTAGTTTCTATGACGTCGTCACTAATTAATTCCTGAAATTTTTCTTTTTGCATAATTTGTTCCCCTTCCTCAACTACTGTTGCAATTTTAGGGTCAGTTGACTGTAATTTAATAATTTTATCTATTAGATTCCAATATGAAAAAGTTATTACTGGGAACTTTCCTGGTCCAAATGTGACATAGTAGTTTTTCAGAGCATCACCTACCCTCTTCCACCTTGCTTCATCAATAGTGCCTTCTTGAGGAAACCAGGGGCACACCTCTTTTAGAAAGTCAAAAAAGGAAAGTAATTGTTTGATTCTAATTTTAACTCCACGTGTCTTAAGAGCATCACTAAGCCCCTGAACAAATAATTCATGCTTGCTCATTTGTTGTCCCATAATTGCACTCCGGGAAGTTATTTAGTAATCTGTATTACTATTTACCCTTCCACACTTACCAGGCCTGGCTTTCTTCACAGTGCACTTCACCTTGATCCTCTTGGCCCAAGGCTCCACGTCCGGGCGCCACTTGCCCCAGCCCGCAGGACAGTTGAACGGGTACCTGGGTGAGGATGGTGAAAACCGGGATCCTTTGTGTTTAGGCTGGTGAAGTTCTTACTGACACACAGAGTGGAGACAAGATGAGGTGCTGATCAAGTCTTCCGTTTATTGCAGAACAAACAGTGCTTTATATACAGGCTGGTGGGCACACCAATTGGTTGCCCAAAAATGAGATACAACAGTATGAGCCAATCATTGAGGTGGGTGGATCTCCCATTACCTAGCAACAGTTGGTTACATGATTTCTGAAATATGGTTTGCTCAATGAGGAAGTGAAGCCTAAGATTTCTAAGATGGCAGACAGTTCTCAAGAAGCTCCCAAGATGGCTTCCATATGCAATGCCCTCCACACCTAAGATTACAGTGAAGTGGTCACTGCCAACTCGTCTACACAGAAGAACGGAAATTTCAAGTCCTGATATCGATGAAGGATAAAGAGAACCTGATTGACTACCCTACGTAATGGCCCTTGTGAAAATACTTACTGCGACACATTTGATGGGTCAAAGAGTCAAAACTTTCAAAGAAATCAGATCATAAAAACAAAAACACTAACTCAAAGAAAAACAAAGAAAGAATGAGATATGATTACATTATCCATCACTGTTCAGCTGCAAATATTTATATAAACATCAGAGTGTAATAACTCAATATAGACTTAGTCTTTCAATATAACTCTATTAAAAAAGAAAAGGATAGGTGGTCTGCAGCTAAATGATGGAAAAAGTAAGAGATTAAAATATCTTCTATCATTGGAACAGGACTGACTGTGGGTCCCAGCTCAGTGACAGAGCCCAGGCTCAGCTAGCCATTGCTCGAAGGCTGTTACTTTTTACACTTTTTAAAATTTATTTTAATTTTTATTATGTTTAGAGAGAGATTTTTGCTATAGGGTGTGTGTGCTTGCCAGAGAGACAGAAAGCGAGAGATCACCCCCTGGGGGTATGGCCAAGATACAATCCCTTCTCTTCTGTTCTCTTCTATGATTTTGGGCATGCACACACATGTGCTCAGCATGAGTTTTAAGCTTCTGAGTCTGGGACTTGAGCCATGGTTGACTAGGTGGAAGTCCAGCGATGTAACCATTATGTCATCTGCTGGTCCCCAACGGTTAGTACTTGAGAGACCAGTTTTGGTGGAAAGGAAAGGGCAGCTTTATTCAGGAAACCAATGATCTAGAAAGATGGTGAAGACCAACTCCAGTCTTATATCTGGTCAAGGAATTTTTTTTTTTTTTTGAGAGGTTTTGATACAGGGTGCATGCGCTCTCCAGAGAGACAGAGAGAGAGAGAGAGAGAGAGAGACAGACAGACAGAAAGCGAGAAATCACCCTCTGGGGGTTGGCCACGCCGCAATCCCTTCTCCTCCATTCTCCTCTCGGGATCTTGGGCACGCACGCACACGCACTCAGCCTGAGTTTAAGCCACTGGGTCCGGGACTCAAACCGCGGTCGACTACATGGGAGTCCAGCAACATAGCCATTATGCTAACTGCTGGTCCCTGGTCAAGGAATTTTTAAGGGGCGAGAAGGACAGTGGGAAGAGGGGACTCAATCATTCTCTTGATCACATGGAGACTTGTTGGTACCAAAGTTGGTCTCTGTAATTGTGGTCATGTCACCCTTAAATCCCTGTCCTCTGTTTTCTTAGACACATCTGCTCTCCAGCTGGGGTCTCATGTCCCAGGACCTGTGAAAACTTAGCAAAATTATGGTTAGGTTTTATTTATTTGTTTATTTATGACAAGTTAAACAGTAAAACAAGGTCAGTGAGCAAGAGAAAAGTCAACTGTCTTGGGACCAGCAGTCAGCGTAATGGCTATGTTGCTGAACTCCCATGTAGCCAACCGCGGTTGGAGTTCCAGACCTGGTGGCTTAAACTCATGCTGGGCGCATGTGCGTGCGTGCCCAAGGTCCCAAGAGGAGAATGAAGGAGAAGGGATTGCGGGACGTGGCCATCCCTCCGGGCGGGGGGGGGGGGGGGGGGGGGCGGTGATTTCTCGCTTTCTATCTTTCTGTCTCTCTCTTCTTTCTGGCGAGCGCATGCGCCGTATAGCAAAAATCTCTCTAAAAAAAAAAAAAAAAAAAAAAAAAAAAAGAAAAGAAAAGAAAAGAAAAGTCAACTGTCTTTAAAGACAGCTCTATTACGTCAGGTTTAATATAGAGGTACTTTAATTCCTTCTTGTAGCTTAGGTATATTATTCTAGAAAGCCAATAGATAATATTTGAAATAAATTAATCAAAAATGTTGAAAGCCGTGCATATAATTTATGAAGAAATAAAAAGGCATACGCAAATACAAGGAAAAAGAAGTTGAAAGGGTTTAAATAGTTACGCCTTCAGAAGAAAACAGGGAAGGGGTTGTGGAGACAAATAACTGTATTATGAGGTTTAATAATATATGAATTGTAAGGCATGTAAATTGTCTCAAAAAGTAAAAGTTAATTTAAAATACAGACAATGTTTATGTCATCAGTTTAGTTGATGAGACACAGCTGTATGAGAAAAAGAGATGTTTAAACAAGAAATGCTTCACTACAAATAAATATTTACAACTATATTCCAACTATATTAGGGAATTGGCTCAATGATAATTTAGAATACCAAGGCATGCATACGCAACTCAGAATTATGAATGTCACTTGTAAAAGAATATATCGCTTTAGATCTCAGTGCCTTTTATACATTCATAAAATTCACAAATAGCACACATTTTCTATATTTTTACCAAACAGAATCATTCTAATTTTTGCACATGCACACTTTAGGAAAGGATAAAAACAACTAAAATCAGAATCATCACTGCAAGAAATGTGAAAATAGTCTAAAATAGTGAACTGAAAAATATCACAGGAAGATACTATGCCAATCTCAACCTTATGGCATCAAAATGTACTCAGAAGAGAAAAGCAAGCCAAAGTCCAATTAAATGCCTTCTTCTCAACCTGTGGATAATGCAAACATTTTGCTGGAACACAAACCATTTTAGAAATCATGACTCCCAAGCAAATGTACTTTGCCCTGAAAGCTTTTATTTTGTTAGATGCTTTATAATGAGTTTGGCATAAAAATATTTCTGTGCAGACTGGTGCCTGCAGTAAACTTCGCGAAAGTTAAGTTGCCATAGTGATGTATATTTTTGTCTATAAGATTTTGGGGTAGAAATATAGATGGTCAGAAGTAGATAGTCTAAAAATACAATTCATTTTCATTTATGATAATTTAATGATTAAAACTATGAATCAAATAAAGGCAGGAATGTATTCTATATTTTAGTATATTTTTGTTCTTATAAATTTGATAAAATAATATAATCTTATATTTCACCCACTCACATACGAACCCATGTCGATAATGGAAAGAATGTCCGTGCTGATTATTTATAGCCAAAAGAAAAGCGTACCACAAGTCGTTCTTTACCTCAGTAGTAATTACCCCAAAATTAATATTAGTGACAAAAGCAGCTGCTACAAAATATTGAATGGCATATGATAAAAATGTAGGTTGGGATCGATAATATTTGTTTTCTTCAAACACATGTAGAAGATTGCACACCTTGGACTATGCTCCTGGGGTTTGTCTGGGGAGGAACATCAATGAGAAGAAGGATCCAGCAAAGAAAATTCTCCCCTCCGAGAATGCCGCCAAATCTCGGTTAGCAAACTTTTCTATATACAATTCTAAGTCTTTTCTCTTTGCACTTACTGTGTTTTCTTGTAGATTACCTGCTTATATCGTCCAAAAGAATAGACATTTCTTGGGAACAAAAAATATAATGTCTGTTTATTCTGAAACTGCTTCTCTAATTCTCTCAACATGTGCTGACACATATAGGTTATACAAGAGATATTTTTTTTTTTTTTTTTTTTTGGAGAGGTTTTTGCTATAGGGCGTGTGCGCTCACCAGACAGACAGAGAGAGACAGAGAGATAGAAAGCAGGAAATCACCCCCCAGGGGGGATGGCCACGCCGCAATCCCTTCTCCTCCATTCTCCTCTCGGGATCTTGGGCACGCACGCACACGCGCCCGGCGTGAGTTTAAGCCGCCGGGTCCGGGACTCGAACCGCGGTCGACTACGTGGGAGTCCAGCGACATAGCCATTACGCTAACTGCTGGTCCCAACAAGAGATATTTTTAAAATAAATGAATGGCTGCCTTCAGCTTTGTTGTCATTTAATTTTTTTATACAACCTCAATATTCTGGCTTTTATTCAAGTTATTAAAATTTAAATATTTAACTTATTTTAAAAATTTTGCTATGGGGTGCATGCACTCTCCAGAGAGAGAAAATGAGAAGGGGTACTCCAGGGACAGTCACGTCACAATCCCTTCTCCACTCTCCTCTCAGGATTATAGGCACACATGCACACTCCTCTGGCCTGGTTTCCATGCTGCGGTATCTGGGACCCAAGCAATGCAGTTGGCAATGTTGAATCCAGTCACTTTAACCTCCACATGATCTGTGGCCCAAGTTATTAAAATGTAGAGTAGTTATAGTGGGAGAATTTGAAGAAAATTATAGGGTCTGGATAGTTCAGAATATAACTTTCTGTTAAAGAAAATAAAAAAGCGTGGGAACCAGCAGTTAGCGTAATGGCTATGTCGCTGGACTCCCACGTAGTCGACCGCGGTTCGTGTCCTGGACCCGGTGGCTTAAAACTCACGCCAGGCGCATGTGTGTGTGTGCCCAAGATCCCGAGAGGAGAATGGAGGAGAAGGGATTGCAGTGTGACCATACCCCCAGGGGTGTGATTTCTCACTTTCTGTCTCTATGTCTCTCTCTATCTGTCTGGCGAATGCACGTACCCTATAGCGAAAATCTCTCCCCCCCCAAAAAGAGAAAATAGAAAAGCGTGACAATATTAAAGCAAAAAAGAAAAATGAACAAATAAACTTGGAAGGCACTGCAGAAATGATAGTATGCATTCCCTAAAAATTACCTGAAATGTTTGGCAGCCAAAAGGTAATTAGCTTGGAGGGCTAGAGGACCTACACCGGGGTCTGGAGACAACTGTAAAGCTGTCCACAGGAGAGGATTCCGGGCTCGTTCCAGAGACCCAGCTGAGTACACTGGGCCACATGCCATGATCCTGGCCATGCTGAAGCTGGGGATGGGGTGGGCGGGGAAGCTGGGGGTGGGGTGGATGGGGACTATGGTGCTGAGCCCTGCCAGGGCCGTTTCCCCATCTGACTCTCTATCTCTCTTGTTCATGGAAGAAGTAAATAAAAAACTTTTTAAAAAAGCAATTTATCTATGGAAGAATATAATATGTTTGTTTTTATACTGTTATTATATTACACACATACACAGACACACACACACACACACACACACACACACACACACAAACATATGTAAAATAACTGGCATTTGATTAAAAAATATACAGAAAAAAACAAGGACACCAGACACTACAAGTGAAAATAAAGTTTAAAAAATGACAAAAAAAGAGTTAAGGTGGACTAATAGATGTCCATATAAGACAGCATAAATTGATAGTTATTTTACATATGTTACATATGTTCATGACAGAAAAATTTACTACAAGACTTTTTAAACACACAAAATGGGGCCAACAGACTGGGTAGAATTTAAGGTGGCCAGATCCCTCTTGGCTGATGGTGCAGTTCATGTCCTGGACCTGGCAGATCGTGGGCTCCTGCGGCTACATATGCTCAGAGTCCTGAGAGAGACAGGAGTAGGGATTATGGTGTGGCCGTCCACCCTGAGAGGGATTTCTCACTTTCCGTCTCTCCCTTTCTCACTTACTCACTCTCTGTCTCCAGTGAGTGCACGGATCCTGTAGCAGACTAAAAATAAATAAATAAGCAAATAAATAAGTAAATAAAATAAGTTAACACACAAAATGAAAATTCAACTTATATAGTAACCTAAAAAGTATACTAGGTTCTTTGGAACAAATATATTTGAATGAAAAAGACTTGTGAACTATGAATCAGAACAAAAATATCCAGGTGAATCACAGAGTGAAAAAGTAGTAAAAACACAAAAGGAAGAGTAAAATATATGAGATAAAGTGTAGAGACCTAAAATACATACATAAAATCCCAGAAAAGAGGAGAGATAAAATAGGTATAATATTTGAAAATGCATAGTTGAAAGTTTCCTAAAATGATAACGTCATAAATGTAAAAGAAAGTAACGAGAAGTCAGAGATTTTTTAAAAGACCATATTAGAATACATCATGGTAAAATTGTTGAAAATAAAGCCAAAGAGATACATTAAAGGTATTCATTTCAGGGACCAGCAGTTAGCATAATGGCTATGTTGCTGGACTCCCATATAGTCGACCGCAGTTCGAGTCCCAGATCCAGTGGCTTAAACTCATGCCGGGCGCGTGTGCGTGCGTGCCCAAGATCCCAAGAGGAGAATGGAGGAGAAGGGATTGCGGCGTGGCCATCCCCACTGGGGGTGATTCCTCACTTTCTGTCTCTCTGTCTCTCTGTCTCTCTCTGTCTTTCTGGCAAGTACATGTGCCCTATAGCAAAAACCTCTCCAAAAAGAAAAATAAAAAGGTATTCATTTCACAAAAACAATACAAGTGATAACTCTAGTCTCGAGAGAAATCATTAAATTCAGCACAGTGGATACCAAAAAGTGGAGAAAGGAAATGCCTGGCAGCCTACAAAGGCTGGCCACAAACGGAGGTGATCATCTTAGTCAAAGAACACTCAGGGGCCGAGATCAGGAGGTTCCCAATGACCTCTCAAAAGCAATTCAGTGTAGCAAGAAATCCCACAAAAATGTGATACCAGATAAATGTAAAAACATACAAAAATGTATATCCTGTGCGTGACGAGAAGACAGAAAATGCCAAAACTTTGAAACAATTACTAAATGGGGAAAGAAAGGAAGGGAAAAGGAACACGGGAGGAAGGAGAACCGGTAACATCAGCTCTTCAGGGTAAATCTCATGTTTTCTGCAAACCAGGGCATTCTTAGAACATTTTAGAGAAAGGAGGAGGGGGTAGGAGAGAACATCAGGTTCATCTACAGCACTGGTGGAAAAAGGACTTTCAACAAATGTTTAGCAATACTAAAAATGTACCTAGACACACAAGACTACTGACTACAAAAAGAGATTTAAAGTTGTGCACAAGTTAATTCATCTTTAAAAAGCATAGCATACATCAAGAAAAAAGCAAAAATGAAGGGGGAAACTCTCCTGGTTAACTTGATAGTAAAAGAAAAATAATTTAAGAGAAAACAATTAGCAATTAGCATCCTAAGAGCCAAACACGGGATTCCTCCCCCAAACACCCATCACACCCTCTAGGACGAACACTCACGTCTTCGTTTAGGGCGGGCCAGTGTCATGGTGATTAAGGCAGCTGGGTCTCACACGTCTGACTGTGCTGTGTGAGTCCTGGACTCAGCAGCTTGAGAAACACACTGGGCATGCATGTATGCCTAACATCCAAAAGGGGTTTTAGCCTTACTGGTTGCACTCCCACATGGTCAACTGTGGTTCAAGTCCTGGACTCAGAGGCCTGACACTCATGCTGGGTGCGGGTGCGTGTGTCCAACATCCCTAGAGGAGAATAGAGGAGAAAGGATTGTGGTGTGGCCATTCCACTGGGGGTTGATTTTACTCTTTCTGTTTCTCTTTCTCTCTGGTGAGCGCACACTCCCTAGAGTAAAACTCTCTCTACAAAAAATTAAACTAAAAAAATAAAGTCCCAAAAGGACAGAGAGAGGGAGGAGGGATTGCAGTGTAGTCATTCTCCATGGAAGATGCCTTCTCACTTGATCTCTCTCTGTCTCTCTCTCTCTCTGGAGAGCACATGAGCCCTCTGGCAAGCTAAAAAATAGTGTTCAGTTCAGTGCACAAATGCCATCAATCTAGGAACTACGCAAATCACCACAGATCAATACCACCAGAGCAACTCACCCTGAGTACATCTATACAGCACTGTAACAAAGTTTAGAAAGTAAGAGTCATTTTACTGTGGTTGGTAAAATACGCCTCCACATGTGTGTGCATGCACACACACAAGAACTGGAAAGAAAACTGTAATACAATGTAAATTGAAATAGACATATACAAACAAAAATGTGATCATGTTTTTTTTTTTTTTTTTTTGGAGAGGTTTTTGCTATAGGGCGCGTGCGCTCGCCAGACAGACAGAGAGAGACAGAGAGATAGAAAGCAGGAAATCACCCCCCAGGGGGGATGGCCACGCCGCAATCCCTTCTCCTCCATTCTCCTCTCGGGATCTTGGGCACGCACGCACACGCGCCCGGCGTGAGTTTAAGCCGCCGGGTCCGGGACTCGAACCGCGGTCGACTACGTGGGAGTCCAGCGACATAGCCATTACGCTAACTGCTGGTCCCAAATGTGATCATGTTTTTAAAAAATTCTTGAGACAAAATTTTAGAAACTAAGAAAAAATAGATTAAAAAATGAAGGAATTAGCAAAAGGAGTAATGGTTATGTTGCTGGGCTCCTAGATGATCAACCACAGTTCAAGACCCTGGCGGTTTGAAACTCACACCAGGCGCATGTGCGTGTGTGCCTAAGATCCCAGGCGGAGAATGGAGGAGAAGGGATTGCAGCGTGACTGTCTCCCCTGGGGGGTGATTTCTCAGTTTCTATCTCTGTCTCTCTGTCTCTCCATCAAGCACACACACCCTATAGCAGAAATCTCTCTGAAAAAAAAATTAAATGAAAAGAAAATTGACTGAAACAAAAAATTGGAAACGAAACAGAAATAACATATAAAATCACGTTACAAATATTTACTTATAGAGTACACACAAGGAAAATAGAAACAAATGCAATTTTAAGATTTATTTTGAGAGAGACGCCCTTGACAGGGTCTTGCCACAGCACGGCCCTCCCCAGCCTATTGGCCAGCCCGGGTGACGCAGACATTCAGCACGCGTGAGTCCACCCGGACCCGGGCCTCAGGCCTTCCCACAGGGCTCCAGAACGTGCAGGGGCGCCCTACAGCCTGCGCCACCCCCCTGAGCTTTCAAGTGCGTTTTAATACGGTGAGCAGAGGGAGAGCAGGCAATCGCTTCTCCACCTTCTGGCTAAGATCAAATGCAGAACAGCAGACGGACAACGGAGGAAGTGAAGAGAGAGAAAGCAAACGTGCCAGATGGCGGCCGAGGGCAGGAAAATGAGCTCTAGTCCCTATAACTGAAGGGCTGTCTTTTATTTTAAGTTTATGTACTCATTTCTTCCATGAGTGAGGCAGAGAGAGAGTGAGAGAGACAGAGAGAGAGAGAGAGACAGAGAGAGAGAGAGCATGATAGAGACAGAGAGTGAGAGACAGAGAGTGGGAGAGAGAGGGCACTCCCCAGCCCAGCCAGCCCAAGACCATGGCACAGCTCGGAGGTTGAGCAGGAACCTTCCAATCCGGACTCGCCTTGGAGAGCATCACGTTATACCTGCTCTGCCTCTGTCAGGGCCCACTGGGTAGAGTTTCTGCAAAAGAAAAATAAAACAGCATAATAGAATTTTTTATGCTATAATCTAAAATATATCTTGCCATAAATAAAAGATCTCTATTTCTATGTAAGAAGGCACCCAATTCTCATGTTTCTGAGAGAATACAGAAAAGTCAACTTGAATTTCAACAAAATAAATCTATTAAGTTTTAGAAATAAAGTATTCAAAGATTCTATAGCAAAAGTTAAATACTAACTTTTGCAAAAGAAAAAATAACTTTTTTTGCAACAGCAAAAGAATTGCAGTGGTGTAAGATTTCTCAAAGCCAACATACAATACAAGGCGACAATGAAATTGTATTTGTTTTAAAATAATCCATGATATAAAAGCTTCAAGGCACTAAGAATATATCACAACCTTTTTTTTTCCTTTTTTGTAAATCTCATAAATTTTAAAATATATAAACAAGCCCTGGTAGCACTGAAGGAGCGAATTTAGCCTGCATTTCTCTATAACCAGAAGAAGTGACAACACAATCAGTAAAGCATAGAAACTTGATCCATGAACCTAAAGCAGTTGCTCTCACTAAACTGTGCGCAGATCTGCACCCGTTATGACCTGAACACTGTGCACTATTTTCAAGGGCAGATGTGCAGTAAGTGCTTGAGTTGGGTAATGAAAGCAATTCACAAGAGTCCACAAATTAAACTCGTGACATTTCGGGGGTAGGGGGTAAAGGATGTGGCACAAGGAAGATGGTGGGTCTAGGTGAATATCCAAGCAGCTGAGGTCTTTCCTATCACAAAGCCAACCACCACTGTGTCAAAGGTACAGCATTAGGGGAGGACGTTTGCTTGTATTTCTGCACTTCAGAGGGAGCAGCCCATTGAAGATCTCAGGTGTGTGCCCGTGTCTGTATGAGCTAGGAGAGAGGATACAAAGGCACAGCCACTCTAGACAAGCTTCCACTCTGCACTCGCACCCAGGCAGTGGCTCACTGCAACCACTAGCCTTGTCACGGCCTACAGTATGACCCAAAGCAATTACATTCCAGAGCCAAGATTGTGGTCTGCGTGGCCTGGAGGCACCAGACAAGGAACGCAGATTCCGGAGTCAGTCAGCCCCACAGAAACTTTAGTAGTGGACTTCTTGTTATTGGATAACAAGGGGAAACAGAGAAAATTGCCCAAAAATTTGAGAATAGCATATGAGAAATACTAGATACCATCAACTGTCCAAACATCCTGATAATTGGCATCCCAGAAGGCAAAGAGACTCATAAGGGCATTGATAATCTATTCCATGAAATCCTCTAAGAAAATTTTCCAAATCTAGAGACACACTCAAATATCCAGTCCCAAGAAACACAATGGACCCCAAATAGAATCAACCCAAGAAGATCTTTTCCAAGACACATTATAGCCAGACTAACCAAAACCATAGACAAAGACAAGATACTAAGATTGGCAAGAGAGAAACAGCAAGTTACTTACAAAGGATATCCCATTAGGTTAACAGCAGACCTCTCATTGGAAATAATGCGAATGAGGAAAGAATGGGAAAATATATTCAAAGTGTTAAGGGAAAAGCAATTTCAATCAAGAATCCACTACCTGGCAAGATTATCCTTCATATGGGAAGAAAAGACAAGAATATTCTCAGATAAACAAAACCTGAAAGAATTTACGAGTGCCAGACCAGATCTCCAAGAAGTTCTCAAGGGAGTGCTATATCAGGAAAATTAAAAGCAGACACACAAAAATAAGAGTTCAAAAACTAAGAAAATAGCCAACTTAATCGCAGGGACAAGTCTGGAGTTGAATATTATATCCCAGAATTCAGTTGGGAAGATCAAACCGCAACAGAAGATAGATTAAGTACATGAGACTGAACTAGTGAAATAGCATTCTATGACTTTTGACTAAAATATTGCTGTTTTTCATCTAGGCTTTGTTGTCCGGTTTTAAGAGTTTTTGTCCTGTCTTGAGCTGTCAATAGGTTCATATACCTACTATTTGAACAGGATACTAACCTGTTTCCAGGTTTTAAGTTTTAAGCAAATTTACTTACCAGTTCAAAACTGCTTTTCTTAAAATTACCAATTGAACTAGCTATTGAAAGTAGTTAGAGGGACCAGCAGTTAGCGTAATGGCTATGTCGCTGGACTCCCATGGAGTCGACCGCGGTTCGAGTCCCGGACCCAGTGGCTTAAACTCACACCGGGCGCGTGTGCGTGCGTGCCCACGATCCCGAGAGGAGAATGGAGGAGAAGGGATTGCAGCGTGGCCATCCCCTCTGGGGGGTGATTTCTCGCTTTCTATCTCTCTATCTCTCTCTGTCTGTCTGGCGAGCGCACGTACCCTATAGCAAAAACCTCTCCAAAAAAAAAAAAAAAAAAAAGAAAGTAGTTAGATTATTTAAGAAATCGTGTGATCAATAAAATGTGGGGGAAAGGAATGGAAGACAACTGTAGACACCAGAGACAGTGTGAGAAGAGGGTGGGAAAAGGCAGAGGGTCAGGGACCAGCAGTTAGCGTAATGGCTATGTCGCTGGACTCCCACGTAGTCGACCGTGGTTCGTGTCCCAGACCCGGTGGCTTAAACTCACGCCAGGCGTGTGTGCATGTGTGCCCAAGATCCCGAGAGGAGAATGGAGGAGAAGGGATTGCGGTGTGGCCATCCCCTCTGGGGGGTGATTTATCCCTTTCTGTCTCTCTGTCTCTCTCTGTCTGTCTGGCGAGCGCACGCGCCCTATAGCAAAAAAAACCTCTCCAAAAAAAAAAAAAAGGCAGAGGGTCAGACGTAGGGGTAAATATGTATATATATATATATATATGTATATATATATATATATGTATATATATATATATATATATATATATATATATGAAACTAGAAATGGAAAATCACTGATGATAAGATACATGATTAAGCCACTATGCAGTATATTCTGGATGGGAAACCACATTTTTTAATGCTGTGACAATGATGAGGGGATGAATGTAAATTAATTAATTAAAAAAAGAAGTTTCAGGAAGAAAAAAACACAAAAACTGTTGTTCTTGAAATAAAAAAAACCCCGCATATTTGATGACTGCAGTAATCTATATAGCCCCAGTTAGGGGCTACTTTATAGTATGTTCATTCTACTCACTGAGGTTTATGCCTAAAGTCAGACTTGTATTCATGGATATGTATATATCAGCTGCGCTTGCTATTGCAAATATTTAGATTAATGAAGTTCATTAGTGAATCAATAAAATGGGGGAAAAAGGTATAGAAAGCAACCATGGATACCAGAGAGAGTGTGGGAGGAGGGTTGGGACACAGCAGAGGGTGAGAGGTAGGGAATTGAGGATGGCAAATAAAATAACAAAATATACAGGAAACAAGAAATGGAAAATTATTTGTTGACGATAACACGTATGTTGATGTGCTTCATTGAGCCATTATACAGTATATTCTGGATGGGAAATCTCATTTTGTATGCTGTAATGATGTATAGTGAATGAATGTAAACAAATAAATTTAAATTAAAAAAACAGAAAAAATAAACAAAGGGAAACGATATCCTGACTTCATAGAGAATTCTGTTTTGGGGGGCCCACTTCCTTATCAGCAAGGCAGCCTCTTGCTCAGAGGATTAGATAAAAACCCGTGAGAAGGGGGTGAGTAACAGGGAGTCAGTAATTGGAGGTGAGAGGGAGGGGACCAGGGAAAAAAACAAAGCATTTAAGAGACACAAAAATAAAAAGTTATTTGTTAATGATAATGTATTGGGTCATCGGAAAAGTTAGGATGTATTTTTCTATGCAAAATGCATTAAAAAAAGACTTTCCCAATGACCCAATATACGTAACCTCTCTGCCTTGACTGTGTTCATGCTGGGAAAACCATGTTGTACGCTGTAAAGGTGTGCAGTGATTAGCTGTATTAACAAAAGATAAAGAACCAGAGATGGTGTAATGGTTATGTCGCTGGACTCCCTCATTCTCAACTGTGGTTCGAATCCCAGACCCAGTGGCTTGAAACTCATGTCTGGTGTGTGTGCACAAGATCCTGAGAAGAGAATGGAGAAGGGATTATAGCATGGCCATCCCCTCTGGGGGGTGATTTCTCACTTTCTGTCTCTCTGTCTCTCTGGTGAGTGCATGCGCCCTATAGCAAAAATCTCTCTCAAAAAACAAAAACAAAAAAGAAAACAGAACAAAAACCTGAGAGCCCCAGTGGCCAACCCTCTTTCAGGACCCCTCCCATTCAGGAGCTTTTCTCTCTCATTCAAACTGCCTTACTACCCTCACCTTTGGGCTGCATTTCTCACTCCGCCTGGTCAGGAGACAAGTGCGCCAGCTCAGAAACCCTGCAGCATGTCCTTAAGTTGGGGGGTCTGCCCTTCTCTGCGCTTAGGCAAAAACGCTCAGTCCTGAGCATGACTGAGCATGCCGCCCTTCCATTCGGGGCGTCAGATACGAGGGAAGGGGTCGCTTAAGTCCAAGGCACAAGATCTGTTTCAATGGGAACCCACGTGGAGTTGCTGGACGTGAACTAGGAAATGACTTAAATCTGAATATCCTCATATTTTGGGAGTCTCTTGATCACCCCTCTCCCATGTCCAGTGTTAATCATTTTTGTAAATATTGGTTGAACAGGACTAATGTTCAAATAAAAAAATGTATGTACTCCAAGTCTTTTAGGCATTACATTCTTCCTTTTAAAAATTAACATAAAATAATTTTACATATTTGTGGGGACATGATGGGAATTTTCTGTACAAGAATACAATGTATAATAATTAAATCAGAATAATTAATATACTTACCGTTTCATTCACTATTACTTGTGTTGGAATATTTAAAATCCTTTTCTTTTAGTTACTTCAAGATATATAGAACAATGTTGTTAATTATATCCTCCTTACTGTATTTTATAACACTAGAAATTCTTCTTTCTCTGTAATTTTTATGACAACCAACAGCCTTCCACTTCCCCCTCCTCCCACGTGTTTCCAGCAATCATTTTTCATCTCTCTACTTCTACAAACCATTTTCCCCAATTTTTACATAAGAGGGCAATCATGTGTTTATCTATGCCTACCTTATTGCATCTAATAGACCTTAGCGTTCTGTCACACGCACGCACACACACGCACACACACAGGCACACACGTGCACACGCACATTATCTACTCATTCATCATTGATAGACGTTTAGGTTTTTCCGTGTCTTGACTTACGGGTAGCGCTGGAATACTTTCCCCCTTAGACTGAATTACTCTCATTAGTAGTAATCTGACTGTGCAGAGTAGCTGTCATCAAACAGCTAAATGCTCCATCTAACTGTTTCCGCTGTGCTTAGTGAACCCCGTCCGAAATCCAACCCAGCATCTCCTCCCCTGACGGCCCCCGCCGCATGTCCTCCGTGCAGAACCGGCCAGGAGGCCCACCTGGGAAAAGGCGCCTACCTACCCATCCTGAATTTCACACAAGCCTCAGCCATTACGGATAGCATGTCATCAGGGTCCTCGGTACCTTCAGGGTGGATAACTGGAAAGCCCCAGGATCCTAGGAAGCACCCTCCTAGACCCGGTTCCTCTGGGCTGGATGGGTACGTGCGGTAGGACCCGCGCAGGCAGAGCAAGCGCAGGGGAGCCCCAGGAGCCAGGGCGATCCCGCGTCCGAGTCCTCCTCTCTTAGTCTCACTGTCGGTGCTTTGCTCCCAAGACGCTAATCCACAGGCTCCGCTGTTCAGGGGGGTCGAGGCCAGGCTTTCCACGAGGCGTTTTATTCCCCGCTGGTTATGAGGCCGAATCCGCCTGCCGGGTTAAACCGGGAGTAAGCCATTACCCTGAGCGTTCCTAACAACACGAACCAGCAGGCTCTGGGTGCCGTGGGAGGGGGTGGGGGGGGTGGGGGTTAAACTTTAAACCATCCATCAGAAATGACAGCCAGCCTGTTCCATCCGGCCGGGCCGGGAGTCAGTGCCGACTTCGGTGTCCTTGCAGAGCGTCGCGGACCGACCCGGTGTAGCTGTAAGGCGGCTCTGCAGAACACATGCTGACACGCCTACATTCTGGACGTTTGTCATTTTAAATAAAATCTCTTCTCAAGAATACCAGAGTAAACTGGAAACCAAAAACTGCCAAATATTTAAAAGTTAATTTATTGTTAATAACTAATGAGTAAAAGAAATTTAAGAGTAATTAGAAAATGCTATTAATTCAGTGATAATAAGAATATGGCCTAACAACTGAAAGGGGGCTGGCTTGGCGGCGGCACAAGGACACGCTGCTCCAGGGATGCAGGGCTTACGGGGAGGATAGCAGCGGTGGTCCCCGGCTGGCTGGGACAGGCACGCACACCCAGTACCCTGACCTGCAGGATCGGGGAGGAAGGACATTGCAGCACGGAACCCCGTAGGGAATGCGCATCACTCTCAGGAAAGAAAGAAATACACTTTAAAAAAAGAATATTTTGGGGATCAGCAGTTAGCATAATGACTATGTCGCTGAACTCCCATGTAGTTGACTGTGGTTCTAGTCCCGGACCCGGTGGCTTAAACTCACGCCGGGTGCATGTGCGTGCGTGCCCAAGATCCCGAGAGGAGAATGGAGGAGAAGGGATTGCGGCGTGACCATCCCCCCTGGGGAATGATTTCTAGCTTTCTGTCTTTCTGTCTCTCTGGCGAGTGCATGCACCCTGTAGCAAAAACCTCTCCAAAAAAAAAAAGAATTTTTTTAAAAAAAGGAAAATAGACCAGTAGGTGGCATGGTGATTAAGGCGCTGAATCCCATATGGCCAACTTTGCTGTTTGAGCCTGGACCTGGTGGGCTTGAAAAACATGCCAGGTGCAAGTGTGTATGCCCGGAATCCCAGGGGGAGAATGGAGGGATCGCAGCATTCTCCCCTCAGGGGTGACTTCTCTTTCCTACTTTTTCTCTGTATCTCTGTCTCTCTCTGACCAGTGCACGTGCCCTAGGGTACGAATCTAAAAATAAATGAATAAATAATGCAAAAGCAGAGCTGACTCCAGATTTGAAGAGAAATTACAGACTAAATTAATATACTGGAAAATAAGAAAGCCAGGAAAATCAATGAGTCAAGTCTCATATCAAGAAGTTAGATAAAAACATTAAACTAAACTAACGGAAGGTAGAAAAGTAAATAATAATGGCAAAAGTTAAAGAAGTAGCAAATGAACCTAAAAAGAGATTGAGCCAAAGCATATATTGGTCTTTGAAAAAAGTGAAAAAATTACTAAGCCCCCTGGAAGACTAATCAAGAAAATCAAATAGAAATAGACAAAGTATAAATGTCAGGAATAAGAAAAAGAGATATTAGGAGCAATTTATTCAAATTAAAGTTTAGATGAAAGACACAAATTTATAGAAGAGAAAATCTCTAGACCTGATTAAGATTAGCAGGGAAGTTGGAAGAGTTCTGTATGTATTTGTACAGCTTCCTAGGACTGCCACGGGAGGTTACCACATAGTGGCTTATCACAACAGAAGCGTATTATCTCGCTGTCCTGGCATTCACAGGTCTTTACTCAAGGTGTGGCCAAGGTTGTGGGTAGGACCTTTCCTCTTCTCCTCGTCACGTTGGTGTTCCTCGCCTTGTGACCACATAACTCCAGTTGTCTGCATCTTCACGTGGCCTCTCCAATGAAGGCCCTTGACATTAGAAGTTGAAGCCACCCAGGCATTCAACACACATAATCTTATTTGAAATCTTTCTAATGTAGTATTTACTTTATTTATAATTTGCTAATTATATTTGCTAATCATTTTCTAATTTGCTATAGGGCACGCATGCTCACCAGAGAGAGATAGAGAACCAGACAGAAAAAGTGAGAAAGCAAACTGCCAGGTCCAGGACTCAAACTGTGGTCAGTTATGTGGGAATCCAGCACCTTAACCTCCATACCACCTACTGGCCCCCTCATCTGAAATCTTGACAAAAACATCTGCAATGATTTTTTAACTGAACAAGGTCACATGCACAGACCCTAGGACTTGGACTTAACTTCTTAGGGACAAGCATTTAGCCTAATATACCTCTAATAAAATTTAAACCAGGAGGGGCCAGCAGGTGACATAGTGTTAAGGTGCTGGACTTCCCTATAGCTGACCATGGCTTGAGTCTTGGACCTGATGGTTTGAAACTCGTGTGGGGCATGTGTGTGTGCATGCCCAAAATCCTGAGAGGAGAACGGAGGTGAAGGGATTGTGGCGTGGCCATCCCCCTGAGAGGTTGACTGCTCACTCTTCCTCTCTCTGTCTCTGTCTCTCCAGTGAGTGCACATACCTTATAGCAAAATCTTCCTTAAAAAAAAAAAAATTAAGCCAAGGTTGTAAGATTTTCTACAAAAATAGCTCCAATCTCTAGTGGCATCATGGTCATATTCTACCATATTCTTTCATTAAGATAAATATAATTAAAAGTTGTAAGTGACTAAATCCTTTCACAGAATAGAGGGCAATGTGCCACATTTCATTTTGTGAGGACAGCATAGAAAGTGGAAAGAAGAAAGAATTAACATAAAAGATGCCAAGGAACAGACCCATCACCTTAATTGCCTACACTGACAGAATTAAAGCAAAAATGTGTATGACTATTAAATTGGAGGAAAAGTTCATTTATTATTTAAAAATGAGTGAAACTCTTAGCACAGTAGAAATAGAGCAGTTTTTTAAAGTAATAACTAATAATGTCATCACATCATGATGAAAGCTGTCCCTTTCAGACTGCCATAAGAATATGTTATGAAAGCTACCAACATTTTATCTTGTACATAAGCAAAAGACAAAGCAACCCAAAACACTTAGAAAATGTAAGAATTTGGGAGAACGAAACAGAGGCATTATTATTTGCGGATGACATAATTTTGAAATATTGTAACAAATAATAATAATAAATGGCATTAACAATTAATAATAATATTTATTAATTCATATTAACTTATGATAAATCTACATATAAACCACTAGAACTAAATATTGCACTTAGCAAGGTGTCCGAAGAGTATATCAATATATAAAAATATATTCAGTTTTTGAATAAGAGCAAAAACGTAAGCTGTGTTTTAAAATTTAAATTATAATAGCGAGGAAGTCAAACATTTAGGAATAAATCTAATCGATATGAAGAAAACACTATCACCTACACTAAACTAAACATACACACTGCAAAAGGAGCTTGCTGAGAGAAATTAATGAAGACATAGGGGAAGGTACATCTGGTAAGCTATGAACCAAAGCCGCATACATTATCAGCTAATTTCATAAAAGGAGACTCAGTCAAAAATAATCTGCTGAAAGATACATTTACAATGAAACATCAGAGTACTTTACAGTATGAGTAAATTGTTTTTCAATATTTTGCGATGATATTTTAGCATTAGCAGGGGACTGATGGAAACTAAGTTTATTGGCTACCTCTAACTAGAAAAGGATAATACATAGACATTAATGCTGTCAGGATGATAAGTTCCTTACCGAAGACTGAGCTGAGCTATGAGGGGTGGCGGTGTGTGCCGTTTTCTGTGTTACAGTGAAGAGGGTACTAAGTGTAAAGTGGAACAGACAGAGACGACGAAACCAGATAACATGACCTCAGGCTGGATGAAATAGTTTAGGACAACTGGTGAGAGGACACCCGTCAAAGCAACAACAGCTGTAAGGGTAGCTGCTGCTGCTTTTATTTTTAGAATTATTTATTTAATTTTATTTATTATTATTATTTTTTAATTTTACCAAAAAGATACAGAGAGAGAGAGAGGGAAACTGAGAAAGCAGGCCACCAAGTCCAGGCCTCAAACTGCCGTCTGTCGCATGGGAGTCCAGCTCCTTAACTACCACTCCACCTGCCGAGTCCAAAGGTAGCTGCTGCTGCTGCTGCGTCTTTATTTTTTTAAAGAGTTTTTTTGGCTTAGGGCACATATACTCACCAGAGAGAGAGAGACAGAGACAGTGAGAGGGAAAGTGAGACATCATCCCCCCAGGGGGTTGGCCACATCACAATCCTTCTTCCTCTTTCTTTCTCCTCTTGGGATTTTGGGCACACATGCACATGCATCTGATGTGAGTTTCAAGGCACTGGGTCTGGGACTCAAACCACAGTTGGCCAAGTGGGAGTCATGTGACCTAACCACTATGCCATCTGATCCGCCATAGGTAACTTCTTTCAGGGAAATCTGAATTAGTTTCCAAAGTTTTTGCAAATGCCATAGCTGTATCTGACATTTGTGATGAAGATGTAAAGAGGGGTTTTATTAGGTGATTGTATTACTATAAAAAGGTACACGTGCGTTATCTAAGTATTCTTCACAATATAAAAATATCCATTCAGGACCAGCAGTTGGCATAATGGCTATGTCTCTGGACTCCCATGTAGTCGACCGTGGTTCAAGTCCCAGACCCAGTGGCTTACACTCACGTCGGGTGCGTGTGTGTGCGTGCCCAAGATCCCAAGAGGAGAATGGAGGAGAAGGGATTGAGGCATGTCCATCCCCCCTGGGGAGTGATTTCTCGCTTTCTGTCTCTCTATCTCTCTCTGTCTTTCTGGTGAGCACATGTGTCCTACCTACAGAAAAAACCTCTCCAAAAAAAAAAAAAAAAAGGATGATAAAAATATTCAATCAATGTTCCACTCACATATTATATATGGTTTAGTGTAATTTACATAAAGTATAACCTATGTTGTAATTTAATTTCAAAGTTCATAGAAATTAAGAACAGCTTAATCTTATTATGTATATCTATTTTTTCCATATTATGGATATTAACCTTCTTAATCCTCAAAATAATACCATGAATTAAGTATCATTGCCAATTTCATTTTACAGATTAAAAAAATTGGGACACAGAGTGGTTAAATGACTTGCTCAAGGTCACACTATTAATTAGTGGCAAATTTGGCATTTAAATTCTTATACTCTCATTTGCTGACAGAAATGTTGATGACAAAGGTAGAGCTGGTAAGGAAATGCCCAGAGAAAACTTTCATAAATGGCCTTATACACAAAAAAATTCTGTGAACTAGATATCGAGTCCCACGTTTAACAGTATCAAAACAAAACAATAAAAGAAAGACAGGGTTTGCTGAGTCATGAAATAAACCCAATCGAGGTCATGAGGGTTTGTAGAGACATACAAGTGAGTGCATCACCACCTGGCCAGCCCCTCAGTGGTTAAGTGCTGTGCATTTGGAGCAGTATCTCACATGGCTGACTGCAGTTCAAATCCTGGCACCTGTGGCTTGACGAACATGGCAGGCATGTGGCCTACCTGCCTCGCATCATGATGGGATGGAGAAAAGGAGGAAAAAAGGATTGTGATGTGGCCACACCTCCCCGAGAGGGGCTTCCTCTCTCTCCTCTCTTTCTGTGTGGAGTACATGCACTCTCAAACATAAATGAATAAATAAATAGATAAGTAAATAAATCAGCAAACAAGCCACTTAGGGGTTGTGGTTTATCTGGTTTCCACAGTCATACTTTTTTTCGAGAGAGAGTTTTTTGTTATAGGCTTCGTGTACTCACTGGAGAGACAGAGAGACAGAAAGCAGGAAATCATCCCGCGGTGGGATGACCACACTGCAATCCCTTCTCCTCCATTTTCCTCCAGTCTCCTCTCAGGATTTTGGGCATGCATACACACATGCCTAGCGTGAGTTTGAAACCCTCATGGTCCAGGACTTGAACCACATTTGACTATGTGGGAGTCCAGCAACGTAACCATTACACCATCTGCTGGTCCCTAGTGACACATTTTTTTTTTAACTCGAAGATAGTATTTGAGAACCACATCCTAAGTGGATTTTGTTTGAAGGGGCTATGGCGAATAGGGGAATGGATGCTATAAACTAATACGTTGTTGCTGACCAAAACTCCAAGCCCCTCTTTGTGGGGAAATTATAGATCTGTTCCAGGCTGACCTCAGAAATGACCATGTGAGTTTCTCTGACCAATTAAAGGTGGGTGAAATGTCCTGGGCAGAATGCTTGTGTGAACTCATAGTTTGCTGGCACCTTTCCCTTTTTCACAGAGTGGCAGTTTTCTATCTTTTTTTGTTGTTGTTGTTGGAGATCTCAACACCCAATTTTCTTTTTTTTTTTCTCTTTAAATTTATTTATTTTTTACATTAATTCACTATATATCATTACAGTATACAAATGAATTTTCCATCCATAATACACTGTATATTGGCTCAATCAAGCACATCAACATACATGTTATCAGCAAATAATTTTCCATTTCTTATGTCTTGTATACTTTGTTTTTGTTTTTCTTTTTTGCCATCCTCACCCTCTGCCATGTCCCATCCTCCTCCCACATTGTCTCTGGTATCCATGGTTGCTTTCTATGCCTTTTCTCCCATTTAATTGATTTGCTAATGAACTTAATTAGTCTAAATATTTCCATTAGCAAGTGCAGCTGATATATACCTAAACATGAACACAAGTCTGACTTTAGGCATAAACCTCAGTGAGTAGAATGAACATACTATAAAGTAGTACCTAGCTGGGGCTATCAGGGAATGAATATTAAGTAATTAAAAAAAAAAGTTTCAGGAGAAAAAAAAAACAGTAAAACTGTTCTTATTGAAATTTAAAAAAAAAAAATGCATATTTGATGACTGCAGAGTGGCAGTTTTCAAGATGGAGCCGGATCCTTCATTGCAGGGTTCAGAGAACGGAGGACAGAGCCGCAGCCGGCCAGTGTGGGCGTGTTATAATGAATCGGAACCCGATCCTCGTGGTAAGCCATGGAGTCACCCAGAGTCCCTCGCTATTGCCATAACCCAGGCCACCCTGACAGACGCGCTGAAGGTACTGATAACTACCCAGGTACCAGTCGGACCACAGTGACCAGAGTCCGCAGGAACTGTTCTCCACCCGGTTAGATTTGGTAGTGTGACAGAGGCCAATACAGTGGCAAGTTTTTCTGGAACATCAGGGCAAGAATTAGGGCACTGAACATCTAGTAAAGCTGATATCAAAAGAGGAAAAAAAGTTTCAAACGAACAGAAGATAGGCAGGTGGCAGTGGGTTTCGTGTGGTCTTTGTTAGATCAGGTCAGGTGATGATGAAATATAAATACCTCTGGGACCATGTACTGAACACTTAAAGGCAGGATGTTCTAGAAACTCGCACTTTCAGATGACATAAATAATTCTTCTGTGATATTGAATACAATGCAGGACATCATATTCTTCAAGGGGTCTGACATCATGGCACTAAAAATAAGTTTTAACCTATTTTCTTTTCTTCTCCCAGGCCATCTTATGACTGACACCTTTATAAAGTGGGTGCCTCGGTGCTGACCTACTGACCCAGCCACTGTGTGACAGGGGAAATGGGCTCTTGTATTCTTTCCATGTATTAGGGATTTTCTTTTAAAGCATAAAGCTGTTTATAACTTATTCAAATAATTTAAGAAAGCACATCATTTTTCCCACATAACTTGGTGTTTTGGCTACGTACAGGGTGTTTATGAGCATTTGGGTAGTCTCCTAGCACCCTGAAATTACATAACTCTGTGTTTTGGTCAAATGTACAGGGTGCTTATGAGAGTTTGGATAATCTTCTAGCAGCCAAAATGACAGGCGACTATTTATAAAGCATTGCTTATGTAAGATGTCTTGATGTGTAAACATTTCACATTTGCTCTGCCTATAGCAAGAATGTGTGTCCCCCAAATTACCTACTTGTTCTCTGTTACATAGATGCTATTTGTGTTATAAGTGGAACATGGTGAGTTGATATAAAAGAACTGGACTTTTCACATCAAATCCGAGGTCCCGAAAGTCATCTGCATGTGTTAGTGAGATTTTAGAGCTACGATGTTTGCATCCAGTCATAACATTGCTCTGTCTCCTGAGTTATATTCAGAAGGCGTTTGCCATTGTCATTTCGAATATGTCTAGAGGGAGACATTCAGAATGCCTACCACAGATGTATAAATGATACTTGATTTGTGTGAAAATTGTATGTGGATTAACATTGAATATGTTTAGAAAATTTGACACAATGTAAATCCTAATGCATTGTTTTGTGTTTTTAGATTTAAGTGAAAATAAAATATGTGAGACATAAGTCAATTGATGATAATTATCATCCTTTATCACTACTAGAATTTTTTAGGTTTATTTACCTCTTGTTCCCATGAGAGACAGAGACACAGAGAGAAAAATGGAGACAGAGAGATAGGCACGTCCAACAGGGTCCTCATGCCACCATCCACCCCAGCTGGATCAGGCCAAGGGCAATTACCAACATGCTTAGTTCATACAGGTGCATGAACGCAGGGCCCTTTCCACGTGGAGCAGCTGCATTACCGCTGTCCCGGCAAACGGCCCCATACTGTTATTTTAATAAAGCGACCTCCTGGCGTGTAGCGGTACCATGCCTTGTTTCCCGAGTTCAGATCTGACCTACCCACAGCCAGTTGTCCACCTTCTAGCCTATCCCAGTAAGTAAAAGCACTTATGAGGACATGGCCTTGTCTTTCCTGTTCTCTGCTATATTCCAGAAGTGAGGCATAACACATGAGACCATGAATAAATAGATTATTTTATTCATTTAACAAATGATTAGTATGTGTTTTATGCATTTAGTATTCCCAGGGACAAAACAGATTGAAATACATTTGCACATGCCAGGACAACCTTTAATGGGCACAAACAAAATATCATTATTCTTTCTTACCCTCTCAGTAGCACAGATTACTCTCAGGGTAAAACACAAACTGTGCAATGGCTTAAGTGGCCCTTAGCCATCATTCTCCCGTTCACCATCCGTATCGGTCTCCTGGAAGTCCTTTCTTGTCTGCTAACCTCCAACTGTATTCAGATACTTAATTATCTACTCGGTCAGACAGTGTTCCTGTGGTCTCTCACATTCTTCCTCCCCGTCTTCATTTGTGCTTTTATTCGGAGAGTGAGCAGCTAGGAGGGAGAGAGAGAAAGGAGCGAGTGAGGGCATTTTTGGATTTTCCCTCACCAAGTCGTGCTCCTCCTGCCCTAGCTTCCCAGTGAGCTCGGACCACAAGCCCCACACCTGGCCCGAGTAGGCTGGCCTGGTACTAGAACCTGGGTCTCTCCTGGGGCCTCAGCCACTGCACACCAGCTTGCTCTCACTCATGCCCTGTGGGTGGGTTGCCTTCCCTATCTTTTAACATATTAACTCTTGATTACTTTTTTTTTTTTTTTTTTTTTTTTTTTTTGGAGAGGTTTTTCACTATAGGGCGCGTGCGCTCGCCAGACAGACAGAGAGAGACATAGAGACAGAAAGCGAGAAATCACCCCCCAGGGGGGATGGTCACGCCGCAATCCCTTCTCCTCCATTCTCCTCTCGGGATCTTGGGCACGCACGCACACGCGCCCGGCGTGAGTTGTAAGCCACCGGGTCCGAGACGCGAACCGCGGTCGACTACGTGGGAGTCCAGCGACATAGCCATTACGCTAACTGCTGGTTCCCCTCTCTTGATTACTTTTTAAAAAGATTTATTTTATTTAACTTTATTTATTTTAACTCAAACGGAGGACAGAGTGAGGGAGCAAGAATGAGAGAGGGAAAGTGAGTAAGCGAGCCACCAGGGCCAGGACTCGAACCATGGTCAGCCGTGTGGGAGTCCACTGCCCTTAACCACCATGCTGGCTAAATTCTTGTTACTTTTTTTCCCAGACTACAACTTACTGGTTATTTTCTCCTAAAAACATCTATTGTCTGTGCTGTATATTCTATAGCATAAATAATTGGCTTTATAATTGTCCTACTTTGCTCCAAATAGCACACAAAGCCATACATTCTTTGCAAGTATTTAGAACATCCTTCTTGGAACCACATTGTTTGAAAAAGTGCCAGAGTAGTTCATAGTATGCTCTTTTTTTTTCTTTTTTTTTGGGGAGGTTTTCGCTATAGGGCGCGTGCGCTAGCCAGACAGACAGAGAGAGACAGAAAGACAGAAAGCAAGAAATCACCCCCTGGGGGGATGGTCACGCCACAATCCCTTCTCCTCCATTCTCCTCTCGGGATCTTGGGCACGCACGCACACGTGCCCGGTGTGAGTTTAAGCCACCAGGTCTCGGACTTGAACCGTGGTCAACTACGTGGGAGTCCAGCAACATAGCCATTACGCTAACTGCTGGTCCCCATAGTATGCTCTTAATAAATAAGTTTAAGAGAAATAAGAAATAAAGAAAAAAGCAAAGACCCGAATGCTCTCTGCATTGTACTTAGTCAGCGGCGACATCTCACATCCTCACTGTGCTGTCGTTACCCATGGTAGCTTTTACAATGAAAGGCGGTGTTTCCCGTCACCACTGCGCCGCGCAGACGTGGACCCTGGGTCTGTGAGCGCGGCTGCTCTCACGGTGTCTGCACGCGTCGTGGCTTCCGCTGTTCCTGGCGAGCGGCCATGAGTGCGCTGGGGGAGCTGCGAGTGCCCGAGACCTCCCAGCACTCTTCCCTTAACACTCCAGGATGCCTCTCGGCGGAAGTCATTTTCTGTCTGTCACAAGTGTGGTTTGTGTTTTGTCACTAAGAACACAAAGAGGGGAACTAGCAGTTAGCGTAATGGCTATGTCGCTGGACTCCCACGTAGTCAACCGCAGTTCGCGTCCCGAACCTGGTGGCTTAAACTCACGCCGGGCACGTGTGCGTGCGTGCCCAAGATCCCGAGAGGAGAATGGAGGAGAAGGGATTGTGGCATGGCCATCCCCCCTGGCAGGTGATTTCTCGCTTTCTGTCTCTCTGTCTCTCTCTGTCTGGCGAGCGCATGCACCCTATAGTGAAAACCTCTCCAAAAAAAAAGAAAAAAAAAAGAACACAAAGAGGACTCACCTTGTAGCCTAGTGGTTACGCCCTGTGCCCAGGGATCCTGATCCCCTATGATCAACCGCGGTTCGAACGCCAGCCCAAGGCTGTGCTGGGCCCACAAGTGTGCCCCAAATCCTCATAGAGAGGAGACAGGGAAGGAAAGCACGGCGGCATGATCACACGCCTTAGAAGGTGCTGGGGTTCGAACCCCAGCCCAAGGCTGTGCTGGGCCCCCAATTGTGCCCCAAATCCTGATAGAGAGGAGACAGGGAGGGAAAGCACGGCAGCATGATCACACCCCTTAGAAGGTGCTGTTCGTCTCTGCCTCTCTCCCCGGTGAGTACCTGTGCTCACTGGCAAACAACAACAACAACAATAAAATCTGGAACCCTCTGTGAGTTAATCCCCTGTGAACGACAGTACAGAAGACCTCGTATAGTAAATGACACGTTTCAAGTGGCATGTAGCCTCACTGCCTTCGCAGCAATGCACACATTAATTGTTTCACATATAAACTGTTATTGGATTATGTTTCTAAAGCAGAAATCTTGTTATATTACGTTCCTATGCAAAAATCTCTGTGGCCTCCCATTAAATGTTTAGGATCAAGGCTCTATCTATGTATCTTGCTATGAACTGAAAATAAATGTTTGTCATGTTTCTTGTCTTCAATGTAGTAAGGGGTTGCTGAAGAATAAACATTTATCAAATACAGAAGGAAACAGAAAAGCTTAGAGTCAGATGATTCCAAAATTGAATGTGTAAACCCTTATTTATTTATTTTTTTGGAGAGGTTTTTGCTATAGGGCACGTGCACTTGCCAGACAGACAGAGAGACAGAGAGACAGAAAGCGAGAAATCACCCGCCAGGGGGGATGGCCACGCCACAATCCCTTCTCCTCCATTCTCCTCTCGGGTTCTTGGGCACGCACGCACACACGCCCGGTGTGAGTTTTAAGCCACTGGGTCCGGGACGCAAACTGCAGTCGACTATGTGGGAGTCCAGCGACATAGCCATTACGCTAACTGCTGGTTGCTCTAAACCCTTATTTTCAGAGTGACTACTATGTGTCAAACTTGGTAAGGTAAAAATGAAAACAAGAACAAAAGAACAAAACAGCCCGTTTACATATGATTGCATTCCAAAGAGTAAAAAAAAAAAACACTGAAAAAAAAAAAAAAAAGGCAGCACGCATTCCAGGTAGTAATAGCTGCTAAAGTAGAAGTACAATTGGCGCGTGAGATAACGTGGGACAGACTTTCGCCGGGGCTTTTGCAGAGGCTGTATCAGAACAGATGGGAAGGAAAAGGAGTTGGGCATTTGGGGCCCTGAAGAGTGTGCACCAGAGCGGGTAGCCGGAAGAGTACAATGCCCAGGGCATTAGGACCAGCACACGGCATAGTGGTTACATTGCCAGACTCCCACATGTTCGACTACAGTTCGAGTCTCGGGCCCAGCAGCTTGAAACTCATCCTGGTCACAAGTGCATGCATGCCCGAAACTCTGGGGGGAGAAGGGATGGTGGCATGGCCATATTCCTGGGGAGGTGATTTCTCACTTTCTGTCTCTCTGTCTCTGTCCTTCCAGCAAGAGCACGTGCCCTATAGTGAAAATCTCTCTTAAAAAATGAATAGACAGGATGTGCTCAGGGAAAAGAAACTGGCCGTTTGTGTGATTCTGGTAACATTTCCTAACCTCTTTGTGTCTAGTTTCATCCTCTGTATGATGGGGTGATGGGCATAATTTTAATACTGCTTCTCTCATAGGATCGTTAGTCTGTTTTACAGAACATAAAAACAAGTTAATATATGGGGACCAGCAGTTGGCGTAATGGCTATGTCGCTGGATTCCCATGTAGTCTACCACTGTTCGAATCCCAGATCCGGTGGCTTAAATTCACGCCGGGTGCGTGTGCGTGCATGCCCAAGATCCCCAGAGGAGAATGGAGGAGAAGGGATTGCGGCTTGGCCATCCCCCCTGGGGGGTGATTTCCCGCTTTCTGTCTCTCTGTCTCTCTCTGTCTTTCTGGCAAGTGCACACGCCTTATAGCAAAAACCTCTCCCAAAAAAAAGAAAAAAAAATAAGTTAATATATGTAAAGTATTTAGAGCAATGCAAGGAATGTGTTAAGTGAAAAATTAAATTATTAGCTAGTAAAATCTACTTTAGGTGAATAGGTATAAATAAATTATATATATATTGTGTGTGTGTGTGCGTGTGTGTGTGTGTGTGTGTATATATATATATATATATATATATATATATATATATATATATATTATACAGGTTTTATAATTATAATTATAAAAACCTGTATAAGATTTCTATTGCTACAGTGACAAATTACCATAGACTTAGTGGCTTGAACATTACAGATTTAGTATCATTATTTTACACTTTGCCAGAGTGAGAGCACTCACCATAGAGAGACGGACAGAGAGACCATGAGAACGCAGCCCCCATGGGGCATGCTCACACACAATGCCTGCTCTTTCCTTTCTCCCTCCGTTCAGGACCTTGGGCACGTGTGCACTTGTGCCCAGTGGTTGCCAACCCACAGAGTTCCAAGTTCCGACTGCACAGGCAGGACGGCCCTATTGATTATAAACTTTATATATTCATTTCATGACAGAGGGGGAGGAGCTCCCGCAGCAGGGTCGTGCCATGACCGCCAGCTCCTGCCAGCCCGTCAGCCAGCAGGATCAGGGCTGTATGTGCCCAGCGTGTCCGGACTGACCCGGGACCCAAACTTGCCCTTCTGTACAGCTCTGGGCATTGCAGTGCATCACAGTGCTGCTGCACCGCCGAGGCTGGGCCGGTCCTGGAGGGCTCAAGTCATCGCCCGGGCAGCCGCGTTAGGGAGAGTCCGACCCTCGTCTTTTCCAGTGTGGGTTAGTGCCGTTTCCTGGCCCGCAGTGGATTCCCTCTGGCACCTTCTTCCATGGCTGCACATCATTCCGTGGTCCTGCCTCTTACGAGGACTCCTGTGGTCACACTGACCTGACCTGGATGATGGAGTGCAGTCTCCTCATTTCAGGGCCTTTAATTTAGCCACGTCTGCCAAATCCTTTCTGCCCTCACGGTAAAATATTCTAGGTCCTGAAGATTTGGACATAAATATCTCTGAGGGTGGTATCATTTTGTCTACCACAGAATATATACATGAGGAGTCTGAAAAAATTCATGATAAATGTGTATTATAAAAAATGCATAGATTTCAAGTTTTTTGCACCCAAATAAACTTTTACCTTAACTCCATTTCCCATGAATGTTTCAAAGTCCCCTCATACATGCAAATATATATGGAGCTTACGTAGATAGATATGCACATGCACACACGCACGTGTGTACAAGTCAGTGTGTATGTAATGTATACATAGATATGCACATGCACACACGCACGTGTGTACAAGTCGGTTTGTATGTAATGTATACATAGATTTGGTAACACAAAATCACTTCCATGGAGAAGTAAATACTAGCAATAAAATGATGGAAAAGGTAAATTACATTTCAGCTGAACAACACAAAAGAGAAACTCCACCAATAGTTTTAACTGCATTTAAAATGTATACTAAATATCTACAGTAAGTCGGTGTAGGTGAGTACTCAAGTATTTGTGTTTGGAGTTCAGCGGTAAGGGTCCGGGTTTGAGGTCTAAATCCACATACTGTGAGTGTATGCATGGTATTCAAAAGACTCTTGCCTGGACAGCACCACCAAGTAACTGAGTGTAGATCGATACGGAGGAAGATCCCGGGACTGAGACCTGGAACTGGAAAGGAGACGGGCAGAACCAGTCACGTGTGGTACCCCAGCAGTCAGTGAGGACGGCAGTGCACCAACCCCGGCAGTCAGTGAGGACGGCAGTGCACCAACCCTGGCAGTCAGTGAGGATGGCAGTGCACCAACCCTGGCAGTCAGTGAGGACGGCAGCCCACCAAAGAGAAAGCAGCTGACTTCACACAGTGCTCAGATGAACCAAGTACAGTAAGTGCTTTTAATGCGTGTTCATTAACTGGGAGGGCACTTTTTCTTCTTGTGAAGTGACCTAATTCAGAAAAGAGGCAGCAGAGATTTAACATGGATGGGCACTGGTCACCTTTGGAGGAAGTTTGCCATTAAGGAGACGAGAACTAGGAGATTACCTTGACGAGGACATGAAATGAAAAGAGATCTGTGCTTCACAGTGGAGGAGAATGTTGAGAACACTTTCACGCTCATGAGGATGATTTGTTAGATACTGCAATTTCAGATACAGGAGTTGGGGAGAATTGTAAGAGCTATAACCTTAAATAAGAATGAAGAGAGAGACCAGTGGATGACATGATGGTTATATCACTGGACTCCTACATAGTCGATCGTGGTTCGAATCCTGGACACAGCAGCTTGAAACTCACACGGCATGTATGTGTACATGCGCAAAACCCTAAGAGGAGAATGGAGGAGAAGGGATTGTGGTGTGGCCATCCCCGGAGGGGGTGATTTCTCGCTTTCTGTCTCTCTCTGTCTCTCCAGCAAGCAAGCACACATGCCCTATAGCAAAAATCTCTCTAAAAAAAAAAAAAAAGAATGGCAGACACTGGTGGACAGAATCCATGCCATGTCATTCACAATAACAGGGATAAACACACTGATAATTGATGACAGAGAGTGAGACGAGTCGTTCTTAGAGATCTTATTTTTATTACATATATATATATATATATATATATATATAGTATATATATATATATATATATATTTTATATATATATATATATATATATATTTGGGGAGGCTTTTGCTGTAGGGTGCGTGCGCTCGCCAGAGAGACAGAAAGTGAGAAATCACCCCCCCCCCCAGGGGGGATGGCCACGCTGCAATCCCCTCTCCTCCATTCTCCTCTTGGGATCTTGGGCACACACGTACATGTGACCGGTGTGAGTTTAAACCACCAGGTCCTGGACTCGAACTGCAATCGACAACATGGGAATCCAGCGTCATAGCCATTACGCCAACTGCTGGTCCCACACCTATATATATTTTAAAGTATAAGGCAACGTCAATATCTTAATGTCGCAATAAGAAGGAAGTTAATAAAATATCTGAGGGCCAACTTGTAGAGCAGCTGCTAAGTGCTGTGCACAGGGAGTTGGATACCGCATGGCCAGCGATGGTTTAAATCCCAGCCCCGATAGCTTGGAAAACGTGTCAGGAAAGTGCGTGTGCCCACAATCTTGATGGGATGGAGAAGGGAGGAATAGGATTGTGGCATGACCACACCCTCTTAGGAAGTACTTCTCTCTCCCTCTGACAATTAGAGAATTTTTTTTTTTTCAAGAACAAGTAAATAAGAGAGTAAGAAAGTAGGATTGGCTAGCAACACGCAGGCCTAGGTGAAGGTTATTACCATGATTCTAAAATAAGACTGATTAGCATGGTTTTAGATTTTTCTCTGACTACTACCAGCTGTTATGTGGGTTCAGGCACAGAATTGGTAGAATAGGATATAAATAGGATTCTGATTTCACCAGATAATGTCTATGAAGCAAGAGAAAAACAAGAATGCTTCATTTGTTTTATGTAATTGTAATTGTAATTATGAACTGGGAAAAAAATCTTAGTTTTATTTATTTAATTTTAATTAAATTTTTCTAATTTTTACATTCAATCACTGAAATTCCACTCCTGGGTATCTATCCAAAGAATAGAAATACACTCAATGGGGCGGGAGGTACAGCAGGTGGCATAGTGGTTAAGGCACTGGACTCCCATGTGGTCAACTGTGGTTTGAGACCCGGACCTGGTGGCTTGAAACAAACCAGGTATGTGTGCGTGCATGGCCAAAATCCAGAGAGGGGAATGGAAGAGAAGGGATTGCGGTGTGGCCATTCCCTGGGGGGTGATTTCTCACTTTCTGTCTCTCTGACTAGTGTGTGCACCCTATAGCAAAAATCTCTTAAAAAAAAAGAAAGAAAAGAAAGAAGTATACTCAGAAAAAACACCCATGCTTACTGAAATCTTAGTTTCATAAAACGGAAGGGAGAACAAGGGAAGGGGAGAGAGTAACACGAAGGGCTCGGTGCACTGTAAGTCTCAGTGTGGTTTACATGGTAAGGTCTCCGCATGCAGAGAGTGAGGCAGAATGGTCGGATATGGGGACAGAGAACAGGAGGCTTGAAAGTGAGTTTGTGGCGAGTCATGGTACTTAGCAATAACTCTGACTAATGACCATGTATGGCTGAGGCTGGGAGAAAAACATGTCATTGGAAAAGGCTGGAGTATCGAACATATTTTCCTGGTATTTTTTTAGGTTTTTGCCATAGGGTGTGTGCAGTCGCTGGAGAGAGACAGAGAGAAAGGGAAATCGAGAAATCACCCCCCTAGGGAGATGGCCCCATCACAATCCCTTCTCCTCCATTTTCCTGTGCGGATTTTGGGCATGCACGCACAAGTCTCTGGTGTGATTCTCAAAATGCCACATCCAGGACTTGAACCATGGTTGACCATGTGGGAACCCAGTGCCTTAACTACTATGCCACCAGCAGGCTCCTAAACACAGCATTTTACTGGATGCTCATTTTCATAAAAAATTGTTCTCTTAATCTGTAGATGGCCCCAAAGGTGGGCACAGGGGATGGTGTATACCTGGACGATGCAGGCCAGTCTATGTGTCACAGGGAAGGGAGGGAGAACAACATGGGGAAAAGAATGAGGACAAAGAGGTGCGCCCCAATAGCCCGGGCGGGTAGATGGAAAAATGGAGAGCCAGGCGACAAGCAGTGTCCTCGGCAGGCTGCCGGATTTTAACACGGCAAGGACCACTGTGAATCTTTAAGAGGGTGATACGGTAGTTAGCATTTCCAAATAAGATCTCTTACCCCCATTAACTTTGTGCTGCTCATGACCATGAAGTGATACACGATAAGCTCCAGGCAGCCCAGCGTAATGGTGAGACCTGGAGCTCTAGAGGAAGAAAAGGCTTCTATGGTTTTCATCGTTTCCAGTAACAGATGCGTGACCTTGGACACACTGCTTAACATCATTATGACATTGTGTTTCAGAATGTGAGGCTTCAGAGCCTGACGTTTTAAAGGTGTGTCGTTTTTCTTCCAAAGCAAAGCTGTTTTTATGACTCCTTAGTTGCCTTGATACTTGGGAGACCTACAGGGAGAATTTCCTCATTTCCTCATTGAAAGGTAGGAAGGGCCACGATGTCTCATGAAAATGACTCTTAAGTACTAAGGCAGTTACATCTCTTCACAGTGGCGATCTGGCTCCTCTGAGAACATGCTTCCACAGAGACAGAACTGACTATTGTGAGAGTGTGAAGATTCCACAGCCCCTGGTGAGATTATTTCCTAATGCTTCCCACCTTCGATAAGGAAACCCTACAGCTGAAGGTTCTGCAAGGTTAGCCTCAGCAGAGACTTCAAATCTACTTTCCTGGCAGCCTCGAGGGTCAAAACCAAGTGCCGAGTGGTACACCTGCGCAAACCTGGCTGTGCCGGTAAGAGCAGAGCCGTTAACCCTTCATCTGGCAGGGAGAAAAGCAGAAATTGAGGGACTTAAAAACACTGAGGCATGTATTTCACATTTTCTCCAAATACTTTTCTTCTTAGTTTATGACTTTCTCACTTTTCCATGATTGTATTCTCTGCTATTACTTATTAACATCTCTGAGTGTGAATATTACTGTCATCCATCTGAAATTGTTTTAGACTAGGACAAACGAATGAATATGACATACTGAGCCAACCTTAATTGAATAGGAAAAGTATGGTGTTGTAATCACACACACAGTACAAATAAAAGAGTATTAGAATTCCGTGGTTGGTATGTTTGTTGTTTTTATCCAGTGTGGAAAAAAGCCGTTCAAAATATCGATACCTGGAGTGCTGGTAACAACACGTCTGAATCCATATTCAGAACCCGTTATTCTCTGTAGCTCTACATTTTCGTAAGCAATTGCAATTTCCCCTGGAATAAGATATTTACATTTCTGTTTTTCCCAGTTATATTTCATGTCCCCATCCACTTAATTACCCACGCCAAAACTTAGCTGTCCTGTTTTTACAAATAAATCGAGACGGATAATTAATCCAAAGGCACTAGTGATTTTTCACCTTGCAAAGGCTCTGCCTCTCTCCAACCCGACTGTACCTGCTTTACTTCATGCTCTCGCCTGGGTCATCAAAAGTGCCCCTGAACTGGTCTTCCACCTCCAGAAAAGCACTGTCCACAGAGTGTTCAAAATGCAAGTCGATCCCCTGTTTTCAGCATGCTCGCTGTTTTATTATTATTATTTTTTTGGAGAGGTTTTTGCTACAGGGCCCGTGCGCTCGCCAGACAGACAGAGAGACAGAGAGACAGAAAGCGAGAAATCACCCCCCATTGGGGATGGCCACGCCGCAATCCCTTCTCCTTCATTCTCCTCTCGGGATCTTGGGCACGCACGCACACGCGCCTGGCGTGAGTTTAAGCCACCGGGTCTGGGACTCAAACCGCGGTCCACTACATGGGAGTCCAATGACATAGCCATTACGCTAACTGCTGGTCCCCATGCTCACTGTTTTAAAATACATTCTGCATGAATGCGGGGGGACTTGGCTTTTATGCAAGCTCATACTTTCTATCTCATAGCACTGGTTGTGGATTTCCCTGTATTTCTCCACCACGCGAAGAGAATGCCTTTCCTTTGTTCTCCCCACTCTCGACAACACATGTCACCTGTCTAAGTCACCCTCACACCACAGCTGGGCATCGTTTTCTCCAGGAAGCTTTCTTTCTTCGAGTAAATAAGTCAGAGGTATAATCTCTGGTACTATGCCTCGAACAAAGCAAGAGGGAATTATCAGTCTGTCTCCACCACAAGGCGCCAGCAATTCCAGCCCTGCTGTTGCAGAAAGCTTTCAGGCAGAAGGAAGAAGACAGACAAAGAGAAGCAGCAGGTGCACAGCGGAGCCAAAATCAGGCTGCAGGTGGCTGCGCACGGAGTCCGTGTGGTGTGGCCTTCGCCGGGCGGCTCAGAGGCTGTCCAGATCTTTTTCTTAAAGAATTATTTTTATATAGTTTTGTTTATTATTATTATTATTGTTATTATTTTAATTTGATGAGAGAGAGAGAGAAAGTGAGAAAGCAAGCTGCCAGGTCCAGGACTTGAACCTCAGTCAGCCATGTGGGAGTCCAGCGTGTCAACCATCATATCACCTGCCAGCCCTCTTGCACATCTTTAAATAATTGTCTTTTGTAGAAAGTGGACTAGCCACAGATTTTCCATCACAATAACTTTTATTTTTTTTATTTTTATTTTTTTGAGAGATTTTCGCTATAGGGCGCATGCGCTTGCCAGAGAGACAGAGAGACAGAAAGCGAGAAGTCAGCCCCCAGGGGGGATGACCACGCCGCAATCCCTTCTCCTCCATTCTCCTCTCGGGATTTTGGGCACACACGCACACGCACCCAGTGTGGGTTTAAGCCACTTTGTCTGGGACTCGAACCACGGTCAACTCCATGGGAGTCCAGCGACATAGCCATTACGCCAACTGCTGATCCCTCACTGTTCTGTTAATATGACATGTTACAGCATTTTTAAAATAGTTTTTCTGACTTCTTTTGTTGTTCAAGTTAATAATAGAAACCATGTGATGTGTTCCTAAAATTAAGGGACTCAGTTGTTGATTATTGCTAATCTTAAAATTAGTCACTGAAAATGCCTTTTCTGAAAAGAGGATATCTAATCAGAATATTTTACAACTAGGGACTGATTTCCTTATTTCTTCATAGACTTGCTAATAATTTTTATTATAATAATCAGCATTTCAATAGTTCTATTTTACATAATTAGAATGAATATTCAGCCTTCATAAGTGACCAGGAAGGGCTTTGTTCACTGGCATGTCTACTGAACTAAAATTTGCAAAAGTACATTTTTTTACACTCTCCACCCACCTCAGCAATACTGGATAGAATAAAGAGGATTTTTCTTTTTTTCTTGGAGAGGTTTTTGCTGCAGGGCATGTGCACTCGCCAGAGAGACAGAGAGACAGAAAGCGAGAAATCACCCCCCGGGGGGATGGCCATGCTGCAATCCCTTCTCCTCCATTCTCCTCTCGGGATCTTGGGCACGCACCCACACGTGCCTGGCATGAGTTTAAGCCACCAGGTCCAGGACTCAAACTGCGATTGACTACATGGGAGTCCAGAGACATAGCCATAACACTAACTGTTGGCCCCGAGGGAGAGTATCTTTAGGAAATGATGTTTAAATAAAGACTATAAGAGAAGCTGGCAAACACCAGCAGATGGAGAGGGTCATATTAAGTGGATAAAATGTGCGATGTCTGGAGTGGAAAGGAAAGGCCAGTACAGGCAGAGAATGGACAGTGAGGGTGCCCCAGGAAACAGGGGCCGGTCACGAACAGTCTTGCTGAAAGACTTCTCTTTTTCTTTCTGGGAGACATAGTAAAATATGATCTGCTGCTTATTGATCTTTGACTGCCCAAGACCTGCCCTCCTTCACTCTGGCCAGCACCCCAGTTTTCGTTTCTCGGTGGGCTCCCTTCCATGACCAAGGTGGATGTGAGACTTAGGCAAAGCCATTTCCCGGTGAGTCTGTCGTACCCACCAAAGCCACTGCTCTCTTAGGTCCTGGGAAGAAGGACTTCATTTCTTCTCATTTCAGCCCAGAGAAGTAGAAGCATGGACTGGCAAGCCATCTTGCCCACCATGATATAAGAATGACGATAGCGAGGAGTCCAGGGAGCAGGCTGGGGGGCGGTCAGTCAGGATAGTGCTAGACCCCACTCACCTTCACTCGTACATTTTATTAGCCATCATTTCCTGTTTAAATTATAGTTATCTTCTTTTTTTCCTCTTGTAAAACTATTTCTAGTTAAAAAATGTAAGGTTTCGAGCAGGATGGTAGAATAATAAGATCTCCTCTATTACCTGTTTTTATGTTTAATTAAAAGTGAGTTACAGGGCCAGCCAGTGACAACGTGGTTCAGCTGACGGATCCCACGGCTGACTGTGGTTCAAGTCTGAAATCGGCAGCTCAGGAAACACGTCAGGCACTGGGTGCACAGCGAAATCCCGAGGAGAGGAAATGGAGGGGAAGGGATTGCAGTCTGACCGTTCCCCATGGGGGTATTGTCTCTCTCTCTCTCTCTAGTGTACACACCCTCTTGGGAAGAGGAAAACCTAGAGGGGTCAGCTGGTTGCAGGGTGATTAGGGTGTCTGGATCCCACATGGTTGACTATGTAGTTCAAGTCCCAGACCCAGCATCTTGAAAACCATTCTGGGCATGTATATGCGTGTGTGTACCCAAATTCTCAAGAGAAAAATGGTGGGAAGGGGATTGTGGTGTGGCCATCCTCCCTGGGCTGTGATTTCTCATTTTCGCTCTCTCTCTGTCTCTCACCCTATAGCATAAGCTAGAAACAAACAAAAACTGGATACAATTAGAAAGTATTTTAGAAGAAAAAACTGCATTTAGGGCTGATTATTATAATGGGGCGGATAAGATTTCTTGTGCAAATGATGAAGAAGAGAATGGTGACGATGGAGGAGTACCATCATATGTCAAAGCAGTAAAAACACCCTGGCCTTTACAGTCTGGAACCAAGATAAAGGTGAACTGAGTGCTAGGCTGCAGGCCCGTGCAGCTGCGTGGGCAGTTATCATTTAACACTTGTGGAATAACAAAGTACATGTGGAATATATCATCAAATTTAAATTGAGTTTAATTTTTTGTTAGAGAGATTTTTGCTATATGGCACGTGTGCTCACCGGAGAGACAGAGACAGAAAGTGAGAAATCACCCCCTGGGGGGATGGCCATGCCACCATCCCTTCTCCTCTATTCTCTTCCCGGGATCTTGGGCATGCACTCATGGGCGCCCAGCATGAGATTTAAGCTGCCGGGTCCAGGACTTGAACCATGGTCAACTCTGTGGGAGTCCAGTGACATAACCATTACACTATCTGCTGGTCCCCAATTTTTTATTTCTTTCTTCTATGACTTGGAGAGACAGAGGGAGAAAGACAGCAAGACACAGAGACAGCACACCCAGCAGAGTGTCAGTGCAGTGATCCACCCCCAGCTCCATCCACCCCCAGCTCCATCCACCCCCAGCTCCATCCACCCCCAGCTCCATCCACCCCCAGCTCCATCCACCCCCAGCTTCAGCCAGGCCCAGCTCATCACCATGTACAGCTCAGTGTGCTCAGCGAGGCCTGCAGACGTGAACCGGAACCTTCTTACTCCATCAGTCTCGCAGAATATCAAGTCTACCACTCTCCACTGTCCGGCTCCTGAATGGAATTTTAGATGTATTAAAAATACCCTTGACATATCTAAATGAAATTGCTGGAGAAAAAACAGATTTACACATACATTTTGAACTCACTGAATTATATAAAAAGAAACTGAAAGAATAGATTGACAAGAACATAGAGCCCAGTTTTAACTTCAAAGTTTTAGGAACCACAACATTTGGCCATAATAGAGGGAAAATACCTCTTAGAACAAAAGAGAAGAATGAGAAAGGGTGTATCAAAGATGGGGGATTGTGAAGTTTGGCAGAAGGAGGCGGGGAACCTTCTGATGTTTCTGTTTTGTTCTCAATGGCGGAGTCAAAGTCATCTGCTGAAAGTGAAGAGGTGTGGGTATTGAAAAGGGATGAATACACTTGCAATAATTATTACAGAGAATGAAAAGAAGGAAGTTTTGGCTGGAGCAACATTTATTTGATGGGAGTTACATTTTGGCTATGTATAACCTAGAGGAATTTACACAAGAAAACAACACCCAATGCTACGCCTACTGTAAAATGTACGTGTTCTGTGTGGCGTCCTTCCATTATAGGCGATGTCCTAAATAGGCAAATTTAGAGAGAGACGGAAACGTGGTAGTGGTTGCTTAGCTGAGCGGCTGGGAATGATGTTGGTGGGAGAACAGAGTAAAAACCGATGTATTCTTTTTCTTTTTTACGGGGCATGGAAATGTTCTAATTAGATGGCAGTGAGTGATGAAACTAGAAATGGAAAATTATTGACGAGAACATGTACGATGAAGCCACTAGGCAGTATATTCTGGATGGGAAATCACATTTTGTATGCTGTGACGATGCTTAGGGAATGAATGTAAATTAATTAATTATTTTTTTAAATATTTCAGAAAATAAATAAGTAAAAATATTGCAGTGATGGTCACACACAATTTGAATATAATAAAAACATCAACTTGTACATTTGACATGGATGTTTGGTATATGAACTAAAGCTCAATAAGGCCGTTAAAAATAATTCCCCAGTACAGGACTGTGCACTTAACTACTGATCAATAAATGTTTAAGTATTCAGACAATAACTTTGTAGACAATAGCTCTACACGACAGGTCATTGAAATCAAAGTTATTTCTAATTATCTTTGAATAACACAATCTCTTATTAATAGCCCTGATCATGAGAATAAAGTGTTGAATCACTGACAAATGAAAACAAATCGCATCAAAAATGTCATTAATGCTTTTTTAGCTCATTGTCTTTAATCATGTAAAAATATCCTGAAATGAAGAAATACAGAAATAAATATGTGTTTGTTGCTGTTGTTAAGTCTTATTTTGGGGAGGTGAAGGGCAAAAAAAAAAAAAAAAAAAAAAAAAAAAAAATCAAGACAATGATCTTAAACTCAAGAAGACAGCATTCAAAATAGAAAGAGGGACCAGCAGTTAGCGTAATGGCTATGTTGCTGGACTCCCACGTAGTCGACCGTGGTTCACGTCCCGGACACGGTGGCTTAAAACTCACACCGGGAGCGTGTGTGTGCGTGCCCAAGATCCCGAGAGGAGAATGGAGGAGAAGGGATTGCAGTGTGGCCATCCCCCCGGGGGGTGATTTCTCGCTTTCTGTCTCTATGTCTCTCTCTGTCTGTCTGGCGAGCACACGCGCCCTATAGCGAAAACTTCTCCAAAAAAAAAAAAAAAAAAAAAAAAAAAAAAAAAAACAGAACATGGGGCCAACAGTTGGCGTAGTGGCTAACCATGGTTCGAGTCCTGGACCCGGTGTCTTGACACTCATGTTGGGAGTGTGTGTGCCCAAAATCCCAAAAAGAGAATGGAGAAGAAGGGATAGCGGAATGGCCATCCCCCCGCTGAGTGATTTCTCACTTCCTGTCACTTTGTATCTCTCTGCCCTATAGCAAAACTGTCTCTCAAAAAAAAAAAAAAAAAAGAGTCAGACTCGTCATTACGGCTGTCAGATGTAATCACCAGATCAGATTCCCCAGTGCTAGCACACCCTTCCTAGAGGTGAGAAGGCTCAGGCCATGGCATCCGGGCTCTGGAAATGGGAGTGCTGGCATCGCCTCCAGAGACCCCTGGCCAACAGGGAGGCCTGTGAAGAATTTTCAAGGCACCGTTTGAGTAAGCGGGAGCGAGGGGGCTAGTCTTTGGTATTTCCTAAGGCGTGTGTTTTAAACTGGTGTAGAAATTTACTGCAATCTCCGGATGTTACAGAGTTGGGGGATGCGGAGGGCCTGGTGGCTGAGGAATGAAAATCAGGGCTTGTATTAGTTATTATTTTTTATAGCAGATGCAGAGAGATGTAAAGAAAAGACTCAGTAATTTAGTTCCTATAACTTGATTTAGGAGAAAATGTGTAAAACATAGAATTTTCTTTCTTTTCTTTTATTAAATTAGATTTTGGCCATAGGGCACATTTCCCCTCATCCCAGAGAGAGACAGAGGGAAAGGGAAAAATCATCCCCTCTCCCAGGAGGAAAAGCCATGCCACAATCCCTTCTCCTCCATTCTTCTGTTAGGATTTTGAATATGCATGCACACACGCCACAAGTTTTTTATTTTTTATTTTTTTGGAGAGGTTTTTGCTATAGGGCGTGTGCGCTCGCTAGAAAGACAGAGAGAGACAGAGAGACAGAAAGCGAGAAATCACCCCCCAGGGGAGATGGCCATGCCACAACCCCTTCTCTTCCATTCCCCTCTCAGGATCTTGGGCATGCATGCACACGCGCCCGGCGTGAGTTTAAGCCACCTGGCCAGGAACTTGAACTGTGGTCGACTACGTGGGAGTCCAGCGACATAGCCATTACGCCAACTGCTGGCACGTCACAAGTTTTTCAAGCTGCCGGGTCTGGGACTTGAACCGCACAGTCAGCCATTTAGGATCCAGCGCCTTGACCACCATGCCTCCAACTGGCCCATAGTCAACATTTTCAAACGTTACCTATGAAAACCCTGATGGTTGTTTGTTACTTTTGTAAGGTTATAATATAAATTTCAATATTCAACTCAATGAAAGTTAAGCTAATTTTAAGGAATTACTCTGGCAAAAATGTGACTTGAAGGAAAATTTTAAAGATGCATAAACTAAAACGTCTACTTTAACATGATCAGAAATAGCTTTGCCTTTCTCTTGACGTTTTCCAAATGCATCTTATTTTGTCATGCCTATCTTTCTCTAAAATTATGTCTGTCAACAATCTTTTGGTGAATATGGAAGAAAATACTCATGTCACCTAAAACCTGGGACAAGTCTTTCTATAGAAATAGAAAATTCTATTAGTTTTATCCATTTTCTCTTAGTCTTTTCTTTACATTTCTCTGGTTCTGCTATAAAAAATAAATAACTAAATAACAACGATTATAGTGTCTACCAGTCAGCAGCTTCCTCACACTCAGGTTCCCCCTCCCCATTCTAAATATTAATAGGTTCCAAAGCCTTTAGGCATGCCTATAAAGTCAAGTTCATAGTGCATATGTAGAATCGTCCCACTGGATTTTTTTAAGACTTTTTTTTTTTTTTTTTTTTTTGCTATAAGGTATGTGCGCTTGCTTGAGAGACAGAGGCAGAAAGAAGGAAAGCGAGAAGTCACCCCCGCCCCAACGAGATGGGCTGTGGAGTAATCCCTTCTCCTCTCCTCTCATCCTGGGATTTGGGCATGCACACACACGTGCCCAGTGTGAGTGTCAAGCCACCAGGTCCGCGACTTGAACTGTATGATTCCAGCACTGTAACCACTACACCACCTGCTACCCCCCGACTGGATATTAATATTGTTTTATTGATAATAACTTCCAGGACTGTTGATGGCAATCCTGATTCTCAAGGGTTTTCCTCCTTCTTTTTCTGTTGGTGGAACATACACAAGCTTTGGGCCTGCAACTGGTGTGTCTCATTGGCCACCACAAAGGAAGTCACCTCAGAGCAATGGCCTCTCCATCCAGTAGAGAAGAGCCAGAGAGCCCACGAGGTTAGTGATGGCGCTCTGATCACGCCATACCTGATGCCTACCTTTGCTTCATTGTCCAGTTTAAGTTGGGCTCTTGGTGACTCGTGGTCCAAAGTTGCTAGCCCTTGTTCAATAATGAAGTGTTGGTGTTGTCACGTACTGACTCTTGCTAAAACATTCAAAGATCTAGCTGGGGGAAAAAAGAGAAATATTAAAGTGGTTCAGCTTCTTGTAGCCTTCAGTGACAGGCATAAATTTGCTTTCAAACAAGTTGACAAAAAAGCACAGACAGATAAAAATGCATCCCTCCTAAACAGATGCTGTCTATCCGGAGTTGCCAATAAATCATACTCATGACTGACAGTTGGGGAAACCAGAGACCTACAGGGTTAGAAAGGCTGAGTTCTCACTCTAGACTGAAAGTTACAAATCAGACACATACACGTTGGAGACAAAAATAAGGAAAAAAATACGGTATTTTTAATATATTTTAATATTATGTGTTACCTCAAAAATAATGAAGTTGTTTAACTAGTATTAATCTGATTATTATATCAGTAATATTTATACTACCAATCTTTTATTGGAATATTTTGAAATATTATTTAATTTATATATACATTTTTATAATAAAATACAGAATAATAAAGTTGTGATGCATAATTATTTCTAGAATGTAAACTAAACCAAGTAAACAAACATGGAGGAAATTCAGAAATGCATGTTCTAATATGCATTGCACATAGGACTGTACCTGCTCATGTTTATTGCTATGTTTATTTTGTTGAAGTTCTCTTAATGTTTTCTTTTTAATTTACTGCAGGGCATATGCACTCACCACAGAGAGAGAACGAGAGAGAGAGAGAAATTGATAAATCATCCCCCAGGGGAGATGTCCTTCATTCTCCTCTTGGTTTTTTTGGCGCGCGCACACACACACACACACACACACACACACGCCTAGTGTGTTTTTCAAGCTGTCAGGCCCAGGATTTGAACCGTACAGTCAGCTATGTGGAATCCAGCTGCCTTAATCACCACACTACCAGCTGTCTCAAAGTTCTCTTGATTTTTAGAACTCATTTTATGAATGTCTTTCATAATCATATAAGCACCACACAGCATATGAAGACAGTACTTAACAAAGGACTTAAACATTTTCTTCTTAATAGAGTCCATTGATTTTAATTCTTCTTTTTATCATTAATTGCCAGAGCGCATGTGCACTTGTCAGAAAGAAAGACTGTGAAAGAGAAGAGGCAGACAGCGTGGGTCACACCGCAACTCCTTCTTCATTTCTCCATCCTGGTGGATTTGGGCAAGCATGCACACACACCTGGCATGTTTTCCAAGCCACCAGGGCTGGCATTCCGGACATGGGATCTGACTCCTTCAAACAGTGGGCCACAGGGCTGGCCTGTAACTACTTCTTGCAACAACTAGAAGAGTAAAGACAAGCATATTCCCACTTAATTATCACTGTAAATTGTGCTTTTTGGTGGAACCATCCAAACTATCCAAACTATCTCTTTCTCCTCCCAAAGTGGTTTTAGAAGCACACACAAAAATGTTTTTATTTCCTCATACAAAGATTTTAAGTTATTGAATTCATTAAAGTCATGAAGGCAAACACTTAGTTTTCCTTAAGCTTTTTTTTTTTTTAGATTTTTGCCATAGGGAGCATGTGCTTACCAGAGAGTGAGAAGGAAAGTGAGAAATCATCCCCTTTGGGGAATGGCTACACCACTGTCCCTCCCCCTCTTGGGATTTGAGGCGCACACATATGTATGCCTGGCATGATTCTCAAGGCTCTAGGTCCGGTACTCGGACCGCAGTTGGGCGCGTGTGAGTCTAGCACCCTAAAAGCCATGCCACCAGTTAGCCCCTTATATAAGCTTTTAAGTTCACCTTCCAATTTATGTATTTAAACTTTTCATTTTTTCAGTTTTAGAGAGGTTTTTGCTATAGGGCACATGCACTTGCCAGAAATACAGAGAGACAGAAAGCAAGAAATCACCCCTCCAGGGGGGATGGCCCAGCCACAATCCCTTCTCCTCCATTCTCCTCTCGGAATCTTGGGCACACACGCACACATGCCCAGAGTGAGTTTAAGGCTCTGGGTCTGGGACTCGAACCGCGGTTGACTACATGGGAGTCCAGCGATGTAGCTGTTATGCCAACTGCTGGTCCCAATATCAAGAATATTTTAAGCAGCAAATAAATGCAGATCATTCCAGAGATACAAGATACATCCTTAAACTTGCTATAAGAGGATTAATGTCAGGAAACCATTCCAAACCTGTTGGGATTGGGGAAGATGATCGGTTGCTGACAGAGTGCCGGCTGCCTATGTGGCCTGTTCTCGGCTCACGCCAAGTGTGCTTGTGAACTACCTTCCAGTCCCCATGGCGTGCACTTCCTGGTGCAGGGTTGGGACAGGCCCATGTGCCACAGATCCAGCATGTCACACGTCTTTGTTCACAAAATAAAAATGGCTTTTACACTTTTAAACAGTTAGAGAAAAAGGGAAAGGAGAATATACTTTATTATGTGGAAAATCATTGAACATTCGCCTTCTGGCATTCGTAAATAAAGATGGGACGTGTGTTCGTGTGTTACCCGTTGCTGATTTCACTTAGTAAGTCGGAGTCCAGCCGCTGGGACACAGACGGAATGGCCTGCCAAGGTGACAATATTTTCTGTCTAATTTTAAAGAGTGAATGCTGATGACTGACCTCCTGGTCAGACTTTGGAGCCTGGGATGAGAACTTGGAATTAGAAACATCCCTCTCATCTTCACCCCCAAGAAACAAGAATACTCCACTCCTTTTCCTTGTCATTAATCCGGTCAGACTTGCTTTAGAACACCCATCCTGTGAGTTCCTTCACAAGATTCTTTCAATGTTAAAGTCCAGCTTGAATTAAAAAAATCAAAAATGATGAATCTCCGATTAGGTGGTATTACACTGAGATATTAAATGACGTATCCTGGTCAGTTCCCTTACCCGCCATAGCCCCTCCCTAGTGAACGGAACTAATTCCTTTTTTCCCTTATAAAAAGCTCTTCGGGGGACCAGCAGTTGGTGTAATGGCTGTGTTGCTGGCCTCCCATGTGGCCGACCGTGGTTCAAGTCCCGGACCCGGTGGCTTAAAACTCACGCCGGGCGCGTGTGTGTGCATGCCCAAGATCCCGAGAGGAGAATGGAGGAGAAGGGATTGCGGTGTGGCCATCCCCCTGGGGGTGATTTCTCGCTTTCTGTCTCTCTCTGTCTCACTGCCAAGAGCACGCGCCCTATAGCGAAAACCTCTCAAAATTTGTTTTTAAAATAAAAAAGCTCTTCGGGCCCTCCCACCACTTGAGCTCAGGGCCAGGAGGCTGCCCGGGAGCCAGCGAGTGGAGGCTCACCACATCCAGAGCTGGCCTTGACCTGGGGCTTGTCAGCCTCAGGAATGTCAGACACACCTTTCTGCTATGTCTAAACGACCCAGTCCATCGAAGTTTGTAACATCACCTCAGACAGACTAAGAAAATAGCAGTAGAACAAAATTAAAGTGTTATTTTGCTGTAGCTAAGGTGAATTATTTCGCAATTACTTAGTAGGAAATGGATAATGAACACACAAACATTAAGCTATGTGGGTTATTTTGAATGATTAAAAGATGACTTTTCTTTGCTTTCAACTCAACTATGTACAACAATTTTCTTCTGAATAAGGAGATTTGAGAAAATAACAGTATGGGAAATCTTGAAATAGTGGCAGGCCTGTATTTCTCTTACTGAGAAAAGCTAATGTGCTGTACAAAAAAAAAAAAAAGAAAAGTAGACAAGTACAAAACAAATGTTCTTTCTATAATTTGATCACAAAATGGTAGAGTCAATTTTATGCATATTTGTACTTTCTCTGTTTATTTTTGAAGTTGGATTTGTTCTGTGTAGTTTGTTAAAATTGTTTGGGAGAATGCTTTTATCTTCAGACTGTTTTCAAACCAGTGAAAGGTGAAAAACAATTGTCTGCAAGACAGTAACCTTCCCCAGTGAAATACGAGTTCAAGCTCTCTGGGTGTCCTCCGGGCTTTTGTGTGGTATGTGACGGCTTTCCACCTGTGTGTACCGAGTATAGGTGAAAACGGGCAGCGGAAATGCCACATGCCACCGGGGTGCTTCCGGGGGCCACTTTCCTGCCTGTTCTCTGTGATGGCCCCTCTGTGCGCAGTGGCCAGGCTGTGTTGGATTCAGAAAGCTCCACTTGTCTTCCTTCCCCTTTCCCGTCAGGAGACAGGGAGAAGCACACGCACAGCACATCCCAGACACGGCCTGCAGACGCGTGTGGCAGGCAGTGGCCACCGCAGGTGTCACCAACCACACGTGGGCTTCGTTCGCATATCAACATGGATAACGTGGCTGGGACAGCTCAACCCTCTGTTTCTTTGTGTTCAGCTGAGAAGAGTGGACAAATCTTTCTTCTTAGCGTTGTGCTTTGGTGGGTATGGCCGACTCCCCAGGGTGGCTTTGTCTAAGGCTCACGTGCACCCAGGTCCAGGGAAGGGAGCCCATCGAGCCTTAGATTCAGAAAAGAAAGCTGGGGCACGGCCAGAGTTATGGAGGGCAGATCTTGGAAGGCCGACTGTCAGTAACATCAGATCATACTGTACTGCCTCTCAGAGGAAAGTACATGGTCCATGACTAAGAGGTGCACGACCAGCCCCGGTCTCCCTGACCGCCGTCACCGTCCGTCCCCCTGCTCAGTGAGCCTTACATGTCCCACGGCAGTGGCGGCCCCTGGCCGGGGTCTCAGCACTTGCCCTCCCGGAGACTCTGCGTCTTCACCCTTTCCCCCTGGGAGGGCGCCATCAGTCGGTTCTTGAGACCCTTTCTCTCGTTCCCTGGAATCCCACTTCTTCCTCCTCCTCCTGCCTTTGCACTGTATTTTCAGTCATTTGATTCATCTATTTATTTTCCTTTTTCTATTTTTTATACAGGCAAAATTCACAGTCCTTGTGCGTTTGAGCTCTCCGTCTCTCACGGGACGAACGAGCCTAGAAATGTAATGGACAGCATGAGGCAGCAGAGGTCATCAAATTGCATCGTGTTAGGGGGTGGGATCTTTTTAGTTGTTTTATTTTTAAATAACTATTTATTTATTATTTTTAAAATTTTGTAATAAGGCACATGTGTTCACCAGAGAGAGAGAGAGAGAGAGAGAGAGAGAGAGCGAGCAAGCCACCAGGCCCAGGACTCAAATCACTCGACATGTGGGAGTCTAGGGCCTTAGCTTCCATGCCACCTGCTGACCCTAGGATTTTTTGTTAAATAAGCACATCTCAGCTGCTTTTATCGCACCCATGCGTACACACACACACACACACACACACGCATGCACACATATACGCACACACGTGCATGTACGTACACACACATGCATACACACACACTCACATACAGCGTGTGATGTAATATCTCTGGATTCTTGCATGTAGTATGATCTTTCCAGGTTCATGCAGGTTGTACAATGTGGTACTTCATGTTTGTGACGCCACAGCATACTGGTCTGTTAGAGCACACTTTCTTATCCATTTATATACTCTGGTGGACACGCTGGTTGCCACCCTTGGCTGTTACATAAAATGCTTGTCTCGGTACAAGTTTCTATGTGGACATGTTTTTACTTCTCTTGGTATATACCTGAGACTGGAATTGCGGGTCATGTAGTAATTCTAGATTTAACTTTTGGAGGAACAAAGAGTTTTGAACAGAGCCTGCGCTGTTTTACATTCCAAGCAACAATGTATAAGGGTTCTATTTTCCCCTGTACTCGCCGACACTTACTAGTTTCCGTTTTCTTGCTTAAAAACATACAACAGAGTATGAAGTTCTGTCTCACTGTGGTTCTGACTTGCGTTTTCTCAACGACCAGTAGCACCCAGTATCTTCTCATGTACCTGTCGGCCAGTGAAATATTTTCTCATCTCAGATAGAAGTGCCTAGCCAAGGGCTTTACCCATTTTTCTTTTTATTTGTTCCTAGGTTTTTTTCTTTTTTTTAAATTTCTTCCATGAGAGAGAGAAAAACACAGAATGACAGAACAGATACCCCCAAGATAGCACTCCTACCTCAGCCCGCTTGGACCATGGGACAGAGCCAAGATATGACAACACGAACCGCGAGGTGCGGGGACAGGAACTTGGGACCTTCCCATGTGCCATGTGGGCCCAGCATCACAGAGCAGTTACCACTGTGCCACTGACTGGCCCTTTTTATGTTAGGCTGTTTGTTTTTTCGTTGTTGAGCTTTAAGAGTTCTTTATTCAATTCTTATCAGATGCATGATTTGCAAATATTATCTCTCATCCTATAGGTTGTCCTTTAACATTCTTTTTCTTTTTTTTTTTTTGGAGAGGTTTTTCGCTATAGGGCGCATGCGCTCGTCAGACAGACAGAGAGAGACATAGAGACAGAAAGTGAGAAATCACCCCCCAGGGGGGATGGTCACGCCACAATCCCTTCTCCTCCATTCTCCTCTTGGGATCTTGGGCACGCACGCACACGCGCCCGACGTGAGTTTTAAGCCACCGGGTCCAGGACGTGAACCACGGTCGACTACGTGGGAGTCCAGCGACATAGCCATTACACTAACTGCTGGTTCCCTCCTTTAACATTCTTGATAATGTCCTTTTTTCAGATTTACTTTATTCGTGATAGCGAGCACATGTGCCTGCACTAGAGGAAGAGAGGGGAGCTCCTTGACAGGTTGCACCAGGCTGCAGTCACCTTCCCGGCCTCCAGCTTCTCCGGGTCTTGGGCACACACCAGAATGTCAGCGAGTTTCAGGCTGGCCCGGGACTTGAACATGCAGTCGTCTGTGGCCTCTAGCAGCGTAATTTTTCCCCCTTTTTTGAAATTTAAATTTATTTATTTACATTCATTCACTATACATCATTACAGCATACAAAATGAGATTTCCATCCAGAGTACACTGTATATTGGCTCAGTCAAGCACATCAGCATATGTGTTATCGTCAACAAATAATTTTCCATTTCTTGTTTCCTGTATATTTTGCTTTTTTTTCCCCCCCATCCTTGATTCCCTATCTCTCACCCTCTGGCATCTCCCACCCTCCTCCCACACTGTCTCTGGTATCCATGTTGCTTTCTATGCCTTTCCCCCCACATACATTTTATTGATTCATTAAAGGTCTTAATTAATCTAAATACTTCCAATAGCAAGCACAGCTGATATATACATACCCATGAACACAAGTCTGACTTTAGACATAGACCTCAGTGAGTAGAATGAACATACTATACAGTACCACCTAGCTGGGGCTGGATGGTTTACTGTAGTCATCAAATAGGTATTTTATATGCATATTTTTTAATTTCAAGAAAAACAGTTTTTGTGTTTTTATTTTCTGAAACATTTTTTTAAAATTAATCAATTTGCATTCATTCCCTAAGCATTGTAACAGCATACAAAATGTGATTTCCCATCCAGAATATACTGCACAGTGGCTTAATCATGCATGTTATTGTCAATAATTTTCCACTTCTAGTTTCAAATATATATATATATTTTAATACCTATTTCTGACTCTCTGCCCTTTCCCACCCTCTTCTCACACTATCTCTGGTATCTACAGTTGTCTTCCATTCCTTGCCCCCCACATTTTATTGGTCACACAATTTCTTAAATAATCTAACTACTTTCAATAGCAAGTTCAGCTGGTAATTTCTAGAAAAGCAGTTTTAACTTTAACAAATCAAAGAAATGCTAGGTAACTTTGCTTAAAACGTAAAGCCAGGAAACAGGTTAGGATTCTGTTCAAATAGTAGGTACATGAACCTATCGACAGCTCAAGACGGGGCAAAAATCTTTAAAACTGGACAATAAAGCCTAGAAGAAAATCAGTGATGTTTTAGTCAAAAGTCAGAAAATGCTATTTCACCAGCTCAGTCTCATGTACTTAATCTATCTTCTGTTGTGGTTTTATCTTCCCGATTAAATTCTAGGATATAATATTCAACTCCAGACTTGTCTCTATGATTAAGTTGGCCATTTTCTTAGTTTTTTTTTTTTTTTTTTTTTTTTTTTTTTTTTTGAGAGGTTTTTGCTATAGGGCTCGTGCACTCGCCAGCCAGACAGAGACAGAGAGACAGAAAGCGAGAAATCACCCCCCAGGAGGGATGACCACACCGCAATCCCTTCTCCTCCATTCTCCTCTCGGGATCTTGGGCATGCACGCACACGCGCCCGGCGTGAGTTTTAATCTACCGGGTCCGGGATGCAAACCATGGTCGACCATGTGGGAGTCCAGCGACATAGCCATTACGCTAACTGCTGGTCCCTCCATTTTCTTAGTTTTTGAACTCTCATTTCTGTGTGTCTGTATTTAATTTTCCTGATGTAGCACTCCCTTGAGAAGTTCTTGCAGATCTGGTTTGGTGCTTTTACATTCTTTCAGATTTTGTTTATCTGAGAATGTTCTTGTCTTTTCTTCCCATATGGAGGACAATCTTGCCAGGTATAGTATTCTTGGTTGAGGGACCAGCAGTTAGCATAATGGCTATGTCGCTGGACTCCCACGTAGTCAACCGCAGTTTGAGTCCTGGACCCGGTGTCTTAAACTCACACTGGGCGTGTGTGCGTGGTGCCCAAGATCCCGGGAGGAGAATGGAGGAGAAGGGATTGCGGTGTGGCCAACCCCCCTGGGGGGTGATTTCTCACTTTCTGTTTCTCTGTCTCTCTCTGTCTGGCGAGCGCACAAGCCCTATAGTATTCTTGGTTGAAATTTCTTTTCTCTTAACACTTCAAATGTATTTTCCCATTCTTTCCTTGCTTGCATTGTTTCTGATGAGAGGTCTGCTGTTAGCCTGATGGGATGTCCTTTGTAGGTAACTTGCCATTTTTCTCTTGCCAATCTTAGTATCTTGTCTTTGTCTGTGGTTTTGGTCAATCTGGCTATAATGTGTCTTGGAGAACATCTTGGGTTAATTCTATTTGTGGTCCTTTCTTATATCTTGGAACTGGATCTTTGAGTGCCTCTCTATGTTTGGAAAGTTTTCTTGCAGGATTTCATGGAATAGATTATCAATGCCCTTATGGGTCTCTTCACCTTCTGGGATACCTGTTATCTGGATGTTTGGACGATTGATGGTATCTAGTATTTCTCGTACATTATTCTCATTTTTGGGGCAATTTTCTCATTCTTCATGGTAGATTTTTCCAGGCCAGCAATTTTCTCTTCTATGTCTGAAATTCCATTTTCTGTATGATCTAGTCTGCTTTTAACATTTTCAAGGGAGATTTTGACTTCCTGTATTATAGCCTTCATCTCTAACAGATCCATTTGATTCTTTTTTAAAAAGTCTGTAATTCCTCTTTTAAATCTTGCAAGAATTTTCTCACCTCCTGGAATTCATCAGCTCCTTTCTCCTTTCTTTTCAGTAGTTCATTGTCTCTCTTCTCTTTCATCTCTGTTAGCGCTGTCATTATGAATATTCTAAATTCTTTATCAGAGATTTCCATGATTTCCATTGAACTGTCTGTGGATGAACAGGAGTTATTCTTTTCCCTTAGAGGAGAGGTATTTTCTTGCTTTCCCATATTTATTGTGGCCCTGCGATGATTTCCAGTCATCTGATGGATGATGTGTTTCTTTCCAAACTTAAAGTTCAATCTGAGTGTTCAGGAGCATGCAGAAAGAGGTAATCTAAAATCTCTTTGCCATTCCATTTTGATCCCACTCTAGTTTGTGGTCTGGAGGCTGAATTATCAGTAGAAAATCTTTAATTCTCCTTTTTTCCCTGAAATCACTAGTTCTCAGGAGCCATGAAGGTGTCTTCTTCTGAAGGCCTGCCCCTTGACCCTCAGCAGCTTACTTCTGTTTTGCCATCAACTGAATTACCAAGCTGGGTTGATAATGTCCTTTGACTCACAAAAGTCTTGTTTTTTTCTTTTCTCTCTTCTTTTTTCTTTTCTTTTCTCTTCTTTTTTCTTTTCTTTCTCTTTTTTCTTCTTCCTTTTCTTTTTTTTTTTTTTTTTTTTTTTTTGGTGAGATGTTTGCTGCAGGGTGTGTGCACTCACTGGAGAGACAGAGCCAGAAAGTGAGAAATCACCCCCCACCCCTCCTGAGGGAATGGCTACATTGCAATATCTTCTCCTCATGGAGGTCTGTGTTCGATGTGGTTAACATTTACAGTTCATGGACTTCCAGAGAAGCATATCACCCTTCATCATAGGGGTGGGCCTCCATCAATATAAGTGTTTGAACCAGAAACGAACAAGATTTCTTGTAGATGAAGGAGGAATTCTGCCTCCAGATTGCAACACAGACTTAGTTTCCAGTCTGCTGCTGCCCTATGGATGCAGTGGCTTGCGGACTTACCTGAATTTCCAGTCTTTCAACCGGCCTTACAAATTTCAGACTGCTCAGCTCCTATGGTGTGGTTTTTGCATATGATTATTCACCATGATGTTCAGTAAATCTTTGGCTTTTCCCCAGCTACAGCAGTTAAAGGTGTTGCTCTCAAGTCATCCTGCTTGGATTCAAATCCAGTATCTTCCATTTCCTAGACCTTGGACAAAATATTCAACTTCTCTTTGTCTGGATTGTAGCAATATAAAATGAGCATTTACATAAATGTGTTGTTATGAGCATTTAAAGTAGTATTTTTAAATGTCTTCTATACCTGCTACATAGTAAGTGGCATGTAAGTTTTAAATAAAGAGGTTCCATGTTCTTAGCCAGAACAAAAAGAATAGCAGTTTCTAGAATAAATGATAGTCAATTTTTCATACAATTTATTTATTAAAATATGTTAGTTCATTTTGTTATTGGTACACATGAAAGATATATAAACATACAGAAGAAGTAGCATAAATAAAATTTTGTTTAAATAAATAAATATTTAGGTTTTGGGGGAAAATAGGCACATACACAGATGCATATATATGCCCACATACATACACACATGGATGGAATATACATACATATATAGATTCACACCCATATGGACACAAGATACATACATTCTTATAACAATGCTTTAACACAGCAGTCGTGGGCACACCTGCATGTGTAGATTACTATGCACTAATGCAGCAAACTTTTAGAAATGATGTTATCTTGTATCATGTACTTATGGGTGATATTTAATATATTTTTACATTTTGCCTTTTTCAAATGCTTCACAAGCTGCATACACTGAGTTTAAAATCAATAACAATAAGAGAGTTTATTCATAACTAGAGTTTTGCAAAGTCTCAGTGAGAGGTAATGGAGTTTTGCATGACTTTATTTAATCTTCCAAAATAACTGCTGCTTCATATTCCTTAAAGTAAAAATGATAAAGCTGGCTGTTTAAACTTTAATAACCCCAGTCCTCATTATTTTAGCGACTGTGCTGTAATGGTACACTAACAATGTTAATTTAAAAACGTGAAATGCGCATTCTTAACTGTTCTGTTGAAAACTTTATGAAACGCTACTTGTGATTATATCCAGGCACTTGACTACTTTGTATCAACTCTGTGGAATGTTTGTAGAAACCAAACTTTGACATAGAGAAGTAGAAATGGAATGGTCCCAGTGACGCTATCTTTTGACATCTTTGCTGCCATAAATCGGTAGGCTTTAAAAAAGGGCATGATGCTCCTTCTAGAACAAGAAGATTAAATATTGACAATAGAAAGGAAAATAGAGTGGCCAATAGTTATCTCTGATAAAATGATTTTACAGGAAGATGTGATTGAACAAAATGTATTATTGAAAGAAAAAAAAATTTAAGGTCAAATTCAATGTAAATTTATTTAGTGAGTCACATAATTAGGAACACATGCTAGAGAAACTAAAATTGCTTTTCAAATATCTTTGGCAGAATTACAAACTTGATACTTAATATTGTTCACTTCAACATCATTCTTTGCCTTTTTTGTGCCCTATTCGGGGTCCATTTTTATATAATCTCTTTTCTCTCCCACTAACTCTGTTCTCTGAGGTCATAATATTCTGTAATATAAAAATAAAAACTCTTTTATTTCTGAATTAAGAAAATGAGTAAATAATTCATATTTGCATCGAAAAGTAGCACGATTTTTAAGAATATTTTTTCAATATTCAACTAACAGAAATGTTTATTTCAAATGTGAACAAAATGTTACTCAAGATCACTTATCTAGTTTTCTTGTCTCATTTCAATATATTCCAATGATAAAAGAACTATTTGCAATAAGTGAATCAACTATGCCAGGGAAATAGTGCTTAATTATTCTCAAAGTAGATGTAAAAAGACTGTCTTATTTCATGGTAACTGAATCAGAGTGCCATCAGCCTCACTTATTCTAGTGGTGCTTATAGAAGAGATCTGACAGCCACTTAGATCTACCAAAACTGGATGAAGATGACAACAGGGTTTGCTGAAGACAAACAAATAAGTAATGCTACCATATTGAGTCTAGCAGCATGACAAAAGTAGTTAGCACTATAAATACTATAAAGGCCAGATAGCCTTAAAAAGAAAAAGAAAAGACAGAACTTATTTTATAACTGATTCTGTAACAAAGAAATGATCCCAGTGCCAGGAATACCAAGGGAGCCGAATCTGTCCTGGTGAATGTGTAGGCTGGCACCGTGCCACGTGGGGGCAGGACAGCAGATATGAGATTTACAGGCCAGGCCCTGAAACACCACGTCCATGGAGACAGGCTATGTGTGAACTGGTTTCCGTGGGCCACCATAGCCGAACCTGAGAGGCTGAGGGACTAAAACAACAGTTTTGCTCGTGGTTTGTAGATTAGAAGTCCAAAATGAATGTGCCTTTGGCTTAGTTTCTGGTGAAACCTCTGTGAAAGGACAAAGGATTCGGCAGGACCTGCTGCAGCCGGTGAGGCAGTGCATCAAGGCCCGTCGGGTAGAGATGGGAGCCCTGGGATGGGCTTTTGCAGGGGCAAAGGTAGACTAGGCCCAACTGCAAACACAATATGGGGCTGTATTTGCCCAGGGGCATGGTGGGGTCAGCGGGTGGGAGTGTAGTTAACAGTAACGTTAACAGACAAGCCTGGGAGAACATCCAAGAGCTTGGCTGAAGGTTAGTCGGGAGATTCCGTCGCCTCTCCTCCTGACTTGTGTAAGGCTGCCGCTCTCTGTGTCCTCACACGGCCTTTTGCCTGTGCATGCAGACAGAACGAGAGAGAGCAAAATATCTAGAAATATCTGGGGCCATTTCCCTTTTCATAAGGACCGCTAACTGGGCCATGAGGGTCCCACTCTTACAACCTCACTTTACTTTCATTCCCTCTTCTAAATATCCTATTTTCAAATGCCGTTTCTACGGAGATTGGAGCCTTAAAATATGAATTTGGGAGGAGACATAGTTCGAGCCATAAAAATTTGATAAGAATCGAAATAGAAACTTGTGTGTAGATCAGCCTCTCTCAAAATGTGTCACGCGCAGAGACAGAACAAGATTAAAATGTTGAGTTCACAGCCCAGTAAGAAGGCAAGGAGGGGAATGTATGTGGGCTAAAAATATTCCTCTGAGAAATCAAAATCAGAAGCATGAATGCATCGTAGGTTAAACATTGCACCCCCAGATTGAGCACGAGTCTTGTTTCAGAAAGATGAGACTCAATGGAACTGTAATTAAAACATTTCAGGAAAACATTATAACTAAAATAGTATTTACCCAGCACTCTGGCCTGTATTCAGTAAGGATCCTGTTCGGTCAGTTCAGCACGAGTTTCCGTTAAGTGCATTTCCACCCCTGACCTTCACCCTGTGGGTGGGGGGGGGGACCCACCACGTTGAGTGTGACACCACCACGAAGATGCCTACTGCTGAGACTCCACGAGAGCAGAGCGACCTGGGACGGGGTCACCACAGCTCGCCGCGTCGCTGCTCGTCCCAGTGAAGCTCTGGTACGAGCCTTCACTTCTGCCAAGATCAGTTAGAAAGTGTGGGGTTTATGACGGCCGTTGACACTGACTGACGGGTGGTGCTGGGCTTTATTCCCGAGGAAGGAGGCCCCTCAGGGCCAGTCTGAAACCGCCCTGCTTCCTCTAGGGAGGCACTCCACAGGTCATGGACCAGAGAGGGGTCCCCGGCCACACCCCGGGGGTGGGCTCGGGGCGGCACGGGAGTATCAGAGAGAGCGAGCGATTCTAAGCAGCCTCGGCAGCCTCCACGCAGGGACCACCTGGATAACGTCTGACAAGTCCCAGCGCCTCGGGAGAGCCAAGGGCTAGCCCGCTGCAGCCTGCCGAGGCCTGGAGCTAAGGCTTCAGAAGTCTAGTCAGCGCTCCCAACGGCGGAGACGGGGGTTCTTCAACAGGAAACCGAGGAAGAGGGGGATTGCAGATGTTCACTTCCCCCCAAGAGCTCCCAGCACCACGGTTTCTGCTCGGCCTTTGCGTTCCCGTCTCACGTCTCAGTAACGTGCTGCAGGCAGGAGGTGGGTTAGGTCAACAGTCTGTGGCACCATAGGGTGTTTTCATTTGATGCCAGCTGGCCAGAGAATCCTTTTAGTTAGAAGTGTCGGAACCAGCAGTTAGCATAATGGCTATGTCACTGGACTCCCATGGAGTCGACTGCGGTTCAAGTCCCGGACCCAGTGGCTTAAACTCACGTCGGGCGCGTGTGCGTGCATGCCCCAGATCCCGAGAGGAGAACAGAGGAGAAGGGATTGCGGTGTGGCCATTCTCCCTGGGGGGTGATTTCTCATCTTCTGTCTCTCTGTCTCTCTCTGTCTTTCTGGTGAGTACATGCGTCCTATAGCAAAAACCTCTCCAAAAAACAAGTGTCCTTGAGCACTGACCTCAGACAGGTGTGCAGGGACATAACAGGCTAAATACACGTACCTCTCTGAGGCCAGTTTTCTCCACATTTCCTCTTTCTCAGACAGCCTTTTATTCTCGTGTCAGGACTTACATAGATTAACATTTTTAGCACGACTCTAATTAGGTTTCTATGACTACCATCTTTCTTGCCACAGCCCGGAATGTGCAAGTTAGTTTGCAAGCCAAGAAGCTCCCGCCCGTGTGTGAGGGCATTTTCTAAGCTCCCTACAAATCGTCAGATCATGGCAAGCAGAGCTAGTACTCCTGTCCGCGTGGCTCCCGAGGCCTGGATAACCACAGCCGCCTTCGCACTCCGATTTCCTGCCTTTCGTATTTCGGGTGCAGTTGAATCTGCGGGAGCTTCTGCTGAGCATGAGCGGAGAGGACTGGATGGAGGCCAAGGAAAGCCGGCGCCCTGTCATGAGAGATTCGGGATCCATGGAGGGAGGGATGCCTGACTCACAGCCCACCTCTCGGAAAAGAGCTTTCTGAACAACCAAGAAATAAATAGCAACCTCAGAGGTGATATTTTATTTGTATGACTTAATAACACGAAAGTCAATGCTACTTGATAGCCCCCATGAAAAAAAGCCTGAGAACCAGACCCCAAATATCAAGCTGATTCACAAGCAATTTAAGTTACTGGAGACACACTTTAATGCTTTTTGATAAAAGACAACAAAACCAAGACATGAAACAATGTAGTATTTTAGAACCCAATAAAAATGAGCAGACGCACAAAGCAGCAAGAAAACACAATTAGGGGAAAGAAAAACTCACGTAACAGAATGACACCTAAAGATCCCAGTGTTGATGGGGAGGTAGCAAATGTGGATCGTAAAATAGCTACTGCAGGGGCCAGACAGTGGGGCTGCAGTAAACGTGACGCTCTGCTGGGCAACCCCACGTGGAAAGTTCCCAGGTCAGTCCTGGCATCTCCCGAGTATGCGTGGGTGGATTGTGATGTCAAGACACTGCTAGGGTTCCTCTCTCTCTACCTCTATCATTCTCACCCATGTAAGGAATAAGTAAATAAAAACTGGGGGACCAGCAGTTAGCGTAATGGCTATGTTGCTGAACTTCTATGTAGCTGACCGTGGTTCGAGTCCCAGATCCGTTGGCTTAAACTCATGCTGGGCGCGTGTGCGTGCGTGCCCAAGATCCCGAGAGGAGAATGGAGAAGAAGGGGTTGTGGCATGGCCATCCCCCCAGGGGGAGGTTTCTCGCTTTCAGTCTCTCTGTCTCTCTCTTTCTTTCTGGTGAGCACACGCGCCCTATAGCAAAATCCTCTCAAAAAAAAAAAAAAAAAAAAAAAAAAACTTCAAGAAACCCTAAGCTATTATAAATATACCTAAGTATTAATTTATAAATGAATGTACTAAGGAGAAAGAAATAAGATATAAAGATAGATAAAAGAATCAATTAGCATTTTTAGAGATAAAAAATAATATAAACATTTTAAAATGTATTGAATTTAAAAGCATATTGAACACTGAAGAAGAAAATGTAAATAAACACAACGACACAGCAATATGAATATAATAGAATATGGGCGAATATTCTCAAGTTCACAGACAGACAAAAATATTGTAGAAATCTGAAAATGAAATAGAGAAAACTATAAAATGTGTAATAAATGGTGACACAGTGAGGTATCTATAATTCAAACTTAGTATTAAATCAATAGCATGAAAACAATGCTGTTTACCATATGAAAACACCAAGGGAAAAACACTATGTATAATCCTCATAGATAGGAAGAAGAAAATCTGGCAGAATGCAACATTTATTTGTAATAAAACTTCTCACAAGTTATGAATAGAATAAAACATTCTCAACCTGACAAAAGGCAAGTATGAAAAATCCACAATGTCACACTTACTGTTTAAATCTAAAGATAGATGATGTCTTTTTAAAACTCCAAGTCAAGGATATGTCTTTGCAACACTCTTAGGTAATGTAAGTTCTAGCCAGTGCACAAGTAAAGAAGAAGGAATTATGGTCATATTTATTTAAAAGGCAGAAACAACATATCTTCATTTTTCATATGATAGGATTGTCCATAAGAAGTCTAAAGAAAAGTAGATAGAAATATCGTATAGACCTAACAAGGCACATGACACAAAAAAATCTATATACAAAAATCTGGATGTGAAATTTAATTGCATTTCAATTTATTATTAATAAGCAGTTGGGAAATTAAAATTTTTAAATACGTTAAAAATAGTTTTCGGAGGGTTCATGCTCTTGTTAGAGAGAAACAGAGAGACAGTGGGAAAATGAGAAAGTGCTCCTCCCATGGAGAACGGCCATGGAGCAATGCCTTCTCTTCCATTTCTCCTTCCCTTCAGACTCTTGGGTATTCACACACAGGCATCTGGTGTGTTTCTCAAGTCACCGGCTCCAGGACTTGAACCATGTGGTCAGCATGTGGAATCCAGCCTCCTTAACCACCTTGCTGGGGCCGACCCAAAACAGTTTTAAAATAGCTTCAAAAAGTATTACTCAGGGATAAATTTAACAAAACGTATATGAAACATGTACACTAAAAGCTACAAAACATTACTGACAAAAAGTAAAGAAGAATTGAATGAAGAAGAAATTTAGGAAGAAGACATTTATCATGTCCATAAGCTGAAAGTCTTAATACTGTATAAAAAAATGGATCTACAGATTTGAAACAATTTAAATCTTGTCCAAAAGGTATTTTAGATAGAGACTGACCAGGTAATTCCGAAATTTATTTAGAAATTCAAAGAATATAGACTTACTAAAATAATTTGGAAAGAAAAGATTGGGTCACATATCACTTTATTTCAAAACTTAACAAAATTCTGCGGTAATCAAGAGAATATGATATTGATATAAAGATTGACATGTTGACATAGAATAGAGAATCCAAAATTAGTCTCAAACACATATAGTTCATTGAGTTTTGACTAAATTATCAAGATAATTCAATTGGGAGAAAATAGTCTCTCAAAAGTGTATGCTGGGACCAGCAGTTAGCGTAATGGCTATGTCGCTGGACTCCCACGTAGTCGACCGCGGTTCGAGTCCCGGAACCTGCGGCTTAAACTCACGCCGGGCGCGTGTGCGTGCGTGCCCAAGATCCCGAGAGGAGAATGGAGGAGAAGGGATTGCGGCGTGGCCATCCCCCCTGGGGGGTGATTTCCTGCTTTCTATCTCTCTGTCTCTCTCTGTCTGTCTGGCGAGCACACGCGCCCTATAGCAAAAACCTCTCCAAAAAAAAGAAAAAAAAAAAAAAAGTGTATGCTGAGGGGACCAGCAGTTAGTGTAATGGCTATGTCGTTGAACTTCCATGTAGCCGATCGCGGTTCCAGTCCCAGAACCCAGCTCCTTAAACTCATGCCGGGAGCCTGTGTATGCGTGCCCAAGATCCCAAGAGGAGAATGGAGGAGAAGGTATTGTGGTGTGGCCATCTCCTTGGGGGGTGATTTCTCGCTTTCTATCTCTCTGTCTCTCTCTGTCTTCCTGGCAAGCGCACATGCCCTATAGCCAAAACCTCTCCAAAAAAAAAAAAAAAAAAAAAAGTGTATGCTGAGGACCAGCAGGTGGTGTAGTGATTAAGGCACTGGATTCCCACATGGCCAACTAGGGTTCAAGTCCTGGACCTGGCAGCTTGAAAAATCACACTGGAGACAGGTGTGTGTGTGTGTGCCCAAAATCCTGAGAGAAGGGAAGAGAAAGAACTATAGTATGGTTATCCTATCTGAGGGGGTGATTTCTCACTTTCCCTCTCTCTGTCTCTCTCTGACATGTGCACATGCCCTATGGCAAAACAATCTTTAAAAATTATACATATATATGTGTATGTGTGTGTGTGTGTGTACATACATATATATAACTGTAATATTCATATAGAAAAAAGTGCAACTCAATTCTTACTTATCCCATACATAACAACATACAAAACATTTTATTCAAACTATATAATAGGATATGCAAAATAAGGTCATTGACCGTTCAAAGAAAACATTAGAGAAATCTTTATGACCTTGCAGGAGGTGAAGATCACTCGCATAGGACATAAAAATCATTAATCAAACAATGATAAAATTGACCTTAGCAATGTTAAAATCTTTGCTGTTTGTAAGATAGCAGTGAATAAATGCACACATACATGGAGATGATCAAATGATTCATTTTTGTTAAAAAAAGAGGAACATTGTTAAGAAAATATAAACATTATGAATATGAAGATATGTTAAGAATATAGATTCAAAATATAAAAATTGCCAAAAAATTACGAGAGATTAATAAAAATAGCAGTGGTTAGTTGTTACAATTCTGTTGCAAAATCAGTCATATCTGTTCACCTCAATCTCGGGGGGGATTCACTTACTGGCTTCTAATTCTTGCACAAACCATACCTCCACCCACCCAAAAACCATTACATTCACTGGGATTTCCAGGTTCCCTTTCAGAATGCTCACACTTGCACGTAGCAGAAAACTTACTCAAACTTCCTCTAAAGTTAGAAGAGTGCATTGACTTCTCCAATGAGAAAAAGGCTGAAGGTGAGATGAGCAGCCGGTGTGGGAAGCACTCCACATCACTTTGCCTTTGTTCGCTCTGCTCGTCTGTCAGCTCTTCACTCAAAATCACCACTGACACGTTTCAGGTATACATTTGCTGCGATGGCTAATTTTATGTCTACTCTGCTGGTCTCTGGAATGGCCAAACAGCTGGTAAAACATAGATTCCTAGGTGTATCTGTTGAGGGTGTTTCCAGGAGACTTTAGAATTTGAACCACTAGATGGAGTAAAGGAGACTGCACTCTCCAGTGGGGGCGGCATCATCCCAGGTAGAACACAAAGGCTGAAGAAGGGTACCGCCCTTCTCTCCTCTTGATCCTGGACATCCATCCTGCCTTCAGACGTTAATTTCCCTGGTTCCCTTTGGTCTAAGACTAAATTACACCCCGAGGTTCTTGGTTCTGTAGCTTGCAGACTGCAGATCGTTGGGATTCTCAATCACCTGAACTAGTTCTTATAAAAATCTCCCCATGAATCTGAATCTAAATCTGCATCTGAATTGGAATCTATGTCTAAATCTATATCAGCATTCACATCTGTCTATATCTGCTTTTATATCTAACCGTATCTATATCTTCTAGTGGTTCATCTTCTCTGGAAAACTCTGAATAATATAGTGGCCAAACAAACCATCAAGCGAGAGAGAATCACTCTTTTTCTAAGTTCATAGATCACATATTTAACATAATACAACAATCCTTTCCTGGTTGATGAAAGACAGTGGAGCAAGCATTTGTCACCTCTCCCTAAACTACAAATATAAGTCATTTTAGCTAGATTATGCAGAGTGAAAAAAAATACGGATGCTAACCACAGTCAAATGTTTTAGTAGTCAAGTGCCACATGTGCATTTTTTAATCTCTGGTACAATTTAAAAATTTTTCAGTCCAGGAAAAATATATTTATACTGTCCCCCAAATGTAACCCCAATGTAGAGATCAACTAAGCTTTCAACTAGTTAGTGCATTCAGCATCAAAGCCAGGATGCCCAAGTGGTTACAGTAGTGTCCCAGAATCCAATGACTGTGACCAAAGTTATCCATCTTACAAACACCGGATGTTGAATGTTGGGGGAGAGAAGATAATAACTTTAATGAAGTGAGTACCTTTTGGTGAACGGTAACACCATACATTCACTCTCTGCTATTCCACACTGCTTGTTCTGGTCTCTCTTGAGTAACAGTAATTCCTCCTGGTCATGATCTGAGAGTCTCTGCAGACAATATGGCAATGATTTTCTGCTTTCTAGGAAGAGAGCCATTTGCCAATGCTCTTTGGGGCTAGGGTGACAATAAAATTTATCATCCAAACTAGGGTTTTTGAGGGAATGAAAGGAAAGCTGTTAAAATGCCTTTGGAAAAAAGAGCAGTAAATGTAATGGTCTCTAGCCAGTCACAATATATATAAAATCCTGTTTGTGGTCCAGATAAATTCTGAGAAAATCTTTCTTTATTTCTGAAACCAGGTAAGATGATTATGAAGGTTTCATTTTATTCTTTCATTTCCTAATTTCCTTCAATTTAGTGTGATTTTCCTTCATTATTACTCTTCCAGATGCTTCAGTTATTCTGGAATTATCTAAATTCCTTCTGAATTCTTATATTAAACTTTTCTTGTTGAGTATTTTCTGTTTTCTTCATTGTTATCTAGAATGTAGGTATCTTTATTTACCATTTGAAGAAGTATTTCTAACTCCCTACTTTTCCTTTCTATAGGTTCTTTTCATTCTCTCTTATATGTTGTATTTTACTTTGTTTTTCCTTTCTATGCTGTAGTCTTTTCTTTGGAGATTGCAGTCGTTTAAGATTGCTTTTTGATCTAATGGATACTTTTATTAGCACCATTTGGGGTTAGTAATGTATCGTTTTTTTGAATTAAAAAAAAAGTTTGCTTCCACTGCTCCTCACACAGAGCTCGACTCCTTATTAAAGTCTGAGTGTGTCCAATGATGATTCTTTTACCTTGCTCTCTTTTTGGCTGGATTTTTAGCTCCTATAAGAGATTGTGCTGTATTTCCTGAATTTCAGCTCATCTGAAGATACGTAGACTTCTTTTTTTTTTTTTACTTTTACTGTTTTAATTGTTTTCAGTCAACCACTTTTTATGCCCCTCTTCATTTGACTAAATAAATTAATCAAGCTATATTCATAAATGATGATTTGATAAAATGACTGGTTTTGTATTTTTCACTATTTGAGTCTCCATTACAGGTGGTATTGGAACTAGTGGGCCGGAAAGAAAACCACGTTCATTAAAGCAGAAAACAGAACAAGTCAGGGGGACAGTGACGGTGCGGCAGCCCCCTGTGGGTTCGGGCACCCAAGGGCAGTCCTGCTACTCCCTCTGTCCTCTCTGAATGCAAAGCGGCCATGACTGTTCCCCTGGGAGAAGTCTCAGGGTGGTGAGATTCAGAGATGGCAAAGGCCTGTGTGAGCCTGAAGGCAGGTAGGAGCTGTTGTGTGGAGTTAACTAGGTTTCCTTACAGTCCAGACCATTCCATAGTCAGAGACCCAGAATACTGGGTGTACAACCTACTTCCTTTGGAATCAGATAAACCCGCTCACTTTCCCAAAGTCCAGGATATCTTGGCATTGTAAACTCTCACCTACACGTAGGTCATTTTAAGTCCCCTTTGTGCTTAGCAGGCAAGCATCAAGAAATCCCCCTTCTAGACCACCACATGGCTTGGAGGTTAATGCAGCTGGATCCCACATAGCCCGTTGCATGGTTCAAGTCCCGGGCTCAGCAGCTTGAAAATCTCACCAGGCTCATGTGCTTGCATGTCACGATCCTGAGCAGAGATTGAGGAAAAGCCACTGGTATGGCCATCTCCCAGGGGTAAGTTTTCACTTTTCCTCTCTTTCTGACCAGCACTTTGTGCTGCAGAGCAAAAACTAAAAAGAAAGAAATCCTCCTTGTCTCCTAAAAAAGTCAAACACAATCCAACTTTTCCTAGTTTCAAAATAATGTTCCTAGGAGTTGATCCGTAATCGTCTTGCTAAGGATCAACATCTCCGCTACCAACATCAGGTTCCATTTTAACTCTTCGATCCGCTTTGATCACATGCCCCAGGCTTGAGCTTGGTTTGAATCATTAGTGAAGATTAATCAATTCCTGTTGTCATTTTGATCTACAAGACACAAGTTTTTCAGAACTGCTACCAAAGTGTGACCTCATGTTGAGACATCACCACTCATTGTCATCTCACCTGGGAATGACTATATCCTCGTAGGCTGGCCGTCTGCAAGGTCAGTTAAATGCACTGTCCCAACAGTAAGGGGAGGAGGATAGAAAGGAAAATCATTCAAATTCTGTGAATGATGTTGCCCTCCATCCACTTGAGGAGTCTGAGTATTTTGTTTGCTTGTTTCTATTATTACTTATTTTAATTTATTTATTTACAGTTATTCACTGTACATCAATACAGTATGCAAAATGAGATTATACATCCAGAATACATTGTATATTGTCTCAATCAATAATATCACCATACATGTTATCAAAAACAAATAATTTTCTATTTCTCATTTCTTATGTATTTTGCTGTTTTTCTCCCCCTTGATTCCCTACCTCTCACCCTCTGCCATTTCCTACCCTCCTCCCATACTATCTCTGGTATCTATAGTTGTTTTCCATTCCCCTTTTTTCATATTTTATTGATTCAATAAAGATCTTAGTTAATTTAAAAACTTTCAATAGCAAGCACAGCTGATATGTACATATCTGTGAACACATGTCTGACATTAGGTGCAAACCTCAGTGAATACAGTGGACATGCTATAATGTAGTACCTCACTGGGGCTAGTTAGCTTACTGCAGTCAGTAAATAGGTATTAATATATGTATTTTAATGCATGTTTTTAATTTAAAAAAAAACAGTTTTAGTTTTAATACATCAAAATTTTAAAAAATTGTTAAGAGAAATTTGCTTAAAACTCAAAGCCAGGAAAAAGGTTAGGATTCAGTTCAAATAGTAGGTAAATGAACCTATCAACAGTTCAAGAGAAGACAAAAATCCTTAAATATGGAAATCAAAGCATTGAAGAAAATCAGTAATGTTTTAGTCTTAACTTAAAAAATTCTCTTTCACTAGCTCAGGAATTAATCTCTCTTTTATTGAATTTGCAGTGGTACTATGGTCTGATCTTTCCATTTAAAGTCTGGAAGCTAGCATTCAACTCTGACCTAGAACCTATCATTAGGCTGACCGGTCTGTTAGTTTATTTTTGTTCTCTTCTTTCTATGTATCTACTTTAGCTTTCCTGATAAAGCACTCCCTTCAGCACTTCCTGGAGAGTTTGTCTGGTATTGGTAAATTCTTTCAGGTTTCGTTTATCTGAGAATGTTTTTGTCTTTTTTTCACATATGAAAGATAATCTTGATGGGTATAGTATTCTTGGTTGAAATTGTTTTTCACTTAACACTTTGACTATGTTTTCCCATTCTTTCCTTGTTTGCATTGTTTCCAGTGAGAGGTCTGATGTTAGTCTTATGGGATGTCTTTTGAAAGTAACTTGATGTTTCTTTCTTGCCAAATTTAGTATCTCGTCTCTGTCTGTGGTTTTGGTCAGTCTGGCTATGATGTGACTTGGGGAAGATCTTCTTTGGTGGATTCTATGTGGGGTCCTTTGTATTTCTTGGTCTCGATATTTAAGTGCTTCTCTAGGTTTGGAAAGTTTTCTTCCAGGATTTCCTGAAATAGATTATCAATGCCCTTACTAGTTTCTTCACCTTCTGGGATACAGATAATCCATATGTTTGGGTGTTCAATGGTATCTGGTATTACTCTTATGTTATTCTCATTTTTTTGGTTATTTTCTCTCTTTTCGGTGAAATTTTCTAGGTCAGAGGTTCTATCTTCTACATCTGAGATTTGACCTTCTGCATATTATCTGCTTTGAATAGTTTCAAGGGAAGTTTTGATTTCCTGTATTGCCTTCATCTCTAATAATTCCATTTGATTCTTTTTTATGATGTGTATCTCCTCTTTCAGATCGTGTGAGAACTTCCTCCCCTCCTAGAATTTATTGTCTTTTCTCCTGCATTGTCTAGAGTTCTCTCCTCCATATCTGTTCGTTTTGTCACTATGAATATTTTGAATTATTTATCTGACATTTCCACAAGTTCCCTAGCATTGTCAAAGGAGGGAGAGGAGTGATTCTTTTCTCTTAGAGGAGAGATTATTTTTGGCTTTTCATATTTCTTGTGCTTTTGCAATAGCTGCTGGTCATCTGAAGAATTATACATTTTTCCTTAGTTTTTATGGTTAAATCTGAGCATTCAGAGGCATACAGGAGGAGATGACCTGCGATTTCTAAATAGTACTGTTTTTATCCCTTTCCATGAATCCTCATGGAAATTGAGGATTCATCTGACCGAAAAAGTATTCAGATATTTGGCTACTGAGAACCCAGACCTGTCTAGAAAATCGGAGTGTGGAGGGTGAGCAGAAAAGTGAGAAAGGTAAAAAGAAAAGGAAAAGAAAAAAGAAAAAAAGAGAGAGAAAAGGCAAGACAAAAACTACTTACAAAAGAAAGAAAAATTAAGCAAAAAATGAAAATTGTGTGGTGCACACGCTGCGCCAATGGAGCTGCTCAGGATCAGCTGCTGCCTGGCTTGTGATTAGCTTATCCTATGGGGGCAGGGGGAGAGGTAGAAATTAGCAAGACTAAAGAGTGGCAGAGAGATAAAAAGTTCAAAAATTAAAAATATATAGAAAGACAGAGAGAAACAGAATAAAAGGAGAGTGAAGACTGGGCAGAAAGTCTTTGGTGGTTCTAATTCCTGAATGGGGTCTCACAGAACTCATGTATAGATGGCTGCTGATTGATGGTCCTGGCTCCTGGCTAGATCTCAATATGTAGACTTTATTCAATTTTTCTGACCTGATAATTCTTGACCTAAATATTATTTACCTGAAGACTTCATTGATGTGAATGCATTTCTTCTTTTCAGAGTCAATATTTTGAGGAGTCCATGATACATGCTCTTGTAAGGAACTTTCTGTTATATTCTTTTGAGAGGTATTTTCTTTTTTTATTTTTCTTACAGTATATTATTCCACAAGGATACATCTCAAGTTGACATTTAAATGCTTTGAGTTTACTATCTTAACTGATACTTGCTCAGCCATTACTCTTCAGTACGTGAAATGTGCTACGGTGGTTTGGTATCAGGAGAGTTTCTGGGGGCCAGCAGTTGGTGTAATGGCTATGTCGCTGGACTTCCATGTGGTCAACCACGGTTTAAGTCCAAGACCCGGTGACTTGAACTCACGCTGAGCATGTGTGCATGTGTGTGCCCAAGATCCCAAGAGGAGAATAGAGGAGAAGGGACTGCAGCATGGCCAGCCCCCCAGAGGGATGATTTCTCAATTTCTGTCTCTCTGTCTCTCTCTGTCTTTCTGGTGAGCACACGCGCCCTATAGCGAAACCTCTCCAATAAAAGAAAGAGAGAGAGCTTCTGTTTTATTCAGATTCTCTGCCAATATCTTTCCTTCAAATACTGACCTAGCTGTTTTTCATACTACTTGGTTTAGGACACTCCTTAATTCAGGTGAGCATCCAGTCATATGTTTTTGTCATTTGTCTCTTAGTATCTGTAAATTTGATCAGTGACACTTTGTTCCAACCAAAATATTATCCATTTTGAATTTAAAATATTGTGTATTTTCATCTGTTCTTGCACATTTGTGTTGAGCCCAGATCTCACGTTGCAGCATTGTGAATAATGCTGCCATAAACATGGAAGCGCACGTGTTTTTCTGACAGTGTGTCTTGCTATCCTTTAGGTAGAAGCCCAGGAATGGAAGGGCTGGATCATACAGCAGTTCTATTTGTAGGCTTTTGAGGAATGCCATATTGTCCTCCACTGAGAGAAGCAAGCCAGACTATGAAAGAGAAACATTGTATGTCCCCACTCAATATATACTGAATGTCTGCACTTTATGACAGAAACTGAAAGACCGGAAGGTATGTAGGCATGGATAGCAACCGTAGATACTAGAGACAGTGTAGAAGGAGAGTGGGCAATGAGGGGTGGGAGGGGACCAGGAAAAGGTTTAAAAAAGAAAAAATGCAAAACATTTAATAGATACAAAAGTGTAAAATTATATGTTAAGAATCATGTTTATGGTAACACTGTTGCCTGGACTAACACGCAGTGTATTCATGCTGAAAAGATTCCGTTTTTATTCTGCAAAGATGTACAGTGATGAAATGTAAATAAAACAAGAAAAACTATTGTGTGTTATTTAGTTTTCTTCTCAGTCCATTCAAAAGCTCTGCATATTTAATGTAAATTTGTCTGTATTAACTCTTAGTTTTAGAGAGGAGCCTGCTCAAAACACAAGATGAAGAGGTTCAGGCAGTGCTGCAGCAATTGGGGAAGGAGACTCACGAAGGGCGGCCTGGGACCTCGCTAGCATGCTACACACTGGCACCATCCCAGCTGGCTGAGACAAAGGGCGCTACGCAACGTGAGGACCCTTCTGGGGGTGCTTCTCTCTCTCTCTCTCAATGTATGTATTACTCAATCCTTTGGAGTGTTATATTTTTGGAATCATAGCTTTTTATTTCCAAGGCCCCTAAAAACTGCACAGAATAGATGCTACATTTTATAATTTATTTTAATAATAATAAACAGTGATTCTGTTACCTTGACTGGGGATGAAACACTACATTCTTTTTAGAGTCTGATTTTATGGCTTGGAATACCTTTCTTTCCTTTATTTATTTGAAATAATTAGTGTAGTGATTACAAAACAGCCATAAAATTTTAAAGACTTTTTGTCTCTCTCTCTTTTTTTTAGAATAGTAATTTTTTAAGTCCTTTATGTAATATCCAGATAATCTGATACTGTTTCTTTGAAGCACCCTGAAAACCTTTTAGAGAGTTGAAGTTGGGTCTTGACTCTTAATACATGTGGACAGTTGTGAGTGTTTATGTGTCAGTGTGTCTGTGTGAGACAAAACAATCTGTAATCTACAGCAAAGTACATTCCGTTCACAGGCACACCCAGGGGAGTAAGAATAACATGCTATTATGACTAAGTTCTAAACCTATGCACATCCCTTGCAATTCAGGCAACTTTATAAAAATTGAAAAGAAAAAAAAAATTAGAGCCAGCAGGTGGCATAGTGATTAAAGGTGCTGGACATGGCCGACCACGGTTCAAGTCTCAGACATGGGGGCTTGCTTTCTCACTTCCCCATCTCTTTCTGATTAAAATAACAATCATCATAATAAATAAAGTTAAAATAATTATTTTTAAAAAATCAACATTTCCAACTCAGTTTCATTCACAAAATCACTCCATGTTATTTTGCAGCTTTTCACAGTCATTCTTTTTATAACACTCTAACATTTCTTTGCAAAGCCGGCAAATAGTTCACTGCAGTACACCAAGATATTTCAGAGCTTGGGATGTTTAGCTATTCGCTCAAGAATCTCTTTTGAAAGCAATCCTTAGTTTCTATTAAACTAAAATGCGAGTTGGCGAGTCTCAGGTTCCTAAAGAGTGTTCTAACCCAGAAGTACAGTAGTCTTAGACATGCCGGTGAAGGACCACCATGTCTAAACACCAGAGCTGTCTGTGGATAGCAAAGTCTGCAGTCAGCTATCCGAAGTCCAGCTCGTCTTCTAGATCTCTCACCTGCTTTTCAACCTTCCATTGGTCCCTAGACCTCTCTATTGCCATTTCGTACCCATTCACTGCTCTAAAGAGTAAACATATTTTAAATGGACAAACTAAAATTGTTTTTGTTTCCTCATAAATCAAAGATATAGGCCTTATATAAAAGTTTTATCTTGTAAGCATGTAAATAGCTTTTTTAAAGGAAAGGAAAAAAATAATAGGGCGTGTTTTCAAAAAGGTATAAGGAAGGAAAAACTATTGTGGAAAATATTCCTTTATTGAATATGCACTTTAGACAGGGGCCCTTTGTTTAAAGTTCCCGTTGTCGAGATATAAAAGATTCTGCTCTTTCGAATGTTTGCCTCTAGGCCTCGTTTTCTTCCCAAGAAGAGCTCTACGCTTCATGCGACTCGTGTCTTATTTAGAGTTTCGTGTGGTTTGTTCAACATGAGTTCCTGCAGCTTTGCCAGGACAGCCTATCCTGTGTCTTACTTCTCCTGTACGACTTTCAGATGTGCAAACACGGCCTGGCAAGGGAGATCATCACAAACGGTCTCGCCTCCACCGCTTCTCGGCGAGGTTTCCTGCCCGATCGCAGCCAACAGGCACTATCATTGTTACTGAAATTAAAAACACACGAGCATGTAACCACAACTCCACATGCGGACAGTTTATCACTGACTCGGGTTGCTAACAGTCTATACCGTCGGGAATCCTTCTAAATTATTTCTTGTAAATTAAAGTGAAGTAAGTAAAACTGTTTTCTATTAACTTTTTTTTGGTCATTATTAAATGCCCACAAAACATGAGATCTTAGAAAATAAAACAGAGAACAGTTGACAATGTTTCACCCTCAGGCATGACAGGAAGTAATCATTTTCTCCACTGAAGTTTCCAGTCACTGATTATGTTCTATATTAACTATTATTTTTTTTCTAAAATAATTTATTTTGTAGGAAGAGAGCATTTCATTTTAATTTTTTTCTTCAATGGATTTACTCTCATTGTTGTCTATCACTTTTTAATTTAATTTTTATTTTTTTTTTTGGAGAGGTTTTTGCTATAGGACACGTGTGCTCACGAGAGAGACAGAAAGACAGAAAGTGAGAAATCACCCCCTGGGGGGATGGCCACACCACAATCCCTTCTCCTCCATTCTCCTCTCAGGATCTTGGGCACGCACACATACACACACACACACACACCCGGCGTGAGTTTAAGTCACCGGGTTCGGGACTCGAACTGCAGTCGACCACATGGGAGTCCAGCGACATAGCCATTACGCCAACTGCTGGTCCCTCATTTTTCTTTTTTTTTTGGTCAAATTTTTCTGAGTGCAACTTGTGCACATGATATAAGCCTACTTACGAGTACTGGCTGGAACAACAGAGGAGCCTTCTCCTAGTCGGTGTTTGGGGAGGTCTTTGAGTCACATAGGCCTGGGCTGAATAGTCACTCTGTTTTTCACTATGGAGTTTTAAGGCATATGATGAATCATTTTAATCTTGTTTCATTATTTATAAAATAGGAACAATGGTATTTCTCTTTTAAGCTTTTAGCACAGATTAAGCATGATCACATGCAAAAATACACATGCATACACACACAGAGTACAACTTTGTTTGCTACACAAGAGGTATCATAATAAAAGGTAATAGTGTTAATATTAGTACCAACTATTCCAATAATTAATAAATAATTGCTACCTGAATGTAAGAATAAATTGTCTGGGGACCAGCAGTTGGCCTAATGGCTATGTCACTGGACTCCCATGTAGTGACCGTGGTTTGAGTCTCAGACCCGGTGGCTTAAACTCACACTGGGTGCGTGTACATGCGTGCCCAAGATCCCAAGAGGAGAAAGGAGAAAGGATTGTGGCATGGCCACACTGGGGGGTGATTTCATGCCCTATAGCTAAAAACCTCTCGAAAAAATAAATAAATAAATTGTCTGATTACTTATAATAAAAAGTAATGTACGATATGAATATATGTTGCTGCCAACTGGTCATTAAGAATGATACATAATAGAATCACTATCAAAATTAGATTTGAAAATAAGCTGTATTTGTTTTTCATTTCTAAAGGTTTTGTTTATCTGTTTTTAAATTAGACACCCTGAACAGGGTCTCACACTGCAATGCCATCCCCACCCTGACCCCCCCCCCAGCCAGCTGAGGTCATGGCATGTGCCCCGGAGCCCAGCGGGTGTGGGTAGACTGGGGAGCAGAACTGGGGTCCTCCGCGTGGCTTCCAGCGCAGCAGGTGTTGTGTTGTCACTACGCCACCACTGGGCCATGTTTCTTTGCAAATCTACCCCAAATGGAGAAACTAGGTTGACAGAAGACATGTGTATTTTTCATGCATATTACAGTTGATTTCTTTGGTGCCTTTTGAAGAAATTGCTAGTTAACCAATTCAGTAAAAAATTCTGTTTTATCTACCTCCAATATACAGATCATAATAATCCTTTCAGCAACATTCTTTATAACTAGAAATAAATTGGTGCCAGTCGTACCATGAGATGCTAAGTGTAACACCCTAAGGAATTCTGGGGAGACGCTTGCATTCCTCTTTCTGGTAAACCCCCACGGCCTGCCTTCGAGGTCAGTAACTGATCTTGTGCCAGTGAAATCCTCTGCCAGGGGAGTTCCCTGCTGCCATCTTCCTTGTTATCTGTGGGCATCAGATTGATTAAGCCAATGACTTGACTGCCATTTGCAGCTGGAAGTATCATTAATCGGTTCTGTCGACCTATAGAATCATAGATTTTGTTACAGCCATATGGGAATTTAAAGCACTCACCAAGTCAAATGTTTAATCTCTTTGTGCTAGTATGTTAGTGATAAGCAAGGCATTTGGTCAAGCTTAATCACTTTATTACATTATATTAAACTAACATAATGTCATGTATGTTAGATTTCTGCAAACAGTATTTTTCTAAGAATTACTTACATAATTTTATTATTATTATTATTATTATTATTATTATTAATTTGCCCAAGGGCACATGTGCTCACCAGAGAGAGACAGAGAGAGAAAGGGGGTGGGAAAGTGAGAAAGCAAGCCTCTGGGTCCAGGACTCAAGCTCCCGTCTGTCATGTAGGAGTCCAATGCCTTAACCACCATGCCACTTGCCGACCCCAGCAAACAGTATTTTTAATTCACCCAAATGTCCAATTCTTTTCCTTATAATAACATATACTAAAGTGCTTAATTTGTAATATTATATTCTATGTAGGTGATTTGGAAAGAATCCTTAACCAAAAAATGTTTTGTTTAAAACAAAACAATAAATTGATAGAATTTCTGCATTACATATTCAGTATTTTTAGATATGACAGTGAGATGCAGCAGTAATACAAATACTATTACATTTAATACAGAAGAAGTAATCCATCTCTAGAAATTGAAAATATGATGATAGTCTGTGAGCAGTAATACTAACAAATGGTGTGTAATGAATGAGATAAACAACTATCAAAGTAATTCAGTTTTTTGTTTTTTTGGTTTTTTTTTGTTGTTGTTGTTTTTGGAGAGGTTTTCGCTATAGGGCGCATGCGTTCGCCAGACAGACAGAGAGAGACAGAGACAGAAAGTGAGAAACCACCCCCCAGGGGGATGATCATACCGCAATCCCTTCTCCTCCATTCTCCTCTCAGGATCTTGGTCACACACGCACATGTGCCCGGCGTGAGTTTTAAGCCACCGGGTCCGGGACGCGAACTGCGGTCGACTACGTGAGAGTCCAGCGACATAGCCATTATGCTAAGTGCTGGTTCCCCAAAGTAATTCAGTTTTAATAATGGCTTGTAAATGTCTGGTTGAAAAATTGGAAATGTGAGTGCAATCAGCATTATGGGTATAATATTAGGGAATAAAATGGGAGCCACCATGTAGTTGAAGTAAGAGGGGTAGTAAACATGAAGTGGTTTTCAAATAAACATCTTATTTTACAGCTGCTTTAGATTTACAAAATATGAAAATAGCACTGAGAATTACTATATATCCCACACTGTTTTCTCTAGTTCTTTACTATTTAAAGTTATTTATTTGTCTCTTCCGTGAGTGAGAAAGAACAACAGAGACACACACACTCAGAAGCAGCACACCCAAGTACGGAAGTCTCGTCCACTCCCACCCGTGTGCGGAGGGGCGCAGGGAATCTCAGACTGAACCACTGTGCCACCATGCGGTCCCTCCTCTCTTATTAATGTCTAATGTAAGTATGGCACATTTGTTAAAATTAATGAACGGTTAGTGATACATTATTATTTGTCAAAGACCGTAAGACCATATTTTATTCGAATTTCTGAAGTACTTACCTAACTCCCATTTTCTGTTCTATTACACCACATTAAACTGTGACTCCTCTGGACTGACAAGTTCCAAGACTTGCCACGTTGTTAATGACCTCGACAGATTTGAAGAGTCCTGGTCAGACATTTGTGGAATGTCCTTCAATTTTGTCAGAATATGATGAAGGTTATATGGGTTTTGGTGGGAGATCACAGAGGTAAAATGCCATTTTCTTCCTTTCTTTCTTTTTATTTTTTCCTTTTTTTGGTTTATAAGGCAGAGAGCATGTGAGCCAGACAGAAAAACAGAGAGAGGTCAGCCCTACATTTTGTTTTTGCTTTGTTTTTGTTTTTTTAGTTTTTGCTACAGAGATGGATAGAGAGAGCAGGAAAGTGAGAAATCACTCCCCAAAAAGGATGGCCACTCTGCACTCACTTCTCCACTTTCACCTTGGGATTTTGAGCATGCATGCACATATACCCGGATGATTCTCAAGCTGCCAGGTCCTGGCCTCAAACTGCAAAGCTGGCAGTGTGAGATCTAGCTCCTTAACCTCCACACCATTTGCTGGCCCCTATTTTGGTTTCTAATGCAACATTTTGTGTCGTTGATCAAATTATCCTACCTTTAAACATTTACAGTTCTCAGTTGGCCCTTACGTTTCTCATGCAATTTTTTCTTAGTACTTCCTTAGTTCTGGATATTGAAGATATTCCAGACTCATCTTGCATTTTCCTGTTCTAGTCTAGAATTGGTCATTTCTCCAAAAAAGAAGCTTTGTTTTGTTTTGTTTCTTAATGGAGAATGGTGAAAGGCAAGGTCTGGTGTGAGGAGTGCTCGTTGCTATTGTGGATTCAGTGCTTCTAGGCCCTCTCCACAAACAGAGCAAAGAAATACGTGTGTGTGTGTGTGTGTGTTCTAAAATAGTCACATAGCATTCAATATTTCTCTATGTAATAATTTGTATCTATAATATGTTAAACATGAATTCATACAGTCATCTTCAACTCTAATCTAATGCCATATGGGCTGTCCTAGCCTTCCCTTTTTTCTCTATATCCTCCCACTCCAGCAATGAGAAGTTTAGCTCCTACCTTTTAGTGCCCGTTTTCATATCTGTTCTGTGTTGATACATGTTATAGTGGAAACAGAATGGCTAGCCCAGTCCCAGTGGGAATCAGTGTACAATGTTCATGGAAAGGTTCTGCTTTCTTTAGGTAGAGCTAGAGCTTCTTCCCAGTTCCAAATAACTTAAGTTTATACATTTTCCTGTACTGCCATTACTGAAGTTCTTTCATACTTTTGTAATCATTAGACTATGTGGAACATTCTTCAATCCACCCTGAGATTCTTCGAACTTTTGCATGATTTTTTAAAATATATATACAATTAGCTCCACTCTTTGTGTTGCTAAGTTCTGTGACTTTTGCCAAACCCAGAGTTGTGATGAATCTATCATTATATTAATAGTATCATAAAGAATAGATTTACTGGCTAGCAGGTGGTATGAAGGTTAAGGCGCTGGATCCCAGATGGCTCTGGCTCACCAGTTTGAGTCCCAGACCCAGCAGTTGAGAAACACCCTGAGTACATGTATATGTGTACCCAAAAGCCTGAGAGGAGAACAAAAGAGAAGGGATTGAGGAGCAGTCATCCTCCGAGGAGTAGTCATTCTCTGAGGGGTGATTTCTCACTTTGATTCTCTCTCTCTATCTTTGTTTCTCTCTGGTGAGCATGCATGCCTTATAGCAAATAATAATAATAATTATTGTTATTATTATTTTACTGCCCTAAAAAATTCCATGTGCTTTATCTAATAAACTTTCCCCTCTCCGTGGCAACCACTGATGTTTCCCCTTACTAGAGTCTTATGTTTTTCAGAATGTTACAGGGCTTGAATCACATCCCGCATAGTCATTTCAGCCAGGCTATTTTACTAAGAAATATGCTTTAAAAGATTATCCATTTCATTTTATGGCCTGATAGTTATTTCTTTTTATTGCTGAATAATATCCCACTGCATGGATCTACCAGCTTGTTTATTGGTTCACCTACTGAAGAACATCTTGGCTGATTTCATTTTTGTAGAAATTATGAATAAAACTGATAAAAACACATGGAATGGTTTTTAATGTTGATCTGAGTTTTCAGATCAGTTGGATAAATACATAGGAATGCAACTAGGGGAATATGTAGTAATACTGTGTTTAATCTTGCAAGAAGATTTTTGAACTGCCTACCAAAGTGGTGTATTATTTCACATTTACACCAGCAATGGGTGAGAATCCCCGTGGCTTTGTATCCTTGTTGGCAGTTGTCATTTTCTGGATTTTAGCCATTGTAACAGCGATGTGGTGTTATATCTTTATTATGATTTGCATTTTCCTAATGACAAATGGTGTTGAGCATCTGTTAATATTTTTATTTGCTATCTGAATATTTTCTTTGTTGACATGTCTGTTCAGATATTTTTGACCTTTTTTGATTTTATTTTATATTTTATTTTATTTTATTTTATTTTACTTTTTACTCATAATAGACCACACATGCATGAAAAAGAGAAGAGGGAGAGAGGAACACTGGCCACCGAGCTCAGTGGCACTGTGATCCCCTCCTCCAGCCCTGCAGTCTGTCAGCGCTTAGGCACTTGTACAGGTCCCTGGCATGATTTCAGCCCAACCCAGCTGGACTAGGAACTCAAACTGTGATTGGCTCGTGTCTTCCAGTTCTGCAGTCTGGTACACTGCTGACGCTACCACAGAGGGTGGGGTTGAAAATATATTAATTGAGTTGTTTCTTTTCTTATCGTTAAAGTTGAGGAGTTTCTTGCGTATTTAGAAAACAAAATCTTTAGTAAATAAGTAGATACTTGTCTTATGAATCATTTGAATCATTTCCACATAGCTTGACTTTGCTTTTTGCTTTTTGTGATTTTCTCCCCTCCCTTTTTTTGTTTTTGTTTTTGTTTTTGCTATAGGGTGTATGCACTTGCCAGAGACAGAAAGAGTGAGAGAAAGTGAGAAATCACTCCCCCAGGGATGTTGGTCATGTTTGAATACCTTCTCCACTGGTCTTCTCATAGGATTCTGTGCACTCACACACTTACTCTCAGTGTAAATTTCAAGCCACCTGTTATAGGTGGTCATGTGGAATTCAGGGCCATGCCACCCACTGGTCCCTGTTTTGATTTTTCTTAAACATGTCTTGTTTATATCAGAGTTTAATTTTAATAAGCCTAAACTATCATCGATTTTTATACTTACCATGCTTTTGGTGTTGGATCTAAAATTTTTAATCAAATCACAGATCTAGGTTTTTATTTATATTATTTTCTTAAAATTATATAGTTTTCTATTTTACATTTAGGTCTACGATTCATACTAAGTTTATAAAAAGAAAGGTCTACATTTAGGTTTATTATGGACTGACTGCTTGTGCTCCTCTGCCTCACATGCATGTGTTGAGAGTCTAATCCCCAATGTGATGACGTTTGGAGGTGGGACTTTGGAGGCCATTAGCTCATGAAGATAAAGTCCTCAGGAATGGAATTTATGTCCTCTTTTTTTTTTTTGGAGAGGTTTTTGCTATAGGGCGCGTGTGCTCGCCAGACAGAGAGAGACAGAGAGACAGAAAGTGAGAAATCACCCCCCAGGGGGGATGGCCACGCTGCAATCCCTTCTCCTCCATTCTCCTCTGGGGATCTTGGGCACGCACGCACATGCACCCGGCGTGAGTTTAAGCCACTGGGTCCGAGACTCGAACTGCGGTCGACTACGTGGGAATCCAGTGACATAGCCATTAGGCTAACTGCTGGTCCCGAAATTTATGTCCTTTGGAAGGGATGCCATAGAGGGCTCTGGCTTGTTTGTCTGTCATGTTAGGATTCAATGGGCAGCAGTCTGCAACCCAGAAGAGGGCTCTCACCAGAACCCGATATCCTGTATTCTGACCTCAGACTTTGAGCCTCCAGAACTGTGATACATAAATCCCTTCTGCTTATGCTACGCAGTTGGCACAGCTTTGTTATGACAACTCCAACGGACTACACAGGAACCTGTACTGAGAAGTGCAGATGCTGTTGTTTCAAAGTCCTAATGTGGACACAGCTTAGGAACTGGGTATTGGGTAGAGGCTGGAGGTTTTCGAGGTCCATGCCAGAAAAAGCCCAGATTACTGTAAATGACTTTTTAAAGGTAATTCTGTGGAGTGCTCCAAAATAGGAGGAGAGTAATAGAGAAGGTTTCCATCTTCTTAGAGTGTCCATCAACAGTCACGCACAGAGTGTGGGTACACGTGTGGAGAGTAAGGTGAGACTGATAAGGTCTCAGAATGAGGAATGCATCATCAGAAAGCAGAGGAATAGTGACCACGGTGGTCATTGCTATAAGATGGCAAGTACTTGCTGAACTGTGCTCACCTTCCCATGTTCTGGAAAGGCAGAACTTTGTGAGTGATGAAATCTCACATTGGGCTAAAAAGCTGTTTAAACGTTCTTGTTTAAGGGGTGGCATGGATCCTCCCTGCAGCTTTTAACAAAATGCAAGAAGAGAGAAATTATGCAAAGAAGGAATTTTTAAGCAAAAAGGAACCAGAACGTAAAAGTTCCAGAAGTTCTCAACGTATCCATGTTGCAAAACTGAGAAAGCGTGTTTGTAGAAGAACGTAGAAGACCTGGCTGAGCAGTAACTTGATGAGGAGGTTAGCAGAATATTAATCACAAACCTAATTTGCCATCTCAGTAGAAACCAGGCACCCTTTTCAAGTCCAGCGACAAATGACCCACTAGGCAATTCAGAATTCCCCAAGGCCACTATCCCTGCCCTGGACCCAGAGATCAAGGAGGACTAGGCGGCTTGATTCTCTTTGGTTCAGGAAGGCCCAGATGCCCTCACCCAGGACACTATGGGTGGAGCCTTGTGAGAGCTGCAGTGTTGGCTGAGCTGGAAGGGCCATGAGCTGGGCCCAGCAGAGCCACTTAAAATGCACTTAATTAAATCTGTCTCATCAACTTATTCAATAGGATTACACAATATTATCTTTTGAAGATGTGTCCTTTTTTTTTTTTTTTTTTTTTTTTGAGAGAGAGAGATTTTTTGCTAGAGGGTGCATGCACTCACCAGAGAGATGGACAGACAGAAAGCAAGAAATCACCCCATGGGGTTGGCCATGCCACAATCCCCTCTCCATTTACCTCTAGGGATTTCTGGCACACACACACACACACACGCCTGTCCAAGACACTGGTCCAGGACTCGAACTGCACAGTTGGCCATGTGAGAGTCAGCAGCTTAACCACCATACCATTGGCTGAGCCTATGCTGATAAATTTTAAACATGTATCTCTAGCCCTAATTATTCCTCCAAACTCCTGATTTCTATGATGAATTGTGTAATAAACATCTTCACAGTTATTTGACAAACTTCTCCAAATCAAATTCTAAATGAAGTCATTAAAAAGACAGATGTTGGGGCCAGCTGGTGGCAGGGTGGCTAAGGTGGCTGGATCTCACATGGTTAATTGTGGTTCAAGCCCTGAACCTAGCAGCTGGATAAACATGCCCGGCATGTGTGCATGTGTGCATGTGTGCATGTGTGCTTACATCCCCAAAGGAGGTAGAGATGGAGGAGGAGGGTTTGCAGCATGACCATCCCCCATGGAAGATGCTTTCCTCCTCTCTCCGATTCTCTCCAAGGAGCCCACGTGCCCTCTGGCAAAATTTCAAAAGAAGAGAGACACTGGCTGCCTGGGAGCACAGCCACTAGCAGGCTGAACTGTAGTGCTGGACACACGGTGGGCACGGGCTAGACTAGACGGTACGACTTCAGTCTTAGCTCTTCAGCATACCACTTGTCCGTTGATGCATTAGACATGTATCTTAGGCTACCGAGCGCTGGGCACTGTTCTAGATATGGGGACCGGAGTGATGTACCCTGGCATGAAGAGACAACCTGGCGTTCGTAGGTGACAAGGTGGCAGATAAGCTTCCCATGGCATTAGTCACTAAACAAGGGCAGTTCCAACAGGATGTTTTCAGACCAGTCTCTAAAATTCCAATTCAACTGCTTTAAAGTCTCAATAAATGGTTGACTCAGCAGCTGACAACGCCTTCCTGTGGGATAGACCCGCACTACTGTCTAAGGGCTGGTACCAACACGGGTGCAGCAGTTCCGGGGATGGCAGAGCCCTCTCTTAGGGCGTCTTCCCCTGCGTGCTCTCGGTGTGTACCAGCCCCAAGGTGATGTGGAAGAGAAAGAGAGTAGGGCCAGAATTCAAGGCCCCTTGTGCACGATCCTGAATATTTCCCCAGGCTCACGTCCCCCCTATTCATGTTCTGGTCCTTGGTTACATGTGCGACATTTCACTGGAACTCATGCTGGGTTTTACAGGTTTTCCACAGGGTTATATCTGATGTGTTTACTCTTCTGACCAGATGCTGCCACTTTACAGTCTTCTTTCTTTGTTATATGACCATGAAACCCATTTCTTTTTTTCTCCACTTAATATTTAATACTCTGCTTCCTATAGTAGATCATATTATATTTATATTTGCATACTTAGAAATCATTTTTTAGAGGTTTTTGCCTTAGGGCACATGTGCTCACTAGAGAGAGACAGGGAGAGAGAAGTGAGAAATCACCTCCCAGGGGGGTGACCATGCCACAGATCTCTTCTCCTCCGTTCTCTTCCTGGGATCTTGGGCACCCACGCACACACACTTGGCACAATTTTCACACCACTGGGTCTGGAATTTGGTTAGCAGTCAGCCATGTGGGAGCCCAGTGATGTAACCATTATGCCTTCTGCTAGCATATATAAATATTCCCCATAGAAATACTTACATTGTAAACATCATTTTGAACTATGAAATGTTTAAAACCTGATATATCAACCAGGACTGAAATCAGCCATAGGTAGCGGAATGAAAGAGTGGATGAGACAAGCAAGAGATTTTCTTGTCTCATGATAAAGAATCCTGGTGATACACGGTCTAGACTTCGTGTCATGGCTCAGCACGTTGCCAGGAAACTACGATTTCTGTGCTGCCTAATTTGCATCTCACACTATGATCCACCTCAAGGAAGCAAGATGGCTACTGCACCTCCCAACCTTTCACATGTTATTCCACAAAGAAGGAGGAAGTGATTTGGTACAGAACTGTTTTCAGCAGGAATTTATACCTATATCTCATTTGCAAGAAATATGTCATATATTCACGGTTGGCTGCAAGAGGAGCTGAACTATTAATTTTATTTAAATTTTCATCCTCCCAAATAAAGAAAGACAGGAAGAATGGTAGAAATCTCGTACAGGGAATAAATGATCACATGTGGATTAATAATTGAGACCTATACAGAGATTCTCAAATGATTTCATTGGACTGTTGCGAGAGTCTTTTCTCAGAAACATAAAAAAAAAACAAGTTTTTGACCATTTGTAATACTAAAATTAATTATGTCTAGCATTTAATGAGAAGCTACTATGTCCCACACATGGTTTTAAGTTATTGCTTGTATCAGGTAATTTAATCTTGTACTAATTCATGCAACTAATACTATATCAGGCCCATTTGCCAAATTAAGAATGAGGCTACTTCTCACTCTAATTATTCACAGAGATGCCTATTTTAACAACCACAAGAAGAGTGACCTAACACATATTATGTACAAATGGTATTAATCAAATAAATTCAAAAGAATATATATTAGGATACCAGAAAGTACCGTCTGGAAGATCCACACTGAATGTGGCTGGTAAGTCTATTTTTGCCCAGAGAAATAGAACAAAGACAAGTCTCACTACCTGTTTCTAACTATACCATTGCTGCCCATTTCAAGCACCACATAAATCTGAAAAAAATTCATCTTTTGTAACATGAGATCAGTTCCCTGCGTATGTTGAGGTCAGCACTTTGTCAAAATGAACCAACCAAGTGATAGCAACATAAAGTCGTGTGTTCTGCCAACACGAGTAGCTAATTACTTCCATGTCATTTTTGTAATTGCCACTGTTTTACTTGGTAACAAAAACTGAAGAATTTTCCTGACAAAATATAAAAAACATAGTCAATTTCCTTCTAAATGTTTCAGTCTATATCATTACACCCACAAAATTAAAATCTAGGTTGAAACTTGACTCTTCAAGGTAAAGTTTATCACAAATATTCCAAATTTCAGATTGGGTCTATAAGTTTATTTTTTATCCAGAAGTATAACAAAGACTGTTTATAATTTGGTGTTGTGCATCACATTAACATTCTCAAGAGTAGATTATACAGTCAAGATGGATCCATATTATCCTGCAAAGCTCTTTCACAGCGAGATATTGCTTTGCGGTTTGCCCTCTAAGTGGTTGCTCAGTTCTGTTTGTGATGAAATGACTAACACTCTGAGTCACAGCACCAAAGTATACTTTAGAGTGACAACTGCTATTACAAAATGATAGGGCCGTGCTGTTCCACCTGCAGTCGAGTGAGTGGCTGCTTCCCCCTCTGGCTTGCATCATCCCTGCTGACAACAGGAGGCTGTGGCTTCCCGCATGGCCAGACCCTTGAGGTCAGGATTTTGAGGCAGTCTGCTCTCTTTCCCCCTCTTCAGTCACTTGAGGATCCCGAGCGCCATGATACCCCGGCCAGAACAGCGAGGACTGGGTGACTACCTCAGGATTGCCGCACTCCTGTTACTGACGGCTCTGTGCCATTTCAAGAATTTCTGTCACACTGGTTCTTCTTTTGTTTGTTTTCTGTTTTTAGACTATTTTTTTTCCTTTTCAGGCAATTACCTCCCCTATCTGTACTAAGAATAACAAGAACAAAATTCCTTTAGTGATATCCTTTAATATTTCCATCGTCATTTAGAAAAAAGTCTTCCCCTGGCTTTCAGCTGCCGCTGGCACCAAATTAAACCACATTACTGTGGATTTAAAAGTTAGATTTCTATAATGAGTCTCTCCAAATGTACTGTATGTAATATTCACCCATTAAAATCATTAACCATTGAACTACTTGTAACCTACAATACCCACTCTCCTAATTACTCCAGGGAACACCACATCGTCCCTTTAACCTGGTAACATGCTCCGGCTAATTTGTGTCACTCCCCTATGGATTAAAATGACCTTCCTAAAAACACAGTTTCTCCTAAGACAATCTAATAATTTTGCCTATGAGCCCAAGCAAGTGTTAAGCTTTCTAATACAGACATTTTGTGAGGAGGGACAGTATTTTTAGATATTAAATTCTATAATAACTTTTGCTCTGTGCAGTTCCATTTTCTTTGTCTGATTTTAACAGGAAGCTTGCTCTGTGCTCATGACCTTAGGCAAGTCTGGAAGTATTGCAGGAACAAAGATTTCTTAAAAATAAAACACTCTTTATAGTATTTGTTCCCCAAATTCTCTTTATGGTATTTGTTCTCCAAATTCAGACTCTTCGCTGAGGGGAAGTAGGAGCGGAGGTAAGGTAAAGGGGAAAAGGCAGTTGGACTAATACATAGGAAGGTTCTGAAATCCATAAAACACCGCAGGCAACTGTGCATCTTGTTTGAATCTCACCCTCAACTCTTCAGGTAAAGGCTCTTCCTCAGCTGCCCACCACCCCTTCCATTAGGGAGCTGGGGGTGAGTGTTCACCAGGGACCACTCCCCATGGGTCCTCTGTAACTCCTCCTTAGCAGGCCACCCGCGGGTCTTCATTGTATTCCAGAGACCTAAATTCTGTTCACGTTGAGTTCTCTGAGATCGGCTCTTTTAAAAGGTAATGTATGGCAGAAGACTTTGGTGCAAAATGTTTAAAGCATTTGAAAAATAACAGCGAAGGCTCAGCAGGTGGCATGGTGGTTAAAGTCCTGGACTTCCACATACCCCACCGCAACGTGAGTCCTGGACCTTGTGGCCTGAAATTCATGTCGAGTATGCACGCGTGTGTGTCCAAACTCCCAGGAGGAGAATGGAGAAGAAATTGTGGTGTGGTCATCTCCCTGTGAGGTGGTTTCTCACTTTCCCTCTCCCTGTGTCTTTCTGTGTCCCAGGTGAGTGCATGCACCCAATGGCAAACATCTTTAAAAAAAAATAATAACAGTGAACCTACACCTTTATATCTAGTCAAATTATTGTCCAAGTGTAAGTATATAATACAAGAAAATTCCCTGGATATTAAAAAACATATTTGGGTCAACAGATGGCATGGTGGTTAAGGTGCTGGCCGCTTACATAGCTGACTGCAATTTGAGACCAGGACCTGGCAGCTTAAAAAATCACACTGGGCATGTGTACCCAAAATCCCAGGAGGAGAATAGAGGAGAAGGGATTTGTGGTAGTGGGATCCCTCCAGGGAGGTGATTTCTCACTTTTCCCCTCATTGTCTCTCTGTGTCTCTCCAGCAAGCCCTATGGCAAAAACCAAACCAAACCAAAAACAAAACTTAAAAAATATATATGTATATATGTGTGTATGTGTGTGTGTGTGTGTGTGTGTGTGTGTGTGTGTATGTATTCAACTAAGCATTAAAATAAGTGTAAGTGCTAAAGTAAGTGTTGATGTTAGGATTTAGGTCATGCTCATGTATGTTTAATGTGCAGGTGTTTCTCTAGGACCCATCAGTTCCTGGTCACGCTTCTTACCCTCTGTGTTCCTTGTATCGGTAATTCACCTCGGTCGCTGGCTTTCCTTTCTTTCTTCCATGTGCACCTCAAATAATGCATTCTAGGAGACTGGCCTAATCCACCCCATTCTCTTCCTTGTGGTTCCGAAATAGCATCTCTTTTATAACAGAATGTTTCACCTTGCACTGTAGACGTCTCTATAGATGTAGATCTTTGTATGATTTTCTGATGTTTGTGAACACGGGTCATTTTTTTGTCCATAATACAAAGCCAGACGGTATTTTGTACTTAGTGGTTGAGCAGAAATCATTTCCCAGATGACCGAATGAGTATACTTGGTAACATTTCTCCTGTGTTTGCTTCTGATTTCACTTTGTCTTCTGGTGTTTTCCTCTCTCTAATTCTTCTTCAGTTTCTCCACCATTGACATTGACTTTCCAAGAAAATGGACAGTTGAATAATAGCTGAAAACTGTAATAACTGTCAGGAAAGTTTTATAATTTTTTTTTTTTAGAGAGAGATTTTTGGTATAGGGCATGTGCACTCACCAGAGAGACAGAGAGATAGAAAGAGAGAAATCACCCCCCCCCGGGGGGGATGGCAACACCGCAGTCCCCTACCCTCCACGCTCCTCTCAAGACTCTAAGCACGCACGCACATGCACCTGATGTGAGTTCCAAGCTGCCAGGTCCAGGACTCAAACCATGGTCGACCACTGGGAGTTCGATGACATAACCACCACGCCATCTGCTGGTCCCCATAGTGACGTCTGATATAATCAATGGCACATTCAAAACATTCTGAAGCACTTTTTAGAAAATTCTCAAATATTTCCACCTACTATCTTTCTCTAAATATGTTTTCTTTTTTTAACACTGAGAGATAAGATGCTAAATAAATTCCTGTGCCTTGTTCATTCTTTGTATTTTGTTAAATAGCTCCTATTAAAGTTATGAAATGTATTAGACTGTTTTATTCTGCTACATTATAGATCCTGTCACATTGTATTTACCATTTAAAGCATTGCATTAGTGTGTTCTGAACCCATTTATTACGGTAAACTGAAGAGTATATTATCATGTACAAAATATATTTATCTATTATTCTCCAGACTTTTTTGTGAATATTTGATTAAATGACTAGATTAAATGCTTGTATCTAAGTATATTTTATGGTATTTTAACATAGCATCAATTCCATATTGTTTTCAGGGTTCAACAAATCCCCTACAATATTTTTTTTTTCTTTTTTTGGTGAGATTTTTCGCTATAGGGCGCGTGCGCTTGCCAGACAGACAGAGAGAGACAGAGAGACAGAAAGCAGGAAATCACCCCCCAGGGGGGGATGGCCACGCCGCAATCCCTTCTCCTCCATTCTCCTCTCAGGATCTTGGGCACTCACGCACACGCGCCTGGCGTGAGTTTAAGCCACCGGGTCCGGGACTCGAACCGCGGTCGACTATGTGGGAGTCCAGCAACATAGCCATTACGCTAACTGCTGGTCACTCCCTACAATATTTTTAAACGTTTTTCAGCAAGAATAATGGTGAATTCAATCTCAGTGTTAAGTAATTATTCCTTTCATAAAGTCTACTGAAGTCATTGGACTACGAGAGGCCTTCACAAAATTCATGGAAAATACATATTACAAAATAGTTATGCATGAATTTCATTTCTTTTGGTGTCAAAATGAAACTTGTACTCTAATTCTATTTTCCCACAAACTTCTTGAAGTCTCCTCTCACTGTATTTTCGAATACCTTCATGGGCTTTGTTTGTTTTGTTTTTAAAGACAAGATCTCTTTAGTCATGATCTGCCTCAGCCTCCCGAGTGACTGGGACTAGATGTCCCACCACGAGGCCAGTCTTTCAGGGTGGTCAGGAAATGAGTCTGGGCCTCTTATGTGGCCTCAGCCTACTAGGTGCAGTGTCAGCCTGTATTGGTACTTAATGGGGTCACTTTCATGTTGAACCTTTGTAATAAACCTTAAATGTAGACTTTTATCGAATTGTTACATGTGAGAAAGTAAAGCTTTTCAAATGAATCAGGCTTTCTAACATTATACAGCTAGTGGATCTCCAAATGTAGATTTAATCCAATAATTTTTCTATACATCTCTTGCATTTTCTGTAACATCACAGACATTTATTTTTTTATTTTTTATTTAGTTATTTTTTTTTAGAGGTTTTTGCTATAGGGCACATGTGGTTGCCAGAAAGACAGAGAGAGACAAAGAGATAGAAAGCGAGAAATAACCCCCCAGGGGGGATGGCCATGCCACAGTCCTTTCTCTTCCATTCTCCTCTCAGGATCTTGGGCATGCACATACACACACCTGGCATGAGTTTAAGCCACCAGGTCTGGAACTCGAACCATGGTCAGCTACATGGGAGTTTAGTGACACAGCCATTACGCTAACTGCTGGTCCCTCATCACAGACATTTATTGATGAGTGCTCATGTTGGCTGTTATAATCTGAGACTACAGTTTATACAGACACTCTTCTGCTATCTAAACAAAATCCCTGTAACAGCTGTCTGGGAACTTAGCAGTGATTTATTTCACACTTAAGGTGGGAAACACATCTTGAGTTGGTGGAGAATAAAGTTTTCATTTTAAAAGGAATAATATAGTATTGGGACCAGCAGTTAGCGTAATGGCTATGTCGCTGGACTCCGACGTAGCTGACCGCAGTTTGCATCCCAGACCTGGTGGCTTAAAACTCACGCCAGGCGCGTGTGTGTGCATGCCCAAGATCCAGAGAGGAGAATGGAGGAGAAGGGATTGCGGCGTGGTCATCCCCCCTGGGGGGTGATTTCTCGCTTTCTGTCTTTCTGTCTCTTTCTGTCTGTCTGATGAGCGCACGCTCCCTATAGCAAAAAACCTCTCCAAAAAAAAAGGAATAATGTAGTATGAAAAACCTATAGTTTTCTTTTTTATTATTTTCTATATATGATTTAATTGTTTTTAGTTGGTTCTCTAAATTTTGCCTTACTGTATCTAAAACATTAAATTACTTGTTATCTGATGGGGCCTAGAAAATTATAAAATCCTATCTGAAGTAGAAAATACAGCTAAACACTTCTAAAAGAACTTCCAAGGGCCTTAGACTTGTGTGTATTTCTATAAACAATTAATCAAATGGAATAGAACAACAAATCAGGCCACCAAGTGGTATAGTGCTGGAGACCACATGGCCAACTCTGTGGTTAAAGTCTGAGATTCAGCAGCTTGAAAAATCACATCAGGTGTGTGTGTTCATGCTTAAAATACCAAGAGGAGAAAGCATTATGATATGGCCATCCCCTTCAAGGGTATTTCTCACTCTCTCTGTCTCAGTCTGTCTCTTTTATCCCAGCTGTAATTGAATTGTTACACATGAGGAAGTGACCTGAATGCTTTGACCACTACAGATTCATGTGTTGAAACCCAGTCACCTAGATTATGGTGTCAGGGGGTCGAGCCTCTGAAAGGTGACTGGGTCATGAAGGTGGCAACCTCATGAATGGGATTAGTGTACCTTCCATGTGAAGATATAGCAAAAAGACACTATCAAACAAGAAATGGGCCCTCCCTAGAATCTATCGGCACTGATGGACTTCCCAGCCTCCAGAACTGTGAGAAGAAAATTCTCAAGTTTATAAGGCACCCAGTCTAAGGCGGTTTGTAATAGCAGCCTGAATGAAGATGTGCCCCTCCCAATCCTAAGGAAAGCCATGGGGGCCTCCCTCCTCTATGGACTACCAGTGAGTCGGGCTAACTAAACCTCCCATCGGAGTCTGCTCTTAGTAGCGTTTGTTGACATTATAGAGAAAATGAAGGACTGCATGAGTTTCATCCACATGCTCATTACAGTAGGGTTCTTCCCTAAAACCAGAACACAGGGACTGCATTCCTCTGTTTCTTTTAGATAAACAGAAGGGAAAAAAGCAATTAAAAACCTAGATCAAAAGTAAATCAAAGTCCAGCTGCTGTGTTGCAGTGGTAATACAAGCGCCCTGCAGGACTGGAAGCCATAAGGCAACTGTAAGTTCAAATCCTTGAACTTGAAAATACCCCAGAAGCATTTGCATAAATGAGCAGCCAAGGTCCTGTGGGCTGGGATGCTAGGGAAAGGAGACTGAGGCGTGATGACACCCTGTCAAGGTACTTCTCTCTCTCTCTCAAGCATGCATGCACTCTGTCACTAACAACAAGAAAGATTAAAAAAAAAAAAAAAAAAAAAAGTGAGTAAAAAAAGAAATAGATGGGAACTCCACAAAAATTCATCCGAGGTCAGAGCCTTTTACATATTTGAGAAATCACCCTGGCTGTCCCCACTGGTATCCTTGAATGTGGCTGTCCCTCTCGATGTAGGTGGGAGACAACTGTCAGATGGGCACAGTCATTTCCCTGTGTCCCCCCATCTCTCTCATTTGACACACCTTCCCCGTGAAACAGTGAAAAACTGCTCTCCTGACAGTGAAGCTACTGGGGTGAACTGAAGACTGAACTGGAAACTGTAGCTTTTCTTTCTTTTTTTTTTTTTTTTGTTTTGTTTTGTTTTGAGAGGATTTTGCTATAGGGTGCGTGTGCTTGCCAGAAAGACAGAGAGAGACAGAGAGACAGCAAGAAATACCCCCCCCAGAGGAGATAGCCACGCCTCAATCCCTTCTCCTCCGTCCTCCTCTTGGGATCTTGGGCACACACACACACATGCCCAGCGTGAGTTTAAGCCACCAGGTCCAGGACGCGAACCACAGTCAACTATGTAGGAGTCCAGTGACATAGCCATTACGCCAACTGCTGGTCCTGAAATCACAGCTTTTCAAAATGGCCTGTTCTAGGACTCACAAAACCCATAAACTGCACCCGTTTGGAACTTGAACATCACAAACCATCTTCACATCAACACCCCTGATGCCCCCACCACGCACGGTCAATGACAAGACCATCGACTCTTCCAGCAACTCCTTAGTCTACAAAATCTGTCCCTTCCAGGGCCATCCCATGACTCACTCTGGTATCAAAGACCTTGTTACTGTCTTTCCCAAACTTCTCTATGTTCAGATGTCCCCGTTACCCCTCTTCGCAATCTCTCTTTCTGCAGAAAATAATACATCTCACTTTGTGGATGGTAAGTGGGTTCCTGCTAGTCTGGGACTGACGGACATCAGCTCGCAACTTCAGCAGCCAGTGAGTGGTCTCAGCTGTGGTCTCCGGTACCCTGGTGCGCCGGCCAGGTGTGAGGTGTACACTGGGTGGTTACTGGCTCGTGCCGGGTAGGAGTTCCAAGTCAGGAGATAAGAAAGAGGAAGAGCTCACTTAGGAGGAATTGTGCAAAGCCATTGACAAAGACCTCACACGTGCACGTGAACCTCATACACAGCGTGGCAGGCATGTGCCCGGCCAGTGCTTGGAGAGCGGCGCCTACGCTCCTCACTGCTCCCCTCCATTTTGTCTTTCTCTAGGGAGCTCTTGAGTCACCTGAGCAGAAGAACACATCACCCCTGCTGGCGTTCTCCCCGCGTTGAGGAGGTTACCGAGGCCTGCCCAGCCTCCACTGGCCCCACTGGCCCCAGCCGTTCTGGTCTGCAGCAGTTCTAGAGAGCTATGTTCTTGGGATGTGCCCTACAGTCAAGTCTGAACCAGCACAAAGGAAAAACAAATGCCCTTGACTTTATTTTTAATCAGTTTTTTTTTAAGCGAAAGTTAACATATTAAGACAAGATAATAGAAATTATATACATAATTTTATTACAAAATTTAAAAAAACACAAAATACAACTTCCTAAAAAAAAATGACTATCAATACCAATTCCTGTGCTAACATACACAAGTCAAGAAGATAAACCATAAATAGTAAGGAACAGTCAACATCAGAAGCTATAAAGTCTAACTATATGCTGTAACCCCTGAAAAAGTTCTTTCTCTACAAAAGTTCTTTTTCTCATCTATACAAAAATTTGCACAGTTTTTATACTGAAGCTCATATTGAGCTGCACTTGAATTCACGCCCTTAGCAAAACAATCACCTGAGCATACACATGCATTCCACACCCATCATTACAGGATGGCCATTTCTTCTTCATCTTCTTCCCTTTCTCCTTCTTCCTCTTCCTCCTCTTCCTCACCTTCTGGCTCGTTCTTCTCTGAGCCCGTTGGCCTGCCAGGGCCTTCTTTCCTGTTTCACTTTTGCCCGTGGACAATATGCATCGATACCCTTCTCACAGTTCTCCTTTAGTTTACCTGGTTTCTGTTCACCCTGGCGGAAAGCCTCTGTCAGATCCGGCAGCTCCGTGGGCTTCTGAGGGGAGCTCACACCAGGCAGGTGCCGCTGTCACCATGGGCAAAGGAGACCCCAACAAGCAGAAGGGGCAAAACGCTCTCATGAGACTTCTTTCTGCAGACCTGCCGGGAGTAGTGTAAGAAGAACCATCCAGACTCTACGGTCAGTTTTTCTGAATTCTCCAAGAAATTTTCAGAGAGGGGAGACCATGTCTACAAAGGAAGTCGAAGTTTGAAGATATTGCAAAAAGTGACAGAGCTCGTTATGACAGGCAGATGAAAAATTCTGTCCTCCTACAGGTGATAGGGAAAGGAAAACAACCCAAATCTCCGAAAAGCTACTATCCGCCTTCTTCCTGTTTTGGTCTGAACATCACCCAGCAATCAAAAGTGAAACTCAGGTGTCAGCAGGTGACATGGTGGTAAGTCTCTGAACTCTGACATGGCTGACCCCTGTTCGAGTCTCAGACCCAGCAGCGTGAGCATCACACCGAGTCAGTGTGTGTGTGCGCCCAAAATCCCGGGATGAGAACAGAGGAGGGACTGCAGCATGGTCGTCCCCCCACGGGAGCTGACTTCTCACTTTCCCACTCTGTTGAGCACACATGCCCAATGGCAAAAACCCAGGGGAAAAAAAAAAAGAAGTCACACCCAGGCCTGTTCATTAGGGACACTACAGAAAAACCAGGTGAAATGTAGTCTGAACAGTCAGTGAAAGACAAAAACAGCCCTTGACATTTTAAAGGGATGTGCAGGCCTTTTGTCTAGGGGCGGGAGAGGTAAGGAAAGTGAGGGGGTTCGTGGAACAAACGGAGACTCCACCGCTTCAAGGCAGGCTACTGTGTCTAATGTGGTAGGAAGATAAAGCTAACAGTGGTTTACATTTTCATGATTTCATGAACACTAAGCATTTTCCTTCTTCCTTTTCTTCAATTTATTTATATTTTTTTAATTTGTGCTATTGGGTGCTTGCAGAGAGACAGAGAGAGAGTGAGGAGGAAAGTGAGAAACCACAAAATCACCCCCGGGGTGGCGGCCAGGCCACAGTCCCTCCTCCAGTCCGCACTCAGGGTTTCCAGCACACGCGCACACGCACGCAGTGTTCCTCAGGCCGCCAGGTCGGAGACTGCAGCCACAGTCAGCTACATGGTGTCCAGCCTCTTTGCCACCACGCCACCTACGGGCTCCCTGAGTACCTCCTATGTACCTGACCCTTACAGGAAATATAGCCTGGAACAAGACTCATTGGATGCCCTTGTACTACTTCCGGAAAGTTAGGGAGGACAGCCTAAGACAGGACGCGAAGGCTGCAGAGGTCGAAGGAAGATGGAGCGGGGGGCAGGGTGCCCTTGTTTTGACTGAGGCTTCCCCTGACAACAGAGGAATCGTGGGTGATACCTCAGGGACAGGACGTGGGGCTCAGGCTGCTGGCCTGAAACAGCAGCACCAAGTCCGTGACTTGGGGACAGCAGGTGGAGCGGTGGTTAAGGCACTGAACTTCCACATGGCTGACCACGGTTTGAGTTCCAGACCTGGTGGCTTGAAAATCATGCTGGGTGCATGTGCATGCCCAAATCCCAAGAGGGGAATAAAAAAGAAGGAACTCCACCATGGCCATCCCCCCAGGGGATGATTTCTCACTTTCTCTCTCTCTCCTTTCTCTCTCTCTCTCCCCCCCCTCTCTCCTTCTCCTTCTCTCTCTCTCTCCTTCTCCTCTCTCTCTCTCCTTTCTCTCTCTCTCTCTCTCTCTCTCCTTCTCTCTCTCTTTCTCTCTCTGGTGAGCCTATATGCCCTATGGCAAAAATCTAAACAAACAAAACAAAACAAACCCCATGATTTGACCTGGAGAGGTTTGAACAACAGACCTTGCTCACTCCAGGGTGGGCCCAGGAGACCTGCTTCACAGTCGTCCACGCACACCACGGCTTTGGCATGGCCGAGGTATTCTTGCTGACCTTTAGCAGAACAAAGACCTTCCTGCACAGCAGAGCCTTCCAGCTGAATGCCTCCCGGGCCTCCCTGTCTGTTCCAGGGAACCCCTTGCCTGCCTCGCCTCTCCTGAACAAAAAACCTGCACACCCCCTTTAAAAAGTCAAGGGCATTTTTTCCTCTTCTTTCTTTTTTCAGGTTCATTTTTAACTATAAGGTACATCCCAAAGAACATAGCCCTCTAAAACTGCTGGCAGTCCAGAGTGACTGGGGCCCGTGGAGATCGGGCAGGTTTCTGTTTTCGGAAGGGTCACTCACATCATCTCCCAAGCCTGAGGACATAAGAGCCTTCACAGCTGCACAGAGACAGACATTCCATATCCAAGACAATAAGGAATCCACAGCCAAGCTCTCTTTCTTCATGGACTGACAGGACTGCTTCTTTCTTTAGAGAGATTTTTACTATAGGGTGAGGATACAGAGAGACAGACAAAGAAATCAAAAGTGAGAAATCAAACCCCCAGAAGGGGTGGGCATTCTGCAATCCCTTCTCCTCCAATTTCTTTCAAGATTTGGGGCACACATGCCCAGCCTGAGTTTTAAACCACCAGGTCTAGGACTCGAACCACAGTCAACTATGTGGGAGTCCAGCGACATAACCATATGCCAGCTGCTGGTCCCTGGAATGATTACTTTATGAGCACCTGATGGAAATAAGGAACATTTCTGTTGGCTCTGGGTTTACCCCATTGAGTGCACCTTCACGAGGAGGTTTCAATTGGCCTGCAGTCTAGGAGCATGTGGGAGTCAGACATAGGACCGAACCAAAATTGATTCAGGAAGCCTGAGAGTAAAGTCCAGTTTATATTATTATGTAAAAACATAACTCCCAAACAGCACCTGTAGGCAAATACATTTGAAATATTTTGCCCAAGATACAAAGCTCATATTTAAGACTTATGGGGAGGTTACGTAAGACCACTTAAAAAGTAGTTGAAAAAATTCAGAGAGAGGAGTAAAGGTTCTACATATTCATGAAATAAGAGCTTTTTACCAACAGTCACGTGCATTTTATCTGGTACTTCTTTACTGTCTTGCTCCTCTGGGTGCATCTGTGTTCCTCAGGAAGGTAAGTCCTGGACTTGCCAGGCAGGGAAGGGAGATTTTGAAATAAAAGTACTAGAAGACGGTGCCTAGTTAGTTTTCAGATAGTCATAAATAAATAAATAAGCCTATTAATGTGTGTGGACACACACACACATACACACACACACACACACGTATGGCAGAAAAAAGTAATGGAGGAGACCAAGAGAAAACAAATAATAAAATGAGAAATTTAAGCTCTAACAAATCAATAGCTACATTAAATGTAAATGGTTTAAATAAACCAACTGAAAAAAAAAAAGTGGCTCATATTTTTTGTGAACCTATTTTTGGAATCCTAACTCAGCCAGATTGAAATGTCTATCACTTCCCCAGTATTGCACTATCTTGATTACTGTAGCTCATAGCAACTTTTTTTTTAATTTGCTATAGGGTGTAAGTAGTTGCCAGAGAGAGATAAAGAAAGAGAGAGAGAAAAAAAGTGAAAAAGTACTCCCAGAAGGATAGCCATGCCACAGTCACTTCCCCTCTATTCTCCTCTTGTGATTTTGGGCATGCATACACACACGCCTAGCATGTTTTTCAAGCCACTGGGTCTGGAACTCAAACAGCAGTCAGCCACATGGGATCCAGCCACCTTAATCACCACGTTACCAGCCTGCCCATTCTTAGTAATATTAAATTTACTTCCAATTTATTCTTTAAAAATGTTTTGGCTAAATTTTAGAATATGTTTTTAGTCTGTATCTACAGAGCATAAAAAATACTGTTGAGATTTGTATGGAGTTGTATTAAATCTAGATCAATTTGGAGAAAACTGACACCTTCACAATATTGAGATTGGTAGAATTCGTGTTATTTGTCCTTTAGCATTTGGTAGAATTTCCCAATGAAATTATTTGAGCCTGGAGATTTCTTTTGAGGAGAATTTTAAAATAGGAATTTAATGTATTTAATAGTAATAAAGAATAATTTAAGTTCTCTATTTCCTCTCATGAGTTGTGTTCATTCGTGGTTTTAGAGAAATTGGTGTATTTCATCCATATTCTCAAATTGTTGTGCATATAGCTGTTTGATTTATTATCCCTTTTCTTGCTTTTTTTTTTTTTTTTTTTGCAGGTTTTTGGGTAATAGTCCCTTTCAATTTTGATACTGATGTTTTGTATTCTCTCTCTTTATCAGTTTACCTAAGGGTTTATCAATTTCATTGACCTTTACAAAGAAACAGCTTTTGGTTCCATTGGTTTTCTCTATTATTTTTCTTTTCCAGTTTCTTTGATTTCCACTGTCTTTATTGTCTTTACTCATCTTGACTTTAATTTATCTTGCTATACTTTTTTAGTTTCTAATCTATTTTAGGTTCTTGATTTGAGACATTTCTTTCTAATACAAACATTTAGTGCAGCAAATTTTCCTTTAAATCCTGCTTTAGCTACATCATACAAATTTTGTAAGTTATATATTTATTTTTGTTTGTCTCTAAATATTTTTAAGTCTCTCGAGACTTGTTTGACTCATGGATTAACTCAAGTATCTTTAAAAAGTTCATAGGAAGTATGCTATTATGAAAAAAATATGTACGATTTCAATTTTTTTTGCAACAAATAAACATGTACTAACTTGTTATAATATGTCTAACTAAGAAAGAAGGCTAAGACATCAGTTTGTAGGGAGTTGTTAGCAGAGCAATATAAATTCTACCAAAACTGAAGCAAGAACAAACATGAAACTTACGACGAAGCTTGGGTGGAAGAATGGTGAAATCACTGCTGTTTTTCAAAAACTCTGTTAAGATAATGCCCCCAAATAAACCAGTTTACAAATGAATACCTGTTTCAAGAATGGATGTGTTATAATGGAGATGATACTCATGATACTCATGACAACAGACCATCCATATCAATTTGCAAGGTAAAACTTAATCTAGTTTGTCCCCTAATTGAAGAGGACCAGCTGTAGCGGGCTGCAAGGAATAACAACATTAAAAATGGAGTCTGTCAGGCTAAGAGATGAACAGCCATTCTGCTTCTGTAAACACGCTTGCAAACCCTGTCAGCAATTAGGAAGGATATGCCCCCTTGTAACCTTGTGGTTTCACACCCCTGTAGCTGCTACCCCAGAGGTCCTTGCAGCCTTTCCTCCCTGGACAAACAGTTTTCTCCTCCCTCAGCCAAATCCCCTGCCTAGATACCTGAAACCTTCTTTGCCATAAAGTCCCTTGGACCCCTTCCCAAAAAGACAGGACAACCCCTCCCAAGGCTGTGCTTAAATTCTGCGTGAAACTGCAGTACGGGGCTGCCAGTTCCGACACCGCCTGCGTGTGGTGTGGGGTGTCAGTCCCTGGCCAGTCCCTGGCTCATTAAATTCCTAATTCCAGTGGTCCCAATCCTTGACGATCTCACACCACAACTCAGCGGTTTACAGCAGAAATAGTAGTCAACACTGTAGTTATCTCAAGTGGTTCACCTTACACAATTCTGACTGAAAATTACAGTGCAGCCAACCCTGTTCCAGATCAGTCACACACAAGAGCGGCGCTTTCAATGGAAATTTTAAACAAGCAAGATCAAGATCCTGAAACATTTCCTCAGAGAACTGTAGCAGGAGCAGACACATGGTTTATCAATATGACCCTTGAAGACAAAGCACATTCAAAGCCATGGCTACCAGGAGCAGGAGCGGTCCAACCAACGCAAAAGCTGGGTAGTCAAGAGCAAAGGTCATGGCAATAGTTTTTGTAATGCTCAAGGCATCTTGCTCGTTGACTTTATGAAAGGTCAAAGAACAATAACTGTTCATCCTAACAATGTTTTGAGAAAATTAGCCAAAACTCAGCAGAAAACAGCCAAAAAGCTTCACCAGAGTCCATGTCTCCCACAACAAAATTGATGCTCATTCCTTCCAAAGACCAAGGGTAACTTTGCATTTCAATGGGAAATCATTAGGCCGCCTTCTGGCTCAGTCCTCATCTGGCTTGTTCTGACTTGTTTTTGTTTCCTTATCTTTAAAGAAAAATTTTTAAAGGACACCCATTTTTCTTCAGCTAAGAATATAAAAAAAGATTGCATTGACATGCTTAAATTCCAAGGATCTTCAGGGTTTTGTTTATTTTTTGTTATTTTTTGACTTTTGCCATGTGATGTGTGCACTTTCCAGAGAGATACAGATGGACCCCCACCAAAAAGAGGATAGCCACACCAACCCCCTCCTCTGTCCTCCCCTCAGGATTTTGGTCATGTATACACATGTACCCTGCATGATTTGCAAGCCACTGGGTCCAGGACTTGAACCGTAGTTGGCCATGAGGGAGTCCGGTGCCTTAATCACCACGCCACCTGCTGGCCTAGTATCTTCAGTTCTTTAGGAACAGAGTAAATGGCTAGTAGCATTGCTTGCAAGTGTCTTGAACTTGACAATGGTAATGTTGAGAAATAAATTTTGTTATTAATTTTTATCTTTCAATTTCATTTTTCATGAATGTTTTTAAGTTCCTCATATGAATGTGGTTTTTTAAAAGAATTATTTTATTTTAACTTTCTTTATTTATTTTAATTTGACCAGAGAGAGACAGGGTGAGAAAGAGAGAGAGCAAGAGGGAAAATGAGAACACAAGCCGTCAGGTATGGGACTCAAACCGGGCACATGTAGGAGTATAGTGCCCTTAACCACCATGCCACCTGCTTGCCCTCTAAATGTGTTTTTTAAATTTTCAATGTTTGAGATTTTTCTATTATCTTTGTCTTATTGACTTTTTCTTTTTTGACATTTAATCTAACTCCATTATGGTCAGAGAACATACCTTGGTGATTTCAAGTCTTTAAATTCATTGAGCTTTGTTTTATGCCCCAGGATAGGCTTTAGCTTGGTGAATGTTCCTCTGCAAAAGAATGTGTATTCTACTCATTTGTAGAGTGTTTGGTCAATGTCAATTGGACCAGATTAGTTGGTAACACTCACTTCTTCCAGATCCTTTTCTGTCTACGGGTTCTATACATTATTGTAAAAGGAGTGCTGAAGTTTCCAACTACAATTCTGAATTTAACTATTTCTCCCTTCAGTTCTGTCAGTTTTTGCTTCACATGCTTCGAAGCACTATTGTTAGAAGCATGCACATTTTGGATTGTAATGTCTTAATGAATCACCTTTCTTATCACTATACACTGATTTTATCTTTTGTAATTGTCTTTGCTCTGAAGTCTACTTTGCTGTTAATTCAACCTCTCCATCTTTATTTTCTTTTGTATTTGCATGGTATATCTTTTTATGTCTTTTTACTGTTCACCAAAGTAAGTTTATTGTAGACAGTATATAATGGGGGCATTAAAAAATTCACTCTGAAAAAAATTTTAATACACTTTAAAATGTGTTATAGGGCATGTGTTCTTGGAGAGGGACAGACACAGAAAGAGAGTGAGAGAAAACGAGAAATCACCCTGTAGGAGGGAATGGCCATGCTGCAATCCCTTCTCCTCCATTCTCCTCCCAGGATTTCGGGCACACACTCACAGGTTTCCTGCATGATTTTCAAGGCACTAGGTTTGGGACTCAGACTGCACAGTTGGCCACGTGCCATCTTAACCGCTGCACCACTGGTTGACTTAACAATCTTTTTAGATAAAGGCAAAGAATAAATAGTTTGGTGTTTTCAGTCTATGCAGTCTCCATAGCAACTACTAAAGTCTACTCTTCTGTGAAAGGAGCCATAGACAGACTCATAAACAAGTGGACATAGCTGTGTTTCATTAAACACGTTATTTACAAAGGTGCATGATGGATCAGATTGGTGCTTGGACTACAATTTAGATGTTTTTTTTTTTTTCCATTATGGGTGCATGCACCTGCTGGAGAGAGGCAGAAGGAGATGGAGAGGCAGACAGTAGGAGAGAGAAATTGGTCATGCTGCGATTCCTAGTCCTCCATTCTCATCTTGGGATTTGGGGTGTGAATGCACACATGCCCAGAGTGTTTTCTAGAATTCAAACCATGGAGTCAGCCATCTGGGATCCAGGGCTACAAACACCACCCGCGGCCCCTAGTTTAGATCCTTTCCGTGTGACGTAGTTATTATGCTTGGATATAGGTTTGTTTAAGTATTTGTGTTGTTTAATCTCTTTGCTTCATTCTTATTTCACTGGCCTTTCCTTCTTGGCACTCTTTGTTGACTCGTCATTTCCTCATATTCTTGATTTTGGAGCATCCAATGGTTCAGTCCTAGATCACCTTCCTCTCTTTCCCCCTACTAAGTTTCCAGATAATCTTATATAGTCTATGGTTTTAGATATCATCTCCAGGTTGATCAATCCCAAGTGTCTATTTGCATCTAAGATTTCTTGAAACAAATCATATTTAAAAAGTGACCATTCCAAATTTCAAATCCTTCTAATACCTGGGGAAATTTCATTTGTAATAGCATATACATACATATATATTATATATATACATACATATATATTATATATATATAATATACACACACACACACACATATATATATATATATTTAGAAGTCTTCAAAAAGTTTGTGTAAAATAAATATTGTGAAAAAACTATGCATGAATTTCAAAAATGTTTCATACCAAAGTACACTTGTATTTTAATTCCATTTTTTTTTCTCACAAACTTTAAGTCTCTTCTTATTTATTATCCAAAGGACCCAAATTAACACTTGGACCTACTTATAGTGGATGACTGCTCTCAAAAAATGTTGATTTTGTAGCATTTGATTGACAATTCTACCATTCCCTGTGATCCCTTTTGGTTCCCTTAAAAATATGTATTTGAGGACCAGGCAGCCGTGCAGCAGTAACTCAACTGGCCCCACATAGACAAGGTCTTAAGTTCATGTCCTGTGACCTCCTCGGCTTGCTGGGCACATGCCCAGAATCTGGGCTGCCTGGAGTTAGAGGTGGATCATGGTATGAGGACTTTATTGGGGGCTGTAAATAAACTTAAAAATATATATTTGGGACCAGAAGAGGGTGTAATAGGTGGCTACTATGTGGGCTACCCTCCCGTGAAGGTTCAAGTCCCAGACCCAGTGGCTTAAAACTCAAACTGGGTACGTGTGTGTGTGTTCCCAAGATCCCGAGAGGAGAATAGAGGAGAAGGGATTGTGGCATGGCCATACCCCCTGGGGGTGATTTCTCACTTTCTGTCTCTCTGGCAAGCACACATGCCCTATAGCAACCTATACCTTCAGTTTATATGTATAAGGTGGATGTTAAACATAAATGGATTTCATGTTTAGACTTTGATCTCATCCCCAACATATATCATTATTTTTATACAAATATTCCAAAATATGAAAAAAAAATCTGTAACACTTCTGGTCCGAAATATTTTGGATAAAGAATACTCAATCTGTATTTAACCTACACATTGCAAAGATCAAGACTCTGACATGTGACCCTGGCCACATTGTGAGCACTCAGTCACATGTCAGTCTGTTTAGGTTATTTATTAAAAATGCCATCAATCCCCATTGGCATAGCAGTTACGTTGCTGAACCCCCACATGACCAACAGTGGTTTGCATCCTAGACCCAGTGGCTTGAAAATCACACTGGGTACATGTGTTCATGTGCTCAAAATCCTGGGAGGAGAATGGAGAAGAAGGGATTGTGGTGTGGTCATCCCCTCTGAAGGGTGATTTCTCTCTTTCCCTCCCCTGGTCTCTGTCTCTTTCTCTGGTGAGCATATGTGCCCTCAGGCAAAACCTCTGCAAAGCGTTCTTGTATAGGTGTAGCTCGGGCCCTTGATGCTGTACAAGACCATGGCTTCAACTCTAGGAGAGCTACAGAAAGATCTAGAAGAAGTAAAGGTGTTACTGGAAAAAGCCAGTAGAAAAACAGTATGTGATGCCCTTATGTCTAAAAAAAAATCTAAGATTGAAACAGAAATGAAGAACAAGATTCAATAGAAAGTGAAAACCAGTCATTATGGACGGGCTCGGTCAGATACGTTTGTGAAAGTCTACATTACCTTAACTGGGCTCACAGAGTTCCTACTGAGAATGTGCAGGTGTGTTTCACAGAGACGTCATTTGATCTTTTGGTAAAGAATGTAAATGGCAAGAGTTACTCCATGACTGTGAGCAATCTCGAAACCCATCTCTATTGAAGGCGGTTCAAAAAAACTGAAGCCCGACACAGTTCTCACACTGTGTAGGAAGAAAGCAGAAAACCCGCGATGGGACTGCCCACTCAGGAGGGGAAAGAGTGCAGAGAGAAAGACAGACCTTCCTGCGATGCCGACACAGGTCCTGGTGAGGGGCTGAGGATTCTGAAGAACATTTATGAAGACCGAGGTGATGATATGAAGCGAACTGTTAATGATGCGTGGTTGGAACCAAGAAGCAAGCCAAACAAGAACCCCAATTTTGAGACTAACAGTCCTTTCAGGGACGGTGATGCGGAAATTCTGAAGCTTCCAATAAGGGAATGTTGGTGAGCAGCACATATAAGTTGACAAATAACCATTTACCCAGCCTTCTAAGTAAAGACAGTGAATTCTCCATGACCCACTGGAAGATTTATTTAAATAAGGCATGCTTATTAAACAAACAAACAAAAATCTCTAGAAAAGAAATTTGGCAAAAATGCCATCAATGAGTGGCTTATGAACAACAGAAACACACCGCTCACAGGTAGGAGGCCGGGAAATCCAAGCCCAAGGCATATTCACGGCCTAGCGAGGCTCCGCGCTCTGGTTCCCAGGTGGGGCCTGCTGACTCTCTTCACATGGCTGAAGAGGTGAGCAGTCTTTCTGAGGCTTCTTTTTATTATACATATATAAAGAAATAAAATATATATTATATTTATGTATTTCTTTTACATATATAATCCCTATTATCACATATATATTTATATGTAGCAATAATACATATATTGTACCCCCATTTATGTATAATGAATACATGTAAATACATGTAATAAACACACTCACACATTATTGTCAGAAGGCACATGCGCTCTCCAGAAAGGAAATGAGAGAGGAATAAAATAAACCTCAACTGGTCCTGGTCACACCACAACTTTTCCTTCACTTCTCCATGCCCTCAGGATTTGGGGCTCACACACTCACGCACACACGCTTGCCCAGTGTGTTTTTCAAGGCTCCTGTGCCAGAAGCCGGGTGACCGGTGCAGCACTCCCCTGTCCATGGCCCCAGAAATACTCCTGCGGATGGAGTCCAGGGACCCTGCCTGGGCCCGCGGTCACTCGGAGGGACTCTGATGCTGACCCGTGCCATCCCTTATGGAGATGTAGAAATGAAGAAGATTCAGGAGACGGTCCTTCATTACCACGTCGTCTATCCTTTCAGATAGAAGCCCACTGACAAACCCTAAACCCGGACCCCACGAAGAGGCTCACCTAGAGCAAATAAACGAGCACCCCTGGCTCCAGACAGGCCAAGACGTGCAGGGTCCCTCGCGGATCACATGGGCAAGCCCATCGGAACGAAGTCCCTCCGTGCAAAGCACTGGGAAGCCTGGGCGTCTCCCCTGCTCCCCAAACTCCCGTCTGTCCTAGCTGTCAAGGAGTTGGGGCCAGGGAGCCAGCAGAGCTGCTCCCCTGCGCCCAGCCCAGCAGTGGTGAGGTCCGCCCTGCCCAGCCTCTCTTCGGGCCCCAGCCTCCCTCCAGGCCTCGCCCAGTCTCCCTGCCTACCATATGCCCCAGTAGCTAGAAGATCAAGACCTCAGCTTCGGGAGCGGCTGCCCAGGTTGACCCTGGAGCCCCGCTCTGCACCCACACCATCAGCAGTCCTGGTGACAACCACGAGGAAGCCAGCTATGTCCAGGGCACAGCTTCTGTCCCTCGCAAGAGCCAGGGCTGGCCGGACTTCGCCAGGAGGCTCATCAGATGCTTAAGAGAACTGTGCTGCCTGCCACTCCCCCTCCAGATAAGAGCAAACCAAGGGGCTTTCAGCAGAGGCCAGACATGTGAGTAGGCAGCCAAGCTGTCTCTCCTGTTAGTGGGTAATGTGTGTGGACACGGCAGCACTGTGGACTTTAGGGGGTACAATGTTGTATATGGAGATGCGGCTATGATGTTGAGTGTTTAAACCAAGCTATTGAAAATTCAGATTTCTGCTTGTGTTTTGAAGGGAGAGCAAGACCACCCTGTGATCAACATGATGTGGGACGCTGGCCAGGGGTGACACAGCAGTGGGGGCCAGGTGAGGCCTTCACCACTGGAGCAGGGAGTGTGCGCACTGGAACGGGCTTCTCCACCTCGGGTCCCAGTCCAGACCAAGTTGAAAGGACAATCTGGAGCTGGCTGGAGACAGGAGGGCACCTCCCCTCACCTCAGTGAAACAGCAGAAAATGGATTGTTTTCTTGGGGCTCTTCTACCCTCCCCTACTCTTCCCTGAATAAAACTGATGAATGACTAATAATTTGCCTGGCTCTCATCCCCTTCAGGACAAGTCTCATGCCCTTAGCTGACTCCTGGGGACCTCCTGAACCTGGCACGTGCAGACCTTTTCACCAGTACTTACTACCTTGCACTTTCTACCACACACACACAACTGTCTGGTTTACCACAGCCCCAGCCACACCTCCAGGCCTCGCACATGTTCTTTCCTCTCAGGAAGCCCACAGCCTGGATACCCGGGTAAGCTCCACTAGGTTCCCAGAGGGATCAGACGCAATCTTGCCCTGAAGACCTCACAGCCCGGTTGGGAACATGATACAAGGACAGAGCTCTCTACAGGAGTGCTGTGGTCACAGGTGCGGATGAAGGACATGCGCAGCTCAGGACACGCCCACCTGCTGCTGAGGCACCAGGGCCCGCTGCTGAAGGGGCAGGAGGAGGAGCGGGCCTCACACTCAGGGGTGACCAGAGGAATTGGAGACAAGACATACTGCCAAGACAGATGCTGAGTTTCAGGAGCTAAGGAAGAGGTGGAGCCCCAGGCAGTCTCCCTTGTTTCTAGGACAATCCCCACTGGTGCATTTTGCTCTGGGTCCAGAAACTTAGTCCTCCCACAGCTCAGCTCCATAACTGCACCTTCTGATAATGAGACCTTCTCTCCTCTAATGTGGGCAGCGGGCCTCAGCCACCTGGGCTGGTGGCTGCCTCTGTCCCTCAGGGACCAAGTCAGGCCCTAGGACAGTAGGAGACTGCAGGTGGCTATGTTAATTCCTTGAGTGATTTGACTTTGGGGGGGGACATGTGTGTACAAAGTCCAGGCAGAAAATCCTCTTCTGAGACTACGTAGGGTGTGACTCAAAGAGTACAAGTCCTGCAGGATCCAAGGACTCATGTCAGAAGGAAGGGGATGTGGACTCTTGGCCTCGCCAAGCCTGTCAAGGATGTCAGCCTCCAGTCCAGCTGTCCATTCCCAAGGACACCAAAATCTCAGTGCTTCCTTCCACACATTCCCGAAGGGTAATCGTCAATGCTGTCAGGGAGGCACTGTCTTATTCCTGCTCCACAGATGTGAAAGCCAGCTGCTATGGTTTGTGTAGTGGTTTGTCTCCCAGCAGCTGATGTTTTGGAACTGGTCCTCAGTGCAATGCCCTTGGGAGGTGGTGAGACCTATTAGAGGGGAAGTCTAGTAGGTGGTGATTGGAGCATTAAGGAATTGCCTTCATGAGTAGGTCAATGTCGGCTAGAGAGGCCAACTTAGTTCTAGCTACTGTGATGGGGGTTAGTTCTCACAAGAGGTGGGAATAGTAAAAGTAAGATGGCTTCCCATGTCTCCCTCTTTGCGCGTGCCGTCCTGTTTCTGTCGGCCATGTCTTTTTTTTTTTTTTTTTTTTTTTTTTTTTTTTTTTTTTTTTTTTTTGAGAGGTTTTTGCTATAGGGCGCATGTGCTCGGCAGAAAGACAAAGAGAGACAAAGAGACAGAAAGTGAGAAATCAACCCCAGGGGGGGATGGCCACACCACAATCCCTTCTCCTCCATTCTCCTCTCGGGATCTTGGGCATGCACGCACACGCGTCTGGCGTGAGTTTAAGCCACCGGGTCTGGGACTTGAACTGCGGTCGGCTACATGGGAGTCCAGCGACATAGCCATTACACCAACTGCTGGTCCCGGCCAAGTGTTGACATAGCCAGCCCAATGCCAGCCCCATGCTTTTGGACCTCCCAGCCACCAGACTCACAACCCATGTATACTTATGTTCTTTATAAATTACCTCATCTCAAGTATTGCTGTGAGCAACGTAACAGTGTACTGATACGCCAAAGTACAGCGAGGTTAAGTAATCAGCCTGAGGCCACACAGCAGGCAGGAGCGGAGCTGAGAGCTGCACCCAGACGGTCTGGTCTCAGAGCCCATATTCCTCACCATATGGTGCCTGCTCCCTGGAGAGAAAAGGAACATCCCATAATCCCTACCACACAATCACCATTCACCATTCATAATTCACATTCCATTTTTTTAAAATTATATTATTTAACTTTATTTATTTATTCATTTTATTTTTTATTTTTATTTTGACCAGAGAGGGACAGAGCAAGAGAGAGAAGAAAAATGAGAAAGCAGGTCTGGTACTCGAACCATGGTCGGCCATGTGGGAGTCCAGTGCCCTTAACCACCCCACCACCTGCTGGCCCCCACATTTCATATTTCTTTATGATTATTTTTCTATTATGCTTATGTACACACACAAATAGAAAAATGCATCTACATGGACATGGACATGCATGTTACTTTATAGTCACTTTAGTGTAAGTGTAGAAATATATAATATGCACATAAAGACAAATCTCAATTTATTGCACTTTGCAGATACTGTGTTTTTCACAAAATGCAGGTTTGTGGCAACCTGGAATCCAACAAGTCTACCAGCACCATTTTCAGCAGCATGTGCTCACTTAATGTATCTGTGTCACAGCTGGAGACTTCCCACAGCGTTTCAAACTTCACGTTACTGTTTGTTATGGCGATCTGCAGTCAGTGGTCTTCGCTGTTATTGCTTGAGTTGTTTGGGGCATCACTGTTGGCCGCCGCCTTTGGCCGCCGAGCCAAGATAACGCTGCTGGCTGCATAGGGAGGCGTGTCTCCAGTACTTGCCTGGGAACTTGCGGGCGGGGCCGTCGGGAGAATCCTATATATACGGGAGAAAGGGAGGGAGAGGGGAAAAAAAGAAAGAAGGGAAAAAAGTAAAGGAAACCTGTGAATAAAGACTGCGTGAGGAAGAACCGGGTGTCGTGTCGTCTCTGCAGAAGGGACGCCGACAAGTGGTGGCCCGTACGGGGAAGACGTACGGGGACAAAGGCAAAAGACCTCGTTAAAGAGGCGGAAAGAGGAAAAGGTTCAGAACCTCCCAGTCTACAGGGCAGCTAGCTGGTACCGGGCGGGGGTCCCGGAAAGACCTCGGCAAAGAGGTGGATAAAGGAAACCTGTGGATAAAGACTGCGTGAGGAAGGACCGGAGGAGGTTCAGAACCTCCAAGTCTACAGGGCAGCTAGCTGGTAAGTACCGGGCGGGGGTCCCGGATTCAAGACCTCGGGAAAGAGGCGGATAAAAAAATAAATAAATAAAAATAAAAATAAAAAAGACCTCGGGAAAGAGGCGGATTCAAGACCTCGGTAAAGAGGCGGATTCAAGACCTCGGGAAAGAGGCGGATAAAAAAAAAAAAAAAAAAAAAAAAAAAAAAAAAGACCTCGGTAAAGAGGCAGACGGAAGCCATTGGCTAAAAGTAAGGAATAAAGGGAACAAGGACGATGGGGGCTGGGCCATCCCAGCCGATCGTCAAGGCGCTCAGAGAGCTCCTAAAGTTGAAAGGGCTTAAATTGAGGGATAAAACACTTCAGCACTTTATAGATCAGGTGGATGATGTGGCCCCCTGGTTCCTCCATTCGGGGCAGCTCACACCCACATGCTGGGATAAACTAGGCAGGGACCTAGACCTGGCTGCGGAGGACAATAGGCTTTCTGGAGGGGTTAGGCCGCTCTGGAGGTTTGTCCGAGCATGCCTTGAGAATCAAAGATGTGTGCGGAAGGTGAGGGAGGGGCAGGAGGTGTTGGAGTCCCTCCGGGAGCAGCGCTCTCAGGAAGAGAATGGGGCCGCCAGGATGGCGGAAGCCTGCGGGGAAGATGACAATCGCGAAGTAAGACAATTAGTTGAGGAAGTTAAAGGTTGGGAGGTTGCCCAGGAGGAGGAGGAAGACCGGCCTCTACCTACGGCTCCTCCCCCTCATAATCCCTCCACCCCACAAAAGGAGAACCCAGAGGGTGGAGCTTCTTTCTGCCCAGGGGCTTGGCGGGAGGCCAGACAGCTTGGGCCTGTTCAGGCATTTCCCGTTTTTGCAGATAATGCTGGGAATAGATATCATGAGCCCCTAGATTATCAGACCATCAAGGCTTTAGCAGAGGCCGTAAAGACATACGGGAATGGTGCAGCTTTTACTCTCGGCCTCGTTGAGACTTTACAGCGGTACTGTATGACACCCAGTGATTGGGGAACGCTCGAGAGGACTTGCCTGTCCCCGGGTCAGTATCTTGACTGGAAAGCTATTTACCTTGAGGGGGCGCAAGCTCAAGCCGCCAGGAACAGGGCTGCAGGGCAGGCAGCGTGGGATGTGGATATGTATATGAGGCAGGGCAGGTTCGCCAGTGGACAAACAGGATACCCTCAGGCAGTTTACGATCACATCAATACCATAGCCATCAAGGCCTGGAAAATGCCTCCCGACAAAGGGGAACCACAGGCCAACCTTACAAAAATCACTCAGGGCCCCACAGAACCCTTCTCTGATTTTGTGGCCAGAATGCTGGACACAGCGGGCAGGATGTTTGGTGATGCGGATGCAGCCATGCCTTTGGTCAAACAGCTTATATTTGAACAGTGTACAAAAGAATGTCGCAATGCAATCCTCCCCTATAAAAACAAGGGCCTCAAACCACTCCACCTCTGGCAAATGGATGTCACACATGTCCCAGAATTTGGGACACTTAAGTATGTCCATGTTTCGGTGGATACCTGTTCAGGCGTCATTCATGCTACTGCCCATACAGGGGAAAAGGTAAAAGATGTCATAAGTCACTGTCTCAACGCCTGGGCAGCCTGGGGGCAGCCTCAACAGCTTAAAACGGATAATGGCCCCAGTTATACAGCCCGGTCATTTTCACAATTCTGCAACCACATGGGAATCACGCTCACACATGGCCTACCATATAACCCTCAAGGTCAAGGTATAGTAGAGAGGGCTCATCGCACCCTCAAGGAGCTCCTACAAAAACAAAAAGGGGGAGTCAGCAAAAGTCACTCCCCGAAAGACCGCATCGCAATAGCACTCTTAACACTCAATATTTTTCAGCTCGATTTCCAAGGGCGCTCGGCTGCCGACAGGCATCATGCACCGGGGCCGAGCAAGCAGGGAAAAGTAAAATGGAAGGACGACCTCACGGGGCGCTGGAGGGGACCAGACCCTGTGTTGGTTTGGTCGAGAGGATCTGTTTGTGTTTTCCCACAGGACGAACCAGACCCAGTGTGGGTCCCAGAGAGGTTGGTACGATGCCTTCCATCCCAGGAGAACCTGCCTGCTGATACACCGAGCCCTGATGATGGCCTGGGAATGCCTTCTCCTCCTGGGGACACTGACGCTCCCCCAGGGGGCTCAGTCTGAACAATGATGGACTTTCCCAGTAGCTTACAGGTCCCTGGAATCAGAGCTTGATACCGTCTCTGAGGAGCTCCGGTGGAGCATCATCCACATTAACTCAACACGAGTTGATGCCGCCTTCGCCAGTGGATCTCTCAAGCTGCGCTCCATCTTAAGGAGTGGGCAGGGATGGGGTCCCTTGGCCCCCTCCTTATCTTCCTATGTGGGGGTTGCCTTCTCTGTCTGTACAGATTCAGGGCCCAATGCAATTGCGACCGCGCTTTCCTCTTGCCTCGTACAAGCATTTGCAGCTATCGAAGAAGGATACTCCCCCGCGGCTTGGCTGGCCCAGATGCAGTAAACCCCCATCAGCTCAGGATGCGAGGCAAAGCACTGCACTCCAGGGACCCTTGATGGGACCTGGAGGAAGGCAAGTCCGGGTGCATATGGGTTGATGCCGACAACACACCCATCCCCATAAAAAGGCATCGGACAGGCTGACCTGGGGAATGCCCCTGGGCTCTTCCACAGGTCAGTAAGCAAGTCCACCACATCTGGGGCCCGTGACCTCTACCTTCTCCTGACGAAAACAAAAAGGGGGAACTGTTGGCCGCCGCCTTTGGCCGCCGAGCCAAGATAACGCTGCTGGCTGCATAGGGAGGCGTGTCTCCAGTACTTGCCTGGGAACTTGCGGGCGGGGCCGTCGGGAGAATCCTATATATATGGGAGAAAGGGAGGGAGAGGGGAAAAAAAGAAAGAAGGGAAAAAAGTAAAGGAAACCTGTGAATAAAGACTGCGTGAGGAAGAACCGGGTGTCTTGTTGTCTCTGCAGAAGGGACGCCGACACATCACAAATCATGCACACACACGAATGTGACCCTAAATAAATGCTGTGTGTTCTGACTTCTCCACCAACTGGAAGTTCCTCGTCTCTCTCCCTCTACTTGTGCCTCTTCAATCCTTGACACACAACATTATTGAAATTAAGCCAATTAACAACCCCACCATGGGCACTAAGTGTTCAAGTGAAAGGAAGAATTACACATCTCTCTAAATCAAAAGCTAAAAATAATTAAGCTTAGTAAGGAAGGTATATTAAAGGCTTACACAGGCGAAAAGGTAGGCCTCTGGTGCCACACAGTAGCCAAGTTGTGAATACAAAGGGATATTAAAGATGCTACTATAGGGGCCAGCAGATGGCGTAGCAGTTGCATTGCTGGAGACCCACATGGTTGAGGGTGGTTTGAGTCCTGGACCCAGTAGCTTGAAAATCACACTGGGTGTGTGCACTTGAGTGCCCAAGATTCTACGAGGGGACTGGAGAAGAAGGGATTATGGTATGGCCATTTTACTGGAAGTGACTTCTCATTTTCCTTCTCACTGTCTCTGTCTCTCTCTCTCTCCAGTGAGCACGTGAGCCCTAAGTCAAAGACCTCTAATTAAAAAAATAAAAAAATGTGCTACTATGATGTAGAGTTAATGTACTACTCAAAAGAAGTCAGTTCCCACGTGGTTGGTGAGGTTTCAGTCCCTGACTGGCTGGGATTATGACACGCATGTAAGCACGTGCCCAAGACCTGATGAGCTGGATGACTAGAGGAAGGATATCTTAGCATGGCCAGATCTTGGGGAGGGGTCTTCACTCTCTGTCTCTCTTTCATGTGCAGGCACATTCGCTTGCATAAATAAAGGAACAAAAAGTGTTACTCCAGTGAACACAGTAAGTTTAAGAAAGCAAGATAGCATACTGCTGGAGAAAGTTCTGGTGATCAGGATAGAGGGTCAAAGGTGTCATAGTGGATACACTCAACAGCAGGTTTTCAGTGTAGACGAATCAGCCCTCTACTGAAACAAGATGCCATCTGTGTCTTTGATGCTAAAGAAAAATCACCACCTGGCCTCAAAACGCCAAAGCCAGACTAACATTCTTGTTAGGGGCTAATGCAACTGGTGGTTTGGCATCGAAACCAGTGCTCATTTACCATTCTTCAAATCCTAGGGTGCTACAGAATTATGGGAAATCTCTTCAGCCTGTGTTCTATAAATGGAGTAACAAAGCCCCGAAGACTGCATATCCATTTACAGAATAATGTCCCAAATATTTTTAGTCTTCTGTTAAACACTAATGTTCCTAAAAGAAAGAATTCTTTCAACATATTAGTGCACATTGACAATGTGTCTTGTCACTCAAATCTCTGATACAGATGTACAGGAAGATTGACATTGTTTTCATGACTGGTCACAGCACATCCACTCTGCAGCCCATGGAACAAGCAGCCATTTTGACTTTCAAGTCTTATTACTTGAGAAATCCATTGAACACTGTAGCCGTCACAGAAAGTGACCTAATCTGATGGATCTGGGAAACGTATATTGAAAATATCCTGGAAAGGGTTTACCATACTAGATGACTCCTGGGAGGAGGTGAGAATATCAGCATCAACAGGAGTTTAAAAAGTTGATTCCAAATGTCGTGGATGACTTGGAGGGCATCAAGACGTGAGTGGAGGAAAGAACTGCAAATGTGGTAGAAATAGCGAGAGAACTAGAGTTAGAAGTGGAGTCGAAGATGTGACTACATTATTCAGTTTTATAACCAAACTTGAAAAATAAGGAAAGAAAGTGGTTTCTTGAGGTGGAATCTATCCCTGGTGATAGTGTTGTCTGTGACCATTGTTGAAATGATGACAGAGGATTTAGAGTACTACGCACACTTAGTTGATAAAGCAGTGGCAGCATCTGAGAAGACTGACTCTAATTTTAAAGGAAGTTCAGTGGGTAAAAATGCCATCAAAGAGGATCACATGCAACAGAGAAATCTTTAAGAAACAAAGAATCAATTGGTGCAGCAAACTTCATTGTTTGCCTTATTTATGTTTTGAGAATGACAAAAATGTTCTAAAATTGAAAAAAAAGAAATTCCTACAGTCACCCCAACCTTCAGAAGCAACCCAATCAGTCAACACTCATCGATAGTGAGGCAAGACCCTCCACCAGCAAAAGAAAAAGAAATCTCTGAAAATTGAGATGATTAATAGCATTTTGCAGCCATTTATATATATATATATATATATATATATATATATATATATATATACACACATACACATACACACACACACATATACATATATATATATATATATATATATATATAAATAAATATATAAAACAATTATTTCATTCAACTTTATTTATTTGTTTGTTTATTTATTTTAATTTGACCAGAGAGGGACAGAATGAGAGAGAGAGAGAAAGTCAGAAAATAAGTTACCAGGTCTGGGACTTGAACCATTATCAGCCGTGTGGGAGTCCAGTGCCCTTAAACCACGCCACTTGTTGGCCCTGCCATAATAAGTTTTTAAATTAAGATACACATTGCTTTTAGAGTGCTACTGCACATTTAATAGACAAAAACAGTAGCATGTAAGCGTAACTTTTATGCACTGCAAAACCTAAACGTTGTGCGACTCGCTTTATTACCATGGTCTAGTACCTATCCCTTTATATTTCCAAGGTATTCCTGTAGTTTCAGTTACCTCCCGTAGTGGAACAGAGTCCCCCAAATCCCTGTGGCCTCCACAGCCACCACTCAGCACTTGCTGCTGGCCCTGCAGTTTGCCCAGCTATGGGAATATCCAGCAATGGGCTGACTGGGTCCCTGCGAGTCGGCGTGTGGGGCCCCTCACGCTGGGCCTGTGCTCTGCCGAGCTGCTCTGAACACTGGGTGCCTTCCTTCTGGGGGATATATTTTGGCATTCTGTTGAGAGCTTCCCTAGGAGTGCAACTTCTGAGCCACGGGGACTGCATCTGTTCCGCTTTAGTTGTTGCCAAATTGCTTTCCCCAAATGGCAGCATCACCTCGCACTGCAGCTAGCGGCTCCTCTGTATCTCTGCCACGCTTGGGCTTTCCATCTTCTTATCTTTTAAGTCATTCTGGTGGTGGCATTATATTTCTTCCCTATAGCATTTTACTATGAAAATTTTCTAATATACAGTAGGGTGGAAATAATTATACTGTGAATAACCGCTTCCCCATCACCAAGATACTTCAATTAAGCATTTGCTAACATCTTTTTATGCATTTGCAGATATATTCTGAAGATATATTCAGCAATACACAGTTCGATATTGCTTATGTCCTTTTTTTCTGAAGCTCAAATTTACACCCAGTAAAGTGCAGAGATCTTGGGACCAAGCAGAGGGTGTAATGGTTGTGTTGCTGGACTCCCATGCAGTCAACCACAGTTTGAGTCCTGGACCCAGTGGCTTTAAACTCACACCACCTGCATGTGTATGCATGCCCAAAATCCCAAGAGGAGAAGGGATTGCAGCATGGCCAAGCCCCCTAGGGGGCGAGTTCTCACTTTCTGTCTCTCTGTCTCTCTCTTGTCTTTCCGACGAGGACACACGTCCTATAGCAAAAATCTCTCCAAAAAAAGTGCAAAGATCTTTAAGAGGATGGCCTGAGCTCTGACAGAGGCCCACCTGTGACGCACATCCTACAGAGAGGCAGAAACTCCCTCCGCCCAGAGTGCCCTCTTGCTCCCTGAAGAATCTTAGCAGAGTTCCATCTTCCTTTAAGTAGCCTCCCCTGACACCCCCAAACTTCCTAGACTCCCCGTGTCTGTGCACTTCCTCCGGGGACCCGGCTAAGGCATTTCTGCAGTAGGCCCTGGGAGTGGGCTGCTGCTTGCTCTTGATACCAAAACTGCCTCGCTCGTGGCTGCTGTTACTCACAGGCACTGAAGGGCCTGTTGTCTCTGTCCTGCTGGTCCAGGAACACATGAAGGGGGTGACTCTGTCTTTCTCTCTCAGTTACCAAGGAAACCCTAAAACATGGCACTTAGTAGGAGCAAGAGCGGAGCTGTCTGCACTGCACTCCCCTGAAAGTGAAGCAAAGCAAGTGTCAAGAGAGCTGGGGTCGGCAGGGAGAGGGTCACAGTGACTGCAGACAAGGGGCATTTGCGAGAGGGCCACCCGAGGGGCAAGGCAGAAATGCGCTCCCTCTGTGGGGGTGCAGGAGGAAGATGGCGGCCACTGTTACTGACTCAGAGGGTGCTGGGGAGGAGGGACAGGCCTGGGCACCTGGGACAGCTCCTTCCTCAGCGCCCTGGCTGGGGTCCTGTCACATGTGATTTAATGTGGAGGGAAGAGAAGGCGACTTACCTACTGTGAGAACTAAATTCGTTCCATCTGTTGCCCGAGCCTCATTTATGACCCAGGGTTGGCCCTGCGCTGACAGAGCTCCCTGGCCCAGTCTGCCAGCCCAGGGTTTCCAGGGGCAAACGTCTCTCTGCCCTCAGGAGTCGTCCAGGATTCTTACTGGTCATGCCACCTGGGTCCTTCACACAAGCCTCTGTCTTGGCCGTTGCCCTCAGAGCACACCTGTCCTAAAAGACACACCTGCCCTGCACGAGGGTGTTTATTTATAAGCCGGACAGTAAGTGAGGAGTTGTTCTCTGCATCTTAGAGGGAGACTCCGAGCTGAGAGAGGGTCCCCAGACCCGACCCCGTGCTCTGGCTAGCTGCACCCTGCAGCCTCCCCTCAGGACCCGGGGGGCTGTGCCAGGCTGGCCCCCTGCAGCCAGCTGACCTCTCCGACGCCATGCGGTTTCCTTCCACCCTGAGGGGTTTCCTCACGGACCGCGTGCTGGATTGAACAGCTCCGTGCCCCTCAGGACCGGGGGGCTGTGCCAGGCTGGCCCCCTGCAGCCAGCTGACCTCTCCGACGCCATGCGGTTTCCTTCCACCCTGAGGGGTTTCCTCACGGACCGCGTGCTGGATTGAACAGCTCCGTGCCCCTGGCCGCAGTGTGCGCGGCTCTTTCAGACTCCCCGGTCTCCTCCCTCCGAGCTCTCTGTGCTCCCACAGCTAGCGTGGGGGCTGCCGGGCACCGCAGGCCACCCGGACCTCCATTGAGCTTCCGGAACCTGGCCAATCACACTGCTCCTGCTCAGACACCGTCAGTATCTCCCCACTGCCTGGACACAGAGCTCGTACCCTGGGGCTCCCTAACACGTCCGTGTGTGACCGTGCGCGTCCCAGGGGCCTGCCTGGCTAGGACTACGGTTAGATCCTGGGGGTGTCTCTCTCCCCTCCTTCCCCTTTCTCTCATGAAGAAATGGGAGAATGGACTTAAAGGGGAGGGGCGGAGGTGATGCAGCAGCGACCAACCAGACCCACGGGGGAGGCCTGGCTCTGCAGTCCAGGACCTGCCTGAGCACAGCAGGTGCATGCTCACGACGCAGTCTATGCAGACGGGGACGAGTGGTGGCCCGAGGTATGCTGGTCCTGTTGGGGTACCTGTTGTTCTCTGTCTCTGTTTCTATATCTCTTTCATGGAATAAATAAATAAACTTAAAAAGAGAAAATTATCCAGCAAAGCAAAGTGAAGGGCAAGTGAATATTAAAAGCAAATGAAAACAAATTTAAACTAGCATATGCACTCATGGAGGAAATAAGCAAATAAACTTTATTGATTTACTTATTTTTTAGAGAGGTTTTTGCTATAGGGCATGTGTGCTCACCAGAGAGACAGAGACAGAGATAAAGTGAGAAATCACCCCCTGGGGGAATGGCCACACGACAATCCGTTCTCCTCCATTCTCCTCTCAGGATTTTGGGCATGCACACACCCACACCTGACTTGAGTTTAAGCTGCCAGGTTGGGACTTGAACCGCCATCAACTATGCGGGAATCAAGTGGCATAATCATTAAGCCATCTGCTGGTCTCACAAATAAACATTAAAAATAGCAGAGAACGTGTTAAGAAAGTTACAGAGTTCTGAATAACCTTAAAAATCCTCTCTCTTCCAAGGAGAGAATTTAAAATTTAAATAATAGAGGGACCAGCAGATGACATAATGGTTATGTTGGCTGGACTCTCATGTGGTTCTAATCCTGGACCTGGCAGCTTGAAACTCATGCTGGGTGCAGGTGCATGCATGCCCAAAATCTGAGAAGAGAGTGAAGGAGGTGGGATTGTGGTGTGGCCATCCCCTCCAGGGAGTGATTTCTCACCTCTGTCTCTGTGTCTTTCTGGCAAGCACACATGCCCTATAACAAAAAAATCTCAAAAGGTATATAAACAAGGAGCACTGGAATTGAGAGGGAGAGAGAGAATATGAGCATTTGAGAGCTTCCGACTGTTTGGAAACTGGCCAGCAGGCAGAGTGAGCATAGAAATACGCATCTTAGAATAATCACAGACCCGTTAGGGCACAGGAGGCCACGGGGCTGCCTGGTGGGATGGCTGACACTCTCCAGGCAAGAACAGGAAGCACGAGTCATCTGAGAGTGACATAAGAGAGATTAGTTCAAATCCACATGTGGTAGAGGGGCCTAGTGTGAGCCTCTCCAATTTCAATGTGCTAAGTCTTGCAGTTGAACATACATGCTTCCAAAATAAACATTAAATTAATCAAAAGGGAGGCAGTCTTCAAAATTTCAGAAGGATGTATAGGTTTAGGCTCTCCTACTTATTTCATCCCCACTCTGAAATTTGGAAGGTCTTTTTTTATAAAAGTCCAGCAACTCCAGGTGTCCCTGAAGAATGACAAACAAAAAGCTCAGATAGTTTTGTAAAATATAAAAGCATTTCTCTCAGTGATCACAGACACTAATAAAATAATTTAATGAAATACATAGCTATTGCAATCAGTCAGGGTTCTACCAGACAGCCAGCCAGTAAGAAAAACATGTGTGTATATGTGTAAAGAGATTTATTTCAAAGAATTTGTTTATTCAATTGTAGAGTCTGTAGACAAGTTTGCAATGTATGAGGCAAGCCCATAGGCTGGGAACTCTAGGGAAGGAGCTAGAACTGGGGTCTACAAGGGGACTATCTTCTTTAAACTTCAGTTTTATTGTGAAAGCCTCTCAAATGATTGGCTTAAACCCAATCAGATTAGGCAGGATAATCTGTATTTAGAGTCAGCAGATCCCACGTGTTAACCACATCTGCAATAAATCCTCGTAACAACACCCTGGTTAGTGTTGACTGAATACCCAGATGCCATAATCTGTCTAAGCGGACACTGAAAACTGACCACCACAGACATTTTGCAGCTATACTTCCTGATTAGTAAGAAAAACGTGTTTCCTGATGTGGGATAAGGTAGAAAACTCTGGGTATTCTTACCTTATTTGATTCACCCTACAATGAGCGTGAGAGCCCAGTGTCATTACGCTATCTGCTGGTCCCTCACGCCTGTTCTTCACAACATACTTTAAATGTATTATTTATGTATATTACCTATTTAATCCTCATAACAATGCAGAGGTGACTTTTTTTTTTTTTAGGTTTTTTTCGTGAGGCATGACATGTACATTTGCTAGAGAAAGAGACAAAGTGAGAAATCATCCCCAGGAGGTATGACCACATCACAATCCCTTCCCCTCCATAGAATTTTGAACATGCAGCCAGTGCGATTTTCAAGCCACTGGGTCCGAGAGTCGAACAGTGGTTGGTCATGTGGGAGTCCAGCACCTTAAACACCACGCCACCTACTGGCCCCCCCCACTTGGTAGACAGCAGTTTGAGTCCCAGACCCGGACCAAGTGGCTTAGACTCACGCTGGGCATGTGTGCATGAATGCCCAAGATCCCAAGAGGAGAATGGAGGAGAAGGGATTGCAGCATGGCCATCCCCCCTGGGGGGTGTGTCTCGCTTTCTGTCTCTCTGTCTCTTTCTGTCTTTCTGGAGAGTGCATGTGCCCTATAGCAAAAGCCTCCCCCCACCCACAAAAAAAAAAAAAAAAAAGAAAAGGCGTGAGATCTGGGTCTGCTTCTATTCTTATTCCTTTTGTGGGTACTCATATAGCAATGACCTGCAGGTTTGTATGTGCCAGATCTTCTACTATGTCCTATGACTCTCGTTTGCAATCCATTAAATTTCTTTTATGTGACATTTTCATAATCTTTATCTAATAAGCTTTCACATACCACTATGTGTTAAATTTTTAATTCTTTCTTTTTTTCTTCTTCCTTTCTTTTAGCTCTTAGCCATACTGGTTAAACTATAAATTATGAAAACATAAATTTTTCCTGAATTTAATTCAGTAGCAAAACCCAACCCAACCTGAGCTGACAAGAGGTTGTTTAGATTCCATGAAGTTGGTTGCTCTCAATCCTATGAATGTCGTGTATGTTTTGCTGAAGAAATACTGTTACCTTTGATTCCAGGGGACCACGGCAGACCCTGTGGCAGTATCAGCTGATACATGTTTCCTTAAAATAAAAAACCACTGTTAATTCTGAGCACATGTGCTTCTCAGGGTTTTGGAGAAGGACATGCATCGAAATGTTTTGGGTACACGTTTTGTGCAAGACCGAAAATAAATAAGATAGATAGAATTTCAGTATAGTTGTAGAAAAAATGATTTCGGGTTGTGAAAACTGTCAAGGATAAAGATAGCTGTGGGACATTTGAGCAGGGATGTCAGAACCCTCAGAGCAGATAAGAACAACACGTCTTCTGTCGATAGAAAACATGTCCTACGTCCGATATCTCTAATCAATAGTGAAGGTCACACTGAACGTGAAATGGGAAGGTGTGCAGTTACTTGGCTAAGTTTTGTCTTTCATGGCAACGGTCTCCTCAAAGCACATGCGTGCAGTGGCCACACGGAGCTCCTACATGTATGTTACAAAGTCCTAAATATTCAATAATGAATAAAAGGTGTAAGCTGAAATCGTAGAGCAATTGCCAAGTTCAACGAAACTCACCGAAACCAGTAATTTAAAGACAGAAGTAATTGTACTAGGTGTACAAATGGGGAAGGTCCGAGGGATTTTGCCATTTGCAGCCAAGAAACATTCTTGTTATTACAGCAAGGCCTAGTGTAAGAATGGTTATTCAGATCACTGCGCCAACGTAAGCCAGTTCAAGTACTGCTCTGTCTGGTCAGTGCAAAGGTTTAGAACAAGATGGTAGTAACCGCAGAGGCGTTTTGGTCTCTGGGTGAAGTAGGAGCCCTCATTGCCACCCTCCACCCCCCATAAAATGTTACTGTGTTGCAAAATGTTACCAGCACTGTATTTTTCACAAAAAGCAACTTGCACATATTTTTTCCTGCTAGTTATGCACAGTGATGGCGTTTTGCTTTTTATGAGTCTGAATGTTTAAAAGAAATGTGAAAAAATAATGCTCTACCTCAGATTACCAGAATAACTAACAACTTTCATTTCATACACACACACACACACACACACACACACACACACACACATGGATGATTGCAAAATACAGGAACCACCTGAGCCTGAACTCTTTTACGTTGGTACTTAACACTCATTCCAAGACCTCCAGAGGTTTTCTGATGGTGGTGTTGTTCATCTGTTTTCCTCAAGGTAATACATTTATAATAATAACTGATTAATTTTAAAGTACGAAATATAGGGACCAGCAGTTAGCATAATGGTTATGTTGCTGAACTCCCATGTAGCCGACCGCAGTTCGAGTCCCAGACCCGGTGGCTTAAACTCACACCAGGCGCATGTGCGTGCGTGCCCAAGATCCCGAGAGAAGAATGGAGGAGAAGGGATTGTGGTGTGGCCATCCCCCCAGGGGGATGATTTCTTGCTTTCTGTCTCTCTGTCTCTCTCTGTCTTTCTGGCGAGCACACGAGCCCTATAGCAAAAACCTCTCCAAAAATAAAAGTACAAAATATATTAACATATTTACTTAACACCAGATATGTGCTATGTACTTTTCTGAATGTTAGAAGTATATTATTTATTCATTTATTTATTATTTTTTAGAGAGATTTTTGCTATAGGACACATGCACTTGGTGGAGAGATAGAGAGAAATTATGTCCTAGAAACCAGCCCCAGAGGGGTTGTCCACACCACAGTCCCTTCTCCTTCATTCCCCGCTTGGGATTTTTGAGCACACACACTTGCACCTGGTGCGAGTTTCAAACTACCAAATCCGGGACTCAAACTGCTGCCTATCAAGTGGGAGTCCAGTGCCTTAACCACTATGCCACCTGCTGGCCCCAGAGGTATATTATTTATTAAAAACCTTATAGCATTCCTATGAGGCTAATCCTCGCAGTCGCATTTTAATATTAGCCATATTGTGGATGAAAACAAGGAAAGAGAAACAGAAGTTCAAGTGAGTTGTTCTAGATCCCGTTGTCAGGTTCAGAAATATGAGGTCTGAGTCGCTCCGTTGTAGCCAAGAACCGAGGGACAGGGGCGGGCTGAACACAAGCTCCACTGCGAGACAGAGCTCTATTCCACAAGCCAAGCCAGTGGCCCGCGCCGAGGGAGGCAAACGGCACCGGCTCCTTGCCTGGGCTCCCTTTTATTCCCTTTGGATCTTTTGTTCATTTTAAAAAGTGTGTCCGTAGACCTCCTTTGACATGTTCGTTTTCACTTTAGCATGTTTCTTGAGCATGTTTCTTAATCTCCTCTCTTGTAGTTTTCGTGCTGCAGGGAGTTAATTTGCATAGAGCAGGAGGTCATCTGGTCCCTCCTTAAAACGTCCAGGCTAGTTCCCTGATCTGTCTCTGCCTAACCAAAGATGTCATCCCGAACAACTCCTAACAACATGGCATCAAAAAGCTGGGCTGTGCGGAGTCCAGTCTAATCCTAGACCCACATTGTTAATCATGATAATCTACCACACAGGGGTGTCCTGCGATTACTAGTGAAAGTGTAGACGTTAGCTATTTCTTCGTGTGTTGAACACACATTAAAAAATGACCCACTGAGGTGTTGTAAATTAGTGGATTTGGTTAGGCCATCTATTGGGTGGTTGGAAACGTCATGATAAATCTTCGCATAGATCCACGGAAAGTACATCATGACCTTCCCAGCGACCCGCTAATCACAGTGCTGTGCGCTCATAATCCTAATACTCCTTCCAGTAGTAACGGCAGTGTCAGCGGCATTTCCGGGGCCCTTTAGCCCTCTCTGTTCTGTGGAAGCCATGCGCTAGGACAGGTCACTCTCTTCCACAGAGAGGAGCATGACTGACAGGAACTGATGGGGGAAAACCACTTCTATCCTGACATACACTGGTTCAGTCAAGCAGGGCTGAAGCCATCAGTACTGAGCATCTCTCTCCCTGACATATGATACGATACTGGAAGGAAAAGAATCTACTTGAGCAGTGTTTGCCTAGGGACTACTGCAGCCGACTACGTTTCATCCGACCAGCTGTCACGGCTGGTGCACACTTTGAGCGGCCCTCCAGAACGACAAATGCACATGACCGACGAGCGACGGGGCTGCCCCAGCAGAGGGGGTGCACTCACTGCTGCAGAGCGATCAGCGAGTACTCTCCACACACAGCTGGCAGCCTGACCACGAGATAATGTGACTCCCAGGCCGGCGGCAGAAAAGATGGAGACTTTGATGACAGGTAGCCAGGCCTGCTACCCTACCGCGGGATTTTCTGGCTACCCAATAACTTCCTTGCTGTGAGAACCATTTTACTTACTAGGAACAGAAGCATCGTAGTGATCCAGATGCAGATTGTTTCTGATTATCTCAAAGGATTTGTATTTACCTTAACCAAATTAATATTGAAGGATTTCTTTTTGTTAAACTTTCTCTCTCTCTCTCTCGAGTATGTAGTTTAGGGCCAGCAAGTGGTGTGGCCAAGATCCCGCATGCGCTGAGTCCTGGAGCCATTGGCTTGAAAAACACGCTGGGCATGTGTGTGCATACCTAAAATCCCAAGAGGAGAATGGAGAACAAAGGACCACGGCATGGCCTTTCCCGTGGGGAAGCTTTCTCACTTTCCTTCTCTCTTTCTACCTCTTTCTTTCTGTCTCTTTCCTGCGAGTGCACGTACCTTACAGCAAAAAAAGCAGAAAACAAAAACCAGAAAAATAACTCGTTGAAATTTTGACACAAACTTATTTTCTTATAATATAAAGCTTAAATATAGATATCATTTGCAAATGATAAAAAAATGTAATTTAATGGCTACGTTTAATAACAGTCGTGAAGGGAATTGGCCCACTCTACAATTAATCTGCCCAGCGGAGGTTACTACTGACAGGAAATTCTCACGAAGATGCCAGATATGCTCATCATGGTTCTAAAAATTAAAAACAATAAAAAGTAGCTTATTCAAATGCAAGTCAGAAACGCACAGCTTAAAGCTATGTGTAAATAAGTTTGTTATATAAACTGTACTTCTATTATATTGATACATGCTAGTGTTTTCCTTCATTAGAAGGAATAACCCAGAGTCGTTGATACTTAACTACTAACCCACAAGCATTTTATGTGTACTGCAAATATATATTAAATATATATTTTAAAAATTAACTTCTGGGACCATCAGGTGGCATGGTGGTTAAGTCACTGGACTCCCACGTGGTCACCGGGTTCAAGTCCAGGATCTGGCAGCTTAAGAATCACACCAGATGTGTGTGTATGTGTGTGCCTAGAACCCTGAGAAGGGAAGGAGAAGAGATTGCAGCATGGCCATCTTCCCAGAGGTGATTTCGATTTCTCACTTTCCTTCTCGCTGTCTCTTCCTGGGGAGAACATGTGCCCTATGGCAAAACACACACACAAAGCAAACAAACAAACAAGCAAAAAAGCAAAAAACAAGGACCAGCAGTTAGCGTCATTGCTATGTTGCTGGGCTCCTATGTAGTCGACCATGGTTCGAGTCCTGGACCCAGTGGCTTAAACTCATGCCGGGTGCATGTGTGTGTGTGTCCAAGATCCCAAGAGGAGAATGGAGGAGAAGCGATTGCAGCATGGCCATCCCTCCCGGGGTGTGGGGGGGATGATTTCTCTCTTTCTGTCTCTTTCTGGCAAGTGCACCCACCCTATAACAAAAAAATCTCTCCCCCCCCAAAAAAAAGAGCAAAAATCCAAAAACAAACATTGACTTACTTTCAAATTCTCTTAGTGTTTTATTTTACGTACTATCTGTGCACATCCAGAAGTACAAAGAGATTAAGAAAGAGAGATGCTGGAAATATTACTTTAATAAAAAGCATAGGACTTGGAGTTCTGCAATTGTTCTGTCATTACCCATGATATGAGTTTTACTGGATAGAAATTTTATCTTCCATACTTTTGTCTGCTAAAATTAGGCTATAATGAAATATACCCTATTCACAGCTTTATGCTATAATAACTTACTATAGCATTAGTGTAGATGCATTACAAAGTATTATGCTCAGGTAAAGTGTAGCCGAGGTCAGTGAATAACAGGGAGCTTCGAGTATAAGTGTCCCTGATTGTCACCATATGCTTCACTAACTCCAGAAATTAAATCGGTTTAATTTTAAGTACACTAGGTGCCATTGTTCAAGATATTACAATATAAGATATCATTTTGATTGGATATTATTTATTTTTTCTTTCCAGCCCCAATCAAACATTGCTCTTTTTTATTATCTTCACCAAGAATTCTATGTAAGCAATAGAGAAAACAAAACCTATCTATTTGTATCTCTTACAGACAAATAACTCACTACTCCACTTACTTTGCTGTAAGTAATCGAGTCAATGACTAGGCACTCTGGATTCAGTCAGCATTAGAAAGCAGGATGCCGAACTGACCAGATGAAGTGAAATGTTATGTGCATAGTATCTTCCTTCGTCCATCTTATAAAGTTTGACTGATTACGTTGTCTCAATCAACTTCATCTCTAAATCTTAACAAAAAAGTAAATAAGTTACAGAACAGCGGTGCAGTTTCAAGCAGCAGCAGAATTTCAATGTTTTTACAATCACTACTTCGTGACTATTCCATTTTTAAATCTAGGAATGGAGCAAAGAATGTATCAGAAAGTAATTTGAATAAATCCACATAGAAGTTTCTATCTAGTATCAAAAAATGGATCGTGAGCTTTGCTTGAAATTATAAATACCTTGATTTGAATGAAGTAAAGCAATTACAAATGACTATTTTAGCATATCAAAATTAGGCCATTTTCCCCCATCTTCTCTGTGGTCTTAAACTAAACTATTTTGGCCTAACATGGCTGCTGTACTCCCACACTTGGGTTCCTATGGATAAGCTGAAGCTGTACACGGTGGGCTGCTGTCCTGAGCTGTCACAGCCTGTCCCACCAGCCGCACTTCAGCCAGTCGCAGAAAACCCGACTTTCAGGCCGATGCGCAGCCTGCGTCCACCTGTAACCAATGCTCTTCCTACCTCACCCCCTCGCCTACTTTTTTCTTGTGACATGTTCCCTTTTCCTGCACACACCACTCTCCTATTCTGACCCTGCGGATTCCTTGGAAACCACATGGCTAGCCAGAGTCTCTCAGAAGCCCTCTTCCAGAGACTGCCCGATTTAAATCACCTGCCCTTTGTTTGAACACACTCTGTTAAATTTTGGTTTGTCTAGATTTGTTTTTAACAGTGGCTACCAGCATGTAAAATTCAGGCAAAGCGAACACAAAGAAAAGGAAGCCGACTTGTACTGGTGTTGCTTCAGAAAACAGATACTGATTTTTTTTTCCTGTATCGACATTGCGTTGTTAAATGAAAAACACTAGCCAGCTCTTCAACCTAGGAAGAAGGCATTTTTCCTGTGCTTGTCTTAGAATTGAGCTCCAAGCTGGACATTGATCAGTTGTCTGAATATTTGGGCATAAGTTATTATAAACTGCTAGCCAGTTAATTTCCTAGGGAAAACATGAAGGTATTTAAATATCTGACAAATACTTGGGCATAGAGACAAAGAATTGCTTGAATTGTAGTGTTGAGGTATACCTCTAAAAAGCAGCGCTGGGACCAGCTGGTGGCATGGTGGTTAGAGCTGCTGGGTCCCACATGGCCTACTGTGTGGTGGAGTACCTGACCAGGCTGCTTGAAGACCATGCAAAGTGTGTGTGTGTGTGTGTGTGTGTGTGCACGTGTGTGCACCCAAAATCCTGCAAGGAGGGAGAGATGGGGGAAAAGAGGCTGGTGTGACTATTCCTATGGGGAGTGCTTTCTTCTTCTCTCGCTCGCTCTTTCTTTTATGCACATGTGTGCACTATCTTGAGTAAAGTGAGTAAACTTAAAAAAATTACTGTAAAACCTATTCAATCCATATTTATCATTATCATATTATATTCTGTGAAATAGTATGTAAGAGGGTCTAAGTGAGCTCATACATCATGCAATAAAGCTTGTGTATTTCTTAAATATTTAGTAGAAAATTCCAAAGAAGCAGCAAAAAAGTCCATAAACAAATTTTACTATTTCCCTTTTCTTTCTTGTTGAGATGAAAAATTATTTATTATTTGTACAAGCATTTGATGAATGATAACATTATTTTCATTATTTCTGAATATGAGAATCTAAAATGTAGGGAACAGTAACAAAATGTTCAATAATATGTGACAAAATTATCCCAAATTACTCTATTCAAATTGAATAAATTAATAAAGTAACTATGCATTGCCTCATTTGACTTGAGTAGTATGAGGGGTGTGATAACCCAACAGAGTTCTAGATTTCTTCGATACCATGAGTTCTGTGATCTAGCGTCTCCTTCCGGGAATCATGTTTTCATGAATCAAGTGCATTAAATAGTAATACGTGCTGTGGTCTGTTGCATAGTCTTAGAGTTTTGCCTAGTACAACTTCTGTTCTTCATTATAATTTCGACAAAAAAGTTTAACCTTTTTTACTCACTGTCTTAAAACATGGCTCTACTTTTTGCTCTTTTGTGATATATTCTCTTTCCCTTATGTGTGATTTTTTCTTTTTTCCCTATTCGGCATATACACTTGCTGGAGAGAGGTAGAGAAAGAGGCAGGGAAAGTAAGAAACCGTGGCCAAGAGGTGGCGCCGGGCTGCAGTCCCTTTTCCAGCACCCTCCTTTCAGGACTTGGGGCACACATGCCTGGAGTGTTTTTTTCTTTTTTTCTATCTTTGGAGAGGTTTTAGCTATAGGGTATGTGTGCTCACCAGACAGATAGAGAGAGACAGAGAGACAAAAAGTGAGAAATCACCCCCTTCCGGAGGGATGGCCACACCGCAATCCCTTCTCCTCCATTCTCCTCTCGGGATCTTGGTCACACACGCACAATCTCCCGGCGTGAGTTTAAGCCACCGGGTCTGGGACTCGAACTGCAGCCAACTACATGAGAGTCCAGAGATATAGCCGTTACACCAACTGCTGGTCCCCCTGGAGTATTTTTCAAGCTGCTGGTTCCAGGACTTGAACCCCACAGTTAACCATGTGTTCAAGTCACCTTATCTACCATGCCACCAGCTGGTCTCTACAATTATTTTTCATTTCTGTTCTTGGAGCTCCTATGGGAATAAGTATTGTTTTTACAGTTACTTATGATATCTTTAACTTTATTTAATACTACATATCCTTATGCCTAGATTCTTGTAATTATTCATATTTTTAAAAAGCAATATTCTTGATTTCCTTATATATTCAAATGTTAATAATGACTTGCTTAACTCATTAATTTATAAATATTCATAAATAAAATAGACTGCTTTTATTTTATGAGCAAGCTTGCCTGGTGGTGCTCAAATTTATAGTCATAATGTGAATTTGGAGAAAAAAAGAGTTAATTATCACTCTGGAGCATGCTACACAGTATTGCAATAGAAAGGGGTTCCCTTGCAGATCACCACCTTCAGATCAAAGCTTGTGCCTCTATGGTACTCAACTTCAGCTGGATATTTGAAAGCACTCTTTCTTTTTTCTGTCTGTTTAGTCTTTAGATGTTTGGCCTCTTCAAGTGCATAAATAATACAGGTAAGTGTATAGTAATACCAGTGCCCGGCCACCTCAGCCTACTTTTTCTTTTGAGGTTTCTTTCATTATACCAAAACAGTGAGTTGGGTTTTGTGACTGCCGTATAGCATATATTCAAGAGTGTCATTAAAAACATTTTGGATCTTTCTTCTTCTCCTCACCTGGACCAATATACCAATATACATACCAAATGAATATTCACAGTGATTAAATTTAAAAATTATGGAATCAATCCAAATGTCCAAGAATGGACAAGCGGATCGGAAAAAATGTGGCACATGTACTCTGTGGACTACTACTCAGGCATAAAAAAAACAATGAGACCCTGACATGTGATATAAAGTGGCAAATATGAAAGAGTTAATACTCAGCAAACCAAGTTGGACTATGAAAGAGAAGCATTTTATGTCCCCACTTAATATAGAACACATATCTGCACTGTATGGCAGAAACTGAATGATCGGAAGGTATAATAGTAGGGAAGTCAATTGTAGTCACCAGAGACAGTGTAGAAGGGGGTGGGTACTAGGGGGTTAGGGGAAAAAAATAAATGAAATGTTTAATACAGACAAAAATGAAAAGTTATCTTTTTCTTTTTCCTTTATTTTTTTTTTTTGGACAGGTTTTCACTATAGGGTGTGTGCGCTCGCCAGACAGAGAGAGAGAGACATAGAGACAGAAAGCGAGAAATCACCCCCCAGGGAGGATGGTCATGCCGCAATCCCTTCTCCTCCATTCTCCTCTCGGGATCTTGGGCACGCACGCACACGTGCCTGGCGTGAGTTTTAAGCCACCGGGTCCAGGACGCAAACCGCGGTCGACTACATGGGAGTCCAGCGACATAGCCATTATGCTAACTGCTGGTTCCCAAAAGTTACCTTTTGATAATAATGTATATGGTGATGTCTTTGACTTGACTAATACGCACCGTATTTTTGCTGGGAAAACCATGTTGTATACTATAAATACATACAGTGATTAAATGTTAAATAAATAAATAAAAAGTGATCCTGAAACTAAAAAGTTTGAGAACTGCTACCCATTGCTATTACTAATACTAAAAAAAAAACCCAACAACAACAAAAACTTAACAATAGTTATTTACAAATACTAATAATTTAAATGTGGCATTTAGGTCATGCATATTGAACAGTCCACATAGGGTGGAAAACATGTAGCCAATTACTGCATAATTCAAATAAAAAAAGAGTATGAATTTCAAGTAAATGTTATACATACAAATTAAATGTACTCAACAAAAATGAATGTTTGAAACCATTAATATAATGGTGGCATATTCATTCAAGTGTATATATATATATACTTGAAATATTGTAATATTCATTTTATTTTTTTAGGTAATTCAGTTTTAATTTATTTCCACCACTTTTTCTTCATGATTTAGAAATCTTCATTTTTTGGAGAGGTTTTCGCTACAGGGCGCATGCGCTCGCCAGACAGACAGAGAGACAGAAAGTGAGAAATCACCCCCCAGGAGGGATGGCCACGCCACAATCCCTTCTCCTCCGTTCTCCTCTCGGGATCTTGGGCACACATGCACACGCGCCCGGCGTGAGTTTTAAGCCACTGGGTCCGGGACGCAAACCGTGGTCGACTACATGGGAGTCCAGCGACATAGCCATTACGCTAACTGTTGGTTCCCATGATTTAGAAATCTTAAAATGCAAAGAAAATGGACTTTCCATACGTCAGGGACTGGCACTAAAAAATAAAAGTTCAGACTGCCAATGAGTCATACAATATCAAATGGAGATCCAGTTATCAAAAGGAAGGCACTCAACATATTAAAACTCCACAATTATTTGTAGAGAGCACATAAAAAAGTCAGCTTGCTGACCCATTGCTGTTGTGATTTTAAAGAACTGTTGCAGAGGTTTGAAGAAAATAGATTTATTACTTACAAAGAGATTAAAGAGCTAAACACAAGTATCAAAAAGAAATTTGTGCCTTTATTAGAATAATGTTAGGCTTTAAGTATACCCACTTTGGTGATCAAATTATTGTTTTGCTTTTTTAAAATAAGAAATGACACCACAGAACTGCAATACTGGACAACAGTCTTGTCTTTACTTTTAAAGCAAGAAACAGAATGCAAGGGTCAGAAAGCACTGGCAGGCACCAGGAATCCAAGACACCAGCTTCTTAGCTCCAAAGCACTTGCAAAGAAAACCATTTGGGGGAGATGGGTGGTGGTTGGAAGCAATTTGTAATAACTGGAATCCCATAAACATATATGCCAAGTCTTGTGAGGCCATTTTTAAATTTATCCTTTACTTGGTCACTTTTTTCCCTCAAATACTAGTTTTCCTTTGACTTTTTTTCCTCGAAGTGTAGAAAGTATGAGATATAAACAAGCTCTTGCACTGCGTACTTAAGACGTGTACAATTCAAGCATTATAGAGCTAGCAACACACTGATAAATCCCATCAAATCTTGGATAATTCATTAATATACAAAATGTCAGGGCACAGAAAGAAATAAAACCCATATCTTTTTGTTACGCAGAAGATTCAAATATTCAATCTAAAGAAAAACAATCATTTTGGCTTTCTTCTATATCTGCATGTTGATACACTTATTAAAATATTCCTGTTTAATCAATCATGTTTGGTCTTACTATTTCAAGTCAGGTTTAAAACCTCAAAAACAGCCATCCAGACAAAACAAGTAATCAGAAAGATTATGTCTTCTCCACCTCCCTAAACTCAGTAATCATGAAGTCAATTTTACAACACGACTCCAAATTCTGAATTGTGACAAATGCTAGGTCCAAATTCTTCATAATCCTTTTTGGTGTGGCACCCTCGGTAGGACTCAGGCGTGGAGGCCGCATGGACCCCCCCAGACCAAACTGTGTATCTCTCCATGTGGTGTGTAATGACCTGCCCATCATCTGGTCTTGGCTTCAATCTACTTCATAGTTCTTCACTTAATCTCAGCCTTCACTTAATCTGCAGTTCTTTTCAAATCTCTTTGCAAACAACGTCCAAAGTCCCTGGACATGGTTGAATCCCAGAGAGGACAATATTCGTATAAAGAGGATGTCTGACACCAACAGGACAATTCTGAATTTCTTCATCTGCAGCTTCTGAGATAGGTTGTGTAAAGTCTGAATGACCAAACTCAGGATGAAAAAAGATTTCAGATCTCAAAGATCTCTCATAACCAACGTCAATGGGAAATTCTTTCTTCGAACTGGCATTGATTCCACTATACCATCTCATCCACTTGACCCATCTGTGCCATACTCACTAGATTCTTTTATAAATCTGGGCAGGCATAGCTATAGCCCTCCTATACTGCTTTAGTAGTTCCCAGAGACTGTTCTGGAGGGATTCCAACTTCTCTGTCTCTTTGTAGTTGCTGAATAAAGTATGTTAAATCTCCTCTTGCGACTGGAATGTGTTTAATACAGCTGCCAATCCATAGCCTTCAGCCACAGGTCGGACGTGAGTGACACCCCTCCACCGTCTATTACCCTACCAGTCACCCTCCGTTCTCCTCCCGTCCGGAGGTCCAGGATGCAGGAAGCCAAGACCAGCCTCCCAGAAGTGTTCCAGCCTGGACCCTTGAAGGACTCGCACATGATTCCCGCAGTCCATTCCCTGTTTTCAGGAGTATTCAGCCGAGGTTCAGTCAAAAGAAGATTATGGTCCTCAGGTTCTGCCCTTAACTATTTTCGGATCACCTGCTCCATGAACCTCCCATCAAGTCCCCACCTTCCAGGATACCAGGGCGGACGGGCCACTTTGCTGCATGTGTAGGTTTTCCTGTTGCTTCATCCCCAGTGAAGAAGTCTGGGTCGCCCACACCTGTCAGCACCCTCCTTTGACCTTGATCACTCGCATTGCATTAGCTGATCCCTTAACAGCCATTCAGGGAGGGACAATAACTGTGGCTCTGGATTGCCAGCAGATGCTAACGTACACCCAGGCCACAGCCCCCTACCCAGGCCTGCAGCTGGCCACAGCCTTCCTCCTCACCCATGCTGTGTCTGCCTGGGGCTGGTTGGGCCCGGGATTGGTGGCGAGACACGGGAGCTGCCGGACCTCTTCGCAGGCCGCCCTCGGTCTGAGGTCTGCGGGGGATCCAGGAGGCCCAGCCCCAGCAGGGGAGCAGCAGGCCTGGCCAGCGGCCTCCACTTCCACCACCCCAGCTGTCAGGTAGGCAGTCCCCGTCCTGCCCCGCAGAGGCCTCCTCCCTCTCCGTCTCCCTTCCTTAATTTTCATTTTAGAAACATCCCCTTTTATTACGTTCCACATCATTTGAGATATATTTTTAAGTAACCAGTAGGTGGCGTGGTGGCTAAGGCACTGGAAACTCCCACATGGCCCACTGTGGTTCAAGTCCTGGACCTGGTGACTTGCTTTCCTGCTTTCCTTCTCTCTTACTGGTCAAAGTAAAGATAAATGAATTAATCAATGAAATGAAATAAATAATTATTTTAAAAAATATATTTTTAATTTTGGGAAGTTTATGTGGTTCTTAACTCTAAAAATGTTATAAAATTGCATATGATTAATTTTTCAGATAAAATTCCAGATGCTTCTCTCTTCTTATGAAAAATCTTAACTGCAATATTCCTATCTAATAATCTTTTAATATTTGTACACTTTCAATTAACTTATTATCTATGATTGATGTGTTTATATGAACACTCGTACTATTTTTTTCCTAACACAGATTACTCTGCACACTCAGTTCTTACTCCACTTCAAAATCATGTCTCATTTTGAACATTGATTACTGTTTTTTATTTAATTCGCTCAGGCTGTCTTTAAGGTTAACACTCAGTTTTCAGGTGAACCTCTTTTCTATCAACAGTCCTCTTCACACGTTTACTTTTTATTTCACATTCTTGTGTGGTAGGGGGCCTTCCCGGACAAAGGAAGATAATGGGACATGCTTCGAATTTAAGTATGTGTGTGCAGCCTGTGGTGACCTTGCAGCCCCGTCCCCATTAGTGACCTGGCCGCCCTGATAGCTCCCCGGCAACTCTGTAACTCATGCACGCCTGCCCAGGTAACAGCCCGGCAGCCCGGTACATACCTGTGCATTTCTGGAGCAGTTTTTACCCAATCGCAAGTATGTAAAAGTATGTATAACCATATATGGGAGACAAAGATACTAAGACAAATAAAAGAGTCCCGAGGAAGTCGGGGCTCAGCGTTTAGGTGGGAATCTGCTGCACTGGTGCCGGCACACTCATAAATGGCTGCTCCCATGTAAAGGCCTCAGCGTCGTCGCCCTCTCGCCAGAAATCCTGCGACACTGGTGCTGTGGAAGGGCTTACCTATTTAAATACCCTTACGCTGTGACTATTAACTTCGTAATTCTAAGCTCAGTCTTTGCCTCCAGTCCCTATGTTAATTATACTATGCATTAATTAAAGTTATATTAGTTGTAGGCAACTGAAACCAAACTGGTTAACATAGTGAAAAAGTAAATTTGTTAGAAGATTATCTGGGTAGCTTAGCAAAGTCAGGAATAAGGAACCCTGGGGAGACTTAGGAACAGTTATCCCAACATCTAATGACAATAAACTTCAGACTCTGCACTTCCGTGTCTGAGTTTTATATCCCAATAGGAAAGCTATGTTTGGACACATTTGGTTCCTATGCCTGTGCTTCGGATCAATAAATCACAATTGGGTAGTGGTTCACTCAAGGAATATTTGGAAACATGGCCGTGGCCTGCTGGCTTTGAATGGATTTCCAAAGTTCATGTGTTGAGATTTGATCATGATGGGATTAAAGGGGTAAAAATGTACTATGCTGTTGAAAGGTGGTGCCCTTACGAAGATGTCAGAATTAAAGGTATTATGGTGAGGGTCTCCATGACTGATTCCTGGTGGGTTTAGAAAGAGAGGGAATATGACATGGACAGAAATGGATATTCCTCTTCTTTCTTTCTTTTTTTGTTTTGCATTTTTATGTATTATCATCATAATCGTGTTTATATTACATTCAATCACATATAACTTTATTGTATGTATACATTTTTGTATGTGTACATTATTGTAGTGTATTACATTTCTTTTTTCAGAAGGAATACCATGCATATCAGTCAATACAAAGACATTAAAATCCCCATCATCATCAAATAGCTTTTTATTATCTTCTCAGATTATTATTATTATTCCTTTTTTTTTCTGAGAGGTTTTTGCTATAGGGCGCGTGCGCTTGCCAGACAGACAGAGAGAGACAGAGAGACAGAAAGCGAGAAATCACCCCCTAGGGGGTATGGCCACGCCGCAATCCCTTCTCCTCCATTCTCCTCTCGGGATCTTGGGCACGCACGCACACACGCTCCTGTGTGAGTTTTAAGCCACTGGGTCCAGGACGTGAACTGCGGTCGACTACGTGGGAGTCCAGCGACATAGCCATTACACTAACTGCTGGTCCCCATTCCATTTATTTTTTAAACATCCAATCACCAGTTAGCATTTTGCTTGTAAAAAGACTTTACCCAACATGAAATACTTCTCAGACCAGTCCAGTTGAGAATACTATAGACATCATCATCCACAGATAATAAATCATTTTTGTGTCCCACTAACATCATGCCTCTCTATTTGTTCTCTTGCTATCCTTTTACATACTCTTCTCTTCTCTCACCCCATTCCACATTGTCTTCAGCATCGCTAACTATTTTCACTGATTTTATTCCCTCCCATATTTCTATCTGCACTCTACTATAGAGTGCAGATAGTTGGTATATATTAAGTGGATACATACAATATCTTTCTTTTATAGCCTGGCTTACTTCACTTAGCAATAGATCCTCCATATCTGCCCACTTACTATCAAATGCCAGGGTCTTGTTTTTTATGGCTGAGTAGTATTCCATAGAGTATATGTGCCACACTTCTCCAATCCATTAATCAGTTTGTAGACATTTGGGTTGGTTTCATGTCTTAGCAATCATGAATAATGCTGCAATAAACACTGATGAGCAAGCGCTTTTCTGATCGAGCATTCTCCTGCCCTTTGGGTAGATACCCAGAAGTGGGATATCTGGATCAAATCGTAGTTCTATTTTCAGACCTTTGAGGAACCTCCATATTGTTTCCCACAATGGCTGGACCAGTTTACATCCCCACCAACAGTGTAGGAGGGTTCCCTTTTGTCCTTATCTGATTTGGGAATGAGGATGATGGCAGCTTCATAAAATGAATTTGGAAGGTTTCCTTCCTTTTGAATCTTTAGAAATAATTTGAGTAGGATAGGGATTAGCACTTCCTTAAAGGTTTTGTAGAATTCAGAAGTGAAGCTGTCTGAATCTGGGCTTTTCTTTGTTGGGAGATTATTTATTATTGATTCAATCTCCTGTCTTGTTTTGGGTCTATTCAGGTTTTCTATGTCCTCCTGATTCAGATCTTGGTAGATTATATGCATCCAGGAATTGGTCCATCTCCTCTAAATTCTCTTTTTGTTGGCATAGAGTGGTTCATAGTATTATCTAATGATATTTTGTATTTCTGCTATGTCTGTGGTAATATTGCCTATTCCATCACGTATTTGATTTCTCTAGTTTCTTTCTTTCTTCTTATCAGTCTAGCCAATGGTGTCAATCTTCTTAATCTTTTCAAAGAACCAGCTTTTGCTTTCATTTAGCTTCTGTGTGGTTGGTTTATTTTCTATTTCATTTATTTCTGCTTCAACCTTTATTATTTCTTTTCGCCTGGCATTTTGTTGTTGTTGTTTCTTCAATTCCCTGATCCATGATGTTAGGTTATCTATTTATCACCTTTCCATCTTTTTCCTATGTGCATTAATTGCAATGAATTTCCCTTTTATGACTGCTTTTGTCATGTCCCATAGATTATGAAAACTTGTGTATTCAATATCATTAGTTTCCATAAAGTTTTTTATTTCAGATTTAATTTCTTCAGTAGTTAAGAAGTCATTCAGAAGTAGATTGTTCAGTTTCCTTTTGTTTGTGTATTTTCAAGGGTGTTTTTTGAAATTAATCTTGAGTTTAATTTTATCATGGTCAGAGAAGATGCTGGATATAGTTTCTAGGCCTTTGAATCTGTAAAGGCTTGATTTGTGAACTACCATATGATCAGTCTTTGAAAACGTTCCATGCTGGGGTGAGAAAAATGACTGAAAATTTTGTGGTCTTAGAGTGGAAAGTTCTATAGCTATCTATCAAGCCCATTCAAGTTATAGTATCATTTAGGTCCTGTATGTCTCTATTTTTTGCCTAGAAGATCTGTCTAAAGGAGATAATGGGGTGTTGAGATCCCCAACAATTATAATGTTGTTCCCTATCTCTCCTTTTAGCTCCAGCAGTCTTTCCTTCACATATTTAGGTGCTCCTGAGTTGGGTGCATAGATATTTATAAGTGTTATATCTTCTTGCTGGATTACCCCATTACTATTATAAAATGCTCTTCTTTGTCTCTTCTTACAGTCTTTGTCTTAATGCCTATTTTGTTTGAAATCAATATCGCAACTCCATCCCTTTTTTGATTTCCATTTGCATGGAGTATCTTTCTCCAGCCTTCACTTTTAGTCTATGTATGTCTTTATTCATATGGTGCATTTCTTGTGCACAGTAGATAGAGCATTTCTGTTTTTTCTTTTTCTTTTTTTTATCCATTCCATTAGTCTGTGTCTCTTAATTGGAGAATTTAATCCATTGACATTCAATGTTATTATCGATATTTCCAGACCTGTTCCTATCATTAAGTGAGCCATTTTCTTGGTTGCTTTTTGTTCTCCTATAACTGTCCTTCTGACTTTTTAGTTTTCCTGGTATAGCACTCCCTTCAAAACCTCTTGAAGAGCTGATATGGAGTTGGCAAATTCCTTCAGATTTTGTTTATTCAAGAATGTTTTTTATCTTTTTTCCCATATGAAAGATAATCTTGCCGGGTATAGTATTCTAAATTGAAATTGTTTTTCATTCAACACTTTGATTATATTTCCCCATTCTTTCCTTGCCTGCATTGTTTCCACCGAGAGGTCCAATGTTAGTCTGATGGGGTGACCTTTGTAAGTAACTTGACATTTCCCTCTTGCCAACTTTAGCATCTTGTCTTTGTCTACTGTTTTTGCCAATCTGGTTATGATATGCCTTGGAGAGGATTTTCTTGGGTAGATTCTACTCGGAGTCCTATGTATTTCTTGGGTCTAGATATTTGAATGCCTTTCTAGGTTTGGAAAGTTTTCTTACAGAATTTCATGGAATAAATTATTGATGCCCTTACTATTTTCTTCCTCTTCTGGGATACCAATTATCTGGATGTTGGGGCACTTGATGGTATCCAATATTCCTCGTATATTATTCTCATTTTTCTTGGTTGTTTCCTCAATCTCCTTGAGACTGTTTCCTAGATCAGATGTTTTGTCTTCTACATTCGAGATTCAATCTTCTGCCTAATCTAATCTACTTTTAATACTTTCAAGGAAGGTTTTGATTTCTTGAATCACATTCTTCAACCCTAGACATCCCATCTTTTTTTTTTTTTTTTTTTTCTTTAAGGTGTCTGTTTCTTCTTTCAAATCATGAAAGGACTTCCTCATCTCCTGGAGCTCATTGTCTCTTTGGCCTTCCATCTCAGTTAGTTTGGTCACTACAGATATTCTGAATTGCTTATCCAACATGTCCGAATGCCCTTTGTATTGACTGTGGGTGATGTGGGCTTGATGATTACCCTTGGGGAAGCAGCATTTTGTTGGTTATTCAAATTTTTGGGCCTCTGCAATTGTTCCTAGTCATGTGATGATCTATTTGTTCCTTCCTAACTTACTCAAGGTATCTCTGAATGTTAAAAGGTGCACAGGAGTAGAAAATTGGCAATCTCTCTTCTGGTCTGCCTACCTGTTACTCACCAGTACCATGCACTGTTGTCACTGGTCCTGGGTGACCCAAAGTCCTCCTTGTTTCTAAGGAGTAGTGAGCCTCTAACTGACCTAATAAACTTCACCTCAGGAGCAAAGGAAAAATCACCGTGCTATGAGCACTGCACACTGTCCAAAACACTGAAAGGCAAGTGAGGAAGGAGTGGAGGATAAGCAATGGGTCCCAGCAGTTAGGGCCTGCAGCCACAGGCAGCTTGGTGTCTGGTAATGCTGCTGACTTGAACCAGTCTCCAGATGGGGTGGGGAGGTCTGCAAGTTGGTCTTAAAGTCCCAAGAAACAAACCTGAAATCGAAAGACAAGTAGGGGCAGGGATGAACAACGGGTCCCAGTCGTTAGGGTCTGCAGCCACAGGCCTACTCTTGTTCTTTCATGATATGGTAACCTGCTGACCCTTGGGTACCAGCAGAAAAACCTTTACAGGATGTGACCCCAGCTCCTGGACCGCCAAACCAGGAGCTGAATAAACTTCTGTTGCATGAGCCACCCAGTTTCAGGGGCTGTTCTTAGCAACAGATGGGCTTTGGCACAGCCTCAGGGTATCGAAGCCCAGCGTCAACTGGTTACACTTAAATTGCTTTTTCATATGTGTTATCTTTAAGAATTGTTAGGTAGGAAATAAAATATTCCACAAATGAGATCAGGAAATCATGAGCTTCTTCTGTTTTTCAAAACATAAAAGGGAGAGAGTCTATATTTTTGAGTTTCTAACAGAAAATGCATTTGACTTACCCATGTCATACAATGTTGTAAGTATCTTTATAGAAACAGAGTCTTAGTGAGGGGATCCATCTATATTAAATCTTATATTAGTTTTTATATTCTATTTAATTTGTTTTTTTCTTAAATCCATAGACAAACCAAAAGATTATTCAAGAGAGTCAGGGTGTGAGGTTAACATAGTTGGAGGAGGAGAATTTGCCAGATGAAAGGAAAAGTGAGTAACAAATTCCAGCATATTTTTTGATTAAATAAGTAGGTCATAAGTTAAAAAATTTCATTTACAATAGATTTTGGTGTACAAATCAATCATGATTATCTGACTAGTTGTATTTTTTTGTGTGTAAGAAAAGCATGTTGAAGTCACTATTAACCTTGTATTTTAGATGAGGGATGGAGGCACAGAGAGACTTAGTTTGCTTGCCCAGTATCAAGGAGACGATAAAATGAAAGACTCAGGATGATAACTCAAACCTTCTGAAAACATAATCATATACTTTTAATACAAGAATATTCCTTCTTTATTGAATTCTTTGTACTTCAAGTTTTCATAGTTAATTTGAAATAATTTTTTAAAATAATTATTTAATTTTATTCATTGTCATTATTTTATTGCAGTTAACCAGAGAAAGAGACAGAAAGAGAGAAGGAAAGTGAGAAAGTGAGCTGCCAGATCCAGGAGTCAAACCACAGCCAGCCACGTGGGAGTCCAGCTGCCTTAACTGCTGCACTGCCTCTGGCCCTGATTTGAAATAGTTTGAAACTTGCATTCTGTTTCGTGGCAAGTAACCTAACAGTAGTAAGTCTATAATTATAAAGTAAATGGGAAAGTCGGAAAATCAGTTTTAAAAATCAATTACGGCCAGGAATAAACATGAAATAGTAAGACAAAGTATATCTTTAATAATAGAAGTGCTTTTCCTCAACTTTCCACTATGCGTGCTTGCTGGAGAGACAGAGATAGAGAAACAAGAAATCACCCCACGGGGGGGGCGGGAAGGCCACACTGCAATCCCTTCTCTTCCATTCTTCTCTTAGGATTGTGGGCATGCACACACGCGTGCCCAGTGTGAGTTTCAAATTGCCGGATCCAGAGCTTGAACCTCTGCCATCTACATGGGAGACCAGTGACATCACCATTATGCAATCTGCTGGTCCCTCTACTCTCCTTTTCTACATATAAATACCCAGGGCGTAAACTATATCCCTGAAAGTTTTAGTTTTGACTTGATTAAAAATATATCTTTTTAAAATGTCATACTATTATTGGATTCTTAAATTATTATATGAAGAAATAAAGAAATTTCCATTTCAGGGATGGAGGAAGAAGAAAGGTATATTTGAACCTACATCCTTTACCCCTGTCAATAAGAAAAATTTTAGTTGATAATAAAATAAATTTTAATGTAAGAGTAGGACATATGTGCCTTATTCATTTATTTCCTATAGGGCACATGTGCTCACCCGAGAGAGACAGAGAGAGAGAGAAGTGAGAGCACCCTCCTGGGAGGAGAGCCGCCCCACCCACACCGTCCCCTCTCCCCATTGTCCTCCAGGGGCTGTGGGCATGCGTGCACATGGCCCACTGTGCTCTTCAAGCTGCTGACCCAGGACTGAAACTGCGCAGTCGGCAAGTGGAACCAGCTGCCTTGACGACCACCACACCGCCAGCTGGCCAGCTTTATTAATTAGGCGTTGTAAATAGATAAAATAAAGCAAATGTATTTTTCTATTTTTAATGCTTTTTGAAAGAAATGGTTCTAAGACACATGGCATTTGATTGTATTAACTTTTTCCTGATCTCTCACCTTCATTATTAAAAACGTCACTGGGAGCTAACTGACAGCACGGTGGTTAACAGGGCAGGGTCCCTCATGGCAGACTGCACAGTTCAAGGGCCAGGCCTGGCACCTTGGAAAACACGCCAGGCACATGTGTATGTGTGCCCAAACTCCAGAGAGGTGAATGAAGGAGAAGGGACTGTGGTGTGGCCATCGTCCCTTCCTCCTGGTGGGTGATTTTTCACTTTCTCTCTCTCTTTTTCCAGTGAACTTACATGCCCTATATCAAAAGAAAAACAAAACTAACATACAACAGCAAAAAAAAAAAAAAATGCCATTGACTAAAGCATATTATAAAACAGTGTTTGAAGTGCATAGGATCCTCTTAAATGTTTTAATTGCCAGAAGCAGGTGAACTCACCAGAGAGACTAGAGAGAGAGGGAAAAGTCTTCTCCACGGGGAAGGTCATGTTACAGTCCTTTCTCCTCCGTTTCTCTATCCTGGCCAGATTTAGGGCACACTTGCACACTCACCCGGTGTGTTTTGAAGCCACCAGGTCTGAGATTTGAACATTGGTTGGCCTTGAGGGATCCGACTCCCTTAGCCACTGGGCTATAAGGCCAGCCCCGTACTGCACAGGGCTCTTTATCCTTAGCCTCGTGCTAAACGGGCCCCCTACGTGTCTGCCTTCCCGGCTCTCCTACCTTGTCACAGTCTGTAGATAAACGCTGTTCTCCCTGCTGTCTTCACAGACCCTCCCAGGCTACTGCTTCTGCCCAAGGTAGGCTGCTGGAAAACGGGCACTCACACCAAACTGAAACCACAGAAAGGCTCCGAGTAATTTTAAATTGTTCAGACGTTTGCCAAGGAGAAAACTTTCTGAAAGCCATTTTCTTGCCTTTTGTATTTATTTTTGGTTTCCTAGTTCAGTTTTCGTATTTGAGATTGTTGGCAATTTGAGTACTAAGAAAGTGGTGTTGTGTAATTCAAACAATTCCATTTGTACTAACCAATTTTATACAAAGGGTTTTAAAACATTTTCATCAGATTCAAAATCCGAGGTTGAGAACACAATGAAATTTCTCTATAAAGCAACAAACCCCCCACATTTTTGTATTCTTTTGTCTTTTATTTTTTCCATAGTTTATTTATCAATATATTTATTTTTTTATACATTCAACCACTCTATGTCATTACAGCTGATAAAATAAATTTTTACAGCATGAATACTCTGTATTCCAGTCCGGTCAAAGATAATCTTCAATTTTTGTGCCCCCCCCCCCCCCCAGTGTTCTTCTTCCTTTCTTTTCCCCTTGATTCCCTTCCTCGCCTTTAAATGTACAAATACACAATCCTGATAAAGAGGTCAAAATGGAATTTTCTGGATGCCCAAAGAGCAGAAGACATCTACTAATGAGGAGAGCAGTAGAACGTCTTTCCAGCGAGGAGACAGGGAGGTGAGCACGAGCTTCCCGCAGGCCTGCTAGGCCAGGAGGCCAAGGAGCAGGGAGTCTAGGCTGCTCTCCCCACGAGACGACTCTGAAGGAGCAGCCCAGCCCCAGAGCTACACGCAGGTCCAGGTGAGGCTGCTGTGGTGACTGCGATGCACTCCACACTCTCTTTATCTCTTTAGAACATTCAAAGAAGAGAATTGTCAATCCGGAATTCAACATCCAGTGAGTATGTTTTCAAATATGAGAGTGAAAGGACGGGATCTCCGGACTCCTTCTATGTGCTCCTCAGACAGACACTACAGCTCTGCATATGCAGAAAGACTTAGAAAGACTGAAGTGAGGACAAAAGATCTCACCTGATATAGAGGCTGCCACTCCTAGCATGCGAGCTGCTGGACAGCAGGCCGGCCTTGGCGAGGGAGCAGGTGGAATCGGGTGATCTGCAGAGAGCAGAGACCCTCGCTCCATCACGCTTATCCCAGGGTTAAATAAGGTTTCCAAGAAAATATCATGGCCTGCTCATGAAGGTGGGAAAATGCACAGATATTCTGGTTTTAGGAATCGAAAAAGCATGGAAGTACACCAGGACTGCTGGGATGGACGGGAGGTCCCAGAGGACGAAAGCAGGAAAGGGTCTCCTTCCTCTCTACCAGCCCACATCCTGACAGGTCCCCAAACCATGAACGTGTAGAATCAACTCAAAGTAACGTAGCCGAGAGAAAAAAAGAAAAAAAATGTACATCGAGACAAAGTTGCTGTTTATGACGATTTACAGTTCAAACCCAGCCAAAACGGTACCTGCTAAAGTAAGTTAAAGTAACACTCATTATACAAACAAATTGGATTTAGGGCCACACCACTGCTGTGAAGGGTGGGGTCACATGGGAAGCCCGGGTTCAAGTCCCAGTCCAGACTGGGTGTGGTGGCTTGTGTCACTAATCCCAGCAACTCAGGGAAGCCGAGGTAAGAGGGTTTTGAGCTCGAGGTTGTCCTGGGCAACATTGTGAGACCCTATATACTAGACAGCTAGGTGGGGTGGGAGCACCTGTAGACTCAGTTGAGAGGCTGAAGTAGGAGGGTCACAACATGGTGAGACTGTTTTAAAATAAGCAAATCAAGAGCCCAGGCGGTGGCATGGAGGTTAAGGCACTGGATTCCCACACGGTCAATCACAGTTCCCATCCTGGACCCAGCAGCTTGAAAGTCGTGTGGGGTACATGTATGTGCATGCCCAAACTCCTGAGAGGAGAATACAGGAGAAGGGATTGCAATGTCACCATACCTACTGGCGGTGATTTCTCATTTTTCCTCTCAATCCCTGGTGAGTGCACAGCCTAAAACAACAAAACAAAAACAACAACAACAAAATTTTAAAAAGGGCAAATAAATAAAAATGTAAAATATTTTACCAAAATAGGACTCAGAATCTTCATAATTCAGGGTATTATCCAACAGTACCCACTATACAGATGGAACATGATAGATGGCAGTGGACTAACGGGAAATCAACCAATTAGCCTCAGTCTCAGTGGCTGTGCTGAACATGGTATTTTGTTAGACCAAGTAAACATAATTTCTGCTACTTAATATGTGCAGTTCTTTGAAATCTTGATCAGGAAAGGAGATCAAAATTGGTTTCCATCCCCTTGGGAAAGACAATAATTCATATTTACTGCTTCCTGTAGAGGATGGTTAACGTTCGTGCCACCACATGGACTCCGAATCCAGGCCAGAATTTCACGGCATGTTCGGATGGTCCACTCTGCTGAAGGTAATCAGGCCCGTCAGACTCACTAGCCAGCGAGCAGCAAACACTTCTAATGCCCAGCTGAACCCAGGCGTGGGAGAGGGTTAGGGAAACCGTGTACAGTTCAAGGGCATGCTCCATTAGTGTAGGGTTTTTTTTTTTTTGGGGGGGGGGGCACTTTGGAGAGTTTTTTGCTATAGGGTATGTGTGCTCGCCAGAAAGACAGAGAAACAGAAAGCAAGAAATCACCCCCCAGGGGGGATGGCCACGCCACAATCCCTTCTCCTCCATTTTCCTCTAGGGATCTTGGGCACGCACGCACACGCGCACCATGTGCGTTTAAGCCATCGGGTCCGGGACTCAAACCGCAGTCTGCTACATGAGAGTCCAGCGACATAGCCATTACACCAACTGCTGGTCCCTAAATGTAGGTTTTTGAGTTAAAATCTAGGGCATGACAAAACGTTCTGGAAAGGTAAATGATAATTTTATCACCTTACACCAACACTAAAAAAGTGGCACAGTGCTCGTGGCTCCCTGGCCTGTTTCTCTTTCCTTTCATGATCTTTTCGTATTTAGCAGAGAATACGTAGAACATTTGGGAACAGCTCTCTGACCGATTGTCTAATGATGACCCAGAAACCTGGCAATTTTGCTAAGGGCACAGCGTAAGAGAGCTCTCTGCCACAGGCCCAGGCCTCGGCTAATCTACCCTGCCACTTGGGCAGCGAGAACTGTGAGATCCAGCTGAGGAAGGGTATCCAGTGGACTGAACAGTTTGTATTGCATTCCTGAGAAGCCTCAGAGGAGCTCTGTGGGTTCTGGAGGAGTGCCGGGCTTTCTGTAAAGTGACTCACTGGAAAGCAGCTCCCGGCGTGATACCGACACCTCGTAGGCCTGAATGCCTGACTGCAGGAGATAGGAGACTGCGTAATTAGAACGTCCGCCAGAAGCTGGGTGGGGGGAGAGCAATCAAGCCTTAAGGTCAGGGCACCGCAGTAGCCATCTATTGTGCTGTGGAAATCGTGTGTGTGGGCCGTGCAGGTCAAGGGCACGCTAATCGTTACTGTAAAGGCGTTCAGAATCTCATCTCACTTACCTTAGGTATAGCATCGCCTCTCACGCTCACACACATCGCCTCACATCTTATGTGATGAGCTCACGAAAGAGAAAACAGAACAAGATAAGACGCGCAGCCTGCCGCACAGACTGGTCTGCTCAGTCTGTTTGTGCAAAGCGGTATATCACCATGTAGCCCTGCCTGATGTGGCTGAAGGCAGCAGGCCCCAATCTTTTGGGCACCAATGACAATTTTTCCACCAATGGGTGAGTGGGAGGGGGCAGAGTATGATGATTCAAGCACATTACATTTGCAGTGTACCTTACTTTTATTATTATTACATTGTAACGTATAATGAAATAATTATACAATTCACCACAATGCAGTATTTGCTAGCATCCCACCTCCCCAGCTCCGCCTTAGCTCATCAGGCATTAGATTCTAAGGAGCACTCAGTCTAGATCCCTCACAGGCACAGTTCACAGGACTCTAACGCTGCCTCTGACCTGGCAGGAGGTGGAGCTCCGGCAGTAATGCAGTGACGGGCAGAGCTGTGCACTCAGGTGAAGCTTCACTCTCATTCACCGCCTCCCTCCTGCTGTGTGCCCAGCTCCTAAGGCCATGGACTGGCAGAAAGCTCTCTCAATTAGACAGTACGATAGGTTATCTCCTTTACATGAAGAGGTAAAAGCCTAGGCTAAAGGATACATAAAATCTTGGATATTATTAGATATTTTGGCTAGTGGTTAGAGCCTTGAAAGAACAAAATTAGACCAAGGGAGGCATGGCAAGTAGCATCAGACAGACTTGTGGGAGTGGCCTCCAACTGCACGGATCTTTATCTCATGTCAATGTAAACCAGCATTTGCTAGGAGGGGAATCACTGAAATTAATCATGCCCAAGCTAAAATAAGCTATTTTCTAGAAAATTATAAAGTTCAGGACCAGCAGATGGCGCAACGGTTATATTGCTGGACTCCCACATGGTCAACCACAGTTCGAGTCCTGGACCCAGGGGCTTGAAACTCATGCCAGACACAAGTGAATGCATGCCCAAAATCCCAAGAGGAGAACGGAGGAGATGGGATTGTGGTGTGGCCATTCCCTCTTGTGGGGCTGATTTCTTGCTTTCTGTCTCTGTCTCTCTCTGTCTCTCTGGTGAATGCATGTGACTAACAGCAAAAATCTCAAAAAAAAAGTAGTCTGATTAAAAACTTAAAAATATAAATTAATCATGAAATTTTTTTTTTATGATCTAGTTTGTCCTCTTCCCTCATAAAAAGGCAGGAACTTAATCTGACATAGGATTTAAAGGTAAAGCTTTGGGGGGACGTAATTAGGACTGGGTAAGGTAGTCAGGCAGGGCCCTCCCTGAATGCTGGTGGGACCCTACGGGGAACAAAGGCCGCACAGTGGGCGTGACACAGGCCCTCCTTCCGCTCACCGTGTGCTGCCCTCCACAGTGGACTCCGGATCTGCACACCGTGAAATGAATCACCCTCTCTTCTTGCAAATCACCCAGACTCAGATTCTTTTGTTATTAGTAACAGGACAGACTAGAAAACCAGAAGTGGACAGTTTTATAATCAGCTTATTCTAAAAATTTTAAATATTGATTGTTTTAATCTATGTAAACTCTGAGTGATAAAAGTTCTGCAGGCATACGTAAGATCCTGAAAATAAGTGGAAAAGGTTCTTAGTCAAAGACTTAAAACTATTTTTTTAAGTCAAAGCAAACTTGCCAAGAGTTTTAGAAGGTGAAAGCTCAAGATTCAGGCTTTGGAATATGATATGATAGCTCAATTCAAATGAGAAGTAAAAGGAGAAGGTTGTAAGAATATAAATCTTTTTTATCTTTTTTTTTGAAGAACAGGCTTTTTTCCTTTACTTATTATTATTATTATTATTATTATTATTATTATTGTTATTATTACACTTACTCACTGTACATCTTTACAGCATACAAAGTGAATATTTCCACCTTGAATACACTGCGTATCAGTCCGAAGACATGGCTATACACATTATATCAGCAGACAATATTCCATTTTTGTGTCTGTCAAATGTTTTTTTTTCCTCTTGATCTCTTCCTCCCCTACCCCTTATCCTGTCCACTCTGCTCCTGTACTGTCTTTAGTTTGGTATACACACACACATACATACATACACACACACATACACACACACACATACACACATACATATACACACACACATACATACACATACACACATATACACACATACAAACACACATGCACACACATACACATAAACACACATAAACACACACATATATACACACACATATACACACATACATACACACATATACACACATACACATACATACACACACAAACACACATACACATATATACACACACATACACACAAACACAGAAACATACACACATATACACACACATACACATACATACACACATACACATATGTTATACACATACACACATACATATATACACATATACACGCATATACACACATACACACATACATACACGCGCGCACACACATATACACACATACATACACACATACACATACATACACACACATACACATACACACATACATAGACATATACACACATACACATACACACATATACACACATACACACACATACACACATACACACATACACATACATACACACACATACATACACACATACAAACACATACAAATACACACATACATACACACATATGCACACATACACACATACACATACATACACATACACACATATACGCACATGCATACACACATATACACACATACACATACATACACATATACACATATATACACACATACATACACACATACATACACGCACACATATACACACATATACATACACACACGCACGCACATACACATATACACACACATATTCACACACATACACACACACGCACACGCACATACACACACATATATATATATATATCAACTTAAAGAAAATAAAAAAAAGTTAAGAAAAATTTGCTTAAGACTTAAAGCCAGGAAAAAGGTTAGGATACTGTTCAAACATAAGGTAGACACTATAAACTCAAAAAGCAAATATGGACAGAGTTAAGATTTAGTAACAAGAGCTATAATGTTCTTTGAAACATTTTTTTCTCTCTCTATTCCCCCTTTTACCAAAGAGAAGCATAAACTAACTTATTTGCAAAAAAAAAAATAAATAAAAATAAGAAAAAGTTTAGTCTCAATTTAGTCTGTTATCTTTACGAAGTTCCATAAGTATAGTAATTGACGTAGCTGGCTTGCTGGGACCTTTTATAAGGGACTTCAGATTAGACTCTTTTTTTTAAATTTATTTATTTATATTTTTAAAATTTTTCTGGTTTTAATTAATGAATTTACATTCATTCACTGAGCATTGTCACAGCATACAAATGTGATTTCCCATCCAGAATATGCTGTATAGTGGCTTAATCATACATGTTATCATCAATAATTTTTAATTTCTAGTTTCATATATATACATATATATAAATATATATATATATATTTCTTCCCCCTATGTCTCACCCTCTGTCATTTCCCACCCTCCTCCCACACTATCTCAGGTGTCCACAGTTTTTTTCCATTCCTTTTTTTCCCCCACATTTTATTGATTCACAAAATATCTTAAATAATCTAACTACTTTCAATAGCAAGCTCTGCTGATATATACATACCTATGAATACATGTCTGACTTCAGGCGTAAAACTCTGAGTAGAATGAATATAAGGTAGCACCTAGCTGATGCTGTATAGTTTACTACAGTCATTAATTATGCATTTTTTACTATATTTTTTTAAATTTCACAAAGCAGATTTAGCTTTAATAAATCAAAAAGTGCTAAGAAAATATGCTTAAAACTTAAAGCCAGGAAGCAGGTTGGGATTCTGTTTAAATAAGTTGGTACATGGACCTATCGGCAGCTCAAGACGAGACAAAAAATTCTTAAAACAGGTAAACAAAGCCTATAAGAAAATTAACAATGTTTTAGTCAAAAGCCATAAAATTCTATTTCACCAGTTCAGTCTCATGTACTTAATCTATCTTCTGTTGTGGTTCGATCTTCCCGATTAAATTCTGGTATATAATATTCAACTCCATTCTTGTCTCTATGATTAAGTTGTCCATTTTCTTAGTTTTTGACATCTTATTTCTGTGTGACTATATTTAATTTTCCTAGTATAGCACTTCCTGCAGAACTTCTTGGAGATCTGTTCTGGTGTTGGTAAATTCTTTCAAGTTTTGTTTATCTGAGAATGTTCTTGTCTTCTCTTCCCATATGAAGGATAATCTTGCCAGGTACAGTATCCTTGGTTGCAATTGCTTTTCCCTCAACACTTTGAATATATTTTCCCATTCTTTCCTCACTCTCATTGTTTCCAATGTCAGCCTGATGGGATGTCCTTTGTAGGTAACTTGATGTTTCTTTCTTGCCAATCTTTGTAACTTGTCTTTGTGTGTGGTTTTGGTCAATCTGGCTATAACATGCCTTGGAGAAGATCTTGGGTTGATTCTATTGGGGGTCCTTTGTATTTCTTGGGATCTTTGAGTGCCTCTCTAGGTTTGGAAAGTTTTCTTCCAGAATTTCATGGAACAGATTGTCAATGCCCTTATGAGTCTCTTCCCCTTCTGGGATACCAGTTATCTGGATGTTTGGATATTTGAGGGTATCTAGTATTTCTCGTATAGTATTCTTATTTTGGGGGAAAATTTTCTCAGTCTTTGTGGTGGATTTTTCTAAGCCAGGGATTCTGTCTCCTACTTCTGAGGTTTGATTTTTTTGTATGATCTAGTCTGCTTTTAATACTTTCAAGGGAGTTTTTGACTTCCTATATATAATGCTCTTATTTGTCTCTTCTTACAGTTTTTCTCTTAAAGCCAGTTTTTTTCTGAAATCACTATTGCTACTCCAGCCCTTTTTTGGTTTCCATTTGCATGAAATGCCTTTTTCCAGCCCTTCACTTTTAGTCTATGTCTTTATCCATGAGGCGTGTTTCCTGTAGACAACAGCTAGAGAGTTTCTGTTTTGCCTTTTTAAAGAATTATTTAATTTTATTATTATTTTTAAATTTTATTACTTTTTATACATTTAATCACTGTACTCATTTACCTTGTAGTGAGAATTTACCCGACATGAGATACATCTTAGACCAGTTCAGCTAAGAATGTTAAATATGTATCATCAACAGGTAATAAACCATTTCTATGTCCTACAAAGGTCTTACTTCTCTATTTTTCTCCCTAATATCCTTCCCTACACTCTTTCCCTGTCCCCCCTCCTTCCACACTCTCTCAAGTGTCCATAATTATTTTCAATGCTTTTATGCCCTCCAACCTTTCAGTATCTTCCATAAAGTGTGGACACTCAGTACATATTAAGTGGAGATGTACAATATCTCTGTTTTATAGCTTGATTTGCTACACTCAGCAGTAAATCTTCCATATTGAACCACTATCTATAAAATGCCAGGGTTTTTTTATTTATGGCTGAATAGTACTCCATGAAGTATATGTGCCACACTTTTTCAATCTATTCATCAGTTTCTGGATATTTGGGTTGGTTCCATGTCTTAGCAATCATGAATAATGCTGTGATAAACATAGATGTGCAAGCACGTTTCTGACTGAGTGTTCTTCTTTCCTTTGGGTAGATACCCAGAAATGGGATTGCTGGATTAAATGGTAGTTTTATTTGTAGATCTTTGAGGAACATCCATATTGTTTCCCACAGTGGCTAGACCAATTTACATTCCCACTAACAGTATAGGAGAGTTCCCCTTTCACCAAACCCCAGCAACACTTATCACAGTTTGTATTTTTAATCTTTGCCATTCTGACAGGGCTTAGGTGGTATCTCATTGTGATTTCAATTTGGATCTCCCTTATAATGAGGGATGTTGAGCATTTTTTCATATGCTTTTTGGCTGTTCGTATGTCCCCTTAGAGAGTTTTTTTGTTCATCTCATTTTCCCATCTCATTACCCCATTAATTGGGTTAATCTTTTTTTTTTTTTTTCTTTCAGGTAAGCCACTTGAGTTTCCTGAGTATTCTGGTTATCAATCCCTTATCTGAGGCATAGTTTACAAAAATATTCTCCCAATCTGAGAGTTGCCAATTCATACTAATTACTATGTCTTTTGCTGTGTAGAAAATTCTTAATCTGATGTAATCCCACTTGTCTTTTTTTGTGGTTTATAGCCTGTGCTTTGGGAGTCTTATTTAAAAAGTCTTGGCCTGCCTCAATGTCTCCCAGAGTTTCCCCAGTGTTTCCCACCTGTAGTTTTATAGTTTGAGGTCTTAGGTTTAGATCTTTGGTCCATTTTGAGTTGGTTTTTGTTAATGGTGAAAATTGGGGGTCCAGTCTCATCTTTCTGCAGGTGGATATCTAGTTTTTCCAGCACCATTTGATAAAGAGGTTTTCCTTTTCCCACTGGATTGTCTGGTATTATTTGTCAAAAATCAGTTAGCTCAGGACCAGCAGTTAGCGTAATGGCTATGTCACTGGACTCCCATGTAGTCAACCGCGGTTCGAGTCCCGGACCTGGTGGCTTAAAAAACTCACGCTGGGCACGTGTATGTGCTTTCCCAAGATCCCGAGAGGAGAATGGAGGAGGAGGGATTGCGGCGTGGCCATTCCCCCGGGGGATGATTTCTTGCTTTCTGTCTCTCTCTATCTGTCTGGTGAGCGCACGTGCCCTATAGCAAAAACCTCAACAAAAAAAGAAAAAGAAAAAAAAATCAGTTAGCTCTATGTTTTAGGGTTTATTTCTGGAGTCTACCTGTCTCTTTTGTACCAATACCATGCCGTTTTGATTATCACACCTTTATAATACATTTGGGGACAGGAGTGAAATGCCACCCAATCCACTCTTCTTGCACAAGGTTGTGTTAGTAATACAGGATCTATTATGATTCCAGACAAATTCTAAGAGTGCCTTTTATAGATCTGTGAAGAATCACTCTGATGATTTGATTTTAGTTGCATTAAATATGTAGATTAATTTGGGTAGACTTGCCATTTTATTTTAATTCTTCCAATCCAGGAACATGGGATGTCCTTCCACTTTTTTGTGTCATTTTCAATGTCTTTTTTTTTTAAGATTTTCATAGTTTTCTTTGTAAAGGTCTTTGACTTTCTTTGTTAGGTCTATCCCTAGGTATTTTATGCATCTTGTGGCTATAGGAAAAGGGATATTTTTCTTCAGTTCTACCTTTGTCAGCTTATTGTTCATAAATAAAAATGCTATCAATTTTTGGAGGTTGATTTTGTATCCTGCCACTTTACAGTATTCATTTATTACTTTGAGAATTTTTTTTTTTTTGGAGAGGTTTTCGCTATAGGGTGCATGTGCTCGCCAGACAGACAGAGAGAGACATAGAGACAGAAAGCGAGAAATCACCCCCCCAGAGGGGATGGTCACGCCACAATCCCTTCTCCTCCATTCTCCTCTCGGGATCTTGGGCACGCACACACACGCACCTGGCATGAGTTTTAAGCCACCGGGTCCGGGACGTGAACCGCGGTGGACTACGTGGGAGTCCAGCGACATAGCCATTACGCTAACTGCTGGTTCCCTTGAGAAGTTTCTTCATGGGTACCCTTGAGTCTTCTAAGGATACCATCATGTCATCTGCAAATAAAGATATTTTCAACTCTACTTTGCCTATTTGAATGCCTCTTGTATTATTCTCTTTTCTGATTGTATTGACTATGACTTCCTGCACTATATTGAAAAGGAGTGGAGAAAGTGGGCAGCCTTGTCTAATACCAGTTTCTAGTGGAACAACTTTCAGCTTTTCCCCATTCAGTATAATGTTAGCTTATAGGTTTTTCATCTATGACTTTCATTGTATTGAGAAATGATCCTTCTATGCCAATTTTTACTAAGAGTCTTAATGATGAAGGGATGTTGTATTTTGTCGAATGCTTTGTCTGTGTCAGTTGGAATGATCATGTGGTTTTTATCATTCATTCTGTTAATACGGTGTATTACATTTATGGTTTTTGTGTATGCTGAACCGCCCTTGCATCTCTGGAACAAAGCCTTCCTGGTCATGATGAATAATCTTTTGTATATATTGTTGGATAAGATTTGCAAGTAACTTGTTGAGAATTTTTGCTTCTATATTCATCAGAGATACTGGTCTGTAGTTTTCCTTTTTTGTCATGTCTTTATCTGTTTTGGGATGAGGATGATGAAGGTTTTATAAAATGAATTTGGGAGGATTGAGGATTCCTTCCGTTTGGATTTTTAGAAATTGTTTGAGTAGAATGGGGTTAACTTTTCTTTAAAATTTTTGTAGACTTCAGAAGTGAAGCCATCCGAACCTGGGCTTTTCTTTTTTGGGAGGTTACTTTTTACTGATTTAATCTTATTATTTGTTATGGGTCTATTCAGGCTCTCTATGTCCTCTTGATTCAATCTTGGTAGATTATATGCATCCAGGAATTTCTCCATCTCATCCAAGTTCTCTTTTTGTTGGCGTAGAGTGGTTCATAGTATTCTCTAATGATGTTTTGTTTTTCTTTTGTATCTGTTGTAATATTGTTTGTTTCATTGATAATTTGATTAATCTGGTTCCTTTCTCTCTTCTTTTTTATAACATTTATTTATTTAATTTTGTTTGTCATTATTATTTCTTCTTTAATTTGAGCAGAAGGGGGGAGAGAGAGAGAGAGAGAGAGAGAGAGAGAGAGAGAGAGAGAGAGAGAGAGAGAGAGAGAGAGAGAGAGAGAGAGAGAAAGTGAGAAAGCAAGCTGCCAGATCCAGGACTCAAACCACGGTTGGCCATGTGGGAATCCAGTGTCTTAACCATCATGCCACCAGCCAGCTCCTCTCTCTTCTTAATCAGTCTATAGTGTGTCAGTCTTGTTTGTCTTCTCAAAGAACTAGCTTTAGCTTTCATTTATTTTCTACATAGTTTATATGTTTTCTATTTCATTTATTTCTGCTTGAGTCTTTATTATTTTTTTTTCTCCTGGCATTTTTTTGATGTTTTTGCTGTTGTTTTTCTAATTCCCTGAGGCATGATGTTAGGTTGTCTATTTTTTACCTTTAAATTTTTTCTTTTCTTTTTTTTAGAATTATTTTATTTAGTTTTATTTATTTATTAATTTTAATTTTACCAGAGAGGGACAAAGTGAGAGAGAGAGAGAGAGAAAGAGAGAGAGAAAGTGAGAAAGTAGGCTGTCAGGTCTGGGACTCAAACTGTGGTTGGCCATCTGGGAGTCCAGCATCCTTAACCACCATGCCACCTGCTGGCCCTGTTTCCATATTTTTTTTTATGGGCACTAATTGCTATGAATTTTCCTCTAAAGACTGCTTTTGTGGTGTCCCATAGTTATGGAAACTTGTGTACTCATTGTCATTTGTTTCCATAAATCTTTTGATTTCAGTCTTAATTTCTTACAATAGTTGAGAAGTGATTCGGAAGTAGGTTGTTTAGTTTTCATGTTTTTGAATATTTTTGAATATTTTTCCTGAAATTAATATCAAGTTTAATCCCATCACGGTCAGAGAAAATGCTAACTATGATTTCTATGTTTTTGAATCTGTAAAGACTTGATTTGTGTCCTATCATATGATCATTCTTTGAAAAGGTTTCATGCAGGTGTGAAAAAAATGTGTATTTTGTGGTTTTAGGGTAGAAAGCTCTATAGATGTCTGTTAAGTCCATTTGATTTGTGATATTGTTTACTTCCTGTATCTCTTTGCTTATTCTTTGTCTGGAAGATTTCTCTAAAGAAGATAATGGGTTTTGAGACTCCCAGCGATTATAGTGTTGCAACCTGTCTCTTTTTTTAGATATAGCAGTCTTTCCTTCATGTATTTGAGTTGGGTGCATATTTATAAGTGTTATGTCTTTTTTTTAAGAATTATTTTTCATTTAACTTTATTTATTTACTTACTTACTTTAATTTACCCAGAGAGGGAGAGAAAGAGAGAGAGAGAAAGTGAGAAAGCAAGTCGCCAGGTCCAGGACTTGAACCATAGTTGGCCATGTGGGAGTCCAGCGCCCTTAACCACCACGCCACCTGCTAGCCCCTGTTATGTCTTTTTGATGAATTAGCCCGTTTACTACTATATAATGCCCTTCTTTGTCTCTTCTTACAATTTTTGTCTCAAAGTCTATGTTGTCTGAAATCAGTATTATGACTCCAGCCCTTTTTTGATTTCTGTTTGCATGGAATACCTTTTTCCAACCCTTCACTTTTAGTCTATGTATGTCTTTATGAGATGCATTTCTTGTAGACCACACATAGAGGGTTTCTGTATATTTTAAATCTTTCAGCCAATCTGTGTCTCTTGATTAGAGAATTTAATCCATTAATATTCAATATCATTGTTCCTATCATTGAGTTGGCCATTTTCATGGTTGTTTTTATTTCTCTTATTTCTGTCTATGTGACTTTAGTTTTCCTGGTATAGCACTCCCTTCAGAACTTCTTGAAGAGCTGGCCTGGAGTTGGTAAATTCTTTCAGGTTTTGTTTATCAAAGAATGCTTTTTTCTTTTCTTCCTATATGAAGGATAATCTTGCTGGGTATAGTAATCGTCGTTAAAATTGTTTTTATTTTTTTAAATTATTTTATTTTAACTTTATTTTATTTTTAATTTGACCAGAGGGGGTCAGAGCAAGGGAGAGAAAGGAGGAATGTGAGAAAGCAAACCACCACATCCAGGACTCGAACTACAGTAGGCCATGTGGGAGTCCAGCACCCTTAACCACCACACCACCTGCCAGCCCCAAATTGTTTTTCATTTAACACTTTGAATATATTTCCCCATTCTTCCTGCCCGCATTGTTTCTGACTAGAGGTCCTATGTTAACCTGATGGGATAACCTTTGTAAGTAACTTGATGTTTCTCTCTTGCCAAATTTAGTATCTTCTTGGTCTGTGGTTTTGGCCAATTTGGCTATGATATACCTTGGAGAAGATCTTCTTGGGTTGATTCTATTTGGAGTCCTTTGTAATTCTTGGGTCTAAATTTTTGAATGCCTCTCAAGGTTTGAAAAAATTTCTTCCAGGATTTCCTGGAATTGATTATCAATGCCCTTATTACTTTCTTTACCCTCTGGGATACCAATTATCTGGATGTTTGGGCACTTAATGGTATCTAGTATTTCTCATATATTGTCCTCATTCATCTTGGTTATTTTCTTAGTCTTTTTGACAGTTTTTTTCTAGGTCATAGGTTTTGTCTTCTACATTCGAGATTCAGTCTTTTGCGTGATCTAATGTGCTTTTAATTCTTTTGAGGGAGGTTTCGATTTCCTGTATTACAATCTTCATCTCTAACAATTCTGTTTGATTCTTTTTCAAATCATGAAAGGACTTACTCATCTCCTGGAGCTCATTATCTCTTTTCTCTTGCATCTTCTGGAGTTTGTTGTCTCTTCTCTTGCATTAGTTTTGTCACCATAAATATTCTTAACCTTTTATCTGATGTTCCCACAAGTTCACAGTATTGTCTGTGGATGATGAGGAACTGATATTTTCCCTTATGGGAGAGAAATTTTCTTGCTTTCTCATATTTCTTGTGCCTCTGTAATGGTCTAGTCATCAGGTGAATTATAAAACTCTTCCTAAATTTTTCGAGTTCATTTAGAGTGTTCAAAGGTGATCAGGAGAAGGTGAGCAGGAAGAGGTGAGCAGTGATCTCTTTGTTGCTCTTCTTCCCTGATGCTCACCCAGCAACCTGTGCAGCTGTCTGTGGACCTGAATAATTCAAAGTCCTCCCAGCTTCTAGAAAATAGGTGAACCTGGGGCTGAGCTGCTGGGCTTCAATTGAGAAAGAGAGAAGGGAAGCGCTGAAGTCTGAGAATTCAGAGGTGTGTGGCAGGGGACAAGCCACATTCTCTCTGCAGCTCAGAGTCCCTGCCGCTGAACGCAGACAAGCCTGTCACTGGGGCAGATGTCCTGATGGCACAAGGGCTGGGGCAAGACAGGCTTCTCCAAGTTCCAGTGAACACACTTGAGAGTTCCAAGGCATATAGGGGAGAGGATGAGCAAGGCTCTGCCTAGAAGATATATCTTAGGAATAAAAACAGGCAATGTTTACCTAATTTTTCTATGTTTTAAAATTTATTTCTAATTTTTCTATATTAATGCATTTTCTAAGTTTTTCTTTTTACTTACTTCTTATGGTCAATTTTTGCAACTGGAACAAGTCAACTTAAATTTTAAAAAGGAAAATATGGGGGAAAAAGTCAAATATATATAAAAATCTGAATGATGTTTTGGAAAAGGAAATAAGGGTAAACTTCCTCGACTTATTATTCCTTTCTGGTCCTAGTTATGATCTGTTTTCTTGTACTCAAGTAACAGAAAAGCTATTTCTTTTGCCCTTAAAAGAAAGAGCCATTATTTATTTATTTATTTTATTTTTTTTGAGAGTTTTTGCTATAGGGCGTGTGTGCTTGCCAGAAAGACAGAGAGAGACAGAGAGACAGAAAGCAAGAAATCACCTCCAGGGGGGATGGCCATGCCTCAATCCCTTCTCTTCCATTCTCCTCTCGGGATCTTAGGCACACAAGCACACACGCGCGACATGAGTTTAAGCCATCAGGTCTGGGATTCGAACTGCGGTCGACTACATGGGAGTTCCGCGACATAGCCATTATGCCAACTGTTGGTCCCAAGAGCCATTATTTAAATAATTGCTTTTTTAATTTTTTTATTTTATTTTATTTTTTTTTTGAGAGGTTTTCGCTATAGGGCGCGTACGCTCGCCAGACAGACAGAGAGAGACAGAGAGATAGAAAGCGAGAAATCACCCCCCAGAGGGGATGGCCACGCCACAATCCCTTCTCCTCCATTCTCCTCTAGGGATCTTGGGCACGCACGCACACGTGCCCAGCGTGAGTTTAAGCCACTGGGTCCGGGACTCGAACTGCGGTCGACTACGTGGGAGTCCAGCAACATAGCCATTATGCTAACTGCTGGTCCCTAGATTATTGTTTTTAAGCTACAAGTAAATGATTGTCAGTGATAGGCATTACCTATTTACAAAAGAGTTTTAGGTCAGATAAACATACCTAGAACTTGTTCAGATCATGAAAAACTTTAACCAATTGAAATAATCATTTCTGCAGTTAAAGTCTGGAATTTGTAGATTTTGTGAAGAAGACTCTGATTGCTTTTACAAACTGCTGAGCAGAGATTCAACCGTCACATAACTAAATTAATTTAAAAAGTCAATTAAAAATGCCCATTGAAAATGACAAAATGTTACACTTTCTAGTAAATTACTTGAAACTTTGGAGTCAATCAAATTATGTAAAAATATGAATATTTTAACCAGCCAAAGTTTAGTTTTGAAATATGTTCTTCATTAATATCCAAATATAGTTCAAAACAAGAAAACTATACTAAATTTTCAAAAAATTTTCTATAGCTTTGTCTTCAGATATGTATGTTTTATTTCATTGTAAAACAAATTCTGTAAGTAGATTTCATAAAGTTCCTGTCTAAAGAAAACTGCCTGTGAATAGGACTAAATAGTGCAATTTGCATAAAAAATTTATTATCATTTCAATGATTTTAATATTTATTGACCAGTTTAAATTTGTCTTTTTGTTTAATTTTACAAAGAATTATTTTCTATATTTATTTACAAATATATTCATTAATATGTAATTAATTTTAAATATATTTGAAGTGTCTTATATTATGATTTATTTTATTTATTAACCGTAGTAGAGATTTTCATATTCCATTGGAATATTAAAAAAGTAAAACACCAGTTAAAAAGCTTTGAAAAATTGTTTCAGTATTTTTTCCCTTATTAAATTTTTTTGAGAGGTTTTCACTATAGGGCGCGTGCGCTCGCCAGACAGACAGAGAGAGACATAGAGACAGAAAGCGAGAAATCACCCCCCAGGGGGGATGGTCACGCCGCAATCCCTTCTCCTCCATTCTCCTCTCGGGATCTTGGGCACGCACGCACACGCGCCCGGCGTGAGTTTTAAGCCACTGGGTCCGGGACACGAACCGTGGTCGACTACATGGGAGTCCAGTGACATAGCCATTACGCTAACTGCTGGTTCCCATCCCTTATTAAATTTTTTATCTTCAATTGTGATTATTTTCCCTCAAGTACCTATTTTTGTTTTAAATTCTATTGTTCCTTTGATAAATTCTGTTTTGGATGACCGGTTCACTGAAAATTTTCTTAAATCTATATTACAGGAATTTATAAATACAATATTTTCAGAATATTATTTTATCTATATCCCTGAATTTTTATATTTATTATCTTTTATTTGTTCCTTTGGTAGTTTTCTTTTTAGTCAATATATTATATAGTAGGTAATTCTGAAGATTCAAATAAAAGATGCGTGTCTTGGAAATATTTCTACTATCGATTTTTAATTTAATAATATTGTGACCAGAGAAGCACATTTGTTAGAGCCCTTCTTTGTAAACTGTGTTTATAACTTTAAAATCTAGTTTGCAGACAAATTTTATAATCATACCATGTAGCCCTCAGTGATTACTCATTGAGCTGCGTAATGTTTTGGTACCTGAAAGGTTATTTTAAGTTGGCTCACTGTGGTTAGGGAAATGCTAACTTGTTCATAAATTCCTGTTATTGTTGTTCAAAATATTTCATTTCATACATTCTAGAGCATATAAATTCTTAATTACATATTGGTAAAATTTTAAAATTTTAATGTACTGCCTATTTTATACCTACAATTAATTTTGGAGATAAATTCCAATTCTTTTATATTAAAAATGTTTCCTTTGACCAGATATGTCTTGCTTTTTACTAATATTATGTTGATGCTACTGTTTTGTTTTTTGGATTTTTTTTTTTTTGATATTTCTTCTTATTTCAGGTATGTATCTTTTATTTATTTATTTATTTTTAGATCTTTGTCAAAGGCTGTGTGTGCTCACCAGAGACAGAGAGAGAGAGACAGAGGGAAAGTGAGAAATCACCCCCCAGGGGTGGGGGATGGCCACACTATCATCTTTCTTTGTTCTGCTCCTGAGATTTGGGGCACGTATGTATGCACATGTGCCTGGAGTGACTTTCAAGCCTCCAGGTTTGGGACTTGTAGTGCAGTCAGCCATGTGGCAGTCCAGTGTTGTAACCACCACAGCACCTGCTGGCCCCACAGGTATATATATATATATATATATATTTTTTTTTTTTTTTTTTTTGAGAGGTTTTCGCTGTAGGGCGCGTGCGCTCGCCAGACAGACAGAGACAGACATAGAGACAGAAAGTGAGAAATCACCCCCCAGGGGGGATGGTCACGCCGCAATCCCTTCTCCTCCATTGTCCTCTCGGGATCTTGGGCACACACGCACACGCGCCCGGGGTGAGTTTTAAGCCACCGGGTTTGGGACGCGAACCGCAGTCGACTACGTGGGAGTCCAGTGACATAGCCATTACGCTAACTGCTGGTTCCCACAGGTATATATTTTTTAAGCAACATATATCAAATTACTTTGAAGTTCAAACTGATGTCTTTGAAATAGTTTGCATTTGCATTTGTTATGTTTATTTCTATATCTAGAAGTATTATCAGGACCTTATTACATATTTTCTGTATATTGTCTTTTAATTTATTTAAATCATCTTTTGTGGGACTAGCAGATGGCATAATGGTTATGTTACTGGACTCCCACATAGTTGACTGTAGTTTGAGTCCTGGACCTGGTGGCTTAAACTTATGCTGGGTACGTGCCCAAAGTCCCAAGAGTAGACTGGAAGAGATGGGATTGAGGTATGAATATTCCCCCAGAGGGTTGGGGAGGAATTTCTTGCTTTCTGTCTCTGTCTCTCCAGTGAGCACACATGCCCTATAGAAAAATATCTCTCTAAAATAAATAAAGAAATAAATAAAATATTTTAAGCTATCATCTTTTACTTTTCTGTTTTCTCGTTGAATTTTGTTTCCTGATTTTATTCCTCTGTTGAAATATCTGTTCTCTGTTGAATCATAAGTTTCTGCTTGGTTATTGGTTATATTTAAAATGTTAAGATCATATTGGCTTATAAAATTGAGTGACTGAGCTAAGTTATTATTTCTATACATGTTCTAAGCAAAATGAAGGCCTGGAGGTGCTTTCTCCATTAAATATTAAATTTATTTACTTCTTATTTTCAAAGTTTAGTTTTACCTCTGTTTATTTTTCCAAATAATTGGCATTGTTCTTCTTCAGTCTCTAGTTAATCACACTTTCTTCCACATTTTATCAGTATTTATAGTTCTCGTTGTGCTTTAGGTCCACACTCAGCCTCCCTGTGCACTTTATTTTCAGTCATTAGTCACACACGAATGGAGCTACATCCTGAGAAATACATCGTTGGAAGACTCTCATTCTGTGCACATCATAGCGTTGACATGCATCTACACGGTATAGCCTGCTACACCCACCATAGCATAGCCTACGCTGTAGTTTCAATACAGCTCCAAAAAGTCCTGCGTTGAGACATTGTAAAAGGCTTAAGAGGGTGAAACTTAATCTGATTATGATGTGGAAAGGCAGAGCCTTTGGGGAGAGATTAGATTAAGGTCCTTATGGTGGGGTCCCCACAACTGAGCTCTAGTGGGGATATAAGGAGAAGGGGAGAAACAGACAGACACATGCAATGGATCATGCTCTTCTGCTCACTACCAGGTTGGGATACAGCCAGAAGGCCCCACCAGGGAGGGACCCTGGGCCCTGAACCTCCCAACTGTGAGCTGAATATCCCTCTATCCATATAAATCACCCAGTGTCAGGTAATTCTTGTTCATAGCAACAGAACAGACTACAGCAGCCTATTATAACCTGAGGAGGCTGCCTTTGTACACGTGATCTGTGGACCAAAACATCATTATGTGACTGCCCGTGTGTCTGTCTGTTCTAGTGATGGTCGTACATGTCCGCTCTGTGGTCTAGAGGACTGAAAACGGCCCCATTCCGCGAGTGCTCAGAACAGGGAAAGAGTACAACGCCCTAGGTCGGCAGCTGTTTCCCCTCAGCACCCTGATCTCTTCCCGCATGGTTGAGAAATTAGCTGTCGCCACGACTTTATTATAAGAGATGTTTCTTCTGTAGAAAGTATGTAGATACCCTTTCCTGACAGAAGGTATTTCGCTTTCACTGAACGTGTCTGCAGTTGAATTGATTTCTATTTATTGTGCTGTGTATTAGAGTGGTTTGGGTTTAAAGACATTTTTTGTTAATAAAACTTCCCAGCACAATCAATTCAAATTTTATTTTTAGGCCTCTCCTTTTATCTTTTTCTCAACTCCTGTGTGACAATTATTACATCTCCTCTATTTATGTTTTAAATCCACTGCTCTTACATTAATTATTTTTCTCATTACTTATTCAGAGAAAATTTTTTGCTGTTTTCTTCTTTCTACTTACTAACTCACTATTTGATTTTTTCAGCTCTAAAGAGTTCGATTTCTTTATTTCAATGACTTTATTTTTAATTTCCTATTTTTTCTAATAATTCCTTTCTAAATGCCGTCTAATACGTTAAAGTTTTGCCTATAAAAACTTAAGCTGACTAAAAAAATTCATGCTTTGATTAATAACTTAGTATCCTCCATCATCTTTACCTTAAATATTTAAAAGCTTTTCTAGAAAGTGAATTCCTTCTCAAGTAAAATTCTAATTACGCTGTTTACTGTTGGGTTAGCTTTCCCGGTTCTGAGTTTCGTCACTTTTTTATTGTAATTTTCAAGCTCTTTTTGAGTTGAGGTATCTCTCTTTCCTCTCCCCACCTGCGTTAGCCACAATGTCTGTAACAACTGGACAGTTTCGTTATGTACCTTCTCGGTATATACACTAACTTTCTTGTATTAAAAAAATGTTACCCTGTCCAGTTCTTTTTGCTTTTGTTCACATGATTTTCACATTGTTGATCTAGCAGCTAACTCCTATTGTTTTCATGATCAGTGGCCAATTTAATTATAGAAACTCACTTCCTAGTTTCAGGTATGTGATTTACTTTGTCCTGTCTATGTAACTCATAATTTATGACAAATGTGGCTTCTACAGGCTAGGAAACAGCCTTTATTTTTTCCTTACTCTCTCTTTTTGAAGTGAGGTACAAACCCATATTTTTTTCTCACAGATAGCTCTTTAGGGACCCTATATAGCTATTTTTTTAAGAATTATTTTATTTAACCTTATTTATTCATTTATTTTTAATTTAATCAGAGAGTGACAGAGTGAGAAAGAGAGAGCAAGAAAGTGAGAAAGCAAGCTGCCAGGTCCAGGACTCAAACCTCAAACCTTGGTCAGCCATGTGGACGTGCAGTGCTCTTAACCACCATGCCACTTGCCAGCCTCAGGACCCTGTAAGTTTTTTTTTTTTTTTTTTTTTTTTTTTTTTGGAGAGGTTTTCGTTATAGGGCGCGTGCGCTCGCCAGACAGACAGAGAGAGACATAGAGACAGAAAGCGAGAAATCACCCCCCAGGGGGGATGGTCACGCCACAATCCCTTCTCCTCCATTCTCCTCTCGGGATCTTGGGCACGCACACACACGCGCCCGGCGTGAGTTGTAAGCCACCGGGTCCGAGACACGAACCGCGGTCGACTACGTGGGAGTCCAGCGACATAGCCATTACGCTAACTGCTGGTTCCCAGGACCCTATAAGTTTTAACTGCCTGCACAGCGCCTGAGTCCAGAAAGTCTGTAACTTTAACTCCAGTTCCGTAGTTTTGGGTTTTCCTCTATGCTTGGTTTTTTTTTTTTTTTTTTTTTTTTTTGGAGAGGTTTTTGCTATAGGGCGCGTGCGCTCACCAGACAGACAGAGACATAGAGACAGAAAGCGAGAAATCACCCCCCAAGGGGGTATGGTCACACTACAATCCCTTCTCCTCCATTCTCCTCTCGGGATCTTGGGCACACACGCACATGCGCCCGGCGTGAGTTTTAAGCCCCCGGGTCCGGGACGCGAACCGCGGTCAACTACGTGGGAGTCCAGTGACATAGCCATTACGCCAACTGCTGGTTCCCTATTCTTGGTTTTCTAAGTTGAGTTTTCTTTAGAGACATGAGCACAAAAAGATATGTTAGCCCATGGGTAGAAGTCTCATGGATCTCTTTTCTCTTGTCTCTCTCTCTCATCCTATGTTTTGAAAGCAGAGGGAATTTTTCAAGACATAATGCTGACCATCATGTTTATTGTTGAGATTAGCAGGACATCTGAGTAAGAGCTGATACGTTTGTATAAAGTACATAGACTTTGGAGTCAACCATCCTGGGTCCAAGTCCTAAATTTGGAAAAACAGAGTTCTAGAGCAGGCATGATGGTTAAGGCATTGGACCCCACATAGCTCACTCCATGGTTTGAGTCCCAGACCAGAGCTTGAGAAACACACTAGGTGTGTGTATACGTGTGTGCCTAGAAATCCCAAGAGGAGCATAGAGGAAAAGGGATTATGGTGGGGCCATCGCCCTTGAGAGTGATTTCTCATTTTCCCTCTCTCTCTGTCTCTCTGGAAAGTACACAAGCCCAATGGCAAAAATCTGGAAAGAAAGAAAGAAAGTTAAAAAAGAACAAACAGAATTCTAGTTGGAGAAAAGAGTGAATTACTTTGCAAATTACTAACTCTGCAAAGGGCATGTTGCTTAACATTGTTAAGTATACTCATTTATGAGAATAACACAATTTTTCTTTCATTTTTGTAGAAAGTATTTAAATAAGATAATCTGTTATAAATCTGTTATAAAATACATAACATGGAAATAGTGATCCATAGATGTTTATATTTTCCTTCTATAATTCAAGCTTTTTTATTGTGGTTAAGATTGATTTTTAGCTGCAGTATATATTTCATAAATCATAAAGAAGTCTGTGGAAGCTGGCAGGTGGCATGGTGGACACCCACATGGCTGACTGGTTTGAGTCCAGGTCCAGGAAGCTTGCTTTCTCACTTTCTCTTGCTATCTCTCTCTCTCTGGTCAAATTAGTAATAATAATAATAATAATAATAATAATTGGAATTAAATACATCTTTTAAAAAAGACATATAAATCTAAATATATAAAATGCAGTAACTGTAATAAGGTTTATAAGTTCCTTACAGTGTCCAACTGGGTAATCTTTTTATTTTTAGGAAAAATAAAAGCATTGCAAACAGTTGGCCTGTCCTGTTTATTGGAGTGATTAATTTATGTGTGAATTTATCCAATTTTGACAGAATATTTACCAAAGCTCTCAACAAAGTTGTAAGGTGACAGTTAGAAAAGCTCTCCGAGCCCCACCTGGGGTGGCTCTAGCCCCGAGGAGGAGCCCAGTCGGACCTGGGCAGCCCCGACAGCGGTAGGGGCCCACGGCCCAGGCGCAGCTACGCCAGATCACCTCCATTCAGAGAGCCGTGGACAAAGAGCACAGCCCCCAAATAGAACAAACCCACCAGACGTGGGGTGCGCAGAATGTGACAGTCTCCCAGAAGGGAATAATCTATAGTCCTCTAAGAAGAGCCCCCTCTCTCCTGACAGGAGGGCTGAGCTCCTCTGGCTTTGGATTCCCAGGCGCTCTTGCTTAATTAACTTTCCTCTGTCTTGAGACGGGGCCTCCTGGGTCTTCCTCTGAGCTGTGACGGAAGTAGGCATGGCTCCCCTCACAGAGGCGAGAAGTGCAACAGGCCTCAAAATAAATACGAACACCAGTACGCCTTGCGGCAGGTGCGGCGCAGTAGGAGCCGGGTCTGCGACGGCGAGTAGGGGCATCTGTGGGGACAGCAGGAGGCAGCCTCCTACAGAGAGGGACACTCCGCTGGGAGTCTGAGGAGCAATCCCTCATGCACAGCACAACGAAGAAGACTTTCGGCAGAAAAAAAAGTAGTCCTGGAGCAGGAATGCCTTAGCTATCTGAAGTGCCTCAGCGCAGGCCTGTGCAGACAGAGACGGGACAGAGGTGTGGCTGCAGAGGCGGACGCTGCGGGTCAGGCAGGTCCAGCGCCCCCACGTGCGCCCGCCTGCTGCAGGGTGCGGTGGACCTCAGTCTGAGCTCCTGGGACAAATGGAGTCCCTGACACAGAAGCAGGAGAAGACAGCTGCCTGTCCTCGCTCGCTCTCTGTGCATATTTATAATGTAAAAATAGAGATTTCTATGTAGTATTTGTAAATCTATATTATAAATATATTATATATTCTACTCTATATGCAATATAGCATATATAGTATATTATAAATACATAATATGTATATTACAAATATATACAATATAAAATCATCATATATAATAATGCTATATGTAATATATAATAAATATATATAATATAAAATCATGATCTCTCAATATAGTATGAAATATGTAAAAAATATATCATATATATAAAAGTGATGCATTTTTGCATAGAAAAAATATGTCATGGCTTTTCTGACAACCCAATAAATAAATAATTGAATGAATAATTAAATGCATGAGAAAAGAGAACTATCCATGAAGAACCTGAAATAATCTATAGAGCTACTCTGGATAACGTCAGCTGTGATACGTCACGCTGATGACGTGAGCGCTGGATTTGAAGTGCGGCGAATGGGCACTTTACCCCGATAGTTGTCCTTCTAAAAATCAAGTCTAATTATATAAACCAAGTATATATATTTTTAATCAGATAAATCCCAACTGCAGAATATTCTACAATGTATTTGGCCAGTGCCTTAAAACTGTTAAGTTAAAAACAAACGAACAAAAAATAAAAACAAAAACAAACAACAACAACAACAAACAAGGGAAGCCTGAGTCCCAGCGAGGAGGAACCTGAAAAGACCTGCGGGGTAAATGTCATGTGAAATCACCCCCCACGGGGGATGGTCACGCAGCAATCCCTTCTCCTCCATTCTCCTCTCGGGATCTTGGGCATGCACGCACACACGCCCGGTATGAGTTCTAAGCCACCGGGTCCGGGACGCGAACTGCAGTGGACTACGTGGGAGTCCAGCAACATAGCCATTACGCTAACTGCTGGTTCCCAGTTGATCTGTTTTCTGAGTACGTCTTTGCTTCCGACACTGCGAGAATCTCCACGCTCAGCTTGCATGTTTCCTGCCTAGTCCTAGAATCAGCCAGCCTGCAAGGAACCCTGTCTCCTTCTTGGAAATGGTATTAGAAACCAAGATGTGGGTATGGGGGTGCTGCCTTCCTTCTATAGATGTTCATTGGCACCTCCGTGACTGACAGATACTTCCTCCAATCAGTGTAAACAGAGGTGAAGCTGGAGTTTGAAAGAAAATACCAGAAGTTATCATCTTAACGTTTTTAATTAAATTTCAGAGTAAATAACAGAAAACTATCTAATAATACATGCCTATAATTGGCTGAAGTGGGAAAACCTCTTATAATTTTAGAATGGATTTGTAAAATACAAGATAAATAAAGAAATTTTATTTTGTAACTTTTTTGGCATGGATAAAGGAAACTACTGTGTGTAATTGATTATAATTATAGGATACTCTTACTTGAAAAGAGCAATTATGATGGCATTAAGACTTTTTTTATAATACTATGCTGTGACTTATAAATTCCCAAATTTTAACACAAGTGTAAGACTGTTAACAAAATGAAAGAAAATATTCTAAATTAATTCTTTAAATGTTATTTACATAAATCATGTTGCTTTATGTAGTTCTAAGTATGTGCATTTTTAAAAATAAATTATAATAAACCAAGTAATTCTGTATAACTTTGAGGTTATTGTTATGATATGCATGACAATTATAAAAATTGTTTATCTGCTGACCCATCTAGAAGCAGAGGGAAAGCAGGTTGCCCAGCCTCCCTTCCTCACCAAAGCCCCCCCCCCAGCCCAGGGTGCCAGGGTGCAGGAGGGGGCGCCGCTTCAGCCTTCAGACCCCACCCCAGGTTCCTATACTTTCAGAGCTAGAAGCTCAGCCCGCAGATACATAAGGACTAGAGAGGTCTGAGTATGTAAGAGCAAAATATCTGAATCCTTAGAGGCTCTGGAGGAACTCTCTCTCCATGCTCAACTCCCCAGAAAAAAATAGAGAAACTCCTCTCTATAAACCCTAAGCCAAGATTTCCACTATGGATACCACACTGCCTCCCACAATAGAGGAGGGAAACTGGTACAGAGCTAATTCACTACATAGGCAAGTACATAGGCACATGGCTACAGAAGCCTGCTCTAAAGAAATAGCAACAAGTAAGGTCCAGCAGTTGCCATAATGGCTATGTCGCTGGACTCCCATGCAGTCGACTGCGGTTCGAGTCCCAGACCCGGTGGCTTAAACTCACGCCGGGCGCATGTGCATGCGTGCCCAAGATCCCAAGAGGAGAATGGAGGAGAAGGGATTGCGGCGTGGCCATCCCCCCTGGGAAGTGATTTCTTGCTTTCTATCTCTCTGTCTCTCTCTGTCTGGTGAGCTCACGCATCCTATAGCAAAAACCTCTCCAAAAAAGAAGAAATAGCAACAAGTAGGGACCAGCAGTTAGCGTAATGGATATGTCGCTGGACTCCCATGTAGTCGACAGCGGTTCAAGTCCCGGACCCGGTGGCTTAAACTCATGCTGGGCATGTGTGCGTGCATGCCCAAGATTCGTAGAGGAGAATGGAGAAAAGGGACAGCAGCGTGACCATCCCCCCTGGGGGGGTGATTTCTTGCTTTCTGTCTCTCTGTCTCTCTCTGTCTTCCTGGCAAGCACACACAACCTATAGCAAAAACCTCTCCAATAAAAGAAAGAAGAAATAGCAAAAAGTGAATACATCAAAAAATGACTAAAAGTCACAGCAAAGCCTCAAGAATTATGAGAAAGCAAGGAAATACTTCCCCCATGAAGGGAGCACAGTAACTCCTTACCAACAGTGGATCAAGTACAAGAAATCTCCAAAATGTAAGGAAAAAATTCTGAATACTTAACTAAAGTCATTGAGGTACAAGAGAAAATAGGCAACCAATTCCAGGAGATGAAAAAATATCTTTCCATTGCCTGAAAGAGGAGCTCCAAAAAGGGATAGACACCCTGATAAAGAATCAAACAGAATTTCCTGAGGTAAAGAATATTATATAGGAAGTTAAATATTTTCTTGAAAGTATTAACAGCAGATTAGACCATGCAAAAGAAAGAATCTCTGGCATTGAAGACAAAACTTTTGACTTAGTACAGCAACCAAGTAGAATGGAAAAATTGTTGGCATCCTTCATGGGCTTGGTCTTGCAAAGTGGGAGAAAGAAGAGCTCAGAGACAGAAATGCAGGTGAACAGAGACAAGCTGTGCTGCTCAGTCGTGCTCTGTCTTTATTCATTTTACAAAGCGTGGTGAGATTTTTGCAAATGTGTAGGAATGCAGTTAAAGTCTCACAGTCAGAGATAAGTACTGCCAGAGTGAACATTTTCAGGGTGTAGTTGCTGTCACGTGTGACCTGGGTATGTATCCTGCGTAAGCCAGCTTGCTTATAGGCAGGTGTGCTGGCTTGTTGAAACTTCAGTGAAGGCCATCTGGTTTACTTCAGAAAGGATAGAGGGGAAGCCTTAAACATTGTATCGAACAAGCATGTATAACCTAGCCAGGGTCAGGATGTTTCCATGCCCCATAAATATTTTCACAAAGCCCCTTGTATCCAAGCCAGTTCACAGTGAAGTGATTAATGAGGCATTTTGATAACTGCCTCCTACTATTAGGCTGAATACCCTCACAGAAAGATAGCCATTAAAAATGAGAGCAACATATAGGAAAGTCTAGATACCATGAAGCAGCTGAACATTTGCATATTGGGTATTCTGGAAAGTGAAGAGACAAGTAGACCCTTAGAAAAGCTCTTTCATGATATATTAGGTGAAAACTTTCCAAATTTAGAGAGGTTAACAGAAATTAAAATCCAGGGAATACAAAGAACACCAAGTAGATTAAACATAAGAAGACCCTCTCCAAGGCACATCATAGCCAAAATGGTAAAAATTAAAAACAAAGAGATTATCCTAAAAAATGACGAGAGAAACCAAGGGGTAAAAAGAGTAATAAAATGACAGCTATAAGTCTACACATATGAACTACATTAAATTAAATATAGATTGCAACACACTAATTATTGGGGATTTTGACACCCCCAACATCACCATTAGACAGATCATCTAGACAAAAACTAAACAAAGAAAACACAGGAGCTAATTGATACCATTTGCCAAGCAGAGCTGACAGACACATATAGAACATTCCACCTAGCAACTACAAAACACACTTTTTCTCATCTCCACATGGAACATTTTCAAAGACTGACCACATAATAGTCCAGAAAACAAGCCTCTACAAATTTATTGGGTTTTTGGAAGAGTCATGAGCATTTTTGTAATAGATGGTGCTAGCTGGAAGTACTAGAGTCATTCACACTAGACCATACAGAAGAAAAAATCTCTGGCATTGAAGACAAAACGTCTATGTTAATGTTATGTCATTTGACAGCTGACAGTTCTCACTTCATTCTAAAAAGATTAAGTGATTTGGTTGAGTTTTGGAGACTTTGCAACAAGCTGAAGATGGAAGACCAAATTGTGCATGTTCACCATATTTTACTTTTTTTTTTTTCTGTGGAAAACAATATGGAGGTTCCTCAAAAACCTACAAATGGAACTATCATATGACCCAATAATCCCATTCTTTGGTATTTACCCAAAGGATAGAAAGGCACTGTCAGAAAGACACTTGAGCATCCACGTTTATTTTGCAGCATTATTCACAATTGCTAATACATGGAATCTATATGTGTCCAAAAACTAATGGTTGGCTTGAAGATACAGCTGAAAGACACAATGAGACCCTGTCATTTGATTAAAAGTGGAAGAATATAGAGGACTTAATGTTAGTTGAAGTGAGCCAGACTTTGAGAGAGACACACTGTGTCTATGGCAGAAATGGAAACACCCAAAAATATAATAGCATAAAGGATAAGTGTAGATACTAGAGACTGCAAGGGAGGGGAGATGATGGTAGACAGTGAGTGGTGGAGGGTTGGCGTGAGGGACAAAGGGGAGAAACGGGGTTGTTTTTTTTTAGAAAAATTTTTGCTATAGGGCATGTGTGATCACCAGATAAACAGAGAGACAGAGAGACAGAAAGTGAGAAATCATCCCCCAGGGTGGATGACCATGCCACAGTCCCTTCTCCTCCATTCTCTTCTTGGGATTTTGGGCACGCATGCACATGCACCCAGTGTGAGTTTTAAGCTGTTGGGTCTGGAAATCGAACCGTGGTTGAATACAAGGCTTAAACTTTTGATATTATTTAAAAGGCTATACATTTGAGAATCCATCAAGGTAACCATTATACCACATGATGCTGGTCCCTACAGAAAGAAGCACTAAACAGGAAAAAGACTGCAAAGTTCTCTGTTGAAAAAAAAAGTTAATTTTTGCCTTATAAAATAAATAAAAGTCTTTGTAGTCTACCTGTAAAATTGTTTTAAACATACATCAACGATACACATAATTCTTCCTTTTTATTTTTCCTTTGGAGAGGTTTGTTGGTTGGTTGGTTTGTTTTTGTTTTTCATGGTCTCGCTGGAAAGACAGAGAGAGAAAGCTAGAAATCACCCCGCAGGGGGAATGGCCACGCCACAATCCCTTTTCCTCCATTCTCTTGGGATCTTGGACACGCACACACACGCGCCCGGTGTGAGTTTAAGCCACCGGGCACCGGGTCCGGGACTCTAATCGCGGTTGACTACATGGGAATTCAGTGACATAGCCATTATGCTAATTGCTGGTCCCCCATGCACATAATTCTACATAAAATCATTAGATAAAAATCTAAGGAGTCTAAAGAGTGTCTGTAGACTTTGGTCAACTTAGATTATTCTAGTGAAATAAACTTGAAATAGACAATTTTTAAGCTTATTTATTTCTCCTATGAATAAAAAAGAGAGAGAGGGAGAGAGGGAGTTAGGCTCTCCCAGCAGGGTCTGCAAGCCATCGCCAGCTCTGGCCAGCCCCAGTCACCAGCATGAGTGCCTGGTGTGTTCAGAGACGTATCCTGATGAGGACCCATGACCTTTCCTTGTGGGTCAGCCTCGAGATATGTGTGACCACTGTGCCACCATCCGGCCCCAGAATCAACTCATTCTGCCAAGTGAGTTTGATCCCATTTTTTAATATCAAATATACTTTTAGAACCAGATAAGTAAGGCTTAATCTTTTTTCTTTATTTTTTTAAGAGGTTTTTGCTATAGGGCGCGTGCACTCGCCAGACAGACAGAGAGAGACAGAGAGACAGAAAGTGAGAAATCACCCCCCGTGGGGATGGTCACGCTGCAATCCCTTCTCCTCCATTCTCCTCTCGGGATCTTGGTCACGTACGCACACGCACCGGCGTGAGTTTTAAGCCACCGGGTCCGGGACGTGAACCACGGTCGACTATGTGGGAGTCCAGCGACATAGCCATTACGCTAACAGCTGGTTCCCAGGCTTAAACTTTTGACATTATTTAAAAGGCTATACCTGATCATTATAAGCTGTTTTCCATTTATAAAGGAAAATAATAATAACCGTTTTTAGGGCACGTTCGAGGATGACACTATGGCTAGAAGTCTTACATGGCACTGGGTACATACTAAGTGCTTGGTGATGGTAATTATCTTCCTTCTCGCTGTTATTAACATCCCAGTGATCAATACTGACACAATTGCTGTGACTTTACAGTGGCAAGTCTGGAAGTCCCTTCTGTGCTGATATTTTCTTAAAAAGTTGTACAAAGAGATAGCAGCACCTGAAGGCTTGTTTAAGACATGGTGACAGTGAGCACAGGCAGGGTGAGCTGTGTTACCTCCGAAGAGGAGAGGAACCTGGTCTGTTTGTAAATGTTGACTGATTTGCCTACCAACAAGAAGCAGAAAACTATTAATCAACTCTATTACAGGTGAAATTTCTTGGGAGTGATAGGAAAAACTGACACAAGGAAGCTCCCTCCCCTAACAGATTAGGTAAGCGTAAATACAAGGAGACAATATTTTAGATATAGAACAGTTGATTCAGTATATTTAGGAAGTGTCATACCAGGGAATGTTTTGAATATTTGTAGGATTGTTCCTCGGGCTTTGGCCAGATCAATTCTTTAATACAGTTTAGAAAGTAGATAGGAGAGTGGGTGGGAGGGGCAAAGGAAAGAAATACTTAATAGACCAAAGAATGTAAAGTTCTGTATTGAAAATGATGTAGAAAGAAAGTAGATAGAAGTTCCAAAAAAAGATACTTAATTTTATCTAGAAGCTATATAGTTATTATAAATAAATAAAAACAGAGCTATCAGGAAAGGTCTCCAGCAGATGTAATATTTTATTATTATTATTGTCGAAAACAAAGACCTCATGCTTGTGTAACTAGCCCAAGCTGGCCTGTGTGGGAGGCACAGGTGTTGACGTGTCTGCCTGAGGGCAACTCTGGAAGACATGGTGACCTCAGCCTGACCCACCGCGCGAGGGGGCGGCTGCCGGCTGCTGCAGGGCACCAGGCCAAATGTGCCAGTTTCAAGAATGGACCAAGAGTACTCCTGCTCGCGTTGACCAATCACAGACGCACAAATTCCAACTCCTTATTTGCCTTTGGAACTGGTTGAAGATGTGTCATAAATTATTCCTTTTAAAATACCCATCCCTGAACAAATTTAGAGAGACAGTTTTTAAAGCCTGCTGACAAACCTCGGTCCAGACTTGTGCTTGTCGGCAGTAGGCAACTCTCTTTCAGTAGGACTATGTCAGAGGTAGGAGTCTAGTTTGGTTTTATAACACTTGAATGTATTAAATACCAAACTAAAAGCTAAATAATTACCCTGTACATTTTCACCGTCTGTAAATGTCTATGTTGGAACAAATCCTTAATCACGGACGTTTTGTCCTTGATGTCTGTCACATGGTTCCGTGCGTTAGGCAGGTGCATAGCTACACAGATTTTTATTACCATTTATGTATGGAGATAATATCCTAGGAACATGAATCTTATTCATGAGTTCTTGAGAATCTCAAAGAAGAACCAGACCCGAATGATATGTCTCACTTATCATTTTTTTTCTTTTTTTTTTTTTTTTGGAGAGGTTTTTGCTATAGGGCGCGTGTGCTCGCCAGACAGACAGAGAGAGACAGAGAGATAGAAAGCGAGAAATCACCCCCCAGGGGGGATGGCCATGCCACAATCCCTTCTCCTCCATTCTCTTCTCAGGATCTTGGGCACACACGCACACACACGCGCCCGGCGTGAGTTTAAGCCAACCGGTCCGGGATGCGAACCGCGGTCGACTACATGGGAGTCCAGCAACACAGCCATTACACTAATCATTTTTTTAAAGATGTACTAGACTCAGTTTTCAGATACATTTTGTGTTGTGCTAACACTGAATTACATAATACTGTAGGTAATGATGTATAATTCAGATTATTCCCCCCATCAATGATATGAAAAATATTTTACATATTGGGTAAACAAAGTTGCTGAATTTCTTAAGATTTTGATCATATTAATTTGATTATTTTCATTATTATTTATGATCAGGTAAGTGGAGTTGAGATGGTCTTATGTAATATGCTATAAAACTGATTAAATCAATACATAAACATTATTATAGTTAATTTGCAGGTACTTCATTATTTAAATTTTTAAAAATCTGATCTGGTCATTTAACTAATAACTAAGCATGGAAAGTAATACATTCATTTGCGTAAACAAATGTTTGCCATAGCATTCGCAATGCATAATGATAAATGCAAAAACAGTTTGAGTCTTAAGATTCATTTTTATATATTAATATCCAGTACAAGAACAGTACTGTGTGGTTTTATCAAGGTAAATGATTAAAATTTCACTTTTATTTATAGATAATCTTGCTAAGTCAGTTTTTTTTAAGTAGCAGGAAGATCATTGGAAACGAGTTCCTATGCATCGGATTACTTTCATTTTTTTGTTTTTATGTAAACTCTACTTGAAATCTAAATGTTTTCATCAATAATTAACATCACTTTCCATGTCAGTGTACCAAAAAAAGAACACAAATTTTTCTGTCAGTACACTGGGATGTTTTCTCTAATCCTATAATCTCTTCAGAACATGTGAATAAAGTTTGCAACGTCTATTAAAGAATACGAATTAATTGCATAACAGAAATTGTATTCTGTAGACATGCGCTGTGGTAGTTGTCCTCTAGGAGGGAAAACCTGTGAGGGAGTTAGGAGAGCAAGTGATTTTAGGAAGAGGGCTTATAAATTATAAACGACCGAGAGAGAAGGGTTAGTCGGTGAGAGAAAGCATTCAGACAGCGCGTGAGCCTGACTCCGAGAGCAGCAGAGAGCGCGGCTGGGCGGGGAAGCCTAAGTTTGTGCTGTTGTAGTCTGGCACGGTCCCAGAAACCCAGCAGGGGGTCTGGAGCAGGAATGGCCCCTGAGAGGGGCCTGGTGTCCGGCAGAGTTGGCCAGGTCCGAGAAGCTCCACCTGCTCCCTCGTTGGTGGGGCTGCCTGAAGACGGTACGGCAAGGCGAAGAAACATCTCCCAGACGCAAGAACTCAAGTGCTCTGTTGAAAACGAAGTGTACGGTAGTATCTTTGATTCGACCCGCACATACTGCATGCGTTCTTTGAAGAACTGCATGGCATGCTAGAGAGGTGTGCGATGATTGAATGTAGGCAGGAAATGATTTGAAATTAAAATGGGCCAGTGGGTGCTGCAGAGGTCGGGCAGTGGATCCCACATGGCCGACTGCATAGTTCAAGCCCAGGACTCAGTGGCTTGAAAACCACACTAGGTGCAGGTGCGCGCATGCCCAAAATCTCGAGAGGAGAAGGGGTTGCATCCCCACTTGGAGAAGTGTGGCCATCCCCACCCACTCACCCCTGCAGGTGATTTCTCATTTTCCCCTCTCTTTATCTTTCTCTCCCAGTGAACACTCCCCGTAGTAAAATAAAAAAAGGAAAGAGCGAGGGAGAATGACTTCCGCTTGGAAGCAGAGAAGTAAAACAGTCGTGAAAGACCTAACAGACAGCCTGTCGGACAACCATGCTGTCTGCACTGAGATTCCAGGCGTTTCCTCCAACGGAGAACCAAAACGCACCGCGACTTTTCCTGCCGCATATGTTACATGTATTTTCTTTGAGAAAGAACTCGAATTATTTTCAAACTGTTAAAAACATTATTAAATATGGGAACCAGCAGTTAGCATAATGGCTATGTCGCTGGACTCCCACATGGTCGACCGCAGTTCGCGTCCCAGACCTGGTGGCTTAAAACTGATGCCGGCCCGTGTGCGTGCGTGCCCAAGATCCCGAGAGGAGAATGGAGGAGAAGGGATTGCAGCGTGGCCATCCCCCCAGGGGGTGATTTCTCGCTTTCTATCTCTGTCTGGCTAGCGCACGCGCCCTGTAGCGAAAACCTCTCAAAAAAAAATTATTAAATAAAATCAGAACACTCCAATTGTTATTATTCTAATAATTAAGTATTTGTTAATTATAGAAAAATGTTACCTGAATGATGGGCAGTTTACATCTCTAACTTTTCTGTGAATAATCCCAACTTCAACTCTTAGACATAATGTCAAAACTTGAAGCATTATAGTGGCAAAGATTTGCATCTTTACGCACAGATTAAACTTAGTCGTTACTTTTTAATGACACCTTCCTGAAATGTACTTCCTGTGGAAAAATACCTGTTCTTGGTACAACAGCTGCAACAGCATTCTGTCTGCACTGTGTACCTCACGTTCCTTGTAACTCAGTTTGGATTTCATTTATGTTTTGAAAGGAATTTATACTAATGGAGTCATGCCTCTTCACCCATGTGAAGACACAGATCATTATCTTCACCCCCAAATTGTGAATTAATTGTTGACGAGAGCACGTAAAGAGTAGAAAATGCAAATGCATCCTGCAATTATGGCGAAGGCCTCCCCCACCGTCGGTAATTGTAGTGTTTCCCTCTGCGACATCCGTCTGAATGCGGATTGACACAAGCCATTTGTAAATAATTGATAGCAATTATCATATCGTTTCTGCATCTCAGAGCCCGGTATGGCTGTGACCACATCACGCACGGTGGACACCAGAGCTGTCAAGCCTGACTCGCACTTCAGAGCGTCTCCCATCAGGTCTCACGAGTAAAGCGACCTCACCCTGCCGAGTAAACGGAACGAAGCAGTTTTGGGTAAATGTCCATATGCTCGTGCTGCTACCAAAATTACCAAATCATACAGGTTAGAGAGTTTGAAAATATGAGAATCAGCAATGTACTGCTTGCTTCACAGAACAAGTATTTTGTGATAAAATCTATTTTTAATTATTATTTTAAAATTTGTAAAGAATTATTTATTTATTCATTCATTCATTTATTTTAATTTGATCAGAGAAAGACACAGACAGAGAGAGAGGAAGAGAGAAAGCAAACCTCCAGATTCAGGACTTGAACCATAGTCAGCCACGCGGGAGTGGCCTGTGCCTTAACCACCACGCCACCTGCTGGTCCCCCTAAGTATTATTTTAAATTTTAGTGCCAGAGATCATATATGCTGTCAAAGAGAGAGAAAATATCTCCCAATGGGGTATGATCTCTCCATAATCCTTTTTCCTCCATTGTTCCATCTCATCAGGATTTGGGGTATGCTCACACACACACACACACACACACTCACACACTCACACACGCACACACATGTGCCTGGGCTGTTTTTTCCAGCTGCCTGGGCTGGGATTGGAAGCATGGGAAACCATGTGGGATCCAGCTCCCTAGGCCCAGCACTTAACCACTGTGCTATGACGTCAGCCCTAATTTTTAAATCTTCATTAATCTCAAACTACAATAACTTAAACAAGAGCATGTTTTTATTCTGTTTTAAGTACAGTAATATACTATTACTACTAATAACAGCTAGTATGCTGCACATCTTTACTGCAGCTAGATGTTTATGCATATTCTCTCTACTGTACTTAGTAATCCTGAATTTTGATTATTATTATTCTCCTTTCTCAGGTGGTAAAATGGAGGTTCAATAAGGTAATTACTTGCCCTTATTATTTAACCCAAAATAGTAGAGCTGCAATTTGAGCATAAACATAATTCACCCAAATACCTTCTCTCTCCAAGAAAATGCAATGCTGCCTTCCTTTTTTATTTCTTTAGAAATATTTTTGCTATAGGGTACATGCCCTCGCCAGAGAGACAGAGGGAGACAGAGACAGAAAGTGAGAACTCACCCCCCGGGGGAACGGCCACGCCGCAACCCCTTCTCCTCCATCCTCTTCTTAGGATTTCAGGGATGCACACGTGTGCCCCAGTGTGAGTTTTAAGCCAGCAGGTCTGGGACTCAAACCGTGCTAGCTATGTACAGTCCAGCCACGTAACCATGACACCATTGGCTTGTCCCAATGCTGCCTTCCTTGAAAGTGAATACCACATCTGAATCATTTGCTCAGAATCATATCTTCTCTGTGAGATAAATCAGAACTTTTCTGCTGTATCTCCATAGTAGTCATATTCATATATGAGGGAGTATAATGAGGTGGAGAGAAAAATATATTTTGTGAGTCTTCTTTCCATTTTATAAAGACTAAATGATATTAAATCCAGGACTTGCCACCTGTCTATCTCTATCTATCTCTATCTGTCTACACCTATCTCTATCTCTATCTATCTATCTATCTTCCATCTATCTGTATTTCTCTCCCACAGTCCAGAGTCTCCAATCTGGAGAATGCAAATGACAAGTTCTCCCTCTCCCTGTGTGGCCCCTGGTAGGACGACGATCGCCAGCTCCATGCCCAGAGCTCTGCCTTACTCAAGAGCAGTCGTGCTCATGGGACATCAGTTAGGCATTCTTGGTTTCATTTTTATATTAAAAAAAATTAAATTTATATTTATTGCAGATAAACCTAAATGGCAGAGATTTTACTGATGAAACCAACTTAATAACTTTATTTCCTACAAGAGAAGTAGTTGCTAAGTATGCTGATTATGATTATAAAGTTCAAATGTCCTTTTTTTTAAAAAAAAGTTAGAGGTTTAGGCCTTAGGGCACATGTGCTTCCCAGGAAAGAGAGACAGTGAGAGGGAAAGTGAGAGAGAAAGTAAGAAATCACTCCCCAGTGGGGATGGCCTTGCCACAATCCCTTCTCCTCCACTCCCTCCCAGGATCTGAGGCACACATGCACATGCACCCAGTGTGAGTTTCAGGCCACCAGGTCCAGTGGTCGACCACATGGGAGTCCACTACATCGTCTGCTGACCCCTCAAATGTCCTTTAATGAAAAATATTTAATTATACAGCTTGAAAGGGACATTTCTTGGCATTTGTTAGAGATGATCTTTCTGCACAAATTAATTTTATGTACAGGAAATAGCTTTGAGTGACCAAGTAATTTATTTTCTTGAACGTGTCACAGTTTCTCTAAGAATTCATTGGGATCATCATACTTTGCTCTACCACGAGAAAATGTTTTGGGTCACTGCAAAAGTCACGATGCATTTCTGCATAGAAAATCAGAAAAATACCTCGTGACTTTACAAACAACCTAATATTACTGAATTTCTGTTCTTTGCAAGGCCGTGCTTTAAGCCCTGCAGGTAGAATATGGAAAAGGCACACTGTCTAATTTAAAGGAGATTTTATGACGAACAAGCGTTTTTGCACATTAAATGTTAGTGAAAGTTTTCTTAACCTGATTCATGTTTTTGAAAACATGGTGTTCAGTCTCAGACCTAGCGAATGAGTACAAATTAGCAAGGAGAGAAAAACGGGCAACACAGCTCATAGAACAAAAAAATTATTAAAAAGAAGTGAGGGCGAAGATTTTTTATTTTGACTTGTTCGTGCTGATTTCTGCCACAGGGCCCATACACTCCACCAGAGAGAAACAGAGGCAGAGACAGAGGAAGAGGAGGAAGAACCCTCCTATCGGGGTGCGGTCACACTGCAGTCCCTTTTTGTCCACTTCTCCCTCCTGTCAGGATTCGGGACGCACACACAGGTTTGGTGTGTCCTTTAAGCCACCAGGGCTGGGATTTGAACTGCAGTCAGCCATGTGGGATCCAGCTTCCTAAACCACCAGGTACAGGGCTGGCCTGAAAGTTGTTTTTCTTCATTTTAAAATTTCTTCTTAATGTTTTGCTACAGGGCATGTGCACTCACTGAGAAGAGCCAATGAGAGGAAGAGAAAGAGGGAAGGTGAGAAATTACCCCGCGGGGTGGGACCACATGGCAGTCCCTTCTCCTCCATCATCCTCCAGGGATTCGGGGCATGTGTGCACACTGCCCAGAGTGATTTTCAAGCCATCAGGTCTGGGACTCGAACCTTCAAGTTGGCCATGTGGGATCCAGCGCCTTAACCTCCTTGCTACCTGCTGGCTGTTTTTGTTTATTTAACTCTTCAATCTTCTGGCTTCAGTATCCAGCATAGAATCCACCAACTGTGAGTGCTTAAAAAGAAAAAGAGATTCCATCTAAACCAAAGGAAATTGACTTGGAAGGTTGTGCTACTTCTATATGCTCACCTCCGCTCTCTGCATCTCTGTGCTCACCTCCTCTCTCTGCTCCCCCGTGCTCACCTCCGCTCTCTGCTCCCCCCTGCTCACCTACGCTCTCTGCTCCCCCGTGCTCACCTCCGCTCTCTGCTCCCCCGTGCTCACCTCCACTCCGTGCTCTCCCGTGCTCACCTCCGCTCTCTGCATCTCTGTGCTCACTTCCACGCTCTGCTCCCCTGTGCTCACCTCCGCTCTCTGTTCCTCCGTGCTCACCTCTGCTCTCTGCTTCCCCGTGCTCACCTCCGCTCTCTGCTCCCCCGTGCTCACCTCCACTCTGTGCTCCCCCGTGCTCACCTCTGCTCTCTGCATCTCTGTGCTCACCTCCACGCTCTGCTCCCCCATGCTCACCTCTGCTCTCTGCTCCCCCGTGCTCACCTCCGCTCTCTGCTCCCCTGTGTTCACCTCCCGCTCTCTGCTCCTCCGTGCTCACCTCCGCTCTCTGCTCCTCCGTGCTCACCTCCACTCTCTGCATCTCTGTGCTCACCTCCGCTCTCTGCTCCCCTGTGCTCACCTCCGCTCTCTGCTCCCCCGTGCTCACCTCCACTCTCTGCTCCCCCATGCTCACCTCCGCTCTCTGCTCCCCCGTGCTCACCTCCACTCTGTGCTCCCCTGTGCTCACCTCTGCTCTCTGCATCTCTGTGCTCACCTCCACTCTGTGCTCCCCCGTGCTCACCTCTGCTCTCTGCATCTCTGTGCTCACCTCCGCTCTCTGCTCCCCCGTGCTCACCTCCGCTCTCTGCTCCTCCGTGTCCACCTCTGCTCTCTGCACTGACTTCTACACCGTGAGGCATCGTTCTTCCTTCCACTGTGCCATTCGTCTTCTCTGCTTGTTGTAGCCACCCCTTCTGCACAGGCAAATATTCCTTTCCTGGTCCCCTTAGCCCTTACTCAGGAGGATAAATGTGTCTGTTCTTCAAGGTTTATGCAGAGCTGTCATGTTATCCTTCAGTTGTGTGCTATTTTAGAAACCATTATTGTTTCCATTTTCCAATGACTTTGAATGTAGCAGGAAATGATGATAGAGTAAAACAAAATGAAAGAAGAGGGAGAATGTACGTGGGGTTGAAAATGTGTGAGCTCTCTAGTGTTATTCTGTAGCATTGATCATATTTTTTTTCTTTTTTTGGAGAGGTTTTTGCTATAGGGGGTGTGTGCTCGCCAGCAGATGGAGAGAGACAGAGAGACAGACAGAAAGTGAGAAATCACCCCCAGGGCGGATGGCCATGCCGCAATCCCTTCTCCTCCATTCTCCTCTCGGGATCTTGGGCATGCATGCGCACGCCCCAGCGTGAGTTTAAGCCACCAGGTCCAGGACTCAAACCACGGTCAACTACATGGGAGTCCAGCAACGTAGCCATAACGCTAACTGCTGGTCCCAGCATTGATCATTTTAATCTAAAATGTTTGTGTAAAAGGTAGCTATAAAGTCTTAAATGAATTTTTGTTATTAAACCATTGTTTTGTAAAATTGTAAGATTAGAAAATATTAAACCATTTTTGCTTGTTTCACACTGCTTTATTTGATTTTTTTTTTTGCTATCTCACATTAAAAAGAAGATACATGTTTCTGTTGGAATTGAAAAGTTTCTTTCAAATAAATAAGTAAACTCCTTAAAATAGAAAGACCTGTGGAATATATAAACCAACAATTCACTGACGAAAAATATGAAAAGCACATAAACATCTGTAAAATGTTCAGTCACACTGTTATTTAAATAAATGGCAAACAAAAAACATAAAGTATTTGTAATTCAAAATGTGACAGTGATTTTTTGTTTAAAAGAATTATTTTATTTCATTTATTTATTGTTATTATTCTGTTATTCTTAATTGGCTGTAAGGCACATGCACTTACCAGAGAGAGACAGAAGGAGAGAGGGAAAGTGAGAAAGCAAGCTACTAGGTTCAGGACTCAAACCACAGTCGGCCATGTGAGAATCCAGCCCTTTAACCAACACCATCTGCTGGCCCAGTAATGATGGTTTTAATAACAATAAATTCCTGTGAATTAAGATCATGACCAATATTTTAACAGACCTCCAGAAGGAATATAATTTTGTCCAATTTTTTCCTGGGAGCCAATTTTGGAACAATGTCTTGAATAATGTCCATATGGTTTTTGTCACTTATTATTACCCTAATAGGGGGCCGGAAGGTGCATACTGGTTAAGGTGATGGACTCCCATGTGACTGACCATGATTTGAGTCCTGGACCCAGCAACTTGAAACTCATGCCAGGCCTGTGTGTGTGCATGCCCAGAACCCCAAGAGGAGAGTGGCCATCCCCCCCCAAGTGGGTGATTTCTCGCTTTCTGTCTCTCTCTGCCTCTCTGGCAAGTACACATGCCCTATAGCAAAAATCTCTCTCTATAAAAAAGAAGTTAATGGGGCACATATTCAAATTATATCTATGCATATATATGAGTATACTATATATATATACGTATATATATATATAATATGGGGTGGGGTATGAAATATTTTTTTTATTGTCGGAGAGTGTGTGCACATATCACAGAGCAACAGTGAGAAAGCATCCCCAATGGGGAGTGGTCCTGCCACAATCCATTCTCCATTCTCCATTCTGTAAGAATTAAGGATACCCTCATGTGCCCGACATATTCTTTCAGGCAGTGAAAGCCAGGATTTGAACTGCTCCATTACCAATATAGTGTCTGACTCCTTTAACTACCAGGTTATGGGGCTGGCTCATAAAATGTAGTTTTAATAATATTTTTCTGTTGTGATGGAATTATAATCAAGAAAATATAGAAACAAAAGTGAAATTCAGTAGAATAGTTACAAAAATTTTCTTTGGAATTCTAATATTGTTTCTATATCTATATTTTGAAATTTAAAGTTACAGTCATTCTTAGAAATATGTTTTCTCAGATTTTTAAAATTTTTATTTATTCATTCATTCATTCATTTATTTTAATTTGACCAGAGAGAGAGAAGGAAAGTGAGAAAGCAAGCCACCAGGACCAGGACTCTCACCATGGTTGGCCATGTGGGAGTGTCCAGCGCCTTAACCATCACACCACCTGCTGGTCCCCATGTTTTCTCAATTTTAACAAGAGTACATGATTCTTTTAAGATATAAAATAGTTCAAATAGGTAGGTCAAAGTGTGCTTTTACATTTCTTGTCTTCTCAAGAAGCTTTCTTTTTTCCTCCACTTACACGAAATAGAATTCATCTTAGATTTTAGGGTGATCTATTGAAATGTGTACAATTTGCTTAATTCGTGCAAGCCTATTCTTTTTAATATCACTCTTTCTATGAAGCTAGCCTTTTCTCCTTAGGTGGTTTTCGTGGTTTCTAGATCTACATTCTAACTGCACTAAGTATCAATTTTTCAGTAAGGATCACACTCAGTTGTAAATCTTCCACCAGGATCTAAGTTCTTTATGACAAGGACTGTGTATGGAGACCCTTGCTTTTGGTATTTCCAGTGTCCCACCCCACAGCACTTTGCACATTGGGACACCCAAGACTTGTTAACGTGTGTAGAGATAGCAAGTGCATATCATTCATGTCATGTGTAAGCGAGCCGTGATTAATTGCAGGGCCATAATTCCTTCTACATCCATCCATCCTAATATCTTTTTCAATATTAGACACCTGGAAACCACTAACAAGTGATTGATTTAGACATGCAAACTAAAACTTACTCTACCTTCCTGTGTTAAAACTGCTAAATGATCTGAGCCCAGCAAATAGAGTAATGGTTACATTGCTGGTCCCCCACATTGTGATCCATGGTTCTTGTCACAGACCCAGAAAACTTTCCTAACCAGTGTCTATATTTGGTAGTCACTTGTGTAAAGAAGATAAGGTTATAAACTGAGAAAATACACTATGTTACAGAAGACTCATGCTGGGTAAGTGTGCATGCATACCCAAAATCCTGAGAGAAGAATGAAGGAGAAGGGATTGCTATCTCTCTAGGGGTAATTTCTCACTTTCTGACTCTCTGGTGATTGCACATGCCCTATAGCAAAAATCTCTCTAAAATCAAACAAACGACAAGCAAAAACACTTCTAAGTGACCTAATGCCCTCATCACACTTGTTACCAATGAGTTACAATGTTCCTAGCTATTTCTTATTGTGCTTTTCTAATTTCTGGAGTATACTTGGGGTTCGGTCTGCCTGTGTCAAAGGCATGTGGACAGCCATCATTAGTGCCCTCTTGCATCATGCCAGGAATCGGACTTGCTTCCTTAACTACCGTGTGTGTCAAGGGGCTTTATCGCAGGCACCCACCATGACACTGCCATCCACCTGTTTCCATGCGATGCGGGGACCAGAGGAAGGTCAACTGGCCCAGCTCACTGCACGTCGCGCTGGCCGGCAGGATCTAGCCTGTGATCTCTGCAGCTCTCTGATGGATGAAATGTTTCGGTCCTTACTAAGAGGCAGACCCACACATTGTATTTCCCCAGCTTCAGTGTGTCTCTCTCCTGACAGCCTCTGTTTTCTAAAGCCTTGTTTATATTGAAATTCATACACCAAGCATACATAGGGTAGCCTGGCTTTTATGAAATCTACATGGGATAACTGTTATATTCACTTATTTTCATACACAGATAGGTCTAACAATTGGGGAAAAAAAGTGATGCCAGACCCAAAGAGTTAGGCCCCATATTGTATATGGATAACAAAATAGTTCTTGCACAGTGTATGACACACTTAATTTACCTGGCAAAGCATGTTATGTACAGACAAAGATTTGGGGTTTTCTACAGACTGAATCATGTTCTCCCAAAATTCATGTGCTGAACCCCTAAACCTCATGTGGCTGCTGGAGATAGAGCCGTTGAGGAGGTGCTTGAGGGTAAATGTGGTCGTAAGGGTGCAGTGTGGATTATGTAGAACTGGTGACCCTCAAGAGAGGACGAGACATCAAGCTCTCTCTATCTCTCTGCCATGTAAAGACACACACAGGGGTGGCTTCCTGCAAGTCAGGAAGATAGCCCTCGACTGAAATCCAACCCCACCAGGGCTTTGATCTTGAACTTTCTAGCCACCAGAAGTGTGAGAAGAAAAAATTCTGTTGTTAAAGCCACCCAGACTATGATGTAGTGTTATGGTATCCCAAGAAGGCTGAGACTGCTTTTACTATCAAATAAAACTATAAAATAACAACATTTTCTCTCAATTTTTTTAAATGGCTCTAACATCTAAGGTCTTGTCACTTTTCCCTAAGACTACTACTTTCCACAGTGTTGAAGAAAGATCTATGCACCTTATTTTGCTAAGAAGCCAGTGTCACGTTCAAACGGTCTATTTAATGCAATGGCTCTGTATTTCTGTGAAAGGAAATCTCTGTAACATAGTGTATTTTCTCAGTTCATAACCTCATCTTTACACAAGTGACTACCAAATATAGACACTGGTTAGAAAAGTTTTCTGATGCCACATATTTTTAACCTTAAAAATGTGCACGTTCTCTCTGTTCATGTTTATAACACAGTGCTTAGAACCTCCCAGTCGCCTAAATCACCTGTAAATTTGTTTCCATGGAAACCAATGAGTTAATACCTATCCTAACCAACAGTGGAGAGAGAACAGAATGAGGAGATGAAAGTTCTTCTGGTTACCTTAAAATAACACTATTACTTAAAGGAAAAAAGAAAGAGTACATATGACTCTGTTGATAAATGTTGGCAAAATAGAAAAATAATGAAAAAAATTGTTTTTTTTGACCATCAGAAATTTAAATTGCCATAACCTTGTGGTAATCTCTTCTACCCTGAGGATTAGTTTGTCTAAATTGAGCCCTCTGGATTGGGCCTATATCTGCTGTACTGTCTGGCGGTGTGAAAAATGGCCTCTTACTGATTTCAGAGGAATCCTAGATTCTAATTTTTATAATCTCCATTGAGCTATTAACATTTTCTTAAGCCAATATTTGATAATATTAGGTGTCTGAAAACTCGGGGATTAGACATCACTTATGAACGCCTGTTATGTGTGAGGGACGTGCACAGCCCACTGTAACAGACCTTTGTCATTTCTACACGCACACTCAGTTCCTTTCCTGGGACTTGCATCCTGTCATGATCCACAAGTCAACCGTCCGGTTTGCCAACACCTGCTAGTACCCTGATCCCGTCTCACCAGAGCGGTCCCTCTTGTACGTCCCGAAGCTCTGCTGGCAGGCCCAGGTCTAATGGAGAAAATCCAATAATGACCTAGGGCTTTTGAGCCACAGCTTTGACGATTACCATAGGATGGAGAAACCTCCTGCTGAGCCTCACCACAAGAGTGACGCTCCTGCGATCTCAGCATCAGATCGAGTACTTCATATAAACGGAATCACATGTCCTGCCTTTCGTGTCTGGCCTCTCTACTAACAAACTGCATTTGAGCTTCGTTCATGTTGTAGCATCGAATAGCGTTTCACCCCCTTTGATGAGTGAATAATGTTCTGTTGGGTGCAGACGATATTTTGTTCACTCATTGCTAGCTACCACATGTCTATAGCTTTCTTTTCTTTCTTTCTTTCTTTTTAAATAATTATTTATTTTATTTATTTATTCATTCATTGATTTTTTTAATTTGACCAGAGAGAGACAGAGGGTGAGAGTGAGAGAGAGAGGAAGTGAGAAAGCAAGCCACCAGGTCCAGGACTTGAACCCAGGTCGGCCATGTGGGAGTGTCCAGCGCCTTAACCACCACGCCACCTGCTGGTCCCAATAGCTTTCTTTTTTTAATTTTTATTTATTTTACATACTTTCACTGCACATCACCACAGCATACAAAATGTGATTTTCCAGCCAGAATACACTGTAGAGTGGCTTAAACATACATGTTATTGTCAACAAATAATGTTCCATTTATTGTTTCTTGTATATTGTTTCTTGTGTGTGTGTGTGTGTGTGTGTGTGTGTGTATTCATTGCCTTTAAGCTGTGGTTTCCACTCTCTTTCTGCCTTTTGTGATTTTAGTGAGGAATTAGTGCAATTTCATTTTCTCTCATTGCTTGGCATATCAATGAAATTTTTATATTTTTGGTGGTTATTCTAGAATTTTTCATGTATGTTTATAAATAATATGAATCCAGTTTCAGATACCACTGCTGCTTCCCAGGTCGTGGAAGAACCTTCTCATGACTAATTCCTAGCCCCTCCCTTCTGTCCTTTGCATTGTTGGTATCTTTCATCTCACTCAGCTCTAAACCCTAATCATCAGTTCTTATCACTCAATATTTTAAACAAAGAATTTCTGTTAGATAATATAGAATAAGAGAAATTCAAGGGACTCCTAAAACTCCATTAAAAACTGAAATTGACATATGAGTTTATCTTGGCGCAAAAGATTTTTGAAATCCATGTGCAGTTTCTTTATAATATGCATTTTCTGTGAGATTGTAAAAGATATCTCATAAAAGTTTTTATTTTTATCTTCACATATTCTTTCTCTCATATGCTCTCTTCCTTTGTAGAGAACTAATTTTTTTTTTTTTTTTTATTCTTCAAAATGTGTCCAGAGGCTGTGTGCACTCACCCGAGCGGGGAGGCAAAGGAGAAAGCACCTGATGGAGTATGGTAATGCTGTAATCCCCTCTACCCATTCTCCACCCTGGTGGAATCTGGGGTGTGCACACACGTGCTCCTGCCATGGTTTTCAAGCCTCCATGGCCAGGATTGAAACCATTATTGGCCACCTGGGATCTGGCTCCCCTAACCTGTAGGTCACAGAGTCAGCTCACAACTGGTTCTTTTTTTTTTTAGAGAATTATTTCATTTATTTATTTATTTATTTTAATTTGACTAGAGAGGAATGGAGAGAGAGAGAAAATGAGAAAGGAAGCCGCCCGGTCCAGTACTCGACCATGTGGTCGACCATGTGGGAGTCCAGTGTCCTTAACCATCATACCACCTGCCGGCCCCCCAGAACTGAGTTTTTGAGTTGCATCATTTTTCTTCTTTCTTAAAGCCTCCTTCTACCATTTATCTATTGGTAACATATTCCCTCAGCATTTTTCCAATTAAGTCTTTATTTCTCTTTTACTTTTAAAAAATGATAATTTAACTCTGTAATAATTAAGAGAGAGTCTCAACCAGATCTTCCATGCCTGATCCCCACCCTAGCCTCCAGCCAGCCAGGACTGCAGGATGCTACGGAGGTGAGCCTGGTGTGCTGGCAGCGCAGCGACCCCTTCCATTTTTTTTTTTAATTCCTTCTTTTTTTTGTTATTTGAAATATTTCTACCAACATAACCTCAAACACAGAGTTCTTCCTGAGTCCAGCAGCTGGTATGGTAGTTAAGGCGCTGAACTCACACATGACTGACATCAGTTCATGTCCCAGACACTGCAGCTTAAAAATCACACTGGCAGGACCAGCAGATGGCATAATGGCTACGCCACTGAACTCCCATGTAGTTGGCCATGGTTCGAGTCCTGAACCCGGTAGCTTAAACTCATGCTGGGTGCTTGTGCATGTGTGCCCAAGATCCCGAGAGGAGAATGGAGGAGAAGGAATTGTGGCGTAGCCATCCCCCTGGGGAGGTGATTTCTCGCTTTCTGTCTCTCTGTCTCTCTTTCTGGTGAGCATACACGCCCAAGAGCAAAAACCTCTCCAGAAAAAAAAAAAAAAAAAAAAAAAAACCACACTGGGTATGTGTATATGTGTACCCAAAAATCCAGAGAGATGAGTGGAGGAGAAGGGATTGCAGAGTGACCATGCCCCCCAAGGGGTAATCTCTCACTTTTCCTCTCTCTGTCTTTCTCTTGGCATGCACATGTACTTTATGTCAAAAACCTAAACAAAACATATTCTTCCCTCAGTAGTATCTAGTTTATTACTAAACCCACCATTTTTATTATCATTATTATTATTATTATTTTTACATTCAATCATTACACATCACTTACATCAGATTAAGATGTTTCCACACAACAAAGGACACAGTAATTAGTGTGAATTGACAACCCTTGGAATGGGAGAGAATTTTTATTAACCACCTCTCAGATCAGGACTGATAACCAGAATACACAGGGAACTCAAGCAGCTTACTCTGAAGAAAATGATGAACCCAATTAAAAGATGGGAAAATGAGCTGAGTAAACAACTCTCTAAGGAAGACATATGAACAGCTAAAAAGCATATGAAAAAATGCTCAACCTCTCTCATCATAAGGGAGATGCAGATCAAAACCACAATGAGATACCACCTAACCCAAGTCAAAGTGGCAAAGAGTAAAACAACAATAGAAATTTATTACCCACCATTCTGAAGACTAGGAAGTACAAGATAAAGGTACCAGCTGGTTCAGTTCCTGGTGAGAGACTGTTTTCTGGTTTGTAAAAGGATGCCTCCTGTTGTATTTTTGTTGTATCTTTAAAAGGCAGAAGTTCATCTCGCTTGGGTCTCTTCTTCTAAGAGCACGGATTGCCTTCATGAAGACTACACTCGAGTGGCCTAAGTACCTCCCGAAGGCCCCCCTCCCAATACCATCACACTGAGAGTCACGTCTTCCACACAGGACTTTCAGGGGAACACAGACATGCAGACTAAAACACAGCATTGTGATGTCTACCATTTCTTTTGTATTCTTTCATAAAAAGTCAATCTCTGCTGGCATTTTACATCTGTTCTTGCATGTTGTCTACTTTTCTCATTAGAGCACTCAGCATAAAAATGTTATTTAAATAGTAAGTAATAGTAAGTTGTGTGTTCTAGCCTGAGAGACAGAGAGAGATAGAAAGTGAGAAATGACCCTTCCTCCACGCCCCCAGCCCCCCAGGGAATGGCTACACAACACCACACTCTCTTCTCCTCCATTATCCTCTTGAGATTTTGGGTATACGGTACCCATGCCTGGCGTGGGTTTTAAGACTCCAGGTCCAGGACTTGAAATGTGGTCAATTACGTGGGAGTCCAGTGACATGACCATTTCATCATCCGCTGGTCCCTAAAAATGTTATTTTAAAATTAGATTTGAAAATTCCAGCATCTCTGCCATATCTGAATTTGATTCTCATTCTATCTTTTCCAATAGTGTTATTATCTTTTTTTTTTTGGGGGGGGGAGGTTTTTGCTATAGGGCTTGTGTGCTCACCAGAAAGACAGAGAGACAGAGAGACAGAAAGCAAGAAATCACCCCCAGGGGGGATGGCCATGCCACAATCCCTTCTCCTTCATTCTCCTCTCAAGATCTTGGGCATGCACACACACATGCCCGACATGAGTTTAAGCCACCAGGTCCAGGACTTGAACCGTGGTTGACTACATGGGAGTCCAGCAACATAGACAGTAAGCCAACTGCTGATCCCAGTGTTATTATCTTTTAGAATTAATTGTAAATTTTTGTTGAGATTTGGGTATGATGTACTTAGTAAAAAAAAAAGAAAGAAAGAAGATGGAGGTAAACAAGACTGAGTGATGTCTAACTGGAGGTGTACAGGGGGAGAAGGGGTCCTCTGTTTGAGTCTCATCTCTTAGTTCATCTGTGCCTCACCTTCAGAAGTTACAGTCCCTACTCCCCACTTTTGTGGGACAGAACCGCTGGAGGAAGCCAGGCTGGATATGCACCTTCCCACTAGTTTGGTCAGCCTCTCACAAAACCACAGTAGGTTGGACTCTGATGAAAACAGATGCTCTTGAGGGCAGACCTTGCTGGAAAAGCAGGATGATGAGTTTATTTTAAAACGTCAACATTTCCCCTTTGCCTGTCAGAAACATGAGAGGACTTTCCTCTGATCTCTGCTTTAACAACCTTGCAGGGTCCTAGATTTATAACGTACAAAAGTGCAGAAAGTCCGAAACTACTGGGTGTTGGAAAAATCATGACAGATGTTCGCATAGAAAAGCATATAAAAATATGTCATGACTTTCCCGACAGCCCAATGTCAGCCCTGTCCACTGTGACCTCCAGCTATTTGTCAGTTACGTTTCTGGCCTTCCTGCCTGGAACTGGACCCCAAGGAGGCACCTGCTCCTCCATGCCAGTAAACTGTGACTCTCTGTATCTGCCTGTCTCCATAGTTCAATGCTGGGGACAACAATTGGTTCTGTGACCTCAGAGCTCTGACTGATCAGAGTTGCTAATCTGCAGATTGTCTTCTACTACTTACTAGGATGGGGGAACAACTTCCAAGATACTTACACGTGGAACTAGAAACCAGAACTTACAGGATATCTTTTCACTCTTCGACACACAAAGGTTTTTAGTTCTGATGAAGATAAATTGTATCTATCTTTATTTTGTTATTTGTGCTTTTTGTGTTATGTCTATGAAGACGTTGCCAAATCCAAGATCAGGAAGATGTGTCCCCATGTTTTCTTCTAAGAGCTTTATCACTGTAACTCCTTTACGTAAGTATTTAGGTATTTAACGCTTTTTATTTTTTTTTAAGGTTTTCCCATAGGGTGTGTGGGCTTGCCAGAGAGAAGGAGAGAGACAGTGAGAGGGAAAGTAAGAAGTCAATCCCCCCAGGGGGATGGCCATGAAGCAATCTCTTCTTCTCCAATCTCCTCCTGAGATTTTGGGCATGCGAACACATGCACCACGTATGATTTTCTTTTCTTTTTTAGAGAGGTTTGGTATAGGGTGCGTGTGCTCGCCAGAGAGACAGAAAGTAAGAAATCATCCACCAGGGGTGATGGCCATGCTGCAATCCCTTCCCCTCCATTTTCCGCTTGGGATCTTGGGCACGCATGCACACATGTCTGGTGTGAGTATTAAGCTACCAGGTTCAGGACTTGAATCATGGTCAACTATATGGGAGTTGGCAATGTAACCATTATGCCATCTGCTGATCCCAATGGCCAGTATGGTTTTCAGGCTGCTAGGTATGAGACTAGAGCCACAATCAGCTTTGTGGGAGTCCAGTACCTTAACCTGCTGACCCTGCAAATAAATACCTGTTTGTCTCAGAATTATGGTTTTATTTTGTTTTTGTTCTTTTTTTCTGAGAGAGATTTTTGCTATAGGGCACGTGTGCTCTCCAGAAAGACAGAGACAGAGAGACAGAAAGCGAGAAATCACCCCCCAGGGGGGCTGGCCACACCACAATCCCTTCTCCTCCATTCTCCTCTCAAGATCTTGGGCATGCACACACACACACCTGGCTTGAATTTAAGCCACCGGGTCCAGGACTCGAACTGCAGTCGACTACATGAAAGTCCAGAGACATAGCCATTACTCCAACTGCTGGTCCCCATCATGTTTAAAATATATATTTTTTCCATTGAAGGAAGTTAGCACCCTGCTTAAAAATCTATTGACCATAGATTTATGAGTTTATTTTTAAAGTTTCAATTCTTTTCTAAATTTTGTTTTTTAAAAATTTATTTTATACACTCAATCACTTATATCATTGCAGCTTATAAAATGAATGTTCCGGGAACCAGCAGTTAGCGTAATGGCTATGTCGCTGGACTCCCACGTAGTCGACCGCGGTTCGCGTCTCGGACCCGGTGGCTTACAACTCACACCGGGCGCATGTGCGTGCGTGCCCAAGATCCCGAGAGGAGAATGGAGGAGAAGGGATTGCGGCATGACCATCCCCCCTGGGGGGTGATTTCTCGCTTTCTGTCTCTATGTCTCTCTCTGTCTGTGTCTGTCTGGCGAGCGCACACGCCCTATAGCGAAAAACCTCTCCCCAAAAAAAAAAAAAAAAAGAATGTTCCCAGCATGGATACACTGTGTCTTAGTCCAGTTAAGGTATTATCATACGCGTTATCCTCAAAACGTTTTCATTTGTGTGTCCCCTAAATATTATTTGGCTTCTTCATTCTCCTCCTTGACTCTTTTCTTTTTTTTTTTTTTTTTTTGGAGAGGTGGTTTTTTTTTTCCGCTATAGGGCACGTGCGCTCGCCAGACAGACAGAGAGAGACATAGAGACAGAAAGCAAGAAGAAATCACCCCCCAGGGGGGATGGCCACACCACAATCCCTTTTCCTCCATTCTCTCTCGGGATCTTAGGCACGCACGCACACGCGCCTGGCGTGAGTTTTAAGCCACCGGGTCTGGGACGCGAACCGCGGTTGACTACATGGGAGTCCAGCGACATAACCATTACACTAACTGCTGGTTCCGCTTGATTCTTTTCTAACTCACTCTTATCTGTCTTTCTTATATCACTGTTTGTGGCTTCCTAAAAAGTTTTGAAATTGGAATATTTGTTCTTTTTTTTAAAAAAAAAAGTTTGACTATCTAGAGTCCTTAGTAGTTTCATAAACATTTTAGATCTAGTTTTTGCTTTTTGTTAAAAAGCTCATCTGGAATTTGATACGTATTTCATCAAATCTAAATTGCTTAGATTGACCTTACATTATTAAGTCTTCCTATTTATGAACATAAAGTGAATTTTCCACTTATTTTGATTTTACTAAAATTCTTTCAACAATGTTTTGTAATTTTTCAGTGTACCAATTTTTAATTTCCTTGGTTAATTTATTCCTTATTACGTCATTCTTTAGTTGTAATTGAAATAAAAATGTGATCTTAATTTTCTTTCAGATTGCTCGTCACTCATACATACCGTTCATTTCTGGTTGTTGCTGTTTTATCTTGCAACTTGCCAAACTTTATTTATCAGCTCTAACAGCTTTTTTGCAGTTTCTTTAAGATTTTCTTCACATAAGGTTATGTCATCCACAAATAGAAATAGTTTTACTTTGCTTTTCCAACTTGGCTCTCTTTTAGTTTTTTCTTGCATGGTCTCTTTAACTAGAACTTCCAGGACAATCTGTAATGAAAGTAGTCCAGGCAGTCACCTTGCCTGGTTGGTTATCTTAAGATAACTTCTGATCCTACGCCGCCATGGAGAATGTGATTTTCACAAATGCCCTTATTATGTGGAGGAAGTTCTATTGCTGGTTTCTTGAGAATTTTATTAAGTAATGAAAAAGATATATTGGAGTTTTGCCAATTATTGCCTTTTTAAATGTTAACTCACTTCTTCTATGAAAGAAGAAGGCAGAGAGAGAGAGAGAGACCCCCACCCTGCCACGCAGCCCTCACTCTGCGGTCCCACCCCCAGCCCCAGCCAGCCAGGAGCTCAGGTGTGTGTGCAGGTGCCCAGTGTTACAGACAGACCCCAGGACACAAAGCCAGCACTTCCCCGTGTGAGTCGGCACTGCAGAGCATTGTGCCACAGCGGTACCACGCTGCCTGAGCTCAATGCCCTTTAGCATCAGAGCAGATGCTCATGCGTTTTCTGGACCATTTTCTATTGCTGTGACATAGTATATTGATTGGCTTTCTTGTGTTAAACCACCATTGCATTACTGGGACAAAACCCATTCACTTACGTTCTATGATCTTTATAATGTGCTGCTGAATTTATTTTGCTAGTATTTAGGTAAGGACTTGGAATTTCTATTCAAAAATTATACCAGGCTTTGCTTTTTCCTGTGTCAAGCTTTTGTATCACTGAAACGTTGGCCTCCTAGAATGAGTTAGGAAACAGCCTCTTCAATTTCTTGGAGAAGTTTGCCATGTATTGGCAATAATTCTTCTTTAACAGCTTTAAGGAATTCACCTGTGGTGATGTTTGGTCTTGGCCTATAATAGTTATAAGCATAAAACATGACAGCAAAACTTCAAAAATACAATTTCAATATTAAGAAATTCATCCAGGCTACAATATAAGATTTGGGGCAGAGGCGTGGGGAGGGAGGAATTTTATTGGGAACTACTTACAAAGGACTTATCTGTAAGCTTGAACTCAGGAGTACAGTTTTAGCTATCTAGCTTCTAAGAGCTTTTGCTTTAAAACTATTGAAATGTTTCTTAATAGTGAAAGAGAAAAGGTCTCACTAAAATTAAATTAAGGAACAGTCCACCTTTTAAATATTTAATTCTTATGTGGACTTATTTCCAGAAATCTTGTGATGATTCTTGTGACAAAAGTTGGTTAAGCAGCATTATTATGAAATGCTTACGTATCATAGAGTTTTTAGTAGAAGGCCAGTCGGTTCCTCTAAGCGGCACTCTTAACGATGTCCTTCTTTAAACTGAGTTTCCTGATTGTAATGGGTGCTGCAGATGCGTTTGCACATTGCAGTAAGATATGATGAGGTGAATTATTAAAAATTATACCAAGAGAAGTGTAAAACTTGGGTAAAATTCTTTCGCTCTTTGTATTGTTTTTTTTTTAAAGATTTTTATCCTTTAAACGTATAATGCCTACCTAATTTTTTGATATAAACTCATTAAATTCAAATAGAAAAAAAAAAAAAAAAAGAAATTCATCCAGGCTAGTCTTGTGGACTAATGTGTAGTCTGTCCTGGAGAAAGTTCCACGTGTCCTTGAGAAGGGTGTCTCTTGCCGTTGTGTGGAATGCCCAATGTGAGTTTGCTAGTTCCAGTCGGCTTATGGTATTATTTACATTTTCTATTTTAATGTAAATCCTTGACTCATTGTCCTTTCTATTAATAAAAGAGAAGTTGAAATCTCCAATAGAAGTAGAATATTGTAGAACTACCTATTCTCCTATTGAGTTTTTCAGTTTTCCTTCATAGTTTTAGAGCTGCCATCATGTGTCCTACTTAGAATTGTTACATCTTGTTAATGTTAGTTCTTTTTATGAGGCTATAATGTCTCTTGTCTCTAGGAGCAATTTTTTGTTTAAAAGTCATTTTGTCTGGGGACCAGCAGTTAGTGTAATGGCTATGTCGCTGGACTCCCATGTAGTTGACTGCAGTTTGTGTCCCGGACCCGGTGGCTTAAACTCACGCCAGGTGCGTGTGCATGCATGCCCAAGATCCCGAGAGGAGAATGGAGGAGAAGGGATTGCAATGTGGCCATCCCCCCTGGTGGGTGATTTCTTGCTTTCTGTCTCTCTGTCTTTCTGGTGAGCGCACGCGCCTTATAGCAAAAAAAACCTCTTCAAAAAAAGTCATTTTGTCTGATATCAGTATCTCAATCAAACGCTCACTTTCTCTTTTTTTCTATTTGCGTGGGGAGAGCATTTATATTCTTTCTTTTTGAAACCGTTGTGTTGATTTTAAAGTGTATGATGTATACACTGCATGTGGTAAAATAATAACATTTTATAAAACCCACTTGGCCAATATCCACTTTTGATTTGGAACATTATTTTCTCCTATGAGAGGGAACATGGGAGAGAGGATGAGAGAGAGAGAAGTGAAAGATTCTCTGATGGGTCTCGCCACAGTGTGATCCTCCGGTGCCCGCAGACCCTCCAGCCTGGCCTGGCATGGCTGCAGCCGGCACCGAGCCTGGGCCTCCCACAGGCCCCTTCTACTGCACCGCAAGGGCTGGGTGTCGCCTAGACTTTCCCAAGTCATTACTGACAAAGAACTTACTTCCACCCTTTGCTATTTATTCATTATATATTTTACATCTTTTTCTTCTCTAAATTAATTTATTCCTGCCTTCTTTTTTGTTCATTTGTTTTTTATAGGTTAGCAATTTGATTAACTTCTTACTTTGTTTACTTTATATTTTAGGATTTATTTTCTTAGCAAAAATATATATGATATATATCTTAAGTCTATATCATATATAAATATGTAATTCTCTGGGAATTGTAATGAAATATTAAATATATAATTAACTTGTATAAATATCAACTTAGCTTCAATAGTGCACAAAAATTCTGCTCTTAGAGATCTTCATATTTATCCCCTAATGTCACAAATTACCATTTACACATCAAAAGACCAGTAACATACAGTAATAATTACTGTTTACATCATACTGTGTATGATTTCAGATTTAAGGTACGATATAAATAAGAGACATTTTCAAGCAAAACTTTAATAGTAGCTTTTATATTTCCATGAGTGCTTACACGTATGCTGTTACTAACTTCCTGTCCGACTTCCAGTTAAGTGTGGTGCCCTTCATTTTTGAGTCTGAAGGACTCCCCATAGAATTTCTCACACGAGTCTCTTAGTGGCAAGCTCTTTCAGCTTTTATTTGGGTATATCTTACTTTCTCCTCCATTCCTGCAGGATAGTGTTGTTGTGTGCAGCATTCTATGCTGACAGGTTGTTCTCTTTTTCTTTTCTCATTACTTAAAATGCATCATCCTACTGCCTTCTGGCATCCGTGGGTTTTGAGAGAAAACAGCTCTTAATCTTCTGTAAGTAAATTGTTCCTTACAAAGCACTTCGCTCCAGTCCTAAGACTATTTCTCGCCTTCGGCTTTCCGGTGTGATTCCAATGTGTCTCAGTGTGTATCTCCTTGAGGTGATCTGTCTTTGAGTTAATTGAGCTTCTTGGATATAGCTTTGTTTCTTTCATGTAGTTGTGAAGATTTTGGTCATTATTTCTTCAAATATTCTTTTTATCTGTCTCTCTCCCTTTCCTCCTTCTTTCTATCAGAAGGGGGGATAACAAACAAACAAAAATTCCATTCCTGCTGATAGCTCTTTGACAAGGCCTCTTGATGTTGATAATTTCAAAATTTAAAGATGTAATTTTATAAAAATAAGGTGAACAATTTCAACAATGAAATTAAGTTATCTATTCACAGAGATACATTTCTATAAGTGAATGTATATTGCACATTTTGTTTTTTTTGTTTGTTTAGAGATTTTTGCCTTAGGGTGCATGGGGGGGGAGAGAGAGAGAGGCAGTATTCCACGCATTTTGTTCTGCATCGTTTTCTCTCGTTTGCTTTTTTGTTTATTTGTTTGTTCTTCTGTAGGGTGCATGGGCTCGCCAGAGAGAGAAAAAGAGAAAGGGGAAGTGAGACTTCATCACCCAGAGGGTGTGGCCACACCACAGTCCCCTCTCCTCCACTCTGCTCTTTGGATTTTGGGCACTCTCCCACACGTACCCATACCTGGCACAATTTTCTAGTCTCGAATTCCAGGGCCTGACCTGCTACATGGGTTCAGACTAGTGGGATCCATCCGCCTCAACCACCACGCCACCTTCTGATCGCTTCTTCTTTTCACGATGACATTCGAGTGGGTTAGGATGAGCTAGGGTCAATTATCACGTAGTGGTACACTAGGACTCCTTCCCGCATTTTCTTTGAATGTTTTAGAGAACCCGATATTCATGTTTTAAACGCGATATTGAAGCTGTGCGTGCGTCAGCCCCTCTGCGGCAGCACGTGCTGGGGCTGCTGCTGGCAAGCTCGGGCCACATGGAGGACCCCCCTGAACCCCAACTCCTGTGCTGTGCGTCTTCTCCCCGGTGCTCAGGAGGCTGAGGCTGGAGGACCATGCACAGTGAGACCCTGGATGAAAAACTAAAATAAAGTACCATGTAGGCCAGATCATGACACAGCAGTGAACCGTGACACTGTGAGGCCAGCCCATGGGGAAGGGTCTCGGTTCACACCGGAAGATCGCCCTGAGCGTTCTGGGCACACCAGGCTGGTGACGGGACAGGCTGAAGCTGGGGTGGACCGCGGCATGGAGACCCAGTGGAGGATTCAGCCTCCTGTCTCTCCGTCACTCACCCTCTCTCTCCCATTCTATTCTCTCTTTCTGTCTTACTCACTTTTGAAGAAATAAAGAAACGTTTATGAAAAAACACCACACACATTTAGTGTGCGCGTGTCCCGAAGGAAGGCAGCAAGCAACACACAGTCCTGCTCTAATGTGAGTCTGTAAGCCCGTCAGTACAGTCCTGCCCTAATGTGAGTCTGTAAGCCCGTCAGTGCCCTGGAGCATGGCCAGGGTGACGCAGGCCCCGTCCGAACCACGTTTAAGCACCACCAGGGTAGCGAGTATGTTTCTAACAGATTTGTAGGACCGAAAGTGACAGCACATTCTTCATGCAAAGTACTACGGGCAGCTTCTCCAAATGCTTGTCTGCAAAATAACCGAGGGTCCAAAAGAATGGTGTTTAAGATCTACCACCTTTCAGACAGCTCTTACCTTGAGAGTTTTCTTCATCTTTTTTTTTGTATCATTTCTCAATATTGAAAAGAAATTTGAAGTAACAATGAGATGTGCTCGGAAATGATGACAATTCAAGGTTACCGGTATTATGTAAAGAAGTATCTGAAACGCTCGTGAAACCCGCTTATGTACACACTGACACAAAGGCAATTGATGATAAGTTTGTTTAAAATGATTTTAAAAGCCTCATTGTACATGGGAGAACAAATGTCACCGACTCTAAGACAAGATGAATAATAACATCACTTTAGTTCCAGACAACAGAATGCACAACATGAGGTGCTGGGCACGGAGGGTGTGGGAATGCAGCTCACTGGCTTTATCGCCCAGCAGACCGGAGAGTCGGGATTGTCGTAGAGCAGAGACCTCCCTTCCACTGTGCACCCTGTCAGAAAGAATGACCATAATGTCAGACCTTTGCAGACAATTCCACTTGATTATTTTCTGATGGTTTCAGCAACTACAACTAGATGACCAAAACAGTTTCTCTAGAACTTAGATGACTTGGTTTAATAATCAGGTAACACCGACGCAGGGTTATTAGGCACCTATCTGGAGGAGGACAATTCCACAGACTTGCTTACAATGCAGGTATCCATCTCTCCAGTGACCGCAGTGGTGGATCAGATGGAGGCGTTGAACGTGTCTTTAGATGCCCCTTGAACATATATTGACAGAACAGTTTTTTAGCTACTATAAACTACGAGGAAGCTAAGTGCTTCTAAATTCTCAGTGTGCAAACTTTGGACTTCCAATTCTTCCTTGTGTGTGCGAGACGTCTCCGGAGGATCTGACTTTGGACTTGTCTGGCTTGTGCACACACCGAAGTGTCCCTCTGCACTGAGGTCCGACATGGCCCTGGGTCAGGTGGAGCTTTCTTAGATCAAAGCAATTATATGGGAAGAATTATATGTAGAAATACCCAATGAACAGCAGGCATGTAATTCCAGGCATGAAGAGGAGGCACGCTCCTGACAGATAGTTTGGTTAGTATTTATGAGGAAGCAACATGGGGGCAGATAGAAAAAGAAAATGAGCATTGTTTCCTGCTTATTATGTGGAAATCCCTTCAAATAAAGCATTAAAATGGAAGCTACCACCCTCCATAAACGAATACATTTTTAGAGAAGGAAAAATATTCTATTCTTCTTTACCTACTAGAAAACATTTTGTGAAACAAAAGATTTTTCCCCAGATACAACAGACTCACAGCCTATTAGTCAAAGGTTGCAAGACTCGCAAGACACCAAGGCAAATAATTCATGTAGACTTACTGACAGCAGCTGGATGCAAACTGAAAGGCACAGAGGTAAGCTCAGTGAAAGCCAAGCACGGGAAACACAGAGAATGCTTCACCAAGCCGCTCTGGAACCAAATCACACAGCATCGTAATCAAATTACTAGCTGAAGATTTCTTATTAGAAGCAATGGAAGTGGAAAGAGAATATCTATACAGTATTAACTAAAAAATGCTGTCAACCTAGAATTGGATCCCCCGCAATTATTGTTCAAAAAATGAAGGCAGAATAAAAAGCTTTTGAGATGCGCAAAACCTGCAAAAAATGTATCACCAGCAGAACTGCATTATTAAAAACAGAAAAAGGAGTCCTTCAGGCAGAAGGAAATGGGCACCAGATAGAAATCTGGATCTACCTAAATGTATTAAAAGCTTCAGGATGGTGACTGCATGAGCAAATAGATTCTTTAACAAACAAAATTAAATATCTTCAGAAAGAATTATTTATAAAATAAGGTGTCCTATTCATAGCATTTGTAGAAGTAAAAAATACAACAGTAACAGCACAAATGCGGGGGCTGGAAAATCCTTACTCTCTTGGAAGGATCTTCTTACAAGTGAGAGTGTGTGGTATCCCTGGAAAGAAGACTGAGAAGTCAGAGATGTATGCTATGAACACTAAGTAGCTACTAACGAGACAAGGAAGTCTCTCTGTCTGGTGAGCGCACACACCTGTAGCAAAAACCTCTCAAAAAAAAAAAAAAGAAAGAAAATAGAAACAATAAAATGGGACAATGAAATATAGACAATTCAACTGAGAAAACGGCAAAAAGAAAAATATGCACAAAGAAAAAATGAGATAAATAGAAAACAAGTGTAAGATGTTGTCTTTAAAGCAAAACAGAACAATTGCCACTGTGTGTGTGTGTGTGTGTGTGTGTGTGTGTGTGTGTGTGTGTTTGCTTATCCATTAAAAGGCAGATTCTGTAAGATTGGATGTAACAAAAGCATGCTCTAACTATCTGCTGCCTGTAGGATATAATCTATAAAACACACCTTCTATAGAGACATAAGATAAAAGTGTGAAGATTAAAAAAAATAATATTCTAAGATGAATCAAAGGGAAGCTGAATATCTACCTTGATTATATCAGATAAACTTGATCAGAGATAGAAAATAATTTTTTAATGATAATGATCAATGGGACCAGCAGATGGGGTGGTGATTAAGGTGCTGGACTCTCACATGGCAGACAATGATTTGAGTCCTGATCCTGGCAGCTTGAAACTCAACACCAGGCATGTGTGCATGTGTGCCCAAAATCCCAAAGAGAGAATAGAGGAGGGATTGTGGCCCAACATTCACTCTTAGGGGCTGATTTCTCACTTTATCTCTTTCTGTATCTCCTGTAAGAGCACGCACCCTATAAAGAAAATCTCAGTTAAAGAAATTTTAAATGGTTGGGGGACTAGCAGTTAACGTAATGGCTATGTCGCTGGACTCCCACATAGTCAACCATGGTTCAAGTCCCGGACCTGGTGGTTTAAAACTCACGCCGGGCGCATGTGCGTGCATGCCCAAGATCCTGAGAGGGGAATGGAGGAGAAGGGATTGCGGCATGGCCATCCCCCCTGGGGGGTGATTTCTCACTTTCTGTCTCTCTGTCTCTCTCTGTCTGTCTGGCGAGCGCACGCGCCATATGGCGAAAACCTCCAAAAAAAAAAAAAAAAAAAAGAAAGAAATTTTAAATGATCAATTTCTCAAAGGCAGGTAAAAGTCTCACTATGTAACTAATACTGAAGCTTTAAAATACATGAAGCAAAAACTGGTAAAATGATGAGAAAGAAGCAAATACATGATTATTTTGGGAGATTTCAATTTTCCTTCTCAATAATTGGTAGAACAAATAAACTGAAATTCAGTGAGAATGTAGAACATTCAAACAATATAATCATACCAATGGACACACTTGAGGTTTACAGAACACCTCACCCAGCCATAGTGGAAAAGACCGTCTTGAGAAAGTGTATGTAACATTTTTACCAAAATAGAGCACCTTCTGGCTCATAACAAACTTCAATAAGTATCAAAGGGTTCAAATTCCGCAAAATACATACCCTGAGCAAAATATATTAAATTCTAATCCAGAAAATGATCTCTGGAAAATCTGCAAATATTTGGAGACTAATATATATATATATATATATATATATATATATATATATATATATGTGTGTGTGTGTGTGTGTGTTATTTATATATGTGTGTGTATAAAGAACAAATGAGATAAATAGAAAGGAATTGCAAGATGATATATTTAAAGCAAAACATAACAATTACCACAATGTATGTGTGTGTGTGCATGTGTGTGTAGAAAACATAAAAATTACAAAGTGTTTTGAGTGGCATTGAAATGAGGCTAGTTAGGAGTAAATAATCTGAAAATACTCCTTTAACCAGCTCACTGTTGCTCTTGGACTTTCTCATTTCTCATTCCTTTTTATCTCGTCTTTTACTTATTGAGTATATTTATATATACAAAGAACAGTTATTTTCTAAATGTATTTCATTTCCCAAATTTCCTACATTAAATTTTAGTAATATGTTAATAATAAATTGTTTACAACCTCAGGGTCATGTTTCCATTTTTCTAGCTAAACATCTTTTTTTTTGGAGAGGTTTTCGCTATAGGGCGCGTGAGCTTGCCAGACAGACAGACAGAGACAGAGAGACAGAAAGCGAGAAATCACCCCCCAGGGGGGATGGTCACACCGCAATCCCTTCTCCTCCATTCTCCTCTCAGGATCTTGGGCACGCACACACACACACCCGGTGTGAGTTTTAAGCCACCGGGTTCGGGACACAAACCGCGGTCGACTACGTGGGAGTCCAGCGACATAGCAATTTTGCTAACTGCTGGTTCCCACTAAACATCTTTTGCAAAGAAAGGCTTCTAGTTGTTCTGTGGTGCATCTATTAATCATAATCTAATAAAGAGACATGCCCTGTGCATAGGGTTTACCACCATTCATCTGTGTGGGGGTGCTTGGCTCCTCGGATGTCTTTTGGAGTTTTCTAATCCCTTCTCCCAACTTTCCATGTGAAATGTACCTCCCACACATATTATCCAGCAGAGATCGCTTCAGTTTGGTGAGAATCTTCCTCTGCTTTTGCAGTTTTGGATATCATAACTAATAAGAGTGTAGAGACCGCACAATGCCAGCCTAAGGAGCCATAGACGTGTGAGCGCCTGTGCACCCACTGCTCAGGTAGCACGTCGCAGTCCTCACGCAGCGGTGGGTGCTGCACATCGTCTGCCGGGTCTGCGCGCCTGATCAGGGAGGCCTTTCTCTCACTCCCTCCCTGCCTCTTTGATGAGCACACATTCCCTCTGACAATCAAACATAATGATATGGCCATGATGTGGCCAGTCCATGGCCGGGTGGTTGAAGTGGCTGGATCCCACATACCCAACTGCTCTATTTAAGTCCTAGATTTGGCAGCTTGAAAAACACACCAGGCACGTGTGCATGGGTGTGCTAAATCCCAATCGGCTGGGGAAAAGGAGAAGGGTTTCCAGTGTGACCATGGGTCATGGGCAGGAAGGGGTGCTTTCTCACTTTCCCTCTCTGATAGGCAAATGCATGTGCCCTCTGAAAAACTAAAAAAATAAAATAAATAAAAAACTAAAATATTACTTTACAAAATCTATTTATTTTATGCTTCTCTATACATATTTACATCTCTTTATTCAGGGTTAACCATGACTATGAAGTTTTTGTGGATTATTTCTTTGTCTTTTTCTTTTTTAACCACATATGAATCCACTCTTGAACAAAAGTAAAAGCCTATATATGTGTGTGTGTGTGTGTGTGTGTGTGTATATATATATATATATATATATATATATATATATATATATTATAAATGCAACCATATGTGTCCTTTTCTTAATTTCCTTCTTTCAGTCAACATTAAAATCGAAGATGCATGTCTCTGCGGACATTTGTGATTTATTTTTTTTTATTTTTAGGTGGGATCACCACATGGGGAGCATGTGGAATTTTCCTGGTTTTTTTTCGGTTCTCACCTCATAAAAAAGTACAGTTGCTATTTAGTGGGTAGGAGCCAAGTATGTTAAAAATCATTGCTGTAGTTTGCTCATTTTTACTGCTCTGGTCTATTGAATTTGAGGAACTATCAGAAATAATTTATCCTTTTTAATAGTATAACTATTCTTGACTTTTAAATTACTTATAGATTTTTTAATTTGACTTTTGTGACTGCCAGCTCTTTCTCTTCTCAATAATCCTGATGCAAGTACACGTCTCCTGGAGAAGGCAGTTTCTCTCTTCCACCGAACTTGACATTAGCCTGCATCAAAGTCAAGATGGAAAACATTAACCTTTTTTTTGTTTTTTCCTGGAAGAGTTTAAATAACATTAGGCCTATTTGTTCCTATATTTTATTGAACTTGTCATGAATCTGGTTTAGTGAAAAACTTTTCAATAGATATCATTCAATCAATAAATTTAGTATAATGTTATCCATTTCGTCTTGGTCATTTTTGTTAAGTGGCACATTTATAGGTATTTATCTCATTAATGCTTTCAGCATTATTTTTATAATATTGTCTTATAGTCGTAATTTATTTTTATTTCTAATATTCTTTAATCTTACCTATCAAAGAACTAAGAAAAATTTTCCAATTCTCTTTATTATGTGTTTGTTTCTATTTCATTATTTTAGAACTCCTATTATTATTATTATTTCTTTTCTTTATTTTGGTTTGTTAATTTCATCTTCCAATATTTTAAGTTAGACATGTATGTTAATAACTTTAAGCCTTGTTTATTTTGTAAAGTATATATGAAAGGATATAACTTTCTAAGCATTGCACAAATTTGATTATTTTAAAATATTTTCTTAAAATTCTAAGTATTTTTGAGTTGTCTAGGTCATTTTAAAGCTTTTTCATATTTGCAGAATTTCCTAATTTGTTACATTTTTCTAACTTGGGTAAACTAAGTGAAGGCATCCTTATTTATGTGAATCTTTTATGGCTTGGTTTATAATCACAAATGTAATCAGCTTTTTTTGTTTTTCAGTGTTGAGATATGGTGTGTACACTTGCCAGAGGGACAAAGAAAGAAAGAGAAAGTGAGAAATCACCCTCCCGTGGGTTTAGCCATGCTATAACCCAAAATCCCTTCTCCTCCATCTTCCTCCTGGGATTTTTGAGCATGCATGTACGCATGCCTGGTGTGTTTTTCAAGTCACCAGTCCTGGGACCTGGACTGCATGGTAGAGCTTGTGGGGTCCAGGCACCTTAATCTCCATGCCACCTGCTATCCCCAAGTATAGTCTTTAGTTTTAGAAAAATTGCATTAAATTTTTGGTGGCATTATTTTGTCTGTTAGTTAAGTCTGTTAGTGTGCGGTTCAGTTGTTCTATAACCCTATCGATTTTGCATTAGCTTGATGCATTACAGAAAGATAGGTCCTAAAATAGCACATGAAGGGGACCAGCATCATGATTGGCATCATGGTTAAGGAGCTGGACTCCCATATGTTCAACTGTAGTTCAAGTCCCAGACCTGACAGCTTGAAAATTATGCCAGGCGTTGTGTGCCTGAATGCCCAAAATCCCAGGAAGAAAGTAGAGGAGAAGGGATTGTGGCATGGCCATCAGTTGGTTGATGGTTTCTCATTTCTCACTTTCCCTCTCATTGTCTCTCTCCAGCAAGTGCACACACCCTGTGACAAGAGTCAGAAAAAAAAAAATAAATAAAAAGAAAAAACTTCATGAAGATACCATATAAATCAATTTCTTTTAGAGTTCAATTTTTCATTTTCATATATTCTATGTAACTACTGCACACACACTTACAATCATATCTTCTAGTAGCAAGACCTGGCTTGCTTATGCCTAGGCTATTATATATGAGAAAAACAAACCTCTTTCCTGATAAAAGTCATTATTTTTGGAAAACATTTTTATAACACTCCATTCTTTGTCCTAAGTAATACATTCGACTATCAATGAATATTTTAAAAATAATGTAGTTGAAAAAGAATTCCTAAAAACCTAGTGTGCTATTCTGATACCTAGCAAGTTCTTCTCTGTGTTTAGCTGTGTTTATTTTCTTGGAATACAAGTGGAATGGGGGTGGATAATGTTAGCAAGATGGCAGAGCAGGAAGTCCTGGACCCTTTTTCCCTTCACAAACACATCAACTCAATAAAATAGACAAATATCAGGAACCAGCAGGTAGCATAGAGGTTACATCACTGGACTCCCACGTAGTCGACCACAGTTCTAGTCCTGGACTTGGTGGCTTAAAATTCACACTGGGTGCATGTGTGTGTGTGCCCAAGATCCAAGAGAAGAATGGAGGGGAAGGGGTTGTGGCATGGCCATCCCCATGGGGAGTGATTTCGCACTTTCTGTCTTTCTGTCTCTCTGTCTCTTTGACGAGCACATGCACCCTATAGGAAAAAGCTCTCTCTAAATAAATAAATATATAAAATAAAATAGACAAATTTCTCTTGTAGAAAATGCAGAAATTAAGTGAAAGTTCCTGCACCCAGGCAAATATGAAATCAGACACTGAAGCTGACAGGAAGATTTGGGGCTCTTTATAACCAGAATCACTACCTCCATGCAGAGTCAGACAGTCAGGGAGAGAGTCCCTGTGTCCCATCTTTAATAGGAGAAGGAAAAATTTATTCTACAAATCCAATGTCTCAAATTTCCTAAAGGAGTTCCCCAGAGAATTGGCTTCTACATTGAGAATTTGGGAACTCTGATAATATTGGCACACTTTAGCTCCTTGAAAGAAGATGGAGATAACTGAGATGATAGACCCCCATAGATAGTTTTTGGTAAGGAAAGAGTGAGTAGAGAAAGCTTGCAGCTCTCAGCTTCCTGTATGCAGAGGGATATTTGACCTATACGTCTAAGCCCTAACTTCTCTGGGGCTATCCAAAGAGCTATCACATGTCCTAACAATCTTGGAGCTCTTATGGGTCTGATACAGTCTTCCTGGAGGAGACTGGACATAGTAGATTGGACCAATAGATGTCATACCTTTCCCGTCACCCTGCAACCCTCACTCAGCACTGAGTGAATGGACACAAACCACAGCTGCTTGTTCTCCCTGGGAAGGGAGGAAGTTGGTAGCTGGACCAGAGTCTCTGGCTGGGTTGATTGACTGGGGACTTATTTTATAGAAGATCAGTTAATAAAGACTGGGAGATGTGCCTACTTTGTCTAATGTTCAGACACCAGCAAATCGGATCAAGAAAAATGAAAAACCAGACAAATATGTTACAAAGGTACAAGATTAAATTCGAGATACCAACATTAATGGAATGCATTTACAGTATTTGCCAGACAGACAACTCAAAAGAACTGTCATAAAGATGCTCACCAAAGTCAAGAGATGAATATATATATGAAGTGAGAATTTAGAATGTGAATTTCTGCATACTCCTTAATATGATGATATTGACAACTAAAATTAACCATTGTATATTTAAAGTGCTGAAAATATTTATAGAAAATTTGAAAAAGTAGTAAATAAAAATATGGAATTAAGGAACACAGTAACTTCACTGAAAAAAATTCAACAGAGAGATCCTTCAGCAGACTAGATAAAGCAGAAGAAAAGGTCAACAAACTTGAAAACAGATCAGTAGAAATAACTCATTCAAAGGAATAAGAAATAAAAGCATGGAAAAGACCCATCTGTGGTGGCACCAGCAATAGGGTGCTGCTTAATGCTGACTGAAACCTCACGGGAAGTCCATGTTTGATTCCCAGCTCACCATATAAATTATAAATTATGTCTGGCATGGCAGTGTGCATCGGTGGTCCTAGATAACCGGAAGAGCAGGTCAGGAGGGTCACAATATAGTGAAAAAGAATCTAGCTTTTTTTCTCTCCCTCCTGCTCTCTCTCTCTCTAGAGAAAGAAAGAATGACATAACTTAAGGGATTCATGGGACACAATGGAGTGGCTCAAATTTATATTATGAAAACTCAAAAAAGAAGAAAGAGAAAAATAGCTAGAAAGCTTGTTTAAAACAAGCTTCCCAAATCTGGGCAAATAGACATTCACATTCAAGAAACTTTATATGATATATATAAGGTGAGTCTAATGGAATCCACATTTAGACACACTAGAAATCAAATCCTTGAAAAAGTCAGAGAACTTTGAAAAGTGACTTGTCATGTTAACGAATCTCTAAGAGTAGCCACAAATTTATTTCTGGCAAAAATCTTACAGACTGGGACCAGTAGAAGGAGCAATGGTTACATTGCTGGACTCCCATGAAGTCAACTGTGGCTCTGGTCCTGGACCCTGTGGCTTGAACTCACACTGAGTGTGCGTGTGTGTGTGTGTGTGTGTGTGTGTGCCCAAGATCCCGAGAGGAGAATGAAGAAGGGATTGCGGTGTTGGCCATTGCCTGGGGGGTGATTTCTCAGTTTCTGTGTCTCTGTCTCTCTCTGTCTCTGGTGAGCACACATGCCCTACAGCAAAAATCTCTCTAAGGGAAAAGAAAAATCTTACAGACCAAGAGATACTGGGATGATATATTCTATATTGGTCAGGTTTCTCAGGAAAGACAGAACCAATAAGATATGGAGAAGAGATTAAATCAGGAGAATTGACTCAAAAGAAGAGAGTTGCCCAAAAGAAGAAGACAAAGGAGTTAAGTCACACCAATACACAAAACAACAAGACCAATAAAGACATCGGAGAGCTTCACGCAGCCAGTTGTTACACCTGTTGTAAGGTTTCAGTTCTCCCGTGATTTTCCTGAATATTCCGACAGTAGTATAACTCCAGGAGGCAGGTCAAAGAAGTTTGAAATCCTAAGCTTTACAAAATTAAATCCTCATTGAATCCCATTATAACTTGTCTTGGCAGGGGCACTTACTAAGCATTTTAGGTAATAAAATTGGTTAAGCCTACTCTGATAGGAGACGTAATGAAATCTGAGGATAACTGAGACTAAGAAACTGAAAGGTGGTCTAGAGAACCACAACGAATCATCGCGTCTCTAGATTTGGTATCTGAAAATTTAACACTCATAGAATTTTTAAATTAAATTCTGAGTTGTAGAGTTAAGAGAAACATTACATATTTTTCTATTTTATCATGGGCTTTATTTATTCAATAAAGCTGATAGGAAGAAAAAAAATACCTATGTACATATCCTGTGACAACGAAGAGCCTCAAACAAACGAGTTAATTTAACGTAGGAGGGATGGCGTATGAAACCAGGGTCAAGGACGCTGCAGCAAATGAGGGCAACCCTCGCCTGCAGCATTTCCCTAAATCTGCTCCTGCCCCCCACACGCCCTTCTTCATTGAAGTTAAATATGCATTTTTTAACCTTGCTAATTCTATTGTATAATGCTGAAGAAAAGTTGAAATGTTAAGATAATCAACTTCTACACTCCAGGTTGTATTTAGAGTAGGAGCTAGAGGGGCCAGGACAGTCCTAGCTAAGCAGTCTAAGCACAGCACGCTGCGGAACTCCTCACACTTCTATGAAGGAGGGGACAGACGTCGCCTTCGTTATAAACATGTATCTACGGTGAAAGAAACCCTTACATTCAAACTGGTTTTTAGACATCATTGCAATTTAATATTACAGAAAATCAACCTAGTAAAAGGAAGCTTACATTCACCATAATGTTCACTTGGCCCGTGTCATTTATAAGAGACAAACATTTTTACAGTACTCAGCAGCAACAGTGAAAAACCCTCTTTCACTCTGATAGGAATGAGCTTACTGGGCTTCTAAAAGTTAGATTTCTGTCGAATAGAATTAGCCATCCTTAGAAAGGTTTTAATCCAATACTGAATTTTTAAATAAAATGCTCTATCGTTATTATTATTTTTTTGAGAGGTTTTTGCTATAGGGCACGTGCACTCGCCAGGAAGACAGAGAGAGCCAAAGAGACAGAAAGTGAGAAATCACCCCCAGGGAGGATGGCCACACCACAACCCCTTCTCCTCCATTCTCCTCTTGGGATCTTGGGCACGCACGCACACACGCCCGGCATGAGTTTTAAGCCACCGGGTCCGGGACTCAAACTGCAGTCAACTCCATGGGAGTTCAGAGACATAGCCATTATGCTAACTGCTGGTCCCCCAAAATGCTCTATTGTTTATCTATTGTAATGTATTTTAAGTAGTGAAATTCTGTATATATTGCTATTTTCTGTGTCTATTCATGGTTTTGAACTTACAGATATTAGCGAAATAAATCTTCAGTTTTCATAATAAAAAAAAAGATAACAAAGAAAAAGACAGGTAGAAGTACCAGAATAATAGAAAGCAATAAAATATTAACAGCAAATTCTCTTCTGTCAATAACTACTTTAAATGTTAATAGATTAAACTCCCCAATGAAAAGACAGAGAGCACCTGAATTAATAATTATGTAAATAACAAATACATAGTGACATGCCATTTATAAGAAACTTACATTAGATTTAAAGTGAAGGATGTCTAATAGGCCAAAATTGACAGGATAGAAGATATTTTGTGAAAGTGTTAACCAAAAGAGCAAAAATACCCATACTTCTCTTATAGATAATATAATCTATGTCAAAAACTGTCACAAAAGAGAAAGAAAGACATTACATAATGATACAAAGCTCAAATGACAGGAAAATATAGCACTTTTTATAAATATATATGCACTCAACATCAAAGCACCTAAATTTTTCATGAAGCAAATATTGAGAAAACTGAAGAGAGAAATAGACAAAACACAGTACTAGTCAGAAATGTTAATAGCTGCCCTCCCTAATGGGTAGATAATGAGACAGAAAACCAGTAAGTATCAGAGAATTTGAACAAAACTAGAGCAAATAAACCTAGCACCCAGGCACAGAGCATTCCATCGACGGCGGCCGGTCATTTCTTTTTTCTCAAGTGTACGCAGAAGTTGCTCCAGGATCTGTGCTGTTAAGTCACAAAATAACTCTTAAAATTTTAAAAAAGATTGAATTCATCCCCAGTGTCAGTACTGATCATGTTAGAGGGAAATTAGAAACTAGTATCAGAAGGGAAACTAAGAAGTATGCAAATATGTGGAAGTTAAACAGCACACTCTTTAACAGTCATTGGGTTAAAATTAAAAAAAAAGAAAAAATATAATCTCAAGACAAACAACAGTAAAGATAGAACATCAAAATTTATGGAATACAGAAAAAAACAATAATGAGGGGGAAGTTTATTGCAATAAGTACCCACATTGGAAATGAAAGAAGACATCAAATGAACAACTTGATTTTTATGCCTCAAGAGGCTAGATTTAAAAAAGAAATCTAAGCTCGAAATCTAAGCTCAAAGTTAGCAGAACAAAGGTAATAACAAAAGTTAGGACAGAAAGAAACGAGGCAGAATATGGAAAAACAGTAGAAAAACATCAATAAAACAAAGAGACAGGTAGTTGAACAGATAAAACTGACAAACCCTTAGCTACAGTAATTTTTAAAAAGAAGTGTATGATTCACATAAATAAAATAAGAAATAAGAGAGGCGATATTACCACTTAAACAGAAATAAAATAATAAAAGACTGTTATGAACAATTATATGCCAACAAACTGGATAACCAAGAAGAAACGGACAATTTCCTAGGTATGAACAACTCATGAAGATTAAATTATGAGACATCTGAACACACCCACTAATACAGAGATTGAATCAGTAATCAAGAACTCCCCAACAAAGCCCAGGACGAGATGACCTACCCGTGAATTTCACCAGGTATGTATGAAGAAGTATTTATGTCAACCCTTATCAAATCTCTCTCTCAAAAAAAAAAAAAAAATGAAGCAGACAAAATGCTTCTAAAGGCACTTTACGAAACAGCCTTACCCTCATACCAAAGCCAGCCAAAGACAACACAGGAAGAAAATTGATGAATATCCTGATGAAAGTAGAATCCAGAGATCTGAACGAAAGGCTAGCAAATCGAACTCTCCAACACGTGAAGAGAATTATGCCATGACCAAGTGAGAGCTGGCCCTGCTACGCGAAGACAGGTGAACACACACGGATCAGTGATTGTGATTCACCACATTAACACAACAAAGAGTAAACATTACACGACTGTCTCAAAAGACGCAGCTAAATTGTTTAAGAAAATTGAACACCCTTCCACCAGACAAACTTTCAACGGGCTATAAATGGGAGGAAATTACATCAACATAATAAAGGCCACGTATAAAAAGCACACAACTAACATCGTTAACACGAAACCGCTGAACACTTCTCCTTCATGACTGGGAACAAGGCAAGGTTACCTACACCTGCCACTTCTATCCATCGTAGTTCTAGGAATTCTAGCCACAGCACTTAGGCAACAAAATAAATAAGTAAAAGGCATCCAAATTGCAAAGTAAGAAGTAAAATTGTTTCTCTTTGTAGATAGCATAATTTTACATGTAGAAAACCTTAAAGATTCTGTTAAAAAACCTGTTAGAGTTTGAAAACAAATTCAGTAAAGCGGCAAGATACAAAATCAACAGTATAAGTGGCATTTTTACACACAAACAGCAAATCATCTGCAAAGGAAATTAAGAAACTATACTATTTAGGGACCAGCAGTTAGCGTAATGGCTATGTCGCTGGACTCCCATGTAGTCAACTGCAGTTCACGTCCCGGACCTGATGGCTTAAAACACACCGGGCGCATGTGCGTGCATGCCCAAGATCTCGAGAGGAGAATGGAAGAGAAGGGATTGCTGCATGGCCATCCCCCCTGGGGGGTGATTTCTTACTTTCTGTCTCTCTGTCTCTCTCTGCCTGTCTAGCGAGCGCATGCGCCCTATAGCAAAAAACTCTCCAAGAAAAAGAAATAATACTATTTACAGTAACTTCAAAAAGAATAAATGACTGAGTCAGCAGGTGATATGAAGTTGAAGATGCTGGATCCACACGGCCAACTGCACAGTTGGAGGCCTGGACCTTTGCTTAAACATCATACTGGGCGTGTATGAGAATGTGCACAAAATCCCCATAGGAGAGTGGAGGAGAGGGATTATGGCAGGGCTATCCCCTCTGGGGTGATTTCTCTCTTTCTGGCGAGTGCATGTGCCCTATAGCAAAGACTAAAAAATAAAAATAAAAGTTAAAATTAATAAAATACCTAGCAATAAACTTAATTAAGGAGGTAAGATATTTGTCCACTAAACACTGCAAAACACTGCTGAAAGAAATTTATAAAGACAAAGAAAGGAAAAACCTGCCATTTTCATGAATTGGAGTTGTAATATTACTGAAATGTTCAATTACCCAAAATGGGGACCAGCAAGTGGCATAATGGCTATGTCGCTGGACTCCCCTGTAGTCAACCACAATTCGAGTCCCAGACAGGGTGGCTTAAACTCACGCCAGGCACATGTGTGCGTGCCCAATATCCCAAGAGGAGAATGGAGGAGGAGGGGTTGCAGAATGGCGAATGGCCCTCCCTGGGGAGTGATTTCTCGCTTTTTGTCTCTCTGTCTCTCTCTGTCTTTCTGGCAACCGCACACGCCCCATATTAAAATACCTCTCAGAAAAAAAAAAAAATTACCCAAAGTGATCTATAGGCTGAATACATTCTTGTTAAATTTCTGTTGAGCAAGATGAACAAACTCCAGTCATCTCTGTACAATATTGTACTTAAATTTTTTAAAAAAGTATTGTACATTTAAAATTTGATGTAATATCTTGTTGTATGTTCTTACCATAATAAAATAAAATTGAAATGTAGAGGAAAACCTCCACCCATATAAAACACTAGTGGGATATAAATAAACACAATGTATAAAGAGAGTCTTTTTGAAAATATGAATATACTTTTTTTCACTTCTGTTTCAGAGTATCCGACCATTCCTTGCCCCAGGAATCCATTTGAATTGTTATTAAAAAATACAAAATATAAGTCATAATGACATTCAGTTTCTTACATGCAAAATGAGATCATGGGGACAATTTTCAAAAATATATACGTATTGGGACCAGCAGTTAGTGTAATGGCTATGTCACTGGACTCCCATGTAGTCGACCACAGTTCACGTCCCGGAACCAATGGCTTAAAACTCACGCTGGGCGTGTGTGTATGCATTCCCAAGATCCCGAGAGGAGAATGGAGGAGAAGGGATTGCAGTGTGGCCTCCCCCCTGGGGGGGTGATTTCTCGCTTTCCGTCTCTGTCTCTCTCTGTCTGTTTGGCGAGCACACACGCACTATAGCAAAAACCTCTCCCCCCCTCAAAAAAAAAAAAATACGTGTTTATTGCCTAAATTTGCAAGATTTTCTAAATTTCTTTTTCTTCTTTGCCATTCTACAATTTAACATTCACCTAAAGAATTTGGAGCCATATAGCGTTTTCCAGAATGCACGAGGTCTCTGCAAACAGTAAGACTCTGTGAAAAGATGGAAGAAGCAAAATAAGGTAAGGGAGGTGAAATCTATTCCACTGGTAACGAAGAGCTTTGTGAGAATGAGGCACAGAATGTGCAGAATTACTTAATTTAAGTGTCTTTTTTTAGTTGTAGCATGGTAAAAATTATACTCTAGGCTTCTAGCAAAGGCTTATTGGCAAAATCAAGCAGCATTATGTGACCAATTAACTTGCTCTGAAATACATGTAACGCACAGCCACTAAATTAACGCTGGCATAAATATTGGCATTATCTTTCTGTCCGTTATTTCCTGGGCTGCATACAAGTGTGTGTTTTATAGCTATACAGCCATTTAACAGATATTTATCGATTTCCTAGGTTGCCTATTGCAGGACACGTGTAAAAATGGCATTTTAAAAAATCACGCTATACAATTCATGGGATGTTGAACTCTGTTACAGTGTTGTAGAAAACAGTGGGATGAAAAAACACTATTTTATCCCAGATTTCCTAGAAATGACAAAGCCTGGGGTAGAAAATGAGGTGCTTACACTTTACTGAATAGTGAATTTCCAGGAAAATGGAAGTGTGAAGCAGGGAAGACAGTGTAAATGCAAAGAACCAGTTTATAGGACTGGCCACGTATTTTGAGTAATAGTTGCTCAGCGAGACACAACAGATGCCTTTAGAGATACTAGATGAAGAAAAGAGACCAGTTACCTGCTCATTCGCTTCTGTCTCTGTCTTCATCGGTCTGAGTGTACTCCACAGTGAGCTGACTCCCTTGTGAGATTTCAGAGTGCATTCCCTGGACTTTCTTAGCAGCCACGGGGAAGTGCGAGGGCTGTGCTGGTTTCTTGCAGATGTTGGTGCCACCAGGTCTTCCCTACTTGAATCTGTATAAAGGAAGTAGGAAAGTGTCCATCTTAAGGGTAAACACTTTGGACTTTGATAGTTGAGAGAATTCTGAAAAGTTCATGGAAAATGGAATGAAAGTACAAATTTATTTTGGTGCAAAAATGTTTTGACATCCATGCATAATTTTTTCATAATATGCATTTTCCATGAACCTTTTGAGGACTCTTCACATGTGGATTGCCACCTGTGCTGCCCCTTAGGTCTGTTTCACTTTCCCAACATACGTAAATTCCCTATTTCCCATATATTTCTGATAATGAATATCCTAAGATAGGGATAATAGCCATTATTATTATTTTATTTTTGTAGAGGTTTTTTCCTATAGAGTACATGTGCTCCCCAGAAAGACAGAGAAAGACAGAGAGACAGAAAGCAAGAAATCGTCCCCCAGGGGGAGATGGCCACGCCACAATCCCTTCTCCTCCATTTTCCTCTTGGGATCTTGGGCACGCACGCACACGCGCCCAGTGTGAGTTTAAGCCACCAATTCCGGGACTCGAACCGTGGTCAACTACATGGGAGTCCAGTAACATAGCCATTATGCTAACTGCTGGTCCCAATAGCCATGTTGATGCGTGATTGACTGTGAGAATTAAATACACTGTGAGTGCTTAGCCAGCACCTGCCACACGGTAAACCCACAGTAATATTCACTGTGATTACATTGCGTTGCTGCAGTATGCTGTTATTTCCATTTGTTAGACATTTGTCACTCCCGAATGGGTGGCAAACATACATCACATCACTGACACATGTGTCTTATCGGGGCATCTTGGGAACTTTAAACAATTTCTTTTAAGGGCTAGATGGCACTTCGCCAAACTTATTATGCTGGAGGAAACACTTGAAGCTGTCCATAACGCTGTAGTCCTGGCTGCTCTAGCTTTAACCTCACTTTCCAATCTCGTTGAAACCTCTTTTTGAGTTTGTTGAAAGCTCTAAAGAAAACAAAACAAAACAAAACAAAACAAAATAAACCTTTTTGTTCAGGAGATAATCATACCCTGGACATACGAATGGGCTGATTTGAAATTTTGCCTGTCATTATCTTGATGAAACTGAAGTCAGTGACTGCTAAGGGATGCCTGCCTCCTCTCGCGTACCCAGAACCAGCGGTATAGCACTTCCTCATTTCTAGCTATGCATTCATTTGTGTCTACTGCTTACTAATCCTAAATCTAAACGGATTTGTTCAAAAGGAGACAGTCTGTTTCTTTTTTTTTTTATTCTTTTTTTAAATTTATTTATTTTTAATTATTTATTTACATTCATTCACTGTACATCATTATAGCATACAAAACGAGATTTTTCCATTCACAGTGCACTGTATATTGGCTCAGTCAAGCAAATCAACATGTGTGTTATTGTCAACACATAATTTTCCATTTCTTGTTTTCTGTATATTTTGCCTTTTTTCCCATCCTTGATTCCCTATCTCACCCTCTGCCATCAGGAGACAGTCTGTTTCTAAAGTAGTTAGTATACACATATGAGTTTTGCATGGATGAGCTAAATAAGCACATGGCCCTTTCTTAAGTGTTCTGAACCTGAACCTCAATGTAAAAGCAGGATCCATTCTTTTTTTTGGGAGAGGTTTTTGCTATAGGGTGCATGCGCTCGCCAGACAGACAGAGAGAGACAGAGAGACAGAAAGCAAGAAATCACCCCCCAGGAGGGATGGCCATGCTGCAATCCCTTCTCCTCCATTCTCCTCTTGGGATCTTGGGCACGCATGCACACGCACCCGGCGTGAGATTAAGCCACCAGGTCCGGGACTCGAACTGCGGTCGACTACGTGGGAGTCCAGCGACATAGCCATTACGCTAACTGCTTCTCCCAAAGCAGGATCCATTCTTGAGAAATGTGGAAGTACAATTGATTTGTAATAAATAATTATAGAACCTATCAATAGGGGCACGTATCTATATGCTATTAAAGAAAAGTAAGTACTGAGTGCAAAGCTTAGGTAAAGAATGATTTCATGGAGAGTCCTAATATTTACAGATTTAAAAGAATCTTACTTCGGCTTCCAAAGAAACAGTCTTTAAAGTAATTATTTCTTATAGACATGGTAACATGATTTTAATACATTCAATTAAATTTGATTTCCTGAACAAATAAAAAAGCAATTAATTCCATGACTTAAAACAAAGTAATTGAATGAGAACACCTTGTCACTTTTTTATGGGAAGTGATATTTTATGCATAAGTAATTAGAAATTGCCTAAGACTCTGAGGGGACACCAGTATAATGAACGACTCCCTGTATAATTCTGATCAGATAATGAATGAAGTAGCAGCTGAAGGCCAGTGTACCCCCTGATTACCATGGAAGACTCCTGTGTGAGTTGGATTTCAGCAGGCCTTCACACCCAGTCCCTGGGACCTGGGCTGGGGCTGCTTCCTACGTGGTGAGGGAAGGAGGAACGTGTGCCCCTGCAAGACCCCAGCATGCTTACCTAGATAGGGTTCCCCGAACTAGCAGCCATGAAATGCCACTCTACATCTCCATGAGGGTAATAAGTAAGGAGCGTAAGAAAGAGATTGTAGAGAAAACCTTCCCTCACGAAAATCAGGAGTAAGGAGCAAGTATTACCCAGATGTAAGTGCACAGGAATCCATGTGAAAGTGTATTCGAAGTGAAATAAATCCCTTAGGCTACAAAGCAGTAATACTGCCTCGCAGTTTGAAAGTTGTAATATAAACAAAGCTAAAGCCAAAAAATTTCTAGACCTTAGAAACATGGTAAGGAAATAAATTCTTTCCACAGCAATTTTAAGATTAATGATTTTTATTGAAGTGTGTTTTCTAAAACTCTATAAATATGACTCTCACATGAATGCAGAATGAACATATGCCACAGTTAGATATTTAATGAATTAGAGAAACTTCAAGGTGCTAAATTTAGTTCAAAAGAGATTTTCACAGGGTAAGTATAATGTGAATTGAAAAAAAGAAATGTACAGAGGGTTTAGTAATTAAAGCACAAAACTAGTTAATATGGTATAAGGCGACAAAACTATAATTTCTGGGGTTATCTGATATACAGCAGAGAAATTTTTATCTCTACCACACAAAAATCTACAATGGATCATGCTACTTTAGAAAGTCTGATTCCAAATTAACAGTAAATAGTAGCTGAATCAAAGTATTTTTCTTTAATGAATTAAAAACGTCTTGAGTGTGGCCTCTCAAACAAAGCTTTACTTTGACCTGAAAATACATGCGGTCTTCATTTTGCCAATTTTTAATTTGTAATGATTTTTTAATTTTTAGCACTTTCTTTATGTGATAATTCTTAAAAATGTTTAGTAGAAAATAATTTACCCATTATAGAAGAACTTGTGAGTGGTAGAAGGAAATAGTGATGGTCTTTTGACTTCAAGGCCAGTAGATTATTCATATAAACCTAATAAAAACCAGTTCAACAATATAGTCCTCAAATATGAAAATCAGTGTCCATAGACAAGAGCAAGCTTCTTTGTTGTTTTGTTTATTTTGTTTTGTCTTTGTTTTTTTTTTTTTTTTGAGAGAGAATTTTGCTATAAGGTACGTGCACTCACAGGAGAGACAGACAGACAGACAGAAAGCAAGAAATCACCCCGCCCCTGAGGGGGGGCCATGGCCACTCCACAATCCCTTTTCATGCTGCTGGATCAGGGACTCAAACCACTGTTATCTATGATGGAAGTCCAGTGACATAACCATTACACCATCTGTTGGCCCCCAAGGGCCATTTTTAAAACTTAAGGAAGGAAACAAGTGTATTGTTAGCATAAACAGAACTCAGTTTTCTTGAAGTCCTAAATCACCTGTTGATCACACAGTTTTCTACCCTCTGGCAAGTAAGGAAAAACTGACTTTTTTACCATGAAGAGTAAAAATGAGTTTCTAATGTATTCCAGTGAGAATACTGTTACTGTGGGGTAGGTGAAGAGAAGGTATCTGAGAGCAACTGGTGTGTGGGAACAGATTCTTGACTTAATGGAGAGAGATTCTGAGTTTAAATCAGTTGAAATGTAAAAATTGTGTTAATAAAGACATTTTCTACAAATTATTTATAAGTTGATTTATTTATATACATATTCTTGTAAACTCAAACTTATATATGCGTGTGCATATGAATTTTTTTTTTTTTGGAGAGGATTTTTTTGCTATAGGGCGCGTGCACTCGCCAGACAGACAGAGAGAGACAGAGAGACAGCGAGAAATCACCCCCCCAGGGGGGATGGCCACGCCGCAATCCCTTCTCCTCCATTCTCCTCTCAGGATCTTGGGCACACACGCACACGCGCCCGGCGTGAGTTTTAAACCACCGGGTCCGGGACACGAACCGCAGTCGACTACGTGGGAGTCCAGTGACATAGCCATTACGCTAACTGCTGGTCCCTGGATTTTTTTTTCCAGAATAGATGCATTTATGCTCTTTCCATATAACTTTTTTTTTTTTTTTTTTTTTGGCATTCCACACCAGAAGCCCAGAAGCTTTATTCAGTTCATTCAGAAAGCATTGGCAGGGCAGGGCCAGCTGGTGAAGTCCTGGTTGAGGCGCTGGATTTCCACATGGCCGACGTCAGTTTGAGGACTGGACCTGGCAGCTTGCTCTCTCAATTTCTCTCTCTCTGTCTTTCTTGTGAGCATATGGAGCCTATAGCAAATAATAAGTAAATAAATAAATATATAAAATTAAAATAAATAATTATTAAAAAAAGAAAACCTTGTAAAATAAATTTAAGCTGCAAATTTATAGATAGAAGCTTCAAAGTATATAAAATATACAGGTGATATTTATAATAATACTTTATGAACTAACAATAAACAATAATTTCACAAAAGATTATAAATATTTTGTGCACTTATCAGTCCTTTCTTTCAGGCAAAGTGCTCTTTTGATGATAAATTAATAAATATACACTAAACTATTTCCAGACAGCACAAAACATTTTCATTTTTCTCTTGTAAACATAAGTTTATCATTTATAGTTTTCAAACATTATTGCATTTGAACTTTTACAATTTAATAAAGCATTTACGAAACAATCTGCAGACTAATTTAATAGAAAAGTAACACTTCCAAGGAGACATAACAGGCCTAAGAATTTTTCTCTCACACTCACCATTTACCACCCACTCTCTACCAACCACTTTCCCCCCTTATGGTCTCTAGCATCTATACCATTATCTCCACCATCGCATCTTCAGCTCTCTCAACCTCTACCTTAACGTGTAGACACTCAGTACAAGTGGAGTGGGGATATACGATGTGTATCTTTTGGGCTATTGCCAAGGAGTGGGATTACTGGGTCATATGGAAGTTCAATTGGTAGGTTTTTGAGGAGCCTCCATGTTGTTTCCCACAGAGGCTGAACTAATTTACATTCCCACCAGCAGTGTAAGAGGGTCCCCTTTTCAACATAGCCTTGTCAGTACTTGTCATTCTTTATTGTTTGATACTAGTTATTCTAACTGGGGTTAAATGGGTATCTTGTAGTTTTAATTTGCATTTCCCTTATGACAAGAGACTTTGAATATTTTGTATATGCTTCGTGACCATTCAGAAGTCTGCCTTAGAGAGTCTTGGATTCAATTCATTTGCATATTTTTATATTGGCCTATTCATTTTTGCAAGTGAACTGCTTGAGTTCCCTGTATATTCTAGATATCAATCCCTGTCTGAGAAATAATTTGCAAATATTCTCTGCCATTCGAGGGTTGTCTTTTCACTCTATTGTTCCTTTGCTGTGAGGAAACATTTTAGCTTAACATAATCTCTCTTGTCTATTTTGGGGACTATTGTCTGTATTATAGGGGTCTTATTTAAGAAATCTTTGCCTATTTCGGTTTCTTCAGAATTTTTCCCTGTATTTCATACTAGTAGTTTTATAGTCTGAGTCTTTATGTGTAAATCTTTGATTCATTTTGTGTTGACTCTTGTTAATGGTGTGAAATAGGGGTTCAGTTTCATTTTTCTGCAGGTGCATATCCAGTTTTTCCAGCATTATTTGCTGAAAAGACGTTCTTTTCTCCACTGCATTGTTTTGTAACAGTCCAGATGGGGCATTTTAAGTTAAGAGTTCACTCCCTGAAAACACTAATAGTAAACACCTATTCGACATGGTATACATATTTTTAAACTTTTACTGAGATAATTTTAAAATGACTGCTTAGCTGACTGTAGTTTATGATGAAAAGGGATTTGTGGATCATTGAGGCAGATGTCAAATCACATTGCATCCTCTTCAAACCTTGCAGACATAATTCTCAAAAACCTTCTGAAGTCCTCTTAGAGACATTTGCCTCTCTAGGGCATTTTCACAGCATTTTGAAAGTAAAACAGAGACGCATCTTCACACATTTGAAGAGAAATTGGAAAAGCTCATCTTGCAGGGGATTTTTTAAAAAATTTCAATTCGATGAATATTTCAAGGACAGTAGGTTACATTCTGGAGTTTAATCTTAAATGCTGCAATTTTACATTTTAAATGCAATAACAAAACCCCATTAGCTTATTAAATACTTGCTCTTATGTGAGAATACATCATCACAAAATCATTACTTAAGTCACCTGAAGCATTTACACAAACAATGATCAAATGAAGGCATAGCTGCTGATCTATTCTTTTTTTTAGGTTACCTCAGTAACACAGCAATTTATTCTTTAATACTTTCATGGTAGACTGTTAACTGGGATTTAGCTTCAGCTGCATCATTGGGACTGAAACTGAGAATTGTAATTACTACAGAGAGAATCATGTGACTTTTGCAAATAAAAGTAAAGCATTTTAACAAACACTAATGGTTTTTCAAAAATGTGTTTCAGAAACCCATGGCATTTTACATTGCTGCAGCCAGAATTTTTCATTGTCCAATTCAAAATATAAAATATTACATTTTTCTTAAATTGTAATAAGAGTAGAAATTTACATTTGTGTAGAATAAGCCTTAATATATTACAGGTGATTCATGTGTCAGCCTGTGCTACCAGGTTATGCAGAATAAAACTTTTCTGGACATCTCTGAGCATATATTCAAACTTCTTAGACACGTGTCACCCATTTGGAATGATAAAGCTCTGCAAATGTCTGTTTTCAAAAGTGCAGTCCTGGATGGGTCTGTTCATATAAAGTTGGGAAGAGAACACACTGATGGAGCAGAGATCTATTTATTCCAGTAACTTGGAATTTAAAGAATTCAGGTGCATGTTCTTGAGGTATGTTCTTACCATGATCGCACCAACTGCACGTAATGACAAGGTCATGCTATAGACACACCACACCATTGAAGCTCTGTGCAATTGTCATTTGGCCTGTATAGTTATAAAGATCTTCAGCAGGTTTTATATTTTATTCACCTGAATCTGAAATATCCTACTATGCATAGAAAAGTCTGGATAACTTAACTACAAATTAACCTGGATTTCCAAAATGACGTATTACAATAGGAGGTTTTCAAGTACGTTTTTTGGTGACTTTTAAAATGTTAACAAAAATTGTAATCATTTTGTTTTTGCGTAAGTTGTCAAAATCAAAATAATTACAAATAGTCACTTGCATCAAACTCTAGTAAAGACACATAAATAAACAAAGTTGGAAGGAAATAAATGAGGGGTTCTCATGCATGTAGACCTGCAAACAAGAGCCATCACAAGAGATGTGCAGAACCCACAGCCCTTCACAGGCCACCGTGGCCCGACGCACAAATGCTTGGTGGAGGGTATGTACCCAGCAACTCTCTGTCCAATCTTGTCAAACTGATCACCATTGTTATTGACCCTTGTAACTAAAGGTAATTGTTTCAAAACTACTTAACACTCCTCAACCACCTTTAAAATCCTTGTATGCTTTTCCCTGTTTGAATATGCCTACCTATATTTTCATTGCAATGTATTTTCACAAGTAAACTTATCTTTGAAGAATCTTCCTTTGTTATTTAGGTTGACAGTTTCTATAGACATATAGCCTGTTTCCTTCTCTTAGCTCTGAATTTCTGCCTTGTGTTTCATTATTCCTGGGTTATTTGTTCTCTGTCCTTGCCTCAAACAGCATGTGTTCAAGTGCATTAGATTACCCTATTAAAAGATTTATTTTCTTCCTGATAGATACTTCATCTGAAATTCTCTTAATTTTTGTTTCAATGATTTTTGTTCATGTAAATTTGCTATGCTATAATTTCCATAAGAGCAGCAGGGATTTGGGGACCAGCAGATGGCATAATGGTTACATCGCTGGACTCCCACGTAGATTGACCTATGGTTTGAGTCCCAAACCTGGCAGCTTAAAAGTCAAGCCTGGTGGGACCAGCAGTTAGCGTAATGGCTATGTCGCTGGACTCCCATGTAGTCAACCGTGGTTCGAGTTCCGGACCTGGTGGCTTAAACTCATGCAGGGCATGCCCAAGATCCCGAAAGGAGAAAGGAGGAGAAGGTACTGTGGAGTGGCCATCCCCCCTGGTGGGTGATTTCTCGCTTTCTCTCTCTCTGTCTCTCTGTCTATCTGGCGAGCGCACGCGCCCTATAGCAAGACCCTCAAAAAAAAAAAAAAAAAAAAAAAAAAAAATCAAGTGTCTATGCATGCATGCCCAAAATCTGGAGAGGAGATTGGAGGAGAAGGGATTGTGGTGTCGCCATTCTCCCTTGGGAAGGGGTGATTTCTATCTTTTTACCTCTCTGTCTTTCTCTGATTCTCCAGTAAGTGCACATACCCTATAGCAAAAATTTCTCTCAATAAATAAATAAATAAATAAATAAATAAATAAAATCAGGGATTTTGTCTGCCTTATTCAAGAGTGGCTGGAATCAAGTATTCTAGGGAGAGAAAACTAGGCATTAAAAACAATAAGGGGTATTGATGTTATGTATTTGCCTTGTTTCACAGAGACTAGCAAGATTTTGGCTTTTACTCAGAAAGCAAAAGCCACTAGAGGCTGTGGTGTTGCTCATGTTTTAAATGGTTAATTAGGACTTCTTTTTTCCCATCAAATTTGTGGACAAGAGGGGTGGACAGGGAAACCAGTTAGAAAGATGAGAACATAATAATAATATTTTTAAAATATTACCTTCATCTACAACCAGTGAGAGCAATTTAACACATCAATAGTTGAGAGTAAGTTCCAGATGTTGGCTCTGAAGCGCCTTGTGCCTGTGCTGTGGCCCACGATGGACTTTCCCTAGGCAGTGCTGCAGTTTGAGGATGTGCCCTCCTAATCTCATCTGGAACCTCGATCTTCACTGTCCCAGTATTAAGAGGTAGTACCCAAGAGGAGGGATTAGATCCAAAAGGGATTAGGTCAAAAGGGCTCCACCTTCATGAAAGGATCAATGCCTTCATTAATAGCTCATCTATTATTTTTTTTTGGTTACAGCAGCAATACAGCCATTTATTCTCAAATATTTTGTGGTAGACTATTAACTGGAATTTAGCTTCAGCTGCATCATTGGTACTGAAACAGAATTGTAATTACTACAGAGAGAATTGTATGACTTTTGCAATAAAAGTAAAGCACTTTAACACACACTAATGCTTTTTCTTTTTTTTGAGAGGTTTTTGCCATATGGCATGTACGCTCGCCAGACAGACAGAGAGAGACAGAAAGCGAGAAATCACCCCCTGGGGCGATGGCCATGCCACAATCCCTTCTTCTCCATTCTCCTCTCGGGATCTTGGGCACGCACGCACACGCGTCTGGCATGAGTTTTAAGCCACCAGGTCCGGGATGCGAACCGCGGTCAACTAGGTGGGAGTCCAGCGACATAGCCATTACGCTAACTGCTGGTCCCAACACACACTAATGATTTTTCAAAGATGTGTTTCAGGAACACATTAATGGTCCAAGGAGAGTGGTTTCTCACAAAAGTGCCCCTTCCTGCTCTCTGGCCCACATTCACTCTGCTTTGCCCTGCGATGCCTTCTGCGTGGTATGATGGAGCAAGGAAACCCCACCAGGTGCCACCCACTTCCCAGTCTCTAGAACAGGAGCTAAATAAGCCTCTACTTTGTTAATAAACTGTGCCGACTCAAGTATTCTGTTATAGTGGCAAACAAAATGGACTAAGATAGGTGCATATCTGTCCTGCCCTTACCATGTTTAATACTATGGCCCTTTATCTATAGCACTTCATTATAATTGTATTTTTACAGAAGAGATATTAAAGACAAAATAGTCATCTCTGAAGTTTATACAAGAAGCACAGGAGTTTTTGATTGTCTGAATTTTGTCAGGTACATGTGAGGTACTTTACAACCCTACAATACGAGTTTAACGTTCCAAATAAGGAACACTGGGGCCGTATAAATCAGCATATTTCCATAATTATTTAGCTAGCAAAATCTGGGACATTTCAACTATACTCTGTCCAGTCTTTAATATAATGTTTTCATCTTTTTAATTTCCCCAGCCAGGATAATAAATATAACTTAAAATGCTATGTTTACTGGTTAAAATAGATGAAATCAAAATTTTTATATATATATATATATATATATATATATATATATATATATGGATTATATTTTTCTTTTAGCTTGAGTTAAGGAAGATTTTATAATATTTTTTCATGTAGATATTTCTGACTTCTCTGAATAAAACTTGAAAGCTTGTATCATTTTTCCTCACACTGTAATATAAGAAAACCAGATAGTTCTAGGTGCTACCATAGAAACTGAAGTATGGAATAAAATAGGTTTACTTTTATTAGTATTATTTATACATTCAATCATTATACATCATTTAGTTTGTAAAGAGATTTTACCAACATGATATATGCCACACGGCAGACGAGTTGAGACTACTGTACACATCACCAACAGACAACAGGCAACAAACCATATCTGTGTAACACAAATGTCTTAGTTCTCCATATTTTCTCAAATTTCCCTTCCTGCACTCTTCCCTTCTTTCCCACTCCTTCCACTTTGTCCCCAGTGTCCATAACAATTTTCAATGTTTTATGTCCTCCAGTGTTTTAGTCTCTACCCTAGAGTGTAGACAGTTGGAATATGTTGAGTGGAGACAAACAATGTCTCTGTTTCATAGCCTGACTTGCTTCACTCAGCAATAGATCTTCCATGTTCATTCACTTTATATCAAATGCCACAGTCTTGTTTTTCATGGCTGAACAGTATTCCATGGAGTATATGTGCCACACTTTTTCAATCCATTCATCCATTTGTGGACATTTTGGTTGGTTCCGTGTCTTAGCAATTGTGAATAATGCCACAGTCAGTATAGCTGTGCAAGCACTTTTTTGACTGAACATTCTCCTGTCCTTTGGGTAGATACCCAGGAGTAGAATTGCTGGATCATATGGTAGTTCCATTGGAAGGTCCTTGAGGAACCTCTATATTGTTCTCCACAGTGGCTAGACCAATTTACATTCCCACCAACAATGTATAAGAGTTCCCTTTTCACCCCATACTCACCAGCAATTATCATTTTTTGTTTTTTTAATCACCATTCTGACTGGGGTTAGGTGATATCTCATTGGAGTTTTTTTTGTTTTTTGGGTTTTTTTTTGAGAGGTTTTCGCTATAGGGCATGTGCGCTTGCCAGACAGAGAGAGACAGAGAGACAGAAAGCAAGAAATCACCCCCCAGGGGGGATGGTCACGCCGGAATCCCCTCTCCTCCATTCTCCTCTCGGGATCTTGGGCACACACGCACACGCGCCCGGTGTGAGTTTTAAGCCACCGGGTCCGGGACGCGAACCGCAGTCAACTACGTAGGAGTCCAGCGACATAGCCATTACGTTAACTGCTGGTTCCCTCATTGTAGTTTTGATCTGCATCTCCCTTAGGATGAGAGAGGTTGAGCATTTTTTCATATGCTTTTCAGCGGTTCATGTGTCTTCCTTAGAGAATTGTTTATTCAGCTCATTTTCTCATCTTTTAATTGGGTTAATCATTTTCTTCTGGGTAAGCTGCTTGAGTTCCCTGGGTATTCTATTATCAGTCCCTTATCTGAGGCACAGTTAACAAACATTTTCTCCCATTCTAAGGGTTGTTGATTCACACTGATTAGTGTTTCTTTTGCTGTGTAGAAACTTCTTATTCTGATGTAATCCCACCTGTCTATTTTGGGGATTATTGCCTGTGCTTTGGGGGTCTTGCTTAAGAAGTCTTTGCCTACCTTAACGCCTCCCAGAATTTCCCCAGTGTTTTTCACCAGTAGTTTTATAGTTTGATCCACTTTGATATGATTTTTGTTAATTGTGACAGAGAGGGGTTCAAATTTATCTTTTTGCAGACAGATACCCAGTTTTTCTAGCACCATTTGCTAAAGAGGTTTTCCTTTTCCCACTGGATTGATTGGTACCCTTTGTCAAAGATCAGTTGGGTGTTTGTTTGTTTGTTTGTTTCCCCCCTGGGGTCTCTACTCTATTCCATTGGTCTTCATGTCTGTTTTTGTGCCAATACCATGCTGTTTTGATTATCCCAGCTTTGTAGTATATTTTGGGGTCAGGAAGAGAGAAACCACCCACTCCACTCTTCTTGCATTCCACTCTTCTTGCACAGGATGGCTTTGGCAATAGATGTAATATATACCATATTAACAGAAAGTAAGATAAAAACCATATGGTCATTTCAATCGATGAAATGCATTTGACAAAATACAACATTCCTTCAAGATTAAGACTCTCAGTAAAATCAGCATAGAATAGAGGGATAGTTTCTCAGCATAATGAAAGTCATCTATGAAAAACCTATAGCTAACGTTATACTGAATGGGGAAAAGCTAAAGGCTTTTCCACTAAAAACTGGTACAAGACAAGGCTTCCAACTTTCTCCACTCCTATTCAGTATAGTACTGGAAATTCTAGCCAATGTGATCAGACAAAGAATGAAATAAAAGGCATTCCAATAGGGAAAGAAGAACTGTAATTATGTCTGCTTGAAGAAGACATGATTTTATACATAGAAGACCCAACAGTATCCATAAAAGAACTTCTTGAAGTAATAAATGCATACAGTAAAGTGGCAGGATACAAAAATAACTTACAGAAATCTATAGCATTTCTATACACAACCAAGAAGCAGACAGAGACAGAACTGAAGAAAGTAATCCCATTTGCCATAGCCACAAAAAGCATAAGATACCTAGGAATAAAACTACCCAAGGAAATTAAAGACCTTTGTAAAGAAAACTATGAAATTATAAAAAAAGAAATCGAAAAGGACACAAAAAAGTGGAAGGACATTCCATGTTACTGGATTGGGAGAATAATTGTAATCAAAATGGCAATCTCACCCAAATTAATCTACATATTTAATGCAATCCCATAAAATAAGATAATCTTCACAGATCTAGAAAAGACAATCATAGAATTTGTCTGAAATCACAAAATAGGGTTTTAAAATTAATAAAAAGGTCACAATCATATACTTATTATAGATAGTGTTTTAATTTCCTGAATTTTCTTTATAGAAAAGCTTAAGTATTTAAATTTGTTCAAGGAAAAAAGAACTAAAAAATTATACTTAATCTCTTTGAAAAAAATTTTTAAGGTTTTTGCCATAGGATGCATGTGCTCACCAGAGACAGAGAGAGGGTAAGTGAGAAATCACCTCCAGGGTAATGGCCACACCACAAACCCTTCTCCTGTCTCCTCTCGGGATTTTAGGCACATATGTACATATACCTGCTGTGATTTTTATACTGTCAGGTTCAGGACTCAAATTGCAGTTTGTCATGTGGGACTCTAGCTCCTTAACCACTTAACTTACTGGCCCATCTTTTAATACTTTTATTTTATAATTTATTTTTATTAAGAATTATTTTATTTACTATATTCATTATTTTTATTTTATTTTTTATTTATTTATTTTTTATTTTGACCATAGAGTGAGAGGGAAAGTGAGAAAACAAGCAACCAAGTCCGGGATTCAAACCATGGTTGGTCATGTGGGAGTCCAGCACCCCTGACCACCATGCCACCTGACAGCCCCTTATTTTATAATTTCTTAAGTTTAATTGTACATTTTTTAAAGTTTTAAAAATTTTTAATTTAATTTAATTTAATTTAATTTAATATGACCAGAGAGGGACAGGGGGAGAGAGAGAGAGAGAGAGAAAGTGAGAAAGCAAGCCTTCAGTTCCGGTATTCGAACTGTGGTCAGCCATGTGGGAGTCCAGTGCCCTTTACCACCATGCCACCTGCTGGCCCCATAATTGTACATTTATATGGCATACAATATGGTTTTTGAAAGCATTTCCGTGTGTGATAACCAAATCAAGGGTATTATTATATATGTCTTTCTCAAGGATGTAAGTTTGTTAATCTGTTTATTGATGCAAGGCATCACAAGGTAAATCCATTCAATTCGATTCAACCCGAATCTCACATTGTTTTATATTCCATTTTGTCTTACTTATATGCAAAAGGAGAGGTCACTAACTGCCCCCACCTGCTTACTAAAGGCATGTACATCATGAAAATTGATTGTCATTGTGTGTATGTGATGTGTGTGTGGACAAATGTGACCCCAAATGTTTTTGAATATATATTATATTTAATCCTAATGTTCTCCCACTTTTAAAATATAGAGATATATATTTTTGTCAAGATTGCAATCATTTAATTTTCCCCAAATAGTGTTTCGTATTGTTTCAGAAAGAATGTCAAATTTCTTAACAGTATAACGTGCTAGGTCTAGATTTTTTCCTGTATCATTCTGCAAGATTATATACTTAATGATTCTGCAACAATCTATAACAAATTATTAATTGTATTTATGTATATTCAATTTTCTATGAAGTAGACTTTACATATAGTAAAATGTATATATCTTAAGTGTTCAAGTTAATATTTTTATCAGTTATATACACTTATATAAATATCACCCAAAATAAAATGGAAAAGATATTCAAATCACCCTAATGAGTTCCTTCTCCTTTTCGTTAATTCCTGGTATTACACAAACAGAGCTTTTTTATGGTTTCTAACGTCTTAGTTTATCTTCCATTTTTTTTAATACTTCACATACACGGAATTACGTAACATTTTGTGTGTAATTTATTTTCTTTAGATAATGTTTTGCAGATTGATTTATACTTTAGTACATACAAATGAATCATGTGTTATTTGTAGATGAATATAGCACTCCTTATTTATCCGTTCTGTTGGGAAGAGGCTGACGTTAGGTCCTTGCCATGTAGACAACCCCATAGCACTTCTTGAAATACGGTAAGTTGTCTCTTCCCAGAAAAAGAGCAGAAAGAGGGGTTTAGAAGAGGGGGAAGTGGAAGTCACAGTTCCTTGTTTCTCGGCTCTGGAGAAATATCCCATGACTTTACACACCCTCTACCCCCTGTGAAGGAATCAGTCGGCCTCTGCACTCCAGGGAAGAGGACACACAGGCATGAATACCGGAAGGTCGGAATCCTGGGAGTCCACCTTAGGGTCTGCTTGTGAGCTCCGCAGTTCGGTTCCACCGCCAGATCGTGCCCACAAAGATTACTAGTGTGATATTCCTAGTGACGATTCTGTATTGTCCTCAGCTTTTCTGTATTTATTAGTTGTGCTGCTTCTGTGATGAAAAGCTATCCCTCACCCTTTGTGTATTTGGTTATTAATTTGCATCAATGTAAACATATAAATATTTATTTTATAATCGAGTTTATATCATTGTGTACGTTGATGTTCGCATTGTTTCAGTTTTGGCCATTGGAAGGGCTACCAGGCTGGCTCCTGTGTTCTGCCTACATGCCTCTTCTCTTTTACAGCACAGCAAAAATTGTCAGGAAAATCTTGAATAGTCTTAGTGTCAATCACTTTTTTTTTGTTTGTTTGTTTGTTTTTTTTTTTGGAGAGATTTTTGCTATAGGGCGCATGCGCTCGACAGACAGAGAGACAGAAAGCGAGAAATCACCCCCCAGGGAGGATGGCCACGGCCGCAATCCCTTCTCCTCCATTCTCCTCTCGGGATCTTGGGCACGCACACACACACGCACCCGGCGTGAGTTTTAAGCCACTGGGTCCAGGACATGAACCGTGGTCGACTACATGGGAGTCCAGTGACATAGCCATTACGCTAATCACTTCTTCAAAGAACCCTTGTTCATTTATTTGCATGGTTTTGTTTAGATATTAAGATCTCAGTACTCAATTGGCTCATTCCCACTGTGGAGTCATTCCATCCTAATCATCTTAGTGAACAGAACAAAGAAATACACCAAGTCAAACTTCTGTATTTTTGTCAGTATCTGCCTGTCTACATGTACTAAAATTTATGTTTTCACTAATACCTCCGATCCAAAGTCATTGCATATAGATTATCTAGCTTTCCCTGTACCTGAGCACATGGCTTTTATCCTGAGTGTGCAACCTAACTTTCATGTGTGTGTGCACGGGTGCATTTATTCATGTTTATTTGTGCATGTGCACATGTGCATTTATTCATGCATTTGTGCATGCATGCATGTTCATGTTTATTCATGTGTGTGTGGGTGCATGCATGTGTGCTTTTATTCATGTATATGTGTGTGCATGTGCATGTGGGCATTTATTCAATCCTAGCATACACCTATGAGTTGTAGAATTCTAGTCCATTTTGATGTAAAGAGTAGACTTAATAACTATACTATCGTTATAATATTTTTTTTGTTTTAGTCTTACACTATCCAATCAAAACAATGTTTTCACAGAGAGTTGGCTTAGTCCTTTGCTTAACTATTGTCTTTGATATGTGTCTGTTATTTTTTTTTTAAGTAGCTCAGCTGGTTACTCTTTATTTTATTCTGAGTTTTCTCCACACCCTCAATGATTTTAAATTTTAGAAAACTGTTAGCATTTAATGTATTATTCACATATCCACAGTCCACATAAACAGAAGGACTTGAGGTCACAAAGCTTGAGAACTTCTGCTGTGTAGTATACACCCAACAGCCCATCAACATTACGGCTGACATTGGCTGCTTGAGTCTCTGCTACACTCAATTTATACTTTGCTTTAAATCTGATCCAATAAATCATTTGCAATAAAACGTTGTAGTACTTATTTTTAGGCAAGGGAATTTAATTTGATGGTGAAATTTGAAAATTGTTTTTGGTTAAAAGTGTAAGATACAGGGACCAGAAGATGGCATAATGGTTAAGTCGTTGGACTCCCATGTACTTGAACATGGTTTGAGTTCCAGACCCAGTGGCTTAAAACTTACACAGGGGCATGTGTGTGTATGCCCAAGATCCAGAGAGGAGAATAGAGAAAGGATTGAGGTGTGGCTATCCTCCTTGGGGAGGTGATTTTTTGCTTTCTGTCTCTTTGTTTCTCTGTCTCTCCAGTGAGCACACGTGCCCTATAGCAAAAATCTCTCTTAAAAAAAAAAAAAAAAAAAAAAGGTGAAAGATACGAAGTGTTTTTACCCTAGTGACATCAGAATGAAAATAATTCTTGAATGTTGACTCTGATGTATAAAATAGAAAACCATTTATGTGATTCATTTTAAAAATATTCATTAGTTAGTAATGAATGTAGTGACAACACAGACATTACATTCTAAGTGAATGGGGCAAGTGAGTGGCTAATATCAAATGTTAAATTTTATTCTTAAATAAAAAATATGTCTTAGATATTGTTGCTAAATTATACACAAGCCCTTTCTTCTGTCACACTTTCAAGACTATCCACTTCTTTTGATGTCTTTTCTTTCTCTTGGTGCAGCTCCTCGGCCTCATCCTCCTCGTCGGTTTTAATTTTATATTTATGTTTTGGGTAGATGCATTTTTTTTAATTTCATTCTCAGAGTGAATACTATTTTTAAAAGTTTTGCTCAGAGGAATGTCTATTCCTCCTCCTCCTCCTCCCTACTATCCTATCGCTGATCTCTCCTCTTCATTAACCTTATTTAAACCTCTCCTGAGTTGGATTAAGTTCATTAGTGAATCAATGAAATGGGGGGAAGGCATAGAAAGCAACCAAGGATACCAGAGACAGTGTGGGAGGAGAGTAGGAGATGGCAGAGGGTGAGGGATAGGGAATCGAGGATGGCAAATGAAAAAACAAAATATACAGAAAACAAGAAATGGAAAATTATTTGTTGACGATAACACGTATGTTGATGTGCTTGATTGAGCCAATATACAGTGTACTCTGGATGGAAAATCTCATTTTGTATGCTGTAATGATCTACAGTGAATGAATGTAAATAAATAAATTTAAGTAAAACAAAACAAAACAAAACACCTCACCTGAGTTGATGTAGAGGGCAAGTGTGATATCGTTACAAGAGCAAAGACTTGGAACAAGACAGTTCACTCCTCAGCTGCAAGTCCTGCTCCCTCCTAGGACAGGTGTCGTCATCTGTGAAATAAAGCACATTAGTAATGAAGCAGTTCATTGTGGCTTTGAAAGGATTCAATTAGTTAATAAGGTCCTTTGATGGGATTTTGTTTCATATATGTGCTCAGTCAGTTTTAGTCATTTTCATGATGGGTAAATATCGATCTATTCGTAGACATATAAATAAACCAACTATTGGGTTGTTGGGAAAATCATGATTCATTTTTGCATAGAAAAACATAAAAAAACCATGACTTTCCCAATAACCTAATATATTTAAAGTTTCTGTCCTATTTCATTTGCTGTTTTAGAACTAAGTACATCAAAATGTAATGTACTCCCTAAATATACATAATTACATTTAATGAGTTTTCAGAACTTCACAAAAATACTTATAAAAAAAACTGTACATGGATTTCAAAATATTCTACATTGAAGCAAACTCACCCTTTAATTCCATTTTTTCATGAATTCCTTAAAGTCCCCAAGTATATCTAATTCGAACTTTCTCCATCAGTTGTTATGTAAGAAGCACTCCTGCCACTTTTTAGTAATAAATTCATTACGCTTAATTAGAAGATAAAAATATACTATTATATATACTATATCAAGAACAAGTCCTTGGTGAGACACTAATCTGGTTTCAAGTCCAAGTACTAAATATCTAACCTTGGGTATATTTTAAGCTTTTCTAAGTCCCAGCTGTTGCAGAACTAAAGTGAGTGTAGCTGTAAGAATGACTTATTTGTTTGGAAAAAATTACAACACATCTAAACCAAAATTTTTTGAAAAAAATAATAGTAACTCAATGAATTCCCACTATTTCTCTTAGTTTTTGAAAACACTGGGATAAACAACTCTGCTCTGGTCATTGGAGCCAGAATCCCGTAAAGTGTCAATGCTGTCTTATCCAGCAAGTGAGCATGTAAAAGCCATCGGGAAGGAAGGATGAAAGCAAGCTTTGGCACTTGGTAAAAACAGATTGCAATTATAAGTGGATCAAACCAAAGCCTTTTCAATAATAACATGTAAACAATGTTTATGTACACATTCTGCGTGACAGATATCTATTTCACCTCATCACCATTACGATTCTGTGGAGTAAAAAGTATTGTTTTTTCATTTTGTATTAAACAAATTATGCGGCAAATGAAAAGGAAATGAAATGGTATCTGAAATAATTTTAATAAACTTGGTTAATATAATTTAAAACAAAAACTGCTTTCATAGCTTCTGACAGTTAATACTATTTCTTTCCCTATAAGTATTTGCAGATGTTTATCATAAACTTTTCAGCTCCAAACATTAGGGAAGATCAGTAGCCCAAACCGAGTAGACTATTTTTGTTTCAGTTCACGCCCTCAGTATTTTACCAGAATTCATGTTTTACTGCACTACGTCTGGTGGGAATTAACCTGAGAATTCATGCAAAAGTTTATGCCTAAATGAATTGCATATAATGTTCTCCCTGAGGATTAGTTTCAGTAGTATGGTTTAAATTAAGCAGTATACTTTTTAATCCTCCCGGATAACTTCTCTGCTTTTAGAAGGATGATCAAAATAAATTACTCTTCTTCACATTTCGGATTTATTTATTTAAACTGACTATAAATCGATTTTAAAATATATTTACTAAAGTTATGGTAATAGAAACGAGCACGCTCGGTTTTCCCCTTATGTTCTGTGTTTCAGGAAGTATTTAAGAAAGGCGCAGTGGGGAAAGCAGGGAGTCGCGGGTTCACGGTTCAGTGTGGGAGCACTAGCCACGTGTGCACTGGGCACCCGGAGTGTTAGGAATCACGACGTGCCGATAGTACAAAACATATGCTAGTGTGAAAACAGAGTGTAAAATAGGTTTTGCATGTAATTCATGTTGAAATCATAATTGGATATATTGGGTTAAATAAAATATATTAAAATTAACTTTACCTGTTCTATTTTACTTTTTTAGGGCTCCTCCTAAAAATTTAGAATTACGTATGTGGTTTGCATTTGCAGTTCACGTTAATGTTTCCACTGGATGGCGCTGTTCTAAAGAGTGAGTGTAGGGCTGACCCCATAGCCTAGAGGTTAAGAGAGTGAATCTCACATGCTGACCACAGTTCAAATCCTGGAGGCGGCAGCTGGAAAAACTCTGGGTGCCTGTATATGCATGCCCCAGATCTCACAGGATGGAGAAAGGCATGCAACCATGCCCCACTAGGAGAGCTTTCTCCCTTTCTCTCTCTGACTCTGTATCTCTTTTTAGTGAGAACTAACACACACTTGCAATGAAAGAAAATAGAGTTGTTGTAGATGTAGAAAAGAACACTAGCACAGACAGAGTATAGTGTAGAATCATCCTCAATATCCATTCAGAGGAGAAATGCACAGGTACTTTTGAACTTTAAGGATAAATATTAAATTTGCTGACTAGAGTGACTATGTTAGAGAGAAGACTCTGTTAGTTTCAACACAGAAATATTTAACTATGTCTGTGCTGTCAGGTTTTTATGGCTTTTCTTTTGTCTCAATGACAATATAGAAGGAATAAGAAAAAAAAAATTAACCTAACATATGATGGTGGAATATATTGATGATGCTTGATTAGCAAGACTTACCACCCTTTACTCTGTGTCACTAAACTATAGGCTTCAATTTTAAAAAATATTTCATTAATTTTAATCTACTCATCAAATTTATTTATACCAGTACAAGAGGCATTAAGATATTTGGGCCAGTTTTAAGTGGAAAGCAACGTGTAAAACTTGCAATGTAGGGACCAGCAGTTAGTGTAATGGCTTTGTCACTGGACTCCCACGTAGTCGACCACAGTTCGAGCCCTGGACCCGGTGGCTTAAACTCACACTGGGCACATGTGTGTGCATGCCCAAGATCCTGAGAGGAGAATCGAGGAGAAGGGATTACAGTGTGGCCATCCCCCCTGGGGGGTGATTTCTTGTTTTCTGCCTCTCTGTCTTTCCAGAGAGCGCACGCACCCTATATAGCAAAAACTTCTAAAAGAAAAAAAAAAAAAACTTGCAATGTAAATTTATTTGAGTCAAAATTGTTAAATATTTTTATTGGAATTAAGTACTTGATGGATTTAGTATCAGGGCAAAAGAAAACCACTTTGTGAAATTATTCAACTCTCTATTTTTCAACATAAAAGATTCCCCTATGATTTTCTTTTATATATATATATATATATATATATATATATATATATTCTTATATATATTTTTCATATATATATTCTTATATATATTTATATATATATATATATATATATATATATATATATATATATATATATATAAGATAGGTCTAGAGATCAGCAGATTGTGTACTGGTTATGTCACTGGACTCCCACATTTGACCATGGTTCAAATCCTAGGCCCAGTGGCTTAAAATTCAAGCCATATGTGTGTGTGTGCTTGCCCAAAATACTGAGAAGAGAATGGAGGAGAAGGGATTGTGGTGTGGCCATCCACCCAAGGGGTGATTTCTCGCTTTCTGTCTCTCTGTCTCTCCAGTGAGCACATGTGCCCTATAGCAAAAATTTCTCTTAAAAAAATGTCTCTTAAAAAATACAAATGGGATCTATAAGTTCTACAATTATATTTAGCAGAAAATGATAATAACTATTTCTAATAGAATTGAAATGTTAAGTCATGACCAGGTGACATCTTCCTATCTGATTTCAGAGATATATTTACTCGATATCAATCTTCTACATGTCCATAACAGCATATATTTTCTCCCTGGACTCACTATAATTTATTTTATATACAATCAATTATCATAGGATAATTGAAAATCATCACAAGTGAAAAGTGTGACCCTTTGAACATTACAAACTTGAATGAAATAAGTTAGTATGTATGTAACAGACCATTAAAACACTGAGCACTTTTTCTGTGTATTGTACTCTTCAGGTACAGTAGGCAGATTTTCTTTCCTGAATTGAATTTTTTCTTTTTTTTTGGAGAGGGTTTTGCTACAGGGTGCATGCACTCACCAGAAAGACAGAGAGAGACAGAGACAGAAAGTGAGAAATCACCCCCCAGGGGGGATGGCCATGCCGCAATCCCTTCTCCTCCATTCTCCTCTCAGGATCTTGGGCACTCACGCACAGACGCCTGGCCTGAGTTTAAGCCTCCTGGTCTGGGACTTATAACGTGGTCGGCTACATGGGATTTCAGCAACATAGCCATTACACGAACTGCTGGTCTCCTGAATTGAATTTTAAAATAAAACATCACACTCGAATGCTACCTCAAGCACATAGCCTCATCCAGCCTCTCCCCTTACCAATGAAAAACAGCAAGTAATTCACCAAGTACATGTTCAATTGTATTTATTTTTATAAAGAATCTATGATTTGGTGTCAAGCAAAATAATACCATTACATTTTAAACATCTGTGAGGTAGTGTTGTTATATTTTGATCAACTGGACCGAGGAGAAATGTTCACATATTGAAATGTTCACTTTGTAAGCTAAATAATGCAATTGAATGTATAAAAAATGTAAATAAATAAATAGATAAAATTAAAAATAAATAAATAAATACATAAAACAAAAAATAGTCTGTGATAGGTTAGTCAGAGCACTGCTGTGGGCTATTTTCAGGAAGGAATGAAAGAAAGAAGGAAACAAAAAAGGGGAAAGAAGAAAGTGTAAACTATGTGGTTAAGTAAATGAAAAAAAAAATTCATTAACTTTTAAAATGAACACTTCAGGAATAATTAAAAATAATTTGACCACTGCCGCCTTTAAGCAGAGATGTAAAAGCAGTTGCTAGAAAATCCAAAATAGCTGGTGATCCTGTACATTCGAAAACAAAGGGAATCATTTGAAAACACGGATTTTACCAAGAGTGAGTTACCGCAATTCCAAAAAACAGTCTAGTTTCCTTGAAGGTTCTTCATCTTAGTCCTCGTGCACAACTTTGGAACAAACACAATGTTTTCAGAACATAAAAGACCATAAAATAACATGAAGTTTAGATTGGGAAGACTGTTTTCAGGCCATTAACTCATAAACTTTAGGACTTGGAAGCACATTTCTGTTGTGCTTATTTTTTTAAGATCAGAAAGTCTACATCTGAATGAGTTCCTAAAGTTTGACATGGACCTAAGAGAAGTGATTGATGAAAAATAAAATTTTCCAGTTGCCTGAGGGGAAAAAACATCTTCTTAACTATGTAATATAAATGTTCTTATTTAGTTTACCATCCCTATTGATTAAGATCTGTTTGTAGACTATTTGACCTACACACACTCCTGTGGCCATATTCCCTGTGAAAAATACTCAATTCTCTTAGTGTCTGCTTCCTTACCACCTTCCTCCCTCCAGTTTTCAAGCTCCTGTGGCCATCCCGAGGGCCTGCCCATCAACGTCCAGATGACAGGGAGCCTCTAGGAGGGACAACTGCCCTGGCGGGGTGTCAGTGACACGGAATTCACTCTAACTGGTCTTTCCAATGTCATATAGGGTGTTTTTCCCTTTGTGAGGGAGAAAGAGGGAAAGAATCAGAGAACGAGAGGGATACAGGGAGACAGAGTGGCCCTCTTGACTAGCGTCCCAATTAAATAGGGTTACAGGCAAGCGCAGCTCACCAGCTCATTTGGGCTGACTCAGGTCCCAGGCGCCAAGTCAGACCTCCATGAAGCTTCCAGCCTCCCACGTAGCGGTGCTGTCGGTGCACCTCTGTGGCTGGGCTCCTGCAGAGTTTTACCTGTTTTGAATAAAATCCCAGATGTGTGTTATGTCAATGTGTGCATTATTTTTAACATCTCTTTAGGTGTACTTTCAAAAATGCCTACTTGTTTAAAATTCATTAGCTTAATATTAAAGGAATCAATTTCTTCAGTCAAGAGTTAATAAATAAATGTGGTGCAAAGATATTCACATTTAAAGAATAATTCATTTATTTAAATATTTACTGACTAGCTACCTGACTAATGCTGAACATGGTATTTAGAATGTGATGTTAAATAATCAAAACTCTTTTTATTACTAAAATTTTTCATAAACACATACCCACACGTGATGCCTAGCAATGTGTGGCATGTGGCATGTAGTAGGCTTTTAGTAAGTGAGAGATACGATTTATAAATGCTATTCAGATTATGCTCACTTCACTTATGCCTTTAGTTACTCTACGCTGAAAAAAGTAGCATTTATCTCTCTTTTTTTTGAAATACCTTCCAAGCTTCAAATACCATTTCTAATTGTGCAATTCTGTGATTTTGTATACATGACATTTTTCAGGCTATGTGTATAGATGTGTTTGTGTTTATTAGACACCAACAACTTATTATAGTACTTCACTCATAGAAAATGATAAAAAATATTGGTTAAATTGGAATTAATTGAAAGGTACAATATATTCATATATGCACACTCACTCATAGTCAGTTTTGAGTATGATCAGGTTAGACATTTATGGAAAATGGTAGAAATTATCATGTGTTTACCATGCCATAACAGCAAATTGGCTTTGTGAGTCTATCTGAAATGTCTACATTGATTGATAGATTTTAAAAAAAAAATCTACCTACTACAATCTTCATATGAATTCACTTGGAAAGAGTTTTATCTCTTAGGACTCATTAATTTAATTAAGTAGAAATTAAAGATAGTGTTATATTCATTTTTTACTTAGTTCACTATTGCATTGCTAAAAGAAATACCTGACACTGGATAATATTTTTAAAATAGGTTTTGTATTATTATTTTCTAGGCATTTTTGCTATAAGCCTTGTGCACTCATCAGAAAAAAGACAGACAGATAGAAAGCAAGAAATCACCCCCTCTCTCCCAGGGGACATGGCCCTGCTGTAAACCCTTCTTCCACATTCTCCTCTCGGAATTTTGGGCATGCAAACACATGTGCCCAGTGTGATTTTTTTCTTTTTTTTAATTTAGTTTCATTAATCATTATCATAATCTTTTTATATGACATTGAATCACATATATCTTTACAGTGTATTACATTTCTTTTCCAGCAGGAATATCATGCATGTCAATCAAGACAAAGACATTACTATCTGCATAATCATCAAATGACTGTTTGTATGTCTTCTTTAGAGAGATTTTTGTTTAGCTCATTTTACAATCTTTTAATTGGGTTAATCATTTTTTTTTTTTTTGAGTAAGCTGCTTGAGTTCCCTGTGTATTCTGGTTATTAGTCCCTTGTCTGAGGCATATTTTACAAAAATATTTTCCCATTCTGAAGGTTGACAATTCACACTAATTACTGTGCCCTTTGCTGTGAGGAAATATTTTAGTCTAATATAGTCCCACTTGTCTACTTGAGGGATTATTGCCTGTGCTTTGGGAGTCTTATTTAAGAAGTCTTTGCCTACCCCAATGTCTCCCAGAGCTTCCCAGTATTTTCCACCAGTAGCTTTATAGTTTGAGGTCTTAGGTTAAGATCTTTGTGCTATTTTGAATCGAGTTTTGTTAATGGTGAAAGATGGGGATTCAGTTTCATCTTTCTGCAGATGGATACACAGTTTTACCAGCACCATGTGCTAAGGGCGTTTTCCTTTTCCCTGGATTGATTAGTATCCTTTGTCAAAAATCAGTTGGCTGTGGGACCAGCAGTTAGCATAATGGCTATGTCGCTGAACTCCCATGTAGTCGTCCACAGTTCGAGTCCCAGACCCGGTGGCTTAAATTCACGCCTGGCACATGTGCATGCGTGCCCAAGATCCTGAGAGGAGAATGGAGGAGAAGGGATTGTGGCGTGGCCATCCCCCTGGGGGGGTGATTTCTCGTTTTCTGTCTCTCTGTCTCTCTCTGTCTGTCTGGCAAGCGCACGCGCCCTATAGCCAAAACCTCTCAAAAAAAAAAAAAAATCAGTTGGCTGTGAGCTTTGGGGTTTATTTCTAGGGTCTCTATTCTATTCCATTGGTCCACCTGTCTGTTTTTGTGCCAATACCATGCTGTTTTGATGATCACAGCTTTATAATATATCTTGGGTCAAGGAGTGATATGCCACCCACTCCACTCTTCTTGTGCAGGATTGCTTTGGCAATACGAGATCTTTTATGAGTCTACACAAATTCCATGATTGTCTTTTCTAGATTTCTGAAGAAAGTCTCTAGTATTTTGATTGGAATTACATTAAATATGTAGATCAATTTGGGTAGAACTGCCATTTTGATTCTGTTAATTCTTCCAATCCAGGTACATGGGATGTCTTTCCACTTTTTTTTATGTCATTTTCAATATCTTTTTAAATACTTTTATAGTTTTTTTTTTTTTTTTTTTTTGGTAAAGGCCTTTGACTTCCTTAGTTAGATTTATCTGTAGGTATATTATATATTTTGTGGCTAAGGTAAAAGGGATTCCTTTCTTCAGCTCTATTTCATTCAACTTGCTGTCCATATATAGAAATGCTATAGATTTTTGGATGCTGATTTTGTATCCCGCCACTTTACCATATTCATTACACAGTGTGATTTTCAAGCCACAAGGTCTGGGATGTGAACCACAGTCAAATATATGGGAATTCAGTGCCTTAACCAATATACAACTTGCTAGCCTCAAACAGAGGTTTATTAACTCAAAACTTTGTGATTGGAAAGTACAAAGGCTTAGTCTTGTCATCAGACCAACCTACAACATGGCCAACAGAAGCACAGAGGATTGCAAGAAGCAATGCAGAAAGAGAGAAAGATAGGGAAAGAGAGTGGTAGTAAGTTCTTTCTCTTTGTTAGCAACCAGCTCTCAGGAGAACTAACCAATTCTTACTAAAGCTCAGACTCACTGGGTGATGGGAGACACCTGTTAACCTGCTCACGAGAGCTACTTCCATGATGCAATCACCATGATCTCATCCTTGCCAACTAAGGCTCACCACCTCTCAACATCGAATTCAAAACTTTGGGAGATAAACTATTATCCAAACTATAACAATACTATATTTAGATTTTTCTTAATCATTTTAAATTATTGTATTCATGTATTTATTGTCCAAATATTTGTGAATATATAATAATACACACTTACATTTTTGGAACTGCTATGACAACTTAAAACTTCTTCTCTAAAGGAAATTGTTTGGTAGTGTGAGAATTACAGAGTAAACAAATAAGTATTACATGTAGTACATAGTGGAAATGCTATGGAAAATAAAAAAACAAACACAAAACAGCAGGAAATGTGGACTATACCAGGTTTGCAAGTGGAAGATACTATAGGTAGAGGAAATACTGAGGGCAAACACCTCGAAGGGCAGCAAGTAGACCAGTCTCTGAACAGAACTGTAAGGCAGAGAGTGGGGCATGAGCTCAGAAAAGTAACTGGTATTGTGAAAGGCAGACTACAACATGTGACGTTATGTTCCTGCACTTACTAACATCGACAAGCACTAAAGGATAAGGGGGTACGAATAATAGAACAAAATAACAATTTAAAATATTCTAGCTGCCATGTTTAAATAGAAATGTAACAGCACAATTAAGGGAAAGTTTCAGAATGAAAGTGCCCTAATCTTCCAGATGATAAATAGCGGTGAATTGGATCAAAGTAGGGGACATGGAGATGCTAAAAGTATAATACTGAATTTAGTTTCAAAGTGGAGCACACAGAAAACAAAACTCATAAAGAAATGATTTTGTTATCTTTTGTTTGGAATCACAAAGAAGTCGAAGGGTCAAGGCAATCCTGTGCAAAAAGGTAAATAAAAGATGAAACAAAAATACGGAGATAGGGCCAGCAGGTGGGTTGGTGGGTAAGGTGCCTGACACCCAAGTAGCCAATCATAGTTTGAGTCCTGGACTCAGTGGTTTGAAAATTATGCCAGGCAAGTGTGCATGTGTACCCAGAACTCTGAGGACAATATGGAGAAGGAATTGTGGTGTGGCTGTCACCCCTGGGAATGATTTCTCACTTTCACTTGCTCGATCTCTCTCCAGTGAGCACACACACACATCCTATGGTAAAAACAAAACAAATAGACAAAAATTATACAGACGTCATATTACTAATTCCAAATATAATATAGAGCCATGAAAACAAAAACATCATGATTCTGGCAGAAAAATCAGTCCCATAGACCAATGAAACAGAAAAAAGACTCCAGTAAATTTACTACTTGGACCACAACTTATGATTTCTGTATAAATGACAGCTGATTTCTGATGAAGGTGCCAAGAAGTCATCCATCAAGAGGAGTGCTTCAGGGACCAGCAGTTAGCGTAATGGCTATGTCGCTGGACTCCCACGTAGTCGACTGCGGCTCGCGTCCCAGATCCGGTGGCTTAAAAAACTCACGCCGGGCGCGTGTGCGTGCGTGCCCAAGATCCCGAGAGGAGAATGGAGGAGAAGGGATTGCGACATGGCCATCCCCCCTGGGGGGTGATTTCTTGCTTTCTGTCTCTTTGTCTCTGTCTGGCAAGCGCATGCGCCCTATGGCAAAAACCTCTCAAAAAAAAAAAAAAAAAAAAGAGAAAAGAAAAGAAAGAGGAGTGCTTCAGTAAACAGTACTGGGAAAACTGGGCATCCTTATGTGGGAGAATGTCAGACCGTAACTTTCAGTATATAAAAATCAACTCCAAAAAGATTAGATACTTAAATATATAAAAACTAAAACTATAAAGGTGCTAGAAGAAACCATATGGGAAACACTTTAAGACACTGGTATTGTCAAACAGTTCTTGAATAAAAACTGAAAAACATAGGCAACAAAAGGGGGAAAAAAATAGATAAATGAGACTCTATTAAACTAAAAAGCTTCTGCACAGCAAAATAAACAAATAACAGAGAGAAGAGAAAACCCACAGAATGGGGAAAAATTTTACATTTTATCCGTACCTTACAAGGGAGTAATAACCAGAATATATAAGGAATGGAAACAACTCAGCATCAAAGAACCAAATAAGCCTATTAAGAGATAGAAAAATGACCTTAACAAATAGTTCTCAAAAGAAGACATGAAATTGGCCAATAAACATATAAAAAAGTGTTCAGCTTCACTAATTATTAGAAAAATGCATACATAGAAGTCAGAAAATATGAGCTTAGGAAGTAAAGAGATGCAGAATGAGTACTGGATAGTGAGAAGGATTGAGAGGGCTGGAGAAAATAGAAGAACGATGATTAACAGAAACAAAATTGCAGATACATAGTAGCAACTATTGTGTTACAAAAGACAGGGAAGACAAAGTTTTATCTAGTATTCATGTGCTAAAACAACGCATTATAACAGTTGTTATGCTAATAAAAATAGTAATTAGGAAAGAAGAAGAATGAAAACCCCAGCCTGTGGTACAGTGGTTAAACGCTGTGCAGATACTGTGTGGCAAACTCGGGTTTGAATCCTGACCCTGAAAGCACCACACCAGACTTGAATGTGCATCCATAATGCTGATGGGATGGAAAATGCGAAGGACTGTGGGGTAACCAAGCCCTGTTGGGAGTGTTTTTACTCTCTCTTTCTCATATGTGAGTGCACATACCTTATTATGAATAAAAGAAACAATAATAATAAATTCCTGTTTAAAAGAAAAAGCAAACGGGTTGCTGGTAAATTGAATTTGGGTATGCAAAAAATAAAAGATTAAAGAGTGAGTCCTAGTTTTGGCAACAGAAAGAATTGTAAAATATTTTGTAACTGAAAGAAGAAAGACTATATAGAGAAGACACAATTTGTGAGTGATGAAAATGTTTGTTTTGGGACATGTTAAAAAATTTCTTTTTTTTTTTTTTTTTTTGGAGAGGTTTTTGCTATAGGGCGCGTGCGATCTCCAGACAGGCAGAGAAAGACAGAGAGACAAAAAGCGAGAAATCACCCCCCAGGGGGTGGCCATGCCACAATCCCTTCTCCTCCATTTTCCTCTTGGGATCTTGGGCACGCACGCACACGCACCCTGTGTGAGTTTAAGCCACCGGGTCCAGGACTTGAACTGCGGTCAACTACACGGGAGTCCAGTGACATAGCCATTACCCTAACTGCTGGTCTCAGACATGTTGATTTTATAATGTCTATTAAACACATTTAAGTGGAGATTCCAAGGGAATAGTTAAATATCTCAGTCTAAAGTTAAAGAAGAGTTCTTGTCTGACAATATAAATTCTAGGGACATCAGGTCAAATATGATTTAAAGCAATGCAGCTATATGTGATCATCAAAAGAGTGCATGTAGGTGATTAAGAGAGGCAGTCCAATTACTGTGCATAGACACTCTTGAATATAAAGAGGTTTAAGAAGAGACACCAGTGAAGGAGACTTGGAGAGAGATACATTATCTGGAAGCCAAGTGAAAAACAAAAACAAAAACTAACCAAAACAATGCAAGTAATCAACTATGTTCAATTTTTTTCTTGTAAACTGAAATAATGATAAATTATTTAATAATGTGGAAGTCACTAATATTTTCACAAAGCAATTCCAAAAGAGTAATCATAAAAAAACAGTTTATGGGACCAGCAATTGGTGTAAAGGCTATGTTGCTGAACTCCCATGTAGCCGACCGTGGTTTGAGTACTGGATTCGGTGACTTAAATTCATGCCGGGTATGTGTGCATGCATGCCCAAGATCCTGAGAGGAGAATGGAGGAAAAGGGATTGTGGTGTGGCCATCCCCCCTAAGGGTGTGATTTCTCACTTTCTCTCTCTCTCTCTCCTCTCTCTCTCTTTCTCTCTCTCTCTTTCTCATAAAATTAAAATAAATGAATGAATAAATAAAATTAAATAAATAATTCTTTAAAAACATAACTAGTCTAGAAATATCTCATAACTTTCTTAATGCCTAATGCAACTCACTTTCAATGAGGCATTCTAAGTTATAAAATCTGAGTAAATAGAAACCAACTGAATAATTCAATTTATAACATGTATGATAGCTAGAAAAATATGGAAAAATGCTGATGTGTGACATGACCTTTTTTGATATTAATATTTCAAAGGTTTTTGAAGATTTTTTAGGAGTTAGTGTGATATCATCTTTACATTTTTCTCTGTAATTTAATGAATGTTTAGACTAGCCATATTCTCTTACATCTTCAGCAAATAAATGTGAGAAACTAGCAAACTAACCTCTAAACACTTTCTGAAGTTTAAGACCCCAAAATTTATGAGCATTAATTGATACAGATTAGATATGTCAAGAACATTCAAAAATTTGTGATACAATTTTCACTAGAATAAGCTCACTTTTACAGGAATTTTTTGTATGCTTAAAACAGTTATCAGATAGCAAATATTCCTTATGTTTTTGAAAATTGTATGTATTTATTTCATGAGAGAGAGAGAGAGTAAGGGGAAGACAAGGTCTCACCCCACGGTCCTCCCACAAGCTCTCCCGGCCAGCCAGGCTCACAGGGTAAGCTTGCCCGTGTCCTGTACAGATGGGCTGACCAGGGAAGCAAAGCCTGGTCTTCCCTGTGGCTTCCACATTGCAGAGCGTGCTACCACTGCACCACTGGGCCTGGAGGTATATATTTTTTAACTGGAAAGTTTATATTATCTCCTTTTCATATCGTATCAAATTTTCCCAAACAAAGTAAAATATAGAAATTCACTTTGCTGAGAGAAATATGGTACATTCAATATGCTCATAAAATTTGTAAAACTTTTTGAGGGCTTGAGACAAAAACTTGCATTTATTTAAACTCACTTCTAACTTCTTACAGTCTAACACAGTGCCTGACCCTTGTTGGGTCCTTATTCAGAACCTAACTTGTTCAGTATCTGAGCAAAGGGTGAAAAGTCCTACAGAATATCTTTACTTTTGTAAATATTTCTACACATTTAACCTAAAGCATTGAAATAAATATATTTTGCAGATTTTTCAAAGAAAAAGAAACATTAGATTCTTTTTCCATTTATTATTTTTTTAATTTTTACAAGGCGAACGTGCTTGCCAGAGACAGAGAGGGGGAAGCTCTCCCTCCCTGGGGAAAACGTCATGCTGGGATCCCTTCTCCTCCATTTCTCCTGCTTCTAGGGCGTTGGGAATGCACTTGGTGTTTCTCAATCCACCATGTCTGGGACTCAGACTACGTAGTCTGTCATGTCGGATCCAGCTCCACTGAGCCATGGGCTGACCCAAGACATTTGATTCTTGATACAGTAATGCCTACAGTGAATTTCATCACTCTTCCACATCTAATAAAGGCTTCAAGAGTTATGGTGAGCCCAAACTGTAGCAGAACACTCTAGCCCAACTGGGGGTAGCCTTGTTGATTTTTTCAGTATTCCTACATGCTCATATGCATACATACATTCATTTCTTATCGGATAATACTTTAATTCAGATTAACTTATCTCTATCAAATATTTGCCTTAAGACTGTAATACTTAATCTTTTGAAGTTAGGATTTTGAAAAGTAAAAAAAGAAAAAAGAAACAATAGAGTCAATTAAAAAGATTAGTGAAAACTGGGGCTTTCCACATTGAGGGGAGGATTAGGTGAAACACAAAGAAATGTTTTAATAGGACAGTAAACTATTATGTATAATATTATAATGTGGATATATGACATTATGCATTTGTTTATCAAAATCCATGTAACCATACAGCACAAAGAGTAAACCCTTAGTAAACAATGGACTTTAGTTAACAATGCATTCAAATTTGTGTCAGAAACTGTAACAATGTACCTCACCAACATAGTATGTTAATGTTAGGAGAAACAGTGGCCGGGAGCTCCTACTGCTATCTGATATTGAAAAGTATTGAGGTCCTGATATTCCAAACAGTGTGATATCAGGATAGGAATAAAACAGTGTTTTCGGTTTGGCAGTAGGTATTAAAATACTTGAAGGAATAGCAATTTAAGTGATAACATTCTCTATTAGTTACTTAAGATGCCTGGAAGGGGTATATCAGGTTTTTCATTCTTCTCAGCAGATGCTGGCCTCAACGATGCTGGCCTCGCTCTCATCACATATGCCTACCAGGGCAACAATCAGGAGGTCCTTAACAAACAGACACTTGAAGAAAGATTGGATGGAAAGAAAATTTTCTTTCTATAACAATCCCTCATATCAAGAAACGCTATCTTCAGCAGAATTCTAAAAACTTCTTTTAATGTACCATTGACCAAAACTGGGTTACATTCTTACCTCATGTGTACACACTACCAAGACAGTGAGTTTCGGATCTTTCCCGGGATGTCCGTCCTTGGGGACATAACTGGGATAGTGTTAACAATGTCAAAAAACAGTGATGCATGTTGGGATCAGCAGTTAGCGTAATGGTTATGTCGCTGGACTCCGATGTAGTCGACTGCAGTTCGAGTCCCAGACCCAGTGGCTTAAAACTCACGCCGGGCGCGTGTGCGTGCGTGCCCAAGATCCCGAGAGGAGAATGAAGGAGAAGGAATTGTGGAGTGGCCATCCCTCCTGGGGGGTGATTTCTCGCTTTCTGTCTCTCTGTCTCTCTCTCTGCCTGTCTGGCGAGCGCACACGCCCTATAGCAAAAACCTCTCCAAAAAAAACAGTGATGCATGTTGAGTAAGCAAGGTGTACGCTCTGTCCCACATCTCATTCAAGAGAACAGATTGAGAGCTCAGAGACATTTATAGTAATATTCGATAAAACGGAATTTCTAGCCAATAGAATAAAGCTTGAATTATTCAACAACTGGTGTTGGGATAATCTCCCATGTTATCTGCAGCAATGACGAAAACAAACTCATCACTATTAGACTTTATAATAAAAGAAATACCAAATTAATGAATGATTCTAAGACAGAATTTCAAACCATGAAATTTATAAAAACACAATATCAAAAACCGTTTTTAATTTTGAACTGGGAGAAGTTATTATAATTGACCTTAAAACTTTAAAAAAAAAATAAAATCCCTGTAAAAATTTGACTATTTAAAATCACCTTAAGGCCAAAATAAGATATTTAGAATTTTAAAAAAATGAATGATAGAATATATAAAGAAAAATTTTATCTCAGGTAAAAGTAAAAAAAATAAAAAACTTATCAGAAAACTTAAAAGAGACAAACAGATATAAGAGAACAAAACAATAACCTAGAAAATGGTTTACAAAACTGCAGAAATAATTCTGCAAATAGCAATAATAATGTTAAAGGTTAATGAATTAAATTCTCTCAGATTGCCTGAACATATTAAAGATAAATAAATAGAAATAAGAACCCTCTATACATTGCTTACAAGAAACACACCTCCTTGAGAGAAACTTAGACTGAAAGTAAAAGGCTGAAAAAAGATATTTCATACAAATAGAAATCAAAACAAGGCTAGAGTTGAAATGCTGATATCGCATAAAATAGACTTTAAGATGAAAGCTGTAAGAAGAGACAAAGAACACTATATAGTACTAAAGGAACTAGCTCACCAAGAAGATAATACACTTATCAATATCTATGCACCTAACACTGGAGCACTCAGATAGGTGAAAGAGACTGTTGGAGCTAAAGGGGAGACAGACTGCAACACAGTAATCATTGAGGGTCTCAGCTCTGAACAAGGCTAGGCTGCCCACTTCCTCTACTCCTTGTCAACATAATACTGGAAGTCCTAGCCAATGCAATAAGAGATGAGAGTAAAATAAAATGCACTGAAATAGGAAAAAAGAAGTGACATTATCTCTATTTGCAGAGGATATGATTATATACATAGAAAATCAAATAAATCCACACCAAAATATGCTGTAATTGATAAATGGATAAAGTGGCAAGACACAAAATCAACATACAAAAATTCATAGCATTTTTATACAGTAACATTTTATTCAGTGACATTGCACAAACTGATAGAACTGAAGAAAGCAGTCTCATTTACAATAGTTACAAAAACAATAAGGTACATAGAAAAAAAAAATCTTAGCCTAAAAAGTGAAAGCCTTCTATAAGAAAAATTAGGGAAAACTTTAAAAAGAAATGGAAAATGATAAAAAAAAAAATCAGAAAAACATCCTATATTCCTGGATTGGAAGAATTAATAAAATCAAAATGTCAATCCTATTCAAATTAATCTACAAATTCAATGCGATTCCACTCAAACTACCACCCCTAAACACATAGCCAACGGATCTTCAACAAAGGGTGCAAGACAATCCAGAAGAGAAAAGAAAATCTCTTCAGCAAATGGTGCTGGACCAACTGGACATCCACCTGCAGAAGAATGACACTGCACCCTTATCTCTCACCATTAACAAAAATCAACTCAAAATGGATCAAGGACTTAAATATAAAACATCAAACTATACAACTGTTGGCAGAAAACACAGAGAAAACTCTAGGAAACCTTAGAGTAGGCAGACTTTCTAAATAAGACCCCCAAAGCACTGGCAATAGTTTCAAAAGGAGCCAAGTGAGACAACATTGGGCTAAAAAGCTTCTGCACAGAAAAAGAAACAATAACTAGAGTAAGGAGACAGCCCTCAGAGTGAGAGAAGGTATTTGCAAACTATGCCTCAGATAAGGGACTAATAACCAGAATGTACAGGGAATTCAAGCAGCTTACTTGAAAAAAAAAAAAAATCAATTCTATTAAAAGATGGACAAAGGCACTGGAGAGACAACTCTCCAAGAAGACATGAGAATGACCAAAAAGCATATGAAAACATGCTCAGCATCTCTTTTCATAAGGGAAATGCAAATTAAAATCACAATGAGGTACTTCTTAACCCCAGTCAGAATGGCTAAAATGTAAAACATAAATAATGATAAGTGCTGACAAGGCTTTGGTGAAACGTCAACCCTCCTATGCTATTAGTGGAAATGTAAATTATTACAACCACTGTGGAGAATGATACGGAGTTTCCTCAAAAACCTACAAATAGAACTATTATATGATCCAGTAATTCCACTCTCAGGTATCTACCCAAAGGATAGGAAAACCCTCAGTGAAAAGAACACTTGCACATCCATGTTTATAGCAGCATTATTCACCATTGCTAGGACATGAAATTAACCCAAATGTCCAAGATCAGATGAGTGGATTGAAAAATGTGGCACATGTACGCTATGGAACACTACCTAGTCATAAAAAAATAGTGAGACCCGGACATTTGATACAAAATGGACAAATACGGAAAATACAATGCTAAGCAAATCAAGCCAGACTATGAAAGACAGATATTGTATGTCCCTGCTCAATATATATAGCATGTCTGTGCTCTCTAGAGGAAACTGAAATACTGGAAGGTATAATAGCAGGGAGGGCAACAGTAGGTATACTAGAGACAGTATGGGGGGGGGGGTAACTCATGGTGAGTAATAGAGGATGGGAGGAAGAGGTTCAGGGAAAATGAAAAGAACACATTTAATAGACCAAAAATAAATTATCTGCTGATGATCTTGTATATGATAATGTCTTTTACTTGACTAATATGCACTGCATTCATGCTGGGAAAACCATGTTGAATACTGTAAAGATGTATAGTGATTAAATGTAAATAAAATAAAATAAAAATCAGCTTATCTCTTATACCATTGTTATTAAATAACCAAGTACTAGTACATATGATAGTAGCAGTAAAAACTAGAATTCACTAAATATTTACTCTGTGAGAAATGGATGAATATTATCTATGCAATTAATACCAACGACCCAATAAGCTATTGCTATTGCAGCAATAGTTCCTTCAGGCATGTAGAAAAATATACTCAAAAGAGCTGAGAAATTTCCTTGTGGACACAGAGCAAGTAAGCAAAGGAGCTGATATGAATCTAAATAGGAAAGGTATACTTTTCCCATGAGAATATTTTTTTGGGATTATCCTAATGAAGTAAGCAGACCACAAAAAGATACAAGCACACGAGTATTTATTCATAATACCATTTTTAAAATGACACTATTTTGAAGCCACATGATATATATCCTAGAGATTGGTTTAACTAATGATTTTACACACATTATGAAATTTTAAACAGCTATTAAAATGATAATGTAGCTTATTCATTTATTTTGAAAAATGCCTGCAACATACAGTTGAGTACTCGTGAATTACAGCTAGTCAGGGAAAACTGACAGTAAGTGTTAATCTTTTCTCCCTTTCAAAATACAACTAAAATAAATGCAATTGTGTGACCATGTGTGTGAGTGTGTGTGTATTCTTAAAAGAAAAAAAAGAAAAAAAACAACAACACGAGTAGAAAGCCACAACAGACCCTGGGTTAGAGAGGGCACTACGTTTTTAGTTGTGCTATTAGACTTAAATGAACAAAAGTACCTTCTCAGAAAGTGTAGAGGTCTTGGGGAAGTAAATTATTTGACAGATTCCAATTCTTCAGAGTCTCAGAACTTAGAATTTTTAGGAAATTATTAGCTTTGAATAAATTAGAAAGAGAAATAATTTTGTTCTATTAGTTGACTTAACTGTGAACATTTTTGCACAGGCATCATAATAATGTCATGAGGTCTTTTTGGCATTTTTGTGCCCTGGACATCTTCAGTAGTTTGGTGCCTCTTTTCCACAATAATGTTTTCAGATGCAGAAAATAAAATACATAAGATTGCAAAGCAAAATAGCTATACTTAAATACAGTTAAAATTATTAAAAATATGATAATTGCATATGTGCTTCTTTATTGAATCATAAACAAGATTTAGCACAGGCCTCATAACTAGCACTGAACATAATAATTTAAAAGCATTTGTAATTCCCATTGGTAACAAATCAGACATTTCTAGGTCTTTTTTTTTTTTTTTTTTTTTCATTTTTCCCTCCCGAAGCAAGGATAGAAACCAGAAAGTAAGTATTTAATTACACACCACTTTTTAAAATGAACTACTTTATATTTCACAAGCATTCTGTGGATGGCCGCATTAAAAACTCATTAAGGGGGGCCGGCAGGTGGAATGGTGGTCAAGGTGCTCCCACATGGTTGACCACAGTCCGAGTCCCAGAACTGCAAATTACCCTCTCAATTTCTCTCTCTCTCTCTCTCTCTCTCTCTCTCTCTCTCTCTCTCTCTCTCTCTCTCTTTCTCATACTCTGGTGAGTGCATGTGTCCCAAAGCAAAAAATAAAAAGTGTTTGTACATGTATGTGTCTGTGTTGTATATAAAAGAAATTAAGCAATTTTAAGAAAACATGAAGTTATAGGGAACCAGCAGTTAGCGTAATGGCTATGTCGCTGGACTCCCACGTAGTCGACCGCGGTTCGCGTCTCGGACCCGGTGGCTTACAAATCACGCCGGGCGCGTGTGCGTGCGTGCCCAAGATCCCGAGAGGAGAATGGAGGAGATGGGATTGCGGCATGACCATCCCCCCTGGGGGGTGATTTCTCGCTTTCTGTCTCTATGTCTCTCTCTGTCTGTCTGGCGAGCGCACGCGCCCTATAGCAAAAAACCTCTCCAAAAAAAAAAAAAAAAAGAAAACATGAAGTTATTTGAACATACTTTATAAATCATGACTTTAATTTTTAGAGAGAGAGATTTTTTGCTATAGGGCACATGTGCTCACCAGAGAGACAGAGACAAAGAAACAGAAAGCAAGAAATCCCCCCATAGTAGGGATGGCTACACTGTGGTCTCTTCTCCATTCTCCTCTCAGGATTTTGGGCACACACACACACAGGCACCTGGTGTGAGTTTTTATTTTTTTTAATTAATTAATTAATTAATTAATTAATGTATTTACATTCATTCACTGTGCACCAATATTATATATACAAAATGAGATTTTACATTCAGAATACACTGTATATTGGCTCAATCAGGGATGTTACTGTACCTGCTATTGTCAACAAATAATTGTCCATTTCTTTTTTCTTATGTATTTTGCTTTTTTTCCCCCCTTGATTCTCTACGTCTCCATTTCCCACCCTCCTCCCACACTACCTCTGGTATCTACAGTTGTTTTCCATGCCTTTTTTTTTCACATTTTATTGATTCACTAAAGATCTTAATTGATCTAAAAACTTTCAATAGCAAGCACAGCTGATATATACATATCTATGAACACATGTCTGACTTTAGGCATAAACCTCAATGAGTACAGCTAACATACTATAAAGTAGAACTTAGCTGGGGCTATATACCTTACTGCAGTCATTAAATAGGTATTTATTTAATGTATTTTTTAATTTCAAGAAAAACAGTTTTAGTTTTAGTTGAAATCAAAAAATGTTAAGAGAAATTTGCTTAAAACAAAGTCAGGAAAAAGGTTAGGATTCAGTTCAAATAACAGATAGATGAAACTATCAACAGTTCATGAAAAGACAAAAATCCTTAACTATGGAAAACAAAGCATAGAAGAAAATCAGTAATGTTTTACTCAAAAGTCATAAAATTTTATTTCACCAGATCAGTCTCATGTAACCAATCTCTCTTCTATTGAATTTACAGTGTTACCGTGGTCTGATCTTTCCATTTTTTTTTCTTTTAAACAATTATTTTATTTAACTTTCTTCCTCTTTCTTTCTTCCTTCCTTCCTTCCTTCCTTCCTTCCTTCCTTCCTTCCTTCCTTCCTTCCTTCCTTCCTTCCTTCCTTTCTTTCTTTCTTTCTTTCTTTCTTTTTCTTTTTCTTCCCCCTTCTTTCTTTCTTTCTTTCTTTCTTTCTTTCTTTCTTTCTTTCTTTTTTCTTTCTTTCTTTCTTTCTTTCTTTCTTTTTCTTCTTTTCTTTCTTTCTTTTTTCTTTCTTTCTTTTTCTTTCTTTCTACCTTTTTCTTTCTTCTTTCTTTCTTCCCTTATTTTAATTTTACCAGAGAGGAGAGGGAGTTGAGAGAGAGAAAGCAAGCCGCCAAGCCCAGCTCTGGAACAGCATTCAGCCATGCGGGAGTCTAGCATCCCTCAGCACCATGCTGCCTGCCAGTCCCCTGATGTCTCCATTTAAACTCTCCAAGTTAATATTCAGCTCTGGACTAGGACCTACCATTAGGCTGGCCATTTCCTTGATTGTTTTTTGTACTCTTATTTCTGTGTGTCCAACTTGAGTTTTCCTGGAATAGCACACCTTTCAGCACTTCTTGGAGAGCTGGTCTGGTATTGATAAATTCTTTCAGGTTTTGTTTATCTGAGAATCTTTTTTGTCTTTTTTTCTCACATGAAGGATAATCTTGCTGGGTATAGTATTCTTGGTTGAAATTGTTTTTCACTTAACACTTTGAATGTATTTTCCCATTCTTTCCTTGTTTGCATTCTTTCTGAAGAGAAGTCCAGTGTTAGCCTGATAGGATATCCTTTGAAAGTGGCTTGACGTTTCTCTCTTGCCAATTTTAGTATCTTGTCTCTGTCTGTGGTTTTGGTCAATCTGCCTATGATGTGACTTGGAGACAATCTTCTTGGGTCGATTCTATGTAGGGTCCTTTGTATTTTTTGAGTCTGGATATTTGAGTTTCCTTGTATTGTCTGTGGAGAATGAGGAGTTATTCTTTTCCCTTAGGAGAGAGACATTTTCTTGGTTTCTCATATTTCTTGTGCCTCTGTGGAGGTTTCTGGTCATCTGATGGATTATATGTTTTTTTTTTTTTTTTTTTTTTTTTTTGAAGAGGTTTTCACTATAGGGCGCGTGCACTTGCTGGACAGACAGAAACAGAGAGACAGAAAGCGAGAAATCACCCCCCCAGGGGGGATGGCCATGCCGCAATCCCTTCTCCTCCATTCTCCTCTTGGGATCTTGGGCACTCACGCACATGCGCCCGGCATGAGTTTAAGTCACCAGGTCCGGGACGTGAACCGCGGTCGACTACGTGGGAGTCCAGCATCATAGCCATTACGCTAACTGCTGGTCTCGGATTATATGTTTTTTACTAGTTTTTGGAGTTAAATCTGAGCAATCAGAGGAATGCAGGTGGAGGTGACCTGTGATCTCTAAACCATTTTTCTCCGTTTTTGCAGCAGATTCAGTGGAAATTGAGGATTAATCTGACCCTAAAAGCATTAAGATATTTGGCTACTGTGCACCTAGACCTGTCTAGAAACTCAGTGTGTGGTTGCTGAGAAGAAAAGTGAGAAAGGTAAAAAGAAAAGGAAAAGGAAACAACAGAGAGAGAGAGAGAGAGAGAGAGAGAGAGAGAGAGAGAGAGAGAAACAATAAAGAAAAGAGAAAAAATGTGAACAAAAAATGGAATGAAAGGAGCCTTTCAGAAATCAGATATAGACGATAGATAGATGGCTGGCTATTGGCTCGTCCTGTGGGAGTGGGAAGAAAGGTAATAATTAGCAAGATAAAAAGCAACAGAGAACTAAGAACTTTAAAAATTAAAATAAAAATTAAAAGAGAGAGATGGAGAGAGACAGCGAGAATAAATAGGGTGCTCTAACCTGGCTCGATCTGTGGGGCAGGAGGGGGAGTCTGGGCAGAGGGCCATGAGTGGTCCTAATCCCTGAGGGGCTGCTCAGGGCTCACTTCCAGGCCCTCTTGAGTACTATGTCTACGTTCGTGTTGTAAGTATGCTGAATTTCAGTTAGAAATGAATGGAAATATAGATACGACTTTCCTCATCCAAATTCACAGATACCCTGAATTACTGGGCATCTTGAGATATCAAAAAAAGAAGGCTAAAACACTCTGATTTTTAAAAATGTCAATTTAAATAAAATCTGATATATCTACATTGGGAAAATGGGGAGATAAAGTAAACCTCTGTAGATGAGAACCAGAAAACATGAAGAATAAGGCTTGTGATTTTTGTGTGTTTCTGTGTTTGAATTTTTTACTAAAACCTACTTATTGTCATTTGATTTTAACTATTACATATTCTATTTCATAACAAGAAATAGTTTGTTAAAAGCTATTGCATTAGTAATATTAGCTCATTTACATAAATTGTATACATGTGAAGAATGCTGTCTGTAAGAACAAATATAGGAAAAAGATTATAGCAGTGATTATGGATGATATTTATTCTTTGTGTTTTCCATACTATTCAATTGCTTGTTATTAACTAATATATTGATAAATATGTATTTATTTAAATTTATTTTTAATTATTTTTTAAACTTTAATTTGCATTTAATCATGTGTCTTTACAGTGTACAGCATTTCTTTTTCCATCACAAATACCAAGCATATCAGTCAAGATAAAGACATTATGTATATTATTACCAGCAAATAGCTTTTCATTTTTTGTCTGATAAATGTACTCTTTTCCATCCCCTTCCCCTCCCTCCTTCCCTCCATTACCCACCCCAGGAATCCCACCATCCTTACTATCTTTAATATTTATGGTTTACTTTCCTGCTACCATACCTTCCAAAGTTTCAGTTTCTGTTTCTGCTGTAGAGTGCAGTCAATCGGTATATACTGAGTGGGGACAGACAGAGTCTGTCTCTCATAGTCTGACTTGCTTCACTTAGCTAATATTAACTCTTCCATATTGGTCCACTTTGTATCAAATGTCAGGGTTTTCTTGTTTTTCTCTTTTTTTTTTTTAAATTTTAAATGGCTCAGTAGTATTCCATAGAGTACATATGCCACATTTTTAATCCAATCATCTACTTTTGACCATTTGGGTGGGTTACATGTCCTAACAATTGTAAATAATGCTGCAATAAACATGGATGTGCAAATGTTTCTCTGACTGAAGATTTTTCTATCTTTTGGGTAAATACCTAAGAGTGGAATTACCGGGTCATATGGTAGTTCTACTTGTAGGTTTTGAGAAATCTCCAGATCGTCCTCCAAAGTGGTTGTACTAATTTATATTCCCACCGATAGTGTAGGAGAGGTTCACTTTTCACCAAAGCTTTGCCAGCACTTGTCATTATTATTTTTTTTTAATTTTAGCCATTCTGACTGGGATTAAGTGGTACTTCATTGTGATTTTGATTTGCATTTTCCTTATGAGAAGAGATTTTGAGCATGTTTTCACATGCTTTTTGGCTATTTGTATGTCTTCAGAGAATTATGTCAAACCATCCTTGCATCTCTGGTATAAGTTCTACTTGGTCATGGTGTATAATCTTTTCAATATGTTGTTGAACACTATTTGCTAGTATCTTGTTGAGAGTTTTTGCATCTGTATTCAACAGGGCTATGAGCCTGAAGTTTTCTTTTTGACCACATCCTTATCAGATTTTGAATTAGGATGATGGAGGCTTCATATAATGAATTCAGTAGAGTTCCTTCTTTTTGAATTTCTAGAAATAGTTTAAGGAGAGATTGAGAGAGAAAGTGAGAAAGCAGTGGGATGGCCATGCTACAATACCTTCTCCTCCATTCTCTCAGGCTTTTGCACATGCATGCATATCTGCCAAAGTTGCCAGGTCTGGGACTCAAATCATGGTCAGCCACATGGGAGTCTAGCATTTTCACCACACCACCTGTTGAGTAAATTCTCTCTATAAGCTAATAATAAAATAAACAAACAAACAAACAAACAAATAAATAAATAAATAATAGTTTAAGGATAATTGAGGTTAGTTCTTCCTTAAAAGTTTTATAGAATTCACGAGTAAAGCCATTGGACTTGGGCTCTTCCTTATCGGGAGACTATTTATTACTGATTCAATCTCATTGTCTGTTACGGTTCTATTCAGACTTTCTATTTCTTCCTGGTTCACTCTTGTTAAGTTATATGTGTCCAGAAATTTACCCATCTCATCTAGGTTTTCTTGCTTGTTGGCATATAGTTGCTCATAGTACTCTCTGATGATATTTTGTATTTCTGTTATATCTCTTGTAATAGTGCCTGTTTCCTTGATGATTTGATTTATCTGGTTATTTTCTCTGTTCTTCTTTATTAATGTAGCTAATGGTGTATCAATTTTGTTTATTTCTCAAAGAACAAGCTCTTGGTTTTGTTTATTTTCCGTATAGTTCTTGTATTCTCTATTCCATTTATTTCTGTTCAAATCTTTATTTCTTTTTTCCTGTAATTTTTTTTCCAGTTCCCTGAGTTGTATTGTTAGGTTGTTTATTTGCCATCTTTCTGCTTTTTTTTGTTACTTCCCTTTTATAACTGGTTTTGCTGTGTCCCACAACCTATGGGTTATAAACACTTGTTTGTTCATTATCATTGGTTTCTATGAATCTTTTTATTCCAGTCTTAATTTCTTCTATGGCTGGGCAGTTATTCAGGAGTAGGTTGTTTACTTTCCATGTGTTTGTGAATTTTCAAGGGCTCTTTCTGTAGCTGATTTCAAGTTTGATTCCATCATGGTCAGAAAAGATGCTAGATATAGATTCTATACCTTTGAATTTGTTAAGGCTTGTTTTATGCACTCTCATGTGGTCAATCTTTGAAAATGTTCTATGTGGGAGTGAGAATAATGTACATTTTCTAGTTGTTGGGCGAAATACTCTATAGAAGTCTATCAAGTCCATTTCATGTGAATTATCATTTAGATCTTGTATTTCCTTGCTTATTTTTTTGTCTAAATGATCTATCCACAGGCTTCAGTGGGGTGAAGTACTCCGGTCTTATTTAGTTTCCATTTGCATGGGATATCTTTTTCCAGCCCTTCACTTTCAGTCTCTGTATGTTCTTATCAGTGAAGTGTGTTTCTTATAAGCAGCATATAGATGACTTCTGTTTTTCTATCCATTCAGTTAGTTGGTGTCTTTTAATGGGAGAATTTAATTTGTTAACATTCAGTGTTATTACTGATATTTGAGGATTTATCCCTGTCATTTGTGTTAGCCATTTTCTCAGTTGTTTTTTGTTCTTCTATTTTTGTTTGTCTCTCTTTAGTTATCCTGATAGAACACTCCCATTAGTACTTCCTATAGAACTGCATCTATTGTTGGTGAATTCTTTCAGGTTTTGCTTATCTGAAAATTCTTTCGTTTTTCCCATTTGAAGGATAATCTTTCTGGATATAGTATGTTTGGTTGAAATTATTTTTTCTTTTAATGTTTTGAATACATCTTCCCATTCCTTTCTTGCCTGCATTGTTTCAGTTGAGACGTCTGACATTAGCTTAATAGCTTTAGCCTAATCTGTATAAGTAACTTGATGGTTCTCCCTTGCCATTTAAAAATATTATCTATGTCTTTAATTTTTACCAATCTGGCTATGATGTGCCGAGGGAGGACCTTTTTCTGTCTATTCTATTAGGGGTCCTTTTTATTTCTTGGGTCTGAATTTGTCTATGTTTCTCTATATTTGAAAAATTTTCAGATGGTATTCCATGAAAGAGGTTTTCCATGCCTTTAGCAGATTCTTCATCTTCTGGAATATCCATTATATGCATATTGGGTGTTTCATGGTGTCTAGAATTTCTGGTATGTTGTCTTCACTTTTTTGTTGTTTTTTTCTTTTTCTTTCTTTTTTTTTTTCGGTGATTTGGTCTATGCTGGAGACTTTATCTTCGAGGTCGGAAAATCTTTCTTCAGCTGTTAATGCTTTCTAGGGAGATTTTAATTTCTTGCATTGTATTCTTCATTTCTAGAAGCTCTGTTTGATTCGTTGTTAAGGTGTCTATTTTTTTATGAAATTCCTCTTTCCTGTCCTGAAATTGTTTTCTTATTTCCTGGAACTGACTGTTTCCTCTTTCTTCTCATTGAGTTTTCTCACTATGAACATTCGGAATTCTTCTTCTGACATTTCTGTGTATTTCTCTGTTCCGTCCACTGTTGGTGAGGGGCTACTACACCCACCTGGAGACAAGCTACCACCTTCTTTTCTCATGTTTGTCAGGATCTGTACTGGTTTCTAGTCATCTGATGCAGTGTTCACTTTTTTTCTATCTATTGAAATGGATTCTGTAGTGCTGGTAGAGGAAATTGCAGCCTTTGTTCCCAGGTGTGTTCCTTTTGGAGGGCCCTGTCTTCCAGGTCATAGAAGTTATGGGTAACTTCAGGCATTTGACTTCTTTACCAAATGTTCAGGTTTTTTTTGTTTTTGTTTGTTTTTTTTTTTGAGAGGTTTTTGCTATAGGGCGTATGCACTCGCCAGACAGAGAGAGACAGAGAGACAGAAAGCGAGAAATCACCCCCCGGGGGGGGGATGGCCATGCTGCAATCCCTTCTCCTCCATTCTCCTCTTGGGATCTTGGGCACGCACGCACACGCACCTGGCGTGAGTTTTAAGCCACCAGGTCCAGGACACGAACCGTGGTCGACTACATGGGCGTCCAGCGACATAGCCATTACACCAACTGCTGGTCCCCCCCCCCCCAAATGTTCAGTTCTTGATGAAGTGGTAGAAAACTGAGGAGATATAAGTTGTTGAAGAGGATCAGGTCTGTGAAGTGTGGCACATGGGTTGGTGTACCAAAAGTTCCAAAGTTGCTTCTAGGTCCCAAGCATGGCCTCACCCTAAAACCTGCCCAGATAGGGCTCAAGCCTCCTGGTGGACAGGTGAGGTGTGGCCCGGCAGCTGGAATGGTGGGCAATGGAGTCCAAAAGTTTCAAAGTTGTTCTCAGGCCCTGATCCCAGACTCACCCTAAAGCCTGTCTAGACTGGGCTCAACACTCCCGGTAGGCAGGCTCATTTAAATTTAAAACAAAACATTTACCTACTGTTCCATAACAATGAGATGAGTGTGGAACATCATGTACATTACATGCAATGGGAAGATGCATTAAGTTGACAATTAAATGTGTATTGTCAACCTAAGGTAATGTTATATGTTAATGTATGTAATTAGAAGAAAAAGTGTACACTATTCATAAGAAACTTCATAAGAGATTCTTTTTTAAAAAAAAATTTACCAGAGGGTGCTGCACTCTCTAGACAGGGAGACCGATGGGGGAGGGAGAGAGTACCCCTCGATGGGGCGTGGTCACACCACGACCCCTTCTCCATTTCCTCAGTCGGATTTCGGGAACACGTGTACATGCTAGTGGTGTGTTTACCACGTGGCTGGGGGTGCAGTCTGCCATGTAGAATCCAACTCCCTTAATCACTAGACCTTGGAGCTAGCCGAGAAAAAAAAAAATTTAAAGCAAATATAGCGACCAGCGGGTGATGTGGTGGTTAAGGCACTGAACTCCTGTGGAAGGCCGAATATTAGATCCCGCACATGAACAACTGTTTGTCCATTTGGTTCCCTTCCCCTAACATGGCTGTCTGCTTCTGTAAACCTGCATGCTCTTTCCATGAGAAAACAGCTCGTGCTAGCTGTACAGAAAACCATATCCGGGACACCATCCTGTACCTGCTGCTGTCTTTGCTAACTAGCCTAAAACCCTTTTGTTTAGCAATGTAGCTGCTTGCATGGAAACCCCACTCCCCTCAGAAATAATGAACCTGCTTGATTCAGCTTCTGTAACTGCTTGCAGAGAAACCCCTGGTAACCGACCCCCTATGAAAAGACGACTCAGACTTCGGTCCGGGCTGCAGTTCTGACTCTCGGCCCCCCAAATACCCTCCCCACCCCGAGCCTCAGACTGTAGTTGCTGGCCAGCTAAGAAAGACGCCCTTTAAACTTAGTCTGGCTTTGGTGGTCATTCATTCGATGGCACTCTACAACACTCCCACAGGGCCAACTGGTTTGTCCCACACTCAGCAGCTTGAAAATCACACTGGGCATGTGCATGTGCGCCCAAAATCCAAGAGGAGAATGGAGGAAGAGGGACTGCAGTGTGGTCATCCTCCCCGGAGGGTGATTTCTCACTTTCTCTCTCTCTGTCTCTCTCAGAAGGACAATGTTGAAAGGCCAAAGTGCAAGAGGCTGAAGTACACAACAAAGGAGGAGGGGAATGTATGAGAAATCCGGGAAGTCACAATAGCTGCATCATTGTGTAGGCCACAGTAAGAAAACGCTGCATTTAAAATATGTGTGTGTGTGTGCGTGTGTGTGTGTGTGTTTAAATTGTATTTATTTCTACCATTAGAAAAGACAGTGATACAGAGAAAGGGATGCCTCCAGTGGGGGCCTTGCTTGGATCCCTCTTCAGCCTCACCAGCACGGAGGGTGCAGGGAGGCCCCAGGACTTCGGCAGCTTCCCATGCGGGTCCAATGTTGCTTTCCCATGTGGGTAATTGCATTATCACTGTACCACCTGCTGACCACTGAATGTTTCTCTCTTTCTTTAAAAAATATTTATCTAATTTTATTTATCATTATTTTTTCTTTTTAATTTGCTACAGGTCTGCAATAGTATTCATCTCTCATGTATGCTTACCAGAGAGTAAGAGAAAGAGTGAAGTGAGAAAGTAAGCTGCCAGGTTCAGGACTTGAACCATGGTCACCATGTGAGAGCCCAGTGCCTTAACCACATGACACCTGCTGCCCCTCCCAAGTGGTTTGCAGTGTGAATGCTGGATGACAAAAGAGCAGAGTAAACTAATAATTCTGGTTTGTTCAAGGCCCGTTAGCTATTTGTCATTGGTTGCAGTAACAATGGGGAATCAGGTTCTTTTTTTAATTATTATTTATTTATTCATTTTACTTTGATCAGAGATAGACAGAGAGAGAGAGAAAAGGAAAGTGAGGAAGTAAGCCATCAGGTCCAGGACCTGAACCGTGGTCGGCCATGTGGGAATCTAGCACCTTAACCACCACACCACCTGCTCGTTCCAGAAATCAGGTTTTATAGTTTAGCCATGTGGTAATTTCTGTCAAGTGGAAATTGGGGACCTAGTCTCTTATGTGATAAACACATGATCTAGTTCGTTGGCACTCTGTTTCTGTGATAGAGTTCTAGGATGGTCCCTGTGACCTTCTCCCACGGTGTTACCCTGTGATTCTGCTGTTACCTGGTAGCATGGAAACTGCAGATAAGTTAAGGCAATCGATTGCCAGTAAGCTGGGGAGAAAACTGTTTGAGCTTAACCTATAGCATGAGCCTTCTAGAAGCAAGAGTTTCCTCTGGCAGGTGGCACAAGGAAATGTCAGAGAGATTTTCACACCAGAAGTTTTAAATGAAGGCAAAGATCTGGTGTAAGCTTTGAAGCAGGCCTTCAAGACTTAGGAACAGCCTCTAAGAGCGGAGAGCAGCCTTTGAGAAACATCCAGCAAAAAAAAAAAAAAAACCAAAACAACAAAAAAACAAATGAACAAACAAGCAAACAACAACAAAAAACAAAGACCTAGGGCCTTTGGCAGCAAGGACCAGATTCTGCCAACAGTCTGAATCAGCCTGGAGAGTCTCCAGATAAGACGCCAGCGCAGCCGAGAGCTTGACTTCAGCCATCGAAGTCTCTGTGCTGAGAAGTCAGGGAAGCCTGTTCAGACTTTTCACCCACTATGAGATAAATAATAGTGTTCTCAGCTACTTGGTTTGTGGCAAACTTTTCCACAGCGGTATGAAACTAAGAAGGTTTTTCTGTTCAATTGTTTCTGATCTCAAATCAATTTAGAAAACACTGCATACTGGAAAGGCATACTGACACTGTTATCTGGACAAATATTTCAGCTTTCTCTTTAGCCTGCTTGAAGCTTCTGATACGACTTTCAAGGAGTGAGGTGGGTCTTGAACAAGTAAAATCTCAGAGCCTGCCAAAATGTCCTGTACCAAGCGCTGCCAACTACTGATACATCAAATAATACAATGTAGGGTACAGATTTCCAAGCTGACAACTCCTCAACCATTTTTTATCTCCCTCAGCCTCAGGGAACTGACTCAGCATGGCTCGGATCCAGAAGCAACTAATAATGTGAAAGCAAACTGCTGATCCATGATCAGCGAAAAAATAGCTTATGAAACAGAGATGGAGGGATGGAAAAAATTTTAGTAGTAGGAGGTTGGGAAGTTTTTTACTTTCTATTTTCTGATAAACATTGAAAATAGAAAGTAATTTCTATTTTAATTTTTACTTGATCAATTTCTAATGATCACTGTTGGTCAACTGTGCTTTTGTTAACTGAAATGAAACCTTTAAATGGCATATATGTCATGATCTCTCCAATTTCAAAAGTAAATATTTTACTGAGTAATATTCTAATTTTTTGAAGTAAATGCAGTTACGTTTTGCTCAATTACAGCAGCATAGTGGTGGCGCTACACCTTCAGTGCTGGAAGCCATATGAAAGATCAGGGCTCGGTTCCTTGGTAAATTTGTGCATGCTGTGTATGTGTGCATGTGCCTGTAATCCTGGCTACATGGGAGTACGGGGGAGGAATGTGACATGGGGCTCTGATATGAGGGTGCTCACGTCTCTCTCTCTTTCTTTCTCTTTGTCTCTTTCTCAGGAAAAAAAGAAATAGAAAATGTTTTGTGTAAATATATGTACATATACATATGTTTATGTGTATCTGTGTAAATATTATATTCAAACATATATGCATATATAATATATGTGTGTGTATAAAGAGAGAGAGAAAGAGAGTTATTTGTATATGTCCCATAAGAATTTGTTCTATTTTTTTTACCACATTGTATGAATTATGTACATAAGGCCGTACCTGGAGTACTGCATTTGAGAATAATTTTTATTTAGTAAGATATGACATGCCTTCGACTAAGGCATCAAAATTATATTTTAGGGGCTAGCAGGTGGACAGTGGTGGTTAAGATCTGGACTCCCACGTGACCTCCTGTGGTTTGAGTTCCGGACCTGACAGCTTGTTTTCTTGCTTTCTCTTTCATTGTCTGTTCTGGTGAGCATATGTGCTCTATAGAAAATTAAAAAGTAATAATAATAAATAAAATATATAATTAAGTTTTTAAAAATTATATTTTAAAGCCAATGATTGTAAAACCCTTTCAGGAAAACTGGCTTGACCTTGTTCTGTGAATGGAGGATCCTAGCTAGAAAGTAAGAAAGATCTTTTTAGGCAGATCAGAGGTTTAAAAATCTGTTCATTTACTCAGAATTTCATGCCTAAAGTCAGATATGTATTCACAGATATATATATATATATATATATATATATATATCAGCTGACCTTGCTATTGAAAGTAATTAGACCATTTAAAATATTTTGCGAATCAATATAAAATGTGGGGGAAAAAAAGAATGGAAAGCAACTGTAGACACCAGAGATAGTGTGGGAGGAGGATGGGAAATGGCAAAGGGTGAGAAATGGGGGAAAAAATATACATATGAAACTAGAAATGGAAAATTATCGATGATAACATGTATGATTAAGCCACTATAACATGTATGATTAAATCACTATGCAGTATATTCTGGATGGGAAATCACATTTTGTATGCTGTGACTGTGCTCAGTGAATGAATGTAACATTGATTAATTAATTAAAAATTAAAATTAAAAAATCTATTAAGGATCTGAAAGAGAAAAGAATTCACCAAAATTGTTGTGAAATCTCAGTGAGATAATTTATTGGACTTGGTTTCCCATCTTCAAGAAAGAAAAACAAATAGTAGATATTCTTTGGAGGACCAACTTTACTGAATGAAATTTCTGTGGTTACAAGTTAAATCTCTGTCTTCATGTTCCCAATAGTGTAAAAGTCTTATACGACTAATAAACATCTCCTGTCTCCATTACAAAAACAATCAAGGCAAAACAATAAAATCAACTTTTTGTGCTGAAAAATAATGCTTGGCAATTATTTATGGTCAAACTGGGAAGAATACTTGGAAAAATATTAAAATTTTTTAATTAAGCAAATGGCAGACTCATGCTAGGATTATTTGATTATCTAAGAGAATTTGCTTTGGGTGACTTTGCATTTAGTATTGAGAGCTTAGAGTCCATAGAAATACATGCTTACTTGTAAATTTCTGTTTGGTCGAGAACGTAACTTCAGAGTGTACAGTTTTATAGTCTCGTTGGACATAAATCAGTTTTATGTCTAACTCAGCAAACCTTCAACATACCCTTTCTCGTATAGTGTTAATATTTTATTCCTCAGAATATGTTTTGAAGTATCTTTATTTTCTTATGAGTTCCTTCAATAAATAATGAGTTGAATAAAATACTTGACACATGTCCAATTGATATTTACATGAGAGACATGTTTTTAACTTTTTTGAGAATGTTATTATGATAAACTGATGTACGTTTCTGTAGATGGAAACAGAAACAATTACAAACACAAAATTAGGAGAAATTGGAGTTCTACTTACTAGCTTTCGGGGTGAGGTAGATGTCCAGCGTGACCCCTGGGTTTACGCATGCTGACAGACGTGGGCAGCGGTGGGCCACGGGCGACCGGGAAATGGAGAAATGGCTGTGCAAGCAGTAGGCAGTGCAGGGGAGGGCAACAGCTAGAAGGAGACTCCTGTCAAGGAAACGCTTCAGATTTGGGTGACCTTGAAGTATTCGAGTCAAGATGTCAATCTGATGGTCTTAAATATCCATGCTTTAATTGAAATTGTGGAGATGGGTCATGGAAAATTGAATCTAGACCATTTTAGTTGTGACCTCTATCAAAACACATTGGATAAAAGTGAAAAAGACATGAAACTAACGTAAGCCAAAAAAGCGGGATTTGAGGGGCCAGCAGGTGGCATGGGGGTAGCGGTGCTAGACTCCCACGTGGCCGACTGTGGTTCTAGTTCCAGACCTGGTGGCTTACTTTCTCACATTCTCTCTCTCTCTCTGGTGGACATGCATGCCCTATGGGAAATTAAAAATTAGTTAGCTAATTAATTAATTTAATAATTCTTTTAAAAAGTGGGATTTCTTTTTTTTTTTACTTATTTAAGTTGAAGATTGCTTCAGCACAGTGTCTAAGATTGGCTTAATGAAAATAGTCACAGAATATTGGAAACCTATGTTTTTGACTCTGACTAAACTTTTCTGGCTTCATTTCAAGCAGATGACATGCAAGTGTGACGAGGATATCCAAAACTCCAGGATTACTTGTGCCGTGAATAAGAGTTTCCTCTTCCACTTACAACTGGCATAGCACTCTCTAGCTATTAACTCATAGCTAGTCTGTTCACAGTATTCCAACAGAGACATCGTTGCCTCCCACTTCTTTTAACTGCAGATTTTCTTCCTTACAAGTTAACTGCACTTAAAAAAAGTTCTGTCAATTGATGCATTCAAAATTGATTCAAAACAGTAACACTGCATTTCTTCTAAGTTTAGCTTTTGTGATGAATGTAAAACCTAACAGAGAAAGTTATAATTCCTCTCGCAAATGACAGTGATTTTTTAAAGAGCAGATCCAGGCTTATTTAATAAAAATTGGCATATTATAACATTTAATTTAATACCCATCTATTGTAAATGCCTTAGTACTAACTCGAGTGAAACTACACTGATCTTTTTAGCTACAAATGATATATAAGAAAAATAACATCATGCAAATTCATAATAGCTATAATTATACCAGCACATTCTTCTCTTATACATGAACTGAAATAGAAGAGTATATGTGACAATAGAAATGAAGCAAATTTATTACATTAATTTTTCGTAATTAACTTCACTGTAAGATCATGTGAAAAAAGTCATATTTTTTTCATTTAGCAAGTAACATTTTAATCTCTAATATGTACCAGGCATTCTGCTAACAAACCAGAGATATTCATCCTCAGTAAGCCATGCCTTGTGTTCTTTCGGTTTCTTTCTATGAGTATGTAATTTCGAACTGTCAGTGGGGAATCGTAGGCGTCATCTCAGACCTTTGGAAAGGTGGTTGCATGGGATTGTTTATCGTCACAGGCCCTCAGAGACTGGTGGAGCAGCTGCCGTCGGGACAGCAGGTGTGCGCTGCCCGGGTACGGTGCGTGTGATGTTTTATGCCATCCTGTGATGCAGTTTCAAGGGCTAAGAGTTGTCACTGAATGTTTCAAAGGTCACATTTAGTGGACCCACGAGGAGGCTTGGCAGGACTTCACTTACGCACGTTCACAACGATGCTGTGGGTGTCATCTAAGAATACCCTGAACCACTGAGTCCGGAGAGAAAGCGCAGTGGGAGAACGTGGGATACGATGGGAATGTGACTGACAACAGCTGCAGGGTCAGCTTCCTGGCCGTAGTTATTGGCTGCTTTGTGATAATGCAGCTTTATCTCCTCATGTCTCGGAAGGTCAAAGTCAGAAACAGGACCCAGGGCTGAAGTCCAGGTGATAACAGAGCAGCTTCCTTTTCAGGAGCTCTCGGGGAGACTGTTTCTTTTCTTTCCGGCTTCGAGAGGAGCCGGCTAGCCCTTCCTTCATCTTCTGAGTAAGTGGAGTCACAAGGTCGATTCCCTCTCTCGCCCTCTCCCTCCACTGCACTCCCACATCTGCTCTTGTCACCCCAGCTTCCTCCTGTGCAGAGGTTTTTCCGGACTCTTCCTCTGGTGAGAGTCCTAACAGCCAGCCCGTCTCACGGTCCTTACTCGTACCTCTGCCGTCCCAGGTATACCCCTACATCCACAGAGCCCAGGAATTAGGGTATGGACATTTGGGGAACAGGCTTGATCAGGTTACTACACTGTGTGACGAGGACGAGTTATTTAACTTTATGGTCTTAACTTCCTGATCAATAAAATGAGGTATTAATTGATTTCTTGAGTAAAAATGAATGTGAGTGTGGCACAGGTGTGTGTGTGTATACATGCGTGTATATGTGTATATATATATACATCACTGATCACTGACGTGTATATGGACATGTATATTTATATACACACATATATGCATGTACATCACTGCATTCTATGATCTATTTACCATTTATCATTTTTATAAATCTATTCAAATCTTTTTATGTTCTATTCATAGTTATTGCTAAATATGTGTTTTGGAATGTGAAGAATTAATCACATTAAATATCGTTAATAATAGCAGTAGCTAGCTCTTGAGTACTTATTTTATCTGTCCTTTATTTTGTTTTATTTTCTTTCAACTGTTTCTCCTCTTTCTCCTATTCTCACCTCCATACATCTCCACCACTCTTACATGTTTAATATCTTTAACTTTTTATGCACCCTTTAAAATACATAGTGCTGGTTTGAAACTATATTAGTTTTGTTTGGTTTTGTTTTTTTCTGGAGAGGTTTTTGCTATAGGGCATGTGCACTCACCAGAAAGTCAGAGAGAGTCAGAGAAAGACAGAGAGATAGAAAGCAAGAAATCAATTCCCTAGGGAATGGCCACGCTGCAATCCCTTCTCCTCTATTCTCCTCTCAGGATCTTGGGCACACATGCACACGTGGCTGGCATGAGTTTAAGCCACCGGGTTCGGGACTCGAACTGTGGTCGACTACATGGGAGTCTAGCAACATAGCCATTACGCCAACTGCTGGTCCCAGAACTATATTAGTTTTTAAAATGTCACTAAATTTATATAAAAGGTCCTTTGTGTTCTTTGTATTGTCATGCTTTCATTTTTTTATGCAACACTGCTTTGAAAAAGCTCTTATTAAAAAGTGCAGCCTTTGAAATGATGTGAGTTTGTGTTTGTAATGGGGTTACCAGTATACAGCCCCATGACGCCGGCAGAGTCTGCAGCCTGGAGGCAGATCCCTGATTCTAGGCCCTCCGCCTGGCCACTCCTCCACATTTAACTTGTTTTTCTCCCAGGGGATAGATACCTGAAGCCTCTCTGACCTCTGTACTAAGTGACACCCCAGCAAACCTATTTACGCCCATTTCTTTATGAACTTGTGCTTGAATTACTGTGAGAGTCACCAAGAAGTGAGACTCCTGGGTCCCTCACTGACGCTCATGCTTCATTCTGTAACTAACGCCCGTTTGTCACCATGATGTTTCCGTAGGAATTCGGGAACCTTCTAATGTCCTCACCAACTCCTGGTTATGCGACGCTTTATCCTATGACAAAGGGATAGGTGTAAATTGGTGGCATATCACTACTTTAAACTAAGACCTTACATACTGCTTCGCTGTTTAAGTACTTAGTTAAACATTGTTAGCAATTCAGGTACTTAATTTTGAGATTGGATTGCCTTTTGTTCATTTGGAAGGGGGCTATTTTCTTCTTTTTTTTGATGTTGATCTGCAGCAGTTTTTATTAGACCATTTATATCTTCTGAGTTTTTGGTAATGATATTCTCACGATCTCGTCTATCCATGCTGTCTATTTTGTCCTCTGGACAGCACATGATTTAGTGCAAACAAATGTATAATGTGATATGTGTTTCGTAAATTTGGGGAAATTTTGAGAAGTATTTCCCCATGTAAGATAACAAATAAGTGCACATAGTTTCTTTCATTAGCTTTACCATTTTATAGTTTTAGACTTCACACTTCGGTATTTGCTTTTAATAAATCAAATCAAGTGAACTCTATTTTTCCTCCCACAGCAGAACCTTGTCTTAACAGTGTCTGTGAATAGCCTCTTTTCCCAACTTATATAATGCTGTTGTGAGAGTCAGGTAGCTAGAAAGGAGCAGGCGGCTCTAAGAAAACAGAAAGACATCAGCCACACAATCCTAACTTACCAGGAGTTGCCACCAGACTCTCTGTGAGAAAGTCTTCCTCCCACCCAGCTCCTGGCGCGGGGAAGGCCAGGCAGAGCCCATTCTTCGTTTCTTAGTACCTGAGAAAAGCATGTAGAGAAGGTTATTAATTTCCTTATTACTCGTCATAATTACAAAAGAACCCAACCAGACATTTTGGTCAACATCCTCAATCCCACTGGGGCGATAAACCGATTGAGCAGTTCATCCAAATAGGATGCTCAGACCTCCTAAGTCCACACTGAGCATGCTCAGTTAGGTATTTGAATTCCTCAGCTGTGAAAGAGGTGTGCAGGTGCAGGAGAAAGCCTGCGAATTCCCAACCAAGAAGCCAGATGCTGACACACCTCCCCCTGCTAAATGTTCATCACTAACTCTTAGAATAGCTATAACACCTGACCCATACCAGTGCAGCTGCCCACCTGCAGGCCTTTCGGGCATAGGGGTATATTTCTTTTCTATTTAAAATTCTCATTTTCCTATTAATACTTTCCTTTTCCTACTTTCCAAGTGTTTTTGTTGTGTCTCAGGTCAGGTTGCTAAACTTAGAGATCTGGACCTGAAGGATTTTACCCAACACAGCTCATAATTATAATGGCCTATAACACCATCACATTTATATGTGCATTTTCATTATATTTATGTATCTATGTCTGATTCCTCTGATTTTTTTCCCCACTGGAGAATATTTTTTAATGTGCTCCTAGTGTATTTCAAATATTATTTTTATATTTACTACATCTGTGTAGTAATAAGGAAAGTTGTCTCTTCTTGTTGATTGTTTTCAAAATTTCTTTAACTGTGGGACCAGCAGTTAGCATCATGGCTATGTCGCTGGACTCCCATGTACTTGACCGCAGTTCGAGTCCCGGACTTGGTGACTTAAACTCATGCCGGGCGTGTGTGTGTGTGTGTGCCCAAGATCCTGAGAGGAGAATGGAGGAGAAGGGATTGCGGTGTGGCCATCCTCCCTGGGGGGTGATTTTTAGCTTTCTGTCTCTCTGTCTCTCTGTCTTCCTGGTGAGCGCATGTGCCCTATGGCAAAATCCTCTCCAAAAAATAAAATAATAATAATAATTCTTTAAGTGTTGTGAATATTTGTTTTTTCAACCAAAAGTTTGATTAGAATGGTATTGAACACATGGATTGATTTAGAAAAAAATAACATGTTTATAATTAATATCTTTAAACCATGTTAGACTTTTTTTTCCCTCTCTTTAGAGGTTTTGGCTCTAGGGTGCAGGTGCTCACTGGGAGGATTTCTCCAGTGACAGAAAGACAGAGACAGTGAGAGGGAAAGTGAGAAATCACACTGTGGGGTGTGGCCATGTCACAATCCCTTCTCCTCTACTTGCTTCCCCAAATCTTGGGCATGCATGCACATGCAACCTGAGTGAGTTTCAAACTACCAGGACTGGGTCTCAGACTGTATTCAGCCTTGTGGGAGTCCAGTGACATAACCACTACACCATCTGCTGGCCCCTACCTGTGTTAGACTCTGAAAGAATATATTTCTTCATGTACGTAGGCATGTTTTGTCTTCAAATAGTTTTATAAATTTTGTTCACAAAGGTTAAGAAATTTCTTTGTATTAATTTTATTACTTCTAGAAAATGCATTTTTATTTTCTCTTAAAATTTCTATTTGGCATTGCTGATACAGAGGAATGCAATTTGTTTGGTGATTGATTCCACAATTTTTCTGAATAAATACCATTTATAGTTTGTGTGTGGATCTTGTTTAGTTTTCTTTGCAATTGTTATAGTACATATTTTTGCTTTTGTCATGTTTTTTGGCCAGGTTCTCCCTTAGTGCTAGAAAATAGGTACCTCTGGTTCCAAGCCTTAAAAAAAATATATGTCTAGACTGGGGCCAGCAGGTGGCATGGTGGTTAAAGGCTCTGGACCCACGTGGCCAACTGTGGTTCAAGTCCCAGACCTGGTAGCTTGCTTTCTCACTTTCTCTCCCTCTCTCCTGTCCCTCTCTGGTCAAATTAAAAATAAATAAATAAATAAAGTTAAATACAATAATTTTTTTTAAAAATATATTCCTTGAAGTCTTATAAGTTGCCAGAAGTTTTGGGAAGGCATTTTTTTTAAGTTATTAATTCAAAGACTTTTTTGTCATTTGGTTTTCTGGGAATTTTCATTCATTTATGTAATTTTTTTCAATAGACTTATTGATGCAGTAAATTATTTTATTTAATCTCCTGATGTTAAAATTCTTTGCTTTTATTTATAATAAAAATGTCAATGTAGATAAAATTAATTACTATTTCATTGAATTTTTTTAATATCCAGGTGTAAAATTTCTCTCTTCTTTTAAGAATTACTTATTTAATTTTATTTATTCATTTATTTTATTTTATTTTGATCAGAGTGAGACACACAGAGAGAGAAAAAATGAGAAAGCAAGCCACCAGGTCTGGGACTCAAACCATGGTTGGCCATATGGAAGTGTCCAGCACCTTAACCAACACACCACTTGCTGGTCTCCTTAAAATTTTTCTCTTATCTCTTATTATTCTGTCTTCTTTTTCATATTGGAGTGTCAGGTTTCTATTGATCCCAGAGGCTAAGACAACTGAGAACTTGCACATTATTCATCTGCTGCAGGTGCCAATCCCTCTTGCTTCCAGTTTCTGCTCTGCCATTCTTCTGCTCCTGCATGGCAGAAGAGAGTGTGTAGACCAAGGCTAGAGACTGCCTTGGAACCCGTGCACTCTACTCATTCTCTCCAGGTGCCAATCCCTCTTGCTTCCAACTTTCACTCTGCCATTCTTCCTGACTCCTGGAAGAAACGAGTGTGCAAACTGAGACCAGAAACCTCCTTGGAACCACCACTCTCTCCCGTTTGTCACAGACTTTACAGTTTCCTGAAGTACACAGTGCAATGTGCACCACATGACCCCTACATTCTTTCTCAGGTGAGCTCCTGCAGCTCAGCCCCAGGTGCATCTGTTCTCTAGAATCCGAAAGGCTTCTAGAACACCCAGTACCAGCAACAAAAGTGAAGGTGAAGTCCAGGGAGCATCAGGGAGATGGGGCTACAAAGACATCACGGATCACATCCTCTCTCAGGCCATGGAATGCTCCAAAGAAACTCTAAGAAATTAAGAAGAAACATGTAATCCATCAGATAACCAGAAACCACCCCAGAGACACAAGAAATATGAGAAAGCAAACAAATATATCTCCTCCAAGGGAAAAAGACAGTTCTTTTATTCTTAAATTTTTTTGGAGAGGTTTTTGCTATAGGGCGCATGCACTTACCAGGCAGACAGAGAGAGAGAAAGTGAGAAATCTCCCCCCAGGGGGGATGGCCATGCCGCAATCCCTTCTCCTCCATTCTCCTCTCGGGATCTTGGGCACGCACGCACATGTGCCCGGCGTAAGTTTAAGCCACCGGGTCCGGGACTCGAACCACGGTCAACTACATGGAAGTCCAGCGACATAGCCATTACGCTAACCACTGGTCCCGGGAAAAAGACAGTTCTTCATCATCCACAGACATCACAATGTAACTTGTGAAAATGTGACATAAACAACTCAGAAAATTCATAGTTGCAAAACTTAACAAGCTGCAAGAGAAAAGAGACAATGAACTCTAGAAGATGTAAGAGAAAAGAAACAATGAGCTACAGGAAGTGAGGAAGTTCTTCCACAATTTGAAAGAAAGAATAGACACCATAAAAAAAGAATCAAACAGAGCTTTTAGAAATGAAAGCTATAATATAGGAAATGAAAACCTCCCTTGAAAGTATTAAAAGCAGATTAGGTCATGCAGAAGATTGAATCTTGGATGTAGAACACAAAACCTCTGACCTAGAAACGGCCAACGAAACAATAGAGAAAATAACCAAGAAAAATATGAGGACAATGTATGTAAGAAATACTAGATTCTATTAAATGTCTAAACATCTGAATAAATAGTATGTCAGAAGATGAAAAAACTAATAAGAACATTGAAAAATCTATTCTATGAAATCCTAGAAGAAAACTTTCCAAGCCTAGAGAAGTGTTCAAACAAACAGACCCAAGAAAAGAAGCATTCAAACAGACCCAAGAAAACAAAGGATCCCAAATAGTATCGGCCCAAGAAGATACTCTCCATGGCACATCATAGCCAGACTGATACAAGATACTAAAATTGACAAGAGAGAAACATCAAGTTACTTCAAAGGTTATCCCATCAGGTTAACACTGGACCTCTTGTCAGAAACAATACAAGCAAGAAAAGAATGGGGAAATATATTCAAACTGCTAAAGGATAACAATTTCAGCCAAGATTACTGTTCCTGGAAAAATTATCCTTTATGTGGGAAGAAAAGATAAAAACATTCTTGTATAAACAAATCTTGAAAGAATTTATCAACTGTAGACCAACTGTTCAAGAGGTTCTAAAGGGAGTGCTATACCAGGAAAACTAAAGACAGACAGACAGAAATAAGAGAACAAAAAACAACCAAGAAAATGGCCAAATTAATGGTAGAGACAAGTCTGGAATTATCAATAATAACATTGATTGGAATAAATTCTCCAATCAAGAGACACAGACTGGCTGAACGGATAAAAAAAAAAAAAAAACCTTCTCACTTTCCTCTCTCTCTCTCTCTCTCTCTCTCTCTCTCTCTCTCTCTTTCTCTTTGTGTGTATGTGTCTCTCTCTGGTCAAATTAAAATAGATGAATAAATAAGTAAAAATAAATGAATAATTATTTAAAAAAATAAAACAGAAACTCTCCACCTGTTGCCTACCAGAACCTCATGGATAAAGACATACATAGACTAAAAGTGAAAGACTGGAAAAAGATATTCCATGCAGAGAGAATCCAAAAAAGAGAAGGAATCATGATACTGATCCTAGACAAATTAGGCTTTAATGCAAAAACTGTAAGAATAGACTAAGAAAGGCATTATATAATACTAAAAGGGCTAATTCATCAAGAAGATATAACACTTGTTAATATTTGTGCACCTGATTCAGGAGCACTCAGATACATGAAGGAAAGACTGCTAGATCTAAAAAGAGAGACAGATGGCAACACACAAATTGTTGGAGACCTCAACACCCCATTATGTCCTTAGACAGATCAATGAAACAAAAAATAAGCAAAGAGATTCAGGACCTAAATGATACTATAAATCAGATGGACTTCACAGACATCTATAGAACTTTCTACCCAAAACCAAAAAATGACTCATTTCTCACCCCTGAGTAGTACGTTCTTGAAGACTGACTATATTATAGGGCACAAAACAAGCCTTTACAGATTCAAGGGCATAGAAACTGTACCCAGCATCTTCTCTGACAATGGTGGGATTAAACTTGTTATCAATTTCAGAAAATAAAAGCCTCAAAAATGCACAAATACGTCAAAACTACATAATCTACCCCTGAATGACTCACAATTACCAAAGACATTAAGATTTAAATCAAAAGACTCATGGAAATAAATTATAATGAGTGCACAAGTTTCCATAATCTATGGGATGCTGCAAAAAGCGGTCATAAGAGGGAAGTTCATAGTAATTAGTGTGCATAACAAAAAGATAGAAAGGTGGCAAATGGACAACCTATCATCATGCCTGAGGGAATTGGAGAAATAACAACAACAAAATCCAAAAAATTGCCAGGAGAAAAAAATTAATATTCAAGCAGAAATAAATGAAATAGAAAATAAATGAACTATACAGAAAGAAAATTAAAGCAAAAGCTGGTTCTTTGGAAAGATATAAAAGATCAACAAGCCATGATCTAGACTTATTAAGAAGAGAGAAAGGAAGCACATAAATTCACAATGAAATAGGCCATAGTACAATGGATATAATTGAAATACAAAACAATTATTAGAGGATACTGTAAGTGTCTATACACCAACAAAAAAGAAAACCTAGATGAGATAGACCAATTCCAGGGCACATATAATCTACCAAGATTGACTTAGGAGGTCACAGGAAGGCTGAATAGACCCGTGACAAGCAATAAGATTAAATCAGTACTAAATAAGCTCTCAACAAAGAAAAGCCCAGGTCCGCATGGCTTCGCTTCTGAATTCTACAAAAACTTTATAGAAGTTCTGCTCAGTTCTACTCAAATTATTTCTAAAGATCCAAAAGGATGGAACCCTCCCAAACTTATTTTATGAAGCCTCCATCACTTTTATTCCCAAAATAGATAAGGATACGACAAAAAAGGAAAACTACAGACCAATATCTCTGATGACTATAGATGCAAAAATTCTCAGCAAGATACTAGCAAATCATACCCAACAACATATAAAAGAGATTATTCATCATGACCAGGTAGGCTTTATTCCAGGGGTGCAAGTGTGATTCAATATACCTCAAATCATAAACATAAAATACACCATATTATCAGAACAAAAGGTAAAAACCATATGATTATTTCAATAGGTGCAGAAAAAGCATTTGACAAAATACAACAGCCTTTCATGATTAAGACTCTCAGTAAAATTGGCATAGAAGGATCATTTATTGTCATAATAAAAGCCATCTATAAAAAACTGAATTGGGAAAAGCTGAAAGCTTTTTTTTTTTTTTTTTTTTTTTTCTTTTCTTTTTTCGGAGAGGTTTTTGCTATAGGGCGCGTGCGCTCGCCAGACAGACAGAGAGACAGAGAGATAGAAAGCAGGAAATCACCCCCCAGGGGGGATGGCCACGCCGCAATCCCCTCTCCTCCATTCTCCTCTCGGGATCTTGGGCACGCACGCACACGCGCCCGGCGTGAGTTTAAGCCGCCGGGTCCGGGACTCGAACCGCGGTCGACTACGTGGGAGTCCAGCGACATAGCCATTAAGCCAACTGCTGGTCCCAAGCTGAAAGCTTTTTCACTAAAAACTGATACAAGACAAGACTTCCCACCTTCTCCACTCCTTTTTAATATAGCACTGGAAGTCTTAGCCAATGCTATCAGACAAGAAGATGAAATAAAAGACATTCAAAGAGGGAAATAAGAGGTGAAATTGTCTCTATTTGTAGATGACATGATTTTGTATACATAGAAGACCCAAAGGTATCCATAAAAAACTTCTCAGAGTAATAAATGAATACAGTAAAGTGGCAGGATACAAAATCAACATACAAAAAGCTATAGGATTTCTATATACAAACAACAAGCAGACAGAAGCAGAACTCAAAATAGTAATCCCATTTATCATAGCCACAAAAAGTGTAAGATACCTAGGAGTAAATCTAATCAAAGAAGTCAAAGACCTCTACAAGGAAAACTATGAAAACCTTTTAAAAGATATTGAAAAAGATACACAAAAAAGTGGAAAGACATCTCTTGTTCCTGGATTGAGAGAATTAATATAACCAAAATGGCAATTCTACCCAAATTAATGTACATGTTTTATGCAATCCATATAGAGTTACAATAGATATTCTTCACAGATCTAGAAAAGACAATCATAGAATTTGTCTGAAATCATAAAAGACCCTTATTGCCAAAACAATCCTGTACAAGAAGAGTAGAGTGAGCAGCATCTCACTCCTTTACCTCAAAATATATTACAAAGCTGTGATAATCAAAACAGTATAATATTGGCACACACAAAAAATGTGGACCAACAGAACAGAATAGAGACCCCAGAAATAAACATACAGCCAACTGATCTTTGACAAAGCGTACCAGTCAATCCAGTGGGAAAAGGAAACCCTCCTTATCAAATGGTGCTGGAAAAACTGTTTATCCACCTGCAAAATCTGAACCCCTATCTCTTACCATAAACAAAAATCAACTCAAAGTGGATCAAAGACACTGTATATACATGCTTTTACAGACCATTCTGTACCCATTCTGCACAAATGTAATGATTGTATGCAAATTAAAAAAAAATTAAAATTAAAAAAAAAAAAGATCTGAACCTAAGATCTCAAACTATAAAACCACTGGTGGAAAAAAATGGGGAAACTCTGGGAGAATTGGAGTAGGCAAAGACTTCTAAAATAAGACCACCAAAGCACAGTCAATTAAGAAGTTACTCAATTAAGATTAAGGAGTTTCTGCATGGAGAAAATACAGAAATTAGAGTGAATAGACAACCCTTGGAATGGGAGAATATCTTTGTAAACTATGCCTCAGATAAAGGACTGATAAGGAACTCAAATGGCTTATCTGTGGGAAAAAAATAGATTAACCCAATTCAAAGTTGGGAAAAGGAGCTGAACAAAAAACTTTCTAAGGAATACATACAAACAGTCTAAAGCATTGGAAGAAATGATCAGCATCCCTAATCATAAGGGAGATGCAGACAAAACCACTATGAGATAACACCTAACACCAGTCAGAATAGTAAAGATTAAATAAATAAATAATAAATGCTGGAGGGGATTTGGTGAAAGAGGAACCCTCCTACAGTGCTGGTGGGAATGTAAATTGGTCCAGCCACTCTGGAGAACAATATGGAAGTTCCTCAAAGACCTACAAAAAGAACTACCATATGATCCAACATTTTCACTCCTGGGTATCTACACAAAAGATAGGAGAACACTCAGTCAGAAGAGTGCTTGCACATCTATGTTTGTTGCAGCATTATTCACAATTGCTAAGACATGGGTGCAACCCAAATCTCCATGAATAGATGAATGGATTGGAAAAGTGTGGCAGATCTGCTCAATGGAATACTACTCAGTCATAAAATAAGACCCTGACATTTGCTCGAAAATGGACAAATATGGAAAATTTACTGCTGAGTGAAGCAAACAGAATTTCTATGAAAGACAGACATTGTATATCTCCACTTAACATAAACTGACTGTCCACACTTTATGTTGGAAACAGAGATTAGGGGACATAGAAACATTAAAAATGGTTGTAGGTTCTGGAAACAATGTAGGAAGAGGATGGGAGAAGGGGGAGAGTGTAAGGAAAGACATTAAGGAGGAAAAGAGAGAGGCAATACATTTATGGAACACAGAAGTGGATTATTATCTGTTGATGATAATGTGTTCTGTATCCTCAACTAGACTGGTGTGAAGTGTATTCATTTTGGATAGATTCAACTCACAAGCAAAGTGATGTATAGTGATTAAATGTATAAAATTTAAAAATTAAATAAAAAAGTTCCTCTTGGCCCCCTAGTGGTTTGAACACATCTTTCTCTTCTTTTCAGTTTTAATAAAGAAACATTTATGCATATGAAACTAGATACTGGGCCTGAATTCAGTGGGGTCCAGGGAAGCCAAAGGAAAGAACTGAGGGTGCCTTTGCCTTGAGGGGGTTACAAATTTGGCCATGGCTACAGAGGACGAAGGCTTGAGCTACAATGTCAACAGGCCTGCTGGGTCTAGTAAGGTAAAAAGCAGTTTTAGGTACTGAGGAGTGGTGCCCAGGAAGGCTTCCCTTCACATCGGTCTTTGACACCAAAATTCCACTCTCTCAGACCATCATGAATAAGAAGATAACAGTCCTGGTTTTGAATCTTTCAGATTGGCCAAAAGAAAACCTTAGTCCTGGGTCTGACTGCTTATACCACTAATAAAAGAGGAATTTCACGCAGCCAATAAAATTCTCTCTGAAGAATGATAACATTATTCTAGGCCTCGAATTATATTATGGGACTTCGAAAGGCTTGTGGGAGAAAATGGAATTAAAGTTCAAGTTTATTTTGGTGCAAAACATTTTAAAATCCATGCCTAGTTTTGTTCATATTATTTTCCATATACTTTTTGAAGACTTCTGATATTAGTAATAATTTGTTAAATTCAAGGCATAATATATGATGTAATGTCCAGCACAGTTATGAGGAATACTAAGAGGGAAGGAAAAAAATAAAAAGCAATATGAATGAGAATAAGCAAAAGGAATGAATAAGGAATTTCAAGTTTGAAAGTGATTAGGCCTAGAGCTGAAAACAAGTAACTACTGACGAACATTGTATGATTCACTGAACTATCTTTTACAGAAAGGTAAAAGTAGGCCAGCAGGTGGTGGGGAGGTTAAGGTGGCAGGATCGTACATGGCCGACTCTGTTCAAATTCCTGGTTCTGCTGGCTTGAAAATCATGCCGGTGCATATGCATATGTGCCCAAAATTTTGAGAGAATAGAGAAGAAAGAATTGCTGCATTTCTCGCTTTTTCCCTGTCTCTGCCTGTCACTCCTGGGTAAGTGCAATAGCCTTACAGCAAAAACAAAAAACAAAGATAAAAGGAAGCCATTTAGACATTTAAAATATTTTATTTTTCTTTAAATGATTATGTTGTATTGCTACATGATATACTATTTCAGTAAAACAACAACAAAAAACTTTCATACAGTACCTTTGCCTAGCATTGTCATTGACATTTAAGAATTTTTTAAAAATTAGTTTGGTACAAAATTAATTGTAATTTCACATTGTTGAAATTTGCCATTTGATATTGGATACATTCTTAAATAAATGCGGTTATGTTACACATCATTTTAATGTCCATTTTTCACTTTATGTGCTTTTGATAATGACTTATTACTTGCTATCTATTTCATATGTATTTTAGACTGTGGAAATGATGTTGACAAAAGGAAAACTTGAGTGATTTTCTTATTCGAGTTCAAAATAGACCGTAAAGCCAAGGAGACCACTTGCAACACCAACACGTTGGCCCAGGAACTGCTAACCAACGTCTAATGCAGTGGGGATTCAAGAAATTTTGCAAAGGAGACAAGAGCCTTGAAGATCAGGAGCATAGTGACTGGCCATTGGAAACTGACCACGTTCAGCAAAGAGCAATCATCAAAGCTGACCCTCTTCCAACACCATGAGAAGTTGATGAAGAACTCAGTGGCAACCATCCCGTGGTCATTTGGCACCTGAAGCAAATTGGAAAGGTGAAGAAGCTGGATAAGTGGGTACCACATGAGCTGACTAAAACTCAAAAAGTCATTTTCAAGTGTTGTCTTCTTTTATTCTACACAACAATGAAGCATTTTTCAGATGGTGATATCTGATGAAAAGTGGACTTTATAAACCAATGGGTAATAACCAGCTTAGTGGTTGAGCCAAGAAGCTCCAAAGCACTTCCCAAAGCCAAACTTACACCAAATAAAAGCCATGGTTCCTATTTGGTGGGATATGATCCACTACAGCTTTCTGAATCCTGGAAAAACAATTACATCTGAAGAATACGATCAGCAAATTGATGAGATGCATCAAAAACTTCAACGCCTGCGGCTGCCATTGATCAGCAGTAAAGGCCCAATTCTTCTCCTTGACAATGTCCAACAGCATGAACCAATGTCTCAAAAGCTGAATGAACTGGACTACAAAGTGTTGCCTCATTGACCATATTCACTTGACCTCTCACCAACAACTACCACTTCTTCAAGCATCTCAACAACTTTTGAGGGAAAACATTTCTATATACTACCAGCAGTTTGCAGATTATTCCTTCCAAGGGTTTGTGCAATGCTGAGGCACAAATTTTTATAGTACAGGAAGTAAAACAAAAAACAAAAACCTTATTTCTCATTGGCAAAAATATGTTGATTATAATGGTTCCCATTTTGATTAATAAAGATATGTTTGAGTCTAGTTAAATTACTCTCTGGGGGGATGGCCATGCTGCAGTCCCTTCTTATTCTCCTCTTGGATTTTAGGCATGCTTGCACACATGTCCAGCGTGATTTTCAAGCTGCAAGGTCTGGGTTCGAACCACAGTTGGCCATGTGGGACTCTAACATCTTAATCACCATACCACCTACTGGCCTCATATTATTTAATTATACACACACACACACACACACACACACAATTTTTTTTTTTTTTACTTAGACTAAATCTTGAGCTATAGAAAAGGTCCAAAGACAATGCAAGTAGTTTTCATACATTCCTCGTCCCACAAGGTTACTATCTTACACTGCCACAATCAAACTAAGAAACATGTCCACACATTACTATCAAGTACATTCCAGTTTATATTTTGATCTTGCCCAGTTTTTCTATTCAAGTCTTACTAATGTTCTAGGAACCAATCCAGGTTACCACATTGCAGTCAGCAGTCACGTCTCCTCGGCTTCCCCGTCTGTGACAGTTTCCAGGTGTTTCCTCATCTGTCAAGTTCTTAAGTCTGAAGGAGCTTGGGCCAAGTATGCTGTAGAGTTTCTGATCCAGGTTTTTATCATTTTTCATAGGGATTTTTGAAAAGATGCAACAAAGATGATATCATATCTTATCTGGGCACACAATAGCCATGTAACCCTGGTATATTAACTTTTATCCTATGGAAAAGATAGTGTTTAACAGGTGTTTCCAGTGTAAAGTTAATATTTTTCACTTTTCCTAATCTATTTTTTCCTATATTTTTTAATAGTTCTTTACTGAAAAGTGAGGAATTAATTCCCATTTGAGAGAGGAACAAATAGGCAAGGAAATGTTAAATATCATGATCAAGGACATTTTGCATCAAGCAAAGGAGATTGTCTTAGTCTAAGCTGCTGCAACAGAATACCACAGAGTGGTTGACTCCAAAACCAGTTCCAGAGGCTACAAAGTTGAAGGTTAAGGGGTTTGCATATCCTGTGTCTGTGTGGACTCCCTTCCTGGTCTATATCCTCAGGTAACTTAAAAAGAAATCTCTGGTTCTCTTATCTCCATATAAGGGCACTAATCCCATCCATGAGGTCTCTATTCCCATGACATAACTGCCTTCCCAAAGGCCAGACCTCTTAATACATCACATAGAGGGTTAGGAATTCAACACACAAATTTGAGAGGACACAAACTTTTATTCTATTACAGAGATAGACATAAACTAGTATTTCCATTCCTTTACCAGTTCTATATCATAAAACCCATTGGGACCAGCAGCTGGCATAATAGCTACGTCATTGGACTCCCACTTAGTTCACTATGGTTTGAGTTCCAGGTCCAGTGGCTTAAAACTCATGATGGACACACGTGCATGCAATGCCCAAAATCCTGAGAGGAGAATGGAGGAGAAGGGATGGAGGCATGACCTGGGGCCGATTTCTCGCTTTCTGTCTCTCTGTTTCTCCAGTGAGCATACGTGCCCTATAGGAAAAAAATCTATAAAAAAACAAAAACAAACAAACAAACAAAAAACTCATTTCAGTATTGAAGACATAACAATTATCCTTGTGTAAGGAAATTAGTTCCTGCACAATCACCATAACTTAATAGCCTTCTGTATTATTAAGTACATTAAATGTGGGTTCTTCATGGAGAATTCCTTAGGTGATGGAAAATCCAATTAGAAATGTATAGACACACTTGAAATATACCTTTACAATATAAGAGGGCAGGACTAGCAGATGGCATAATGGTTAGGTAACTGGAGTCTCACAAAGTCGATTGCAGATCCAGTCCCAGACCCAGTGGCTTAAGATTCACTGCAGGTGCATTTGTGTGCCTGGCAAAATCCCTAAAGAAGAATGGAGGAGAAGGGATTACCTTGGTGGGGGTTTCTCACTAACTTAATAAAAATAGAGAGAGAGAGCAAAGTTGAAAATGCAATTGAAGATAAAATAAAAATTATGCCATGGTCAAAATCTTGGAGACTCTATTTGAATGTAATAGGTGTTTGCACAGCAGATAAATGAAGCAATAATCAAAGGTACTAATCTGGAGAAAAATGTTTTAAATTCAGAAGAATGACTCCCATTTTGAGTGAATTTCATGAAAAGGTGTAATTATATAACTATTTACCTACCTAGTTACTACCTATTTATGTAAATAGTTTTTGTTTTAAGATATGTGTCATAGAGCCTGTGTGCTTGCCAGAGAGAGATGGTGAGAGGAAAAGTGAGAAATCAGCTCCCACGGGGGATGGCCACGCAGCAATGTCTTCTCCTCCATTCTCCTCTTGGGATTCAGAGCAAACACATAGTTATATTTAATTAAAAAAAAAATTCTGGGACTAGACAGTGGCACAGAGGTGGCAACTAGACCCATATGGGAAGGTCACTGGTTTGCAGCCCAGAGATCCCATATTCACGCCAGGAGCACACGTGATCTCAGCTGCCTAAGGCTAGGGGTGGCTTGTCATGCAAAGACCTTATCGGAAGTGCTAGTCTCTTTCCCTGTTTCTCTCTTTCTCATTCATTCTGTTTCTCTCTTTTCTGAAAAAGAAAACAAACAGGGACCAGCAGTTAGCATAATGGCTCTATCACTGGACTCCCATGTAGTCGACCACGGTTCGAGGACCCGGTGGCTTAAACTCACGCCGGGCGCGTGTGCATGCATGCCCAAGATCCCAAGAGGAGAATGGAGGAGAAGGGATTGCAGCATGGCCATCCCCCCCTGGGGGGGTGATTTCTCTCTTTCTGTCTCTCTGTCTCTCTCTCTCTCTTTCTGGTGAGCGCATGCGCCCTATAGCAAAAACCTCTCCAAAAGAAAAAAAAAAAAAGAAAAAACAAAAACTTTAAAAAATTTTAAATAAATTAAAAAATATTCTAGACTATCAGACCAGGAGGTGGCATGGTGTTTAAGGTAGTGGACTCCCACGTGGCTCATCGTGGTTTGAGCCCCAGACCAAGTGACTTGAAAATCATGTTGGGTAGGGGTACGTGCATGCCCAAAATCTAAGAGGAAAATGGAGAACGATTTTCACGTGGCCATCCCCTCGGGCGTGATTTTTCACTTTCCCTCTCTCTGCCTCTCTCTCTCTCTCTCTCTCTCTCTCTCTCTCTCTCTCTTTGGCAAGTGCATACTCATGATAGCAAAAATAAATACGTACAATTTTGAAATATCAAAAATATATATTTACTATAAAGGTAGAAAAACCAGATTTTTTCTTCCCTTACTTTTCTTTAATACAAAGAAAACATTAAAAAATGGTTACAATGCTTTTAGAGAAAACTGAAAGAGAATTTATGGGAAAAAGAGAATTCAGGATTTTTCCCTTATTTATAGATAGCTAAACTGGCACTATTTATTAAATGGTCATATGTACTGTATTTCATCCATCTCAGTCATTCTCAGAGGAGTGGATGGTTCCTGGGTATTCGTTCCTGTGTCATCAGTCTAATGATATCTGTATTCATGCCACACATTTCAAATGACTGGACTAGTTCCAGTATCTCTGGAGGACGAGATGTCCTTCTCCTCCTCCTCCCTCTTCTATTACAACTGTGTCTTGGACATTTCTGAAGTTTGCTTTCATATATACACACACACACACACACACACATATATGTATATATGTACACACACACACACACACACATATATACACATTTAATTATCTTGTTCAAGTCTCACAAATATTATTGAAATATTAAATAGGGATTGCATTTATGTCTTGCCACTGTGAAGAGAAAACTGACACCTTCATTTTTGTTTTTATTTTTATTTATTTATATTTTTAGAGAGATTTTTGCTACAGGGTGCACGTGCTTGACAGAGAAACAGAGAGAGACATAGAGACAGAAACTGAGAAATCACCCCCCAGAGGAGATGCCCATGCCTAATCCCTTTACCTCCATTCTCCTCTTGAGATTTTGGGCATGCATGCACATGTGCCAAGCATGGGTTTTAAGCAGCTGGGTCCGGACTGGAATTGCGGACAATTACGTGGAGTCCAGCAACATAGCCATTACGCGTCTACTGGTCCCACTGGCACCTTTATTATGTTGACTTGGTGGCTATCAACCTTTCATCACTCTTCACTTAGGTCTTCAAAACACTTCCCAATAAAGTTGGACCATTTTCTTTATAGATTTATTGAACATTTATGTTAAATTTATTCTGAGTGACTTCATTCTACTATAAACGGTAACTTAGTGACTTTATAACAAAATGGTGTTTTCTGCCCTATTCTTATAAAGAAATGAAATTAATTTTGAAATGCTATCCCATATTTACCAAATGTCTAACTATTCATTAATTCTAAAATTTATATCTGTGTCTCCTTAATCTACAAACTTACTATCTGCAAATAAGATAGTTTATTAGGATGAATTGGATATTGACTCGTTCAATTTTTTTTTTAATTTATTAAGATACGATTCCAGGGCTGGCAGGTGTCATGGTGGTTTGGGTACTAGACTCCCACATGGCTGACCATGGTTTGAGTCCCAAGCTTGGCAGCTTGCTTCCTCACTTTTCCTCTCTCTCTCATCTCTATCTGGAAAGCAAATGTGCCCTGTGGCAAATTAAAATAATAATAATAAATAAATAAAATTAAATGAATAATTCTTTAAAAATAGGATATAATTCTATGTACTGTTATTTCAACATACTGATGAAAACATAGTTTCTGGGATTTTTTATTGGTTAATAACAATTTCTGACATAAAAACAACTTAGTCAAAATATATTGCAATTATATTACTTAATATATCAGAGTAGTTTGACTAATGATTGTATAGACTATTGACATCTATATTTTCAATTAGATTTGTCTCTAGCATTCTATTAAAATGGTATATTTAAATATACATTTTAAAGTTAGAAAAATAAAAATTTTTGTTGAAGCAAATAGTAGTTACAGAAATAGGACATTTTTTTTAGAGGTTTTTTGCTATAGGGTATGTGCACTCACCAGAAAGACAGAGAGACAGAAAGCGAGAAATCACCCCCAGGGGGGATGGCCATGCTGCAACCCCATCTCCTCCATTCTCCTCTTGGGATCTTGGGCACACATTCACACATGCCCGGCGTGAGTTTAAGCCACTGGCTCTGGGACTCGAACTGCAGTCGACTACATGGGAGTCCAGTGACATAGCCATTACTCCAACTGCTGGTCCCAAAATAAATGTTTATAAGTAGGTTTTTCTGTGTGTACAATTTGTATCCACACTATGGAAAATTTTAAAAATCAAGGGAAAGATATTAGTCTATAAATGATATTATTTACTATATGCAATATTGGTGAATATCTTTTAAACAGAAAAATCTACATAATATACATTTCAAAGCAAAATAAACTATGTGGATTACAGAATAAAAATAAATAATGATGGGGCTGGTAGGTGATGTGGCGGTTCAGGCACTGGACTCCCACATGACTGACTACGGTTTAACTCTTCGACCTGGAGGCTTGCTTGCTCACTTTCCCTCTCTGTTTCCACCTCTCTCTGTTCAAATTTTTAAAAATTAACAATAATAATAATTTAATTTAATTAATATTTAATAAATAAATTATAAGTAAAAATTATAAGTGGACTCCCATGTGGTTGACCGTGGTTTGCGTCCCAGACCCGGTGGCTTAAAACTCACTCCGGGTGCATGTGCGTGTGTGCCCAAGATCCCGAGAGAAGAATGGAGGAGAAGGGATTGCGGCGTGGCCATCACCCCTGGGGGTGATTTCTTGCTTTCTGTCTCTCTGTCTCTCTCTCTCTGTCTGGAGAGCATAGGCGCCCTATAGCAAAAACCTCTCCAAAAAAAAAATTATAAGTAAAACTATATATAATAAAGAAAACACAATTGATTTTTTTTTTGAGAGAAAACAAATACCATCTGACCTTGGTTCAACTAATTCTGCCTTTATATAATGACAGTTATCAAAAACCATCTGGGTTTGGGACCAGCAATTAGCATAATGGCTATGTCGCTGGACTCCCATGTATCCGACCATGGTTCACGTCCTGGACCCAGTGGCTTAAACTCAATGCGGGGCGCTTGTGCGTGCGTGCCCAAGATCCTGAGAGGAGAATGGAGGAGAAGGGATTGCGGTGTGGCCATCCCCCCTGGGGGGTGATTTCTCACTTTCTGTCTCTCTGTCTCTGTCTTTCTGGTGAGCGCACCCACCCTATAGCGAAAACCTCTCAAAAAAAAAAAAAAAAAAAAAAAACATCTGGGCCAGCAGATGGCATGGAGGCCAATGCGAATGGATCTCTCTTGGCCAACTGTGATGCTCGAGTCCCGGACTCAGTTGCTTCAAAATCTGAAGTGTGTGTGTGTTCCTGCCCAAAATCCCAAGAGGAAAATAGAGAAGAGATTGCATCATGGCCAGCCTCCCTGGGGGGTGATCTCTCACCTTCCTCATCCCCCTCTGTCTCTCTCCAGTGAGTACATGCACTCAATAGCAAAACTAAGAAAAAAAATTTGCTTTAAATTATTACTAATTCTTACTATTCCTGAAAAATAAATTTTGAACTTAAATTGTCTTCTTCATGATTTCTGTATTCATATTTGTGAAAGTTATTGATATCTACAAATACAAGTTTTATCAGAAGAAACACTTCCTCAAATATACTTAACTAAAAATGTCTTTTTTGCTTGGCCACACAATTTTGTTTTTATTTCAACTAAAAGATATGAGAAAATGATCTCTCATTTTTTCATGTTTTTTTTCCCTAACTCTCAAATCATAACTTAAAATTAGATCCAAAGATGGAATTGAAAAGAATAAAAATAATAGGTGCGAAAACCAACTGATACAGACTCTACAAAGTTTAAAAGAAGAACAAGCTGACAAATTAAATAAAATTTTGCCAAGTTTTGTTGGAATTAGATTTAAAATATTATGAATATCATCAGGAAATGCTCAGTAAATTCTTTAATAAGGATTTAACCTTCATGAATAAGAGTTATAGTCATTAATTTGAAGGTTCAAGAGTAGAAAAATTACATTTTTATAATGTCAAGCACTTTCGCAGGATTCACATATTTCTTTTATTTAATATAAAAAATAACATAAGGCATTCGATCTGATGTCGTGACCTACATTTATGCCCATGAAAAATAAGCCATTCTAGCTGTATTTACAGAAGTGGGAAGTGCGTGGGCGTCTGGCATTGCAGACAGATACAGTGCAGGCTGTTCTGTCCTCCTGACAAAACAGTTCTTGGAAACGGAAATCAACTGCGTGGGTTTTCTCTACCATTATCCCGGCCTGTTCTTCCTGAGAAATTGACTTATTTCACTATTAGGAGAATAACTGGGGGAAAAAATGTGGTTATTTGTTGTTTCTCCCTAAATTAAACATTTGAGGCCGCAGGATACAAGGTCTGCATTGTTTTTGAAGATCAATTCTCAGAAATATTATTCTACTGACTAAGAGACAATCAAATCACAACTTGATGTCCCTTTATTTGCCCCCGTGTCCAACTTTGGAGAATACTAGTACAAAACATCAAAATTGGGTCATGATTTTGTTCGGATCTTTTACATTTTACTTAACAGATTCTTTTTCTCATTTTTTTCAACTCAGAGTCAACATGACTTAGGTTGCAAGAAAACCAGAAAGTACTTCGAAACAATCGATTTCTAAGTGATTGAGCCCACACTTCTCAGAATGTCTGTGAGTGTTTAAAAAAGCAGAAGTCTGGGGCCAGCAGGGGGCGAGGTGGTTGGGGCGCTGGCCTCCCACATGGCTGACCGTGTCTCGAGTCTTGGACCTGGTGGCTCACTTTCTCACGTTCTCTCTCTCTCCATATCTCTCTCTGGTGAGCACTTGTGCCTTACAGCACGTCCAAAAATAAAACATAATAATAAATTAAATTACTTTTTAAAATAAAACAAAAAGCAGAAGTTTTAGTACTACATTCACAAGCATTTGAAAAAAAGGCTTGAAAAGATGCCATCCATTGTGCGATACTACGGTGTGCCTTTCTATCCTGTTTAGAGTAGCTTGTGGTTAATATTCT